>JASDDO010000012.1:119195263-120616673 GCA_030015575.1 Agapanthus africanus | reverse complement strand
CTCTCTTTGCTCTCTTTATATTTCTAGTTTAATCTATTGCTAAATATTTGATGATCTTGGTGATGGATTGAGGTTATACTTTGTAAAATTATTGTTTTTTCAAATTCCGCCGCGGCCGTGATCATCACGAACCTAACCCCTTTCCACATACATGGTATCAGAGCCAAATCAAATACTTGCAATTGATTTTGTGATCATTTGAATTTCCAAAACCTTTTTACAAAAAAAAAAAACAGTTTTTGTTTCAAAAACTGTCCCAAATCAGTAACTATTTTTGCAAATAACTCGCGTCTCGGGGTTCTCGGTTCGGACCGAGATCCCCGTGGTGGAACGGGAGAGATCCCAGGGCTGTCCCCAGTGGCTTGGGTGGGCTCCCACACCCGAGACTATCACGATATGGTCTTGGGTGTGGCGCTAGGACAGCAAGCGCGGAGCTGTGTGCTTGTTGTCCCAGCAGCCAACCCATGGCCACAATTTTATGGCCATGGGTTAGAGCCCCCACCCAATGACCCCCGTGGCCTCATGGGTCGTGTCTGAGGTCCCTCCTGGTGTCTCGGGCAGTTTTTAGGTCGTTTTGGTTTCGATTCATGCAAAAAATGGCGGTGTTTTGGGGCCGGGGCTGATCTTGAATTTCAGTTTTTGGAAATTTGATTTTGGCTTCGCGGGTTTTGGAATTAGTTGGTCATGGGTTCCGTATTGAAGAGGTTAAAGCGTTTAAACTTGTTAATGCGATGGCATATGTGATATGCGGTGTTTAACGTCGCCGAATTGATGTGATCAATTCGACGGGGTTGCACATGTGAGTCCGATATGTTCTATGTTAAAGTTTATTTGGTGTTGATTGGATTGTCGCGAAATGAATAACCCCATGCGTGTTGCGATATTATATGTTTCATTTCATTCATGTTGTAGCCAATAATATATATTCTTTTATTTCGGGACGAGTGGTCGACATGTGGTCATCGTTTCCATCTATTGTATTATTATTTGTCAGGACTCGATCATGTTGCGATCGATGTTACCATTGTATTAATATAGATATTAGGTTTACCCCAAGGAAAAGTGCACTGGCAGCCAGATTCTAGATTGCAGCGTGTGAGCATCTCAATGAGTTGAGACCGGGTCACTCGATTCTAGGATTGGCGGGCTGCTTGCCGCGCTTGTAAGGGGTTAGGATAGACCCACGGTGGGGTGCTCAAGTCATCGGATTTGATGAAGTGCTGGGTGGCCCCATCATGGAGATGATGCTGGGTTGCCTCATTTCTTGGATTAGCAGATGACTTGCCGCACTCGTAGGGGTCCGCTTTTGGCTATGCACAAGCTATTCATGCGACCGGGGAATGTCGCGCTTTATTTGTGGGTCGAACGAAACGCGGGATTTCTAGATGATCCGACCATTTCAAATCTGTGATGTTGTTTTTCCTCATGCTGTAATGTGATTATTTATGTGTGATGATATACTTATATATGTGATATATATAGAGAGTGTGTGTGTGTATTTATTAATTAATGCTATATACATTTTGCATCCGCGCTAGCTCTGCCCCCACTCTGCCGTTAGTTAAGTAACTTAACGGTGCATGACGGGGCCCCGTGGCGAATGCGGGTGGCTTATATGTGCATTATATTTTTCTTTTTCATACTTTTCTGTAATGTTTGTGTGAGAAGGATAATACTAGATAATGAGATTATCTAAATGACGGGATTGTATTAATTGCATTAATACAAAGTAAAATAAACATATACGTTGTAGGAACCAACTTTTTATAAAGGGGAAATTTTAGTCGATTCTTTTGCTCTGCATTGAGGTATTCGGTTAGGAATGTCCTGCACCTCATTCGATGAGGAAAGTGCCTTGATCCCGTCATTGGGAGTTCGCTCTTGGGTAAAAGTTTGTATCACTAAAATTGTTTTTGTAGCCGTATTCTTTTGCTTTGCGTCGTGATATTCGATTAGGAATATCCTGCACCTCATTCGATGAGGAAAAGAGTCTAGATCCCTTCATTGGGAGTTCACTCTTAAGCAAAGGTCTACGCGATTATACACTTTCAAAACCACTCGGTTCCTACGATGAGATCAAGTTCATTACGTTGATGGTTTTCTTCAAAATCAGCAGTAGCCCTCTGTCATTTTAGGAAGTAGAGTACTTAGTATTCGTGCTACGTTTGTTGACCTTCGTCAAGGCATAGTATACGGTAGCTAAGTGATGTCTTCCTGCTAGCATATGATGCGATTAGCTAGGACAGTCGCATAGCCTTTTTGACCTTCGTCAAGGGCTCGTGCGGGTGGGTCTAAATTAATCACGAAATGACGGGTAGAACACTTATAATTTTTTGACCTTCGCCAAGATCATAAGGTGTTAGGATTAAAAACCGATATCGGGAGTTTCAAGTTTTGAAACTTGCAATGAGATTGCATACCTTTTATGGAGTGGGGTGACTTTTTGACCTTCGTTAAGATTACCACGCCATGATAGTTTAGGTCCTGATTCCTACTGTGAGTAATAGTTACTCCTGGAAGATTTTCTATATGAAATCCCGGCTAGTTCTCCTTTTAGGATTTGAAGGAGAATTTGACAGAACAGTGGGAGCCAATCTGATTAGATAAATATACCAATCTAATCAAGGTTAGAGTGTACGCTGCGTGTTTCTTTTCTCTATCTCTCTGACAGCGACCCTGACTCACCTTAAACTAAGACCCATTAACTATATTGACCGACCTTTTTACCATCGACAGCTTTGGAATGTCTGGATTTCCCTAATCCACAACATAGTCACATATGTCCTCATATATCCTACTTCCCCTTCTGCTAACTCCAGAACCCTCCGTATTCGGTACAGAGATCCATATTGTTTGGAAGGCCATCGTATAGTTAGATATGAACTCGATGAAACCGTTTCAGTCAGAGGATGGCCACTGGTTCTGGATTAGATGAATTGCTCGTTTGTCCCCCTCTTACCATATCTTAAGTTCGAGAGCTCCTTATAATAAGGAGTGTATACCAGTTATACTCAATGGATAGTCTTCTTCCAATCCCGAAGATGGTGCTAAAGGAATGGTAAAAAGAAAACTAACTAGCATAAGTTTGGTTTACAAGGAGGTAAAATGGAGAGGCATCAAAAGGGGATGAAGTATAAGAAAAGGAAATTGCGACTACTGTCATAAGCCTGGGCAATGAAAAGGAAATAATGAGAATGCCCGACTAACCTCACTGAAACATTTTTGATGTTTCGGATTTCCCGTGCATCTGTGTTTTGAGAAACTATTTCTCAATAAATTCTAACTCCTGGGTATATAGATACCGGATTAGAATCCCATATCTGTATGGCATTACAGGTACCGAGAAGGAGCAGGGAATTGAGAATGGATGATTTTTTCCTCAATGTCGGTTTTTAAAGCAATTGTTGCTATTGAGGAAAATCATCAGGTTTTGCCTAAATAACAAACTTTTGGTTTCCTTTTAACCAAAAGAACGTTTTTCAATTAACAGCATACGGAAAACGAGTTAATGAACTCTAGAGAGTTATACATATTGATGTATGTTGTCCAATGTCCATACGGACAGAGGGTTGGTACTAGGTATTCCATTTTGAGAATGTGATCTATCTCAGATTGCTCATCTGCGGGTGCGCTCCATGATGAGTGATGCTGAGTCGCCTTCTTCAATTTTGGGGATGCACTAGAAAATAGATGCATATAAATGGATATTGGTTTCATCTAAACAAGTGCCTCTGTTTCTATATGAGATATAGAATGATGTTCATCTTAAAGTTGTTAAGATGTGGGGTTATCCGGTTTGTATTTAAAATTATAATCCGGATAAACTCGAGGCACGTTTCAAAAATAACAGTCTGTGTGTTATCCTAAGATTTCGCGTGGGATAGCTTCTACAATTTTCAAGTTCAAAAGTGTTTTATTCTTGACTCACCACCTCCTTGGTTAAGGGATTTCTTGCAAAAGAAATTAGTGGGAGTATGGTAGAACTGGAAGTGATTCCAGAACTACAGACGATTACCGAAATTTTAGTAGAACCTGATAATCCAATTGACCCTGACAGACCATAGCTACTCCGCAAATTTAGTAGATAACCTCAGCCACCTAAGAGATACTTCGGTTTTCTCGAAGACGGTGACTAGGAGGCTTGCATCATGTGATGATGACCCTGCTAGTTATCAGTATGCCATAGGAAGTGGTGACTTCCGACTGATGGCTGGATGCCTAGTTATCTAATTTGGACTGCATGCACTACAACAAATTATTGACTTTGTTGTGTGCTCCTGAAAGAGGTAAAACCCATAAGGAGCATGCAGATCTTTCGAGATCAGTGCAAATGGAAAATTATTAACCTAATAAGGCCAGACTTATAGTTAACATGTATTCATCAAATACCCAATGTGGATTATGATGATACTGTTACTTCAAAGTCTGTGCTGAAATCCATGCGGATAAAATTTGCCACTGTTGTTTTCATGACTATGATATCTGGTATGAGTATGATTATAACAGCTTTCTAAATTGGATTTAGAAGTGTACGTGTATATGACTCTACAAGAGGATTGTCTTAGTCAGAGGGAGAAGTGGATAGTGTGCAAGTTGCTTATGCCGGTTTGTAGACTAGCGGGCATGGTAGAGATGGATCATCTGTTTTGGTGCTACGGTCAAAGTGTTTGATTTCATCAAAATAAAAGATGAACCAAGTATTTGTAAGAAAACTGTAGGGAGTACTATAAGATTTTGCATGCTAATGTGGATAACATACTCTTGACAGGAAATGATATTCCTACACTACGATTCGGTTAAATATTGGTTGTCACTGTTTTTCCTTTATGGATTATATATACATCATCGATTCGTGATTAGGTCTATAAGTTTAGATCTAGTAAGGGATTTGGGATTATCCAAATTTAGGTATAATGACACCATTCTAAAGTAGTTTAGAATAGAGGACTCCTAGTAAGGTAATGTATCCGCAGGTAATAGAGCCACTCTCTCTAAAATGATGTCTTTCGGGACTGATGAAGAGAGATACTCGCATGAATGACATTCGACATGCTATAGCAGTGAGGTCAATCATGCAATATTATATACCAGACCAGATGATACTTTTACACTAGGTGCAGTAAGCAGATATGTAACGATCTAGAAATCGTTTTGTGCTTGTTTCTGTTTTTGGGTGAAATTCGTCGGTATTGTCAGTTTTATACCGATTGCGATCAAACGGCTATATCGACTTACCAGCACCTAGTTTTGAGAAAATAAAGCTTGTGCGCACACTTTGAGAGTATATGGGACGTTTTAGTGCAATTTGAATTTTTCCTATTTTTAATGTTATTTTAATCCGGTTTGCACTTTTCTGGAAATCTTTGCTTTTCAACTTTTCTTAAAAATTTTGCTAAGTAATCTAAACCACATAACAAGTGATTGTGTGGCCTAGGATTAAAGAAGGAAAAAGAAAAGAAGAGAATAGAAGAGAAGGAAGAAGAAGGTGCATGAATGAGTTTAGGTTTGACTTTGCATTAATTAGCTTTTAATGTAGGAAATAGCTAGGAAATTGCCTCTCTCTCTCTCTCCTCTTCACTTGGCCGAGCTCCCCTCTCCCTCTACCGCACTTAGCCCATTTCTTTCTCAATTCTTCATAATTCTTTCATATTTCCTTCACAAATCCATCAATTCTTCACAAAAATCCTATCCTTGTGCATGTTTTCCCATTTTCTTGGCTTGGAGCATGCTAGCTTGGGATCTTGGTGTTCTTTTGGTGTAGGTAAATTCCTTACTGTTATTTTAAGTGTTTTTAGTGTAGCTTTGCTAAATGGATTCAGTTTAGAATGTTTAATTAGGGCTTGATACGAAATATCGTATTTTGATGTCGGTTTGAGGTTTCTAGAACCTGCTGTGATCTGAGTTGTTTACTGAGGAATTAAACATAGTGATTGTGTTGTGCTAGAGGACCTGGAGCACCACCATCGAGACGAACCCCATGGCACCGGCCTGGGCCGGCGACGGCAAGAAGAGGGGCCGGCGACGCCGGGCCTAGAGTGGAGTTAGGGTGTGGGTTTTTGCCAGTAGGTGTCTGCTAGGGTTTGGGTTCCTCTGGTCTTGTTGAAATTGTTTAGTTTTCACAGTAGGAAAATCTGGGATCAATTGTGCAGTTTCTAGTGTTTCGTGTTCGTGCGATACGTGTTACGACACGCGTCGTGCAATTTTCGTGGTTTCGCTCTTAAGTTGTTTTCGTCGTGTCGCTACTCTCGTTAGCCACGATACGAACACTTAAGAGGTGTTTGTGTGTTGTTGTGTCGGTTAGATGTAGCTAGTTTGTATTTCGTAGCTATTATTGATATTAGTATATTGTTGTTTATATGTTGCAGGTTCGCAGACGAGGACTACGGACACTGCCACAGGGGGATTCAGGTGGTAGATTTCTTCTAGCTTGGAGTGTGGGTGAGTAGATTTAACATCTACAGGGGAATCGCCCGCATGGCGTTATGCGTCTGGGCTAGAAACCTTTACCTTTGTCGCATATTCTATATCATGTTTAGAATTGCGCATATACCTTACTGCTTAGTGATAGTTGTGATTGGACTAGTATCCTTAGGACACTGCACTATTATTGACGGCTCAGATTGCGAGAGCACTGATTGTATGCCACACACACCGTCAATAATTGCCATGTCATACACGACCATATTTTAGAAATGCTATTGTATGGTTAGGGACATTGTGACTCTGATACATATTTCTTATTGTTATACTTAGACTTGACATGCTAGTTCCTGTTTACCTATAGAATGTTGTACCATTAGTGCTAGGTACATATACACCTAGGGACATAGATACAGGTGTACATGCTTTTCATACTTATACCTGATAGGTATATCACATCAGCATACAGGTAGGTGTACTTGTATTTCATACTTATACCTGATAGGTATATCACATCACCATATAGGTAGATACCTATATTTCTGCTTTACGATTCATGTATTCATTTATATCTGGTGAATGCTATGCTGTTCTTTTATACGCTTTCATTACAGTTTCATATTGCGTATATTTATTCATGGATTATCGCATTGTTATATGGATTTTTCATGATGTTTTCTGGATTTAGGAACCGTGGTAGTTCATGAAATTATGCATACATTGAAACACCCGGTTTCCTTGAGATGATATTATAGCATCCACCATGAGATTTATCGGTGCAGATATATATATCCTATGCGAGGAGGCGTCGAGAGCCGCATGAGGATACATGGTGGGGCCCGGAGGTACCCCGAAGCAAGAATGTTGTCGGAGTGAGCCGATGTCGCATTGAGGCGATGAGGCCTAGGGGAGCCATACTTTCCGGTGACATTACCAGAGACTCGGCGGATATCAGGGGGATACCGTTGGGAGTCATGTGCGTATCGATACGTCGAGAGGCGAGGGGCAGAGCTAGGCACTCGAGCTCTCGTGATAGCGTATGATACGTACTTATCAGTTTTTCTGTGTCGATGCTTGACACATTGGTTTTATGATATTTCTAAATACTCTTTGTATATATAACAGGGGATTTAGCCGCTGTTATATATGCCTTTACACCAATATTAGTGGAATGGGACGCTAATATATGTGTATTGCCCTCATCATATTTATATATGTCATTATATTTAGGATGTTAGAACTGTGCTTGAGATTTGACTTGGGATTCATGAGATTCATTAGGACTGGACGATGATATTGTACATACGAGAGATGTGAGATCCACATAGTGTTGTACATATTATATATGTGAGATAGACTGATATTGTACAGACGAGATATGTGGGATCCACTAGCTGTTGTACATGAGATATATGGGATATACTGATGTTGTACATACGAGAGATGTGAGATCCGCCTACTGTTGTACATTTGATATGAGAGATATACTGTTAGTATACATATTAGATATGTGAGATATACTTGATGTGTACATTCGATACTTATGCGAGACATATTTGATATTGTGTAGTTGAGGAGATGTGACACTTAGATGATATGAGAGCTAATTTGGTGACTGATTGAGGAATTGGGAATTGTTTTGTCTGATTGGATTGTGATCCTACCACGATGTCAGGATTCCGTGGAAATGACATATTTCACTCCATACCTCATCTTTATATACTTGTGCGCTATTCCATGTATTAGGAGTACCTGTGAGAGTACCTTCATGAGTGTTGCACATTTACTTTCTCATATCCCCAGTGCATGATTATTGCATACTGTTGTCATATCATTATTGCAGGACATATTGGTGGTACTTGATAGTGTACTTTCCATTATTTCGTACTCATGACCATTATACTTGAAATGTCATATATTAGATTCATGCTGTACGTACATTCTTGCGATTACCTGCATATGTTATTTACTATTCACGAGTTGGCAACTCACCCATGTTGTGCCACAGGTATTGCAGGTGTTTCCCCAAAGTAGTCAAGGCAAGCTATTCAGCTTTCAGCTACACACTCATCTATCATCTTTTGGGTTGCGGATACCACTTCGCCTGTTAGTGTGCAGTTTTGCCCAGGTGGGTTTTGTGGTTATCTGAGCTGTATTGTATATTCGTTGTATATTGTACTCTCCATCTACTAGCTGTTGTTGTGACTTAGAGACTTGGTGAGGACGGTTTTGTATATATTGTGGATTTGTGGATTTTATACAGTTTCCTTTCCTTTGTCTCTTATTCTTCGCTACGGCGTCGTATATCTGTTGTGGTGTTGTTTTCCGCCGTTGGGCGTGGATTTTACTCCCGTTTGGGATGCTTTACTTTATATTCATGTTGTACCCTTTTTAGGCGCTTGTTTTATAAAGGAGGTGCTGCCAAAATTTTACCGAAAATGTGGACTCTTTTAAAGAATTTGGGTTGTGATTTCAAATGTTTTCAAAACTTATTACTATCTTTTCCGTATTTTTATGGTTTAGATTTCTGGGTTTTGGCTTTCTTTTACTGCGTTACGTCTGGAGGCGTTGCGTAGTATTAGGGCCATCACGTACCTTTTTCGGGTCGTGACAAAGTTGGTATCAGAGCGTGGTTTTTACCTTTCGGAGTGTAGGATGACCCTGGTATGATGGAGTAGGTAACCTAAGCGGAGTAACGTACTGTGGGTATGTCTGCAGCATACTTACGATGCAGTATTTCGCCTAAAGTGCCTAAGTACAAATTGCTTGAGATTCCTTCCTTGATGATTCATATCCTTGTGATTCGATTTTCTTGTTCTTATCGAATCCTATCTCTATTTATAGCCTTGCCATCGATGACTACGGGGACTCAGAGTGATGCAGCGAGAGCCGAGGTCAGGGTTTGCTCGGGTGAGACGAGCACTGACCAGGAGGGCACTCGTGTTGCACAGTTGCAGGTGGATCAGCCTTCGACTGACCAGCTAGCTAGGCTTGTGACAGAGATGCAGGATTTGCGCCAGACGATGAGATCATTAGTTGATGCCATTCGAGCGCAGCGACAGGAGTTGTCACCCCAGTTGGACAGTTGTTCCTTGGGATCAGCGTGCAGCAGTCTGTTACTTATGTAGCACCAGTGGATGTAGCTCCAGTCGACGAGACACGTGTTCCAGAGACTTTACGAGTTCCAGGACAGTGGAGGAACCGTACAGGTGTGCCAGTCCAGGGACAGAGGTTCAGTCGTCGTGACAGGTTTTGTGCACGGCATGGGAGTAATAGAGGTGTGAGACGAGGACAGTCGTCTAGCTCTTATTCCCAGGATGGTCAGCAGTTTTCTTCCGGATGTTATCGGTGCGGGAGTTTGGATCATCGGGTTAGAGTTTGTACTGAGCCACGCAGACGCGAGACAGCTATACCACAGAGTGTAGGATATCAGCCTGTTGTGGGTAGGAGGCAGACACGAGGGTTTGTTTCTACTCAACCGGACGCACGGACGTCCAGTATAGACTTGGCAGGTATCCTTGTTCTTGTTCGTTGTTGTGCTTGTTGGTTTTTCGCACTTTATGCCGTGGTTGGGACGAGGATCGTGTTAGTTAGATCAGCCGTTTTGTTTGTGTTAACTTCTGTCAGCGATTCTTTTGTTGCGCGACACGTATTTCAGTCGTATGCCAGTTGGTGAGGAGATTTTGCCGTCATTGGATCCTTCTAGAGATGTTGGATTTGACGTTCTCCTGGGCATGGATTGGTTAGTTACGTGTTAGGCGTCTGTGGACTACCGTGTGGAAACAGTCAGGATTTGTTTTCCCGGCGAGTCAGTTCTTGTTGTGCAGGTGGATAGTTGTGCCGCCTCTCACAGCTTGAATTCAGCCTTTTTCGCTAGTCAGCTTTGGAGGAGGTGTCGTGGATTCTTGGCGTTCATTCGAGATACCGGAGCCACATTGGGATTGTTGGGCCGGGTAGTTATCGTGCAAGAGTTCTTCGACGATGTTCCAGGAAAGCTAGCGAAATTCAGGGAGCTTAAGGATCTGCTGCAGAGTCGTTTGTTAGGAGGTTTGTGTGTCTGAGTGTTTCGCTTTTGGGAGTTCCTATTCTGTTCGTTCTGGAGGAAGACGACAGTTTGTGGTTGTGGATTGATGGATCGTCAATTGAACCGGCTTATGGTGCGGTTAGGTATCTGTTACCTCGTTTCGACGATTTCTTCGATCAGCTCCAGAGTGCTAGACTTTTTCTAAGTTTGTTTGGGATCAGGTCATCATTGTTGCGGGTTCGGAGTGGTGGCATTCCGAATTTTGCTTTTGTGCGTGCTACGGACAGTTGTGTGTTGGTGGTGTCGTTGGACTTGCCAATACCCTAGCAGCACTTGTGGATATGATGTACCAGATTTCTTCAGGCCGTTCCTCGACCAGTTATTGTTGTGTTTTGACGATATTCTGGTCATTTTCTTTGTGTCTTGAGGAACAGGAGCAGCATTTGAGAATTTGTTTTGCAGACATTGGTAGAGCCCAGTTGTTGCTAGATTCTCGGAGTGTTCCTTCAGGCTTGGTTGTGTTGACTCCTTGGTCTTGTAGTTACGGGAGACGGTTTCGTATGGTTCCGAGGGAGATCGTGACCGTACAGTTTAGACCCAGACTTGTGTACGGGCAGAGGTCCTTTGATTTTGGGTTTAGCAGGTTTTTACCGCCGTTTCGTGCAGGATTACTAGAGTATTGTTGCACCGTTAACTGTGAAGACCAGGTAAGGAGGTTCTTTTCTTTGAACTGAGGCATGTGTGCAGAGTTTTCAGCAGTTGGAGATTTGGTTAGCAATTGCATCAGTTCTTGCTTTTGATTCGGAGCCCTTGATTGTGACAAGGTTGTGCTAAGTTAGGAATGCGGTTGTGTACCTGATGTTATCGGGTAGAGACGGGAAATCCTAAAGAAAGCACATCAGTCAACTCTCTGTGTTCATTCAAGTTCCGCCAGCATTGACGTGACTTGTGAGATAGTTACGGGTGGACAGGAATGTAAAGAGAAATTTCAGGTTTCGTTTCAGGGTGTTTGTTTGGTTTGTTTGTTTGCGGCAGTTGGGATCGTCACTCGCCATTGTTAGGTTACGTCTTGATAGTTGTTATCAGGAGATATTTCAATTGGCAACCTTTAGGTTTAGTCAGGTAGTGTCGATCACCAGTCTGTTTTTCTGACTCAGCGTAGTAGGATTTTTGGACCTCAGCTAGTCTAGAGACTCCGGAGATGATCCATTTGTTTCAGGTCAGGATGATAGTAGCCCAGTGCAGACAGAGATTGTATGTCGACCAGGTAGGTCGCAGATTTGAGTTCGCAGTGGGAGATCATGTATTCCTACGGACTTTTCCGACGAATGACATGTTGAGTTTTGGAAAGCTTATCCCAGGATTTTTGGTCCTTTTGAGATCCTTTATGTGAGTTAGTTTTTCGTTGCCTTTAGTTTGGCACTTCCGCCCAGATTATAGATTATTCACCCCGTTTTCATGGTGTTGATTTTTGCAAATACCTTCATGACTTTTTCACATGATTCAGCACAGACCATTGGTTTGGACTCGATCTTTTCGTTCGCCGACAGCCATGTGTGTAATGGTTCGGCAGGTGAAGAAACTTCGGTCAAAGGTCTTGCCATCTGTGGAGAGTTTTCTTGGACGTAGCTGTTTAGTGAGGGGATCACTTGGGAAGCTGCGAGTGAGATTTGAGAGTTTTTGTACTCTTCTCTTTGAAGGTATGCTTGGTGAAAATTTTAAATTCGGGGACGAATTTTTATAAGGGGGGGAGATTGTAACGATCTAGAAATCGTTTTGTGCTTGTTTCTGTTTTTGGGTGAAATTCGTCGGTATTGTCAGTTTTATACCGATTGCGATCAAACGGCCATATCGACTTACCAGCACCTAGTTTTGAGAAAATAAAGCTTGTGCGCACACTTTGAGAGTATATGGGACGTTTTGGTGCAATTTGAATTTTTCCCATTTTTAATGTTATTTTAATCCGGTTTGCACTTTTCTGGAAATCTTTGCTTTTCAACTTTTCTTAAAAATTTTGCTAAGTAATCTAAACCACATAACAAGTGATTGTGTGGCCTAGGATTAAAGAAGGAAAAAGAAAAGAAAAGAATAGAAGAGAAGGAAGAAGAAGGTGCATGAATGAGTTTAGGTTTGACTTTGCATTAATTAGCTTTTAATGTAGGAAATAGCTAGGAAATTGCCTCTCTCTCTCTCTCCTCTTCACTTGGCCGAGCTCCCCTCTCCCTCTACTGCACTTAGCCCATTTCTTTCTCAATTCTTCATAATTCTTTCATATTTCCTTCACAAATCCATCAATTCTTCACAAAAATCCTATCCTTGTGCATGTTTTCCCATTTTCTTGGCTTGGAGCATGCTAGCTTGGGATCTTGGTGTTCTTTTGGTGTAGGTAAATTCCTTACTGTTATTTTAAGTGTTTTCAGTGTAGCTTTGCTAAATGGATTCAGTTTAGAATGTTTAATTAGGGCTTGATACGAAATATCGTATTTTGATGTCGGTTTGAGGTTTCTAGAACCTGCTGTGATCTGAGTTGTTTACTGAGGAATTAAACATAGTGATTGTGTTGTGCTAGAGGACCTGGAGCACCACCATCGAGACGAACCCCATGGCACCGGCCTGGGCCGGCGACGGCAAGAAGAGGGGCCGGCGACGCCGGGCCTAGAGTGGAGTTAGGGTGTGGGTTTTTGCCAGTAGGTGTCTGCTAGGGTTTGGGTTCCTCTGGTCTTGTTGAAATTGTTTAGTTTTCACAGTAGGAAAATCTGGGATCAATTGTGCAGTTTCTAGTGTTTCGTGTTCGTGCGATACGTGTTACGACACGCGTCGTGCAATTTTCGTGGTTTCGCTCTTAAGTTGTTTTCGTCGTGTCGCTACTCTCGTTAGCCACGATACGAACACTTAAGAGGTGTTTGTGTGTTGTTGTGTCGGTTAGATGTAGCTAGTTTGTATTTCGTAGCTATTATTGATATTAGTATATTGTTGTTTATATGTTGCAGGTTCGCAGACGAGGACTACGGACACTGCCACAGGGGGATTCAGGTGGTAGATTTCTTCTAGCTTGGAGTGTGGGTGAGTAGATTTAACATCTACAGGGGAATCGCCCGCATGGCGTTATGCGTCTGGGCTAGAAACCTTTACCTTTGTCGCATATTCTATATCATGTTTAGAATTGCGCATATACCTTACTGCTTAGTGATAGTTGTGATTGGACTAGTATCCTTAGGACACTGCACTATTATTGACGGCTCAGATTGCGAGAGCACTGATTGTATGCCACACACACCGTCAATAATTGCCATGTCATACACGACCATATTTTAGAAATGCTATTGTATGGTTAGGGACATTGTGACTCTGATACATATTTCTTATTGTTATACTTAGACTTGACATGCTAGTTCCTGTTTACCTATAGAATGTTGTACCATTAGTGCTAGGTACATATACACCTAGGGACATAGATACAGGTGTACATGCTTTTCATACTTATACCTGATAGGTATATCACATCAGCATACAGGTAGGTGTACTTGTATTTCATACTTATACCTGATAGGTATATCACATCACCATATAGGTAGATACCTATATTTCTGCTTTACGATTCATGTATTCATTTATATCTGGTGAATGCTATGCTGTTCTTTTATACGCTTTCATTACAGTTTCATATTGCGTATATTTATTCATGGATTATCGCATTGTTATATGGATTTTTCATGATGTTTTCTGGATTTAGGAACCGTGGTAGTTCATGAAATTATGCATACATTGAAACACCCGGTTTCCTTGAGATGATATTATAGCATCCACCATGAGATTTATCGGTGCAGATATATATATCCTATGCGAGGAGGCGTCGAGAGCCGCATGAGGATACATGGTGGGGCCCGGAGGTACCCCGAAGCAAGAATGTTGTCGGAGTGAGCCGATGTCGCATTGAGGCGATGAGGCCTAGGGGAGCCATACTTTCCGGTGACATTACCAGAGACTCGGCGGATATCAGGGGGATACCGTTGGGAGTCATGTGCGTATCGATACGTCGAGAGGCGAGGGGCAGAGCTAGGCACTCGAGCTCTCGTGATAGCGTATGATACGTACTTATCAGTTTTTCTGTGTCGATGCTTGACACATTGGTTTTATGATATTTCTAAATACTCTTTGTATATATAACAGGGGATTTAGCCGCTGTTATATATGCCTTTACACCAATATTAGTGGAATGGGATGCTAATATATGTGTATTGCCCTTATCATATTTATATATGTCATTATATTTAGGATGTTAGAACTGTGCTTGAGATTTGACTTGGGATTCATGAGATTCATTGGGACTGGACGATGATATTGTACATACGAGAGATGTGAGATCCACATAGTGTTGTACATATTATATATGTGAGATAGACTGATATTGTACAGACGAGATATGTGGGATCCACTAGCTGTTGTACATGAGATATATGGGATATACTGATGTTGTACATACGAGAGATGTGAGATCCGCCTACTGTTGTACATTTGATATGAGAGATATACTGTTAGTATACATATTAGATATGTGAGATATACTTGATGTGTACATTCGATACTTATGCGAGACATATTTGATATTGTGTAGTTGAGGAGATGTGACACTTAGATGATATGTGAGCTAATTTGGTGACTGATTGAGGAATTGGGAATTGTTTTGTCTGATTGGATTGTGATCCTACCACGATGTCAGGATTCCGTGGAAATGACATATTTCACTCCATACCTCATCTTTATATACTTGTGCGCTATTCTATGTATTAGGAGTACCTGTGAGAGTACCTTCATGAGTGTTGCACATTTACTTTCTCATATCCCCAGTGCATGATTATTGCATACTGTTGTCATATCATTATTGCAGGACATATTGGTGGTACTTGATAGTGTACTTTCCATTATTTCGTACTCATGACCATTATACTTGAAATGTCATATATTAGATTTATGCTGTACGTACATTCTTGCGATTACCTGCATATGTTATTTACTATTCACGAGTTGGCAACTCACCCCCGTTGTGCCACAGGTATTGCAGGTGTTTCCCTAAAGTAGTCAAGGCAAGCTATTCAGCTTTCAGCTACACACTCATCTATCATCTTTTGGGTTGCGGATACCACTTCGCCTGTTAGTGTGCAGTTTTGCCCAGGTGGGTTTTGTGGTTATCTGAGCTGTATTGTATATTCATTGTATATTGTACTCTCCATCTACTAGCTGTTGTTGTGACTTAGAGACTTGGTGAGGACGGTTTTGTATATATTGTGGATTTGTGGATTTTATACAGTTTCCTTTCCTTTGTCTCTTATTCTTCGCTACGGCGTCGTATATCTGTTGTGGTGTTGTTTTCCGCCGTTGGGCGTGGATTTTACTCCCGTTTGGGATGCTTTTCTTTATATTCATGTTGTACCCTTTTTAGGGGCTTGTTTTATAAAGGAGGTGCTGCCAAAATTTTACCGAAAATGTGGACTCTTTTAAAGAATTTGGGTTGTGATTTCAAATGTTTCCAAAACTTATTACTATCTTTTCCGTATTTTTATGGTTTAGATTTCTGGGTTTTGGCTTTCTTTTACTGCGTTACGTCTGGAGGCGTTGCGTAGTATTAGGGCCATCACGTACCTTTTTCGGGTCGTGACAAGATATTATTCCAATCTTGGAGAGACATAGGAAGAAGTGAAGAGAATATAAGATGTTATTGGTGTATGGTAATGACAGCCTCCTTAGAGAGGCGATTACTGATTCCATCTTCTGTAGTGACAAGGATGACAGAGTATCTGTCATGAGTCATTAGTTTAACCTCTTATGAGGAGCAGTGTATTGGAAGAGTTCTAAGCGGGATAATGGGGTAATCAAGGCGCTAGATACTGATTGTGAATCAGCAGAGGATACATCCAAAGTATTTGTTTGGATAAATACGTTCATTTTTGAACTAGGTCCCATCAGCTATCCAAACAATATTCTAGGGTAAGTATCGCCCATTTCGGAAGATAGTTGATCTCTGTGAAGTTGAGATTCAGAGAGATACAATTAGAAATATCATAGCGGATCCACTCACTAAGGCTATTTCTCGAACACAGTGTGCAAAACTGTTAGTACAGAAGTTGGGTATACAGTAGAACAACAGATGTGTGTATGCGATACCGCAATAATTGGCCTTGAGTGCAAGTGGGAGATTGTTGGATATAGGTGCCTTCAAAGCAATTATCGTGTTGGATATATGTATGCCCTAGAGGCCATTATATGATAGTGGATGTATTTATACATGTATATATATATATATTCAGTGTACATTCTTGCTCGATATGATAGTATGCTATCTGGTTCTTCTTTATCTGACATGTTGATTTGATCATGCTTTTATTCATTCACACATGTTGATAAAGCCCTGAGGATATAGGCTTGACTACTGTGATTATGATAGAGATCATACTAGTGGGACATCTGTAGTTTATAAGCATATCCTGGAATGTCCCTAGTCGTAGGTGTATCGAGACGGGGCATCGATATACCAGAGTAGACTAGCGTATATGATACTAGACCCATATGATGGGCGATGGATGTTCCCACATTCATCGATGTTTGACATCGAGATCGTATACGGGTGCTCAGTGGTGACTGGGTACACTGGACGGACTCGCTGAGAACTCCTATATGGAATTATATCTATCGTCGGATAGCAGTTCTCAGGTGACACTGGTGCAGGTTAGTCTGTAGACCCGAGATCGTCATAGAGTCTTGTGTGTTCTCTCACTGTACTTTGATTACCACCCTACCACGGCTCCACTGAGTCGTGCAAACAGGTGGCCGTTGGGTACAGTCCCGAGACACACGAAGGCAATGAGCGATAGGAGGGGTTTCGTCTCTCCCGGTATTGGGAGTTGATGCTGTGCTGTGCTCGACTGGCTATATCAGTAAGTTCCTGGCCAGGGCTGTTGAGATTTGCTGATAAGTGTTATCAGTAGTTTCTCGATCTGTTATAGACCATTCATCGGCACGACTTATTGAGTTATTGGGGTCGACGTTACCATCCCTAGACTCGATATGCAGCATATCTGACGAAGAGACCGGACTGTACGGTAGTGTTGCCGGTTGGCTCGACGGGAGTTGTAACAGGTTCGCTTGTTTTCTTCTGATTGCTCAATACCCGGGTGGCCGTTACGTTTAGCTGACCGCTTGCGGCTTGTAGGTATTTGATATGATCATTATCTACTGCCGGCATATTGACGAGTCTTAGAGTCCCACAATGAAGTTTCTTGGCTCAGGCGAAATGATGTGGTGTGCATATGAGATATGCGCGGGGACCCGATTAAATACGGATATATGATACCATATATTAATCGAGCATTTTCTATTGGTCGGGTCGTATGTGATATGACCGGTTTGCAAAATCAAGTGTTGATTTAACAAATGACTTTTAGATCAATTCTTTAGTTAAACTCTTTTTCTATTTTTGTATGCATGCATGTATGCACATGATGATGTGCATGGATACATACATACATACATTGTATCATGCTTGTTGATACATGTTTGGTGGCAATGCAAGACTTACATTGTAGAATTATCTATTTATTTATCATTTAGAAAAAGAGAAAGGATAATTCACACAAAGTTTATACTTATCATCTTTGACCATGCTTCAACCACCATTTAACCTTGAGTTAATTATCCTTTTGTCTTTAACCCATTTGATAAAAATCTAGATGATTCTAACCATGGTTGAAGTGAGAAGGGATTAAGATATATTATTCTTTTCTCATTTCAATTATTATTCACTCTCATTTCCTTTTCCTTTAGTGAGAAAGCTTAGCCACCATCTTCTTCTTCCTCTCTTGATAATTTCTTTAAGTGAGGTTGATAAAAAGAAAGAGTTTTGATTATAGAATACAAACCACATCATCATACTACACACATCTAGCCCATTTGTGTAGGGAGTTTGCTCTACTTCATTCACATATCGAGTAAAGCAAGTAGCTTTGGGCAAAGGAGCTTCGGGTGGATCGTCGTGGACTTAGAAGATCTCAAGCTAACCTTTTTCCAACCCTCAAGTAGCCAAGGAGTCTAGCGTAGGGAGCTACAAAGGTTGTACTCTCAAAACCCTAGCCTTTATTACTTGTGATGTTGTCTTTGTAATGAAACCCTAATTTTCTAGTGATGATTCTTTGTATGTTCACTTAGCACCTTAAAAATTTGATTTTGAGACATGTGATGCTTCCAAACCCTTTATGAGGTGCTAGATAAACCTAACATTGGTATCAGAGCCGACCTAGAGCTTTAGGTGACACTTTAGCGAAGTTAAAACTCCGATCAAACAAAAATTACGGATTTTTTAACCCTCTCTGGACAATTTTTGAAACTGTATTATTTTCAGAATTAAAAATACGTAAAAAATTCAGCAGGGAATTCTAAGAACTTCTGTAAAATACGAAGCCATAAGCCGTTCAAGCCACCGCGGAACCGCGGCCATACCTTGCTTGGGCCGCGGCTCCGCGGCCGTACAGATGCTTTATGGCCTCGTATTTATACAGTAAAGTCTAGACCTGCTTGTATACATTTTGGGTATTTTTAATCTGATTCAAGTGTTGAATGTTCTGGAGATTGTTTTGGATTCGGTGATTCGATCGGAATTTTAATTTCGTGCTTTTTTCGGATAATTTAGAAAATATTAAAAAGTTCGAACGGATATCATTAACTCACTTTTTCCTGGCACGAAAAATTTTCAAGTGTTGAATTTTTTCTCGAGTTTAAATCTTTCGGAAATACGTGCAAGTTTTATGGTGGACCCTCTAGAAAAACACAAACCTTAACTCGATTATGTGACCGGCTGAACTGCCTCTAAACCTTAGGGTTTGGGGGAGTACGACATGCCACATGTGAGGCGTTGGCTTGACCCTTCTACGGCTGGACCGCTGCTACTTTGACACATTCTGGGTTTTTCGAGCTCCGCTCAAGTGTTGAGCTTTAGAAAATTTTGGGTATTTGATTATTCGATCGAAATATTTAATACTGTCTATTTATCTGGAATGTGATACAATATGTGGAATTCATATAGTTAGGTATGAAATGCGAAGTATGTGATATTTCGGATTTACGATGTCTAAAGATAATGTAGATTCCAAATGTTGTAGTTTTACACTTTCTTTTCTGTGACCGTAAGTGTAGTATGTCGCTTATCGCCGGTTTCGTTGCTATACATCAACGACAATCGGGGTACGCATACTTACTTACGTTGATGATATATGATATTATGTGTTGCTGAGGTATGATGTGCATGATTGTCGCGATTGAATAGCCGGGGTTTTTTTATGTGAGATGAGAGTTTTATTTTCATTCATGTAAAATTCAAATGTAATGTAATATTCTTTTATTTGGGGAACTTCCGGGTTGAGCTTAATGTCACCAGTGTTGTATATTATTTACTTTTCCGCATTAGGATAGACCCAAGGAGGGGAGCACAAGTGACCGGGTTCTGGGGTTCAGTGGGAGGCCATCTCGAGGAGTCGAGACCGGGTCTCCTAAACTCCAGGATTAGTAGGGTCGCTTGCCGCTGTCGTAGGGGTCTAGGGGTGTGGGCTTGGCTATTCATCGCGACTGTGGAATCCGTATTTTCTATTGTTGGCTAAATACTAAATACGGACGTCCTAGTATATCGCACATTATATCTGTGTTTCTGCTGCCTGTGTTCTGTGATATCTGAGACGAATGATATATTATATATGAGATATATAGTAGATGTTGCTTATGTTTTACACCCGCGCTAGTCCCGTCCCGGTATGCCGTTAGTTAAGTAACCTAACGGTGCATAACGGAACATTGCGGCGAATGCGGATGGCATAAGCGTACGTTGTATTTTCGTTTCTTTTCTGTGATTGACTTAAGGACTTCAATGATGGGACTACATTAATATGATTAATGTAAAGAAAATAAACCTAAAAAGATGTTGTAGAATCGGATTTAAAAACCACTCGGCTCTTTATGAAAAAGCTACATTTCAAAACTGCGGAGCTCAAGCCACTCCTTTTGAAAACCATTTGATTCTACGACGATATCAAGTTCAAAGCATTAAAGATTTTCTTAAAAATCATCCGCAACCCTCCGTCATTTTAGGAAGTAGAGTACTTAGTATTCGTGCTACGTTTGTTGACTATAGTTAAGGCGTAGTGTACGGTAGCTAAGTGATATCTTTCTACACTGCATATGATGCAGATTAATTAGGACATTCATGTGACTTTGTTGACCATAGTTAAGGGTCATATGAGTGGGTCTAATTAATCAAGAAATGACGGGTAGAACTTGACTGGTACTTATGATTTGTTGACCATAGTTAAGGTCATAGGTACTAGGGGTAAAAACCACATCGGGAATTTCAAGTGTTGAGATTTGCAATGAGATTGCATACTTTCCATATGATGGTTGGATCCCGATCCCACTGTGGGCAATAGTTGCTCCCAGGAGAGTTTTGCAGTTTACAATTAGCTAACTCATTAGGTGTCTAAAAAGGTGTTAACGGGGCTACGCTTCTGGGAAAACGAGGTTTAATTTAATTAGGTCCGTGCGAAAGCACGGGGAACCTCCCTCAAGTACCGACACTGGCCTGGCTGAATGGTTAGCGAAATTGTAGACTGTAATTAATCCTGGCTAGTTTTCTTTTTAAGGTTTGAAAGAAAAACTTGATTAAAGCAGTGGGAGACATCGATTAGACAAGATAATAACCAATCTGATCTTTGCAAGAGCTTTCGCTGAGTGTATTCTTTTCTCTCTCTTAATGGCAGATACCAATGACTGGACTCAAGCTTCTACTAGATAAAAATAAACTGAATGTGACCAATTATAAAGACTGGCTGAGGAATCTGAAAATTACCTTGACTTATGATAAAGTATCATATGTCCTCACGGCTTCAGCCCCGCCCGTCCCAGGTCCAAAATCCTCAGTTGCGGACAAAGAAGTCCGCAAGACATGGGACGCTGACTGTGCCACGGCCAAATGCCTCGCGCTTGCATCGATGGACAACACACATCAAAAGCAGCACGAGAACATGGACATTCAAGCCATATTCCTCCATACAAAGGAGTTGTATGGAGAGCAATCCCGCGTATTACGATAGCATCAAAGAAATTGTTTCAGATGCGAATGGCCCCTGGCACACCAGTAGGAGACCATGTTCTGAAGATGATAGCTCTCATAGAAGAGCTTGAGGACCTCGGATGGATGATGGACAATGAACAATATACGGATATTATTCTGTAGTCCCTCCCCTCCACCTTTGCTCAATTCATAGTTAACTTCAACATGCACAACATGGAGAGGGAACTACCTGAACTCCTTAATATGTTAAGGAGTGCAAAGAGCACACTGAAATCAGTGAAAACTCCCGTTTTGACTGTTGGACAATCTTCCCCTTCTCGTCCAAAGGCTAAGGCCAAGGGAAAGAAAAAGAAGAAGCCCACCAATCCTAAGGGTGGAGTTAAAAAGGTTAAGGGGAAGGACAAGTCCAAAGCTGGAGAATCGGGGAAAGGGGAATGTTTTCATTGCCACAAAACAGGATATTGGAAGCGCAACTGTACGGAGTACTTAAATCTCAAGAAGAAGCATGGGGATGCTTCCGCTTCAGGTGTGTTTGTGATAGAAAACTGTTTTTCAATAAACTCTGCTTCCTGGGTATTAGATACCGGTTCAGGTTCTCACATTTGCAATTCTATGCAGGGGCTGAGAAATAGTAAGGTTTTGAAGACAGGTGACCATACTCTCCGCGTTGGAAATGGTTCTAATGTACATACAGTCGCAGTGGGAGAGTATCACTTGGGGTTGCCATCTGGGTGTATATTGGTTTTGAACCCATGTTATTTTGTACCAAGTATGCTTTGTAATATAATATCTGTTTCTTTGTTAGACAATAAAGGATATAATTTTGTATTGCAGAACAATGTTATGAACATTCACCTGAATCAAATGTTGGTTAGGTATGGTACGCTTAATAACGGGATATACGTCCTAAATCAACACACAGTTTTCAGCATACAACACACTAATAAAAGAAAACTTTCAGAAATAAATGAAGATTTTCTTTGGCACTGTAGACTTGGTCATATTAATGAAACAAGACTAAACAAGTTACACAAAGATGGATATTTAAACCCTTTTGAATATAAATCTTATGCGACTTGCCAGTGTTGTATCAAGGGTAAAATGACCAAAACTCCGTTTACCGGACACGGAAAAAGAGCTACCCAGCTCCTAGGACTCATACATAGTGATGTATGTGGGCCAATGTCTACACAAGCTAGAGGCGGTTTTTCTTACTTCATTACTTTCATTGACGATTTCTCAAGATTCGGTCATGTATTTTTATTAAAGCACAAATCCGAAACTTTCGAGAAATTCACTGAATATAAACAAGAAATAGAAAAACAAACCGGCTTGAGTATCAAAATGCTTCGATCAGATCGAGGTGGGGAGTACTTCAGTACAGAATTTGTAAACTTCCTAAAAGAGAATGGGATTCTCTCTCAGCTCACTCCTCCTTACACACCACAGCACAACGGTGTGTCTGAACGACGGAACCGGACCCTATTAGATATGGTCCATTCCATGATGAGTGATGCTGAGTTACCTACCTCATTTTGGGGGCATGCATTGGAGACTGCAGCGTTTCTACTGAACAGGGTTCCAACCAAAATCGTGTCTACCACGCCATATGAGTTATGGCATGGGAAGAGACCATCTCTTAAAAGAATTAAGATTTGGGGTTGCCCGGCCTATGTTAAAAAGTAGAATCCGGACAAACTCGAGATACGGTCAGTCATGTGTAACTTTGTGGGATATCCAAGGAACTCTTATGGATATCTGTTCTACCACAAAGAGGAACAAAAGGTGTTTGTTTCTCAGTATGCCACATTCTTAGAAATTTTTTTTTCACAGATAAAGATGATAGCAATGTGGTAGATCTAGAAGAGGTTCTAGAGACACAAACTACAAATGACGACTTGGTTGAACCGGCCGTTGTAATAGAAACTGAGGAACCTTGATCACTTCGTAGGTCTGGTAGGACTTCTCGCCCACCGGAGAGGTACTACGGTTTCCTCATTGATGGTTACAGAGAAGACTACATCATGGAGGATGATGATCCTACCAGTTTTCAGCAAGCTATCACGAGTGGAGACTCTGTGAAGTGGCTGGATGCCATGAGATCCGAAATGGAGTCTATGTACACCAACAAAGTATGGACTTTGGACGTTGTACCCCCTGGGGTAAAACCTGTGGGGTGCAAATGGATCTTTAAAAGAAAGATTGGTGTAGATAGGCAGGTAGAGACCTATAAGGAAAGACTTGTGGCGAAGGGTTTTCGTCAAAGACCAGGTTTGGATTATTATGGGACTTTTTCGCCCGTAGCCATGCTTAAATCCATTCGGATCCTACTTGCTATGCTGCTCACTACGACTATGAAATCTGGCAGATGGACGTTAAAATGGCATTTCTAAATGGGGAGTTAGAAGAATGCGTTTATATGGATCAACCAGGGGGCTTCGTTGACAGTGGGAGCAGCGAAAAAGCATGTAGATTGCTTAAATCCATATATGGGTTAAAGCAGGCATCACGGAGTTGGAACATCTGTTTCGATGATGTTATCAAAGAGTTTATTTTCATCAAAAATCCAGATGAACCTTGTGTTTATAAGAAGGCTGTAGGGAGAGCTGTCACATTCCTCGTATTGTACGTGGATGGCATTCTTCTGATAGGAAATGCCATTCCTATGCTACAGTCGGTCAAATCTTTCTTATCACTAAGGTTCTCCATGAAGGACCTGGGTGATGCCACATACATTTTGGGCATTAGGATCTATAGAGATAGATCCAAGAGGTTGTTGGGATTGTCCCAAACCAGGTATATCAACACCATCCTAAAAAGGTTTAGTATGGAAGACTCCAAGCGGGGTGCTTTACCCGCTTTCCATGGGGTCACTCTCTCCAAGGACTCTTGCCCAAAGACTGATGAAGAGAGAACTCGCATGAGCATTATACCCTATGCTTCGGCAGTAGGATCTATAATGTATGCGATGTTATGTACACGCCCAGATGTACCTTATGCACTTAGTGTTGTAAGCAGGTATCAATCCAACCCAGGGGAGAATCACTGGATAGCTGTGAAGAACATTCTTAAGTACTTGTGAAGGACTAAAGAATTGTTCTTGGTGTATGGTAATGGAGATCTCCAGATGGAAGCCTTTACCGATTCGAGCTTCCAGAGCGATAATGACGACAACAAATCTATCTCAGGGTTTGTATTTACCCTCAATGGAGGGGCGATAAGTTGGAAGAGTTCCAAACAGGATACCGTTGCAGACTCTACGATGGAGGCTGAGTACATTGCTGCAAATGATGCCGCCAAGGAAGCCGTCTGGATGAGGAAGTTCATCTCGGAGTTAGGAGTAGTTCCAACCATTATTAATTCGATACCATTGTATTGTGATAATAATGGGGCTATGGCGTTAGCCAAGGAGCCCAGGTCCCATCAGCGGTCCAGACACATCCCGAGGCTTTTTCATTTGATCTGGGAGATTGTTGATCGCCGCGAGATCGAGATTAGGAGAGTAGATATAAAGAATAACGCCGCAGATCCACTCACCAAGGCCCTCCCTCAGCCACAGCATGAGCGACTTTTTGAGATATTGGGTATGAGATACGCCAATAACTGGCCTTAGAGCAAGCGGGAGATTGTTGGATATATGTATGCCCTAGATGACATTATATGATAGTGGATGTATTTATACATGTGTGTGTGTGTGTGTGTGTGTGTGTGTGTGTGTGTATTCAGTGTACATTCTTGCTCGACATGATAGTATGCTATCTGGTTCTTCTTTATCTGACATGTTGATTTGATCATGCTTTTATTCATTCACACATGTTGATAAAGCCCTGAGGATATAGACTTGACTACTGTGATTATGATAGAGAATATACTAGTGGGACATCTGTAGTTTATAAGCATATCCTGGAATTTCCCTAGTCGTAGGTGTATCGAGACGGGGCATCGATATACTAGAGTAGACTAGCGTATATGATACTAGACCCATATGATGGGCGATGGATGTTCCCACATTCATCGATGTTTGTCATCGAGATCGTATACGGGTGCTTAGTGGTGACTGGGTATACTGGACGGACTCGCCGAGAACTCCTATATGGAATTATATCTATCGTTGGATAACAGTTCTCAGGTGACACTGGTGCAGGTTAGTCTGTAGACCCGAGATCGTCATAGAGTCTTATATGTTCTCCCACTGTACTTTGATTACCACCCTACCATGGCTCTACTGAGTCATGCAAACAGGTGGCCGTTGGGTACAGTCCCGAGACACACGAAGGCAATGAGCGATAGGAGGGGTTTCGTCTCTCCCGGTATTGGGAGTTGATGCTGTGCTGTGCTCGACTGGCTATATCAGTAAGTTCCTGGCCAGAGCTGTTGAGATTTGCTGATAAGTGTTATCAGTAGTTTCTCGATCTGTTATAGACCATTCATCGGCACGACTTATTGAGTTATTGGAGTCGACGTTACCATCCCTAGACTCGATATGCAGCATATCTGACGAAGAGACCGGACTGTACGGTAGTGTTGCCGGTTGGCTCGATGGGAGTTGTAACAGGTTCGCTTGTTTTCTTCTGATCGCTCAATACCTGGATGGCCGTTACGTTTAGCTGACCGCTTGCGGCTTGTAGGTATTTGATATGATCATTACCTACTGCCGGCGTATTGACGAGTCTTAGAGTCCCACAATGAAGTTTCCTGGCTCAGGAGAAAAGATGTGGTGTGCATATGAGATATGCGCGGGGACCCGATTAAATACGGATATATGATACCGTATATTAATCGGGCATTTTCTATTGGTCGGGTCATATGTGATATGACCGGTTTGCAAAATCAAGTGTTGATTTAACAAATGACTTTTAGATCAATTCTTTAGTTAAACTTTTTTTCTATTTTTGTATGCATGCATGTATGCACATGATGATGTGCATGGATACATACATACATACATTGTATCATGCTTGTTGATACATGTTTGGTGGCAATGCAAGACTTACATTGTAGAATTATCTATTTATTTATCATTTAGAAAAAGAGAAAGGATAATTCACACAAGGTTTGTACTTATCATCTTTGACCATGCTTCAACCACCATTTAACCTTGAGTTAATTATCCTTTTGTCTTTAACCCATTTGATAAAAATCTAGATGATTCTAACCATGGTTGAAGTGAGAAGGGATTAAGATATATTATTCTTTTCTCATTTCAATTATTATTCACTCTCATTTCCTTTTCCTTTAGTGAGAAAGCTTAGCCACCATCTTCTTCTTCCTCTCTTGATAATTTCTTTAAGTGAGGTTGATAAAAAGAAAGAGTTTTGATTATAGAATACAAACCACATCATCATACTACACACATCTAGCCTATTTGTGTAGGGAGTTTGCTCTACTTCATTCACATATCGAGTAAAGCAAGTAGCTTTGGGCAAAGGAGCTTCGGGTGGATCGTCGTGGACTTAGAAGATCTCAAGCTAACCTTTTTCCAACCCTCAAGTAGCCAAGGAGTCTAGCGTAGGGAGCAACAAAGGTTGTACTCTCAAAACCCTAGCCTTTATTACTTGTGATGTTGTCTTTGTAATGAAACCCTAATTTTCTAGTGATGATTCTTTGTATGTTCACTTAGCACCTTAAAAATTTGATTTTGAGACATGTGATGCTTCCAAACCCTAATGAGGTGCTAGGTAAATCTAACATATCGTAGTTGCAAGAATACAATTACTGAATTCGAGGAGAGTCTATACCAAGAACAATCTTACTCGAGATGATAGTGTGCTATCTAGTTTGTCTTTATCTGTCATGTGAATGCGTGTTACTAGTTATTGCATATCACTAATACATGAGATAAAGCCCATAGGATCTTTGCTTGACTACCAGGATTATGATAAGGATCATACTAATGGGCCCTGGTAGTTTATAAGCACATCCTTAAATGTCCATAGTCGTAGGAGTATCGATACTGGGCATCGGTACTCCAGTTTAGACTAGTGTATACGTTTCATGACCCTGTATGGGGCGATGGATGATCCCATAGCCATTGGTGTTTGACACTGATGATTGTATACAGGTGCTCATTGGATGAGTTACACTAGACGGACTCGCCGAGAACTCTTAGATGGTATTATACCAATATCAGATAGCAGTTCTCCGGTGACATGAGTACATGGTAGTCCCTAGACCTAAAATCGCCATAGTGTCTTGTGTGTGTTGCCACTGTACTTAATTACTATCCTACCATGGCTCTACTGAGTCGTGGAAACAGGTTTTAGTTGGGTACTGTCCCGAAGCACATGGAGACATTGAGCGGTCGGGGGAATTCGTCACACCCGGCATTGGGAGTCGATATCGCACCGTGCAGGACATGACTATAGGCAGAAGTCCGTGGCCACGGCAATAGAGATAAACTGGTAAGTGTTACCGGCTGTATTTTGTTGGTTATGAGTCTTCTGTCGGCATGACTTATCGGGTTATTGGGGGTCTGACAGATTTCACACCCCAGACCTGGTATGTGGTACTCCTTGATGAAGAGACCGGACTGTACGGTGACTGTCACTTATAGACTTTGTTGGGTGTGATGAGTTCACTCGTCGACCTACCATTATCTTGCTCATACCAAGGTAGCCGTTACATACAGTTAGTGCCACTGACGAGCTTGTGGGTCAACCCGAAAGGGGGTTGAATCTGAAAGTGTTTTAGATTCAATCGGATACGATCTTGTATAACCTATTGCCAGCGTATTGACAGGTCTGTAGAGTCCCGCAATGAAAGTGCCTGCTCGGGCAAAACGCAATGTGACATACATATAGGGATACATATATGAGTTCGATAAAATATGTATATTGGATATATGTGTTTAAACGGACGACTGTTATACTAGCCGGTTTAAAAGCCGAAATATCAAGTCAAGTGTTGACTTGAGAACCGTATTTATGATGCGGTTTCTAGTATAGCGTATATGATACACACACTCTTTACAGTAGATGATACCGAGAAGATATTGATGGCATTTCATGATGTGTACGTGTATAGGATACATATACTAATACTTATTTAATATATATATATATATATATATATATATATATATATATATTAATTCCCACCATTCTAAATTATGTATAAATAAATATGCATTTATATATGTATGTAAATATGTATATATCTTTATATATATATATTAATGTATATATATTATTATTTATTTATTATTCTTAATTAATGTTGGGGCCCACCCTCTCTCTTGTGTGTTGACACACACATGAGAGAGAGAGAGAGTGGGAGGGTGTATATGTCATATTTATCATGACATGGTTGTAAAATGAGATGATTGATTTTTCTTTTCTAGCCATCATTTTTTTTCCATCTTCTTCTTCCTCATAAAACGAAACCTCGAGCTCTTTAGGTTAATGGCAAATGTTGTCATGGTGAGATAGTATAAAAAGTAGAGAGTACCCAGACTTCGCATCGCCTTTTTCTACGCCCAGCGAACCTCTGAAGGAAGTTTCTCCGACTGGTGACGGAGTTGAAGTTCGGGTAGCCTGCTTTCAACGCGGATCATCTACGGTGAGGCAGTCGGCGTGCAAACATGTTCGGGAACTCATGAGGTTTATACGGGGTCTTCCGGGATCAGCCAGACACGCTAGAAAGGTTGTAGCACCCTCTCTTTGCTCTCTTTATATTTCTAGTTTAATCTATTGCTAAGTATTTGATGATCTTGGTGATAGATTGGGGTTATGCTTTGTAAAATTATTGTTTTTCAAATTCCGCCGCCGCCGTGATCATCACGACCCTAACCCCTGTCCATTTACAAAACCAACCAAACTGTCACTGCTCCTTCCAAACTCCAACCTCACATCAAACGTACTTCATAGGTATCATAAAATTCATTTCACTGCTTGCCAATAGCCTTTACCAGGAGATGCTATGTAACGACTAACAACACTAATTTCATGTGAAATGCCGGGCCGGATACATACCATGACATACATAATACTACCCACCACATTCGAATAAGAAACATGCAACACATACTTAATTTATTCCTCAGTTTGTGGTGATAAACGAGCAAAAAGTTTAAAATGAGCTTTCAAAGGGGTACTTACAGATTTAGCGTCTGCCATACCAATGTTGGATATAGTGCCCTTAAGGCAATTACTGTAATTGCAAGTAGACGATTATGATAATTGAAAGAGGACCTATATAGCTAGAACAGTCTTACTCGAGATGATAATACTCTATCTAGTTTGTCTTTATTATTGTGTGTATACGTTTTACTCGTTATTACGTGTCGGTAATACATAATGATAAAGTCCGCAGGATCATTGTTTAACTACCAGAATTATGATGATGGTCATTTATGTGGGAGCTGGATAGCCCATAAGAACATCCTTAAATATCTCTAGTCGCGGGAGTATCGAGACTGGACATCGATACTCCAGAATATGCTAATGTATATGTTTCGAGACCTCGACTAGGGGTGGCGGCAAGGTCTCACAAGCCATTGGTGTTGAGTCACCTAAGATAGTATACATACACTCACTAGAGGTGAGTACACCAGATGGACTCACCGAGAACTTCAAGATGGTATTATACCTATCGTCAGATAGAAGTTCTCTTGTGGTATGAGTATAGCTTAGTCCTTTGACCTGAGATTTTTATTTTTCTCGTGTGAGTTCCTATTGTACTTGATTACCACCCTATCACGGCTTAAAGAAGTCGTGCAAACAGGTTTTAGTTAGGTACAGTCCCGAGCCACATAGAGACTGTGAGCAATCGTCAAGGATTCATCTCTCCCTATAATGGGAGTCGATGTTGCACTGTGTTGGGTCAGCTATCACCATAAAATCCTTTGCCAAGGTGGATGAGATTTACTGATGTAATATCAGTAGTTTCTCAGTGGGTGATGAGCTTCAGACTAGCACGACTTATTGGGTTAGTCGGGGTCTGGCGTTATCCACCCCATAAACCTGGTATGCGATACTCTTAGACGAAAGAGACCGGACTGTACGGAGATTGTCACAGACAGGCTCAGTAGGGGTACAGATGAGTTTGCTCGTCGGCTTTCTTTTCGTTCAATATCTGAGTAGCCGTTATGTACAGTTAGTGTTGCTGACATACTTGTGGTTGAACCCACTGCCAGCGTATTGACGGGTCTTTAGAGTCCCAAACAGAGGGTTTTCCCAGTTCAGGAGAAATGATGTAGTTGCCGTATATTGATACGTGCAGGGTTCTGATTAAATAAGCGCACTAGCTACACAGACTTTAATCAGACGGATGATAATACTAGCCGGCTTAGAATTAAGCCGGATTATTAAATCAAGTACTGATTTAATAATTTGCTTATATGTATTTTATTATGTATATTATAGTATTATGTTCATTGTATTTTTCTATCTCTTGGATATTCGTATTTTGATACGAATAAGGGCATGTATTTGCGAGGACGTATTTTTGTATTCATACAAAAATACAATCTAGAAAGTGGACACTTCATTTGTGTTGATTTTCCATTTTGGGAAAATAGATATTATGAAATCAGGCGGAGAGGAGAAATGGTGGAGGGTATGGGAAAATGAATTATTAATTCATTTTCTTATACTATTCAAGCATGATTGCATTTTTTATGTGGAAAATTATTTTAACAAAAGAAAAAGTGTATACTTGAATTTTGAAGTGTAGAATTCGTTCCACCATTTAGTTTCTCTCTTCTCTAATGGCTCCTCCTTCATCTTCTTCCTCTTATCCTCTCATGAGATGCGAATTAAAGAGGAAAAAAGAAAAGAAATTAATAGAACACTCACACTACATCCAAAGCATCCTAAATAAGCAACCTAGAATCTTTAGTTACTTCATTTGATGAAGTTGAAGCTTGGACTTGGTTCTCTCGGATGGATCTTCGGCGAAGGAAGACCGGCCTACAAGCTCGATCATTGAGCCTCGAGGATTTAAAGAAGAGGATTGAAGATCCGAAGGACACGATCTCTTTGGTATAACCTCATTCATAGTAGTTTAGCTCATATGGTTTTCTTGTTAGTTTAGGTCTATGGTGATTTCTTGGGTTATAGTTAGTTGTGCTTGCCTAAAAATGATTTTTTAGCATTCCGCCTCGCTACGAGTATAGTAGTGTGTGCAAAATTCACTAACATGGTATCAGAGCGAATCCATACGCCTAAACTAGCTCGCATGATTCAAGAATTCATCACAAAACTTTTTTCAAAATCGGCAGTTTTTGGATAGCTACTATATGCCGCTAAACTTATATTTTCAAGCTTGTTTTCGATCCCCGGAGCTCTCGTTTTGGAACAGAGATTTCGTAGGGGATTTTTGGTGACCCGTAGAGTCTCAGGAAGCTTTTGTTTCAAAACTTATATTAGTGGCCGTTTTTCGAAGCCTAAAACTGATTTTTCATGGCTGTCCAAAACAACGACCAATTGGTTTCAAAACTGAATTTTCTTACGTGTACTCGATGCCTGGAGTTCTCATTTTTGAACGAGGACTCCATAGGGTATTAAAGGGTGACCCGGGAAGTCTCGAGGTGCCATTTTTTTCAAAGTTATATCGAGTTTAGTTGCTTTTTTTTGAAGATTTAAAACTGTTTTTGGTGGCTGTCCAAAACCGAATTTTTTTTGCAAATTCCAATCCCCGGGGGCTCTTGGTTCGGACCAAGAACCCGCAAAGGGGATCGGGGGGTACCTCAGGCAGTGCCCGAGCACTCTATCAGGCACTGGGGCATATTACTAGTCGTTCGAACTCTTCGTTTTCGCAAAAAGATATGAAATTTTGGCTGTCGAAGTTCACTTGATTTCCATCGTTTGGAATTTCAAGCGTAAGCTTCACGGGTGATGAATTCTAAGGTCATGGTTTTCGCTATACATGCTATTTGTTGTATATGTGTTTCAAACGTCGTCTAATTGCTATATGTCATTTAGACGGGGTTGCACATATTTGCTTCTGCTGCTCTGAGGTTTATCTCTGTTATGGTTGTGTTGGATTGTCGTGATGGATGGCCCAGTGTATGTAATATTAGATGTAATGTATATTGATTTTGCATAACGAGCATCCGAATTGTGGACTGCCGTCAATGTGGCTTGTTTATTATTCATTGTGGCGCATCCTGATCGCGGACGTGTCACCGTTGTATATTCAGGTTTTCATTACTTGCATTAGGATTACCCTGCGGCGGAGTGCTCAGGTAGCCAGGTTTGAGCGGGCAACGAGCCACCATCTCATGGCGTTTAGACCGGGGTGCTTTCCTCTAGAATTGGCGGGCTATTTGCCACACTCGTAGGGGGTATAAGATTGACCTGCGAAGGGGTGCCTATGTCACCGGATTTTAGAAGTGCTAGGCAGCCCACTCATTTCGTTGATTGGGGTTGTCTCGCTTTTGGGATTGGCGGGTGGCTTGCCGCACTCGTAGGGGTCTAGGATCTGATACTACGGGCTATCCACGCGACCGGAAAAATTGCATTTCATATTTGGCTCTGTTGAAATGTACTTTTCCTAGTTTATCTGCATTTCCATATTGTGTTTGCTTCTGCTGTGATTCTGTGTTTGCTATATTATCACGCGTGAGACGAATGTTGTCATATATATATAAGATGCTATATATGTTTTGCATCCGCGCTAGTCCTGTCCTCGCCCTGCCGTAAGTTAAGTAAGCTTACGGTGAAGACCCGAAACCCTGTGGCAAATGCGGATGACATATATGTGTGTGTCTATTTTCGTTTCTTTCTGGCATGATATGCTTAATTGATGGGACTGCATTAATTCTGATTAATGTAAGGAAAACAAACCTAAATGATATTGTTGGAATCAATTTTTGAAAACTATAGGCGTTTCTTTTTACTTTGCGTCGAGGTGTTCAGTTAGGAATATGCTGCACCTCATTCAATGAGGAAAGAGCCTAAATCCCTTCACAGGGAGTGAGCTCTTTGGAAAAAGTTTACGTGACTATAAACTACTCAGTTTTCTTCAAAACTATCGGTTTTTCTACAAAACTACTCGTTTTAAAAATGCAGAGCCTAAACCACTCCTATTTTCAAAACTGCTTAAGTTTCTTCAACGATATCAAGTTCATTACGTTAAAGGTTTTTCGCCAAAAACCAGCCGTAGCCTTCCGTCATTTCCTACGAATAGTGGTTAGTATTCGTGCTACGTTTGTTGACCTTGTCAAGGCGTAGTGTACGGTAGCTAATTTGTGCTTGTTTGTAGTATTAGATGCGATTGGTTAGGACAGTCGTTTGACCTTATTGACCTTGTTAAGATCACTTGAGTCATAGGGGTAAAAACCAAATCGATAGTTTCGAATATAAGGGAAACTTGCTAAGTTTGCGCATACCTTCTGGAGTATGGTAATTTTGGTTGACTTCCGTCAAAATTATCACACAATGATAGTTGGGTTCCGATTCCTTTGATGAGTAGGTATTACTCCTCGGGAGATTTTCATTTAACGATTATCTAACCTATTAGGTGTTTAGAAAGTGTTAACGAGGTTACGCCTCTGTGGAAATGTGATTATTTAATTGGGTCCGTGCGAAAGCACGGGGGACCTCTGTAACACTTTTAAATTTCGTTAGAATGTTTTTCATGTTAATTAGCAATGGTGCGTGTTATTATATATGTGTACATAGGATTATTAGTTATTTTTAGTCGGGTTACCCTAATTGGGAAATTTCTTGTGTTAGTGCACACATGCACACTTAGCACAATTTTCCTTGACCTAGGTTAAAAGTGTTAGCATGTTAACCATTTCTTTCTTGCATGGTTGTTATTTCCCCCACCCATTTTAATCAAGTAAAACCCTTTTTATAATACAAATTCAAATAGAAATGGAGTTATGGTGGGTAGGTGGGAAAAATTGACTTTTGTTTGACATTTCCTTCTCTCTTCTCTCTCTTCTTCTCATTCTCAGAATTCCTTGCAGAAATTCCAGCAGAAAACACAGCACTTCCTTCACCTTTACTTCTTCTTTTCACTTCTCTTTGATCTCTACACAAAACCCTACACAAATCTAACCATTTTCTTCATAAAAACCTTGGTTTAATGGCTCCTTTGAGGTGTTTGGTGGCAAGTCTGCATACTTGAGGAGGGAGCTGGAAATTTTGGTGTTTCTTAAGGCCTTTAGAAGGTATTAATTCATGTTTAGCACCCTTTCTCCTTAACTTGTAGTATCTTTAGCAAAATATCACATTTTTGTGCATTTTTAGTGCTATTGAAGGGATTTAGTGATGATATGTTAAAACTAACATTTTTATGACTTGATTAGCTTGGTAATGTGTTGTTAGTGTGTATTTAGACTTGGGTTTGCTTCAGGTTCCACAGAAATACCTTAAAGTATCATTTTAGTGTAAAAATGTGGTTTTTAACTAGAAATTGGGCTCTGTTGAATCTGCTGCTACCCGAGTCGCTTCAGATTGAAATTGTATTTACTGTAGCATGTATAGGGGGTATAGAGTGCACACACAAAACCTGAGAGCCCATCTCCCTACCCAGGCCGTCGAAAAATACATTCTGGCCGCAAATTGCGGCCAGATAGGGGTGTTTTGGGTTGGGGTTTAGGGTGTTGAGTGTCTGCTGCTATGTGTAGTATTATGGTATATATAGTTTTGTAATATCTTTTCTGTATAAAAATCTGGGATCAAATACCCCATTTCTCGTATTTTAAACTTTCGCGACACGCGTGCTACATGTGTGGGTTTGGGGTGTTCTGCGTATCGCGACGCGTTGGGTTAGCTGCAGGCGCGTAATCACACGTTTTAGCGTATCGCGCACACGCGCGCTTGGGTTGCGAAACGGCTTTCTAGTTGATTTTAAATGTCGTGTTTGTATGGTTTCGAGCTTATGTGTGATATATTATGAAATTCTAGGTTCGCAGGCGAGTGCGACGGATGCCGCGAAGAAAGGGAAACAAGTCGTCGGCTATACCGAGCGAGAGACTACGGTGGGTAGATTTAACATCTACGGGGATATCGCCCGCATGGCGTTATGCGTCAGGGCTGATAGGACCTTATAGCGATATATTTTGCATTCACCTACATGACTACTGTTTATTGCATACCTCATTCCCTGCTATGAGTATATAAATTAGAATTGATAGAACACCGCACTATTACTAACGGTTCAAGTTGCACGAGCACGACTTATATGCTACACTCACACCGTTAGTGATTGCCATGGCACTCACATTATAGGATTGCTATAAATCATATGTAAAATTGTTTCCGCATTATTGATGTTTGCCATGATTTGCCGCATATCAGCAGATGTTATATTCATACTTGGACACATCTACATCACATATTCATACATGTGCCATGTATATATTGATATCCTCATACCTGCATAGATTTACACATTGAGATATGTTGTTTCTATGTTATTTCTGGATTTGGGAACCGTGGATATTTCAAAAGAGAATAAGTAATTATTTAAAAACCCGGTTTCCCTTGATATGATATTGCAGTGCGTCCACCATGTGTTTTCTCGGTGCTAGAGCCCGATATATGAGAGAGAGATGGCTGACCCGGACTGACGGATGTCCGATATATGAGAGAGAGAGGGCTGACCCGGACTGACGGATGCCCGATATATGAGAGAGAGAGGGTTGACCCGGACTGACGGATGCCCGATATATGAGAGAGAGGGGGCTGACCCGGACTGACGGATGCCCGATATAGGAAGATTTGTGTGTCGATGCTGGACACGAGTATTTATGATATTTGGGTGCCGATGTTGGGCACTCGTGATTCTTAGAGATTTACAGGATTGGAGGGCCGATGAGAGTGCCTGCGCCTGAGCTATTTGGGGGATCTGGGTGCATTGATGGACACCGATTATATATTCCATGTTGACATTCCGTGTAGATGTTATGTTCCCATGCTCAGCATTCATTATTGTATCTCATCCTGTAGTTATATTACCTGATAGAGCACTTGCATGATTATTGCACATACTGCTTATCACGCATTGATATCATCTGCTGGCATATGATAGAGTAGCGCAGTACGTGCATGCTCGCGATTACCTTTATATGTTATTTCTATTCATGAGTTGGCAACTCACCCCCGTTGTGCCACAGTATTTGCAGGTTGCCTTCGGAGTAGTCGCGGCAGGCTGCTTTCTTACATCTTTTGGCTACAAATACCACTACATTTGGTGCGTGAGCTGTTTTGCTGTTAGGTGGGTTGTGGTATCTGGTTACTTTTATTGTACACACTTTTGTATCTAGTATTCTCCATCTACCTTATATGTACTTGACTTAGAGACGGTGTGAGGACGATGATGTATATTATTTGTATTCTGGTGTCGAGCTCGTTGTGAGCCGACTTTGCTTATGCAGTTATTTCTATATGTGATGTTCCTACTTGTTGCTCATGATCTTCACTACGGCGTCGTATATTGCTATCTTGGTGATTGTTTACTTAAGATTTCTTATCACTTTTTAAATGCTTCCATTTAATGCTTAAAACACTCTATACTTTTACTGGTTTGATTTCTGGGTTTTCGGTTCACTTAGTCGCGTTACGCCTGTAGACGTTACGTGGTTAAGTGCTGATCACGGGCCAAACTTTGGGTCGTGACAAAGTTGGTATCAGAGCGTAGGTTTTACCTTTCGGAGTGTAGGTTGACCTTGGTATGATGGAGTAGGTAGCTGAAGCAGAGTGGCGTAGCATGTGTATGTTCCACGGCATACTCACGATACGGTACTCTGCCTAAGCGACCTTAGGACTTATTGATTGAAATTCCCTCATGATTGTATACATCCTTGTGATTCGATTTCCGTATCCTCATCGAATCCTACCTTCTTTTCAGCCATTATGCCGCCAAGGACTACGAGGGTGCAGAGAGCGGCCGTGAGAGCCGAGGTTCGAGTTGATTCATATGAGACGAGGACTGATCCGAGTAGTACCCCTGTTGTACCAGCACAGATTGTTCCCCCTACGACAGCTCAGATCGCTAGACTAGTGGTAGAGATGCAGGGCTTGCGCCAGATAATGAGCTCATTGGTGGAGGTCGTTCGAGCGCAGCGACAGGTGGTTATCACCCCTGTTACCCAGTTGTACGATCATCATGCGGTATTCCGTCCCCTACATAGCACCGGTGGAGGCAGCCTCAGTTTACGAGACACGTCTTCCAGAGACCGTGAGAGTTTCGGAACAGTTGAGGAATCGTACTGGTGTACCAGCCCAGAGCAGAGGCTTAGGACGAGGACAGTCGTTTGGCTCTCATCCCCAGGGAGGACGGCAGTCAGCGCGTAGATGTTTACGATGCGGAAGCCTTCAACACTTCATCAGGCAGTGTTCCTTCACACCACGTTAGGGTCGTATTCTGAGACGTCGTGGACGCGGAGGGTTCGCACAGATGGGTCAGGTTAGTAGAGGAGGAGTTCGGTCAGTCGTAGATGAAGGACAGGCACAAGTTTTCTCTTTGACTCATCAAGACGCGGGGGTGTCCAACGCAGAGCTTTCAGGTACTCTTTCAGTATGTCCTTTATTGCACACGTATTGTCTGATCCGGATCCTTGTGCTCGTATGTTTCCACGCACTCGTACGTATCCACACACTTTGTGCCGAGTTTGGGTAGAGAGTCTGGTTTGCTTGATCAGCCGCTTGTTGTGACTACTCCTGTGGGAGAGTCGTTTGTTGCTAGGCACATGTTCCGATCCTGTATCGTCCGTATTGGCGAGAGAGAGTTGCCAGTCGATTTGATCCTTCTTGAGATGTTGGACTTCGACGTTCTTTTGGGCATGGATTGGTTAGCCACGTGCTATGCTTCTGTTGAATGCCGCAAGAAGACAGTTAGATTTTGTTTTCCCGGCGAGTCGGTTTTTGTTGTGTTGGGGGACCGTGGTGCCGCCCCTCACAGTGTGATTTCTTCTTTTCGCGCTGGACAGCTTTTGAGGAAGGGATGTCGGGGATTTCTCGCCTATGTTTGCGATACTAGAGCTACAGAGGTTCTGTTGGATCAGGTTCCGGTTGTTAGCGAGTTACCTGATGTGTTACCTGACGAGCTTCCTGGGCTACTGCCCGAGCGTGATATTTCTTTCTGTATTGATTTGGTTCCTGGCATGGGGCCTATTTCTGTACCGCCTTATCGGATGGCCCCAGCGAAACTTAGAGAATTGAAGGGTCAGTTGCAAGATTTGCTGGATAAGGGACTTATTCGACCCAGTGTTTCTCCTTGGGGTGCTCTAGTCCTGTTTGTCAAGAAGAAGGACGGCAGTATGTGTTTGTGTATCGACTACCGCCAGCTGAACAGGGTTACAGTGCGGAACAGGTATCCTTTTCCATGCATCGATGACTTGTTCGACCATCTTCAGGGGGCAGGATACTTTTCGAGGATCGATTTGCAATCAGGCTACCATCAGCTGCGGGTTCGACAGGAGGACATTCCTAGGACAGCTTTCCTCACGCGCTACGGTCACTATGAGTTTTTGGTGATGTCGTTCGGACTCACCAACGCGCCGGCAACATTCATAGACTTGATGAACCGTATTTTCCGGCCGTATCTTGATTTGTTCATCATCGTATTCATTGATGATATTCTGGTGTATTCTCGGAGTAGAGAGGAGCACGAGCAGCACCTGCGGATTAAACTGCAGACCTTGAGGGAGCATCAGCTTTTCGCCAAATTCTCAAAGTGTGCTTTCTGGCTAGACCGCGTAGACTTCTTGGGGCACGTGATTACACGAGATGGTATATGTGTAGACCCGAGGAAGATCGAGGCCGTTCAGAGTTGGCCTAGACCCACGTCAGTGACAGAGGTTCGCAGCTTTCTAGGGCTGGCAGGCTACTATAGGCGATTCGTGCAGGTCTTCTCCCGTATTGATACACCTTTGACCGGGTTGACCTGGAAGGGAGTTACTTTCGTTTGGACGGAGGAGTGTGAGCATAGTTTTCAGCAGCTACAGGCTCTACTGACTACGACACCAGTGCTATCATCGCCTTCAGGATCAGGCGAATTTATGGTCTAATGTGATGCTTCACGAGTGGGGCTAGGGTGCGTATTGATGCAGCATGACAGGGTGATCACGTATGCTTCGCGGCAATTGAAGAAACATGAACAGAATTACCCCACTCACGATTTGGAGATGGCTGCAGTGGTCTTTGCACTTAAGATCTGGCGACATTACCTATATGGCGAGTCGTGCCAGATATTCACCGATCACAAGAGCTTAAAGAATATATTTCAGCAGCGCGACCTGAACCTTAGACAGCGCCGATGGATGGAGTTAGTGAAGGACTACGATTGTGAGATCTTATATCACCCGGGCAAGGCTAATGTAGTGGCGGATGCTTTGAGCAGGAGGCCCGGGGGTAGTCTATCTTGTTTGAGCACAGTACAGAGGCAGTCGTCGGCAGATTGGCAGATTTTATGCGACGGCCGGGTACAGTTCGAGTTTACGCTGATCGGAGGACAGATTGCGCATGTTCGTGCATGCCCACAGTTGCTTGACCGTATACATGAGGCACAGCATAGTGATGACCGATGCTCAGAGATCAGGGCACAGATTGGACATGGCATATTTTCCGAGTTCGTGATCGATGATCAGGGGATACTACGATTTGGGGCTAGACTATGCGTAACAGATGCTGAGGGATTGCGTCGCGAAATTCTTGAGGAGGCACATCGATCGGTATACATTGTTCATCCCGGTTCCACCAAGATGTACCATGACATGAGGGGTGTTTACTGGTGGGACGGAATGAAGAGAGACATCGCAGATTTTGTGTCGAGATGCCTGACTTGTCACCAAGTCAAGGCTGAGCACCAGAGGCCCGCGGGAGAGCTACAGCCGTTACCCATTCCGGAGTGGAAATGGGAGCAGATTTCTATGGACTTCATTATGGGTCTGCCCAGGACTAGTCGAGGGTATGACTCCATCTGGGTGATCGTTGATCGTTTGACGAAAGCGGCTCACTTCCTACCGGTGAAGACGACTTTCGGATTAGCTCAGTATGCCCAGATTTACATCGATGAGATTGTACGACTGCACGGAGTTCCGACATGTATCGTGTCCGACAAAGGCACCCAGTTTACCAGCCGGCTATGTTATAGACTTTAGGAGGCTTGGGGCACTCGCTTGAGTTTCAGCATAGCATTTCATCCGTAGACCGATGGACAGTCAGAGCAGACTATTCAGACTCTCGAGGACATGCTCAGAGCGTGCGTCTTAGACTTTGGAGGTAGCTGGGATCATCATTTACCCTTAGTAGAGTTTTCCTACAACAACAGCTACCAGGAGACCATTCAGATGGCACCGTTTGAGGCTCCTTATGGGAGGAGATGCAGATCATCCACCTGTTGGACAGAGCTCAGTGAGAGCAGTATCTTAGGGCCACAGATTGTTGAGGAGATGACCGCGAAGATCCAGTTGATTCGCGATAGGATGAGAGCAGCCCAGAGCAGGCAGAGATCTTATGCGGACCGTCGTCGACGCAGACTTGAGTTTTCTGTTGGTGACCATGTTTTCTTGAGGGTCTCCCCAATAAAAGGTGTGATGAGATTTGGGAAGAAGGGGAAGCTTAGTCCCAGATATGTGGGCCCCTTCGAGATTCTAGAGCGTGTCGGTGCAGTTGCGTATCGGTTAGCCCTTCCGTCCAGTTTTCCAGACTTGCACCCTGTATTTCACGTTTCGATGCTCCGCAAATATCTTCATGATCCTTCGCATGCGATTCAGCACCCGACGATCCAGCTTGAGCGCGACCTTTCCTATGCAGAACAGCCGGTGATCATCTTGGATCGACAAGTGAAGAAATTGAGATCGAAAGAAATACAGTCCGTCAAGGTATATTGGCGTAGTCCGAGTAGCGAGGAGGTCACTTGGGAGACCGAGAGCGAGATGAGGAAGAAGTATCCCCATCTTTTTGAAGGTACGTGTGGTTAGTTTTTTTTAAATTCGGGGACCGAATTTCTTTAAGGGGGGTAGATTGTAACACTTTGAAATTTCGTTAGAATATTTTTCGTGTTAATTAGCAATGGTGCGTGTTATTATATATTTGTACATAGGATTATTAGTTATTTTTAGTCGGATTACCCTAATTGGGAAATTTCTTGTGTTAGTGCACACATGCACACTTAGCATAATTTTCCTTGACCTAGGTTAAAAGTGTTAGCATGTTAACCATTTCTTTCTTGCATGGTTGTTATTTCCCCCACCCATTTTAATCAAGTAAAACCCTTTTATAATACAAATTCAAGTAGAAATGGAGGTATGGTGGGTAGGTGGGAAAAATTGACTTTTGTTTGACATTTCCTTCTCTCTTCTCTCTCTTCCTCTCATTCTCAGAATTGCTTGCAGAAATTCCAGCAGAAAACACAGCACTTCCTTCACCTTTTCTTCTTCTTTTCACTTCTCTTTGATCTCTACACAAAACCCTACACAAATATAACCATTTTCTTCACAAAAACCTTGGTTTAATGGCTCCTTTGAGGTGTTTGGTGGCAAGTTTGCATACTTGAGGAGGGAGCTGGAAATTTTGGTGTTTCTTAAGGCCTTTAGAAGGTATTAATTCATGTTTAGCACCCTTTCTCCTTAACTTGTAGTATCTTTAGCAAAATATCACATTTTTGAGCATTTCTAGTGCTATTGAAGGGATTTAGTGATGATATGTTAAAAGTAACATTTTTATGACTTGATTAGCTTGGTAATGTGTTGTTAGTGTGTATTTAGACTTGGGTTTGCTTCAGGTTCCACAGAAATACCCTAAAGTATCATTTTAGTGTAAAAATGTGGTTTTTAACTAGAAATTGGGCTCTGTTGAATCTGCTGCTACCCGAGTCACTTCAGATTGAAATTGTATTTACTGTAGCATGTATAGGGGGTATAGAGTGCACACACAAAACCTGGGAGCCCATCTCCCTACCCAGGCCGCCGAAAAATACATTCTGGCCGCAAATTGCGGCCAGATGTGGGTGTTTTGGGTTGGGGTTTAAGGTGTTGGGTGTCTGCTGCTATGTGTAGTATTATGGTATATATAGTTTTGTAATATCTTTTCTGCATAAAAATCTGGGATCAAATACCCTATTTCCCGTATTTTAAACTTTCGCGACACGCGTGTTACATGTGTGGGTTTAGGGCGTTCTGCGTATCGCGACGCGTCGGGTTAGCTGCAGGCGCGTAATCACACGTTTTAGCGTATCGCGCACACGCGCGCTTGGGTTGCGACACGGGTTTCTAGTTGACTTTAAATGTCGTGTTTGTATGGTTTCGAGCTTTTGTGTGATATATTGTGAAATTCTAGGTTCGCAGGCGAGTGCGACGGACGCCGCGAAGAAGGGGAAACAAGTCGTCGGCTATACCTAGCGAGAGGCTACGGTGAGTAGATTTAACATCTACGGGGATATCGCCCGCATGGCGTTATGCGTCAGGGCTGATAGGACCTTATAGCGATATATTTTGCATTCACCTACATGACTACTGTTTATTGCATACCGCATTCCCTGCTATGAGTATATAAACTAGAATTGATAGAACACCGCACTATTACTAACGGTTCAAGTTGCATGAGCACGAGTTATATGCTACACTCACACCGTTAGTGATTGCCATGGCACTCACATTATAGGATTGCTATAAATCATATGTAAAATTGTTTCCGCATTATTGATGTTTGCCATGATTTGCCGCATATCAGCAGATGTTATATTCATACTTGGACACATCTACATCACATATTCATACATGTGCCATGTATATATTGATATCCTCATACCTGCATAGATTTACACATTGAGATATGTTGTTTCCATGTCATTTCTGGATTTGGGAACCGTGGATATTTCAAAAGAGAATAAGTAATTATTTAAAAACCCGGTTTCCCTTGATATGATATTGCAGTGCGTCCACCATGTGTTTTCTCGGTGCTAGAGCCCGATATATGAGAGAGAGATGGCTGACCCGGACTGACGGATGTCCGATATATGAGAGAGAGAGGGCTGACCCGGACTGACGGATGCCCGATATATGAGAGAGAGAGGGTTGACCCGGACTGACGGATGCCCGATATATGAGAGAGAGGGGGCTGACCCGGACTGACGGATGCCCGATATAGGAAGATTTGTGTGTCGATGCTGGACACGAGTATTTATGATATTTGGGTGCCGATGTTGGGCACTCGTGATTCTTAGAGATTTACAGGATTGGAGGGCCGATGAGAGTGCCTGCGGCTGAGCTATTTGGGGGATCTGGGTGCATTGATAGACACCGATTATATATTCCATGTTGACATTCCGTGTAGATGTTATGTTCCCATGTTCAGCATTCATTATTGTATCTCATCCTGTAGTTATATTACCTGATAGAGCACTTGCATGATTATTGCACATACTGCTTATCACACATTGATATCATCTGCTGGCATATGATAGAGTAGCGCAGTACGTTCATGCTCGCGATTACCTTTATATGTTATTTCTATTCACGAGTTGGCAACTCACCCCCGTCGTGCCACAGTATTTGCAGGTTGCCTTCGGAGTAGTCGCGGCAGGCTGCTTTCTTACATCTTTTGGCTACAGATACCACTACAGTTGGTGCGTGAGCTGTTTTGCTGTTAGGTGGGTTGTGGTATCTGGTTATTTTTATTGTACACACTTTTGTATCTAGTATTCTCCATCTACCTTATATGTACTTGACTTAGAGACCGTGTGAGGATGATGATGTATATTATTTGTATTCTGGTGTCGAGCTCATTTTGAGCCGCTTTGCTTATGCTGTTATTTCTATCTGTGATGTTCCCACTTATTGCTCATGATCTTCGCTACGGCGTCGTATATTGTTATCTTGGTGATTGTTTACTTAAGATTTCTTGTCATTTTTTAAATGCTTCCATTTAATGCTTAAAACACTCTATACTTTTACTGGTTTGATTTCTGGGTTTTCGGTTCACTTAGTCGCGTTACGCCTGTAGACGTTACGTGGTTAAGTGCCGGTCACGGGCCAAACTTTGGGTCGTGACAACCTCCCTCAGAGTACCAACACTGTCCTAGCTGAACGGTTAGCGAACTTGTAAGATGTATATGATCTTGACTAGTTCTCCTTTTAGGGTTTGAAGGAGAATTCGAGGAAGTAGTGTGAGCCATCCTGATTAGATAAAGTGATAAACCAATCTAGTCTTGATTGAGTGCACGTTGAGTGTTTCTTTTCTCTCTCTCTGGTTTGCGACCATGTCTGACCTTAAACTAAAACTTGTTAACCAAGTTGACTGAACCTTTTTTACATCTGGCTTTGGAATTGTCATGATTCACGACAAAGTCGCATATATCATTACTACTCCTACTTTCCCTTTTCTTTTCTCCAGAACACTCCGTATCACTACGGAGATCCATATTGCTTAGAAATGCCATCGTATAGTTACATACAAACTCAAAGAAATTATTTCAGTCGAGGATGGCCACCGGTTCTGAAGAAATTGAATAGGATTATTCGGTTGTCTCTTCCTTTTACCTTCTCTCAGTTTGCGGAATCTCCTAGTATTAGAAGAGTACACCTGTTATGCTTGTTGGATAGTTTTCTTCCAAACCTTAAGCTGGTGCCGAAAGGTAGGGAAGGAAGCAAACCAATTAGCCTAAGTGTGGTATACAGAAGGTAATATGTAGAGACATATGAAGGGTTGGAGCGAGGGCAAAAGAAATTGCAATTATTGTCGTAAATCGGGATAATGGAAAAGACATTACTAGGAATACCCGGTCACCTTTTTGAAATATTTTCATGTTTCAATTTTTCTGTGTAGTTATTATTGAAAACCGTTTTCCCAATTAATTCAATTTCAAGGGTATGTATATACCAGATTAGGGTCTCACATCTATAAGATATTACAGATGCTGAGAAGGAGTAGAATATTGGGAAATGAGTGTTTTGATCCTCAATATCGGAATTCGTAGTAATTGGTGATATTGGATTAAATCACCCGGTTTCACCTTACGACAAACATTTGGTTTTGAATAACTGTTGTTATGCACCAATTTTTAAAATTGAATATTTATATCTTTATTTTATAAAGTGAGATGTAAATTTTGAAAATTGTGTTATGAATATTTACCTTTATCAGTTGAAAATAAGGTAAGGTGTATTAAATAACGGTACATACATTCTTAACCAAAATGAAGTTTTTCAATTTATAACAAACAGATTATGAGTTAGTATACTCTTGGGACATATACATGGTAATGTATGTTGTCCGGTGTTCTTTAGGACAAAGGGGTTGGTACTCTTACTTTATTTTGTTCTACCTATGAGTTCTCTGATTTTTTGACACGTATTTGTTGAAATGCAAAGTCCAAAGATTTTGAGAAGTTTATAGATATAAGAATAAAGTAAAGAACTATATGTTGCAAGTATCAGGATTCTTCAATATGATCGAAAAAGTAGATACTTGTGCTAGGTATTCCGTCGTAATAATATTGAGAACTTGATTATCTCACAGGTTACTCATCCGTGGGTGCGCTCTTTGGTAAGTAATGTCTATGGCCTTTTTCCATTTAGGTGATATGCACTGGAAACAGATGCATGCCAATTAAATATGGTTCCATCTAAATAAGTGCCTTTGATTCTATGTGGATATAGAATGATTGCATATCTTGAGAATATTAAGATGTGGTGTTATCCGGTTTCTGTTTAAAAGCGGATCCGGACAGACTCATGGCACGCTTCAATAATGGTAGTTTGTGGGTTATTCCAGGCTTTTAGCAAGGGTTTAACTTCTACCATTTTAAAATCAAAAGTTGATTTGTTCTTGACTCGCTACATTTTTTTTTATGAAAAGGCCTTCTTTTTGCAAAAGAAAACATTAGTGGGAGTATGGTAGAACTGGAAGTGATTTCAGAACCACAAACGGTTACTGAATATTTAGTAGAGCCTAAGCATTCAATTGAATTCGACAATCCATTAGCCACTCCGCAGATTTAGTGGGTAATCTCAGCCACCCGAGAGGTACTTCGGTTTCCTCAAAGATGGTGACATGGAGGTTTTGATAAACCAAGCTTATCACTACTGCTGTCCTTGATTATGAGATCTGGCAGGTGGATGACTATAACGTCACTCTAAATTGAATTTAGAAGTGCACGTGTAAATGACTTTTCTAGAGGGTTGTTGTAGTCAGTGGGAGTAGAGAAAGTATGGTGGGCAAGTTGCTTATGTCTGTTTATAGACTAAAGCAAAGAGAGAGGAATGGCTCATCTAGTTTGATGTAAAAGTCATAGAGTTTGAATTCATCAAAACAACAGATGAACCAAGTAAGATGGTTATAGAGAGTAATGTCCTGGTATATGGATGACATGCTCTTGATAGGAAGTGATGTTTCTATTTTACAATCGGTCAAATTTTGGTTGTCATAAGGTATTTCTCCACATAGGATATGAACAATATATTAAGGATTCTGGTAACTAAATCTATATTGATAGATCTATATTTGGGATGTATCCCAATTTGGGTTTTTGGACACCATTCTAATGGATTTTAGAATTTAGGACTCCTGGAGTGTTGGTGTACCCGCAGGTGATGGAGTCACTCTCTCTAAAAAGATATCTTCTAGACCGATGAGAAGAAGGACTCGCTTGAATGACATATCATTTACTTAAGCAATTGAATCAATCATGCAGTGTTATATACCAAACCAGATATTGCTTTTGCACTTGCTGCAGTAAGAAAATATTAATCCAATCCTGGAGAAACAAAGGGAAGCAGTGGAGAACATAAAAGAATGTTCTTGGTGTATGGTAATGGCAGCCTCCTGCAGGGGGCGGTTATCGGTTCTGGCTTCTAAGGTGACCTGGATGACAGATAGGCTATCAGAGTTATAAATTTAGCCTCTCATGAGGGGCAGCATGTTAGAATGGATTCCAAGCGGAATACTAAGGTAGACATGGCACGAGATGACACAACGGAGGATACATCTTGTTGGATAAAGTATTTCATGTATGAACTTGGTCCCATCAAGTATCCAGACAAATTCTTGAGGCGGGGTATTACTCAGTTTGGGAGATTATTGGTCTCCGTGAAGTTGAGATATAAAGAGATAAAGTTAGAAGTATTATAGTGGATCTACTCACTGAGGCTATTTCTCGAACATGCATGTTTCTCAAACGAGCTTTGTGAAACCGATTAGTAGAGAAGTTGGGTATTCGGTAGCGCATGAGCTGTGAGTATACGATATCGCAATAATTGATTTTAAGTGCAAGTAGGAGATTGTTGGATATAGTGCCCTCAAGGAAATTATTGTAATTGCATGTAGGCGATTATGATAATTGAAAGAGGACTTATACAGCTAGAACAGTCTTACTCGAGATGATAGTACGCTATCTGGTTTGTCTTTATCATTGTGTGTATACATTTTACTCGTTATTACGTGTCGATAATATATAATGATAAAGCCTGTAGGATCATTGATTGACTACCAGAATTATGATGGCGGTCATATATATGGGAGCTGGGTAGTTCATACGCACATCCTTAAATGTCCCTAGTCGCGGGAGTATCGAGATTGGGCATCGATACTCTGGAGTAGGCTAGTGTATATGTTTCGAGACCCCGATGAGGGGCTGTGGCGAGGCCTCACAAGCCATTGGCGTTGAGTCACCTAAGATACCATACAGGCGCTCACCGGAGGTGAGTACACCGAACAAACTCGCCGAGAACTTCTAGATGGTATTATACCTATCGTCAGATAGAAGTTCTCTTATGGCATGAGTACAGATTAGTCCTTTTACCTGAGATTTTCATTTGTCTTGTGTGAATTCCCACTGTTCTTAGATTAATACCCTACCACGGCTCAAAAGAGTCGTGCAAACAGGTTTTAGTTGGGTACAATCCCGAGCTACATGGAGGCAGTGAGCAATTGTCAGGGATTCGTCTCTCCCGGTATTAGGAGTTGATGTCACACTGTGTTGGGTTAGCTGTCACCATAAAATTCTTAGCCAAGGTGGATGAGATTTACTGATGTGATATCAGTAGTTTCTCAGTGGATGATGAGCTTCAAACCGGCACAACTTATCGGGTTAGTAGGGGTTTGACGTTATCCACCTTCTAGACCCGGTATGCGATACTCTTAGACGAAAGAGAACGGACTGTATGGAGATTGTCATAGACAGGCTCAGTAGGGGTATGGATGAGTTTGCTCGTCGGCCTTCCTTTCATTCAATACCTGGGTAGCCGTTACGTACAGCTAGTGCCGCTGACGTGAGCGTATTGACGAGTCTTTAGAGTCATACACAGTGGGTTTTCCCAGTTCAGGCGAAATGATGTAGTGGCCTTATATTAATATGTGCAGAGTTCCGATTAAATAAGTTCACTAGCCACATGGATTTTAATCGGACGGATGATAATACTAGCCGGCTTAGGATTAAGCTGAATTATTAAATCAAGTACTGATTTAATAATTTGCTTATATGTATTTTGATATGTATATTCTAGTATTATGTTCATTGTATTTTTCTATCTCTTGAGTATTCGTATTTTGATACTAATACATGCATGTATTTGCAGGGACGTATTTTTGTATTCATACAAAAAAACATCTAGAAGGTGGACACCTCATTTGTGTTAATTTTCCATTTTTGGAAAATAGATATTATGAAATGAGGTGGAGGGAAGAAATGGTGGAGGGTATGGGAAAATGAATTATTAATTCATTTGCTTATACTATTTAAGCATGGTTGTATTTTTTATGTGGAAAATTATTTTAACAAAAGAAAAAGCGTATGCTTCAATTTTGAAGTGTAGAATTCATTCCACCATTTAGTTTCTTTCTCCTCTAATGGCTCCTCCTTCATGTTCTTCCTCTTATCCTTTCATGAGATGAGAATTAAAGAGGAAAAGAGAAAGAAAATTACTAGAACACTCACACTACATCCTAAGCATCCTAAATTAGCAACCTAGAATCTTTAGTTACTTCATTTGATGAAGTTGAAGCTTGGACTTGGTTCCCTCGGATGGATCTTTGGCGAAAGAAGACCGGCCTACAAGCTCGATCATGGAGCCTCGAGGAGCTAAAGAAGAGGATTGAAGATCCGAAGGACACGATCTCTTTGGTATAACCTCATTTATAGTAGTTTAGCTTATATGGTTTTCTTGTTAGTTTAGGCCTATGGTGATTTCTAGGGTTATAGTTAGTTGTGCTTACCTAAAAATAATTTTTCAGCATTCCGCCTTGCTACGAGTATAGTAGTGTGAGCACAACTCACTAACAGCTAAAACGCTCCAAAACTTAAACAAACGTATCGATGTCGAGACTAGTAAAGTTTACCTCCCTTACGACCGCGCATAATTTTAATACCGGGAATTTTCTTGGCCGCTCCTAAATCTTTGGTATCGCACTTGCCTTTCAACTGTTTCTTAAGTTTCTGAATATCAACCATATACTTTTCTTCTATCTACATATCATCAACATAAAACAACAATTATATGAAAGAACTATCGGCGAGTATTTTGCAATAAACACAATTGTCTCCCTTACATCTCATAAACCAAATATCTCTCATGAAGGAATCAAATTTCTTGTACCTACATCCAGATGATTGCTTTAAACTATAAAGAGACTTATCTAACAAATAAATATGGTCTTCCTTACCTTCAATTTCGAAACCTTCGAGTTGTTGCATGTAGATCTTTTCTACCAAATCACCATGCAAGAAAGCGGTTTTAAGATCATCTGTTAGAGTTCGTAGCGCCCTAGCCGCCACAACCGAGGCCTATACAGAATGAAAAACAAAAAATCTAGAGGCGCTAGAAACTCGATACCCTAGAATCTAAACCAAACATATGAACTAGAAAAATTACAAGGAGGTTTTAACTACTATGTAAGAGGGTTATACCAAGAGATCGAGTCCTTCGGTCTTCATCTCCTCTTCCTTAGCTCCTTGGAGTCTTCTTGATCGAGCTTGACCGCCGGTCTACCTCCGTTGAAGATGATCCACCCGAGAGATGTGGTTCATGGCTCTAGCTCCACACTAATAATCAAGTGGAGCAACTAAAGACTCTAGATTGCTAATCTAGAGTGCTTAGAGTGTTGTGAAGTGTTCAAGTATTCTTTCTATCTCTTTCTACCCATGATACTCAACTCATGAGAGTGTATGATAGAAGATGATGAAGAAGAAGGAGCTTAAAAAGAAAAGAGAGATAAAGGAAATGGTGAAATGAAAACATCCAACACTAATGAAAAATGTCTAGCATAGTTTTATTCAAATAGAAAATTGCAACTATGTTTGAATAGTGCATACAAATGCAATAAACAAATAACAAAGTCATTTTTCTCACCATGCTTCCTTTACATCTCACCTCTCCACCGTATTTCCAATTTCAAAAAATGAAATTCATACGAATGAGGTGTCTTCCTTCTAAAATGTCTTTCTGTATAAATACGGAATACACTCTACCGTATATACATACCCGTATTTGTATCAAAATATGAATAACCAAAGAGATAGAATAATACAATGAACATAATACCAGAATATACATATCGAAATATATATGTAAATTATTAAATCAATACCTGATTTAATAATCCGGCTTAATCCTAAGCCGGCTAGTATTATCAACCGTCCGATCAAAAGTCCGGATAGTTAGTACACTCATTTGATCGGAATCCTGCACGTATCAAACTACATCCACTACATCATTTCGCCTGAACCAGGGAAACCCTCTGTGTGGTACTCTAAAGACTCGACAGTACGCCGACAGTGAGTTACTGGATAAATCCATAACCATAAGCACGTCAGCGGTACTAACTGTACGTAACGGCTACCCGAGTATCTGTCGAAAAGAAGGTCGACGAGTAAGCTCATCCGAACCCCTACTGAGCTTATCCGTGATGATCTCCATATAGTCCGATCTCTTCGTTTAAGAGTATTGCATACCGGGTCTAGGGGTGGTAAACGTCAGACCTTAATAATCCGATAATTCATATCGATGTGGCTCAGGACCAATCCAGGAAACTACTGATCTAACTATCAGTAAATCCCAACTGCCATGGCCAAGGTCTTATGGTGCTGGCTAACCGAACACAGTGCGATATCGACTCTCTATACCGGGAGAGATGAATCCCCAATAATCGATCACTGTCTCCATGTGGCTTGAGACCGTACCCAACTAAAATCTGTTTGCACGACTTAGTAGAGCCGTGGTAGGGTAGTAATCTAAGTACAGTGGGAACTCACACGGGATAAATGACGATCTTAGGTCTAAAGACTAACCTATACTCATGTCACCTGAGAACTTCTATCTGACGATAGGTATAGTTTATCTAAAAGTTCTCGACGAGTCCGTCCAGTGTACTCACCCCTAGTGAGCACCTGTATACGATCTTAGGTGCAAAAGACCAATGGCTGTGGGACCAACCATCGCCCTTCGTCGGGGTTTAGAAATGTATACTCCAGTTTTCTCCGGAATATCGATACCCAGTTTCGATACTCCTACGACTAGAGACATTTAAGGATGTGCCTATGGACTAGCTAGCCTCACATTTATGATCACCATCATAATGCTGGCAGTCAGGCAATAATCCTACGGGCTTTATCAACATGTATTAATGATACATAATAACAAGTAAAACATATACACATGTTAAGATAAAGACAAACCAAATAGCATACTATCATATCGAGAAAGATTGTCCTGTACATACATATGTCCAAGCATCCATTATACACACACACACACACATACACGATAACAGCCTCTAGGGCATACATATCCAACAATCTCCCACTTGCACTAAGACCATATATTTGCGTATCGAGTACCCAACGTCTGCTCTAGGGCCAGTTGTTTGTGTATCACATACCCAATATCTCAAAAAGTCTCTCGAACTGTGCTTGAGGGTGGGCCTTGGTGAATGGATTCGCTGTGTTCTCTTTTGTGTCTGCTCTTTGCACCTTGATCTTTCGGCGATCTATGATCTCCCTGATCAGGTGATACTTCCTCAAGATGTGTCTGGATTTTTGATGGGACCGTGGTTCCTTTGCTAAAACCATAGCCCCATTGTTGTCGCAATACAAAGGTATTGGATCAACAATGGATAGAACCACCTCAAGTTCAGTAATGAACTTCTTTATCCAGATCGCTTCTTTTGCGGTATAGTTGGCAGCAATGTATTCAGCCTCCATCGTCGAGTTTGTGACAGTGTCATGTTTGGAGCTCTTCCAACAGACCTCTCCTCTGTTGAGGGTAAACAAAAAACCTGAGACAGACTTGCTGTCATTCTTGTCACTTTGGAAGTTTGAGTCAGTAAAGGACTCCACCTGGAGGTCCTTATTACCGTATACTAAGAACGGTTCCTTAGTCCTTCTCAGGTAGTAAAGAATGTTCTTCACTGCTTTCCAGTGGTTCTCCCATGGGTTTGACTGATACCGGCTCACTACGCTAAGTGCATAAGCTACATTTGGTCTAGTATATAGTATCACATACATTATAAATGCCACAACCGAAGCGTAGGGTATAATGCTCATGCAACCCTCTCCTCATCAGTCTTGGAAGATATCTTTTTGGAGAGGGTGATTCCGTGCAAAGCGGGTATATTACCGCGCTTGGAATCTTCTATACTAAATCTCTTTAGTATGGCCTCTGTGTACCTGGACTGTGAAAGTCCCAACAATCTCTTAGATCTATCTCTGTAGATCTTAATCCCCAGAATGTAGGAGGCATCACTCAGGTCTTTCATGGAGAACTTTTGTGATAAGAACAGCTTGACTGATTGTAGTATAGGAATATCATTTCCTATCAAGAGAATGTCATCTACGTACAAGATTAGGAATATGACAGTTCTTTTTACAGTTTTCTTATAGATACAAAGCTCATCCTTGTTTTTGATGAAGTCAAATTCCTTGACCGTCTCATCAAAATAGAGGTTCCAGTGCCGCGATGCATACTTCAATCCATAAATGGATTAAAGCAACTTGCATACCTTCCCACCGTTTCCACTGTCCACGAATCCCTCCGGCTGATCCATATAAACGCACTCTTTCAAACATCCGTTCAGGAAAGCCGTTTTTACGTTCATCTACCATATTTCATAGTCATAGAAGGCAGCAATGGCAAGTAGGATCCGAATGGATTTCAGCATATCCACTGGAGAAAAGGTTTCGTCATAGTCCACACCGGGTCTTTGACGAAAACCTTTTGTAACAAGTTTAGACTTATATGTTTCCACCTGTCCATTTACACTAATCTTCTTTTTGAAGATCCATTTGCATCTAATAGGTTTTACCTCAGGAGGAGCAATATCCAAGGTCATTTTGTTGGTGTACATGGACTCCATTTCGGATCATATAGTATCCAGCCATTTATCAGAGTCCCTACTGGTAATTGCCTGCTTGCAACTAGTATGATCATCTTCTTCTAAGATGCAATCCTCTCTATCCCCGTCCATGAGAAAACCGCAGTATCTCTCTAACGGATGAGAAATCCTACTAGATCTGCTGAGTGGCTGAGGTTCGTCCAGGACTATTGAATCCTCTTGTTCTATCAAATTTTTAGTTATAGTTTGTGTTTCTGGAACTTCATCCAGTTCTACCATGCTCCCACTAATATTTTTTGCAAGAAATTCTTTTTCTAAAAATATGGCGTTCCGAGAAACAATAATCCTTTGTTCCTCTGCGTGGTAGAATAGATATCCATTTGAATGCTTTGGATATCCCGCAAGCTTACACAAAACAGATCATGCCTCTAGTTTGTCTGGGTTCTGCTTTTTTGACATAAGCAGGGCAACCCCATATCTTAACACGTTTAAGTTACAGACTCTTAGCACTCCATATTGTAAGGTTCCTAGGCAATTTTGTGAAGGTTCATAAGGCATCAAACATGCCCGGATAAAAATTTAGACGTGCCGAACAACCCAAAGCCGGGATCTTTGCTAGATTATTAGGGTTTAACATGCAAGACGATAACTTTTATCTAAGTGTGAGGGATTACAACCTTTGTAGTCCGCTCCTTCGCTTCACAAGCTCCGAGTAGAAGTCCCTTTGCCGCGATCCACGATCTTCCGGACTCATGAGAGGCTCCACGACTCGAACGATCCATGCTAGCTTGAAGTGTTCCAAATCTCCGATGATCTACGTCGAAGTTGCAAAGACTCAAGCTTTCTCACTCTTATGAGATGAACACACTAATCTCAAGGGCTAGATGAGATGAGGATGAGAGAGTAGTATTTTTGCTTTCTTTTTATATCATTTTCTCATATTTATTCATCACTTAAAGATTTTCTAGTAAGCTTTTCAAGAGAGAAGAAGATGATAATGGAAAATCAATAATAAGATTAATCCTTTTGTGATGAATAGAAAGAAGAATATATGATTGATTTATAAACCATGGTCAAGGATGAGTGACTAGGATTTAGTAGAGAATAAACTAGAGTTAGGGTTTGGTTGGGTTAAGAATGTGTCATCCAAAAAGATCTTAAGAATGACAAAAGAATAAAGCTTCTAGAAGGTGCATGAAGTATCTAACCCTAATCAAACCCTAACCTCGATTAATCATCCTTAAACATGTTTAACAATTAATCATATCATGTCACAATAATATATATCACATATATATTATATATTTACAACAAAAGAAAATAATACAATTAACATATATCACATATATATCAATGTATCATCCAATGAGAAAATGAAATAATAGAGCGAGCCAATATTAGATAATGTAATAATATATCATATATATTATTATACATTAAATCATCGAATCAACACTTGATCCGACGATCCGGCTATATCGAATATTACCGACTAATATATCATGTACCGATTCATCGAATCAACACTTGATCCGATGACCCGGTTCATATCTAAATATCGCGAGAATATAATACGGTATCCCATATCGCATTATTCTCGGTCTTGCACATATCACATATGTGCCTCTACTCCGTTTCGCCTGAGCCAAGAAACCTCTGTGTAGGACTCTAAAGAATCGTCAATATGCCGGTAGCAGGTGATGATCATATCAAACACCCACAAGCTGCAAGCGGTCAGCTAAACGTAACAGCCACCCAGGTATTGAGCGATCAGAAGATCAACAAGCTAGCCTGTGCATTCTCCTATGAATCCAATCAGTAACACTCCCGTACAGTCCGGTCTGTTCGTCTGATATGTCGCATATCAAGTCTAGGGGTGGTATACGTCAGACCCCAGTAACCGATAAGTCGTGTCGATATGTGGCTCATGACGGGTCGAGAAACTACTAGTAACACATACCAGTAAATCTCCATATCAGCCCTGGCCAGGGACTTCCAGTTATAGCCAATTGAACACAGCACAACATCAACTCCCTATACCGGGAGAGACGAATCCCCTCCTATCGCTCATTGCCTCCATGTGATTCGGGACTGTACCCAAAAGCCACCGTTTTGCACGCCCTCTTGGACGTGGTAAGGTGGAAATCAAAGCACAGTGGTAATCACACAAGACTCTATGACGAGCTCGGGTCTACAGACTACCCTGTACCAGTGTCACCGGAGAACTGCCATCTGACGTGTGGTATATCACCATATGGGAGTTCTTGGCGAGTCCGTTCAGTGTACCCAGTCTCCACTGAGCACCCGCACACCATCTCTGATGTCAAACACCGATGGATATGGGATCATCCATCACCCATCATATGGGTCAAGATGCGTATACGCTAGTCTACTCTGGTGTATCGATGCCCTGTCTCGATATACCCTCGACTAGGAACAGTTATAGGATGTACTCATCGACTACCGTGGCCCCACTAGTATGATCTCATCATAGTCCCAGTAGTCGAGTACAGATCCTAAGGGCTTTATCAACATGTGAGAGTAAAACAGTAAACCAATACAAGTCAACATGTTAAGATAAAGTGAAACCAAATAGCATACTATCATGACGAGCAAGAAAGTCATCTCTATATATATCCAAGCATCCATTATAATATACATCATATGTACAACAATGGCCTCTAGGGCATATACATAACTAACAATCTCCCACTTGCACTAAGGCCAGCTGCTGTAGTATCTCATACCTAGCATCCCGAATAATCTCTCAAACTGTATCTGGGGAATAGCCTTCGTGAATAGATCCGCAGTGTTGTCCTTCGTATCTACTCTCCTGACCTCGATCTCCCGGCGATCAACTATCTCCCTGATCAGGTGATACCGCCTCAGAATATGTCTGGACTTTTGATGGGACCTGGGTTCCTTGGCTAATGCCACAGCTCCATTGTTATCGCAATACAAAGGTATTGTATGCTCAATGGATGGAACCACACCAAGTTCACTAATGAACTTCTTGATCCAGACAGCCTCTTTGGCAGCATCGTTGGCAGCGATGTATTCAGCCTCCATCGTCGAGTCTGCAACGGTATCCTGTTTGGAACTCTTCCAACATACCGCCCCTCCATTGAGGGTAAAGACAAAACCCGAATGCGACTTAGAGTCGTCCTTATCACTTTGGAAGCTGGAATCGGTAAAGGACTCCACCTGGAGTTCTCCGTTTCCATACACCAAGAAAATCTCCTTAGTCCTTCGTAAGTACTTGAGAATGTTCTTCACTGCTGTCCAATGACTCTCTCCAGGATCTGCTTGATACCGACTCGCTACACTTAGTGAGTATGCTACATCGGGTCTGGTACATAGCATCGCATACATGATAGAGCCTACTGCCGAAGCATAGGGTATCCCTTGCATGCGAGCTCTCTCCAAATCAGTCTTGGGAGACATCTCTTTGGAGAGAGTGAGTCTAGAGATCGTGGGTTGGTTCCCACGCTTGGATTCTTCCATACTAAATCTCTTTAGTATGGTGTCAATGTACCTGGATTGGGACAATCCCAGTATCCGTTTAGATCTATCTCTATAGATCATGATTCCCAATATGCAGGAGGCATCACCTAGATCTTTCATTGAGAATCTCTGCGATAAGAAGAGCTTGACTGATTGCAGCATAGGAATATCATTTCCTATCAAGAGTATGTCATCCACGTATAATACGAGGAAGACAACCTTACCCTCTGCTACCTTCTTATAGATACATGGTTCATCTACATTTTTGATGAAGTCAAACTCTTTGACTACAACATCAAAACAGATGTTCCAACTCCGCGATGTTTGCTTTAACCCATAAATGGATTTAAGCAGCTTGCACACCTTTCCGCTGCTCCCACTATCTACGAAGCCCTCTGGCTGAGTCATGTACACGCTCTCTTCTAAATCACCGTTTAGAAAGGCGGTCTTAACATCCATTTGCCAGATTTCGTAGTCATGGTATGCAGCAATGGCAAGTAAGATCCGGATGGACTTAAGCATAGCCACTGGAGAAAATGTTTCGTCATAATCCACAACTGGTCGTTGACGAAAACCCTTTGCTACAAGTCTAGCTTTGAAAGTCTCAACTTTTCCATCTACACCAAATTTCCTTTTAAAAATCCACTTGCTCCCAATGGGTTTTACCCCTTCAGGAGCATTTTCCAAAATCCATACTTTATTGGTGTACATGGATTCCATCTCAGATCGCATTGCATCCAGCCATTTCACAGAGTCACCACTCGTGATGGCCTGCTCGAAACTAGTCGGGTCATCATCATCCATGATGCAATCCTCGCTTCCACCATCAATGAGAAAACCGTAGTATCTCTCAGGTGGACGAGAAACCCTACTAGATCGGCGGAGAGGCTGGGGTTCGTTGGGTACTATTGAATCCTCTGGTTCCAATAAATCATCAGTTGTAGTCTGTGGTGCTGGAACCTCTTCCAGCTCTACCTCTTTGCCACTAATTTCTTTTGCAAGAAATTCCTTTTCTAAAAAGGTGGCATATTGAGAAATAAACACTTTTTGTTCCTCAGCGTGATAGAAAATATATCCTTGGGAATTCTTAGGATATCCCACAAATTTGCAAAGAACTGATCGTGCCTCGAGCTTGTCTGGATTTTGTCTTTTGACATAGGCCGGACAACCCCATATCTTAACTCTTTTAAAATATGGTTTCTTCCCACTCCATATCTCATGCGGTGTGGTAGGCACTGATTTAGATGGAACTTGATTCAATAGGTATGCTGCTGTTTCAAGCGCATAACCCCAGAAGGAAATAGGCAACTCAGCCTCGCTCATCATAGAGCGCACCATATCTAATAGGGTGCGATTCCTCCGCTCAGATACACCGTTGTGCTGTGGTGTATAAGGAGGAGTGAGCTGAGAGAGAATCCCATTCTCTTTTAGATAATCTAGGAACTCATTGCTTAAGGATTCACCTCCTCGATCAGATCGAAGAATCTTAATACTTTTGCCCGTTTGATTCTCTACTTCGTGCTTATATTCTCTGAATTTCTCAAAAGCTTCAGACTTGTGTTTCATCAGGAACACATGTCCGAATCTAGAGAGAACTCAGTGAATGTAATGAAGTAGGAAGAACCGTTCCTGGCATGCGTAGACATGGGACCGCATACATCACTATGTACCAGTCCTAAGAGTTCGGTAACTCTTTCTCCGTGTCCACTAAACGGAGCTTTGGTCATTTTTCCTTTGAGACATGAATGGCAAGTATCATAAGATGATAATTCGAACGGATTCAAATAACCATCTTTATGTAACTTAGCCAGTCGTGTCGCATTGATATGACCAAGTCTACAATGCCACAAGTAGGATTCGTTCATATCTGAACTTTTCCTCTTGTGTGTGTTTTGTATATTCAGGACTGTATTTTGATTTAGAATGAATATGCCATTATGTAACGAGCCTGATGCAATCAACTTTTGATCTAGGAATATGTTCATAACATTATCCTTTACTACAAAATTATATCCTTCTTTACTTAATAAAGAAACTGATATAATGTTGCACATTATGTTCGGTATATAATAGCACTCATTTAGAATCAGTGTATTAGACTTGGTAATACCAGGTGATATTCGCCAACTGCTTTGGCTGCAACATTTTCACCGTTCCCTACTTGAACGGAATGATCACCTATTCCCAGTTCTTTACCTTTACGTAGCCCATGTAACTGTTTACATATGTGGGATCCTGATCCGGTATCTAATACCCAGGACGTAGGGTGAACTGAGAAACAGTTCTCAATAACTAACACACCCGAAGAAGATGCATCAATATGCATGTTCTTTTGGGCGGCGTGAGAATCTAGATATTCTCCTGTTTTCTGTTCAGTCTTATAACTCTTATAAGAAAGAACGGGTCTAACGTTCCCTTGCTCAGTACAATAATCGGGTTCAGTCAATACATCCATATTATTATCTTGATTATGGCCTGACATGGTCGCTACCTGGAGAGAGAGAGAAGAAAAACACTTTAGCGTATGCTCTTGCAAGATTAGATTGGTTATTATCTTATCTAATCAGGATGTCTCCCACTGTTTTTATCAAATCTACCTTAAAACCCTAAAAGGTAAGATTAGCCGGGATTAATTACACCGTACAATTTCGTCAATCTTTCAGCCAGATCAGTGTCGGTACTTTGAGGGAGGTTCCCCGTGCTTTCGCACGGACCTAATTAAAGTAAACCTCGTTTTCCCAGAGACGTAACCCCGTTAACACTTTACTAGACACCTACTTGATCGGCTAATTGTCTTGTGTAAAACTCTCCCAGGAGTAACACTTACTCGCAGTGGGTATCGGGATCCAACTATCTCATAGGAGGTATGCAATCTCATTGCAAATTTCAACACTTGAAATTCCCGATAATACTTTTGCCCCTAGCAATTTATGACCTTAACATAGTCAACAAATCATAACTGCTAGCCAAGTTCAACCCGTCATTTCCCGATTGAATTAAATCCACCTGCACGACCCTTAACATAGTCAACAAAGTCGTACAACTACCCTAATCCAATCACATCTCATGTTTTAGCAGATAAGTACTAATTAGCTACCGCACACTACGCCTTAACATAGTCAACAAACGTAGCACGAATACTAACTAGTCTTTATCTGAAATGACGGAGGGCTACGCAGGTTTTTCAGAAAACCCTAAGCGTAATGAACTTGATATCGTCGTAAAATCATGTAGTTTTTGAAAAGGAGTGTTTTTGAGGCTTTTCTTAGTTTCGCTAAAGGGGTCACTCCCTGTGAAGGGATCGTCGGCCCTTTCCTCATCGAATAAGGTGCAGGATATATCATATATACCGCTGTGCAAAGAAAAACTTTAAAAGCAATCAAAAGAAAAACCGCGTTTTGTAGCATCTGCCAGTTTTGCTAAAGGGGTCACTCCCGGTGAAGGGATCGTCGGCCCTTTCCCCATCGAATAAGGTGCAGGATATATCGTATATATCACTGTGCAAAGCAAAACTGTAGCTACCCTTTTTATAAAGTTTTCGAGTCTACAACATCTTTAGGTTTCATTTCTTTTATTAATCTCATTAATAAAAATCCCATCAGCTTATGCTTCCTAAGCATCACAGAAGAAACGAAAGCAGTAATATTTATATATCAGCATATATATAGTATAAGCATTCGTCTCAGGCAGTAATATGATCTCATCACAGAACATTGCAGCAGAAGAACATATATGAAATATTGGATATAGTAGGACGTCCGTGTTTTCAATACGAGCCTGTATAAAACACGGATTCCACGGTCGCGACGAATAGCCAAACCCACATCCCAAGACCCCTACGAGAGCGGCAAGTAACACTGCCAATTCTAGGGTTAGGAGACCCGGTCTCGACTCCTCGAGATGGCCTCCCACTGGACCCTAGAACCCGGTTACTTGTGCTCCCCTCCTTGGGTCTACCTAATGCGGAAAAGTAAATAATATACACTGGTGACAGCAACCGCAACCTGGAAGTGCCCCAAATAAAAGAATATTACATTACAAATGAATTTTACATGAATGAAAATAAAAACCCTCATCTCACATAAAACCCCCGGCTATTCAGAACGCGACGATCCAATATAACATATCACAGCAACACATAATATCTCATATCATCAACGTAAGCAAATATGCGCATCCCAATTTTCGTTGATATATAGCAACGAAACCGGCGATATCACATATTAAACTTACGGTCACAGAAAAGAAAGTGTAAAACTACAACATTTGGAAGCCACAATCACTTTAGACATCGTAAATCCGAAATATCACATACTTCGCATTTCATGCCTAACTCTATGAATTCCACATATTGTATCACATTCCAGATAAATAGACAGTATTAAACTTTCCGAACAGATAATCAAATACCCAAAATTTCCTAAAGTGCTCAACTCTTGAGCGGAGTTCAAACAATCCCAGAATATGTCAAAGTACCAGTGATCCAGCCGTAGAAGGGTCAAGCCAACGCCTCACATGTGGCACGCCGTACTGCCCCAAACCCGAAGGTTCAAAAGACAGTTCAAGACGGTCACATAATCGAGTTAAGGTTTGTTGTCTTCTAGAGGGTCCACCGCTTAACTTGTACAATTTTTCCGAAAGATTTAAACCCGAAAAAATTTCAACACTTGAAAGTTTGCCGTACCGGGAAATAGTGAGTTAATGATATCCGTTCAAATAGTTTAACAGTTTCTAATTATCCGGAAAGAAATACGAATTTAAATATTCCGATCGAATCTAGTATTACAAAATAAACCCCAGATTTAAACAACACTGGAATCACTTTTAAAAATATCCAGAAGCATCAACAAGCACCTACGGATATTACCATGAAGCCACGTGTCACAATCTCCCAAATCCGCCGCGGAACCGCCGCGCAAGCTTGCTTGCGCCACGGTTCCGCCGCCGTTTTGAGGAGTTGTGGGCCCGTGTTTCATGGTAATTCTTAGAATTCGCTGCTGATTTTTTTACATATTTTTAATTTAGAAAAATCCCAAATTTTGAAAAATTTCCAGAGAGGGGGCTTTTTCCGTCGGTTCGGGTTCGATCGGAGTTTTAACTTCGTAAACACATCGCCTAATGCTCTAGCTAGGCTCTGATACCACTGTAAGGTTCCTAGGCACTCTTGTAAAGGTTCATAAGGCATCAAACATGCCCGGATAAAAATTTAGACGTGCCGAACAACCCAAAGCCGGGATCTTTGCTAGATTATTAGGGTTTAACATGCAAGATGATAACTTTTATCCAAGTGTGAGGGATTACAACCTTTGTAGTCCGCTCCTTCGCTTCACAAGCTCCGAATAGAAGTCCCATTGCCGCGATCCACGATCTTCCGGACTCATGAGAGGCTCCACGACTCGAACGATCCATGCTAGCTTGAAGTGTTCCAAATCTCCGATGATCTACGTCGAAGTTGCAAAGACTCAAGCTTTCTCACTCTTATGAGATGAACACACTAATCTCAATGGCTAGATGAGATGAGGATGAGAGAGTAGTATTTTTGCTTTCTTTTTATATCATTTTCTCATATTTATTCATCACTTAAAGATTTTCTAGTAAGCTTTTCAAGAGAGAAGAAGATGATAATGGAAAATCAATAATAAGATTAATCCTTTTGTGATGAATAGAAAGAAGACTATATGATTGATTTATAAACCATGGTCAAGGATGAGTGGCTAGGATTTAGTAGAGAATAAACTAGAGTTAGGGTTTGGTTGGGTTAAGAATGTGTCATCCAAAAAGATCTTAAGAATGACAAAAGAATAAAGCTTCTAGAAGGTGCATGAAGCATCTAACCCTAATCAAACCCTAACCTCGATTAATCATCCTTAAACATGTTTAACAATTAATCATATCATGTCACAATAATATATATCACATATATATTATATATTTGCAACAAAAGAAAATAATACAATTAACATATATCGCATATATATCAATGTATCATCCAATGAGAAAATGAAATAATAAAGCGAGCCAATATTAGATAATGTAATAATATATAATATATATTATTATACATTAAATCATCGAATCAACACTTGATCCGACGATCCGGCTATATCGAATATTACCGACTAATATATCATGTACCGATTCATCGAATCAACACTTGATCCGATGACCCGGTTCATATCTAAATATCGCGAGAATATAATACGGTATCCCATATCGCATTATTCTCGGTCTTGCACATATCACATATGTGCCTCTACTCCGTTTCGCCTGAGCCAAGAAACCTCCGTGTAGGACTCTAAAGAATCGTCAATACGCCGGTAGCAGGTGATGATCATATCAAACACCCACAAGCTGCAAGCGGTCAGCTAAACGTAACAGCCACCCAGGTATTGAGCGATCAGAAGATCAACAAGCTAGCCTATGCGTTCTCCTGTGAATCCAATCAGTAACACTCCCATACAGTCCGGTCTGTTCGTCTGATATGTCGCATATCAAGTCTAGGGGTGGTATACGTCAGACCCCAGTAACCGATAAGTCGTGTCGATATGGCTCATAACAGGTCGAGAAACTACTAGTAACACTTACCAGTAAATCTCCATATCAGCCCTGGACAGGGACTTCCAGTTATAGCCAATTGAACACAGCACAACATTAACAACCTATACCGGCAGAGATGAATCCCCTCTTATCGCTCATTGCCTCTATGTGATTCGGGACTATACCCAAAAGCCACCGTTTTGCACGCCCTCTTGGACGTGGTAAGGTGGAAATCAAAGCACAGTGGGAATCACACAAGACTCTATGACGATCTCGGGTCTACAGACTACCCTGTACCAGTGTCACCGGAGAACTGCCATCTGACGTGTGGTATATCACCATCTGGGAGTTCTTGGCGAGTCCGTTCAGTGTACCCAGTCTCCACTGAGCACCCGTACACCATCTCTGATGTCAAACACCGATGGATATGGGATCATCCATCACCCATCATATGGGTCAAGATGCGTATATGCTAGTCTACTCTGGTGTATCGATGCCCTGTCTCGATATACCCTCGACTAGGAACAGTTATAGGATGTACTCATCGACTACCGCGGCCCCACTAGTATGATCTCATCATAGTCCCAGTAGTCGAGTACAGATCCTAAGGGCTTTATCAACATGTGAGAGTAAAACAGTAAACCAATACAAGTCAACATGTTAAGATAAAGTGAAACCAAATAGCATACTATCATGACGAGCAAGAAAGTCATCTCTATATATATCCAAGCATCCATTATAATATACATCATATGTACAACAATGGCCTCTAGGGCATATACATAACTAACACATATTTCATATGGAGTTATAGACACAGATTTAGATGGAATTGATTCAATAGATATGCTGCTGTTTCAAGCGCATATCGCCAGAATGAAAGAGGTAACTCAGCATTGCTCATCATGGAGTGAACCATATCCAATAGGGTATGATTCCTTCGCTTCGATACACCGTTGTGCTGTGGTGTGTACGGAGGAGTAAGCTGAGAGAGAATACTATTCTCTTTTAGAAAATCAAGGAATTCTTTGCTCAAGTACTCCCCTCCTCGATCAGATCGGAGGAGCTCGATACTTTTTCCAGTCTGGTTTTCTACTTCACATTTATATTCTTTGAATTTCTCAAAAGATTCAGATTTGTGTTTCATTAGAAATACATATCCGAATCTATAGAGATCATCAGTGAATGTAATGAAGTACGAGAACCCACCCCTTGCATATATAAATATTGGACCACATACATCACTGTGTATGAGTCCCAAGAACTCTATTGCTCTTTCTCCGTGTCTGTTGCTTTTTATCCGTGTCCGGTAAACGGAGATTTGGTCATCTTTCCTTTGAGACAAGACTTACAAGTTTCATAGGATGAAAATTCGAACGGATTCAGATATCCATCCTTATGTAACTTAGATAATCTGTTCTCATTGATATGACCATGTACACAATGCCATAAGTAGGCTTCATTCATATCTGAACTCTTCCTCTTGCGTGTGTTTTGTATATTGAAAACTGTGTTTTGATTTAGAATATATATACCATTACACAGTGTTACCTTCTGCAACCAGTAACTGTTCATGATATTTCTATCTAGAACAAAATTATATCCATTTTTATCAAGTAAAGAAACTAATATGATGTTGCAAAGCATGGAAGATATATAGTAGTAGTTGTTCAAAATCATAGTATTGTCGTTTGGCAATACTAGGTGATATCCACCGACGGCAGCAGTATCAACTTGTGCTTCGTTCCCTACTCTGAGGGACATATCACCAGGTCCAACTATTCTACTTTTTCTCAATCCCTGCAATAAATTACAGATATGAGATCCTGATCCGGTATCTAGTACCCAGAAGGTAGGACTGACCGAAAAAAAAGTTCTCAATAATAAGAACACCTGAAGGAGATGCAATGGTACGCTTCCTCTTCATCGGGGTCATCAAGGAATTCATGCAATCCTCTTTCCTTTTCTCATGCTCATGACAGTTGTCACAAGTTAGAGCCAAATCGACGTTCCCCAGCCCCGAAAAGGAATCCGGGTCGGTCAAGTCATACATTTTATTATCTTGGTTAAGGCGTGACAGCGTGCGCTTTTGCATGTTTAGATTGGTTATCATTTTTTCTAAACAGGATGGCTCCCACTGTTTCCTCGAATATTCCTTCAAACCTTAAAAAGAGAACTAGTCGGGATCATTAAAACCCAAGTTCTCTAACCGTTCAGCCAGGTGGGTGTTGGTACTCTGAGGGATGTTCCCTGTGCTCTCGCATGGACCTAATTAAAATAAACCTCATTTCCGTAGAGGTGTTGCCCCATTAACACCTTTCTAGATGTTGGGTTCCTACCTCCCTACCCGCTAACCGCAGCCATGTTGGGATTTCTTAGCACCCTACTGGGTTTTCATAGCAACTACCATGCCAAATTTAAAAATTCTAAGGTGCTAATCAATCCTAAGCTAGGATCAAGCTAGAGTATATAGACAAAAAGAACATGTAATCTACCATTACGCTAAGTGAATGAGGAATACAACCTTTGTAGACCGGTCCTTCACTTCTAAAGCTCCGTGCAGTAGTCCCTTCGCTGCGAGTATCGATCTCCTGAACTCTTGTATGGGTTCTCCCTGAGAAATGAACAAGCTTGCTCGAAATCTTCGAGGCCGAAGATGATCTACGTCGATGAGACTCAAGCTCATGCTACCTCTTCACTAATTGTGAAATTAGTGAAGCAAATACCATAAACTAAATGGCAAGTAGTAGAGGATGATGAAGTAGGAAGTGGGCTCTCTTTAGATTTATTTTTCTCACAATATTTTCTCATCTTGAGAAAAGCCAGTGAGCTTTTCTCATGAGGAAGAAGAAGCTCAAGTGAAGAGAGGATAAAATGAACTCATGAGGTGAGAATAACAACCATGGGCGAGTTAGTGTCATACACTAACCCATGTAGAGATTAAACCATGGGTTACAATAATGGTTAGGTTAATAAATATCTACAAGTAAAACAAAACTAGTGGACTAAGTCAAAGATGCTACAAGCTTCTCCAAGCTTCCAAGCATGTGATAATTTCCACTAATTTGTGAATTACCTAAATAAATAAAAACCTTATCATTATTATAACCATGGTGTAAGTCTCATACACCCATGTTGCATGTGGCATCTATCTTGACACAAAAGTTGTGCATTAATATATATCACATATATATCATGTGCACAAAAACAAGTGAGAAAAGAAGACTTAAGTGAGCCAATACTAGTTAATGTAAATTAATATATCAAATATATAATTATACATTAAATTATTAAATTAACACTTGATTTAATAATCCGGCTATATCTCATATAACCGACTAATATCAAATGTAACAAATTATTGAATCAACACTTGATCCGATAATCCGGCTATATCTCATATAACCGACCGGTGTCACAAATCATGAGAATAAAATGCGGCACCACATACGTGCATCAATCTCGGCCCCATACATATCACATATGTGCTCCTACTCCGTTTCGCATGAACCAGGAAACCTCAGTGTAGGATTCTAAAGACCCGTCAATACACCGGTAGTAGGTGATGATCCTATCAAACACCCACAATCCACAAGCGGTCTGCTAAACGTAACGGCCACCCGGATATTGAGCGATCAGAAGATCAACAAGCAATCCTGCTTATACTCCTGCGAATCCAATCAGTAACACTACCGTACAGTCCGGTCTCTTCGTCTGATATGTCGCATATTTCGTCTAGGGGTGGTAAACGTCAGACCCCGGTAACTCGATAAGTCGTGCCGATATGAGGCTCATAACGGGTCGAGAAACTACTGGTAACACTTACCAGTAAATCTCATAAACAGCCCTGGCCAGGGACTTCCTGTTATAGCCAATCGAGCACAGCACAACATCAACTCCCAATACCGGGAGAGACGAACCCCCTCCTATCGCTCATTGCCTCCATATGACTCGGGACTGTACCCAAAAACCACCGTTTTGCATGTCCTCTTGAACGTGGTAAGGTAGAAATCAAAGCACAGTGGGAATCACACAAGACTCTATGACGATCTCGGGTCGACAGACTAACCTGTACCAGTGTCACCAGAGAACTGCCATCTGACATGAGGTATAATACCATCTGGGAGTTCTCGGCGAGTCCGTCGAGTGTGCCCAGTATCCACTGAGCACCCATATATCATCTCTGATGTCAAACACCAATGGATATGGGATCATCCATCGCCCATCTACATGGGTCGAGAAGGTACACGCTAGTCTACTCTGGTATATCGATGCCCTGTCTCGATACACCCACGACTAGGGATATTAAAGGATGTACTCATAGGCTACCATTGTCCTACTAGTATGATATGCATCATAATCCAGGTAGTCAAGTACACATCCTATGGGCTTTACCAACATGTAACAGAGAGACAATCAGTGTACATGTAGATAAAGAGTAACCAGATAACATACTATCATGTCGAGCAAGAAAGTCCTCCCTATATATGTCCAAGCATCCACTACAATATACATCTCATATACAGTAATGGCCTCTAGGGCATACATATAACTAACAAGCCGTTGCGGAACGAAAAACTTTGAGGTTTTACAAACTTGGCGCTAGAAACAATTACTTAGAATCGAAAGCAAACATGAAACTAGCAAGCTAAATGAGTCTAGCTACCGAGATGGAAGTGTTTTACCAAAAGATCCGTGTCCTTTGGTCTTCTACCCTCTTCCTTAGCTCCTTGAGGTCTCCTTGATCGAGCTTGGCCGCCGGTCTTCCTCCGTCGAAGATGATCCACCTGAGAGATGTGATTCATAGCTCAAGCTCCATACTAAAATTCTAGTGGAGCAACTAGAGACTCTAGGTTTCTAATCTAGAGTGTCTAGTGATGTAGTGAGCTGTTCTTAGTATATATCTATCTCTTTTCCACCCTTTATTCTCAACACATGAGATTGTAGGGAGGAAGATCAAGAAGAAGGAGGAGGAGCTCAAGAAAGGCTAGTGAGGAGAGATAAGCAAAATGGTGAGAATGAGATCATTTCTTTTTCTCCATTTCATCCAAGTGAGAGAAAATCATGAAGCATAGTTTTGTAAAACCATTTTTCTAATAAAGAATCACAACCATGCTTGAATAGTTTGCATAAATAAATATACAATTCATTTGTCAACACTATTCAAGTATTGTTCTTACCATTCTCACCTCACTACCTTTACACCTCATTTCCATTTAAAAGAATAAATGGATAAATAAAAAATAAGGTGTCCACATTCTAGAATGTTTTCCATATAAATACGGAATACACTCAGCCGTATATATATACCCGTATTCGTATCAAAATACGAATAACCAAAGAGATAGAATAACATAAAGAACATAATACTAGAATATACATATCGAAATATATATACTTAAATTATTAAATCAATACCTAATTTAATAATCTGGCTCAATCTTAAGCCGGTTAGTATTATCAACCGTTCGATCGAAAGTCCAGGCAACAGGTACAATCATTCGATCGGAACCCTGCACATATCAAAATACGGCTACTACATCATTTTGCCTGAACCAGGGAAACCCTCTGTGTGGGACTCTAAAGACTCGACAGTACGCCGGCAGCGAGTTACTAGATAAATCCATAACCATAAGCACATCAGCGGCACTAGCTGTACGTAACGGCTACCTAGATACTTGTCGAAAAGAAAGGCCGATGAGTAAACTCATCCGAACCCCTACCGAGCCTATCTGTGACAATCTCCATACAGTCCGGTCTCTTCATCTGAGAGTATCGCATACCGGGTCTAGGGGATGGTAAACGTCAGACCCTAATAACCTGATAATTCGTGCCGATGTGGCTCAGGACCAATCTTGGAAACTACCGATCTAACTGTCAGTAAATCCCAACTGTCTTGGCCATGGTCTTAAGGTTCTGGCGAATCGAACACAATGTGATATCTACTCCATATACCGGGAGAGATGAATCCCCAACAATCGCTCACTGCCTCCATGTGGCTCGGGACTATACCCAACTAAAACATGTTTGCACGACTCAGTAGAGCCGTAGTAGGGTAGTAATCTAAGTACAGTGGGAACTCACACGAGACAAATGACGATATCAGGTCTGAAGACTAACCTGTACTCGTGTCACCTGAAAACTGCTATTTGACGATAGGTATAGTATCATCTAGAAGTTCTCGGCTAGTCCATTAAGTGTACTCACCCCCAGTAAGCACCTGTATATAATCTTAGGTGCGAAAGACCAATGGCTGTGGGACCAACCATCGCCCCTCGTCGGGGTCTAGAAACGTATACAACAGTCTACTCCGGAATATCGATGCCCAGTCTCGATACTCCCATGACTAGGGACAATTTAAGGATATGCTTATGGACTACCCATCCCCCACATGTATGATCGCCATCATAACACTGTGTTGGGTTACCTAGCACGACAGCAAGGTTTCGGGAGGCATCATCCATGCTGTTATCAAAAATTTGCCATGTTAAATAACCCTAACCCTAGAATCTTAACTAGAGAATTAGATGATAAAGAATGTAAACAACTTTACATCTAAGTGAACAAGGAATACAGCCTTTGTAGACCGGTCCTTCACTTCAAAAGCTCCGTGTAGTAGTCCCTCCGCTCTAAGTAGTGATCTTTTGGACTTTAGAATGGCTCCACAAGATGAAAGGAACAAGCTTGCTAGAAGTCTTCGAGGCCGAAGATGATCTACGTCGAGGAGACACCAACTCAAGCCACCTCTTCACTAATTTGGAATTAGTGAATCTAACACCCTAAACTAAATAGCTAGTCTAGTAGAGGATGATGAAATAGGATTTTTGCTCACTTTAGAATTAATTTTCTCACTTATTTTCTTCACCACTCCAAAACCTAGAGAGCTCTCTCTTGATGAAGAAGAAGATGAAGAGGAAAATAGAATGAGTGAGAATAGCAACCATGGGTGAGAAAATATCATATACTAACTCTTGTAGAGACTTAACCATGGCTAATTACAATGGTTGGGTTAATAAATATCTTAAGTAAAACAAAATTAGTAGACTAAGTCAATGGTTCCACAAGTTTCTACAAGCTTCAACCATGTGCTAATTTCCAACTAATTTTTGATTTACTTTAAATAAATAAACCCTACATTATCATGAGCATGGTGTGAGTCTCATACACCTATGTAGCATGTATCAACAAGCATGACACAATAATATATATCACATATATATTTAGTGTGTGCAAGTGAGAAAAAGAAATGCATAAGTGAGCTAATATTAGTTAATGTAAATTAGTATATCAAATATGTTAGTGATGTATATGCCCTAGAGGCCATTGTTGTGCATATGATGTATATTATGATGGATGCTTGGATATATACAGAGAGGAATTTCTTGCTCGTCATGATAGTATGCTATTTGGTTTCACTTTATCTTAACATGTTGACTTGTATTGGTTTACTGTCTTACTCTCACATGTTGATAAAGCCCTTAGGATCTGTACTCGACTACTGGGACTATGATGAGATCATACTAGTGGGGCCATAGTAGTCGATGAGTACATCCTATAACTGTTCCTAGTCGAGAGTATATCGAGATGAGGCATCGATACACCAGAGTAGACTAGCGTATACGCATCTTGACCCATATGATGGGCGATGGATGATCCTATATCCATCGGTGTTTGACATCAAGGATGGTGTGCGGGTGCTCAGTGGAGACTGGGTACACTGGACGGACTCGCCGAGAACTCCCAGATGGTGATATACCACACGCCAGATGGCAGTTCTCCGGTGACACTGGTACAGGGTAGTCTGTAGACCCGAGATCGTCATAGAGTCTTGTGTGATTCCCACTGTGCTTTGATTTCCACCTTACCACATCCAAGAGGGCGTGCAAAACGGTGGCTTTTGGATACAGTCCCGAATCACATGGAGGCAATGAGCGATAGGAGGTGATTCGTCTCTCCCGGTATATGAGTTGATGTTGTGCTGTGTTCGATTGGCTATAACTGGAAGTCCCTGGCCAGGGCTGATATAGAGATTTACTGGTAAGTGTTACTAGTAGTTTCTCGACCTGTTATGAGCCTCATATCGACACGACTTATCGGTTACTGGGGTCTGACGTATACCACCCCTAGACTTGATATGCGACATATCAGACGAACAGACCGGACTGTACGGGAGTGTTACTGATTGGATTCACAGGAGAACGGACAGGCTAGCTTGTTGATCTTCTGATCACTCAATACCTGGGTGGCTGTTACGTTTAGCTGACCGCTTGCAGCTTGTGGGTGTTTGATATGATCATCACCTGCTACCGGCGTATTGACGATTCTTTAGAGTCTTACACAGAGGTTTCTTGGCTCAGGCAAAACGGAGTAGAGGTACTTATATGATATGTGCAGGACCGAGGATAATGCGATATGAGATACCGTATTCTATTCTCGCGATATTTAGATATGAACCGGGTCATCGGATCAAGTGTTGATTCGATGAATCGGTACATGATATATTAGTCGGTTATATTCGATATAGCCGGATCGTTGGATCAAGTGTTGATTCGATGATTTAATGTATAATGATATATATGATATATTGTATTACATTATCTAATATTGGCTCGCTTTATTATTTCATTTTCTCACTGGATTAATACATTGATATATATGCGATATATGTTAATTATATTATTTTCTATTGTTGCAAATATATAATATATATGTGATATATATTATTGTGACATGATATGATTTATTATGAAACATGTTTAAGGATGATAAAAAGGGATTAGGGTTTGATTAGGGTTAGCTCTTTCTTGCACTTTCTAGAAAGATTCTCTTTTGTCTTAGTTAAGATATTATGGTTGATCCTTATCCTTAACCTAACCAAACCCTAACTCTAGTTTATTCTCTACAAAGTTTTAGCCTCTCATCCTTGACCATGGTTCAATAATCAATTATATATTCTTTACTACTATTCATTACAAAAGGATTATCATTTTCATTCATCATCTTCTTCTCTCTTAGCTTGGAGAAAGCTTACTAGTTAATTCTTTTGTGATGATTTCTTGTGAGAAAATGAATTAAAAAGAAAGCATAAATACAACTCCATCATCCTCATCTAATCTAGCCCATTAGATTAGGGTGTTCATCTCTTTAGAGTGAGAAAGCTTGGGTTATAACAACTTTGACGTAGATCATCGGAGAAGCGGAACACTTCAAGCTAGCACGGATCGTTCGAGTCGTGGAGCCTCTCTTGAGTCCGGGAGATCGTGGATCACGGCAAAGGGACTTCTACTCGGAGCTTGTGAAGCGAAGGAGCGCACTACAAAGGTTGTAATCCCTCACACTTAGGTTTAAAGATGTTATCTTGCATGTTAAACCCTAATAATCTAGCAAAGACCCCGTCTTTGGGTTGTTCGGCACATCTAAAAAATATTTATTCGGGCATGTTTGATGTTTTATGAACCTTCACAAGAGTGCCTAGGAACCCTACAGTGGTATCAGAGCCTAGCTAGAGCATTAGACGACGTGTTTACGAAGTTAAAACTCCGATCGAACCCGAACCGACAAAGTTAACCCCCTCTCTAGATATTTTTCAAAAATACGATTTTTTCTGAATTAAAAATACCTGAAAAATACATCAGACAAAAATAAGAATAACTGTGAAATACGAAGAATTGATCCGTACAGACGACCGCGGAATCGCGGCCGTACCCTGCTTGGGCCGCGGTTCCGCGGCAGTACTGTTTGATATGACACTTTTTATTTCACAGTAATTCTTTTTGAATTCTTGTAAGGTTTCTGGTATTTTTATTTTTACTCAAGTGTTGAGTATTCTGGGGTTTATTTTGTAATCGTAGATTTGATCGGAATTTTTAAATTCGTTTATATTTCCAGATATTTAGAAACTGTTAAAATGTTCGAACGGATATCATTAACTCACTTTTTCCCGGCACGGCAAACTTTCAAGTGTTCAATTTTTATCGGGTTTAAATCTTTCGGAAATGCATGCAAGTTCTGTGGTGGACCCTCTAGAAGACAACAAACCTTAACTCGATTATGTGACCGTCTTGAACTTCCTTTTGAACCTTCGGGTTTGGGGTAGTACGGCGTGCCACATGTGAGGCGTTGGCTTGACCCTTCTACGGCTGGACCGCTACTACTGTGACACATTCCGGATTATTTGAACTCCGCTCAAGTGTTGAGCAATTGAGGAAATTTTGGGTATTTGATTATCTGTTCGAAAATTTTAATACTGTCTATTTATCTGGAATTTGATACAATATGTGGAATTCATAGAGTTAGGCATGAAATGCGAAGTATGTGATATTTCGGATTTACGATGTCTAAAGTGATTGTGGATTCCAAATATTGTAGTTTTACACTTTCTTTTCTGTGACCGTAAGTGTAGTATGTAGTTGTATTGCCGGTTGTCGTTGCTATACATCGACGACGATCGGTGTATGCATACTTACTTACGTTGATGATATGAGATATTATGTGTTGCTGAGATATGATGTGCAGGATTGTCGCGATTGAATAGCCGGGGGTTTTATGTGAGATGAGAGTTTTATATTTTCATTCATGTAAATTCAAATGTAATGTAATATTCTTTTATTTGGGGCACTTCCAGGTTGAGGTTGATGCCACCAGTATTGTATATTATTTACTTTTCCGCATTAGGATGGACCCAAGGAGGGGAGCACAGGTGACCGGGTTCTGGGGTTCAGTGGGAGGCCATCTCGAGGAGTCGAGACCGGGTCTCCTAAACTCCAGAATTGGTAGGGTCGCTTGCCGCTCTCGTAGGGGTCCAGGGTGTGGGCTTGGCTATTCATCGCGACTGTGGAATCCGTATTTTATATTGTTGGCTAAATAATAAATATGGACGTCCTAGTATATCCCACATTATATCTATGTTTCTGCTGCGATATCTGTGATGTGATCATTTGATATGTTCTGATGGATACAGTATATAGTATATATGATATAGACGTTACTTATGTTTTACACCCGCACTAGCACTGCCCTGCTCTGTCGTTAGTTACCTAACCTAACGGTGCACGAGGGGACATCGAGGCGAATGCGGATGGCATAAGTGCACGTCGTATTTATCTGTGATGCTTAGGAAGCATAAGCTGATGGGATTTTTTATTAATTAGATTAATAAAAAGAAAAGAAACCTAAAAGATATTATAGAATCAAAACTTTATAAAAAGGGTAGCTACAGTTTTGCTTTGCATAGTGGTATATATGATATACCCTGCACCTTATTCGATGAGGAAAGAGCCGAGATCCCTTCACCGAGAGTGACCTCTTTAGCGAAACTGGCAGATGCTACAAAACTCGGTTTGTCTTTTGATTGCTTTTAGAGTTTTGCTTTGCACAGTGATATATATGATATGTCCTGCACCTTATTCGATGAGGAAAGAGCCGAGATCCCTTCACCGGGAGTGACCTCTTTAGCAAAACTAATGAAAGCCTAAAAAACACTCCATTTCAAAATTTCACATGATTCTACGACGATATCAAGTTCATTACGCTCATGGTTTTCTGAAAAACCTGCGTAGCCCTCTGTCATTTCAGATAAGTACTACTTAGTATTCGTGCTACTGTAGTTTGGCATTCGTCAAGGCGTAGTGTACGGTAGCTAACTAGTATCTATCTGCTTATGCATATAATGCAGATTGGATTAGGGTATTCGTACGGCGTTGTTTGGCATTCGTCAAGGGTCGTGCGGGTAGGTTTAATTCAATCAAGAAATGTATGGGTTGAACTTGACTAGTGAACTATGGGTTGTTTGGCATTCGTCAAGGTCATAGAACACTAGGGGTAAAATATTATTGGGAATTTCAAGTGTTGAAATTTGCAATGAGATTGCATACCTTCTATGAGATAGTTGGATCCCGATACCCGCTGTGAGTAAGAGTTACTCCTGGGAGAGTTTTACACAGGACAATTAGTCGATCAAGTAGGTGTCTAGAAAAGTGTTAACGGGGTTACGCCTCTGGGAAAATGAGGTTTACTTTAATTAGGTCCGTGCGAAAGCACGGGGAACCTCCCTCAAGTACCGACACTGATCTGGCTGAAAGATTGACGAAATTGTTGGGTGTAATTAATCCCGGCTAATCTTACCTTTTAGGGTTTGAAGGTAGATTTGATAAAAACAGTGGGAGATATCCTGATTAGATAAGATAATAACCAATCTAATCTTGCAAGAGCATACGCTAAAGTGTTTTCTTCTCTCTCTCTCCAGGTAGCGACCATGTCAGGCCATAATCAAGCTAATAATATGGATGTATTGACTGAACTCGCTTATTATACTGAGCAGGGGAACGTTGGACCCGTTCTTTCTTATAAGAGTTATAAGGCTGAACAGGAAACATGAGAATATCTGGATTCTCACGCCGCCCAAAAGAACATGCATGTTGATGCATCTTCTTCATGTGTGTTAGTTATTGAGAACTGTTTCTCAGTTCACCCTACGTCCTGGGTATTAGATACCAGATCAGGATCCCACATATGTAAAATGTTACATGGGCTACGTAAAGGTAGAGAACTGGGAAAAGGTGATCATTCCGTTCAAGTAGGGAACGGAGCAAATGTTGCAGCCAAAGCAGTTGGCGAATATCACCTAGTATTACCAAGTGGTGATACACTGATTCTGAATGAGTGCTATTATATACCGAACATGATGTGCAACATTATATCAGTTTCTTTATTGAGTAAAGAAGGATATAATTTTTTAGTACAGGATAAAGTTATGAACATATTCCTAGATCAAAAGTTGATTGCATCAGGCTCGTTACATAATGGCATATTCATTCTAAATCAAAATACAGTCCTCAATATACAAAACACGCACAAGAGGAAGAGTTAAGAAATGAACGAATCCTTCTTGTGGCATTGTAGACTTGGTCATATCAATGCGACACGACTGGCTAAGTTACATAAGGATGGTTATTTGAATCCGTTCGAATTATCATCTTATGATACTTGCCATTCATGTCTCAAAGGAAAAATGACCAAAGCTCCGTTTAGTGGACACGGAGAAAGAGTTACGGAACTCTTAGGACTGGTACATAGTGATGTATGCGGTCTCATGTCTACGCATGCCAGGAACGGTTCTTCCTACTTCATTACATTCACTGACGATCTCTCTAGATATGTGCATGTGTTCCTATTGAAACACAAGTCTGAAGATTTTGAGAAATTCAGAGAATATAAGCACGAAGTAGAGAACCAAACGGGCAAAAGTATTAAGATCCTTCGATCTGATCGAAGAGGAGAATACTTGAGCAATGAGTTCCAAGATTATCTAAAAGAGAATGGGATTCTCTCTCAGCTTACTCCACCTTATACACCAGAGCACAACGGTGTATCGGAACGAAGGAATCGCACCCTATTAGATATGGTGCGTTCAATGATGAGTACAGCTGAGTTACCTATTTCCTTCTGGGGGTATGCGCTTGAGACAGCCATACACCTATTGAATATGGTTCCTACCAAATCAGTGCCTATCACTCCATATGAGATATGGAAAGGGAAGAGACCATCTCTTAAGTATGTTAAGATACGGGGTTGTCCAGCCTATGTCAAAAGACAAAATTCGGACAAACTCGAGGCAAGATCTGTCTTATGTAAGTTTGTAGGATATCCTAAAAATTCACAAGGGTATATCTTCTACCACCCCGAGGAACAAAAGGTGTTTGTTTCTCGACATGCCACTTTCTTAGAAAAAGGTTTTCTTATGAAACAGATTAGTGGCATTGAGGTAGAACTGGAAGAGGTTCCAGCGACACAAACTATAACAGAAGACTTGGTAGAACCAGAGGATTCAGTAGTACCCGACGAACCCCAGCCTCTCCGCCTATCTAGCAGGGTTTCTCATCCGCCTGAGAGATACCACGGTTTTCTCATTGATGGTGGAAGCGAGGATTGCATCATAGAAGATGATGACCCGACTAGTTTCGAGCAGGCCATCACGAGTGGTGACTCTATGAAATGGCTGGATGCAATGCGATCTGAGATGGAATCCATATACACCAATAAAGTATGGACTTTGGAAAATGCTCCTGAAGGGGTAAAACCCATTGGGAGCAAGTGGATTTTTAAAAAGAAATTTGGTGTAGATGGAAAAGTTGAGACTTTCAAAGCTAGACTTGTAGCAAAGGGATTTCGTCAACGACCAGGTATGGATTATGACGAAACCTTTTCTCCAGTGTCTATGCTTAAGTCCATTCGGATCTTACTTGCCATTGCTGCATACCATGAATACGAAATCTGGCAAATGGATGTTAAGACCGCCTTTCTAAATGGTGATTTAGAAGAGTGCGTGTACATGACTCAGCCAGAGGGCTTCGTAGATAGTGGGAGCAGCGGAAAGGTGTGCAAATTGCTTAAATCCATTTATGGGTTAAAGCAAGCATCGTGGAGTTGGAACATCTGTTTTGATGTTGTAGTCAAAGAGTTTGACTTCATCAAAAATATAGATGAACCTTGTATCTATAAGAAGGTGCCAGAGAGTAAGGTTGTCTTCCTCGTATTGTACGTGGATGACATACTCTTGATAGGAAATGATATTCCTATGCTGCAATCAGTCAAGCTCTTCTTATCACAAAGATTCTCAATGAAAGATATAGGTGATGCCTCCTGCATATTGGGGATTAGGATCTATAAAGATAGATCCAAAAGGATACTGGGATTGTTCCAATCCAGGTACATTGACACCATACTAAAGAGGTTTAGTATGGAAGAATCCAAGCATGGGAACTAACCCATGATCTCTGGACCCACTCTCTCCAAAGAGATGTCTCCCAAGACTGATTTGGAGAGAGCTCGCATGCAAGGGATACCCTATGCTTCGGCAGTAGGCTCTATCATGTATGCGATGCTATGTACCAGACCCGATGTAGCATACTCACTAAGTGTAGTGAGTCGGTATCAAGCAGATCCTGGAGAGAGTCACTGAACAGCTGTGAAGAACATTCTCAAGTACTTGCGAAGGACTAGAGACATGTTCTTGGTGTATGGTAACGGAGAACTCCGGGTGGAGTCCTTTACCGATTCCAGCTTCCAAAGTGATAAGGACGACTCTAAGTCGCACTCGGGATTTGTCTTTACCCTCAATGGGGGGGCGGTATGTTGGAAGAGTTCCAAACAGGATACCGTTGCAGACTCGACGATGGAGGCTGAATACATCACTGCCAACGATGCTGCCAAAGAGGCTGTCTGGATGAAGAAGTTCATCACTGAACTTGGTGTGGTTCCATCCATTGAACATTCAATACCTCTGTATTGCGATAACAATGGAGCTGTGGCTTTGGCCAAGGAACCCAGGTCCCATCAGAAGTCCAGAAATATTCTGAGGCGGTATCACCTGATCAGGGAGATAGTTGATCGCCGGGAGATCGAGGTCAGGAGAGTAGATATGAAGGATAACATTGTGGATCCACTCACGAAGGCCATTCCCCAGATACAGTTTGAGAGATTATTCGGGATGCTAGGTATGAGATACTACAGCAGCTGGCCTTAGTGCAAGTGGGAGATTGTTAGTCATGTATATGCCCTAGAGGCCATTGTTGTGCATATGATGTATATTATGATGGATGCTTGGATATATACAGAGAGGACTTTCTTGCTCGTCATGATAGTATACTATTTGGTTTAACTTTATCTTAACATGTTGACTTGTATTGGTTTACTGTCTTACTCTCACATGTTGATAAAGCCCTTAGGATCTGTACTCGACTACTGGGACTATGATGAGATCATACTAGTGGGGCCATAGTAGTCGATGAGTACATCCTATAACTGTTCCTAGTCGAGGGTATATCGAGATGGGGCATCGATACACTAGAGTAGACTAGCGTATACGCATCTTGACCCATATGATGGGCGATGGCTGATCCTATATCCATCGGTGTTTGACATCAAGGATGGTGTACGGGTGCTCAGTAGAGACTGGGTACACTGGACGGACTCGCCGAGAACTCCCAGATGGTGATATACCACACGTCAGATGGCAGTTCTCCGGTAACACTGGTACAGGGTAGTCTGTAGACCCGAGATCGTCATAGAGTCTTGTGTGATTCCCACTGTGCTTTGATTTCCACCTTACCACGTCCAAGAGGGCGTGCAAAATGGTGGCTTTTGGGTACAGTCCCGAATCACATGGAGACAATGAGCGATAGGAGGGGATTCGTCTCTCCCGGTATAGGGAGTTGATGTTGTGTTGTGTTCGATTGGCTATAACTGGAAGTCCCTGGCCAGGGATGATATAGAGATTTACTGGTAAGTGTTACTAGTAGTTTCTCGACCTGTTATGAGCCTCACATCGACACGACTTATCGGTTACTGGGGTCTGACGTATACCACCCCTAGACTTGATATGCGACATATCAGATGAACAGACCGGACTGTACGGGAGTGTTACTGATTGGATTCACAGGAGAACGGACAGGCTAGCTTGTTGATCTTCTGATCGCTCAATACCTGGGTGGCTGTTACGTTTAGCTGACCGCTTGCAGCTTGTGGGTGTTTGATATGATCATCACCTGCTACCGGCATATTGACGATTCTTTAGAGTCTTACACAGAGGTTTCTTGGCTCAGGCAAAATGGAATAGAGGCACATATATGATATGTGCAGGACCGAGGATAATGCGATAAGAGATACCGTATTATATTCTCGCGATATTTAGATATGAACCGGGTCATCGGATCAAGTGTTGATTCGATGAATCGGTACATGATATATTAGTCGGTTATATTCGATATAGCCGGATCGTTGGATCAAGTGTTGATTCGATGATTTAATGTATAATGATATATATGATATATTGTATTACATTATCTAATATTGGCTCGCTTTATTATTTTATTTTCTCACCGGATTAATACATTGATATATATGCGATATATGTTAATTGTATTATTTTCTATTGTTGCAAATATATAATATATATGTGATATATATTATTGTGACATGATATGATTTATTATGAAACATGTTTAAGTATGATAAAAAGGGATTAGGGTTTGATTAGGGTTAGCTCTTTCTTGCACTTTCTAGAAAGATTCTCTTTTGTCTTGGTTAAGATATTATGGTTGATCCTTATCCTTATCCTTAACCTAACCAAACCCTAACTCTAGTTTATTCTCTACAAAGTTTTAGCCTCTCATCCTTGACCATAGTTCAATAATCAATCATATATTCTTTACTACTATTCATCACAAAAGGATTATCATTTTCATTCATCATCTTTTTCTCTCTTAGCTTTGAGAAAGCTTACTAGTTAATTCTTTTGTGATGATTTCTTGTGAGAAAATGAATTAAAAAGAAAGCATAAATACTACTCCATCATCCTCATTTAATCTAGCCCATTAGATTAGGGTGTTCATCTCTTTAGAGTGAGAAAGCTTTGGTTATAGCAACTTCGACATAGATCATCGGAGAAGCGGAACACTTCAAGCTAGCATGGATCGTTCGAGTCGTGGAGCCTCTCTTGAGTCCGGGAGATCGTGGATCGCGGCAAAGGGACTTCTACTCGGAGCTTGTGAAGCGAAGGAGCGGACTACAAAGGTTGTAATCCTTCACACTTAGGTTTAAAGATGTTATCTTGCATGTTAAACCCTAATAATCTAGCAAAGATCCCGTCTTTGGGTTGTTCGGCACATCTAAAATTTTATTCGGGCATGTTTGATGTTTTATGAACGTTCACAAGAGTGCCTAGGAACCCTACAAAATATACAATTATACATTAAATTATTAAATCAACACTTGATTTAATAATCCAGCTTATCACATATAACCGACTAATATCATATGTATCATCTTATCGAATCAACACTTGATTCGATAACCCGGCTATATCACATATAACCGTCCGATATCATATATCGCGAGAATAGAATACGGTATCACATACACGTATTAATCTCAGTCCTGCACATATCACATATGTGCTCCTACTTCATTTCGCCTGAGCCAGGAAACCACTGTGTAGGACTCTAAAGACCTGTCAATACGCCGGCATTAGGTGATGATCATATCAGTCACCCATAAGCCGTTAGCGGTATTAGATGGACATAACGGCTACCCGGGTATTGAGTGATCAGAAGATCAACAAGCAAGCTTGTCTAAACTCCCGCAAAGTCTATCAGTAACACTACCGTACAGTCCGGTCACTTCGTCTGATATGTCGCATATCTAGTCTAAGGGTGGTAAACGTCAGACCCCAGTAACTTGATAAGTCGTGCCGATCTGAGGCTCATAACGGGTTGAGAAACTACTGATAACACTTACCAGTAAATCTCCGTATCAGCCATGGCCAGGGACTTCCTGTTATGGCCAATCGAGCACAGCGCAACATCAAACCCCAATACCAGGAGAGACGAATCCTCTCCTATCGCTCATTGCCTCCATGTGACTCGGGACTGTACCCAAAAACCACCGTTTTGCACGTTCTCTTGAACGTGGTAAGGTGGAAATCAAAGCACAGTGGGAGTCACACAAGACTCTATGACAATCTCGAGTCAACAGACTAACCTGTACCAGTGTCACCAGAGAACTGCTGTTTGACGATAGGTATAATACCATCTAGGATTTCTTGGCGAGTCCGTTCAGTGTACCCAGTCTCCACTGAGCACCCGTATACCTTCTCTGATGTCAAACACCAATGGATGTGGGATCATCCATCGCTTATCATATGGGTCAAGAAGCGTACACGCTAGTCTACTCTGGAATATCGATACCCTGTCTCGATACACCCACGACTAGGAACAATTAAATGATGAACTTTTGGACTACCCTGGCCCTACTAGTATGATCTCCATCATAGTCCTGGTAGTCAAGTACACATCCTAAGGGCTTTATCAACATGTGAGAGCAAGAAAGTATCACAATACAAGTCTACATGTTAAGACAAAGAGCAACCGGATAGCATACTATCATGTCGAGCAAGAAAGTCCTCTCTATATATGCCTAAGCATCCACTATAATATACATCATATGTACAATAATGGACTCTAGGGCATACATATAACTAACACACTGGTAGTCAAGCAATAATCCTACGGGCTTTATCAACATGTAATAGTGATCTGTAATACCGCATAATGCATGTACATGATGACAAAGTCAAACCAGATAGTATACTATTATCTCGAGTAAAACTGTTCTACCCATATTGGTCCTCCCTCAATCATCACAATCGCCTGCTTACGATTACAATAACTGACTTGAGGGCACTATATCCAACACTAGACACCTAATAGATTAGCTAATTGTGAAGTGAAAAATTTCTTCCAAGAGTAATCCTACTCATCAGTGGGATCGGGACCCAACTATTATCGTGTGATAACTTAGATGGAAGCCACTCTAGCTACCACACTGCAGATGGTATGCAACACTAGCAAGTTTCCTGTATATTTGAAACTCTCGATGTAGTTTTTGCCCATAGGACCCTAGTGACCTTGACATAGTCAACAAATCAAAAGGTTCTAGTTAAGTTCAACCCGTCCTTATTTTTATTGCATTAAACCCACCCGCATAACCCTTGACACAGTCAACAAGGTTACACGACTATCCTAACCAATCGCATCGTATGGTACAAACAAACATTAGTTAGCTACCGCACACTACACCTTGACTGTTAGTGATATATGCCATAGAGGCCATTATTGTATCATACTGGATTGTATATTACTTAATGGGAGCTCGGGATATACACGGATATAGTAACAGTCTTGCTCGAAATGGCAGTATGCTACCTGATTTGTTTCTATCTCAATATGTGCATGTGTTTCTTTTAGCATATCGCTTATACATATTGGTGGAGCCCTTAGGATCATTGCTTGATTACCAGCGTTGTGATGGAAGTCACACTAGTGGGGGCTGGGTAGTCTATAAGCACATCCTATACAGGTCCCTAGTAATAGGATTATCGAGACGGGGCATCGATACTCCACAGTAGACTAGTGTATATGCTTCTTATCCCAGCAGGGGAGATAGTCTGTCCCACAGCCATCAGTACGTTGTACTGGAGATAGTATGCAGGTGATCATTAGGTTATGAGTACACTGGACATGACTCGTCGGGAAATGTTGGTGGGTATTATACCTATCGTCGGGTAGCAGTTCCCAGGTGACATGAGTACAGCTTAGTCCATCGACTTGACACTGCTACTTTGCCTCGAGCGTGTTCCCACTGTACTTTGATTACTACCTTACCACGGCTCAAAGGAGTTGTGCAAACAGGTAGTAGTTGGGTGCAGTCCCGAAACACTTGGAGGAAGTGGCGGTTAGATAGGATTCGTCTTTCCTGGTATTGGGGTGTTCAGTTGAAAATATTGCACTTTGGTATAAGTATTTTCCTTACATTTCTTAAATAATAAAAGGTGTTTATTATGAATATTAAACATATTTGGATTTATCTGCAAAATACTATTTTCACATCAACTGTTCATCTACCTCCTTCGAAAGAGATTGAGAAGCAAACTAGTCTTTGTAATCATTTTCTAAGGAATCAAAGTGTAGATTGTTCAAGTTGATTAATAAAGGTAGTTGTTTTATTCTTTTGCATTTTACATTATGTTTTCCCTTTCTATCTTTTCATCTTCTTTTCCCAACATGCGTGAGTAATTCTCCGCTTGTTAGGGTTCGTAGGATTATGGTAGGCTAATGGATGATGAAAATCCCTAAATTCTTTTTAAGTCCTATAAAGTATATAAACTTTATCAAAAGAATCATTAACATCCTAATCGGGCGCGCTAACAATTCTTTGCTAGTTCCGACCGCGATTAGCGATTAAATTAATGATTGTTTTGGTAAAGGCTAGATATGAACGGAGTTCCGTGTCGAGATAAGGGTTAAGAGTGGGATTCCTTTTCCCTCCAGAAACCCTAATCTACATGCATCACCGTCGTTCTAGTTATAAATCTATTAAAGGATAAGAAGAGTAACTTTTAATTAATCGTTCATAACTACTAAATCCTAATGAACCCTACAAGCCCTTTTATTATATTAACTACATCCCTAAAATAATCTAGATCTATATTTTTGCATTCTTACTTAAACGTAGATCTAGAAACCATTCTACAACATTCTTATTTCTTCCTACTTTCTCAACACATCTAAAGTAAGAGTAAAAGATTCAACGTTTCTTTGAGGACGACCCGTACTCATCTCGGCTAGCTACAAGCGATACCGTTATTGATTGCGGTTATTCTACAAACACACTTTTTCGTATCAATCAAATGGCGCCGTTGCCGGGGATACGTGCGTAATTTTTATTCTTACTATTTGTGTTGAATTCTTATACGATCAATATCATAAATAAAACAAAACTGCAAATTGTATATTTAACGATTATTGTGTGAATTTTGCGAGGAAATCTGGAGTCACAGACTTGAGGAAACAGAAGACAGAGACATTCATCAAGATCCAGAGGAGTACAGGAGGCCACAGAGCAAACTTTCACCACCTGATCCCTCCACCCAGCGGCGGAACCGCGACAAAGGAGCTCTTTTGGCGGCGGAAGCGCGGCGGGAGATAGGATTTAGGGCTGCAAACTTCTCTGGTAAAATTTTCTATATCATTCTCTCTCCTCTGAAATCCAATAAAATATCTTTTCTACAGGATTCTTTGCAAAAATATCGCCGCTCAAAATTCTTTTTGCAAAGTTTTGTTTTGCGGTTTGTTTTTGCATATTTTAATACGGATTTTTAAAGGGCAAGACCAAAATCCAGATTAGGTGGGGATTTCATCACCCTTCCTAAGCCCCACAAATCACAAACCGAGCATCTGCATCAACCCTTCATTAATTTAAAAAATATCTAGACCAGACTCTAAGGATTGTCGCGCTCAATAAGGAAAGAGGAATGTCGTAGGTAATCTATCACTTATCCGCATTACTTTTGTAATGCCTAGGCAAGTGTGACAAAGGCTAGTGGTTTTTAATTAGGCCCACTATTGTGGTTCCTTCCCACTTACCTGGCACTTACCTGGCTACAAGGGTAGTACAGAGGCGGTAGAGGATTGATCCTGCGGCTTATCCTTTGGAAGTCTAGGAGCGGTCTAGAGACTGGACCTAGGTAACCATAGTTCTAGGGTTGTTTATGCATTTTTGTGTGATTTGTCTAAATCCGTCATTTTTCAAAACAAACCAATTATTTTCTCCCCTTTTTACCCCTTCCCCCTTCTTCTCTTCTTATAATGGGTGACCTAAACAGAAGAACACTTGCCGAGCTTTGCTGTCCACAACCAGATATCTCTTGTTTTTGTAATCCCTTCGGTATACCGTCCGGCTCTTCCATGTCCTTAAGAGATCATATAGAACAAGAAGGAAGAAACAGTTGGCCACCTCAGTCTAGGTCTTATCAACCGTATCCTAATCCTACACCTGTTTCAGTTCATACCCAGAGTGAGGAAGCCCTTAGAAGAATGTCCATTGCTGAGCACATTGCTAGGGCTAGAGGCCAAAGTTTTAACCCGGACCAATATCAACCATCACCACCACTGTCCAGAGAAGAGTTTGATATGCGGTTTGTGGCATCTAAGATGTATATTGAAAATATCCAACCAACCAACCCATATCAATATTCTTCTTATCATAATATTGATCCTACTCCTACCCAAGTTCCGCAACCATTCTATTCCTATCAATCCAATCCGACTTTTCCACCTTCTCTAGACAGTCCTTCTAATCAGTCAGTTGGGAGTTTTAATCGTCCACAAGAATTTCAATCTTATACTGAAACCCCTTATCAACCCAAGACTAGTCTGGAACGGACATTAGAAAAATTTCCGGAACTGTCGAACCAAATTAGGAAGGATTTGGGCAGTGAGACAGAACTGTACACCCTTCCTAATCAAACCTCCCCATTCCAAACTGAAATCCACAACTCCAGTTTCATAGATTCATCAAGTACACCAAATAGAATGACTGATAAGTTGTGTGACTTTGTATTGTTTGATTTACCCGATTATGAAGGGTCTATTTCAAGTGAAACCATACCCAACCCTTGTGATCTCTACACCTCCACTCTTGAACCAAAACTGATTGAAAACCATACTTTTGATGAGGTGTTTGAGAATTTTAATCTTCACTTGAATGAGGTGATTGACGTTGGGGATATATTGATTGATGAACCCGAAATTTTGGATGATTTTGTCCCACCAATTCATCAAATCCTTTCACTTCCTTGTGGTCATCATCTTAAGCCTTTAATTCTTCCCGAACCCTAAATATGTCTTGAAGTTGATGATAAAGGTATACCCGAAGAAATACCGCCTCCATCTTCCACATCTGGTACAACAACACTCGACACACCAATTTGTTTACCCATTTCACCTTCTACTTTCTCCGGTTCTTCTTCTGTTCCTATAGTTTCAGTGAGTTTTGATGAATCACAATCCGTTAATTCAAGTTCAATAATACCAGAAATTCAACTTGATTTAGATATTTTTGAAAATGAGGAAGATGAGTTTCTCGAGTCCTCTACCTTAATGATTTTTGATGAATCAAGTAGGATAAATTCTGGCACAAAACTCTTTGACAGCAAAATGTTCAATCACACCATTGATAAAAGTTTTGAAGAACTTTTTGCTGACGAACTTGAATTTTTAAACAATACGGATTTTGTGATTGATCAATCTCCACTTATAGAGGTTGAACCGTCACCATTCCTTCTTCCTAATCATTCACATTCATCCTCATTCTTTCTTTTCTCTAATTTCAAACCTTTTCCAGACCATCTCTTATCCCTTCCCCATTTTTTCTTGACTCGATACAACACATTCTTCCACCAACCTATACGCTATACTGATAAAATCTTTGAATGGTTGGTGTTAACTTTTGGTCTTTGTAAAGTCTTACTTTGACCAAATGACCCACCCCCTCTTAAAATGCTTCATATTGTCTAACTCATGTTTGAGGGGGGGGGTTATATTTTTGGCTCTTGAACATAACTTTTGTCCTCAAATTTGTGAGCCAAAAATAAGTTTGGGGGAGGATTTTCACTTTCATATATTCTTGCCCCCATTAATAATTTCCTCCCAAGCTTACATGTTTTTGTGATCCAGCAGATAGCAACAGTGAGGACATGTTGAAAACAAGTTTGGGGGAGGTTTGTGCTTATTTACGCATTACTTTGCATCATATTTTGCATAAGCACAACATTTTCAAAAATTTTAAATTTTTTTCTTTTATAACAAAAAAATAGAAAGTGAAAAATTACATCCAAAAGATAGGAATAGTTTAAGAAAACCAAGAAAATTAGAAGTTTTCTTAAACGAACTAGTAATAAGTAGTTATGAGCCGTTCTCCCAAGGGTTAGTAAGATGAAGGAAGTCACTAATCTGAGGATAAAAATAAGTCTGAAAAATAGTTTCTATTCTGGAAGCCAAACATTTGAATGTTGATACCCTACTATATGCACTTACACACGTCTTGAAACTCGGGATAGTAGAGGATACCTTGAAATGCTCTTGTTTAAAAGCCAAAGTATGAAGGAAATAAAAAAAATGAAGAAAATATAAAAATGGTGAAAAGAAAAAAAAAATGAACACTGGTTTTGTTATCGCCAAGGCAGCAATAAAAAAATATAGCGAGGGTGCTTCATCACCTAGTGCCTTAGACCAACTGGTTTGGGAGTCACTGCTAAGCCTTAGGTGGTGCAAGACGAGGAAAATACTATCACCTAATAAGCAAGCACATAAGTAATCTGTCGGTTAGTACCTCAAGAAGTATTAATGGTCGCATGAAAATGTGTGAGCAAATCTAAATATTCATCAAGTTAAAAAAGTACTGAGGTAGATGGACAAAAGTATGATAGCTTGAATTGAATTTTCCGAGTGTAGGGATGTTCTATTCACACACGTAAGGGTATATGATCGATGTTTGGATGAAAGGTAGGAATGAAGAATAAAGACGATATTTTATTGAGGGATGATGTGATTTCTAACATTTTTTCATGACTATTAAGATAGGGCTCATGACAACCGAAAAGCTAGTATAGTTGGAAACTCTTATTTTCAAAGTCTTTCTTTTATGGTTCTTATCTTTATATGTAAATTTCACCATCTCTCTTTTATTATAGGATTTTGTGGGTGTAATTCGCTGAAAACCCTCAGGAGACAACACTCCTCCTACTAGGGACACCTAGAGGTTTAACGGCTTGTTGCACGTGCTCAGTGCAATCGTGTTTGTCTACGAAAGTGTGCTTAGTTTCTTCTTTCTTTTTCTCCTTCTCTTGAATAAACTAGTTTGCTCGGGACGATCAAAATTAAGTTTGGGGGTATTTTTTCAGTTGAAAATATTGCACTTTGGTATAAGTATTTTCCTTACATTTCTTAAATAATAAAATGTGTTTATTATAAATATTAAACATATTTGGATTTATCTGCAAAATACTATTTTCCATATGTTTATATATTATAATTAATATTATGAAGGAAAATATAGGCATTTTATATTTATATAATATTTTGGTAATTGAAAATATGCATATCATATCAAATATTCTAATCACAATTCTTAAAAGATATAATATCATACAAATGGTTAGAATAATATTTCAAAATATATGCATAATATTTTATTAATTAAAAGATGCATAGCATATCAAATATTCTTAATCATGTTTGTTAAAGATTTATTACCATATAAAGTGCATAGCATATTAAATATTCTTAATCAAGTTTCTTAAAAATTTATTACCATATATAGTGATTAAGACACTCTCTCTAATTTAATAAATAAACTAACGTTATTCATAGAGATATTGTGCAAGATTTAGCTCAGGTCAAGAGATCAAGATGTTCAAGATGTCAGGATCAAAAATCTGCCAAAATCATAAAATCAATACTGACAGGGACTCAGAATCCAGGCATAGAAAGTTACCATATTAGGAAGTCACCATATATGGTAACTAGTTTTTCTTCTTTGAGGGCTATATAAAGGACCAAAGGCTAAAGTTAGAAGACATCAAGCCGACGCGATCACGAAGTCCAAGACGCTCACGCATCCAGGCTGGTCATCAACTGTTCATCTACCTCCTTCGGAAGAGATCGAGAAGCAAACTAGTCTTTGTAATCATTTTCTAAGGAATCAAAGTGTAGATTGTTCATGTTGATTAATAAAGGTAGTTGTTTTATTCTTTTGCATTTTATATTATGTTTTCCCTCTCTATCTTTTCATCTTCTTTTCCCAACATGCGCGAGTAATTCTCCGCTTGTTAGGGTTCGTAGGATTAGGGTAGGCTAATGGATGATGAAAATCCCTAAACTCTTTTTAAGTCCTATAAAGTTTATAAACTTTATCAAAAGAATCATTAACATCCTAATCGGGCGCGCTAACAATTCTTTGCTAGTTCTGACCGCGATTAGCGATTAAATTAATGATTGTTTTGGTAAAGGTTAGATATGAACGGAGTTCCGTGTCGAGATAAGGGTTAAGAGTGGGATTCCTTTTCCCTCCAGAAACCCTAATCTACACGCATCACCGTCGTTCTAGTTATAAATCTATTAAAGGATAAAAGGGTAACTTTTTATTAATCGTCCATAACTACTAAATCCTAACGAACCCTACAAGCCCTTTTATTATATTAACTACATCCCTAAAATAATCTAGATCTATATTTTTGCATTCTTGCTTAAACGTAGATCTAGAAACCATTCTACAACATTCTTATTTCTTCCTCCTTTCTCAACTCATCTAAAGTAAGAGTAAAAGATTCAACGTTTCCCTGAGGACGACCCGTACTCATCTAGCTAGCTACAAGCGATACCGTTATTGATTGCGGTTATTCTACAAACACACTTTTTCGTATCAATCATGGGGGTTGATATCGCGCTGTGTTCGGAAGGCCATTACACAAATTCCTTGGCCAATGCAAGCGAGATTTAGTGGTAGGTACTCCAGTAGTTTCTCAGTGTGTTTTGGGCTACACTCTGACATAACTTATTGCGTTATTAGGGGTCTGACGATTACCGCCCCTAAGCCCGATATGCGATACTCTTAGATGAATAGACTGGACTGTACGGAGATTGTCACATACAGGCTCAGTAGGAGTTCGGATGGGTTAGCTCATCGGCCTTCTTATCGATATTTACCTGGGGACCGTTACGTACAGCTAGTACCGCTTGCGGTCTGTGGTTAAACCCACTGCCAGAGTAGTATCGAGTCTTTTGAGTCCCACACAGAGGGTTTCCCAGCACCGGGCAAAAGGTGTAGAGGCCGTATGGTTTTATGGCAGGGCTTCGATCACGTACGTGCACTCGTGCACGTATGATGATCGGGTGGATAATAATAGTGGGCTTTGGTTTAAGCCGGATCCTAGTATTATATGATGGATTATTTCGTCTCTTAATATTCGTGTTCTTCGGAATGCGGATGCGGGTATGTATATACGGATGAGGGGCATTCTCGTAATTTGTCGGGAAAGCTTCTAGAAGAGATAACCTAACTAGGGTTTAATTCTTTATGGATTAAACTAATTAGGGTTTATTCTTTTTATTAAAAGGATAAAGACATGGAGGAAATGAGGTGAAGGCTTGACAAAAGATAGGACATGGCTCTTGGTCACTCATGGCATGACTCATGGTGTGATCATTACACACAAGATATTATATCAAGCCATGCTAGATATTTATCTAGCATGCTTGATTTTTATCAAGTGGTGTGGTTATTATTCAAAAGATGAGCGAAGTCTTTTCTTTAGTTGCTCTTACACTCTCATCTTCCTGAAGTGACCTCCTTCTTCCTCTAACCCTAAAAGCTCTCATGTGTTGAGAATCCTAGGGTTCCAAGAGACAAAGTAATTCATCTTCACTCTTTACACTATTTAGGACTTCTAGTTTAGCGAACTTGAAGCTGCAGTTACCTCGGATTTGAGGTAGGAGCTCGGACTATAACTCTCGGGTGGATCGTCTTTTGACTCGAGGAGGCCGTCGAGGTTGCTACGATCCGTTACGATCCTTGGAGCCGACGACGATTGGAGGGCAGCAATGAAGACCTGAAGGACTTGTATCATGAGGTATAAGTTCTATCTTTGTAGTTTACCTCATACCATGTTTTGCTAGTTAGGGTTTAGAACCGATCCTGGAGCTCGAGTCCGTGTTGCGATGCTTTTAAAAATCATTTTTTGCCAATTCCGCTTTCCCGCGGTCGCGCGGGGTGCGCGACACGGAGTTACATTGACACAGTCAACAAATGCTGCACGAATACTAAATATTATTTATAGGAAATGGCGGAGGGCTACGACTGTCTTTTGGCGAAAAACCTTTAACGTATGAACTTGATATCATTAAAGGAACCAAGCAGTTTTGAAAAGGAGTGGTTTAGGCTCCACTTTTGAAAACTGGTGGTTTTGAAGAAAAATGAGTAATCTATAGTAACATAAACTTTTGCTCAAGAGGTCACTCCCCGTGAAGGGATCTTGTCACGCCCCGCTTCCCAGTAGATGGAAACGATGACGTAGCAGGCCGTAACATATTTACTAAGAAATAAATACGTTAAGCGTAATTAAGCAATATATAAAATGCACAAGAATGACAGGAGTATAAAATAAACAACAACTTTATTTACATTCATCTTTACATACAAATGTTTGAAAATAAAAGATACAATGAGTAAAGCAGTGCCTAAACAGTGGCATACAAAATGAAAGTAAGTACAAGGAACTAGAAGTCAGTCTGTGCCATGAGCTGGCCCAAGTTCTCCTGGTTAGGATCGATCTCCAAAGAGTCCTGTCCTCCTGACGAACATTCCAAAGGAAGAAATAGAGAGGAATGTCTTCAGTGAACTAGCGCTCGGTAAGTCCCAAAATAAGAAAGAGAATATAACGAGTAATGTGAATGAACATGTAAGTTGTACAGGTATATGATGGTATTCATGTATACGAGAGGAGTTGGTCACGGATTTAGGGTTCCGTTAGCGCCGGATTTTAAAAGTTTTTGTTCCACATTTGGCCATGGATTAATGGTCGGGGCGCTGCCGTAACCCTACACTCAAAACCCAATGAGCACCTATATACTATCTTAGGTGACTTACTGACACTAATGGCTTTTGAGACCGGCCACCGCCCCTCGTAGGGGTCTCAATAAATACACACTAGTCTACTCTGGAGTATCAATGCCCAGTCTCGATACTTCCTCGACTAGGGATATTTAAGGATGTGCTTATAGACCACTCTGCTCCCATGTATATGATCGCCATCATAATGCTGATAGTCAAGAAAGAGTCCTATGAGCTCTATCAACATATAATAGTGATATGTAATACCACATAATGCATGCACATGACGATAAAGACAAACCAGATAGCATACTATTATTTTGAGTAAGACCGTTTTACCCGTATAGGTCATCCCTCAATCATCACAATCGCATGCCCGCAATTACAATAATTGGCTTGAGGGCACTATAACCAACAATCTCCCACTTGCACTTAAGGCTAATTATTGCGGTGTCGCATACCCACAGCCCTTGTAATACCGAACACCCAACTTCTCTACTGATCAGTCTCGCAAAGCCCGTTTGCAAAACTATTGAATTCGAGAAATAGCCTCAGTGAGTGGATCCGCTCCAATATTTCTATCTTTATCTCCCTCTATATCTCAACTTCGCGGAGAAAGACTATCTCTCGAAATGAGCGATACCTGTCTTAGAATTTGTCTGGATATCTGATGGGACCCAGTTCACAAATGAACTCCAAATCTAACATACTTCTTAGACCGTATCATCCACTGAATTTAATCAGTATTCTGCACCATGCCTTCCTCAGTATCCGTTTGGACCACCTGTCCAACATACTGCCCCTCAAAAGAGGGAAAACTATAACTTTGATAACCACTCTGTGTAACATTTTGAAATAATTTAGATAATAAATTAATTTTGTTAATTAAATAAAAATGTTAATTTAAAATTTTATTAAAACAAAATGGGACATTTCATAAGTAGTGTATAGAACTAATTAATTTAAATAATTAGTTTGTAACATTTGTTATTAAAAAGGGTTTTAGTGAAAAATTTAGCTTCATTTTGTAGTATGATATAGTGTGAGGGGTTTTAAGGAAAGTTTAATTAATTGTGAAAATTGAAAATTTTATGAGGGTTTATGTGTAAAAGGGTAAAGGTCATGGTTAAGCTTAAATTACACTCATGGTATAACATAACATGGATGACACTTCATGCTTGCATGGCATGATTCATAGTGATACCTCTTCCTTGCATGAAAACCCCATCATCTTCCATGCTACACCTCCTATTTGAATGGATATACCACATTCTTTCTTGGTGACACCTCCTCCTACAACTCTTCACTAAATTCTCCTTAGCTTTTCAATTTAGTTCAGTTCATATATCATGCAGCACCAAATTAATTAGTTTAGAAGAAAAAAGAAATTCTATAGTACACAAAGAAAAGAGAAGAGAAAAGAGACTAAGTATTAAGTGCCACTACCACCACCCTCTAGCTAGGATCTTGAGCTTGTGCATCTTGGAAGGAGATTTTCAGTGATCTTTCTGTAGGTATAATCTTTAAACTTTGTAGAATTTTAGTTCTGTACTGGTTGGGTGTAGAAATTGGATATCGGAAATATCGTATTTTGATAAGTATATGCTCTGTTTAGAATCTGCTATAGTTTAGATATTAATTAACAAAATCAAACAGTGCCTTAATCTTGTAATCTGGACCAAGAATAACCAGTAGAAAGACGAACCAATTTTCCCGGATTTTGGCCGGCGACATTTAAATGAAATCTGAGCTCGCCGGTTTTTTTTTGAGAGATAGGTGTTGAGGTTTTAGGGTTGTTCTCTATATATGTATTAAGAAATTTTGTATTGCTTGTTTAAGTTATTTTATCAGTATATGAAATCCGGAAGCTAATATCTGTAATGGGGTTAAAATTCTAAGATACGATACGGATGTTTCGTGACACGTCTTTGTTTTCTGTTACGAACAACGAAGGGTTAAAATCCAGTTAGTATGAGTATTAGATAGTTTACAATAGTTACATGTAGCTTGTGTAGTATGTAAAACTTGACACTCGTCTACTGCATGTTTTCGTCGTATCAGAATTTATCCGTTTCTTATACGAAGTTAATTTCAATATTAGATTCGAATGCGGAAACTTCGGAGGCCGCAAGGAAAGGGAAGGGATTGACAATATTTGAGTAGATTCGACGTATTCCGGTGAGTAGACTAAACATCTACCGGGAGATTTTGTATGGATGACGTAATACGCCCGTAGATTTAAGTTTGGTTATACTTGTTCCTTTGTGTATAAAATCTGATTTTTTTTTGTAACTTCATCATATGCATTCATATGTATAAATCATCATGTCTAATAATTGCCAGTATACTGCACAAATTATCGATGAGTCATGTTGCACATGCACATACCTACATGTTACACTACATCTCGTCGATATTAACATGTCACATATACACTTAGTACTTATTATGCCGCATATGATTCATTTCATACCTTAAACATCAATAATAGTAGTTACATTGCAACAATGCTATTATGAACATATATCATGCTTCATTTCAAGTATCATTAATTATAACAAAAGATGCATTGGATTATGCGGATTTCTGGTTTTGAGTTTTATGTGTGAGATATTATATTCGGTGATTCTTTATGATTGATGTGACATGTCCACCATGAGATGTTGTTTTTATGATTTGGTTTTATTCTGGACCGAGTGGGGGAGCTATACGGTCGCGGATTTTTACGTTATCTGGACTGAGTGGGGGAGCTATACAGTCGGATTCATGTTGGACCCGGTCGAGACCGAGGGGCAGGGAAGCCGCATTTGAGGGAGCCTAGTGAGGATACTCGATATCGGAGACAGTTGTGAAACACGGCGGATATCTAGGTGATACCGACCGGTGTTATTGGATGACAGGATCGTTCGGGGAACGATGCCTGATGGAAACAGAAGATTTGTGTCGACGTTGGACACGGAAAAAAATGAAACTTATTTGGAAATAGTTGATGAGATTTCGGTTTTGATTTATATATTTAGTAGTTCATGTTCATTCTTCCACATATTATCATGCATTATATTCATCCTTGTTGATATTAGCTCTAATTCGTCATACTTACATTATCAGCCGATATATGTTAGTTTTATTCATTGAGTTGGCAACTCACCCTCGTTGTGCCTTAGTTCCTTGTAGGAGTCGCGTGGACTCGTAGCAGCAGTGCGGATCCATTTGTCAGATTTTATCGTTCTTTTTGCTAGGTGGGTTACCTATGTAGTAACCTCCTATTTTGGTATATGTATATTGGATCTAGTAGTACTCCATCAGACCTGTATATTGACTTAGAAAGAAACATGTTGTATATGTTCTAAAATTCGACTGTGTGAGATCATTTAATTGTATTAACTTATGCTTTCGTTATATATGCATGAATTTCTTTGCTTAAAGCGTCGTGTTATTATTTTGTATTGATTTCTGCCGTTTGGCCTTATTTTGCTCCCAACTAGGGATTGCAATTTATTTAATCACATTATAACTGCTTTTATTAATAATTAAAAAGGGAGATGTTGTCAAATTTTTAAATGCTTAAAATCAGTTGTTTAAACTTAAAAACTACTTTTTGATAAATTTCGCAATTTGGGGTTTGATCTTGGTTTTTCTGGCTTACTCGGATTGTGTCGGCATCTCTAGATGTCATACAATCTAAGTGCCGGTCATGGACCAAAATTCGGGCCGTGACACTCTGTCATCCATGTCACCTTAGAAGCCTAAAATGACAACCGCCTCCTTAAGAAGGCTGCCGTTACCATATGCTAAGAACAACCACTTATGTTCATAACTGCTTCTCAACGTTTCTCCAGGATTGGATTAATATATATACTTATTGCAGCTAGTGCAAAAGCAATATCTGGTGTGGTACTTGACATTTCATGATTGACTCAATTGCCTAAGCAAGAGATATGCCAATCATGTAAATCCCTCCCCTCATCAGTCTGGAAGACATCTCTTTAGAGAGGGTGACTCCATCACCTGCGGGTACACCACCACGCCAGGAGTCATTCATTCTAAAACACTTTAGAATAGTGTCAAGTACCCAAATTAGGACATTTCCCAAATCTAAATCTAAAACCATATATCTAGTGACCAGAAACCCAGATATTTTATCCAGATCCTATGTGGAGAAACACCTTGTGACAACCACAGTATAACCGATCGTAGTATAGGAAGATCACTTTCTATCAAGAGCATGTCATCCAAATACCAGGACATTACTCCATACTACTTTCTTACCAGGTCCATCTGTTGTTCTGATGAAGTCAAACTCTATGACTATCACATCAAAACTAGATAATCTATCTCCGCTATACCTGCTTTAGTCTATAAACAGACATAAGCTACTTACCCACCATGCTTCCGCTGCTCCCACTGACTACAACAACCCTCTGGAAGAGTCGTATACACGCGCATTTCTAAAGCTAATTTAGAACGACGTTATACTCATCCTCCTGCCAGATCTCATAGTCTGGAACAACAGCAGTGGAAAGTTTGGGTAATAAAAAACCTCCCTGTCACCGTTTTTGAGGAGACCGAAGTATCTCTTGGGTGCCTGAGGTTGAAAGTCTAACCTAGCACCAGCAAGGGGTCCAAGTGGTATCAAGCATGCCAAATCCAAATTTTTATGGCGCTAAGCTAGACTTAACAAGATGTTTAGCTAGATGATTAGGGTTTAGTTTTTATATCTAGTAAACTATAAAGAAGTGAAAGATGGCTATACCTTCGTAGATTGAGTCCTTCACTTCACATGCTCCGTGTAGTAGTCCCGCGACTCCACTAGGTTCTACTTGAGGCTTTGAACGAGCTTCCTCCGATGACCTTCGTGCCGAAGATGATCCATGCGAAGTCCCTCCACCTCAAGCTACCTCTACACTAAACTCTTTAGTGTAGTAAACACGCTACACTTGATCGCTAGTCAAGTGTAGGATGGTGAAGTAGGGGATGTTAAGAGCTCACAAGTTTGTGTTCAAGCTTCATGGTTCACATCACATATGAGGGTTGAAGCTTGAACTATAGCAATTGAGGAATAAGAAGAAGCTAGAGAGCAACCATAGGAACAACTCAAGAAAATGGCTAAGTGTTCAAATGATCTCAAGAATGAATGGCAACCCTTGACCCCCACTCATTCAAGCATGGAATTTTGCAATATAAAATTGCAACCATTCTTGAATTGTGGGTAAAGATGAATAAACAAATATAAATCCCATCCTTGCAACCATGCTCCGATTTTCCACCTCATTTCTATTTTTCTCAAAAATAGAAAACATGTCATGCTTCATATATATATATATATTTATATATATCATATATATATATATATTTAATACATATAAGAAAATATTTAGTGAGCTAATGATATTAGTTAAAATATAATTATATCAAATATAATATATATCACATTATTAAATCAACACTTGATTTAATAATCCAATTATATCATATATGACCGACTAATATCATATATCTGTATATCACATTATCAAATCAACACTTGATTCGACAATCTGGTTATATCACATATAACCGAACCGATAACAGATAACTGCCTGATTACAATACGGTATCACATACACGTATTTAATCAGGCCTACACACATATCACATATGTGTCCTACTTCGTTTCGCTTGAACCAGGAAACTTCTGTGTGGGACTCTAAAGACTCGTCAATACGCCAGCAGTAGGTGATGATCACATTAGTTACTCACAAGCCGTCAGCGGTACTAGCTGGATGTAACGGATACCCGGGTATTGAGCGATATGAAGATCAACAAGCAAGCTCGTCCATAGTATCCATGAAGCCTATCAGTAACACTACCGTACAGTCCGGTCTCTTCGTCTGATATGTCGCATATCATGTCTAGGGGTGGTAAACGTCAGTCCCCAGTAACATGATAAGCCATGCCGATGTCTGGCTTATAACGGTTCGAGAAACTACCGATAACACTTATCAGTAAATCTCGGCAGCAGCCCTGGGCAGGGACTTCCAGTTATAGCCAATTGAGCATAGCACAACATCAACCCCCAATACCGGGAGAGACGAAACCCCTCCTATCGCTCATTTCCTCCACGCGACTCGGGACTATACCCAAAATCCACCTGTTTGCACGTCTCCTTTGAGCGTGGTAGGGAGGAAATCAAAGCAAAGTGGGAGCCTCACAAGACTCTATGACGATCTTGGTTCTACAGACTAACCTATACCAGTGTCACCAGAGGACTGCTACCTGACGATAGGTATACTACGACATAGGAGTCCTCGACAAGTCCGTTTGGTGTACCCATTCTCTAATGAGCTCCTATGTACAATCTTTGATGTCATACATCAATGGTTGTGGGATCAACAATCGCCCTCTAAGGGACAAGAAACGTACACATTAGTCTACTCTGGAATATCGATGCCCTAGTCTCGATATTCCCTCGACTAGGAACTGATTAAAGGATGTACTTTTGGACCACCCTGGCCCCACTAGTATGATCTCATCATAGTCCTGGTAGTCAAGTACATATACTAAGGGCTTTATCAACATGTAAGAGACAGACAGTATAAATTCCAGTCTACATGTTAAGATAAAGGTAACCTGATAGCATACTATCATGTCGAGCAAGAAAGTCCTCTATATATGTCCAGGCATCCACTATATCATCAATAATGGCCTCTAGGACATACATATTACTAACAATCTCCCACTTGCATTAAGCCTAGTTGTTGTAATATCTCATACCCAACGTCCCAAAAGTCTCTCGAATAGCATCTGGGGAATGGCCTCGGTGAGTGGATCTGCTGTATTATCCTCTGTGTCAACTCTCTTGACCTCGACTTCCCGGAGATCAACTATCTCTTTGATCAGGTGATACTGTCTAAGAATATGTCTGGATTGCTGATGAGACCAAGGTTCCTAGGCCAAAACCACAGCTCCACTGTCATCACAATACACAGGTATTGGATGCCTAATGGTAGGAACCTAGTTCATCTTATGAACTCTATTCATCCAGACAACCTCTTTAGCAGCATTGTTGGTAGCGATGTAATTAGCCTCTATCAACAAGTTTGCTACGGTATATAGTTTAGAACCCTTCCAACATACCGTCCTTCCACTGAGGGTGAAGACAAAACCCGAGACTGACTTTCAGTCGTCCTTATCACTCTGGAAGCTCGAATCGGTAAAGGACTCCATCTGGAGTTCACCGTTACCATACACCAAGAATATATCTTTAGTCCTTCTCAACCACTTAAGAATGTTCTTCAGCTATCCAATGGATTTTCCAAAGATTTTTTCGATACTTATTCACTACATCTAGTGAGTAAGCTACATCTGGTCTGGTACATAACATCGCCTACATGATTGACCCGTCTGCCAAAGCATAGGGTATTCCTTGCATGTGAGCCCTCTCCAAATCAGTCTCGAGAGACATCTCTTTGGAGAGAGTGATTCCTGAACAAGCGGGTACATTACCACGCTTAGAATCATCCATACTAAACCCCTTTAGCATGGTGTCTATGTACCTAGATCGGGACAATCCCAAATCCATTTAGATCTATCTTTATAGATCTATATCCTCAGGATGTAGGAGAGATCAGTTAGATCTTTCATGGAGAACCTGTGTGATAAGAGGTGCTTGACCGAGTGTAGCATAGGAACACCCTTTCCTATCAAGAGTATGTCATCTGCGTACAATACGAGTAAGACAACCATACTCTCTACAACCTTCTTATTTATACATGGTTCATCTACCTTTTTGATGAAGTCAAACTCTTTGACAGCTTCATTAAAACAGATGTTCCATCTCCGCGATGCCTGCTTTAACCCGCAGGTGGATTTAAGCAGCTTGCACATGCTTCCGCTGCTCCCACTGTCTACGAAGCCCTATAGCAGTGTCATATACACGCTCTCTTCTAAATCACCATTTAGAAAAGCTGTTTTGATGTGCATTCTGCCAGATTTCCTAGTCATGATATGCAGCAATGGCAAGTAGGATCCTGATGGACTTAAGCATAGCTTTGAAAGTCTCAACTTTTCCATCTACACCAAATTATCTTTCTCAAAGATCTTCTTGCTCCCGATGGGTTTTACCCCTTCAGGGGCAACATCCAAAGTAAATACTTTGTTGGTGTACATGGATTCCATCTCAGATCGCATAGCATCTAGCCATTTCACATAGTCTCCACTTGTGATGGCCTGCTCGAAACTAGTTGGGTCATCATCTTCATGATGCAATCCTCGCTCCCACCGTCTACGAGAAGACCATAGTATCTCTCAGGTGGATGAGGAACCCAACTAGATCTGCGGAGTGGCTGCAGTTCATCGGGGACTATTGAATCTTCCGGTTCCAACAAATCGTCAGTTATGGTTTGTGTTTGCCGGAACTACTTCCTGTTCTACCTCATCGCCACTAATTTCTTCCACAAGAAATTCCTTTTTCTAAAAAGGTGGAATGTTGAGAAACAAAACACCTTTTGCTCCCCAGTATGGTAGAAGATATACCCTCGCGAATGTTTGGGATATCCTACAACTTGCACAGAACCGATCTTGCCTCGAGCTTGTCCGGATTTTGCTTTTCAACATAGGCCGGACAACCGCATATCTTAACTCGTTTAAGAGAAGGTTTATTCCCATTCCATACCTCATATGGAGTGGTAGGCAACTGATTTAATCGGAACTCTATTCAATAGGTATGTATCTTCTCAAGTGCATGTCCCTGAATGGAAATAGGCAACTCAGCAGTACTCATCATGGAGCGCACTGTTACCCCCAATCAGAGCAAAGCTCTATTCAAAATTTGAAATTTTAACTGAGGCAGTGCCTCACGTGAAAAGAACGAGAGCGCCAGTGCTAAGAGTCAAAGACTCCGAGGCAGCGCCTCACGTGCAAAGCACGAGAGCGCTGGCGCCAGGAGCACCAGCGCTAAGAGTCAAAGACTCTGAGGAAGCGCCTCACATGCAAAGCACGAGAGCACCAAGTGCTAGAACTAAATGTTCTCCACCATTGGATCAAAGATCCAACTGAGATGAATAAATCATCAAATTACAGAATAAAATTCTATTGAGGAAATACTCCTCAAATCTTTCCAAACTGGAAAGATTGTGCTCTGTAAATCAGAGCACTGTTGGATCAAAGATCCAATGGTGATTAAAAATCACCAAGATACAGAATAATCTCTGTATAGGAAAATAATTTCCCAATCTTGTTAATAATAAGAAAGATGTCTTCTATAAAACAGAAGCCCTTAGATCGAAGATCCAATGGTGGGAAACACCCCCAAATCAATTAGAAATCTCTCAATGAGAGATTTCCTTAACTAATTCAACAAATCAACCTCCCCTATATAAAGGACCCAAGACTTCAAGTCTTGCAGAGAGGAACCCCCTATAAACTTCAAGTTCTCAAAAAAGAAAAAGAGAAGAGCAAACTCTAAGAAGAAGAACCTTCTTCAAGGTAAATAAAAAGAAGAGAGATCATAGTATCTCTTGATAAAAAATAAGAACTTAGTTCTTTTTCTAGATCACAGATCTGTAAGACAAAGTCTTTCACAAAAACAGAAGAGATCATAGCATCTTTTCATAAAAAGAAGAACTTGGTTCTTAGATCCATGAGACAAAGTCTCTTATAAATGAGAATTTAATTCTCAGAGCACAGAACTGACCAGAACTTCCAAAGAAGCGCTTCAGCGCTCCAAGTCTGGCGCTCAACGCCTAGCGCACCACGTGCTCCTTACGTGTGCACTATTTCAAAAGAAGCGCTTCAGCACTCCAAGTCTGGTGCTCAGCGCCAAGAGCACCACGTGTTCCTCACGTATGTGCCATTTCAAAAGAAGCGCTTCAGCGCTCCAAGTCTGATGCTCAGCGCTAAGCGCACCATGTGCTCCTCACATATGTGTTATTTCATAAGAACCACTTCAGCGCTCCAAGTCTGGTGCTGAGCGCCAAGCACACCACATGCTCCTCACGTGTGCGCTATTTCATAAGAAGCACTTTAGCGCTCCAGGTCTGGCGCTCAGCGCCAAGTGCACCACGTGTTTCTCACGTGTGCGCTATTTCACAAGAAGCGCCTTAGCGCTCCAGGTTTGGCGCTCAGCGCCAAGCGCACCACGTGCTCCTCACATGTGCACTGAAGGAACACAAAGTGTTCTGTACATAAAGTTCTCTGCACCATAAAGAGTGTTCAACACCCAATAAAAAAAAGAAAGAGGGATGCCAAAACCCAAATTAATGCTCAGCATTATTGAACCAAAAGGGACTGAGCCTAAACAAATGTTCAACATTTTATTCAAATCTGAGTGGACTGAGCCCAAGTTGGCCATAAGTCCTCAATTCAGATTAACCGAGCCCATGTGCTCACAATCTCTTTAATTGGTCTTAGTCCTAAACCTTGACTACAGATCTCTCAACCAACATCGGTTCAAGGGTACATCTCTTCACACCTTTGATATGTCTCGTTGTAATTTTTCAACGTCTTCAGAGAGGTGGCGGGTCCCGACAACCAGAAACTTTACAGATTATGATGTCTTTAAACTAGACTATGATGTCTTTAAACTAGACTACGATGTCTTTAAACACGGACTATGAGGTCCTTAAACTCATGGACTATGACGTCCTTAAACTTTACGGACTATGACGTCCTTAAACCCAATGGACCATGACGTCCCTAAACTCATGGACTATGACGTCCTTAAACAACACAGACTATTATGTCTTTAAACTCCATAGATTACGATGTCCTTAAACCCAATGGACCGCAATGTCCCTAAACTAAAACGATAGAGTCCAAATACTCTTTCGTTGGATCTAAAAGATCCAATATCCCGTTGAGTAGATCTTAGTCTAAAATTGGACTAACGTATCCTCAACAAACGTTTAAGTTGATCTTAATCTGAAATAAGATTAACGATCCTTAAACCAACCCAAACCCAAATATAAGAAAATACGGATTTGGACTAATCCACGCTCTACGGGCGACAACATAAATTAGTCTCCGTAAACGATCCACGAGCAACCGAAAATAAAACAAACACACACGACACGAAGTGACCATCTGGAGAAGGAGAAAGCGGTTATCGTGATGCGGTAGCGTAATTAACTGCAGGGGCTTGCGCCTGCACGGAAGAGCATCCCCACAATCAAAAACCCCTCAAACGAGGGGGAATCTGACGAAATCTGCTACAACGGCCGCATCTGTCCAAAACTCCGATACACGGTGCCATAAATCAACTTGGCATCTTCGAAGAGGTGGATGAATAAAACCTAAATAACAACTGCCTCCAAAATTCAGGCCGGACGTCCCAACGTCCCGGTCACGTCTTTTCGGTGGATAACAGATTCTGGCACGCTCGGTGGGACCTTTTCTTCTTTCCACTCCACACTTCATGTGTCGTGTTCGCGAACGAATCGCGGTTTAATGCGGTTTCTCCTGGATTCGAGGTACTAAGATTTTGTGTCTTGCTCCCGTGCAGAGAAAATGGCTTCCAACTGCACTAGCTGCAATAATAACTCCCACTCCGTCCTCGCCGGAGGAGTGACTTATGGGCCCCAAGCGCCCTCTATCTTAGCCATGCCAGTGGAACGGGTGACTCAGGCCACCACTGGACTGTTCTTCAGGACCATACTCCCACCAATAAGCTTCAACGCCCCAGTGCCATCGCAAGAAGCTCCAAAGAAATCGGTCTTTGATCGGCTTGCAACTACCGCGACCCCTCTCAACAGGTCGCCTAAATCCAACGCCTCAATCTTTAATAGACTGGGCCAAAGCTCCAATGAGCCCGCGGAGAAGCCCGCATTACCTGAAGGGGCTATCCCGAAACGGATAGCCATCCCTACTCCAGTAAATGGAGCCATCATAGAGACTTCTCCTGCTAAAGGATCAGTCTTTGCAAGACCGACCGTTCCGGCTCCTGCTTCGGGCAAAGTCACCAAGAATGCTTTCCCTGCTCAAAAGTCAGCCTTCGACAGGTTAGACATTTCTTCTCAGCGGACGTTAGTCTTTGATAGGCTGGCACCAACAACGGCCCTTCACCAGAACAGGGGGCATGTTAAAGCTACCCCGACAATGGAGATGATCCCATCTGCATGACGCGCTCGATGTCGCCACTGGTGCCGAGTGAGGAAAGCTGGGGGCAGTTCCCCTTCTGGACCGACTCCATTAGCTCCAATGGTGGAAATTGATGCTGCTATTCCAACTGGAAAAAGCTTTGAACCACTCAGGAGGGTCCGCAAGAATTCTCTGACCGCTGTATTGAAAAGATCTCCTCCACCTGTGGAGAATGTTACAAAGTCGAAGCCGGAGCAGCCCCTTCAGCGGTTGTCTTCCAAAATCCACAAGGTCTAGCGGAGAGTCCAGGATTTTGTGATCGACAAGGACTATTCCCACCGACAAAAGAAAATAAAGATTCAGCAAAAGGAGGACCATCCCTCCGCCACGCCACGAAAGGCGTCGTCTGCAGCAACAACCCCCTTAACTTCAACCGTCCATAAAAAGAGGAGGGCGAAGAAGATCCCTATGCCTACGACGAATCTCAAGGTCACTGAAACCAGACGCTCCAGGTCTGGGGGCATAGTGGTGCACACCATTTACATGGCTTCCGGAAAAGAGGATAGCCGTATCTCCAAGGGCCATCGACCACTCACCCGATCAATAACAATGGCTCAGGAGCAACACCAGCAAAAGCTTCAGGAGATACTGACAACCATGGCCACACTCACTGGGCAAAAAGAAAGCCCGGAGATGTCGTCGGAGTGCAAGAGACCGACACCGAGTTCCTCTGAAGAATGCTCAAGAAGAAAGATAAAGAAGCCGCGGAACAAGCGGCCAACATAAAACAAATGGCGCTATTGTTCCAGGACATGGTGGGCATGATGATACATCCGGATCCTCCAGCCAAAGACCCTCCAATAATCTTTGAAGACGAAAGAGGGGAGACATCAAACCCTCTGCCGGCTCTATCAACAGCCAAGAAAGAGACCATCTCCAAAGCCGCCTTTGACGACTATATAGCTCAATAGATATGAGCTCATCAGGCGAGCGAAGCGGCCGGCCAAATCGTCAAGACTGGACGACCCTATCCGGGTTGGTACGATCAAATAAAGTACCTGCTAGGATATACGATCCCTAAATTCCATGTATATAAGGGGACAGGAAACCCCCATCAGCATGTCGCCCAGTTCAGGGCTCTCTGCGGCAATACTGGAGGTGACGATAAGCTGCTGCTTCACCAATTCGTCGGCAGCTTGGCAGAGACGGCCTTCGAATGGTATTCAGAGCTTCCCAACTACTCCGTCAAAACATTCACGGAGATGGAGTTTCTATTCACTCAGCGTTTTGCAAGCGCTAGCGAATGCACCCCAATCACGGCGCTGATCAATGCCAGGGTGAAGCCGAGAGAGACATGGGTTCAGTATGCAATTCGATGGCGCAACCTATGGTCGAAGTGCGAACAGTGCATAAAGGAAGCTCCTGCCGTGGGCATGTTTGTGGGAACCCTCGATCCTCAGGCGACCATATCCCAATTCATGATGTTTTTCAAGCTGAGCACCTTCTAGACCTTGATTGACAAGCTGGCCCAAATGGACCAGATGGTCCATAGACCATCCTCCTCAAAGATGGATTCTCAGAATGAGAAGGGGAAAGGGAAAGCAACCTTCGTCGCCAACGCTCAACAACAACCGAGTGGCCTGACACCGGTTGTTCGCCAAAGCAACAAGCGGCAATCCCTAGATGAGAAGTTGAGACGTCCTTACTCGTTTTCCCAGGATAAAACAAGGAGATTGTTTGAACTGGCAGTGCGCAACGGGATCATCACTCTACCGGAGCAAAGACACCCACCGCAACTGAACGACGTCAACAATCCCAATTACTGCCTCTACCATCAAATAATGGGCCACCCAATCGAAAATTGCTACATCTTCAAAAACTGGGTTGAAGACTAGTACCAACATGGCAAGTTCACGCTGTCCGAAAATTGGAAGATAAATCCGCCACAACAGCACACTCCTAAAAGGGTAGATACGCCCTGCTCATTCATAGAGGAAGCTCCATAGGAAGTAGTTCTTTCGGCAAAAATGAAAAGAATGCTGAAGGATCTTCAAGCATGCCCCGCAATCAAGTGGAAAAGCTCGCAAGAGCCCGAGATCATTAAGAGAATGCTGAAACCGCGCCCGACACCGAGAATGGGTAGCAATGGGCAAAATACCCAGGTCCAGCCGTCAAATTCTTTGAAGAAGAAGAAGAAGATCAAGAAGCCCGCGCAGCCTGACGACAAGCGCACGGACCTACAAAAGCATATTGACGCGCTGGAGGAATACAACAAGAAGGCGCGGACCCCAGTCATACTCCATGAGTTTCTCAACCATATCCTTGAGAACAGAGGCAATGAAAATTACGAGGTAGACAACGCGTCAGAAGAACCCGAGGATTACGTGGCAAGTTGTCAAATGATCTCTCATTCGTCACTAAATGATGAAGAAGCTCACTCAGCGATAGAAGATGACATAGAAGAGCTGGGGGCAGAATCGGCACCAAAATCCTTGGAACCGTCCGATGAGCTGATTGACGTGCTACTAACCGAAGCCCGTTAGAAGAGAAAAGTTGATCGAGAACTCAAAATGGCCATATTCGAAAAAGCCAGGCGTTAACGTCAAGTGGAAGAAGTCGAGGTGGGGATGAATCACAAAACACCCCAGCCAAACCAAATCACACCCTAAATGGGTGTATCCCACTTTATCGTTATGTATCCCGCCACGTGACAAATACACGTGCATACAGGATGAACAATGGACCGCAATGTCCTAAAACTAGCGACGGACCGAAACATCCTTAAACTACTACAAACCCCCAGCATCCCCAGGCCGACGTGGCAAAAAAAAGGTACGTCCATAAGCAAAATGGGCACGGATGAAAATCCGAAAGGGCTCCGTGAGTAAAAACAGCAAGGCTACCGACGATGTTAGTGAAAACCCGAAAGGGCGCAGACTCGTAAGAAAAAAAACGGTACGTCCATAAACAAGATGGGCACGGATGAAAACCCGAAAGGGTTCCATGAGTAAAAACAGCAAGGCTACTGGCGATGTTTGTGAAAACCCGAAAGGGCGCGGACGCGTAAAAAAAACGGTACGTCCATAAGTAAGATGGGCACGGATGAAAACCCGAAAGGGCTCCGTAAGTAAAAACAGCAAGGCTACCGGCGATGCTTGTGAAAACCCGAAAGGGCGCAGGCTCGTAAAAAAAATTCATGCACACTTGCGAGGTCTTCTCGACCTTGTAAGGAGAAAATACTTGCGTGAGATCCTTACGACTCACAAGGGAGCAACACAATTAGGGATCCCCTCGATTCCTGAGGAGAAATTACACTTACGAGATCCTCACGACTCGTAAGGAGAACCCTGTTATGAGACCCTCACGGCTCATAAGATTCGAAAGCCTTAAGCTACAGGGATCTAAAATTGTTCTTAAGCCATCACATTTCCCAGACCGCCCTACAAACGGTTTAGTATTGACCCTTGTATACGATCTACGGGCATAAATAAACGTCTCTCCCACCAAGTTCCTCCAATGGCGTGAAATTTCCCCGCCTGGTGAACAACACTTGTAAGTCCTCTCGACTTATAAGGAGAAAACGCTATTGTAAGATCCTTACGACTTATAAGAGAACACACACTTAAGAATCCTCACGATTCCTAAGGAGAAACTGCACCTATGAGATCCTCACGACTCATAGGGAGAAACATCTTTATGAGACCCTTACGGATCATGAAGTCAGAAGCCTTAGTCGACAGGATCCTAACCCTGTTTGCTAAGCCATCTTTGTTCAAATCGACAAAGGCAAATGACGGTTAGCTCCTGGCAATACCCCAGTTGTAGCGATGCTGATGCCTAAATTGGTATCAAATTCCAAGTCCTTTCACGGCAAATGATGATTCGCTCCTGGCAATATTCCAGTCGCAGCGATGCTGATGCTAAGATTGGCATCAGATTCCAAGTTCCATACTCGCAGCAAAAAATCAGCGAGCTATAAATGCATATGAAATAGCCGAAATGATAGGGCAACTTGCAACAAAATCAGCAAGTAAAATATATGCATACAAAAATAGCCGAAATGATTGGGCAACTCGCAATAAAAAGCAGCGAGTAAAAAGAAAAATAACCGAAATAATTGGGCACCGCGAAAAATAGCCGAAATGATTGGGCAATCACAACTTTCGTGATATAAAAAGCTGAAATGATAGAGCATTGCGGAAAGAAATAGAAAAAAGAATGAAAGAATGAAACTTTTCCCTACAAGCGGTTCAATACTGACCCTCGTATATAATCCACGGGCACAAATAATCATTTCCTTGCCGAGTCCCACCGACGATGAGGAATGCCCTCGTTTGATGAACAAACACTTATAGGTCCACTCGATATGCAAGAAGAAAACACTCTTACAAGATCCTTACGACTTACAAGAGAACATACACTAAAGAATCCTCACGATTCTTAAGGAAAAAACACACCTACGAGATCCTCACGACTCCTAGGGAGAAACACCTTTATGAGCCCCTTACGGCTCATGAAGTCAAAAGCCTTAGTCGACAGGATCTTAACCCTGTTTGCTAAGCCACCTTTGTTTGAACCGACAAAGGCAAATGGTGATTCGCTCCTGGCAATATCCCAGTTGTAGCGATACTGATGCCTAAATCGGTATCAAATTCTAAGTCCTTTGATGGCAAATGATGATTCGCTCTTGGCAATATCCCAGTTGTAGCGATGCTGGTGCCTAAATCGGTATCAAATTCCAAGTCCTTTCATGGCAAATGATGATTCTCTCCTGGCAACATTCCAGTCGCTGCGATACTGATGCAAGATTGGTATCAGACCTTGAGTTCCATAATCGAAAAAAATGCATATAAAATAGCCGAAATGTTTGGGCAACTCGCAATAAAAATCTGCGAGTAAAATATATGCATACAAAAATAGCCGAAATGATTGGGCAACTCGCAATAAAAAGCAGCGAGTAAAAAGAAAAAGAAACAGCCGAAATGATTGGGCACCGCGAAAAATAGCCGAAATAATTGGCCAATCGTGACTTTCGCGATACAAAAAGCTAAAATGATAGAGTATCGCGGAAAGAAAACAAAAAATACATATAAAATGAAACTTTTGCCCTGCAGGTAAGTCCATACTGACCCTTGTATACAATCCATGGGTATAAACGAAAAGGGAACCACATGTCCCAACAAACTCTATTAAAGGGAGAGTCAGGTCTCAGCGGCAATATCTGCATCCCAGAAGACCAGCAACGGCGTTTCTCCTCATGCCAGCAGAACACGGACGTGACACTACCAATCGGAGCCACGACAAAGTCTCCCGTTCCAAGACTCTACGGTTCATAGACAACCTAAAGTCAACCCCGACACTGTAGAAAACGGAGAAAGTCGATCCTGACACCATAGAAAACGGAGAAGGTCGACCCCAACATCGTAGAACACGGAGAAAGTCGATCCCGACACCGTAGAAAACGGAGAAAGTCGATCCCGACACTATAGAAAACGGAAAATGTCAATCCCGACACCGGAGAAAACGGAGAAATTCGATCTCGACACCGTAGAAAACGGAGAAAATCGACCCCGACACCGCAGAAAACGGAGAAAGTCGACCCCGACACCGTAGAAAACGGAGAAAGTCGATCCTGACACCACCGCAGAAAACGGAGAAATTCGATCCCGACACCGCAGAAAACAGAGAAAGTCGATCCCGACACCGCAAAAAACGGAGAAAGTCGATCCCGACACCGTAGAAAACGGAGAAAGTCGATCCCGACACCGTAGAAAATGGAGAAAGTCGATCCCGACACCGTAGAAAACGGAGAAAGTCAACCTGGACACCATAGAAAACGGAGAAAGTCAACCCCGACACCGTAGAAAACGGAGAAAGTCGATCCCGACATCGAAGAAAAAGGAGAAAGTCAATTCTGACACCGCAGAAAGCGGAGAGTGTCAACCATGACACCGAAGAAAGTGGAGAATGTCAACCATGACATCGCGGAAAGCGGAGCAAGTCAGCCAATGACCTCCAACCCTCAGGGAAATTAGTGTCCTCGGCAAAATATCTCGATTCAGGGAAATCGGCATCCTTGACGAGAACCTCGATTCGCGTCGACCCGCAAGGAAATCAGTGTCTTTGCAGGAATACCTCGATTCGTCTCGACCTCCAGGGAAATCAGTGTCCTTGGTAAAACCTCGATTAAGGGAAATCAGCGTCCTTGACGAGAGCATCTCGACTCGCGTCGACCCGTAGAGAAATCAATGTCTTTCAGGAATCTTTCGATTCGTCTCGATCTCCAGGGAAATCAGTGTCCTTGGCAAAACCTCAATTCAGGGAAATCGGCGTCCTTGACGAGAACATCTCGATTCGCGTCGACCCGTACGGAAATCGGTGTCTTTGCAGGAATCTCTCGATTCGTCTCGACCTCAGGGAAATCAGTGTCCTTGGCAAAGGCCTCTCGATTCAGGGAAATCAGCGTCCTTGATGAGAACATCTCGATTCACGTCGACCCGTAGAGAAATCAGTGTCTTTGCAGGAATCTCTCGATTCGTCTCAACCCCGGGGAAATTAGTGTCCTTGGCAAATATCCCGATTCAGGGAAATCAGCATCCTTGACGAGAACATCTCGATCCGTGTCGACCCGCAGAGAAATCAGTGTTTTTGCAGGAATACCTCGATCCGTCTCAACCCTGTGGAAATCAGTGTCCTTGGCAAATATCTCGATTCAGGGAAATCAGCGCCCTTGAAGAGAACATCTCGATTCTCGTCGACCCACAGAGAAATTAGTGTCTTTGTAGGAATACCTCGATTCGTCTCAATCCCGGGGAAATCAGTGTCCTTAGCAAATATCTCGATTCAGGAAAATCAACATCCTTGATGAGAACATCTCGATTCGCGTTGACCCACAGAGAAATCAATGACTTTGCAGGAATCTCTCGATTCGTCTCGACCCCCAGAGAAATCAGTGTCCTTGGCAAATATCTCGATTCAGGGAAATTAACGTCCTTGAGGAGAACATCTCGATTCGCGTCGACCCGCCGAGAAATCAATGTCTTTGCAGGAATACATCGATTCGTCTCGACCTATGGGGAAATTAGTGTCCCTACGCATAAAGAAAATTCTCTTGTGGGATCCTTACTATTCTCAAGAGAAAACGCACTTAGGAGTCCTCACGACTCCTAAGGAGAAAAGACACCTACGGGATCCTCTCGACTCGTTGGGAGAAAAGTCTTTATGAGACCCTCATGGCTCATAAAGTTGAAAAGTATTAGGTGGCAAATCATAACCCTGTCTCCTAAGCCATCACTGCCCTGCAAGGAGGTCAAGATGGACTATCCACGGGCCACATTCTCTTAAGTCGAATATCGATAAGGGGGGAAACAACCACTTACGAGTCCTCTCGACTTGTAAGGGAGTTAATTCTCTTGTGATATCCTTATGACTCTCAAGAGAAAACGCACTTAGGAATCTTCACGATTCCTAAGAAGAAAATACACCTACGAGATCCTCACAAATCGTAGGGAGAAAAGTTTTTATGAGACCCTCACGGCTCATAAAGTTGAAAAGTCTTAGGCAACAGATCCTAACCCTGTTTCCTAAGCCATCGCTACCCTATAAAGAGTTCAAGATGGACAGCTATCTACTATCTACAGGCCACATTTGCTAAAATCATATGCCAACAACACAGCAGAGGAAAGAAAGCGATAGTCGGAGATAAAAAAATGTGTCATTTATTCATGAATTCAATTGAATACAAGATACATCATATAAAATAAAAAATGAAATGAATACATGTTATTTATAAATTACAATCTATACAAAGATGACTATTGAGAAGGATGCGATTTTAGCAAATCAGCAAGCCGCTCGCGCACTCCTCTTAGATCCTTTTCATGAGTAGGCGCCGCGGCCAGCTCCGCTTTGACTTGGGCCCATTGCTGTAAACAGGATGAAACCTTCTCATCAATTTTTCACTGGGCAGCTTCGCGACTCTGCGTAACCCGCTCAATGAAGTCGAGCTTCTGCCTCAGTGCCAGCCCGTCCGAAATGCATCGCTGTAGATTATCAAAGACGGTTCTCAGTTGCACAGCATTCGCTTTGACCTCGGCATGCAGCCGGGCAGATTCGCTTGAAGCCTCTTCGCGTTCCTTCCGCCTCAAGGCCGCCTCTTGTTAAAAATGGCGGAGGAAAGAAACACTCTGCTCAACCCATGCAGCCCGCTGGGAATTCAAAGCTAACACTTCCGGAGCGGGATGCCCGAGATCAATCTCATACAGACAGGCCTCAATCTTCCTGCTGTGATTAACCCAAGACCCGACGACGCCTTCGCTATGGAAGTGCACGAGCGTCGCTAGCATGGGATTAACCTCAGCAGCAAAATCTGCAGCGAATGCAGGGGCCTTCGCGTCAAGCTCCTCGATGGATTCATTCAGCATACGCAGGCTGGTCGTAGCGCCCTTAGAAGATGGACGTCTAGAAAAGGGCCCTGTCGGCATCAGGATGTGATTGATCATCTTTGTGTGTATTTGGAAATTTTCACAACCAAAGAAATTTATACCGCAATCAATTGATGGTGTCTATTGTAGTTTCGTCAATGAGAACGGATCGTCCACTGAGAAAGTGTGAATTTGTTCGAACTCGTTTTAGTTGAGTTGAAAATAAAAGATAAAAGAAAATGATTCAAGATTTATGAGATTTGAGTTTAAGAAACATAAAGAAAATAGATCAAGAATCAAGAATTAATAAAGATCAAGAAAATGTCCAAACCAATTGAATTATCAAGATTTGTAAAGTAGCTTATAGGAATCGATCAAATTGATAGTGATGATGAATATTAATGATTACAAATTCTTATCTATTGAGGATTTGTTGCTAGATCGATGACGATCAACGAGATTTAGGGATCTATTGAAGAAACTAGGGTTTCTCCTTCATCATCCCTTGTCCTTTCATTGATTATCATTCAAATTCTAGTCTCTAGCAAATTGAATCACCGATCGTTGATCTCTAATTTGGAGCGAAAACATTCAAGAAAGCGATCTCGCTCAAATCAGGTCTTCGATGATCCAATTTCCTAAAGTTTACAAAACTCATAAGACTTAAGAATCGTTCAAGAATTTAATCATCATCATCTATCTATTCTCTCGATTCCGCTACAAGCGGAGATTTCACTCAAATATCATGAAAAAGGAAAGAATCGAGAATCAATAACTTTTCATAATGCAAGAATGTAAAGAAAAGCAAGATTTATAATTTTCACCTTTAGTAATCGACGATTAGGTACAATTCACTTAAAGATTACAAGATTTGAGGAGGTAATTAGATCCGCCGAAATTAGCTTCGCATCGATCTTCTTGAGTTGCGGATCGTCATGGATCTCTTGCTCGGATGATGATCGGCGTTGCTTCAAAGGATCTTCATTTGCTTTCTTGAGCCGCTTCTCAAAATGATCTTGATTTGGCTTTGTATTTGGATTGGGTTAGGGTTTTGGATCATAAGTTGTGTCACTCAACTTGTGCGAATTTGGCTCAATATTCAACAACTCAACAACCACTCAACAACCATTCAACAACTCAACAACCTTTGTAATGAAGCCCTAGGTCCCCTTTTATAGTTTTTTCCTTATCTTCTCCTAGAAACTTGGTTGTTATGAAGCTTGCATAGGAAGCTAGGTAGGTACCAAGCTTACACTAGAAGATTGGCTGTTGTAGAGAAGCTTCTGGAGATTTCTAGAGATTTTAAAGCGTCTTGAAGAAGTTTAGCCGTTAAAAGAGAAGCCTTGGGAAAAGTTCCAACCACCGACGAGTTGAATCAGCCGCGGATCCGTGGCCATATAATGGAGTTGCTGCATGAAATTTCCAGCGCTGATTTGTGTTGGCTTTATTGCACTTTCCTGATGTCTGGAATATTTTTATACTTTCTTATTTACTGCCAGATCCTAAGTCTTAGATTTGATGTATTTTATCAGCATTTTTAGCAGTTCCGGCTCTTTTACCTAGAGAATTTCCTGCACACAATCTCGAGACAAGTGTTGAGATATACAAAGATCATGCGTGTAATAATAAATACACAATTTCCCTCATAATGCCGGTTATAATGTATAACACATGTTATTTGATATTTTGCAGACGAATTGCTAATATGTGCTATATTTATACCAAACACGTTTAGATGATTAGAAAGAGTAAGAAAATTGATGTGTTAAGAATGCAATACTGATCAAATTCCCCCAAACTTAATTTTGATCGTCTCGAGAAAACTTCTTTTATTTAAGAGAAGGAGAAAATAAAGAAAAAGAAAAACTAACTATCACACTTTCGTAGGCAACACAATTGCGCTGAGCACGTGCAATGAGCCTTTAAACCTCTAGGTGTCCCTAGTAGGAGGAGTGTTTTCTCCCGAGGGTTTTCAGCGGATTGCACCCACAAAATCCTATAATAAAAGGAAGACTGTGAAAGTTACATATAAAGATAAGAATTGTAAAAGAAAGGCTTTGAAAATTAGAGTTTCCAACTACACTAGCTTTTCGGTTTTCATGAGCCCTATCTTAATAGTCATGAAAAGATGTTAGAAATCACATCATCCTTCAATAAAACTGTTGGAGTTAGTGCCCTAAGAGTCAATTATTGGATCACAGGCACGTGATTGCAATGATTGAGGGAGGACCTATCCCAGGAGGACAGTCTTACTCGAGATGATAGTATGCTATCTGGTTTACCTTTATCATCGTGTACTGCTTCAGGTGACCTTACAGGTCGCTATTACACGCTGATAGAGCCCCTAGGATTCTTGCTTGACTGCCAGCAGTATGATGGCGATCATATACGTGAGAGCTGGTGGTCTATAAGCACATCCTTAAAAGGTCCCTAGTCGTGGGAGTTTCGAGACTGGGCATCGATTCTCCAGAGTAGACTAGTGTATACAGTCGAGACCCCGATGAGGGACGGTGGCCGGTCTCATAAGCCACTGGTGTCAGTTGGTTCACCTAAGATGTATACAGGTGCTCATTGGGTTATAAGTACACCAGACAGGACTCGCCGGGAACATACTAGTTGGTCTTATACCTGACGTCAGGTAGCAGTTCCCTGGTGACATGTGTACAAGTTAGTTCATCGACCTGGGGATCGTCATTTGTCTCGTGTGAGTTCCCACTGTACTTTGATTACTACCCTACCACGGCTCAAAGGAGTCGTGCAAACAGGTTTTAGTTGGGTACAGTCTCGAGCCACATGGAGGCAGTGAGCGGATCTTCAGGGGTTCGTCTCTCCCGGTATTGGGGGTGAGGTCACGCTGTGTCTAGGAAAGCCATTACGCAAAGCCCTCGGCCGAGGCAGGAGATTTACTGGTAGGTATTCCAGTAGTATCTCAGGGCGTTCTGGGCTACACTCCGACACGACTTGTACCGCTTTTGGGGGTCTGACTTTTACCAACCCACTAGGCCCGACATGCGATACTCATAGACGAACGGACCGGACTGTACGGATATTGTCACTGACAGGCTCAGTAGAGTGTCAGGATGAGTTCGCTCATCGACGTCCCTTTTGGTCAATAGCTGGTGGCCCGTCACGTATTGGCTAATACCTCTGACGTGCTAGTGGTTAAATCCACAGCCATAGTATTGACGAGTCTTTAGAGTCCACCACACTTATAGTTACTCAAGTTTCGGGCGAAACGCTGTAGAGGCCGTATGGAGATATGGCAGGGTCCGATCAGATACGTGCGGTATTGCACGGATCAGGATCGGACAGTTTTGTACTAGTGGCCGTATAATTATATGGCAGGGTTCGATCTGATACGTGCGGTATTCCACGGATCAGGATCGGACGGATATTACTAGCCGGTTTTGGTTTAAGCCGGATCCTAGTTTAGTACAGTGTAGATTTTGTCTCATTGCATTTGTATCCGGTCAGAATACAGATGCGGGTGTGTATGCACAGTTTCGGGGATTTCCTGTAATTTATTACGGGACCAGTTTTCTGGAGTTGCCAGTTTGCATTCCGTTCCGGCCGGTTTTTTCTTTGTTCTTTCCCGGCCGGACTTTCCGATGGAGGGGGTTATTTGCAAGTTTGCAAATAACATTTATGGAAGGGGTTTCTTGCTTATTGGTGGCATCATGATAGTTCTTCATGATGAGATGCTTTCTTAGTCTTTTCATTTGCTTTTTGAGAAAGGATTGATTAGAGTTGATTTGTGTTTGGATGTGAGGTTTACTTTTGGGGTGTGGTCACCTCTTGCTTTATCCTACACTCACCTCCCTTCATGACTTGTTTTTGCCCTCCACCATTTCCACATATGAAGAGGGGCCGGCCACTTGATGGGGAATGGGAGATTGGTTCATTTGTTTTTGGTGTGGGAAATTTATCATACACATCTCTTTTTCCATGCTTGCAAAATTCTCAAAAACCCTCTCCAAAGTTCATGATTCTCTCCTCCCTCCATGGCTACTTCTCCACCCCAAAAGAGACTATGATTCTACACTACATTCTACAGCAAATCTTGGGCACGTCGACTTGCCAGCTTCATGCCCGAGTTGCCTCGGTATTGAGGTGAGAGCCCGTAAAAGATGCAGACGATGTGGTGCCCTTCCAGCGAGGATGCGACGACCGGAGTTTCCGCGGGAGATCGAGACGACGACGAGAAGACCGGAGGACTCGGATCACTCGGTATATTTCTCACCCTTTCTCTTGTTAGCTAGTATCGGTTAATGGTTACGATCCGGGTATATTGTCCGCGGTAGCGCCAGTTTAAAAGTTAAGAAAAATTTTGATTCCGTATTTTGGCCTCGGATAGACGGCCGGGGCGCTGCCGTGGCGCAACATGGTATCAGAGCCACGCCATTAACCTTGCCTAGCTTGTTCTAGTGTGTTTTACTTTTCCGATCGAACAAAAATTCCAAAACCGCGTTTTCATTACATCAGTTTTCTGTCGATTTTTTCCGGGCTCGAAATTTTTTTCAGGTTGTAGAAAAGTGATGTACATGGAATTATAAGAACACTGTGAAAATTTGGTAGTATGATCCCTCCATAGGACCGCGGAACCGCGGCCATAACCCCTATTTGGCCGCGGTTCCGCCGCAGGAATAGTGTATCATTCCACCAATTTTTTGCAGTGGGCTTGTGGGCTGAAAATAGGGGTTTTGGTATACTTTGTCTGGGCCCAGAATTTCTGTGAGTGCTACAGTATTGCCTGGGGGACCACTTGTTATTTTTGATCGATCGGATATTTTAAACACATTGGTTCACAGTATTTACATTATATCTGCGACCGTGAATGTCACTTGATCGGTAAATCCTGTCTAACTGCTATAGCTCGGTTAGACGGATTTGCGAACGTGACATTCACGTTGATGTTCTGTGTTTATGCTGTGTTGTTGCGGATCGGTCGTGGGGGATAGCCTGGATGCAATGTTAGTACAGTTTTGTTTTATATGTACATTTGATATTGCGGGGCGAGCGTCCGACATGTGGACTGCCGTCACTGCCTGTTTGTATTATTCTTTTGGGGCACGACCTGGTTGCGGTCGATGTACCCGTTGTATGTATATTTTACTTTCTGTACTAGGATTACCCCGCGGAGGGGTGCACGGATAGCCGGGTTCTAGAGGGCGACGGGCCCGCATCTCATGGCATTGAGACGGAGGGGGCTTCACTCTAGGATTGGCGGGCTATTCGCCGCACTCGTAGGGGGTACAGGTTGACCCAGGAGGGGTGCCCAAGTTACCGGATTCCGTGAAGTGCTGGGTGGTCCATTCACGGTGCTGAAGGGGGCTGCGTCGCTTCAGGTTTTGGCGGGTGACTTGCCGCGCCCGTAGGGGTCTAGGATTTCATTGCACAGGCTATCCACACGACCTGGGGAACGTCGGGTTTCAGCAGCGGCTCTGTGAAACCCAGGGCTTCCAGATATCTGTATTGTTCTGAGATGCTGTATATTTCTGTGATGTTGCATTTTATCATGCCTTGAGCGAATATAATATATTGGTATATATATTAGTAGATGTTGTATATGTTTTAAATCCGCGCTAGTCCAGTCCCCGCTCTGTCGTTAGTTAGCTAACCTAACGGGTAATGACGGGACCCAGTGGCGAATGCGGATGGCATATACATACATCAGTATATTTTCGTTCTTTGTGGTGTGATCAATTGATGGGACCGCGTTGATTCGGATCAATGCAAGATAAACAAACCTATTCTGATGTTGTTAGAACACTTTTTCAAAAAAAGCTGTTATTGCAAGGACGTTCACTTTTGTTTTGCATCGTGGTATTCATTTGGAATATCCTGCTTCTCAGTCGACGAGGCAAGGGCCGAGATCCCTTCACCGGGAGTGACCCCTTGGACAGAAGTTTGCGTCAGGGCATTAACTTCACTATAGCCGATTACTTTTGCTTTGCATCGTGGTATTCAGTTGGAATATCCTGCACCTCATTCTACGGGGAAAGAGCCGAGATCCCTTCACCAGGAGTGACCTCTTTAGCAAAGGTTTTCGTCACTATATTTTTATAAAAAGTTATGCAGTTCCTTCAACGATATCAAGTTCATTACGTTAAAGGTTTTTCGCCAAAAACCAGCCGTAGCCCTTCGTCATTTCCTACAGGTATTATTTAGTATTCGTGCTGCGTTTGTTGACCTAGTCAAGACGTAGTGTTCGGTAGCTAAGTGGTACTTGTTTGTTGCATAAGTGGGATTGGTTAAGACAGTCGTGCGGCCTTGTTGACCTAGTCAAGAGCACGTACGGGTGGGTTTAATGCAATCCAGAATAATGACGGGTTGAACTTGACTGGCGGTTTATGGTTTGTTGACCTAGTCAAGGTCATAAACCGCTTGGGGTAAAAATCACATCGGGAGTTTCAAAAGAACTGAAACTTGCCAGGCATGCGCATACCTTCTGGAGTGTGGTGACTTAAGTGGATTCCGTTAGGTTATCATGCGATGATAGTTGGATCCCGATTCCCACTGATGAGTTAGTTTACTCGTCGGGTGACCCCGACTAATTCTTCTTTCAGGTTTGGAGGAGAATTTGAGGTACAGTGGGAGGTTTCCTGATTAGATAAATTGGTAACCATTCTGATCTAAGTTAGAGTGCACGCTGAGTGTTTCTTTTCTCTCTCTCTTTGGCAGCGACCATTGACCCGGCCCTGGACTATGACTCAGTGACCAAGTTGACCGGACCTTCTTAACACTGGCTTTTGGATTGTCAGAGTTGCAAACCTCATTGCCACTCCTACTTTTACCCTTTTCTCCAGGACACCCCTTATTACTACGAACGTCCACTTCCATTGGACAAAACCATCGTATGGTTAGATACGAACTCGAAGGAATTTATTCGAGGATGGTTTCCTGTTCTGAAGAAAACGAATAGGACTATTCAGTTGTCTTTTCCTTTTACCTTCTCTCAGGTTGCGAGTACTCCTTGGTTTAGGAGATAATACACCTATTATGCAAATTGGATAGTCCTCTTCCAAACCTTAGGCTGGTGCCGAACGGTGGGGAATGAAGAAAACCAATTAGCATAACGATGGTGTACAGAAGGTATTAAGTTAAGAAAAAGCAAGGGATTAGTAAGAGGGCAAAGTAAATTGTGACTGCTATTCATGATCAAACCAAGTATTTCTTCGCCAATCCTAAATCACCTTTGTGTTTCTCCAGGACACTCCGTATCACTACGAAGATCCCAAGTTTATTGGATAATCCATCGTATGGTTATATACGAACTCGAAAGGAACTTGTTCCAGTTAGGGGATGGATTCTGGTTCAGGAGAAATAGGAATATGGTTTATTCGGTTGTCTTTTATCTTCACCTTCTCTCGCATTGCGAGTGCTCCTAGGATTAGGACAGTACACCCATTATGCTTATTGGATAGTCTTCTTCCAAACCATAGGCTGGTGCCGAACGGTAGGGAAGGAAGAAAACCACTTGGCCTAAAGGGGTGTACAGAAGGTAATGACTAAAGACATATAAAGGGATTTGGAGAGATGGCAAAGAATTATACGGTTACAGTTGTGAATCTGGATAATGGAAGAGGCATTACTAGGAATACCAGGATACCCCATCGAAACATTTCAATGTTTCAGTTCAACTGTGTACTGTTAAAAGAAAACTGATTTCCCGATTAGACACTTGCTCCAGGGTATGTATTTACCAGGTTTGATTCTCACATCTGTATGGTTTTACAGATGATGAGTGGGAGTAAGTTATTGGGAATAGGGTGATCATCCTCATTATATCGGGATTCGTTGTAATCGGTGATATTTGAGGAGATCATCTAGGCTGTTTGCCGGTCGGCAAATATTTGGTTTTGAATATCCGCTGTTGTGCACCAACTTCAAATTGATATATCTGTACGTCTATTTTCATAGAGTGAGATATACCTTTTGATATTATGTCGATGACATTTACCTATATCAGTGGATGGTTAGGTAAGGAGCATCAAACAGCGGTGTAATTCTTCTTAACCATAAGTACAGTTTTCAACCTACGACGCACAGTGAAAGAGTTGTTAGACTCAGCGGACTTATACAGAGTATTGTATGTTGTCCAGTGTCCATTAGGACAGAGGGGTTGGTCCTCATACTATATTCTGTTTACTTTTAACTTCTCTAGTTCTTAGACATGTGTTTCGTAGAAACACAGGGTCTAAGTTTTGAGGAGTTATAGGTATTTGAATAGAGTAGAGAACCAGGTGTAGCAAGTATCGGGATTCTTCAAAGTGATCGAAGATGTAGATACTTGTCTATGGTATTCAGTTGATAGTAATGATAAAGAGAAATTGCTTCTCTTTCAGGTAACTCATAATTGGAAGCATTCCTAAGTTGAGTAACGCTGATCGGCCTCCTTCCATTTAGTAGACATGCACTGGAGATAGCTGCATGATTTGAATCTGGTTCAATTAAATCAGTGCCTCTGGTTCTATATTGGATATAGTACAGTTCATATCTTAACATTATTAAGGTACGGGGAGTTGTCCGGCTTATGATTAAAACCAGACACTGGACAACTCAAGGCACGTTTCTGTAATGGCTTTTTGTGGGTTGACCCAGGCTATGACGAGGGTTGACTTTCTACCATCTGGCAGATCGATAGAAATATTGTTCTAGACTCGCCACAGTTTTATTAAAAATGGTTTTTTTTTTCAAAAACAGTAGTGGGAGTATGGTAGAACTGGAAGTGATTCCAGAACCGCAAACGATTACTGAAGATTTGATAAGGAACCTAAAGATTCAATCTGATTTGACATTCCATTGGCCACTCCGCAGATAAGGTGGGTAACTTCAGGCACCCGAGAGGTACTCCGGTAGCCTCAAGGACGGTGACAGGGAAGTTCTTGTTTACCCACACTTGCCATTGTTGTTGTTCCAGGCTGCGAGACCCGGGAGGAGGATGAGTATATCGTCGTTCTAAACTAGTTTTAGAAGTGTACGTCTATATGACTCTGCCAGAGGGTTGTCGTAGTCAGTGGGAGCAGCGGAAGCATTGGTGGACAGGTGGCTTATGTCTATTTATAGACTAAAGCAGATATAGCGGAGATAGATCATATATTTCTGACATGACAGTCATAGGTTTGACGTCATCAGAATAGGGGATGGATCTGTTGAGAAGGTAGTAGGGTGTGATGTCCTGGTTTTGGATGACATACACAGAGTAGGAAAGGAAACTCCTATACTACGATCGGTTATACTTTGGATGTCACACAGTGGTTTCTCCATACAGGACTTGGATATTATATCAGACATTCTGGTTACTAGATCTATGGTTTTAGATCTAGATTTGGGTGGTTTCCTAATCTGGGTACCTTGACAGCATTCTATGAGTATTTAGAATGGACGACTCCTGGCATGGTAGTGTACCTGCAGGTGATGGAGTCACCCTCTCTAAAGGTGTCTTACAGACTAAAGGGGAGAGGGATATGCATGATTGGCAGATCACTTGCTTAGGCAATTGAGTCAATCATGAGATGTCAAGTACCACACCAGATGTTATTCTTGCAGTAGGTGCAATAAGTTGATATTAATCCAATCCTGGAGAAACAGTCGGAAGCAGTTTTAGGACATAAGTGCGTGTTCTAGGGATATGATAGCGACTTTCTCCTTCGGGAGACAGTTATCATTCCAGGCTTCCAAGGTGACATGGATGGCAGAGTGGCTGTCAGAGTTATAGTTTCTCCTTCTGACGAGGGGCAGTATTTTGGACAGGTGGTCCAAGGCAATACTGAGGGAGGCATGGCGCTGGATACTGATTAAGTTCAGTTATCGATACAGTCTAAGAAGTTTGGATTTGGAGTTCATTTATGAGCTAGGTCCTATCAGATATCCAGACATACTCTAAGACAGGTATTGCTTATTTCGGGAGATGGCTTTCTCTGCGAACTTGAGATATAGAGAGACATAGAAAGAAACATCACAGCGGATCCACTCACTGAGGCTATTCCTCGAACGCAATAGTTTTGCAAACGAGCTTTGTGAGACTGACCAGTAGAGGAGTTGGGTGTTCGGTATCACATGGGCTGTGAGTATGCGACATCGCAATAATTAGCCTTGAGTGCAAGTGGGAGATTGTTGGAGTTAGTGCCCTCAGAGTCAATTATTGGATCACAGGCACGTGATTGCAATGATTGAGGGAGGACCTATCCCAGGAGGACAGTCTTACTCGAGATGATAGTATGCTATTTGGTTTACCTTTATCATCGTGTACTGCTTCAGGTGACCTTACAGGTCGCTATTACACGCTGATAGAGCCCCTAGGATTCTTGCTTGACTGCCAGCAGTATGATGGCGATCATATACGTGAGAGCTGGTGGTCTATAAGCACATCCTTAAAAGGACCCTAGTCGTGGGAGTTTCGAGACTGGGCATCGATTCTCCAGAGTAGACTAGTGTATACAGTCGAGACCCCGACGAGGGGCGGTGGCCGGTCTCACAAGCCACTGGTGTCAGTTGGTTCACCTAAGATGTATACAGGTGCTCATTGGGTTATGAGTACACCGGACAGGACTCGCCGGGAACATGCTAGTTGGTCTTATACCTGACGTCAGGTAGCAGTTCCCTGGTGACAAGTGTACAGGTTAGTTCATCGACCTGGGGATCGTCATTTTTCTCATGTGAGTTCCCACTGTACTTTGATTACTACCCTACCACGGCTCAAAGGAGTCGTGCAAACAGGTTTTAGTTGGGTACAGTCCCGAGCCACATGGAGGCAGTGAGCGGATCTTCAGGAGTTCGTCTCTCCCGGTATTGGGGGTGAGGTCGCGCTGTGTCTAGGAGAGCCATTACGCAAAGCCCTCGGCCGAGGCAGGAGATTTACTGGTAGGTATTCCAGTAGTATCTCAGGGCGTTCTGGGCTACACTCCGACACGACTTGTACCGCTTTTGGGGGTCTGACTTTTACCAACCCCCTAGGCCCGACATGCGATACTCATAGACGAACGGACCGGACTGTACGGATATTGTCACTGACAGGCTCAGTAGGGTGTCAGGATGAGTTCGCTCATCGACGTCCCTTTTGGTCAATAGCTGGTGGCCCGTCACGTATTGGCTAATACCTCTGACGTGCTAGTGGTTAAATCCACAGCCATAGTATTGACGAGTCTTTAGAGTCCACCACACTTATAGTTACTCAAGTTTCGGGCGAAACGCTGTAGAGGCCGTATGGAGATATGGCAGGGTCCGATCAGATACGTGCGGTATTGCACGGATCAGGATCGGACAGTTTTGTACTAGTGGCCGTATAATTATATGGCAGGGTTCGATCTGATACGTGCGGTATTGCACGGATCAGGATCGGACGGATATTACTAGCCGGTTTTGGTTTAAGCCGGATCCTAGTTTAGTACAGTATAGATTTTGTCTCATTGCATTTGTATCCGGTCGGAATACAGATGCGGGTGTGTATGCACAGTTTCGGGGATTTCCTGTAATTTATTACGGGACCAGTTTTCTGGAGTTGCCAGTTTGCATTCCGTTCCGGCCGGTTTTTTCTTTGTTCTTTCCCGGCCGGACTTTCCGATGGAGGGGGTTATTTGCAAGTTTGCAAATAACATTTATGGAAGGGGTTTCTTGCTTATTGGTGGCATCATGATAGTTCTTCATGATGAGATGCTTTCTTAGTCTTTTCATTTGCTTTTTGAGAAAGGATTGATTAGAGTTGATTTGTGTTTGGATGTGAGGTTTACTTTTGGGGTGTGGTCACCTCTTGCTTTATCCTACACTCACCTCCCTTCATGACTTGTTTTTGCCCTCCACCATTTCCACATATGAAGAGGGGCCGGCCACTTGATGGGGAATGGGAGATTGGTTCATTTGTTTTTGGTGTGGGAAATTTATCATACACATCTCTTTTTCCATGCTTGCAAAATTCTCAAAAACCCTCTCCAAAGTTCATGATTCTCTCCTCCCTCCATGGAAACTTCTCCACCCCAAAAGAGACTATGATTCTACACTACATTCTACAGCAAATCTTGGGCACGTCGACTTGCCAGCTTCATGCCCGAGTTGCCTCGGTATTGAGGTGAGAGCCCGTAAAAGATGCAGACGATGTGGTGCCCTTCCAGCGAGGATGCGACGATCGGAGTTTCCGCGGGAGATCGGGACGACGACGAGAAGACCGGAGGACTCGGATCACTCGGTATATCTCTCACCCTTTCTCTTGTTAGCTAGTATCGGTTAATGGTTACGATCCGGGTATATTGTCCGCGGTAGCGCCAGTTTAAAAGTTATGAAAAATTTTGATTCCGCATTTTGGCCTCGGATAGACGGCCGGGGCGCTGCCGTGGCGCAACAAAAACATCATCTTTATTCTTCATTCCTACCATTCTTCCAAACATCGATCATATACCCCTACGTGTGTGTAAAAAATATTCCTACACTCAGAGAATTCAATTCAAGCTATCATACTCTTGTCCATCGACCTTAGTACTTTTTAATCAGTGAATATTTAGATGGATTTGCTCACACAATTTTCATGCGACTGTTAATACTTCTTGAAGTACTAACCAAATGATTACTCATGTGCTTGCTGATTAGGTGTATTAGTATTTTTCCCGTCTTGCAACACCTAAGGCTTAGCAGTGACTCCCAAACTAGTTAGTCTAAGGCACTAGGTGATAAAGCACCCTCGCTATATTTTTTTATGCTGCCTTGGTAATTACAAAACCAGTGTTCATTTTTCCCACCATTTTATCTTTTAAGCTTCATTTTATTTTCATCGTACTTTGGCTTTTAGACAAGAGCATTTCAAGGTATCCTCTACTATCCCGAGTTTCAAGACGTGTGTAAGTGCGTATAGTAAGGTATCAACATTCAAATGTTTGACTTCAAGAATATGAACTATTTTTCAGACTTATTTTTATTCTCAGATTAGTGACTTCCTTCATCTTACTAACTCTTGGGACAACGGCTCATAACTACTTATTATTAGTTTCGTTTAAGAAAACTTCTAATTTTCTTGGTTTTCTTAAATTTTTCCAATCTTTTGGATGTAATTTTTCACTATCTAATCTTTTATTATTTTATTTATGTACAATTTTTTTTATGTTTTGTGCTTATGCAAAGTATGATGCAAAGTGATGCACAAATAAGCACAAACCCCAAACCTGTTTTCAACAGTGTCCTCACTGTTGCCATCTGTCAAATATTCAGAAACCTGTAGACTTGGGAGGAAATTTATTAACGGGGGAAATAATATATGAAAATCTCCCCCAAACTTATTCTTTTCACTCACCTCCATTCTAAAGATGATACAGTTTTTTTCAAGACATGGAGGTGAAACGGAGGAATTTTATTCAAGATAAAACGGCTCCTGTAAAAACAGGAGCTCCTCCGTAGGGTCAGTGGAAAAATACAATTTTAATCTATGTCCATTTACTTTGAAAATTGTACCGTTTTCAACATTTTCAACCTTAACTGTCCCGTGCGGGTATACATACCGCACAACAAAAGGTCCTTTCCACCGAGATCGTAGCTTACCCGCATGAAGATGGAGACGCGAATCATAAAGAAGGACTTGTTGACCAGGTGTAAAAGTTTTTCTCAAAATATTTTTATCGTGAAATACCTTAGTCCGATTTTTTACAATCACAGCATTATCGTAAGGTTCATCGCGGAGTCCGCTTAGCTCGTTTAATTGCAGCTTCCGAAAGTTGCAGACTTGATTTAAGTCAAAGTTGAGTTCTCTAATGGCCCACATTGCTTTGTACTCAATCTCGACCGGAAGGTGACAAGCCTTTCCAAACACTAGTCTGTAAGGAGACATGCCTAGATCGGTTTTATATGCAGTTCGAAACGCCCAAAGAGCATCTGTTAATTTGGTTGACCAATCTTTTCGATTTTTAGAAACTGTTTTCTCCAAAAAAAATTTGATTTGTCTGTTTGAAACCTCAGCTTGCCCGCTCGTTTGGGGATGATAGGGTGTGGAAAGTTTGTGGTTGACTGCATATTTCCGCATCAAAGTCTCGAAAGACCGATTGCAGAAATGCGTCATGTTATCACTAATGATAGCGCGTGGGTATCCAAATCACGAAAAGATGTTTTCTTTAAGGAACCTAATGAAAACCTTTTTGTCATTAGTATGACAAGGAATAGCTTCCACCCATTTCGTGACGTAATCAACCGCAAGCAATATGTACAAATTCCCAAAGGAGTTAGGAAAAGGACCCATAAAATCAATGCCCCAAACCTCAAAAATTTCAACCACTAAGATGGGTTGAAGTGGCATCTCATTTCTTCGGGAAATCCTAACCGTGTGTTGATACTGTGCACAGGTTTTGCAATGATCAAATGCATCTTTGAATAAAGTCGGCCAATAAAAACCGCATTGCAAAACCTTTTCCGCCGTCTTTCGAGGACTGAAATGACCCCCACATGCCTGATCATGGCAAAAAGATAGAACACTCTTTAATTCATCATTAGGGACACATCTGCGAATGATCTAGTCAGGACAATACTTAAACAAATAGGGTTCATCCCAGTAAAAGTGTTTTACTTGGGATAGAAATCGATGTTTGTCCTGTTTCGACCATTCGCAGGGAATAAGTCCCGTAGCAAGATAATTCACAATATCCCTGAACCAAGGTTCAGTGGATACATTCAAGAGTTGTTCATCTGGAAAAGAATCATTGATCGGTAGGGTCACAAGTGAAGAAGAGATGCGTGAAAGATGGTCGGCTACCACGTTTTCACATCCTTTCTTATCTTTAATAACAATATCAAATTCTTGTAATAGAATGATCCAACGTATTAGCCTACCTTTAGCATCCTTCTTTTCCAAAAGATATTTCAAGGCGGAGTGGTCAGTGTACACAACAATAGGTAAGCCAATCAAGTAAGGCATGAATTTTTCTAATGCAAATACAACTGCCAAAAGTTCTTTTTCGGTAGTTGTATAGTTAATTTGAGCATCATTCAGGGTCTTACTTGCATAATAGATCACGTGTGGCATCTTTTCAATGTGCTGTCTTAAGACTGTACCAACTGCAAAATCTGATGCATCACACATAAGCTCAAACGGATGGTTCCAATCTGGAGATGATAGAACAGGGGCTGTAGTGAGAGAGTTTTTAAGTGAGTCAAATGCAGCCTTACAATTCCAGTCAAAGTGAAAGTTTGTGTCCTTGGCCAAGAGAAGAGCTAAGGGTCTAGCAATTTTGCTAAAATCCTTAATGAATCTCCGATAAAAGCCTGCATGGCCAAGAAAGGATCGTATATCCTTGACGCATTTGGGATGAGGAAGGTTATGAATGACATCTATTTTAGCTTTGTCAACCTCAATGCCTTTCCGTGAAATCACATGTCCAAGCACAATTCCCTCTTGGACCATGAAATGGCATTTTCCCCAATTCAAGGTTAAGTTCTTCTCTTTACAACGAGTAAGAACCGCGTCAAGATGAGATAAGAAGTCAGCAAAAGAATCTCCGAATATCGAGAAATCGTCCATGAAAATCTCCAAAAAATTCTCGACCATGTCCGAGAATATCCCCATCATACACTGCTGAAATGTAGCGGGAGCATTGCATAACCCAAAGGGCATGCGTCTATAAGCAAAAGTACCAAAAGGACAAGTAAATGTGGTTTTTTCTTGATCCATTTTGGCAATAGGAACCTGGTTATAGCCAGAGTATCCATCTATGAAGCAATAATATTCCCGTCCAGCTAAGTGTTCTAACATCTGGTCAATGAAAGGTAGAGGAAAGTGGTTTTTCCTCATTGCAGCATTGAGTTTTCTATAATCAATACATACACGCCACCCAGTTTGAGTGTATGTCTGGATTAACTCATTAGCCTCATTTGTTATGACCGTGATGCCAGATTTCTTAGGGACGTCATGAATTGGACTTACCCATTGGCTATCGGAGATTGGGAAATTGATACCACTGTCAAGGCATTTGACAATTTCTTTTTTCACCGCATCTTTCATGACGGGGTTCAACTGTCTCTGTGGTTCTCGGGTTGGCTTGGCTTCATTCTCTGATGTTCAACAATTAAGGGACTAATCCCTTTGATGTCAACCATAGTCCAACCAAACGCCTGCCTATTAGATCTCAATACTGTTAAAAGCGCTTTCTCTTGCTCTGAGGCTAGAGAAGCTGATATGATCACAGGTAAAGACTCATTCTCACCTAAATATGCATATTTAAGATGAGAAGGTAAAAGTTTGAGATCTAATGCTGGCGGAGAAACTATAGAAAGTGAGGTAATAGAATGATATTCAGAGTCACGAAGAAGCTCGTAGCCTGCAAAAGATACAGACTCGGAAGGTGAAGAGTCACAAAGTTCAGACTCAAGGGTGGAAAGAGTGTCCTCACTAAGATGTGCAAGATCAAACATTGATGTGTTAGTGTCGTCGAGATTTTCAAAGCAAAGTTCATCAACTTCGTAACTTTCGGGAGCAATCTCGTGGACAGAATAGACATCAAGTATGTGAGCAGAGGGTCCAGACGGCTGACTTCCAATTTTGTAAATGTTCAGTTCAATTGTCATTTTTCCAAAAGATAGGTTCATAGAACCGTTTCGACAATTAATGACAGCATTGGAAGTGGCAAGGAATGATCAACCCAAAATCACCAGAATTTGGTTCTATGTGTTTGCTACAGGTTGTGTATCGAGAACAATAAAGTCCACAGGGAATATGAATTCCCCGACTTTTATCAACACATCCTTCAGTTCACCCCTAGGTTTGGTGATTGAACGGTCTGCCATTTGGAGAGTGCAATGAGCTAGTTTCAACTCTCCAATCTCTAACTGCTCGTAAACAGAATATGGAAGCAGGTTAACACTTGCGCCAAGGTCAAGTAAAGCACGGTTAATATTTTTACCCCCAATAGAAATCGATATCGTAGGACATCCTGGGTCCTTACGTTTCTTTGGTAACTGTGGGGTAAAAACAGTGCTAACATTATTAGTCATGAAAACCTTTTTGGGCACTTGAGTCTTTCTCTTCCTAGTGCACAAGTCCTTAAGAATTTTCGCATAAGCGGGGACTTGTTGAATAGCATCTAGGAGAGGGATGTTGATATTAACCTGTTTGAACATTTCTATAATCTTCTCCATATGTGGACTCGATTTGTTTCCCCTTAACTGATTCAGATAAGGAGCTTTAGCAATAATAGCTGGGTCCAACATTGGAGAAGGTGGTGTGTGTGGAACTGATCCAAGAATAGAAGTGGCGATCGTCTTTGGTGGACTAGAAGAAATATGCTGAGGGTTCGAGCCTTGAGGAAAACGAAGAATAGGCTCGCAAGAAGGTGGTGGGGTAGATAAAGTAGGATTAGAAGTAGAAGTGGATGTGGAAGGAAAAGTGGAAGTGGAAGCCGGGGTGTTATTGATTAATTCATCATGATTATCAATCTCTTCACCGACTTAATTATTCAGCACTCTTCCGGATCTCAACGTTGTAATTGCATTCATATTGTAATGTTGTGAATGTCTAGGATTCGGTAGGGGTTGAGACGGAAGTTTCCCTTTCTCTCTAGCACTCATTTCGGCATTCAATCGTGCAATTTGTGCTTCCATCGATTTAATACTCTCACTTTGGGAGTCAGAGTTTTTTCGGATCTTATTAAGGGAAGACTTAAATTCAGCCGACATTTGAATGGACTGTTTCATAAACATTTCAAAAGTCCGTTCAAGTGAAGATGAATTATCAGTACATGTCAACTGCAAAGGATTATACGGTGCATTTGTGTTGACCGGATTTTGAAAGTTTTGTGATTGGTAGGGGTGCTGACTTATTTGAAGTGGTTGCTGTTGTGGTGGAGGACCCTTTTGGAAATTGTTTTGATTTGGAACCGTGTTCTGAGTTTTTGATTGGTTCCAGGCAAACTTAGGGTGATTCATCCAACCCTGATTATAAGTGGAAGAATATGGATCGTTTCTAGGTCTTTGTTGGAAAGCAGCATTGGTATGCTCTTGACCTTGAAACGGAGAATTTAAAGTACATTCTTCTGTAAGATGAGATGGATCAGAACAGCATCCACAGACAGTTTTGGAGAGTGACATCTGATTTAGGGAGGCTGCTAAAAATTTATGTTCCATAGCTTCGAGTTTCTTTTGCATTGCTTCCATTTCAGCTCTAACTCCTATGGAAACATCAAGTTGATGAATGCCACCCCTAGACGATGTCTGGTTTATACTCTCCTACTGTAAAGTTCTTTCAGCGAAATCTTCTAAAAATCTCCAGGCTTCACCATCATCTTTATTCATGAAGGTGCCTTGACACATGGATTCAAGAGTCTGTTTTGTTGTAGGATTAATGCCCTCATATATGATTCTGCACAGATCCCATCTAGGAATTCCGTGATGAGGATATTGAACTAACAGATCCTTGAAGCGTTCAAAACACTTCGAGAATGGTTCATTTGGAAGCTGGGTAAATTGATTTATTTCGCTACGGACTCGAGCTGTTTTATGATTTGGGTAAAATTTCTTTAGGAAAGCTATTACGAATTCTCCCTAGTTCGAAATACAATGTGCGACTGTGTTATAAAGCCACTTCTCGGCTATATCGCACAAAGTGAATGGGAGAAGACGTAATCTCATAGCATCCACAGAAAGCTGTGAAGTACCCATCATAGTGCATACATTTTCAAATTTGGTAATAAAGACGTATACGTCTTCAGAATCGAGATCATGATATTTGGGAAAAAGATTGATGTATTGTGGTTTGATTTCGAAATTGTCCCCATTGGCTGGTGGAATTGTGAGACAGGTCGAAAGAGGACCTCGCATAGGGTAGCATCTCTCTTGGAGAGAGATGCGGAGCGGATTCTGTGCACCTGCAGACGGTGGCAGAGTAGTGTTAAAGAAGTTCGATGGAGAACCGTCCATCGAATTGGGTGTGGTAGTGGGTTCAGAAAAAGAAGATGTAGAAATACTGACTTCGGAGTCGACAGGAGAAACGCGGACAAGACGGGCACTAGAATCCTGTGTCCAGCCGAGCATGCACTAAGTGGTTTAGCACAAGTGGCAGTGTAAGTGATAATTAAAGAAAATATGGATTTGGTGTTTGTTTTGAAAAGGACAAATTTTTAAAAAATTCACACAAACAATGCACAAGAAACCCTACATCTAGTGGTCACCTAGGTCAAGTCTCTAGACCGCTCCTAGACTTCCAGAAGACAAATTGCAGGATAGATCCTCTACTGCCTCTTTATCCCTTCTGTGGCTAGGTAAATGCCAGGTAGGTGGGAGGTTCTCCACTACAAAAGTAGTGGGCTTAATTAAGTAACCACTTGCTTTAGACACACTTGCCTTAGATACCACAAAAGAAACGCGGATAAACAGTAGATTACCCACAACCTCCTTCTGTCCTAAGTGAGCGCGACGGTCCTTAGAGTCATGTCTAGATATTTTTTAGTTAATGAGGATGATGCGGATGCAAGTTTGTAATTTTTGGGGCTTAGGAAGGGTAATGAAATCCCCACCTAATCTGAATTTGGTCTTTGCCCTTTAATTTCCGTATTAAAATATGCAAACAACCAAGATCAAACCCGCAAAAATTTTTCTTTTTAGCGGCGCTGCGAATTTTCGCAAAGAAACCTGCAGAAATTGGTTAATGGATCAGAGCAGGGAGGAGATAAGAAAGACATAAGTATACCTGAGAAGTTTGAAGCAGTGAAGCTGCTGAACCGCCGCGGTTCCGCCGCGTTATGCTACCAAATGCCGCGGTTCCGCCGCGTGATGGAGAATTCCCTGCACAAAAATTTCAGCAACTGCTCCTGTTGCCTCACTGAACTCTCTGAGATGCTCTGAAAATTTTTCTTCTCGCTCCAGAGATTCCAGATCTCCTTGCAACAATTCACAACAAATCGTTAAGCACTTGATGCGATTTTTGATCTAAAAACTCTGATGGAATAATAAAATTTTTCAACTCAAATTGCAAAAACGAACAAATTAGCATACGATTCCCGGCAACGGTGCTATTTGATTGATCATCTTCGTGTATATTTGGAAATGTTTCAAAACCAAAGAAATTTATACCGCAATCAATTGACGGTGTCTATTATATTTTCGTCAATGAGAATGGATCGTCCACTGAGAAAGTGTGAATTTGTTTGAACTCGTTTTAGTTGAGTTGAAAATAAAAGATAAAAGAAAATGATTCAAGATTTATGAGATCTGACTTTAAGAAACATAAAGAAAATAGATCAAGAATCAAGAATTAATAAAGATCAAGTAAATGTCCAAACCAATTGAATTATCAAGATTTGTAAAGTAGCTTGTAGGAATCGATCAAATTGATAGTGATGATGAATATTAATGATTACAAATTCTTATCTATTGAGGATTTGTTGCTAGATCGATGACGATCAACGAGATTTAGGGATCTGTTGAAGAAACTAGGGTTTCTCCTTCATCATCCCTTGTCATTTCATTGATTATCATTCAAATTCTAGTCTCTAGCAAATTGAATCACCGATCGTTGATCTCTAATTTGGAGCGAAAATATTCAAGAAAGCAATCTTTCTCAAATTAGGTCTTCGATGATCCAATTTCCTAAAGTTTACAAAACTCATAAAACTTAAGAATCGTTCAAGAATTTAATCATCATCATCTACCTATTCTCTCGATTCCGCTACAAGCGGAGATTTCACTTAAACATCATGAAAAAGGAAAGAATCGAGAATCTGTAACTTTTCATAATGCAAGAATGTAAAGAAAAGTAAGATTTATAATTTTCACCTTTATTAATCGACGATTAGGTACTATTCACTCAAAGATTACAAGATTTGAGGAGGTAACTAGATCCGCCGAAATTAGCTTCGCATCGATCTTCTTGAGTCACGGATCGTCGTGGATCTCTTGCTCGGATGATGATCGGCGTTGCTTCAAAGGATCTTCATTTGCTTGCTTGAGTCTCTTCCCAAAATGATCTTGATTTGGCTTTGTATTTGGATTGGGTTAGGGTTTTGGATCACAAGTTGTGTCACTAAACTTGTGCAAATTTGGCTCAATATTCAACAACTCAACAACCTTTGTAATGAATCCCTAGGTCCCCTTTTATAGTTTTTCCTTTATCTTCTCCTAGAAGTTTGGTTGTTATGAAGCTTGCATAAAAAGCAAGGTAGGTACCAAGCTTACACTAGAAGATTAGCTATTGTAGAGAAGCTTCTGGAGATTTCTAGGGACTTTGAAGCATCTTGAATAAGTTTGTCCGTTAAAAGAGAAGCCTCGGGAAAAGTTCCAACTGCCGACGAGTTGAATCGGCCATGGATCCGTGGCGGATCGGCCTGACTCGGCCGCGGATCCACGGCCATATAATGGAGTTGCTGCATGAAATTTCCAGTGCTGATTTGTGTTGGCTTTATGGCGCTTTCGTGATGTCTAGAATATTTTTATACTTTCTTGTTTACTGCCAGATCATAAGTCTTGGACTTGATGTATTTTATCAGCACTTTTAGCAGTTCCGGCTCTTTTACTTGGGGAATTTCCTGCACACAATCTCGAGACAAGTGTTGAGATATACAAAGATCATGCGTGTAGTAATAAACACACAATTTCACTCATAATGCCGGTTATAATGTATAACACATGTTATTTGATATTTTGCAGACGAATTGCTAATACATGCTATATTTATACCAAACACCTTTAGATGATTAGAAAGAGTAAGGAAATTGATGTGTTAAGAATGCAATATTTTCGACTGATCAGGATGCGAGACTCGAAGGGAGCTGGAGCTGGTGCGATTGCTGAAAGACAAGTTATGGTCAAAGGTAGCCTCAAGAGATAAAGAAAATACACGAGCAATGGAGTCTACTATACCGGCTGCGACAGATGGTAAAGTTGGCAGTGCCGGTGGCGCGACTATTTTCTCGTCCCCTCCTTCAATTTGTAACGCTGTAATCAATTCAAAGAAGAATTAAAAACGACACGGTCACCTGTAAAAGGAAGGAAAGGATGTCGGTTAAAAAACTATACTCACCGACACCAGCAGGCAGATTGACTTCCGACTGGATGGAGAAATGCGTGTTCAGCACCTGATACAGATGATAAAAAAGGACTCCTGCAGAATTGCAACAATATGCTGTCAACACAAGGAAGATGGTATCCGCAATATAAGTTAAATAAATCGCAAACCCATACCTTTTAGTATTTGAGAGGACACAAGAGAAGGCGAAGGGACAACAACCGTCAGAGCAGTAACTGGTGACGCTTCTTTGGGTGGCACAACCTCAGCGTTCACCACACCTACACTCAAAATGAACAAAATGTCATCAGAGGGGACTGAAAGGAATTGCGATACAAAAAGTAAACAACGACCCAAGACCTACCTGATGGGTCATCAGCCAAACCAGCGACGGAAGCATCACTAGGCCTAGTGACTTCTTCGCTCTCCTTCAGTGGGACGGTCTCGGCGCCCATGGCTTTGTCCCCTGATTCGACAAAGGCTGTCGTGACACTCGCAATGCCTGCCGACGCCAGAGAGCCACAAGGGGAGAGAGCAGCGGTTTGGGCAGTCCCAGACTCCCTAGAGAGAGTAGCTACTTCGGGCTCCATGGTCGCCGTCGCCTCACCTGTCCCCTCATCACCAATGCTTAGCCCTATAAGATATTGTGACCGGGCATTACATTACTTGTCAATGGATTCTCAGTTGCCTCCCGAGCCGTGCGCATGACTTTTTTGTGACCGGTAGACAGGACAGCTGGAACATCCTCTGGAGGAATGGCGACAGATGGGGTGGTGCTTAAACCTGCACCCATAGCCAAGTTGACATCACATTCCCTAGCCGCATGCTTCCTACGCTTTTTTTCGATCTGAGTAGTGAGAAGCGATCTCCTCAAGACCTCCGTCAGAGGGACGTCATCGTCCGAACCAAGCTCTACCTTTGGAGCCGCTACGGCGTCTGTCATCGGCTGTTTAAGTGAAGCCTCTCGCAATACTGGCGGGGGAGCTGGGGCCACAATAGCCGGCTCTGGAAGCGTCGCCACATCACTGCTCGGGATTGGCACCGCACATGGGATAGTCCGCGTTAAAGTAGTCCCTACAACAAAATAAAGGAGGGGGTCAGACTACAAATAAAGAAAAAGGAATGAAGGCATAATAAGCCGAATCATATCAAGGCCTAAAGAAGCATGGAGCCTTTCTTCCTCTTCAAATGCTTTGAGGGAAGCAGCGAGAGCCTCTTCGGCAGAGATACCTGTTGAAGAAAAGGACATTAGTAAAAGCAAGGAAGGAATAAATGCGGAAAAATATAACCGAAGTATACCTGACTGTGCGATAGTGATCAGTGCTGCCTCATCGCGAGCCAGTCGCTCGGAAGCCACAAGGGCAGCTTGAAGGCCGGTATCGTCTGCAGGCACGATAAATAGACCCTCATTGGTCCCGTACTCACTCAGGCCCTCGCTATAGGGATAATGGGGCTCCTGGCCGAGTATGACTTCGACAGAAAACATCGACTTCATCTTCTTTTGCGAGTGAGTACTAGCAGCCGATAACACGAGCTTGTGCTTAGCGGGCAATTTTGGGCGATGAGTCCCAATCTTCGAACCGACCCCAGAATCCGGCGACACTATAGCTGCCGTTTCTGTAGGAACACGGAGTAGAGGCTTATCAGGAAAGGTGCACGAGACCACCGCCGTAGCAGCCTCTCTCAAGGAAGGACGAACGATGGTTCATCGCTTCAAAGGAACGGCTTGATTACCAGCCGGGACAGCGCCCTTACGATCAAGCAATAATCGTTTTTCTTCCCTGATAACAGCGCCCATCGCGTGCTGGTACCACGCTACGTACACATTCAAAGCTTTCGAAACGCAGCTTGGCTCGCTGATAAAGAAGTTAGACTCGGTATTTAGCCGCATGAAATGGTGCGGCGCACTACGGATACCTTCCTCTGTAGCAGTAGGCTCAGCTAAAAAGGCTTCAAGCGGGACACCTTGATTGTTGCTTGATTGTTGATCAAAGCGGTGTGCTTTGTATCTCATGAACAGTGCCGCATCGTTCTGCCTAAACACTAAAAAGCCTGGCCTGATTGAATATAAGTGAAGAATCTCCCGAGCTTTCAAGGTAGAAACCCCATCTTTGAAGGTGTACCGCAGCGGCTGCACCGTTTTAGCGGATTCCTTGCCGATAGTCATGACCTTATCGACGAAGGTTATGCCATCCCCGACCGTACGTGGGCGAAGAATCAGACCCCGAGCTTCTCGTTGAGTCGGTTCCAAAGCGGAAGCGTCAACCAGCCGCATAACCCGAGGAAAGTTATAACTTTCGTAGAAACGGGGCCGCTTGTGGACTCCAAAAGCGCCGAGCATATGCAGCTTAAGCCACGAAGTGAAATAATACATCGGGAGGTTTACGGGCTGCACCCCTAGTTGAGTGGTGTCCGCCGCCAAGCTAAGGACATGATATAAATGAGCCAGCCCAGTAATTCCAACGGCAACCTGCATCCCTTCAACCATTCGGTGAGCCGGGTAGAAAACGGACGGCCTCATGTTGTGAGGGTGCATGGGGAGCCCAAACCAGCTTAACCATAAACCAAGGAACCCTAAAAATAATGCCTCTTCTTTGATGTCTTGCGCGGCGAGTTCTGCAAAGGGGATGACCACGGCGTTTGGGAGGAAGAAATTCTTTTGATCTTCTTCCGATGTCGGCCGGCTATCCAAGCCAAAACCGAAAGGATCGTCGAGCTTGGCAAACTTCTCACCTTGTTTCGACAAGCCTTCCGGGCGAAGAAAATGGGCGATGAAATCCGTAAAGCTACCCCCGTGGCTTCCGGATTTGAGAAACAGGATCTCGTAAATATTAAACACCTTGATCAACCTTGGGAATAGGTGCTGAATGGCATTCTCTGGGGCCAGACCCATCACTACTGATTGGTGGTGAAAATTGTTAGTTATATGTATGCCCTAGAGGCCATTAATATACATGAGATGTATATTATAGTGGATGCTTGGACATATATAGGGAGGACTTTCTTGTTCGACATGATAGTATGCTATCTGGTTACTCTTTACCTTAACGTGTATACTGATTGTCTCTCTGTTACATGTTGGTAAAGCCCTTAGGATGTGTACTTGACTACCGGGACTATGATGCAGATCATACTAGTGGGGCCATGGTAGTCCATAAGTACATCCTTTAAGGTCCCTAGTCGTGGGTGTATCGAGACGGGGCATCGATATACCAGAGTAGACTAGCGTATAGCTTCTCGACCCATATAGATGGGCGATGGATGATCCCATATCCATTGGTGTTTGACATCAGAGATGATATACGGGTACTCAGTAGAGACTGGGTACACTGGACGGACTCGCCGAGAACTCCCAGATGGTATTATACCTCTTGTTAGATGGCAGTTCTCTGGTGACACTGGTACAGGTTAGTCTGTAGACCCGAGATCGTCATAGAGTCTTGTGCGATTCCCACTGTGCTTTGATTTCCACCTTACCACGTCCAAGAGGGCTTGCAAAATGGTGGTTTTTGGGTACAATCTCGAGTCACATGGAGGCAATGAGCGATAGGAGGGGTTTCGTCTCTCCCGGTATTGGGGGTCGATGTTGCGCTGTGCTCGATTGGCCATAACAGGGAAGTCCCTGGCCATGGCTGGTTTAGAGATTTACTGGTAAGTGTTACCAGTAGTTTCTCGACCCGTTATGAGCCTCATATTGGCATGACTTATCGGTTATTGGGGTCTGACGTTTACCACCCCTAGACTTGATATGTGACATATCATACGAGGAGACCGGACTGTACGGTAGTGTCATTGTCAGGCTTTTGCAGGAGTTGGAGCGGGCTTGCTTGCTGATCTTCTGATCGCTCAATACCCGGGTAGTCGTTGCGTCCATCTAGTACCGCTGAAGGCTTGTGGGTGCTTGATATGATCATCACCTACTGCCGGCGTATTGACGAGTCTTTAGAGTCCTATATAGAGGTTTTACTGGCTCAGGCAAAACGAAATAGGAGCGCATATGTGATATGTGCTGGACCGAGAATAATGCGTGTATGTGATACCGTATTCTATTCTCGCGACTTTTTGTATCGGTCGGTTATATGAGATATAGCCGAGTTATCGAATCAAGGGTTGATTCGATAAGTCGATACATTGGATGTTAGTCAGTTATATGTGATATAACCGGATTATTAAGAAAAGTGTTGATTTAATAATTTAGTGTATAATTGTATATGTGATATACTAATTTACATTAACTAACATTGGTTCACTTAAACATTTGTTTTTTCTCACTTGTGCACAACTTAATATATATGTGATATATATTTATTTGTGATCATTTTGTATCATGGTTGTTGATACGACTTACATGGATGTATAAGACTTATACCATACTAATTATAGTGTTAGGTTTTTTATATTTAAAGTAATTCTAAAATTAGTGGATGATGAGCTCACATGCATGAAGTTTCATGAAGCTTATGGTTGCATTGACCTAGTTCACTAGTTTTGTTTTACTTAAGATATTAATTAACCTAACCATTATAATGTAGTCATGGTTATATCTCTACATGAGTTAGTATATGATACAAACTCACCCATGGTTCTCTCTCTCTCACTTGATTAGTTTTCATTCTCATTTTTCTTGAGCTCATCTTCTTCCTCCTTCAAAAGGCTTGCTAGGATTTGAAAAAGAGAGAGATATATTATGAGAAAAGAAATTCTAAAGTGTACCCATTTCCTATTTCTCCATCCTCTACTAGATTAGCACTTTAGTATAGGGTGTTTGCTTCACTTTGGTGAAGTATTAGCTTGAGTTCGTATTCCCTCGACGTAGATCATCTTCGGCCTCGAAGATTTCAAGCAAGACCGTTGCATTCTTCTTATGGAGCCGTCCAAGAGTCCGGGAGCAACATGATCACAGCGAAGGAACTACTACAAGGAGCTTATGAAGTGAAGGACCGATCTATAAAGGTTGTATTTCGATTTCACTTAGATGTAAAATAGTTTACATACGTTTCCGTATTAATTTCTAGTTATCGATTCTAGTTTAGAGTTCCTTGAAACGGCAAAAATTTGAAAATGGCATGGACGATGCCTCCCGAAACTTTGCTGCCGTCGATGGGAACCCTACAGTGGTATCAGAGCCTAGCTAGTAAATTAGATGGATAATGTTAGATTACGAACACAAAACAAACTCCGAACTTGAAACCCTAAAATCCATGTTTCTGTCGATTTTAAAACGAGCCCTAAATTTTTTTTTAAACAAATATGAAATCATATAAATGTGATAACATGAACAATGATAAAATTTGGAGGCATTTGGACACTTTTGGGCCGGCGAGAACCCCCCCATACCGGCCAATTCCGAGCACCCCTTCCAAATTTTTCCAGTGTTCTATTGCATGGGTTTTGATGCTTCAAGTGTTGTTTATTTTTGCTAAATTGTCATGTGATGTTAATTTACTATAATAAAAAATTGGAGTGTTTCGTAGTCGTATTTTAACTATTTTCGGGATACTTTAGACGTTATTAAAAAGTTCAATCGGATGTCAAATACCCACTTTTTCCCTTGCCGGAAAATTTTCCAAGTGTTGGATTTTTCCGTAGTTAAAAAGCCTTCAAAGATCAAGCAAGTTATGCGATGGGCCCTCTAGAAGAACAAAACCTTAACTCGATTATGTGACCATCAAAACTGCCACTGAACCCTCGGGCTTGTGGTGGTTCAGCGGTGCCACATGTGAGGCGTTGGTTTGGCCCTTCTACGGCTGGTTCGTTGATACTGTGGCGTGTGCTGAATAACTTTAAAACTACGCTCAAGTGTTGAGCTTTCTGGGTAATTTTGGGTGTTTAATGATTCGATTGGAATGTTTAACATCGTCTAGCTTTTTTTGTAATGTGATACAATGTCACGACCCAAGTTTGGATGTGACCGGCACTTAGATTGTATCATATCTAAAGATATGCACACAGTCCAAGTAAGCCGAAAACCAAGATCCAAATCCTTTTTGCGGAATTCTTTATATAGAAAAATTTAATTTTTAAGTAAAAATCGCATGTTATGAAGTTAAAATATTAAACAAGTGTAAGGTGTTAAGTTTGGTTGCATCTCTAGTTGGGATCAACAATATCGATAGCGGAAAAATAAAATCTCTGTATATAGGACATCAACACGAATCTCATACATAAAGAAAAGAAACCACAATTTATAGAACTAAACGATCTCAACTGTCAATGATATACATATCATCTCTCACTCTAAGTCATATACAGGTCTGATGGAGATTTTTCTAGATACAAAATACCATACCAAAAAGAGAAGGTTACTACATATGTAACCCACCTATCAAAAGATGTGATAAAAGCGGAAAGAGTAGATCTGCACCGCTGCTAACCATCCACTCTACCCCTGCAAGGAACTGTGGCACAGCGGGGGTGAGTTTCCAACTCAGTGAATATAACTAACATATAACGGTTAATAATGTAAATATGACGATCATACTAACTGAAATATGAACAATTATGATGTATGATTATCTGTGGAAATCATGAATCTGTAATAAAAATCTCATAATCAAAACTGAAATCTCATCATTTATTTCCAATAAAAACTCATTTTCCCGTGTCCATCATCGACACAAAACTTTCATGTTTCACAGGCATCATTCCTCGAATGATCCTGAAATCAACAATACCGGTCGTTATCACTTAGATATACGCCGTATTTTTACCACTCTATCCGGTATCGAGTAACCATGCTAGGCTCCCCCGCCTCAATGCGGCTATCCTGCCCCTCGGTCTCGACCGGGTCCACCATGTATCCAACTGTATATCTATCCCACTCAGTATGGATAACGTAAAATCCGCGACCTTATATCTCCCCCACTTGGTCCGGAATAAAACCAAATCATAAAACATCTCATGGTGGACATGACACATCAATCATGAAATCACTGGATTTATGTAATAGTATCCAAAACTCTAAATCATAAATCCTCAATAATACATCTACCTCTTATATCAACATAAGTACTCAAATACTAAACATGATATTAATGATGCAATTTACTACTGTTATTGGTGTTTAAGATATGATATGAATCATTTTTAACAGGGAGTTTACTAAGTGTAAAGTGACATGGCAATATCGACGAGGTGTGTGTAACATGTAAGATGTGCACGTGGCATAACTCGTCGATACTTGTGCGGTGTACTAGCAACTAAGAAAAATATATATGAATTGTGAATGCATATTTTCAATTTAGCGTAACAAAATAAAGCATTACGTTAAATAAACTACGGGCGTAACACGCCATCTTTACAAAATTCCCCGGTAGATGTTTAGTCTACTCACCGGAAACGTCGAATCTATTCAGGAATTGCCAATCCTTTCCCTTTCCTCGCTGCTTCCGTAAATCCCGTATTTGAATCTAATATCACAATTTAATTTATATAAGTAAACGGCTACGCCGAAATGACGGAAATGAAAAACACCTGTTCCTACGTACTAGTTATATTGTACACGACCATATCGAGCTATTAAACACTTAACCTTACTGGATTTTAACTCAATTCTGTATCGCGACAGAAAACAGATCGCGATATGCTTTAACCGTGTTGTATTTTGCGTTTTAAGATATCTTTTCCGATATACGCTTCCAGATTCTATCTGCAGTGAAACTAACTTATTTAAATAACACAAAAAGGCCAAAATTATACACTGAAACCTACCCAACAAGTCAAAACTACCTAGCCACCTACAAAACCGGCGTCGCCGGAATTTCCATGTTGGTCGCCGGCCCAAATCCAAGCCCTCTGGTTCGTAATCCTATGGTTTTCTCTAGGTATCACATAAATCATTTTAGCACTGTTTAGTTAAGTTAATTATCTTCCAAACATTAGCAGATTTCAACAGAGCTTATAATTTACTAAAATACGATATTATGGAACTTTGTTCAATTCAAATTAACTAAGCTACAGAACTAAATCTCCTACTGTGTTTAAGAAGTTTACCCTCCAAATAGTTGTTGGAATAACCCCTCCAAGATGCTAAGCCCCTCCTAGCTTGATGGTGAACAAATCCTAGAACATAGCTTCTTTCATCTTCTTCTTCCTCTTGTTCTTTCTTGTTCTCTGAATTTTTATTTTGATTTCAGAAATTTTCAGATTTAAATTTGGTAATAGATATGAACATATCCTATATATGAGAAGAGGGAAGGGTGAGGTGGTATAAGGAGGTGTCAAGGATTGAAGAGTGCTCATTTCATGCAAGGAGGAGGTGTGAGATGAGTGTGAGCATGCAAGCATGAGGTGTTCATGCCTTATCTTCAAAATTTGCTTCAATTTGAAACTAAATTCTGAACTAAAATGATTTTCCATCCCATTTTCATTTACACCCTTAACAATTTTATATTTTCACAATAATCCTAAACTTTACCTAAGAACCCCTCACAACTTAGTTTATTATAAAACACCAATTTTATTAAAATGAAGCTAAAATTGTCACTAAAACCCTTATAACTTATTTATGTTGCATACTAAAATTTTAATTTAAATTGTTTTACATAGAACTTATGAAAATTGACTTATTTGTTTTTAACAACTTTTTGATTTATCATATTATTCTTAAATTAATTAATTTTATTTATTTCTAAATTTTCAGAATGCTACATACAATATGTGGAATTCATACTGTTAGGCATGAAATGCGAATTATGTGATATTTCGGATTTATGATGTCTAAGGAGTTTGTGGATTCCAAATGTTGTAGTTTTACAGTTTCTTTTCTGCGACCGTAAGTGTAATATGTGATATAGCCGGTTTCGTTGGTATATGTCAATGACAATTGGGATGCGCATATTTACTTACGTTGATGACATGTGATGTTATGTGTTGCTGGATATGTTTTATTGGATCGTCGCGTTTGGAATAGCCGGGGGTTTTATGTGAGATGAGAGTTTTTATTTTCATTCATGTAAATTTAAATGTATGTAATATTCTTTTATTGGGGTACTTCCGGGTTGAGGTTGATGTCACCATATGTATATTATTTACTTTTCTACATTAGGATAGACCCAAGGAGGAGAGCACAAGTAACCGGGTTCTAGAGTCCAGTGGGAGACCAACTCGAGGAGTCAAGTCCGGGTCTCCTAACTCTAGAATTGGTAGGGTTGCTTGCCGCTCTCGTAGGGGTCTAGGGATGTGGGTTTGTCTATTCATCGCGACCGTGGAATCCATGTTTTATAGAGGCTCAAAATAAAATACGGACCTCCCAGTATATCTAATATTTCATATGTTTCTTCTGCTGCGATATCTGTGATGTGATCATTTGATATGTTCATATAGATACTGTATATAGTATATATGATATATTATATAGACGTTACTTATGTTTTACACCCGCGCTAGCCCTGCCCCGCTCTACCGTTAGTTACCTAACCTAACGGTGCATGAGGGGACATTGAGATGAATACGGATGGCATAAGTGTACGCCGTATTTATCTGTGGTGTTTAGGTGACATAAATGATGGGACTTCATTAATGTGATTAATGAATGAAAATAAACCTAAAGATGTTGTGGAATCGAATTTTCAAAAACAGGTAGCTACAGTTCTTGCTTTGCATAGCGGTGTTCCTTGTAGAACATTCTGCACCTTATTCAATAAGGAAAGGGCCGAGATCCCTTCACCGGGAGTGACCCCTTTAGCAATGACTGGCAGATGCTACAACCCTTGGTTTTGAATTTTGATTGATTTTCTAGTTTTTGCTTTGTATAGTGATATATGTGATATATCATGCACCTCATTCGACGAGGAAAGAGCCGAGATCCCTTCACCGGGAGTGGCCTCTTTAGCGAGGCTACCAAAAGCCTAAAAAACACTCCATTTTAAAATCATTTGATTTTACAACGATATCAAGTTCATTACGCAATAGGTTTTCAGAAAAACCTGTCGTAGCCCTCCGTCATTTCAGATAAGTACTTCATAGTATTCGTGCTATGTTTGTTAGCCTGCGTCAAGGCGTAGTGTGCGGTAGCTATTTATGCTTATCTGCTTATGCATATGATGCAGATTGAGTTAGGATAGTCGTGCGACTTTGTTGGCTTGCGTCAAGGGTCGTGCGGGTGGGTTTAATTCAATCAAGAAATGACTGTATGAACTTGAGTAGCGGACTGTGGTTTGTTGGCCTGCGTCAAGGTCATGGGACGCTATGGGCAAAATTATCGGGAATTTCAAGTGTTGAAATTTGCAATGAGATTGCATACCTTTTATGAGATAGTTGGATCCCGATACCTACTGCGAGTAATTGTTACTCCTGGGAGAGTTTTACACATTACAATTAGCCGATCAAGTAGGTGTCTAGAAAGGTGTCAATGGGGTTACGCCCCTGGAAAAATGAGGTTTATTTTAATTAGGTCCGTGCGAAAGCACGGGGAACCTCCCTCAATGTACCGGCACTGGCCTAGCTGAAAGATTGGCGAACTTGTAGGGTGTAATTAATCCCGGCTAGTCTTTCCTTTTAGGGTTTGAAGGAAGATTTGATAAAAACAGTGGGAGCCATCCTGATTAGATAAAATAATAACCAATCTAATCTTGCAAGAGCGCACGCAGAGTGTTTTCTTCTCTCTCTCTCCAGGTAGCGACCATGTCACGCCTTAATCAAGATAATAATATGGATGTATTGACCGAACCCACTTGTTATACCGTGCTGGGGAACGTTGGTCCCGCTCCAACTTATAATTGTTATAAGACCGAGCAGGAAATAGGGGATTACCAGGATTCCCGTGCCGCCCAAACGAAGAAAGTGCATACTGATGCATCTTCTTCGGGTGTATTTATTACCGAGAACTGTTTCTCAGTATCCTCTACGTCCTGGGTATGAGATAGCGGATCAGGATCCCACATATGTAATATGTTACATGGGCTACGATAGGTAGAGAACTGAGAACAGGTGATAATGTTTCAAGAGTTGAAAACGGTGCAATTGTTGCAGCCAAGATGTTGGCAGTTATCACCCTGTATTACCAAATACATTGATTCTGAATGAATGTTATTAGATACCGAACCTGATATACAACATCATATCAGTCTCTTTATTTAGTAAAGAAGGATATAATTTTGTATTGTTGGATAATGTTTTGAACATTTTCTATATCAAGTGTTGATCGGTTCAGGCACGTTATCTAAAAGCATATACGTTCTAAATCAAACCACAGTTCTTAACGTACAAAACACACACAAGAGGGAGAGTTCAAAAATGAACGAATCCTTCTTGAGGCATTGTAGACTAGGTCATATCAATGCGACCCGACTAGCTATGTTACATTTAGATGCATATTTAAATCAGTTTGAATTTACATCTTGTGAAACTTGCCAGTCATGTCACAAAGATAAGATGACCATAGCTCTGTTTATTGGAAACAGAGAAAGAGTTAGTGAACTCTTGGGATTGATACATGATAATGTATGTGGGTCCCCTGTCTACACATGCCAAGAACGGTTCTTTGTACTTCATTACATTCACTGATGATTTCTCAAGACTCGGACATATGTTCCTGTTGAAACACAAGTCTGAACCTTTTGAGATATTCAATGAATATAAGTTAGAAAAAGAGAACCAAAACCGGTATAAGTATTATGTCCTTTGATGAGATCAGGGAGGAGAATACTTGAGCACGGAGTTCCTGGACTATTCTAAAGGAGAATGAGATTCTCTCTCAGCATTACTCCTCCGTATACACCACGGCACAATGTTGTATCAGGGCGGAGCAATTGCACCCTATGTGATATGGTGCGCTCTATGATGAGTACTACTGAGTTGCCTGTTTCCTTTTGGGGGTTATGCACTTGTGAAGCTGCATACCTATTGAATAGGGTTCTAACCAAATCAGGTGCGTACCACTCCATATGAGATATGGTATGGGAAGATCCCATCACTAAAGGAAGTTAAGATTTGGGGTTGTCCGGCCTATGTCTAAAAGAAAAATCCGGACAAGCTCGAGGCAAGGTCAGTTCTGTGGAAGTTTGTTGGATATCCCAAGCATTCGCAAGGGAATATCTTCTACCGCACCGAGGAACAAAAGGTGTTTTATTTCTCGGCGTGCCACCTTTTTAGAAAAGAAGTTTATTTTGGAAAGAAATTTGTGGTCATGAGATAGAACTGGAAGGAGTTCCCGCTATACAAACTGCAGCTGATGATTTGGTAGAACCGGAGGATTCAATGGCTCCCAACGAACCTCAGCCTCTCCACCGATCTGGTAGGGTTCCTCACTCACCTGAGAGATACTTTGGTTTCTCTATGACAGTGGGAGCGAGGACTGCATCATGAGATGATGACCCAACTAGTTTCGAGCAGGCCATCAAGAGTGGGGACTATGTAAGAATGGCTGGATGCTATGCGATCTGAGATGGAATCTATATACACCAACGAAGTATGGACTTTGGTTGCTATATCTAAAGGGTTAAATCCCCATTAGGAGTAAGTATATCTTGAGAAGATTACTTGGTGTACATGGAAAAGTTGAGACTTTCAAAGCTAGAACTGTTAAAGGTTTGCATCATCGACCAGGTGTGGCTGATGATGAAACCTTTTCTAAGTGCCTATTTTAAAGTCCATCCAGACCCTACTTGCCACTGCTACATACCATGACTGCGATATCTGGCGGTTGGGTGTCATGACTGCTGTTCTAAATGGTGATTTAGAAGGGAGCGTCTATAAGTACACAGCCAGGAGGCTTCGTAGACAGTAGGAGCAGCGGAAACGTGTGCAAGTTGCTTTACAGGTTAAAGCAGGTATTGCGGAGTTGGAACATCTGTTTTGATATGGTAGTCAAAGAGTTTGACTTCATCAAAATGGTAGATGAACCTTGTATATACAAAAGAGAAGTAGGGAGTATGGTAGTGATCCTCGTATTGTACGTGGATGACATACTCTTGATAGGAAATGAGTTTCCTATGCTACGCTCGATCAATCTCCTCTCATCACATTGATTCTCCATATAGGATCAAGGTGATACCTCCTAGATCCAGGGTTTTGGATCTATGAGATAGATCTAAGTGGATATTAGGATTCTCACTAGGTGTTGTGAGATGGTATCAATCGATTCTGGGGAGAATCACTGGATAGCTTCCAGGATGATAAGGTCGACTGAATGTCAGTCACAGGCATTGTCTTTACCCTCAGTGGAGGGATGGTATGTTGGAAGTGTTCTAAGATAGATACCGTGGCATACTAGACGATAAAGGCAGGATACATCTCTACCAAAGATGCTACCAAAGAGAAAGTCTGGGTGTATATTAGTTCATGAGATGAACTTCGTTCCTACCATTGTGTGACAATTGAGTTGTGGCTTATGCCTAGGAATGCCCGTCCCATCAGTGATCCAGACATATTCTAAGGCATTATCACCTGATCATTGAGATGGTTGATCTCCAGGGGATCGAGGTTAGGAGAGTAGACTTAGAGGACAACACGGTGGATCCACTCACAAAGGCCTTTTCCCAGAGAGAGACTTTTATGGGATGGTTGAGTATGTGGTACTACAACCACTGTTATCAGATGACCCTAGTGCAAGTGGGAGATTGTTAGTTATATGTATGCCCTAGAGGCCATTACTATACATGAGATGTATATTGTAGTGGATGCTTGGACATATATAGGGAGGACTTTCTTGCTCGACATAATAGTATGCTATCTGGTTACTCTTTACCTTAACGTGTGCACTGATTGTCTCTCTGTTACATGTTGGTAAAGCCCTTAGGATGTGTACTTGACTACCAGGACTATGATGCAGATCATACTAGTGAGGCCATGGTAGTCCATAAGTATATCCTTTAAGGTCTCTAGTCGTGGGTGTATCGAGACGGGGCATCGATATACTAGAGTAGACTAGCTTATAGCTTCTCAACCCACATAGATGGGCGATGGATGATCCCATATCCATTGGTGTTTGACATCAGAGATGATATACGGGTGCTCAGTGGAGTCTGGGTACACTGGACGGACTCGCCGAGAACTCCCAGATGGTATTATACCTCACGTCAGATGGCAGTTCTCTGGTGACACTGGTACAGGTTAGTCTGTAGACCCGAGATCGTCATAGAGTCTTGTGTGATTCCCACTGTGCTTTGATTTCCACCTTACCACGTCTAAGTGGGTGTGCAAAATGATGGTTTTTGGGTACAGTCCCGAGTCACATGGAGGCAATAAGCGATAGGAGGGGTTTCGTCTCTCTCGGTATTGGGGGTTGATGTTGTGCTGTGTTCGATTGGCTGTAACAGGGAAATCCCTGGCCATGGCTGGTTTAGAGATTTACTGGTAAGTGTTACCAGTAGTTTCTCGACTCGTTATGAGCCTTATATCGGCTTGACTTATCGGTTATTGGGGTCTGACGTTTACCACCCCTAGACTTAATATGCGATATATCAGACGAGAAGACCGGACTGTACGGTAGTGTTATTGTCAGGCTTTTGCAGGAGTTGGAGCAGGCTTGCTTGCTAATCTTCTGATCGCTCAATACCCAGATAGCCGTTACGTCCAGCTAGTACCGCTGACGGCTTGTGGGTGCTTGATATGATCATCACCTACTGCCGGCGTATTGACGAGTCTTTAGAGTCCTACATAGAGGTTTTACTGGCTTAGGCAAAATGAAATTGGAGCGAATATATGATATGTGCGGGACCGAGAATAATGCGTGTATGTGATACCGTATTCTATTCTCGTGACTTTTTGTATCGGTCGGTTATATGAGATATAACCGGGTTATCGAATCATGGGTTGATTCGATAAGTCGATACATTGGATGTTAGTCGGTTATATGTGATATAACCGGATTATTAAGTCAAGTGTTGATTTAATAATTTAGTGTATAATTGTATATGTGATATACTAATTTACATTAACTAACATTGGTTCACTTAAGCATTTGTTTTTTCTCACTTGTGCACAACTTAATATATATGTGATATATATTTATTTGTGTTCATTTTGTATCATGGTTGTTGATACAACTTACATGGATGTATAAGACTTATACCATACTAATTATAGTGTTAGCTTTTTTATATTTAAAGTAATTCTAAAATTAGTAGATGATGAGCTCACATGCATGAAGCTTCATGAAGCTTATGGTTGCACTGACCTAGTCCACTAGTTTTGTTTTACTTAAGATATTAATTAATCTAACCATTATAATGTAGCCATGGTTATATCTCTACATGAGTTAGTATATGATACAAACTCACCCATGGTTCTCTCTCTTTCACTTGATTAGTTTTCATTCTCATTTTTCTTGAGCTCATCTTCTTCCTCCTTCAAAAGGCTTGCTAGGGTTTGAAAAAGAGAGAGAAATATTGTGAGAAAAGAAATTCTAAAGTGTACCCATTTCCTATTTCTCCATCCTCTACTAGATTAGCACTTTAGTATAGGGTGTTTGCTTCACTTTGGTGAAGTAGTAACTTGAGTTCGTATACTCTCGACGTAGATCATCTTCGGCCTCGAAGACTTCAAGCAAGACCGTTGCATTCTTCTCATGGAGCTGTCCAAGAGTCCGGGAGCAACATGATCGCAGCAAAGGGACTGCTACAAGGAACTTATGAAATGAAGGACCGATCTACAAAGGTTGTATTTCGATTTCACTTAGATGTAAAATAGTTTACATATGTTTCCGTATTAATTTCTAGTTATCGATTCTAGTTTAGAGTTCCTTGAAACGGCAAAAATTTGAAAATGGCATGGACGATGCCTCCCGAAACCTTACCGCCGTCGATGGGAACCCTACAAAAATGTACTCGTCAGGGAGCAATATCTCCTCATAATGTTCCCCTCTGAAAGGCAAGCCGGAGATCTCCGCGAACTCCTCTAAAGAGATAGAAACTTTCCGATCTAATAGAAGGAATGTGTGAGTTGGAACGTTCCATTGTAACAAAAATGCTTTGACCCACCATACAGGGGGCATGGAATACTGGAAGAGAGAAGCATAAATCGGGGGATACAACCCGAGCTTTAGCAGCTGCGATTTCTTGGCCGATAAGATGTATCGGCCCACGACAAATATCCGGCTGGATGGCGAGAAGTCAAGCCTATCATATATGGCTTTCCCCAAGGGCGCGACTCGCCTTGACAGATACGCCGCCTCAGAGTATCCAAATCCATCGACGGCTGTATGAGTATCGCGGCCATAGACGGCTGAAGGCAACCCTCCAAAGTCCAATTGACCTCCTCTATGGCAAAGTTCACTGGGGGTGGGTCGGCGTAGTGGATCGCCGGAATGGGCTCCGAAGGTACCGCACAAGAGAAGCTGCGTCGACCCGGATGATTTGATTGTACCACGTCCCCCATAAATGAAGGTTCTTTTGCTCCGGGTCGTGATCTTTGATCAACGCGAAGATTTCCCTATCCACAGGCGCTTAAAAGAATTCACTTTCCGAACGAATAAACGGGAAAGAAGTGTCGAAAGATATAGTACCTGCACGAAAAAGAACAAGAGTTAGCCGTCAATGCTACAGTTCAAGTTTGGTACTTGGTACTTTAAATTTATACCGTACTGCAATGCAGTGGAAGGGGACCAAAAGGGACCCACAAAATCTAGATGACGTCTCATCATTGATGAGACAGTCATTCATTAAATAGGAAATCCTAAAAGGATTCTCATTTAATGAGAGGCCCCTCGGGACAAGGAGTTAATCTCTCTTGAGAGCAGCGCTCTACAACAGAAATGACATCAGTCAGAATTAATGATGAAGGGAATAAAATTTCCCCCCAAAATCCTAAAGAGCCATGCTCTGTGAAGAAGATGGAATAATCCATCAAAACCCCTAAAAGCAAAGCTTTTAATAAATTAAAAATTCCAATATCTTCAAGATCTATGAACAAACACTAAGAGTTATTCATGGAAGATGAACAGTGTTCCAGTTTATGGGTTAAAATCACCCTACAAAGATTATATCTTGAAGATCTATGATCTAAAGATAAGCGCAGCTATGTTAATGGGTAAAAACCTAAAACATTTTTTTAAGATCTATGATCTGAGAAGAGCAAAGCTCTGTTAATAAGTTTAATTCTTACCAAAGATTGGGCAGAGTTTTGACTCTTAAGAAGTTTCTTAAGGCAAAGAGCTTGGCTTTGAAGGAGAATTAATTCTCAGAAAAACAAGAAGATGAAAAAACAGCCATCTCAAGGGCCAAAGGCTCTATTTATAGGCGCTTAGAGCCGATCTAACTTCCAAGTTGATCCAATGGTGGAAAAGCTACCACCGCTGCACTCACGTGTGAGCCATGTGAGCGCAACGGTTGGGGGGGCATTTGTTTCCCCCAATCAGAGCAAAGCTATGTTCAAAATTTGAAATATAACTAAGGCAGTGTCTCACGTGCAAAGCACGAGAGCACTAGCTCCGAGAGCACCAGCGCTAAGAGTCAAAGACTCTGAGACAGTGCCTCACGTGCAAAGAACGATAGCGCTAGTGCCAGGAGCGCCAGCGCTAAGAGTCAAAGACTCTGAGGCAACGCTCTGCCTCACGTGCAAAGCATAAGAGCGCTCGCGCCAGGAGCGCCAGCGTTATGAGTCAAAAACTCTGAGAAAGAGCCTCACATGCAAAGCACGAGAGCGCTAAGCGCTAGAACTAAATGTTCTCCACCATTGGATCAAAGATCCAACTAAGATGAATAGATTATCAAATTACAGAATAAAATTCTGTTGAGGAAATACTCCTCAAATCTTTCCAAACAGGAAAGATTGTGCTTTGTAAATCAGAGCACTGTTGGATCAAACATCCAATGGTGATTAAAAATCACCAAGATACAGAATAATCTCTGTATGGAAAAATAATTTCCAATCTTGTTAATAACAAGAAAGATATCTTCTGTAAAACAGAAGCTCTTGGATCAAAGATCCAATGGTGGGAAACACCCCCAAATCAATTAGAAATCTCTCAATGAGAGATTTCCTTAACTGATTCAACAAATCAGCCTCTCTTATATAAAGGACCCAAGACTTCAAGTCTTGCAGAGAAGAACCCCCCCATAAACTTCAAGTTCTCAAAAAAGAAAAAGAGAAGCTCTAAGAAAAAGAACCTTCTTCAAGGTAAATAAAAAGTAGAGAGATCATAGCATCTCTTGATAAAAAATAAGAACTTAGTTCTTTTTCTAGATCACAGATTTGTAAGACAAAGTCTTTCACAAAAACAGAAGAGATCATAGCATCTCTTCATAAAAAGAACTTAGTTCTTAGATCCATGAGACAAAGTCTCTTATAAATGAGAATTTAATTCTCAGAGCACAGAACTGACCAGAACTGCCAAAGAAGCGCTTCAGCACTCCAAGTCTGGCGCTCAGCGCCAAGCACACCACGTGCTCCTCACGTGTGCGCTATTTCAAAAGAAGCAGCGCTCCAAGTTTGGCGCTCAGCGCCAAGCGCACCACGTGTTCCTTATGTGTGCGCTATTTCATAAGAAGCGCTTCAGCGCTCCAAGTCTGGTGCTCAGCGCCAAGCGCACTACGTGCTCCTCACGTGTGTGCTATTTCATAAGAAGCGCCTTAGTACTCCAGGTCTGGCGCTCAGCGCCAAGCGCACCACGTGCTCCTCACGTGTGCGCTATTTCATAAGAAGCGCCTTAGCGCTCCAGGTCTGGCGCTCAGTGCCAAGCATACTACGTGCTCCTCACGTGTGTGCTATTTCACAAGAAGAGCCTTAGCGCTCCAGGTCTAGCGCTCAGCGCCAAGCGCACCACGTGCTCCTCATGTGTGCTCTGAGAGAACACAAAGTGTTCTTTACATAAAGCGCTCTGCGCCGTGAACAGTGTTCAACACCCAATAAAAAAACAAAAGAAAGAGGGGTGTTAGAACCCAAATTAATGCTCATCATTATTGAACCAAAAGGGACTGAGCCCAAACAAATGTTCAACATTTTATTCAAATCTGAGTGGACTGAGCCCAAGTTGGCCATAAGTCCTCAATTCAGATTAACTGAGCCCATATGCTCACAATCTCTTTAATTGGTCTTAGTCCCAAACCTTGACTACAGATATCTCAACCAACATCGGTTCAAGGGTACATCTCTTCATACCTTTGATATGTGTCGTTGTAATTCTTCAACGTTTTCAGAGAGGTGGCGGGTCCCGACAACTAGAAACTTTACAGACTATGATGTCTTTAAACTAGACTATAATGTCTTTAAACTAGACTACGATGTATTTAAACACGGACTATGAGGTCCTTAAACTCATGGGCTATGATGTCCTTAAACTTTACGGACTATGATGTCCTTAAACCCAACGTCCCTAAACTCATGGACTATGACGTCCTTAAGCAACACAGACTATGATGTCTTTAAACTCCATGGATTACGATGTCCTTAAACCCAATGGACCGTAATGTCCTTAAACTAAAACGATAGAGTCCAAATACTCTTCCGTTGGATCTAAAAGATCCAATATCCCTGTTGAGTAGATCTTAGTCTAAAATTAGACTAACGTATCCTCAACAAACGTTTAAGTTGATCTTAATCTGAAAAAAGATTAATGATCCTTAAACCAACCCAAACCCAAATCTAAGAAAATACGGATTTGGACTAATCCACGCCCTACGGGCGACAACATAAGTTAGTCTCCGTATATGATCCACGGGAAACCGAAAATAAAACAAACACACACGACACGAAGTGATCATCAGGAGAAGGAGAAAGTGGTTACCGCGATGCGGTAACGTAATTAACTGCAGGGGTTTGCGCCTGCAGGGAAGAGCGTCCCCACAATCAAAACCCCCTCAAACGAGGGGGAATCTGATGAAGTCTGCTACAACGGCCGCATCTGTCCAAACCCCCGATACACGGTGCCATAAATCAACTTGGCATCTTCGGAGAGGTGGACGGATAAAACCTAAATAGCATCTGCCCCCAAAATTCAGGCCGAATGTCCCAACGTCCCGGTCGCGTCTTTTCGGCGGAGAACACGCACTATATCTCATAGGGTGCGATTCCTCCATCCCTATATACTGTTGTGTTGTGGTGTATACGGAGGAGTAAGCTGAGAGAGAATCTCATTCTCTTTTAAATAGTCTCGGAATTCCGTGCTCCAGTATTCTTCTTCCCGATCATATCAAAGGATTTGAATACCTATACCCATTTGGTTCTCAACTTCGTACTTATATTCCTTGAAATTCTCAAAAGATTCAGATTTGGTGTTTTAACAAGAACACATGTCCGTATCTTGAAAGAATATCGGTGAATGCCATAAAATACGAAAAACCATTCCAGGCATTTGTAGACATAGGACCGCTTACATCACCATGTATCTGTCCAAGAGTTCAGTAGCTCTTTCTCCGTTTTCCAATAAACAGATATTTGGTCGCCTAGTCTTTGAAACATGACTGGCAAGTTTCATAAGATGTAAATTCGAACGAATTCAAATATGCATCCTTATAGAACTTCAACTAGTCTTGTTTCATCGATATGACCCAGTCTACAATGCCACAAGAAGACTTCGTTCATTTCTGAACTGTTCCTCTTGTGTGTGTTCTGTACGTTAGAACTGTGTTTTGATTTAGAACATGAATACCGTTATACAACATACTTTACCCAATCAACACTTGATTTAGGAAAATATTCACAATATTATTGGTACGAAATAACAGTCGCTCAGAATCATTATATTATTGTTCCCACCAAAATCTTGGCTCAAAATTCGCTCCTTATAAAAAAAAATAATAACAATAAAAGAAAAAATAAACAAACAAATAAATAATAATCATAATAAAGGAGAAAATCTCCTTTTCAGAGCAAAGCTCTGTTCAAATCCCAAGGCGGGAAATGAAGCAATGCTTCTGTTTCCCCCAATCAGAGCAAGGCTCTGTTTTAAAAGAAATTCAAATAATAATAAAGGAAGCAACGCTTCAGTTGCGCTGCGCTGCGCGCCACGTGGCAGCGCAGTTGCGCTGCGCTCAGCGCTGCGCGACACGTGGCAGCGCAGTTGCGCTGCGCTCTGCGCTACGCGACACGTGTCAAGCGCAGGTGCGTTTGCGCCAAACGGAATTAAAATTCTGAAAGATCTTTCTGTTCTTGTTAAAACAAGAAGATTGTCTTCTGTAAACCAGAAGCCCTTGGATCAAAGATCCAACGGTGGGGAAAATCCCCCAAATCACTCAGAGAATGATCTCTTTAACAAATTTACCAAATTAATGGGCACTATATAAAGGCCCCTAGACCCCAATTCAAGAGGAGGGAGATCAAGATCAAAAACAACAATACAGAGAATAGAGAAAGCTCTGAAAAATTGTGAAAAGAACTCAAGAAGAGAAAAAAGATAAAAAAAAACCTTTATAAAAAAGAAGAATTTTTTCTGAATAGATCATTGATCTAAGAACAAGATCAATGATCTTCAATAAAAATAAATAAATAATAACAGTGCCTTGCACTTTTTTTTATGAACCATTGGTTCTGGAATCTTAAAGATTCTTTTCTTGAATCCAAAGTTGGATCAAGAAATTAAAACAGTGCCTTGCACTTGTAAATCTGCACTGTTGCGCTCCTGGGTTGGCGCAAGCCACCAGAGAGCGCCACGTGTCAACACCAGAACCACTTGCACTGAGCGTTTTTAAGATAGAGCATTGCTCTCTGAAATTGGTGCAACTCACCAGAGCGCGCCACGTGTCAGCAGCGCAACAGCGCAGCGCACTGTGCTTGCGTGACACGTGTCACCTCCACAAGCGTTTGCGCTCAATAGTTAGCGCAAAGCGCCTGACAAACCACTGTCAGATAATTAATGCACTGCATTATTTACAGAAGGGCCAAGCCCAATTAAAAAAGACCTAATAGGCCAAATAAAATGCAATGCATTACTTTAAAAAGGGGCAGAGCCCAAACAAAACAGATGCTCTGCATCATTTATAAAGGGACAGAGCCCAAATCAAAAAGGGCTAGCAGGCCAGAATAAAATGCAGTACATTATTAAACAGGGGCAAAGCCTTAGCACAGGCATAATAGGCCAAAGATAAAAATGTTGAATATTCTCAACTGGACTTAGCCCAATCATGGCCGTAAGTCCTCAAATTAAATTGACTGAGCGAGATTGCTCTCTTAAATCAATTTACATCCGGTCCAAGGGTACATCTCTGAACTCCTCTAACACCTATCGTTGTAATCCTTCAACGACGTCAGAGAGGTGACGGGTCCCGACAACCCCACATCGATACGGATTGCGGGGTCCTTAAACTCGTGGACCGAAACGTCCTTAAACTAATATTCGTCCCAAAATGGGAACGTTGGACCGAAATGTCCTTAAACTAATGTTCGTCCCCAAATGGGAATGATAGACCACTATGTCCCTAAACTGGAACATGGACCACCATGTCCCTAAACTGGAAATCGACTGCAATGTCATTAAACTAAACAATAGAGCCAATTGCTCTCTTGTCGGAGCCAAACGATCCCGTTAAGTTGATCTTAGTCTGGAGATTAGGCTAACGTATCCTTAACAAAAGTTTAAGTTGATCTTAGCCTTAAATAGCGCTAACGTATCCTTAAACTAAAACACCAAACCCAAATCTACGAAAATACGGATTTGGACTAATCCACGTCGTACGGGCGACGACATAAATTAGTCTCCGTATACAATCCACGGGCAACCACAAACAAAACAAACACCCACGACACGAAGTGAACATCTGGAGAAGGAGAAAGTTGCTACCGTGATGCGGTAGCGTAATTAACTGCAGGGGCTTGCGCCTGCAGGGAAGAGCGTCCCCACAATCAAAAACCCCTCAAGCGAGGGGGAATCTGATGAAGTCTGCTACATCGGCCGCATCCGTCTAAACCTCCGATACACGGTGCCATAAATCAACTTGGAATCTTCGGAGAGGTGGACGGATAAAACCAAATAGCATCTGCCCTGAATTTCAGGCAAGACGTTTATCGCGTCTCCGCCGCCCCATTCGGAGGGGAACAGATTCTGGCACGCCTGGTGGGACCTTTTCCTCTTTCCACTCCACACTTCGTGTATCGTGTTCGCGAACGAATCGCGGTTTGCTGTGGTTGCCTATGGATTCGAGGTACTAAGATTTGGTGTCTTGCTCCGTGCAGAAAACAGAAGATCAATGGCTTCAAACTGCACTGCTTGCAACTGCAACTCTCGCTCGGTCTCTGCTGGAGGAGTGACTTACGGGCCCCAAGCGGCCTCAATTTTCAAGATGCCAGTGGAGCAGGTAACTCAAGCCACCACTGGACTATTCTTCGGGACCATGCTCCCACCGATGAGCTTCAATGCCCCAATGACGTTGCAAGAAGCCCTAAAGAATTCGATCTTTGATCGACTTACCACTGCCGCGGTCCCTCTCAACGGGTCGCCCAACTCCACTGCCTCAGTTTTTAACAGGCTCGGTCTGAGCTCCAACGGGCCCATGAAAAAGTCAGCAATACCAGAAGATGTTATCCCGAAGCGGATAGCTATCCCTACTCCAGTTTCAGGCGAAATCACCAAGGTTGCTTCCCCTGCTCGGAAGTCTGCTTTTGACAGGTTGGCCGTCCCCATTCAACGGACGTCGGTCTCTAAAAGGCTGGTACCAGCAGATTCTGACCAACACAGGGGGCATGAGGAGGTCACCCCTGCGGCTCAATCAATTCCACCTGCACGACGCGCTCGACGTCGCCACTGGCATCGAGTAAGGAAGGTTGGGGGCAACTTCCCCTCTGGATTTACGCCACCAGCTCCGATGGTTGGGATCGAGGCTGCTGTTCCAACCGGGAACAGCTTTGAATTGCTGGACACAGTGCGCAGAAACTCTCCTACTGCGGTGTTGAAACGAACTCAAGGAAGGGACAGGTCAGATTGGCTGTTGTGAAGAATACTCCAGAGAAGAAGCTAGAGCAGCCCCCTCAACGGCTGTCCTCTAAAATTTACAAAGTCTGGCGACAGGTCCTGGAGTCGGTGATTGATGAAAACTATCTCCGCCAACAGAAAAAGATGAAGATTCGGTAGGAGAAGGATTACTCCATCAAGCCACAAAAAGCAATAGCTACTTGGATGCCCACTATAACGGCCCCCTCAACTCTAATCACTCAGAAGAAAAGGAGGCCGCAAAAATCCCCTGTGGACATGGCGAACCGTAAAAGCGCTGAGCACAAACGCCCCAAGTCTGGGGGTATAGTGGTGCATACTGTTTATATGGCTTCCGGAAAGGAGGAAGGCCGTGCTTCGACGGGTCACCGACCGCTCACCCGATCCGTGACAAAAGCCCAGGAGAAGCAACAGAAGCTTCAAGAGATGATGACTGCTATGACCGCACTTACCGGGCCAAAAGAAAGCTCGGAGGCATCGTCAGAACAGCATCACGAATAAGAAATTGGCATTGACTTCCTGCGCAGAGTCCTCGAAAGGAAGGACAAAGAAGCCGCAGAACAAGCGGCTAACATAAAACAAATGGCACTCCTTTTCCAAGATATGGTAGGGATGATGTTACAGCCGGACCCTCCAGCTGATGACCCTCCAATCATTGTTGGGGACGATGGAGGGGAAACCTCTAATCCTCCCCCGGCCCTTTCAGCAGCAAAGGAGGAAACTGTCTCCAAGGCCGTCCTAGATGATTATATTGTTCAACAGATACGAGCTCATCAGGCGAATGAGGCGGCTGGGCAAATTTCTAGAACCGGACGACCCTACCCTGACTGGTATGACCAAATCAATTACCCACCGGGATATATGATCCCTAAATTCTATGTGTACAAGGGGACAGGGAATCCACATCAGCATGACGCTCAATTCAGGGCCTTATGCGGAAATACTGGAGGCGATGAAAAATTGTTGCTTCGACAATTCGTCGGCAACTTAGCAGAAACAGCCTTTGAATGGTATTCGGAGCTACCTAACGACTCTGTCAAAACATTTGCGGAGATGGAGCTACTGTTTACACAAAGATTCGTGAGTGCTAGTGGACACACCCCGATAACAGCACTGATCAATGCCAGGATAAGGCTAGGTGAAACGTGGGTCCAATATGCAACACGATGGCGAAACCTATGGTCGAAATGCGAACAACGTATCGAAGAAGCGCCAGCGGTTGGCATGTTCGTGGGCACTCTCGATCCGCAAGCGACCATCTCCCAATTCATGATGTTCTTCAGGCCGACCACTTTCCAGGTCTTGATCGACAAATTAGCCCAAATGGACCAGATGGGCCATGGACCGTCTCCTCCAAAGCCGGACTCCCGAAATGAGAAGGGGAAAGGAAAAGCGATCGTCGCCGCCAATACTCAACAACAGCCGAGCAAATCAAAGCCGGTTATTCGCCAAAACAACGTGCGTCCACGCCCATCCCTCGAGGAGAGACTGGGACGTCCTTACTCGTTTCCTCAAAATAAAATGAGAAGACTGTTCGAGCTGGCAGTGCGCAACAGACTCATCAATCTGCCGAGTCCAAAACGTCTGTTGCAGCTAGGCGATCTCAATAATCCCAATTATTGCCCTTACCACCAAATGGTAAGTCACCCGATCGAGGATTGCTTCGTCTTTAAGGGATGGATCGAGGATCAGTACCTACACGGCAAGTTCACGCTGTCTGAAAAGTGGAAAGTGAACCCACCACAGCCGCACACTTCAAAGAAGATGGACACGCCGGGGGCAGCTTGTTTTTTTGTTGAGGACGAAAACGATAGAGAAGACTCATCATACGAATCCGAAGACTACGTAGCGAGTTGTTATGTGATCTCTTACTCATTGATAGATGATGAAGAGGCTCCTTACGCCGAGAAACCGAGGGCGGACCCTGAACCAGAAATTCTGCGGCCGTCAGACGAGATGATCAATGCCTTCCTGAATGAGATTCATATGAAATTTAAAGCCAATCAAGAGCGTGAGATGGCCATACTGGAAGGAACCAAACACCGCCGACTAGACGAAAGAGTCGAGGCACTCCCGTCAAATCAAAAGACATCCACTGCCGATAAAAAAAATTCAAGACGAGGAAAAGGTTTGCTAAAGCCCTGTCAGTGGGAATGAAGCTACCACCCTCTGAAGAAAATACTCTCGGTGGAGTAGAGATGCATCCTAACTTCTGCTTATATCATCAGAAGATCATACATCCTACCGAAGACTGCGACTCCTTTAAGTGTTGGTGGCAAGGGTATGTCGCTCAAAAGCAATACTTCAACAGGACAAAGCGTGAAGCTCGTAGACATCAGAAAAATGCGATAGATGAGCGCAAAAGAGCCGCTTACGACTGTCACATAGCCGACTCCAAGGGATCGCAAATTATCACCTTCGGAAGCGACTCTGACGAAGAAGCTGCCCTCAACCCTCTCCTCAAGGAATCCATTTCAAAAATGAAAGAACTGAGGAGTTGCGAGAAGGTTCAGCCGTGCAATCGCATGCTACTCGAAAAAAATCTCGTCCTCGCAAACAAAGGATCGAGCAAAAAGGATAAAGAGAAGGGAAAAACAGCCCTCATAGCCAATACTCAACAGCAATCGAGTGGCCCTAGACCGGTTGTTTGCCGAAACAACAAGCGGCAACCCCTCCAGGAAAAGTTGAAACGTCCTTACTCGTTTCCTCAAGATAAAACAAGGAAACTATTCGAGCTGGCAGTGCGCGACATACTCATCAATCTGCCGAGTCCAAAACGTCCGTTGCGGCCAGGCGATGTTAACGATCTCGATTATTGCCCTTACCACCAAACGGTAGGTCACCTGATCGAGGATTGCTACGTCTTCAAAAACTGGGTTGAATATCAATACCAACAAGGCAAGTTCGTCATCTCCGAAAACTGGAAGGTAAGCCTGCCACAACCGCACGCGTCGGGAAAGATAGAGACACCGGGGGCATCATGATCATTCATAGGGAAGGCCCCATAGACCGAAAAGTCAGTAAACTAGAGTTTCGCCTCAAATACGGCGATGACGGACCGAAACGTCCTTAAACTAACGACGGACCACTACGTCCTAAAACTAGATGACGACCGAAACGTCTTTAAACTACTACCGCAGCATCCTCAGGCTGACGAGATAAAAAATATAAAGAATAAAAAATAATAATAATAAAAAAAATGGTATGTCCATAAGCGAAATGGGCACGGATGAAAACCCGAAAGGGCTCCGTGAGTAAAAACAGCAGGGCTACCGGCGAGTGTTCATGAAAACCCGAAAGGGCGTGACCTCGTTAAAAAAAACGGTATGTCCATAAGCAAAAATGGGCACGGATGAAAACCCGAAAGGGCGCAACCTCGTTAGAAAAAAGAATAAAAAGGAAAAAAAAGAAGACGGTACGTCCATAAGCAAAATGGGCACGGATGAAAACCCGAAAGGGCTACGTGGGTAAAAATAGTAGGGCTACCGGCGAGTGTTTGTGAAAACCTGAAAGGGCGAAACTTCGTTAAAAGACACTTACAGGGTCCTCTCGACCTTGTAAGGAGAAACCACCCGCGTGAGATCCTTACGACTCACAAGGGAGCAATGCACTTAGAAATCCTCACGATTCCTAAGGAGAAATAACACTTGCGAGATCCTCACGACTCGTAAGCAGAACTCTCTTATGGGACCCTCACGGCTCGTAAGATTTGAAAGTCTTAAGTTACAGAGACCTGAACCTGTTCTTAAGCAACCCCCACAACCTTCGATATTGCCCTACAAGCGGCTCAATACTGTCCCTTGTATACAATCCACGGGCGCGAATAAACATTTCCTTAACAAAGTCCCATCCGTGACTAGGGATACCTTCGCACGGTGAACAACCCTTGTGAGTCCTCTTGACTTATGAGGAGAAAACACTCTTGTAAGATCCTTACGACTTATAAGAGAACATACACTTAGGAGTCCTCACGATTCCTAAGGAGAAAACACACCTACGAGATCCTCACGACTTGTAGGGAGGAATACCTTTATGAGACCCTTACGGCTTATGAAGTCAAAAGCCTTAGTCGACAGGATCTTAACCCTGTCTACTAAGCCACCTTTGTTCGATATCGACAGAGGGAAATGATGATTCGCTCCTGGCAATATCCCAGTTGTAGTGGTGCTGATGCCGAAATCGGTGTCTAATTTCAGGCTTACGGTGAAAAGCCAGTAGGCCGCACATGCATACGAAATAGCCGAAATGATGAGGCACTTGCAATAAAAAGCAGCAAGTAAAAACGTATGCACACAAAATAGCCGAAATGATTGGACAACTCACAATAAAAAGCAGCGAGTAAAATTAAAAAAATAGCCGAAATGATTGGGCACCGCGAAAAATAGCCGAAATGATTGGGCAATCGCGACCTTCGCGATATAAAAGCTGAAATGATAGAGCATCGCGGAAAGAATAAAAAAAAGAAAGAGAATGAAATGAAAGAATGAAACTCTTTGCCCTACAGGTGAGATCACGTCGATCCCTGTATACAATCCAGGGGCACAAACAAAGAGGGAACCACACCTTCCCGACAGGCTTCATCAGAAAGTGAAGCCAAATATCGACGGTTCATAGACAACCTAGAGACAATCTCGACATTTTTCGCAATATTGTAGACAAAATGTCAACAAACGGAGCAAAAAGAAGATCCCTAGCTTCAGGGTCTCGACGTCGATATCGACAACTTAGAGATCACCAACGGCGTTTCTCCTCATTCCAAGCAGGATGTAGATGCAACGTCAACAAAAGACCCCATGGTCAGTAAAGCGGAGTGACGGCAAAATCCCAACTCCACCTCAATATTCGTAGCGTTACAGCAGACGCAATGTCAACAACGACGTTCTTTCACAGTCCAGCAGGATACGGATACAACGCCAACAAAAGACCTCGCGGTCAAAACAAAATGAAGCGACGGCAAAATCCCAGCTTCATCTCAACAATCGTCTCGATACAGCAGACGAGATGTTAGCAACGGCGTTCCTTCGCAGTCAATCGAGATGCAGATACAACGCCAACGAAAGACCCCATGGTCAAACAAGCGGAGTAACGGTGAAATCCGAGCTCCACATCGACATTCATCTCGATACAGCAGACGAGATGTCACGACAGCGTTCTTCCTCCAACAGGATTCGGACGTGATAAAGCAAACGAAGCGAAGGCCAAATTCCTAGCTTCAAGGTCTTAACGGCGAGTCATGTAAAACCTGAAAGACAACCGGAGATCATCTCACATCAGTGCAGAATGGTCACCACCTCGACGTTCGTCTCGACACAGCAGACGCAACGACAATCAAACAAATGGAGCCACGGCAAAACCCCTAGTTCCAAACCTCGACGGTTCACCAGCAACCTAGAGACAACCACGACGTTTGTCTCGATACAGCAGACGATATGTCATCTCAGCGTTCTTCCTCCAGCAAGGTTCAGACGCGACAATCAAACAAACGGAGCCACGGAAAAATCCCTAGTTCCAAACCTTGACGGTTCACAAGCAACCTAGAGACAACCGCGACGTTCGTCTCGATACAGCAGACGAGATGTCACCCCAGCGTTCTTCCTCCAGCAGGGTTCAGACGCGACAATCAAACTAACGGAGCCACGGCAAAATCCCTAGATCCAAACCTCGACGGTTCACCAGCAACCTAGAGACAACCGCGACATTCGTCTCGATACAGCAGACGCGATGCCAGTAAACGAAGCAAAGGCCAAATTCCTAGCTTCAGGGTCTTGACGGCAACTCACATAAAACTTGAAAGACTATCGGAGATCATCCCACACCAGGGCGGAGTGGTTATGACTCATCGGGGCTCTCCAAAATGAGCCTAACCTCAAGTAAAAAGCGGCATGGCAAATTCCTAACACTTGCTCTTCCGACGGTCAAACTGCCTAGGAAGATTGCTTGAAGACGCCTTGTCCAGCTCCCGAAGGGATCAGAGACACGACAGTCGCAGGGCTACTCGAGCAGCACGATTGCCTATCGAGGAATATATCAGCTGATGCGACGGTACGACGGCCAAAACCCTAAGTACCACAGACCCTAACGGACTTCTGTCGTAAAGAGCATAGGTTAACTGTGACGTTAGGATATTCTTGCGAGAAATGCTCGATTCGTCTCGACTAGTGAGGAAATTGATGTCTTTGCGAGAACTTCTCAATGTGGCTCGACTCGTAAGACAAAGCCTTAGGCGGCGGGGATTAAAAAACTTGCTTCCTAAGCACTGGGACCCTGCAAGTCGACCCAAAACGGTCTCTTGCATACTATCCACGGGTCTCACTCTCCAAAGTCGAATCTCGACAAGGAGGGAAACAACCGCTCACGAGTCCTCTCGACTCGTAAGAGGGAAAATTCTCTTATAAGATCCTTACGACTCATAAGAGAAAACACACTTAGGAATCCTCATGATTCCTAAGGAGAAAATACACCTACGAGATCCTCTCGATCCGTAGGGAGAAAGGTCTTTGTGAGACCCTCACGGCTCATAAAGTTGAAAAGTCTTAGGCAACAAGGACCCTAAACTTGTCTCCTAAGCCCTCGGTTCCATGGCTACTCATAACTTTGCACTACTTCACCCACGTACATACTTACGTGGGCAAAGTAGTGGGGGGCATTTGTTCCCGCCAAAATCTTGGCTCAAAATCCGCTCCTTATAAAAAAAATAATAACAATAAAAAAAAATAAACAAACAAACAAATAAATAAATAATAATCATAATAAAGGAGAAAATCTCCCTTTTAGAGCAAAGCTCTGTTCAAATCCCAAGGCGGGAAATGAAGCAATGCTTCTGTTTCCCCCAATCAGAGCAAGGCTTTGTTTTAAAAGAAATTCAAATAATAATAAAAGAAGCAACGCTTCAGTTGCGCTGCGCTCTGCGCTGCGCGCCACGTGGCAGCGCAGTTGCGCTGCACTCTGCGCTGCATGACATGTGGCAGCGCAGTTGCGCTGCGCGACACGTGTCAAGCGCAAGTGCGTTTGCGCCAAACAGAATTAAAATTCTGAAAGATCTTTCTGTTCTTGTTAAAACAAGAAGATTGTCTTCTGTAAACCAGAAGCCCTTGGATCAAAGATCAACGGTGGGGAAAATTCCCCAAATCACTCAGAGAATGATCTCTTTAATAAATTTAACAAATTAATGGGCACTATATAAAGGCCCCTAGACCCCAATTCAAGAGGAGGGAGATCAAGATCAAAAACAACAACACAGAGAATAGAGAGAGCTCTGAAAAATTGTGAGAAGAACTCAAGAAGAGAAAAAAGATAAAGAAACCTTTATAAAAAAGAAGAATTTCTTCTGAATAGATCATTGATCTAAGAACAAGATCAATGATCTTCAATAAAAATAAATAAATAATAACAGTGCCTTGCACTTTTTTTTATGAACCATTGGTTCTGGAATCTTAAAGATTCTTTTCTTGAATCCAAAAAGAAATTAAAACAGTGCCTTGCACTTGTAAATCTGCACTGTTGCGCTCCTGGGTTAGCGCAAGCCACCAGAGAGCGCCACGTGTCAACACCAGAACCACTTGCGCTGTGCGTTTTAAAGATAGATCATTGCTCTCTGAAATTGGCGCAACTCACCAGAGCGCGCCACGTATCAGCAGTGAACAGCGCAGCGCAGCGCACTGGCGCAGCACACTGCGCTTGCATGACACGTGTCACCTCCACAAGCGCTTGCGCTCAATAATTGGCGCAAAGCTCCTGACAAACCACTGTCAGATAATTAATGCACTGCATTATTTACAGAAGAGCCAAGCCCAATTAAAAAAGGCCTAACATGATAAATAAAATTCAATGTATTACTTTAAAAAGGGGCAGAGCCCAAACAAAACAGATGCTCTGCATCATTTATAAAGGGACAGAGCCCAAATCAAAAAGGCCTAGTAGGCCAGAATAAAATGCAGTGCATTATTAAACAGGGGCAAACCCCCAGCACAGGCCTAATAGGCCAAAGATAAAAACGTTGAATATTCTCAACTGGACTTGGCCCAATCATGGCCGTAAGTCCTCAAATTAAATTGACTGAGCGAGATTGCTCTCTTAAATCAATTTACATCCGGTTCAAGGGTACATCTCTGAACTCCTCTGACACCTATCGTTGTAATCCTTCAACGACGTCAGAGAGGTGACGGGTCGCGACAACCCCACATCGATACGGACTGCGGGGTCCTTAAACTCGTGGATTGAAACGTCCTTAAAGTAATATTCGTCCCAAAATGGGAATGTTGGACCGAAACGTTCTTAAACTAATATTCGTCCCAAAATAGGAACGTTGGACCGAAATGTCCTTAAACTAATGTTTGTCCCCAAATGGGAATGATGGACCACTATGTCCCTAAACTGGAACATGGACTACCATCTCCCTAAATTGGAAATCGACCGCAATGTCATTAAACTAAACAATAGAGCCAATTGCTCTCTTGTCGGATCCAAACGATCCCGTTAAGTTGATCTTAGTCTGGAGATTAGGCTAGCGTATCCTTAACAAAAGTTTAAGTTGATCTTAGTCTTAAATAGGGCTAACGTATCCTTAAACTAAAACACCAAACCCAAATCTAAGAAAATACGGATTTGGACTAATCCACGTCCTACGGGCGACGACATAAATTAGTCTCCGTATACAATCCACGGGCAACCACAAACAAAACAAACACCCACGACACGAAGTGAACATCTGGAGAAGGAGAAAGTTGCTACCGCGATGCGGTAGCGTAATTAACTGCAGGGGCTTGCGCCTGCAGGGAAGAGCGTCCCCACAATCAAAAACCCCTCAAGCGAGGGGGAATCTGACGAAGTCTGCTACATCGGCCGCATCCGTCTAAACATCCGATACACGGTGCCATAAATCAACATAACATCTTCGGAGAGGTGGACGGATAAAACCAAATAGCATCTGCCCCGAATTTCAGGCAAGACGTTTATCGCGTCTCCGCCGCGTTATTCGGAGAGGAATAATTACCAGTTGGTAACACTAGGTAATATTTGCCTACTGCTTTTGCTGCAACAATTGCACCATTCTGTACTACTTAAAGACATATCACCCTATCCCAGTTCTCTACCTGTCTTTAGCCCATGTAACAAATTAAATATATGGGATCCTGATCCCATACCCAGGACGTAAAGTAAACTGAGAAATAGTTCTTAGTTACGAACACACCCGAAGACAATGCATCAACATGCTTATTCTTCGTTTGGGTGGCGTGGGAATCTGGATATTCCCCTATTCCTTGCTCAGACTTATGACAGTCATAAGGTAGAGTGAAACCTAGCCCAGTATAATAAGTAGGTTCGATCAATACATCCATATTATTATCTTGATTAAAGCATGTCATTGGTCGCTACCAGGAGAGAGAGAAGGATAATCACTTTGCGTGCGCTCTTTGCAAGATTAGATTGGTTATTTTATCTAATCAGGATGGCTCCCACTGTTTTTATCAATTCTTCCTTCAAACCCTAAAAGGTAAGATTATCCAGGATTAATTACACCCTACAGGTTTGCCAATCGTTCGGCCAGGCAGGTATCGGTACTCCGAGGGAGGTTCCTCGTGCTTTCGCACGGACCTAATTAAAATAAATCTCGTTTTCTTAGAGGCATAACCCCGTTGACACCTTTCTAGACACCTACTAGATTAGCTAATTGTAAAGTGCAAAACTCTCCCAGGAGTAACTCTTACTCGCAGTGGGTATCGGGATCCAACTATCATATAGAAGGTATACAATCTCATTGCAAATTTCAACACTTGAAATTCCCAATAATGGTTTTTAGCCCTAGCGTCCTATGACCTTGACGGATGCTAAACTACCCATAGGCCGCTAGTCAAGTTCAACCCGTTCATTTCTTGATTGAATTAGACCCACCCGCATGACCCTTGACGGAGGCCAAACAACTTTGTACGACTACCTTAATCCAATCGCATCACATGCTACAGATAAGTACTAATTAGCTACCGTACACTACGCCTTGATGGAGGCCAAACTACTATAGCACGAATACTAAAATACCACTTATCTGAAATGACAGAGGGCTACGCAGGTTTTTAAGAAAACTATGAGCGTAATGAACTTGAAATCGTTGTAGAATCTAATGGTTTTGAAAAGGAGTGTTTTTAGGCTTTTGTTGGTTTTGCTAAAGAGATCACTCCCGGTGAAGGGATCTCGGCTCTTTCCTCATCGAATGAGGTGCGGGATATTCAGGAATACCATTATGCAAAGCAAGAACTAGAGAAGATTTTCAAAACAAAACCGAGTTGATTGTAGCATTTGCTAGTTTCGCTAAAGTGGTCACTCCCGGTGAAGGGATCTCGGCTCTTTCCTCATCGAATGAGGTGCTGGATATTCATCAAGGAATACCACCATGCAAAGCAAAAACTAGAGCTACCCTTTTTGAAAATTTGATTCTACAACATCTTTCGGTTTCTTTCTTTTCATTAATCTCATTAATGAAGTCCCATCATTTAATGTTTCCTAAACATTACAGAAAAGTGAAACGAAAATAGAACGTACGCTTATGCCATCCGTATTCGCCACTGGGTCCCGTCATGCACCGTTAGGTTACTTAACTACCGGCAGAGCGAGGGCTGGACTAGCGTGGGTGCAAAACATAAGCAATGTTTATTATATATCATATATATAATACAACATTCATTTCATGCGGTTATATGATCACATCACAGAACTAAGCAGCAGAAGTAACATATGAAATATTGGATATAATAGTATTTCCGTGTTTTAAATTTAGCCAGTAATGTAAAACACGGATTCCACGGTCGTGAAAAATAGCCAAACACACATCCCATAGACCCTTAAGAGAGCGGCAAGTAACCCTACCAATTCTAGAGTTAGGAGACCCGGTCTCAACTCCTTGAGATGGTCTCCCACTGGACCGTAGAACCCGGTTACTTGTGCTCCCCGTCTTGGGTCTATCCTAATGAGAAAAAGTAAATAATATACAATAGTGGTGACATCATCCTCAACCCGGAAGTGCCCCAATAAAAGAATATTACATACAAATTTTACATGAATGAAAATTGAAAAACTCTCATTTCACATAAAACCCCCGTCTATTCAATCACGACGATCCAATAAAACATATCACCAGCAACATATGATATCACATATCATCAACGAAAGTAATTACGCGTATTCCAAATTCCGTTGACATATAGCAACGAGATTTGGGATACCCCACGTATTACACTTACGGCCGCAGAAAAGAAATGTAAAACTGCAATAATTAGAATCCGCATATCCTTAGACATCATAAACCCGGAATATCTCATATTCCGGATTTCATGCCTAACTTTAAAAACCCCGCATTTTAGTCTCATATAAGAAACTCTTTTTAATATTTTAGTCGGATAATTCAACAGGATTCTCGACTACCCGATCGAATATGCGTTGGAAACTATAGTAGATGGCCGCAACCCCGATGTCGTCGACCAAGTGCACTTAAGCGGAACACCGTGGCCACGAGCACCCGAGTCGGTGCTATTGTCAACGGGGTTCTCTTACAGTCACTGGTTGGGGAAATGGGGCGAGGCTATCTAGTAAAGTTAATCGGTGAGTATTTGCGTACGATACGCGATTGCGACCGAGTTTCGACCCGAATCGAGACTTCGTGGCAATCGATCTACCGAGATTAAAACGCTAGATTTACAAACACTAACTAGTTTTCATAAAACCAATTAAATGAGGATCCTAACTACTGCATCCATATCAAATTAAAACCCAAAATGATGCAACTATTACGATCACGAAACACTCCGTATTAGTCCCTTACCAAATTAACATCTCATGAAATTTTGGACTAATCAAACAATACCTGAAACCCCAAAATCAAGTCATTGGAACACCGAAAAAATTTCGAGGCCAGAACACATAGGAAAATCGGCCACACCCGTTTTTTCCGAGTTTTCGCCGGGTCAAAAGTGGCATTTTGGCCTCAAATTTCTCCAGGGTTCAAATTGCATCATATACAACATTCTGCAGTTACTTAAAAAAATTTTAGAGGATATTTTAAAATCGACAGAAACTGGATTTTTGGCTTTCATTGTTTTAGAGTTTTCCGGTTTCATGATTCTAATTACATCGTCTAATTTTCTAGCTTAGGCTCTGATACCATGAAAGTGTATCTTAGCACCAGCAAGGGGTCCAAGAGGCATCAAGCATGCCAAATCCAAATTTTTATGGCACTAAGCTAGATTTAACAAGATCTTTAGTTAGGTGATTAGGGTTTAGTTTTGATATCTAGTAAACTATAAAGAAGTGAAAGATGGCTATACCCTCGTAGATCAAGTCCTTCACTTCACATGTTCCGTGTAGTAGCCCCGCGACTCCACTACGCTCCACTTGAGGCTTTGGATGAGCTTCTTCCAACGACCTTCGTGCCGAAGATGATCCACGCGAAGTCCCTCCACCTCAAGCTACCTCTACACTAAACTCTTTAGCGTAGTAAACACGCTACACTCTATCGCTAGTCAAGTGTAGGATGGTGAAGTAGGGGATGTTAAAAGCTCACAAGTTTATGTTCAAGCTTCATGGTTCACATCACATGTGAGGGTTGAAGCTTGAACTATAGCAATTGAGGAAGAAGAAGAAGCTAGAGAGAAACCATGGGAGCAACTCAAGAAAATGGCTAAGTGTTCAAATGAGCTCATGAATGAATGGCAACCCTTGACCCCCACTCATTCAAGCATTGAATTTTGCAATATAAAATTGCAACCATGCTTGAATAGTGAGTAAAGATGAATAAACAAATATAAATCCCATGCTCGCAACCATGCTCCTATTTTCCACCTCATTTCTATTTTTCTCAAAAATAGAAAACATGCCATGCTTCATATATATATTTATAAATATATCATATAAATATATATATTTAATACATATTAGTTAAGATATAATTATATCAAATCTAATATATATCACATTATTTAATCAACACTTGATTTAATAATCCGGTTATATCATATATGATCGACTAATATCATATATATGTATATCAAATTATCAAATCAACACTTGATTCGACAATCTGATTATATCATATAAAACCGAACCAATAACAGATAACTGCCAGATTATAATACGGTATCACATACACGTATTTAATCAGGCCCACACACATATCACATATGTGTTCTACTTCATTTCGTTTGAACCAGGAAACTTCTGTGTGGGACTCTAACGACCCGTCAATACGCCAGTAGTAGGTGATGATCACATCAGTCACCTACAAGCCATCGGCGGTACTATCTGGCCATAACGGTTACCCAGGTATTGAGCAATATGAAGATCAACAAGCAAGCTTGTCCATAGTCTCCATGAAGCCTATCAGTAACACTATCGTACAGTCCGGTCTATTCGTTTGATATGTCGCATATCATGTCTAGGGGTTGTAAATATCAGTCCCCAGTAACATGATAAGTCATGCCGATGTCTGGCATATAACGGTTCGAAAAACTACTGATAACACTTATCAGTAAATCTCGGCAGCAGCCCTGGCCAGGGACTTCCGGTTATAACCAATCGAGCATAGCGCAATATCAATCCCCAATACCGGGAGAGACGAAACCCCTCCAATCGTTCATTACCTCCATGCGACTCGGGACTGTACCTAAAATCCACCTATTATCTGACGATAGGTAGGAAATCAAAGCACAGTGGGAGCTGCACAAGACTCTATGAAGATCTCGGATCTACAGACTAACCTGTACCAGTGTCACCAGAGGACTGCTATCTGACGAAAAGTATACTACCACATAGGAGTCCTCGGCGAGTCCGTTTGGTGTATCCATTCTCCAATGAGCACCTGTGTACAATCTTTGATGTCACACATTAATGGTTGTGGGATCAACCATCGCGCTCTAAGGGACAAGAAACGTACACACTAGTCTACTCTGGAATATCGATGCCCTAGTCTCGATATTCTCTCGACTAGGAACTAATTAAAGGATGTACTTTTGGACCACTCTGGCCCCACTAGTATGATCTCATCATAGTCCTGGTAGTCAAGTACATATCCTAAAGGCTTTATCAACATGTAAGAGATAGAAAGTATAAATACCAGTCTACATGTTAAAATAAAGGTAACCTGATAGCATACTATCATGCCGAGTAAGAAAGTCCTCTATATATATGTCCAAGCATCCACTATATCATCAAAAATGGTCTCTAGGGCATACATATTACTAACAGAGGTTACCCACCAAATCTGCGGAGTGGCTAATGGATTGTCGAATCCAATTGAATCCTTAGGTTCTGCTAAATTTTTAGTAATCGTTTGTGGTTCTGAAATCACTTCCAATTCTACCATACGCCCACTAATGTTTTCTGAAAAGAATTCATTTTACTAAAACCGCGACGAGTCAAGAACAATATAACTATTGATCTTCCATATGGTAGAATGTTAACCCTTGTCAATATTGGGTTACGATAGCGCTGTGGCCGGTGCGGAACAAAACCCGACGTTTAAAAACTTGGCACTAATGGAACCCGCTAGAATCGAACCATAAACCTATACTAGCAAACTACAAAGAGCTAAACTACTGAGATAAAAATGGTTATACCGAATGAACCAAGTCCTTCGGTCTTCTGTCATCTTCCCAAGCTCCATGAGGCGTCCTGAACTGAACTTGGTCGCTCGTCTTCCTTCGTCGATGATGATCTACCAGAGGGATGTAGCACTTGGCTCTAGCTCCACACCATAAACAAGTGAAGCAACTAGGGACTCTAGGTTGCTAATCTAGAGTGCCTAGGATGTAGTGAATGGATCCATATGTTTATCTATCTCACCCCCTCTCTTGATTCTCAACTCATGAAATTGTAGAGTGGAGGTTAAGGTTGAAGGTGGATGATCTCAAGAAAAACACTAGAGAGGAGAGTGAAGCATGATGGTGAGGTTGCAACCTCAAAGAAAAATGAACCATCCATGGAGAGAGAAAAAGAGAAGCTAGGTTTTATAAAACCAATTCTTTCAATATAATATCAATCCCATGCTTGAATAGTTTGCACAAATGAATTAATAATTCATTTGTACACACTATGCAAGCATGGTTCTCACCATACTCCCCTCTTTCAATTATCCACCTCATTATCCATCTAAAGTAAATGGTTAAATCCAAAATGAGATGTCCGCCTTCTAGAACGTTATCCATATAAATACGGATTACATTCTACTGTATATAAATACATGTATTCGTACCGAAATACGAATACCCGAAGAGATAGAATAACACAAAGAACATAATACTAGAATATACATATCGAAATACATATACGTAAATTATTAAATCAATACCTGATTTAATAATCTGGCTCAAACCCGAGCCGGCTAGTATTATCAACTGTCCGATCGAAATTCCTGGTACACAGTACAATCAATCGATCGGAACCCAACACGTATGCAATATGGCTACTACATCGTTTTGCCAGAATTAGGGGAACCCTCTGTGGTGGACTCTAAAGACTCGTCAATACGCTGGCAGTGGGTTTAACCATAAGCACGTCAGTGGCACTAGCTGTACGTAACGGCTACCCAGGTATTGAGCGAAAGGAAGGCCGACAAGTAAATTCATCGAACCCCTACTGAGCCTATCAGTGACAATCTTCATATAGTCCGGTCTGTTCGTCTAAGAGTATCACATATTTCGTGTCGGTATTAATCCCATCACCCACTAAGAAACTACTGATCCAAATCAGTAATTATCGTCTACTTTGGCCAAGGATTTCTGGTGATGGCCACCCGTGTACTGCGCGACATCAACCCCCAATACCGGGAAAGATGAATCCCTGACGATCCGCTCACTGCCCCCATGTGGCTCGGGACTGTACCCAACTAAAACATGTTTGCACGACTCCTTTGAGCCGTGGTAGGGTAGTAATCAAAGCACAGTGGGAACTCACACGAGACAAATGACGATCCTAGGTCGACAGACTAACCTGTACACATGTTACCTGGGAACTGCTATCTGACAATAGGTATAATACTAACTAGCATGTTCCTGGCGAGTCTGTCTAGTGTACCATAACCCAATGAGTACCTGTATACTATCTTAGGTGACTGACTGATACCAATGGCTTGTGAGACCGGCTACCGCCCCTCGTCAGGGTCTCGATAAGTATACACTAGTCTACTACGGAGTATCTATGCCCAGTCTCGATACTCTCTCGACTGGGGACATTTAAGGATGTGCTTATAGACTACCCAGCTCTTGCGTATATGATCGCCATTATAATGCTGGTAGTCAAGCAAGAATCCTATGGGCTCTATCAATATATAATAGTGATCTGTAATACCACATAAAGTATGTCTATGATGATAAAGACAAATCAGATAGGATACTATCATCTCGATTAAGACTATTTTACCTGTATAGATCCTCCCTCAATCATCATAATCGCGTGCTTGCGATTACAATAATTGACTTGAGAGCACTATAGCCAACAGTCAAAGCCCGGGATAACCCACAAAATTCCATTACTGAAACGTGCCTAGAGTTTATCCGAATTCTGGTTTTAAGTATAAGCCGGACAACTCCATATACCTTAACATCGTTAAGATATGAATCCATTCTATATCCAATATAAAAACAAATGCACTAATTTAATTTGAACCAGATTCAAAATACATGCAGCCGTTCCCAGCGCATATCAACTAAATGGAAGAAAGCCAAGCTATATTACTCATCAAAGAATGCACCCATCTATGAGTAACCTGAAAGAGAAGCAATTTCTCAAAACTACTACTTACAACGGAATACCTAACACTAGTATCTACATTTTCGATCACCTTGAAGAATCCTGATACTTGCAACATATGGTTCTCTACTTTATTCTTATAACTATATCTTCTCAAAATCTGGACTTTATATTTCAACGAAATACTTGTATAAAACTAGAGAAGTCATGAGTAAACAGAATATAGTACGAGTACCAACCCCTTTGTTCTAACGGACATCGGACAACATACACTACTTTGTATAAGTCCTCTGAGTTCAATAACTCAAACCCTGTGCGTCGTAGGTTGAAAAATGTACTATGGTCAAGAAGAATTACACCGCTGTTGAATACTCCTTACCTAACCATCAACTAATATAGGTAAATGTCATAAACATAATTTCAAAAAGTTATATCTCACTTTATAAAATAAACGTACAGAAATGTCAGTTTGAAATTGGTGCATAACGACGGATATTCAAAACCAAATATTTGTCGTCAGGTAAAACCCAGGTGATTTCCTCAAATATCACAAATTACAAAGAATTCAGATATATATTGAGGATCTAATCACCCAATTCCCAATATCTTTCTCCCGCTTAGCATCCGTAACGCCATACAGATGTGAGAATCAAATCTGTTAAATACATACCCTGAAGTTAGAATCTAATTGGAAAAATAGTTTTTAATTAACACTGCACAGTAAAACTGAAACATGAAAATGTTTTGAAAGGGTGGCCAGGTATTCCTAGTAATTCCTCTTCCACTATCCAAATTCATGACAGTAACCGTATATTTCCTTGCCCTCACTCCAATCCCTTCATATGTCTTTACTTCTTACCTTCTGTACACCACACTTTGGCTAATTGGTTTTCTTCCTTCCCTATCTTTCGGCACCAGCGTAAAAGTTAGGAAGAAGACTATCCAATAAACGTAATAGGTGTACTATCCTAACAATAGGAGCTCTCGCAATATGAGAGAAGGTAAAGTGAAAAGACAACCAAATAATCCTATTCAATTTCTCCTGAACCGAAAACCATCCTCGAACTGAAACAAGTTCCTTCGAGTTCGTATGTAACTATACGATGACACATCTAAGCAATATGGATCTTTGTAGTGATACAGAGTGTTCTGAAAAAATGCAAAGGGAAAATAGGAGCGGCAGGGATATATGCGACTTAATGACAATCCAAAGCCAAAGTGTTTTAAGAAGGTTCGGTTAACTTGGTTCATGAGTTTTAGTTTGAGGTCGGGTCATGGGCGCTACCAAATAGAGAGAGAGAGAAAAGAAACACTAGGTGTGCACTCTAACTTAGATTAGATTGGTTAATCACTTTATCTAATCAGGATGGCTCCCACCGTTTCCTCGAATTCTCCTTCAAATTCTAAAAGGAGAATTAGTCGGGATCATCTGAAAATCACCTGAGGAATAACACCTTCTTATCAGTGGGAATCGGGATCCAACTATCATCATATGATAACTTGATGGAATCCACTCAAGTCACCACACTCTAGAAGGTATGCGCATGCCTAGAAAGTTTCCTTTATGTTTGAAACACCCGATGTGGTTTTTTCCCCTAGGACCCAAGTGACCTTGACACAGTCAACAAATCAAAAGGTCATATTCAAGTTCAACCAGTCATTATCTTGATTGCATTAAACCCACCCGCACGACACCTTGACACAGTCAACAAGGCCGCATGACTGTCCTAACCAATCGCATTGCATGCTACAAATAAGCACCACTTAGCTACCGCACACTACGCCTTGACACAGTCAACAAACGCAACACGAATATTAAGTACTACTCATAGGAAATGACGGAGGGCTATGACTGGTTTTTGGCGAAAAACCTTTAACGTAATGAACTTGATATCGTTGAAGGAACCTGAGCAGTTTTACAAATATATAGTGGCGCAAACTTTTACTAAAGAGTTCACTCCCAGTGAAGGGATCTCGGCTCTTTCCTCATCGAATGAGGTGCATGATATTCCTAACTGAATACCACGATGTAAAACAAAAAAATCGACTATAGTGAAGTTATTACAATGACGCAAACTTTTGCCCAAGAGGTCACTCCCTATGAAGGGATCTCGGTTCTTGCCTCGTCGAATGAGGTGCTAGATATTCAGAACCGAATACCGCTGTGCAAAGCAAAATGAAATGTCGGTAATAACGGTTTTCAAAAATTTGTTCCAACAATATCATTTAGGTTTGTTTTTCCTTGCATTAATCAAAATTAACGCAGTCCCATCAATTAATCCATATCACACCAGAGAAAGGAACGAAAATACAATGTACCTATATGCCATCCGCATTCACCACGGGGCTCCGTCATGCACCGTTATGTTATTTAACTAACGGCAGAGCAGGGGCTGGACTAGCGCGGATGCAAAACATATACAACATCTGCTATATATATATATTCGTCCCAAGCATGATATAAGCAACGTCACAGAACATCAACAAGCAACATAGAATGGAGGATAATCTTGGAGCCTCGGGTTTTATTTGAGCCACAAATGAGACCCGACGTTCCCTGTTGTGTGGATAACTTGTGCAATGAAAACCTGGACCCCTATGAGAGTGGCAAGATACCCGCCAATCCCAGAAGTGAGGCAACCCTAATCAACAAAGTGAATGGGCCACCGAGCACTTCATGGAATCCGGTAACGTGAGCACCCCTCAGTGGGTCATCCTATACCCCCTACGAGTGCGGCGAATAGCCCACCAATTGTAGAGGAAGGCCCCCTCCGTCTCAACACCATGAGATGCGGGCCCGTTGCCCTCTAGAACCTGGCTACTCGAGCACTCCACAGCGGGGTAATCCTAGTACAGAAAAGAAAAGTATATATACAATGGCGACATCAACCCCAACCCGGTCGTGCCTCAACTAAAGAATATACAATCTGGTAGAGAAGGTTGTCCACATGTCGGACGCTCGCCCCACAATACCAAAATAACAAATGAATCTTAACTGTACTACTACCATTGCACCGCAAGTTATCAACCACGACAATCTAACCATAATATCAGCACAATCACAGAACATCAACGTGAATGTCATGTTCGCAAACCCGTCTAATAGAACATATAGCAGTTAGACGGGTTATACCGCTCAATGACATTCACGGTCGCAGATAGTAATGTATGCACTGAAACTTATAAACGGTGTTAAAATGGCGACTTCGAAATACTCCGTATTGCCCCAAACCAAAGATGACAGAATATGTAATCTGGGCAAAATCAACAATACCAAAAAACCAATATTCAAGAGTCCAGAACACCACCAAAATTTCAAGACCCAAATCCTATGTAGGGCCGGCGATGCCGGGAAATAAGGAATCTCGCCGGCCAAAACATGATGTTTTGGGCTCGTTTTTCAATGGTGTTCTAGATATCACATAAGTAGCCTTCTGCATTGTTTAAAATTTTTTTTGAAGACTTTAAAAAATCGATAAAAACTTGAATATTGTTTCGATTCTTTTAGAGTTGTTTCGGTTTCGTAATTTTAAACATCGTTTAAACTGCTAGTTAAGGGTTTATGGGCTGGCTTTGATACCATGTTGGGTTACGATAGCGCCCTGGCCATCTACCGCTGCTGATGCGGAACAAAAATGACGTTTAAAAAACTTGGCGCTAACGAACCCGTCTAGAATCGAACCATAAACCTACACTAGCAAACTACAATGAGCTAAACTACAAGGTTAGAAATGGTTATACCGAATAAAATGTGTCCTTCGGTCTTCAACCATCTTCCTTGGCTCCTTGAGGCGTCCTCGATTGAACTTGGCTTCCGGTCTTCCTCCATTGAAGATGATCCACCCGAGAGATGTAACTCATGGCTCTAGCTCCACACCAAAGATCAAGTGAAGCAACTAGGGACTTTAGGTTGCTAATCTAGAGTGCCTAGGATGCAGTGAAGTGTTCAAAGTGTTTATCTATCTCACCTCCTCTCTTGATTCTCAACCCATGAGATTATAGAGAGGAGGTTGAGGATGAAGGTGGAGGAGATCAAGAAATTAGAGAGGAAAATGAAGCTAATGGTGAGGTGAAGAAAATCCAACCATGCAAAGAATTTTTCCAACATCAAGTGTGAAAATAACATGAAGCATGGTTTTAATAAACTCATTTTTCCAATATAAAATCAAGCCCAAGCTTGAATAGTTTGCACAAATGAATTAACAAAGCTTGAATAGTTTGCATAAATGAATTAACAATTCATTTGTGCAACACTATACAAGCATGGCTCTCACCATACCCCCCCTCTCTCCTTTTCTACCTCATTTCCCATTAAAATAAATGGAGAAATCTAAAATGAGGTATCTACCTTCTAGAATGTTATCTATACAAATACGGATTACACTATACTATATATGCATACCTGTATTCGTACCGAAATACGAAACCTAAAGAGATAGAATAACACAAAGAACATAATACTAGAATATACATATCGAAATATATATACGTAAATTAATAAATCAATACCTGATTTAATAATACGGAAACCCGAGCCGACTAGTATTATCTGTTGGATATATATGCTCTAGAGGCCATTATTATATATGTATACATGTGGATGCTTGGACATATATATGTACAGGACAGTCTTGCTCGATATGATAGTATGCTATCTGATTTGTCTTTATCTTAACATGTGCATATATTTTACTTGCTATTACGTATCATTCATATATGTTGATAAAGCCCGTAGGATCATTGCTAGATTACCTGCGTTGTGATGGTGATCATACTTGTGGGAGCTCGGTAGTCGGTAAGCACATCCTTAAAAGGCCCCTAGTCGTGGGAGTATCGAGACTGGGCATCGATATTCCGGAGTAGACTAGTGTATATGTTTCTAGACCCCGACAAGGGGCGATGGTACGGTCCTGCAACCATCAGCCTTTTGCACCTAAGATCGTATACATTTGCTCACTGGGGGTGAGTACACTGGACGGACTCACCGAGAACTTCTAGATGGTATTATACCTATCGTTAGATGGAAGTTCTCAGGTGACATGAGTACAGGTTAGTCTTCGGACCTGAGATTGTCATTTGTCTCGTGTGAGTTCCCACTGTACTTTGATAACTACCCTACCACGGCTCTACCGAGTCGTGCAAACAGGTTTTCGTTGGTTACAATCCCGATGTTAGTTGTATGTATGCCCTAGAGGCCATTATTGTACATGAGATGTATATTATAGTGGATGTTGGGTCATATATAGGGAGGACTTTCTTGCTCGACACGATGTTTGTTAGATTACGAAACCGAAACTACTCCGAAACATGCAACATCGAACCCTAGTTTCTGTCGAATTTTAAATGGTCTATAAAATTATTTTAAACAAGTGTAGAATGACTTTAGTAGACGGCCGCACCCCTGATACCCACGACGAAGCGCACTTAAGCGGAACACCGCGGCCGCGAGCACCCGGACGGATGCTTTTGGCAATGGAGTTCTCCTACAGTCACTTGGTCGGGGCTATGGGGCGGGGCTATCTAGTAAGGTTACCCAGCGAATATCCACGTATGCTATGTGGTTGCGACGGACTTTTGATCACATCAAAATCCTATGGCAACCAATCAAATGAGACTAAATTGCTAGATTTATAGAATTCAAATATTGTGGATTCCAAGTATTGTAGTTTTCACTTTATTTTCTGCGACCGTAAGTGTAATATGCGAGGTATCGCTGGTTTCGTTGCTATACGTCAACGACAATTGGGATACGCATATTTACTTACGTTGATGACATGTGATGTTATATGTTGCTGGGATATGTTATATTGGATCGTCGTGTTTGAATAGCCGGGGTTTTTTTTATGTGAGATGAGAGTTTTTCATTTTCATTCATGTAAAAACTTGTATGTAATATTCTTTTATTAGGGCACTTCCTGGTTGAGGAAGATGTCATCGTTGATGTATATACTTTTCCGCATTACGATAGACCAAAGGAGGGGAGCACAAGTAACCGGGTTCTAGAGTCCAGTAGGAGGCCATCTCGAGGAGTCGAGTCCGAGTCTCCTAACTCTAGAATTGGTAGGGTTGCTTGCTGCTCTCGTAGGGGTCTTGGGATGTGGGATTAGCTATTCTTCACGACCGTGGAATCCGTGTTTTATATAGGCTTAAATTAAAACCTGAAAATCTTAGTATATCTAATATTTCATATGTTGTCTTCTGCGGCTGATATTTTGTGATGTGATCACTTTATATTCTGAGATGGATACATTATATTATATATGAGATATATAATAGACGTTGCTTATGTTTTTCACCCGTGCTAGCCCTGCCCCGCTCTGCCGTTAGTTACCTAACCTAACAGTGCATGACGGGACTTCATGGCAAATGCGGATGGCATAAGCGTACGTTGTATTTATCTGTGATACTTAGGTAACTTAAATGATGAGACATTCATTAGTGAGGTTAATGAAAGAAAATAAACCTAATAATGTTGTGGAATCAAATTTGAAACCCACTCGGCTTTTTACGAAAAAGCAAAGTTTCAAAATGCGGAGCTTAAGCCACTCCTTTTAAAACCATTTAATTCTACAACGATATCAAGTTCAAAACGTTAAAGGTTTTCTTAAAAACCATCTGCAACCCTCCGTCATTTTAGGAAGTAGAGTACTTTGTAATCGTGCTGCGTTTGTTGACCTTAACCAAGGCGTAGTGTACGGTAGCTAAGTGATGTCTACCTACACAGCATATGATGCGATTAATTAGGACAGTCATGCGACTTTGTTGACCTTAGCCAAGGGTCATGTGGGTGGGTCTAATTAATTATGAAATGACGGGTAGAACTTGACAAGTGCTTGTGATTTGTTGACCATAACCAAGGTCATAAGCCACTAGGGGTAAAAACCATTATCGGGAGTTTCATGTGTTGAAATTTGCAATGAGATTGCATACCTTCTATGAGATAGTTGGATCCTGATACCCACCGCGAGTAATTGTTACTCCTGGGAGAGTTTTGCACTTTATAATTAACTGATCAAGTAGGTGTCTAGAAATGTATCAACGGGGTTACGCCCCTGGGAAAATGAGGTTTATTTTAATTAGGTCCGTGCGAAAGCACGGGGAACCTCTCTCAAACTACCGGCACTGGCTTGGCTTAAAGATTAGCGAACTTGTAGGGTGTAATTAATTCCGGCTAGTCTTTCCTTTTAAGTTTTGGAGGAAGATTTGATCAAAACAGTGGGAGCCATCCTGATTAGATAAAATATATAACCAATCAAATCTTGCAAGAGCGCACGCAGAGTGTTTTCTTCTCTCTCTCCAGGTAGCGAACATGTCACACCTTAATCAAGATAATAATATGGATGTATTGACCGAACCCGCTTGTTATACTGAGCTGGGGAACGTTGGTCCCGCTCCAACTTATAATTGTTATAAGACCGAGCAGGAAATAGGGGAATACCAGGATTCCCATGCCGCCCAAATGAAGAAAGTACATGATAGATGCATCTTCTTTGGGTGTGTTCGTTACAGAGAACTGTTTCTCAGTATCCTCTACGTCCTGGGTATTTGATACCGGATCAGGATCCCGTATATGTAATCTGTTGCATGGGCTACAGAAAGGTGGAGAACTGGGAATGGGTGATATGTCTCTAAGTATAGAGAACGGTGCAATTGTTGCAGCCAAGGTGTTGGCAGTTATCACCTTGTATTACTAAAATACATTGATTCTGAACGAATGTTATTAGATACCGAACCTGATATGCAACATTATATTAGTCTCTTTATTTACTAAAGAAGGATAGAATTTTGTATTGTTGGATAATGTTTTGAACATTTCCTATATCAAAGTGTTGATCAGTTCAGGCACGTTATCTAATAGCATATACGTTCTAAATCAAACCACAATTCTTAACGTATAGAACACACACAAGAGGAAGAATTCAGAAATGAATGAATCCTACTTATGGCATTGTAGACTAGGTCATATCAATGCGATCCGACTAGCTAAGTTACATTAAGATGCATATTTAAATCAGTTTGAATTTACATCTTGTGAAACTTTCCAGTCATGTCACAAAGATAAGATGACCATAGCTCCGTTTACTTGAAACAGAGAAAGGGTTAGTAAACTCTTGGGATTAATACATGATGATGTATGTGGTCCCCTGTCTACACATGCCAGGACTAGTTCTTTGTACTTCATTATGTTCACTGATGGTCTCTCAGGATTCGGACATGTGTTCTTGTTGAAACACAAACTTGAAGATTTTGAGAAATTCAATCAATATAAATCCGAAGTAGAAAACCAAAACGGGCATAAGTATTATGTCCTTTGATGGGATCAGGGAGGAGAATACTTGTGCATGGAATTCTTGGACTATTCTAAAGGAGAATGAGATTCTTTCTTTGCATTACGCCTCCGTATGCACCACAGCACAATGATGTATCGGGGCGGAGCAATCAGACCCTATTAGATATGGTGCGCTCTATGATGAGTACTGCTGAGTGCCTATTTCCTTTTAGGGTTATGCGCTTGAAGAAGCAGCATACCTATTGAATTGGGCTCCAATCAAATCAGTGTCTACCACTCCATATAAGATATGGTATGGGAAGAGCCCATCTCTTAAGCATGTTAAGATTTGGGTTGTCCGGCCTATGTCTAAAAGCAAAATCTGGACAACCTTGAGGCAAGGTCAGTTCTGTGGAAGTTGTTGGGTATCCCAATCATTCGCAAGGGAATATCTTCTACCACACCGAGAAACAAAAGGTGTTTTATTTCTCGGCATGCCACCTTTTTTTAGAAAAAGGAAATTTTAAGGAAGAAATTTGTGGTCATGAGGTAGAACTGGAATGAGTTCCAGCTATACAAACTACAGCTGATGATTTAGTAGAACCAGAGGATTCAATTGTTCCCAACGAACTTCAACCTCTCCGTCGATCTAGTAGGGTTCCTCATACGCCTGAGAGATACTTCGGTTTCTCGATGACAGAGGGAGCGAGGATTGCATCATGAGAGATGATGAGCTAACTAGCATCGAGCAGGCTATCAAGAGTAGGGACTCTGTAAGAATGGCTGGATGCTAAGCGATCTGAGATGGAATCCATATACACCAACAAACTATGGACTTTGGTTGCTATATCTGAAGGGTTAAATCCCCATCGGGAGCAAGTATATCTTGAGAAGATTACTTGGTGTAGATGGAAAAGTTGAGACTTTCAAAGCTAGACTTGTTGCAAAAGGTTCTCGTCATCGACCAGGCGTGGATTATGATGAAACCTTTTCTTATGCCTATGCTTAAGTCCATCTGGATCCTGCTTGCCATTGCTACATACCATGACTGCGATATCTGGCGGTTGGGTGTCATGACTGCTTTTTCTGAATACTGATTTAGAAGAAAGCGACTATAAGTACACATCCAAAGGGCTTCGTAGACAGTGGGAGCAGCTGAAACGTGTACAAGTTGCTTTATACGTTAAAGCAGGCACCGCAGAGTTGGAACATCTGTTTTTATGTGGTAGTCAAAGTGTTTGACTTCATCAAAACGATAGATGAACCTTGTATATACAAAAAGATAGTATAGAGTAAGGTGGTCTTCCTCGTATTGTACGTGGACGACATACTCTTTATAGAAAAGGAGTTTCTTTTGCTACACTCGGTCAATCTCCTCTTATCACATTGATTCTCCATATAAAATTAAGGTGATACCTCCCGAATCCTGGGTTTTAGATCTATGAGATAGATCTAAGTGGATGATATGATTCTCACTAGGTGTAGTGAGATGGTATCAATCGATCCTGGGGAGAATCACTGGATAGCTTCCAAGGTGGTAAGGACGACTAAAAGTCAGTCACAGGCACTGTCTTTACCCTCAGTGGAGGGACGATATGTTGGAAGAGTTCCAAGCTAGATACCGGGGTAGACTAGACGATAAAGGCTGGATACATCGCTATCAAAGATACTACCAAAGAGGTAGTTTGGGTGTATATTTGTTCATGAGATGAACTAGGTTCCCACCATTGTGTAACAATGGAGGTATAGCTTTGGCCTAGGAACCCCGGTCCCATCAGTGACCCAGACATATTCTAAGGCAGTATCACCTGATCATAGAGATGGTTGATCTCCAAGAGATCGAGGTTAGGATAGTAGACTCAGAGGTCAACACGACGGATCCACTCACTGAGGCCTTTCTTGCGAGAGACTTTTATAGGACGTTGGGTATGCTATACTACAACAACTGGCCTCAGTGCAAGTGGGAGATTGTTAGTTGTATGTATGCCCTAGAGGCCATTATTGTACATAAGATGTATATTATAGTGGATGCTGGGTCATATATAGGGAGGACTTTCTTGCTCGACATGATAGTATGTTATCTGGTTGCTCTTTATCTTAACATGTACACTTACTATCTCTCTGTTAAATGTTGATAAAGCCCTTAGCATGTGTACTTGACTACCAGGATTATGGTGTAGATCATACTAGTGGGGCCTGGGTAGTCCATGAGTTCATCCTTCAATGTTCCTGGTCGTGGGAATATCGAGACGGGGCATCGATATTCCAGAGTAGACTAGCGTATATCTTCTCGACCAATGAGATAGGCGATGGATGATCCCATATCCATTGGTGTTTGACATCAGAGATGGTATACGGGTACTCAGTGGAGAATGGGTACACTGAACGGACTCGCCGAGAACTCCTAGATAGTATTATACCTCACATCAGATAGCAGTTCTCTGGTGACACTGGTACAGGTTAGTCTGTCGACCCGAGATCATCATAGAGTCTTGTGTGTCTCCCTCTGTGCTTTGATTTCCACCCTACCACGGCTCTACTGCGTCATGCAAACAGGTGGTTTTTGGGTACAGTCACGAGTCACATAGGGGCAATGAGCGATAGGAAGGGATTCTTCTCTCCCAGTATTGGGGGTTGATGCTGCGCTATGCTCGATTGGCCATAACTGAAATCCCTGGCTAGGGTAGATGATATTTACTGATAAGTGTTATCAGTAGTTTCTTGCCCGTTATGGACCTTACATCGGCATAACTTATCAAGCTATTGGGGTCTGATGTTTACCATCCCTAGGTGAGATATGCGACATATCAGACGAACGGACCAGACTGTATGGTAGTGTTACTGATTGGATTCGCAGGAGTATGAGCAAGCTTTCTTATTGATCTTCTGATTGCTCAATACCCGGGTAGCCGTTACGTTTAGCAGGCCTCTTACGGCTTGTGGGTGTTTGATATGATCATCACCTACTGTCGGCGTATTGACGAGTCTTTAGAGTCCTACACAGAGGTTTCCGGGCTCAAGCGAAACGGAGTAGGAGCACATATGAGATATGTGTGGGACCAAGATTAATACGAGTATGTGATACCGTATTCTATTGTCGCGATTTATGTTATCGGTCGGTTATATGTGATATAGCCGGGTTATCGAATCAAGTGTCGATTCGATAAATTGATACACATGATATCAGTCGGTTATATGTGATATAGCCGGATTATTAAATCAAGTGTTGATTTGATAATCTAATGTATAATTATATAATATTTGATATATTAATTTACATTTACTAGTATTATCTCACTCAAGATTACTTTTCTCACTTGATTGTGCACAAAGTATATATGTGATATGTATTTGTGTACATTAGTTTGTATCATGCTTGATAATACATGCAAACATGGATGTGTGTGACTTACACCATAATTAAGATAATGGTAAGGATTTTATTTATTTTAGTAATTCAAAATTAGTGGTATTTTGTCATGGCTTGTAAGCTTGTGGAAGCTTGTAGATCATTTGACTTGGTCCACTAACCTTGTCTTAATCAAGATATTTATTAACCAAACCATTATCTTAAACCATGGTTTAGTCTCTACAATGGTTAGTATATGATACTAACTCACCCATGGTTGCCATTCATGACTTGATTTTATTCTTGAGTTGTTTTCTTCATCTCCTTCCTCTAGCTCTCTAGCTTCATGAAAATGGTGAAAATGAGTGAGCAAAATCAAATCTAAAGTGAGCCCATTTCCTACTTCATCATCCTCTACTACTTGCCATTTAGTTTAGGGTGTTGTCTTCACAAAGTTTATCACCAAGTGAAGAGGCGGCTTGGGTTTGAGTCTCTTCGACGTAGATCGTTTTCGGCCTCGAAGACTTCGAGTAAGGTTGTTCATTTCTCCAAGGGAACCCATACTAGAGTTCAGTAGATTTCTACTTGCAGAGAAGGGATTTCTACACGGAGCTTTAGAATTAAAGGACCGGTCTACAAAGGTTGTATTCCTTGTTCACTACTTGTAATGGTTGATTACATGTTTATATTTTCTATTTACTCTAGCTAGATCCTTGGTTATGGTTCTTTAGCACTCTTGAAAATTAAAATTTGGCATGGTAATTGCTGTGAAAACCAAGTAGGCTGCTAAGGAACCCCAACACCCGAGCCAAATGGAGGCATTGAGTGCTTGTTGGCGATTCATCTCTCCTGGTATAGGGAGTCGATATTGCACTGTGTTCAATTGGTCAAGACTATAAGACCTTGGCCAAGGCAGTTGGGATTTTCTGATAGGTTGATCGGTAGTTTCTTGGATTGGTTCTGAGCCGCATCAGCATGAATTATCGGGTTATTAGGGTCTGACGTTTACCACCCCTAGACCCGGTATGCGATACTCTTAGACGAAGAGACCGGACTGTACGGTGATTGTCACAGATAGGCTCAGTTAGGATCCGGATGAGTTTGCTTGCCGGCCTTCCTTTTCGAAAAGTAGCCGTTAAGTACAGCTAATGCCGCTGATGTGTTTGTGGTTATGGATTTATCCATTAACTCACTGCCGGCATACTGTCGAGTCTTTAGAGTCCCATAGAGAGGGTCTTTCTGATTCAGACAAAATGATGTAGTGGCCGTATTGGATACGTGCAGGGTTCCGATCGATTGATGTACTGTGTACCTGGACTTTCGATCGGATAGTTGATAATACTAGCCGGCTCGGGATTGAGCCGGATTATTAAATCAGGTATTGATTTAATAATTTACATATATGTATTTCGATATGTATATTCTAGTATTATTTTTTTTGTGTTATTCTATCTCTTTGAGCATTCGTGTTTTTATGCGAATGCGAGTATGCATATACAGTAGACTGTACTCCGTATTTTATTACGGATTATATTCTAGAATGTGGACACCTCATCATGGATTTTTCCATTTATTCATTAAATGGAAATAACGTGTAAAATGAAGGTAAGGGGAGACAAATGAATTTTTAATTCATTTGTGGCAACTATTGAAGCATGGTTGATATATTTTATTCTTAGATATTATTTTACAAAACCATTGTGAGTTATTTTTCTCTCATATGGTTGCCTCATTTTCTCTTGAGCTCACCATTTTGCTTCACTCTCCTCTCCTTCTCTTGAGCTTCTCCACCTTCATCATCTCCCTCCTCTCTACACTCTCATGTGTTGAGAATCAAGAGAGGAGGTGAGATAGAGATAGAAAGACACTTAGAACCTCACACTACATTCTAGAGTTCTTGGAATAGCAACCCAAGTTCTCTAGTTGCTCCTTTTAATACTTAGCTTGGAGCTTGAGCCATGGACTACATCCCTCGGGTGGATCATCTTCGACAGAGGAGGACCGACGAACAAGCTCGATCTCGGAGAACCGAAGGAGAAAGCAAAGAAGATCAAGCTCGATCATGGTGGCTACTTGGAGCGAACGATGAGGAAGGAAGACCGAAGGACACAGATCTTTTGGTGAGATTCTTTCATCATAGTAGATAGCTCCTCATAGTTAGCTAGTTTAGGATTTACGGTAGATCCGGTTAGTGGGTTTTCATTTAGAGCCAGTTTTAAACCCTAATAAAAAATTTGTTCCACAAATGGCCACGGATGATGGCCTGGGCACTAGTGTAACCCAACATAGTATCAGAGCTGGCCTATAAACCCTTAACTAGCTAGTTTAGACGTGTTTAAAATATCGATCAACAAAAATTTCCAAAATCACAATTTCAATTTTATACTTTCTGTCAAATTTTAAAACTGTTCAAAAAATATTTTCAGTGGCCTTAAAAATACATGCAGGGTATTTTAGAAACACAGTAGAAATTTGAGCACAAGATCCCTTAACTCCACCGCGAAACGTGCTCGTTTGCCATGGTTCCATGGTCAGAGCTTGGCCACTGTGCTCAAAATTTCTTCTGTGGTTCTATTTTCTGGAATTGTGATTTTTGAGATATATGATATTAGCTCAGATTTTTTTGAGTACTGGATTGCACTTGGGGCCTATACAGAAAAGTTTTTGTCGATCGAAATTTTAAATGCGTGTTTATCAGTACATATGTTAGTATCTGCGACCGTGAATGTCATTTGATCGGTATAACCCATTTAATTGCTATATGTCCTTTTAGACGGGTTTGCAAACATGACATTTACGTTGATGTTCTGTGATTATGCTGATATTGTGGTTGGATTGTCGTGATGGATAGCCGGTGGTGAAATGGTAGCAGTACAATTAAAACTCATTTGTACATTTGTTATTGCATGGAGAGCGTCCGACATGTGGACTGCCATTTCTGTCGTATTGTATATTATTTTATTGGGGCACGACCGGGTTGAGGTCGATGTCACCTTTGTACATTTTTTTTTCCTTTTTCTGTACTAGGTTACCCTATGGTGGAGTGCTCGAATAGCCGGGTTCTAGAGGGCAACAAGCCCGCATCTCATGGCGTTGAGACAGCGGGGGTTTCACTTTAGAATTGGCGGGCCATTGGCCACACTTGTAGGGGGTATCGGATGACCTATGGAGGGGTGGCCAAGTTACCGGATCCCGTGAAGTGCTGGGTGGCCCATTCACGTTGTTGATTGAGGTTGCCTCACTTCTGGGATTGGCAGGTAACTTGACGCGCTCGTATAGGTCCAGGTTTTCATTGCACGGGCTATCCTCACGACCGGAAACGTCAGGTTTTATTTGCGGCTCAAGTGAAACCCGAGGCTCCAAAATTATCCACCATTCTGTGTTGCTTGATGAGATTATGTGATGTTGCTTATATCATGCCTGGGACGAATGCTATATATATTTTATATACACTAGTAGATGTTGTATATGTTTTGCACCCGCGCTAGTCCAGCTCTCGCTCTACCGTTAGTTAAGTAACCTAACGGTGCATGATGGGGCCCCGTGGCGAATGTGGATGGCATATACATTGTATTTTCGTCCTTTTCTGGTGTGATAGGTATTATATGATGGGACCGCATTAATTTTAATTAATGCAAGAAAAGAAACCTAAAAGATATTGTTGGAAAAAATTTCGAAAAACTGTAGTTATATTCTTTCGCTTTGCATAGTGGTGTTCGGTCATGAACATCCAGCACCTCATTCTATGAGGCAAGAGCCTAGATCCCTTCGTGGAGAGTGACCTCTTGAGCAAAAGTTTATGCTATAGATTGCTCAATTTTCTTCAAAAACCACTAGTTTTCAAAAGCGGAGCATAAACCATTTCTTTTCAAAACTGCTCAGGTTCCTTCAACGATATCAAGTTCATTACGCTAAAGGGTTTTTTGCCAAAAACCTAGCCGTAGCCCTCTGTCATTTCCTATGAGTAGTACTCATTATTCGTGTTGCGTTTGTTGACCTTGTCAAGGCATAGTGAACGGTAGCTGAGTGGTGCTTATTTGTAGTATAGTGATGCGATTAACTAGGATAGTCACATAGCCTTGTTGACCTTGTCAAAGGCTTATACGGGTGGGTCTAGGGTAATCAAGATAATGACAGGTTGAACTTGACTAGCGACTTATGATTTGTTGACCTTGTCAAGGTCATAGGTCCTTAGAGGCAAAAACCATATCGAGAGTTTCAAATATACAGGAAACTTTCTAGTGTTGTATACCTTCTGGAGTGTGGTGACTAGAGTGGATTCCATCTAGGTCATCACACAATGATATTGGATCCCAATCCTCCTGATGAGTAGGATTACTCTTGAGAGATTTTTTCACTTAACAATCAATGCTATAAACTAAGTAGGTGTCTAGAACAGTGTTAGCGGGGCTATGTGTATTATTTCAGAAAATATAAAATATTATTTTTGGAATTTAATATTAAAATAATATATTTCGCGAAAATACCCGATTTGCAAAATTAGGGTTTTCGTAAAAGGGTATAAATATATACCAATAATTGTGAAATAATTGTAGATTTAAAATGATTTATTATTTTAAAAATATATTCCTTGGATTTGGCATTTTTATAATTAATTATACGCAAGTTTAAAATTAAACCCGATTAGTGCACTACTAATCGCGATTAAGCCAAATCCGTATTTCTACAGTTTTCCATGGCTAGTGCACCATGACATGTTGCATTTGTGTTGTTTCATGGGTATTATGTGTATTTTGTGAGAAAAAGAGAAAAGGTTAAAAAGAGAATGATTGGAGAGAGAAAGAGAGAGTGAAGCTTGGACTTGAGAGGGGTGAGAATAAGTGAGAGAGAGGGGGGCTGCCTCATTCATTTCCCCCATCATTTTTTCTTCTCCTTCTTCATCTTCAAGCTCCCTCATTCTACCCTCATGACCCATGTCAAAATCTTCACCAAAACCCTATACACCCTTCATTAAAGTTGATCTCCACCTCTTTCTCATCACTTTGGACCCATCAAAGTTGGATTTTGGAGACTTTGGACTTCTAGGGTTTTGCTTGGTTGCATCCATGAGGTATAATTCCTTTTACTTAGTTTAGTTTTAAGTTTCCTAGCATCCTAGTTTAGTTTTGAGTTAAACTTGTTAGATTTATGATGTTTGGAAAATCTAAAGAGAAGTGTTTCAGTGTTTGTGTGGATTTGTGATGTTAGTAGCTGTTACAAGACTTGAGTGGTGTTTTTACTGGCCTAGAACATAGAATACGGACTTAGGAATTACCCGTGTCGGTTTTATGAAGTTTGGTGTGCCTACAGGGAATCTGGATAAACCCGGGAAGTTTCTAAGAGAAACAAACAATACCATTGACCTAGGCTGAACACTAGGAGACCACCCTGATGAAACGAACCCCATCAGAGCAGAATGGGCCGAGGATGCCGTATTTTGAGGGAGTGTGGCCGGCTACTTGGTGGTGTTTGGTGCTGGAATTGGTCCAGTAGCTCTCACACTCCATATACTACCCCATAGTACTGTTTGTTTATCCCCATTTTACCTGAGAGAGAACCTGGGAGCACATTTGGGTGTTTTTGGCTATGTTTTCCGTATTTTGGAATGCGTGGTTTTGATGTTTGGATTTGTATTTGGTTGTTAGGCGTTTGTACGTCAACAACAAGGGTTGTTTGGTTGTTTTTGCATGCGTAAGCTATAGGTTCTAACCTATAGGCAATTCATGTGCCGTATTGGTTTTCCGAACTCGATTTTAATAGCATTTATGATTGTGTATTGATATTGTAGGTACCTTCGCGTGGATTCTGTGACAGCGGAGCACATCGAATACAACTGAAAAAGAAGATCCGTGGGTGAGTAGATCCATATCTACGGGGGAAGTCGGGTGGATGGCGTATAGCACCCCCACAAATTATAAATGGAAACCGATCTATAGGATACAGTCGTAGAAACCTAGATTAGGAAACTAGGGTTATGGTTAAAAGATAGTTAGAGATGATATGAGTGATTGAATATATATATTGAGATATGAGATGAAAGCTTTAGAGATATGAAAAGTGAATGTGAATCACGGCTTATGGATATGTAGTTGCACTAGAATAAGTATGTGTTTTAGAGTAGCATGACATCTGATGTATAAGGTAGAATGTATATATGAAATTGATTTGATGTAAGATGACTTAATGCGATGAAAAGGATATACGATGTGATATGATGACTTAATTGATATGTTGGTATACGGATGCGAGTCGATATGAGATGATTGATACCCTTGCCAGTCCCCTGATATGAGATAGTTATGGATGTGACCGGGGATGTAGGTATATAGATATATATGATGTTGTGAATCATGAGTGATATGTCGTACGAGATATTAGATCCGTACCCTCATTGTCATATAAGTTGATAGGATCCCCAATTGTTAATGCCGCCGTACGATGATTTACCGTACGCGATGAGTTTTATGATGATTGATCCATACCCTTGACCGGAGGATGCCGTACGATGGATTATACCGTACGTGATGTTGTAAGGCGGGATGCCGATTGATAGATTCACCGACTCAGTCATGTTAGATACGTATACCTTATAGATTTAGCTGACGTTTTACATATGCTACGTTCATGTCATTCTCATTGCATTCCATATACCTGTGCTATTACACCTACACCATTATCGATGATGCGCATGTTACACTTACACAGATTGTCCGGCTCACACACTTCATCATCGATAATTGTCATGTCATTCACACAGTAGAATTGCTACATCATGCTATTATATTGCTATGTTCACACTATGATGATATGCCCATGCTCACATCATTGTTCCATGTTGCATGATATACAGATATGCTTACACCCTGTTATATGTCGCATACATCATGCTTTATGATTATACCCATTGAGATATGCTGTTTTTATGAGATTTCTGGATTTGAGAACCGTGGTTATTTCAAAAGAAAGTATGTATTGTTTTAAAAACCCGGTTTCTCTTGATATGATATTTCAGTGCGTTCACCATGTGTTTTCTCGGTTCTGAGATTTGCATGTGAAACCCGATTCGAGGAGCGGTAGGCACTGTCTGCGGGTATATGGTGGGCCCGGTGAGGTATCCCGAGGCAAGAAGACTCGTACTGTTAGGCGGTGAGCCTGGCAGGAGAGCACTACCTACCGGTGATAGTATTTGGGCTCGGCGGTTATCTAGAGGATACCGATCGGAGTCGTGAGATAATATGGGCCGATCCGGACTGATGGAGCCCGTAAGCCGATCCGGACTGAAGGAGCCCGAGAGATATGAGGATTTACGTGTCAATGTTGGACACGGGTTTCATGATGTTTCGAGTGTCGATGTTGGACACTCAGGTTCCATGATTTGAGGTGCCATTGATGGACACACGTTGGGTGATATCCTCTTATTTACATGCATATGCTTTCATGATATTTACATGTATCATGTTGTTATGTCATTGGTTGACACGTGGACGAGATCCATATGCATACAGGCATTGATTATATGGTTGGATGATATCCACTTGCATATAGGCTTGAGTATATTGTTGGCACATACGTAGATACGGTCACCCTAGATATCATAGTATTACCTTTATGATACAGTTGAGCTAGGAATCGTTGTTTATTCGATTTCTACCTGTTGATGTTTTCTACTCACGAGTTGGCAACTCACCCCCGTTGTGCCACAGTTCTTGCAGGTTGACCGCAGGGATCAGTAGCGGCATCGCTGGCACATAGCTGCATTCGGGTGTTTTGCTTTGGTAGGTGGTACGTTGGATCGTACCCCTATTGTATTTATTATTCCAGTTGTATCTAGTTAACTCTATCAAATCAGAAACTAGTATTTGTATATTAGTAAGACTTAGTGAGACTTCTGGTTGCGAGACTTAGAGTGAGGGTTTATGTTCGCTTGGTGGGTTTGATGTTTTGCTTTATATTATATTTTTGGTGTTGATCTTCGTCGTTGGGCGTCATATACATATTTTATGACTTGCGTGGTTGTGAATCCGCCGGTTGGCAAAGTGTTAGCTCCCGCTTGGGGATGCCTTTTATATTATCATGTATTTGTGGTTTTGGATCAAAATATACAAAGGAGGTGCTGCCTAAATTTTCAAAAGAAGAAACATGTTTTCCAACTAATAAAATCCACTTGCATTTTCATGTTCTATTATCTATGCATTTAATAAAACGTTTCTTTTCATTATACCTTTATTTCAAAACTTCACCCCTTTTATTTCTTAAAAAGGTTTAGATTTCTGGGCTTCGGCTTACTTGAATTACGTTACGCTTTTAGACGTTGCGTGATTTAAGTGCCGGTCATGAGCTAATATTTCGGGTCGTGACAAAGTTGGTATCAGAGTGCTACGTTTAACCTTGGTTCGAGTCTAGGTTTTAATATCTGGAGTCTGGGGTGTAATTTTTTTCGGAACCTAGGCTTGACCTTACGGAACTTAGACTTGAACAGGGGGGTATTAGACCTGAACTTTCGTTACATAGTCTGATCCTGATTGATAGAGTAGGTAGCTTGAGTGGAGTGACGTACCGTACGTATTTTCCGCGGCATATTTACGATACGATACACAACTTAAGAAACCTTAGGATGTACATATTTTGAGATCTGTGATTCTCATCGTTCCCTTGATCATACATCCACTTGAGATCCTTCATTCTATTCATTTCCATGATCATACTCTCATTGATTCTGTTCCTCCTTATGATCATGTATCCATTCTGGATCTGTTGATTCCTTTCATTCCTTTGATTTGTTTTCGTCGATACTTTATTGGGGTTCCTGTCACTATGGTTTGAGCGCAGATTGAGCTGCTGCTAGTGATGCGGTCAGGGCGAGCTCATCATGGACGAGGACTGACCATCGTGTTTTCTGGTGACACGGGAATGTATTGATTTAGTGTTTGTGTTGTGACCTCTTGTTTGAGGTGAGTGTTCGGTTTCGTACCGGATGATCCTGGGTGCATAGTTATTGCACTTGATATACGTTTTACACACCGTTGTGTTGGTTTATGATTTGTGCATACTTATTGCACATGATGTCGATTTTGTTCCTTGGCTGCACATGTTTATGTTTTCATGGATTTCATACAGTTGATTTTATTTTGTGCGTGTGGTACGCACTCGATTTGATTTTTGCACTCGGTATAGCTCACATGTGCTTGCAATGCATTGATACGTGTTTTGTGCATGCAATTGCACACGTTTTTGGATTTTGTACACCTTGGTACACTCGGTGTTGTTTTTATATGCATTTGAGTTATTGATACATTTTCGTGCACTTGTTACACCCGATCTGTATTTTGTGCAATGGTTGGACTAGGTTTTTACGCCGTGCATTTGTTGCACTGTATTTGCAATTCGTGCATTTGTTGCACTGTATTAGTATTTCGTGCACTGGATGCACTGTATTTGTATTTCGTGCACTGGATGCACTGGAGTCGTATTTCGTGCACTGGATGCACAGGATTGTTATTTCGTGCATTTGTTGCACCAGATTGTTATTTCGTGCATTTGTTGTACCAGCTTGGTATTTCGTGCACTGTTCATATCAGATTTTTGCATTTTCATACCGCCCAATTTTTATCACATTGCATATCGGTAGGTACTCTTGAGCCGTGTTTGCTAGTCAATTGCAGGATACAGGTTCTCGGCTCTAAACGGTGAAATTCATGGAAAAACACGACAAAACCCGGGTTCCTGCCAACCACAAATAAAACACGGATCTCCGCTCTTTATCCGTCTGTTGCCACACACCAGTTTAAGAGACAAAATGGCAAATCAATGTCGTTTTCATGCACAAGGCTCAATGGCAACACAAGATCCAAGAAATCTACACGGAGCTCGAGTAAATCATGACAAAAAGATCCACATCAAATCACCTTTTGCTCAACAGAAATTCTGGAAAAATCGTGAGGAAAATCTGAGAAAAGATATATACCAGACTCATGGGCACAGCAAACCAGGGAACTCTACAAAAATTGGTCACCTAACTCCACTAAAGGGCCGCGGTTCCACGGCATAAGCAGGCGTAGGCCGCGGAACCGCGGCCGTATAGTGGCAGCAGTTGACCAATTTTTGTGGGTGTTTTGGTCTTTTCATTTTAGTTCTGAATGTTGCCCTAGGTTTTCATTTTCCAGCCTATAAATACCCCAGAACCTTGTGAAGCCAAAGGGTGTATAATCTTGTATTTTTCTAGGTTTAGAATACTTGTTTATTCTTCCTCTTCTCATCTCTTCTCCATTAAAAAAACTTGTAGTGAGCTTTTGTGAGTGAAGAATGATGAATAAAGAAGTTCCTTTTGTTGTTATATCTTGTCTTGTTCTTTAGTTAAATTATTATTGCTTGTAATTTTCATTTGTTAACTTAGTTGTTGTTATTTCTTGTTGTTTCTTTCTTTTCTCTTTTCCTTTATCCTTAAACAACCATGATGCTTACGCTTGATCCTTGCCGAGGTGAGGTCGCAAATAGCTAGTTGTTATTTTCTAATCTCCTTCTTTCTATCTTCTTCTTTTGTTTTGTTTTCTTTTCATTATGATGTGTGAGTAGTTTCATACTTATTAGGGTAGGATAAGGGAAGTTTGAGAGAAGGAAATCTCTCTCACTCTTTCCTTGCCCAACATCTTAAAATCGACTCCCGTTAATTGAACCACAATCCGCTCCTTACGGCACCCTATCCTACATGATAGCGGTGATTCCGTAGTGAGACCGGTTGTGGTTGAATTAACCGGAGGTTATGGCTAAGAGCCAAGAACGGACGGACAAGCACCAAAAGGAAGAACTTATGCATTGGAAAGCCTAGCTTATACTCGCAAGTTCCTTCTTAGTCGTGCTAACCCCCGTTGTTGCCGATTACCGTAACACCGATATTAGAGTGGCAACGAAAGAGGTGAGCGAATCCTAACTCAAACTAACCTAATCCTAACCCTAACAAGCTCTCTTTACATATCATTTTAACACTTAATTAATCACAACAAAATCTGGAAAACTGGACTTAACTCGTTAAAACACTTAGAAAAAGATTCCCATCTCCCTGCGGACGACCCGTACTCAACCGGCTAGCTACAAGCGAAACCGTCTTGATTGCGGTAATTAACTAAACTTGAACACGCAGAAGCTCTAACAATCATGCACTGGATGTACCGGATTGTTATTTCGTGCATTTGATGCATCAGATTGTTATTTCGTGCATTTGTTGCACCAGCTTAGTATTTCGTGCATTGGTTGTACCGGATTTATACTCCGTACCTTGGTTGCACCAAATTTATGTCTTTGAGCATTTGTGTTACCAGATTTGTGTTTTTGTGCGCGTTTGCACTTGATGTTCGTTTTCATGCATGCTACTGCAGTAGATATTTTATACGAACCTGACGCGCTTGGGTTGAATTTTTGCTCATATTAGGCGCTTGGTAATAGATTTTGTGCGCATCGGGTGCACTTGATTTAGATTTCAGTTGTGCATGACGGATGCACTTAATTTGGATTTTTGCGCATATTGGGCGCATGATATGAAATGTGATTTTGTGCATACCTGATGCACTCGATTGAGATTTTCGTTCGTGCATGTTAGTTGTACTGGATTGAGATTTTCGTGCACAATAAATACACTAGATGTTGTTGTCGTGCACACCCGTTGCACTGGACAGATACTTTCGTGCACACCTGTTGCACTTAGTTTTTCTTTTGTGCATATTGTGTCACCTGTTTTTGGATTTGATTTCTGTGCGCACCAGACGCACGTGATTGTTGAATACGCCTTTCGAGGCTGATTTTGCTCTTGAGCATTTTGTTTTCATGATGGGCACTAGATTATGTAGTAGCCGAACAGGACTGATCTTGGGACAGTACCTGAGTATTTTGCATGCATTAAAAGTTTACCAAGGGGTTTTCAAAAAGGAGCTATAGTCTAGCTATTTCTTACGTGTCCGCGAGCGACACGAACGTTTACAAATGAAAACTTTTTGGGATATTTCAAAAGGGCGGAACGTATATTTTAGCAAAACATATATGAACGTATATTTAGTACTTTACAAATGAGCGTCCGTCACTTGTGCCGTGAGTCACGCATCACACGGAGATTCAGAAAAGATTTTGGATGTGTTTTATTCAGTTTTAAAAGATTTTTTCCAATGAGGCGTACTATATACATATTATAGTATTTGACTAGTGTATATTGGATTTCAGTAGTGGGTTTCGAGATCTGTATCTCCATTATAACTCCGATGATATGCGTGTAAATCCGATGATTTGCGTGATGCTTGACGGAGTTTGATTTTGATTTTCATATTCATTTGCAGGCGCACGCGATGCACTGTGTTGTTTCAGTACTTCCCGTGATTTCGGAGCCCCATTGATTTGAGTTGATTATTAAAATGTTTTAGTATTTGAGGGTTTAAATTTAAATTCTGGGACCGAATTTATTTAAGGGGGGAAGATTATAACATTTCAGAAAATATAAAATATTATTTTTGGAATTTAATATTAAAATAATATATTTCGCGAAAACTACCCGATTTGCGAAATTGTGGTTTTCGTAAAAGGGTATATATATACCAATAATTGTGAAATAATTGGAGATTTAAAATGATTTATTATTTTAAAAATATATTCATTGGATTTGGCATTTTTATAATTAATTATACGCAAGTTTAAAATTAAACCCGATTAGTGCACTGCTGATCGTGATTAAGCCAAATCCGTGTTTCTACAGTTTTCCATAGCTAGTGCACCATGACATGTTACATGTTGCATTTGTGTTGTTTAATGGGTATTATATGAGAAAAAGAGAAAAGGTTAAAAAGAGAATGATTGGAGAGAGAGAGAGTGAAGCTTGGACTTGAGAGAGGTGAGAATAAGTGAGAGAGAGAGGGGGGCTGCCTCATTCATTTTCCCCCGTCATTTTTTTCTTCTCCTTCTTCATCTTCAAGCTCCCTCATTCTACCCTCACGACCCATCTCAAAATCTTCACCAAAACCCTATACACCCTTCATTAAAGTTGATCTCCACCTCCTCCTCATCACTTTGGACCCATCAAAGTTGGATTTTGGAGACTATGGACTTCTAGGGTTTTTCTTGGTTGCATCCATAAGGTATAATTCCTTTTACTTAGTTTAGTTTGAAGTTTTCTAGAATCCTAGTTTAGTTTAGAGTTAAACTTGTTAGATTTGTGATGTTTGAAAAATCTAAAGAGAAGGGTTTGAGTGTTTGTGTGGATTTGTGATGTTAGTGGCTGTTACAAGACTTGAGTGGTGTTTTTACTGGCCTAGAACAGAGAATACGGACTTAGAAATTACCCGTGTCGGTTTTGTGAAGTTTGGTGTGCCTATAGGGAATCTGGAGCAACCTAGAAAGTTTCTGAGAGAAACAAACAATACCATTGACCTAGGCTGAACATTAGGAGACCACCCGGACGAAACGAACCCCATCAGAGCAGAATGGGCCGAGGCGGCCGGATTTTGAAGGAGTGTGGCCGGCCACTTGGTGGTGTTTGGTGCTGGAATTGGTCCAGTAGCTCTCACACTCCATATACTACCCTATAGTACTGTTTGTTTATCCCCATTTTACCTGAGAGAGAACCTAGGAGCACATTGAGGTGTTTTTGGCTATTTTTTCGTATTTTGGAATGCATGGTTTTGATGTTTGCATTTGTATTTGGTTGTTAGGTGTTTGTACGTCAACAATAAGGGTTGTTTGATTGTTTTTGCATGTGTAGGCTATAGGTTCTAACCTATATGCAATTCGTGTGCCGTATTGGTTTTCCGAACTCGATTTTAATAGCATTTGCGATTGTGTATTGATATTGTAGGTACCTTCGCATAGATTCCGAGATGACGGAGCACATCGACTACGGCTGAACAAGAAGATCTGCAGGTGAGTAGATCCATATCTACGGGGGAAGTCGGGCCGGTTCACACACTTCATCATTGATAATTGCTATGTCACTCACACAGTAGAATTATTACATCACGCTATTATATTGCTATGTTCACACTATGATGATATGCCCATGCTCACATCACTGTTCCATGGTGCATGATATACGGATATGCTTACACTCTGTTATATGTCGCATACATCATGCTTTATGATTATATGCATTGAGATATGCTGTTTTTATGAGATTTTTGGATTTGAGAACCGTGGTTATTTCAAAAGAATGTATGTATTATTTTAAAAACCCGGTTTCTCTTGATATGATATTTCAGTGCGTCTACCATGTGTTTTCTCGGTTTTGAGATTTTCATGTGAAACCCGATTCGAGGAGCGGTAGGCACCGTCTGCGGGTATATGGTGGGCCTGGTGAGTTATCCCGGGGCAAGAAGACTCGTATTGTTTGGCGGTAAGCTTGGTACGGGAGCACTACCTACCAGTGATAGTATTTGGGCTCGGCGGTTATCCGGAGGATACCGACCGGAGTCGTGAGATGATATAGGCCGATCCGGACTGACGGAGCCCGTAGGCCGATCCGGACTGACAGAGCTCGAGAGATATGAGGATTTACGTGTCAATGTTGGACACGGGTTCATGATATTTCGAGTGTCGATGTTGGACACTCAGGTTCCATAATTTGATGTGTCGTTGATGGACACACGTTGAGTGATATCCTCTTATTTACATGCATATGCTTTCATGATATTTACATACATGAAATTGTTGTGTCATTGGTTGACACGTGGGTGAGATCCACATGTATACAAGCATTGATTATATGGTTGGATGATATCCATTTTCATATAGGCTTGAGTATATTGTTGGCACATACGTCGATACGGTCACCCTAGATATCGTAGTATTACTTTTATGATACAGTTGACCTAGGAATCGTTGTTTATTCGATTTCTACCTGTTGATATTTTCTACTCACGAGTTGGCAACTTACCCCCGTTGTGCCACAGTTTTTGCAGGTTGACCGCAGGGATCAGTAGCGGCATCGCTGGCACATAGCTACATTCGGGTTTTTGCTTTGGTAGGTGGTACATGTTGGATCGTACCCCTATTGTATTTATTATTCCTGTTGTATCTAGTTAACTCCATCAAATCAGAAACTAGTATTTGTATATTAGTAAGACATAGTGAGACTTGTGGTTGCGAGACTTAGAGCGAGGGTTTATGTTCGCTTGGTGGGTTTGATCTCTTGCTTTACATTATCTTTTTGGTATTGATCTTCACCGTTGGGTGTCGTATACATATTTTATGACTTGCGTAGTTGTGAATCTGCCGGTTGGCGAAGAGCTAGCTCCCGCTTGGGGATGCCTTTTATATTTTAATGTATTTGTGGTTTTGGATCAAAATATACAAAGGAGGTGCTGCCCAAATTTTCAAAAGACGAAACATACTTTCCAACTAATAAAATCCACTTGCGTTTTCATGTTCTATTATCCATGCATTTAATAAAACGTTTGTTTTCATTATACCTTTATTTCAAAACTTCACCTCTTTTATTTCTTAAAAAGGTTTAGATTTCTGGGCTTCGGATTACTTGAATTACGTTACGCCTTTAGACGTTGCGTGATTTAAGTGCCGGTCATGAGCTAATATTTCGGGTCGTGACACTACGCCTCCAGGGAAAAGAGGTTATGTAATTAAGGAATTTCGTGAAAGCGTTTGAAAACCTCCCTCGAAGTACCGACACTAGCCTGGCCAAAAGGTTAAGCAAGTATTATGACGTGCGATTAATCCTGACTGGTTCTTCTTTTAAGGTTTGAAAAAGAATTCGAGGAAACAGTGGGAGCCATCCTGATTAGATAAACTAATAACCAATCTAATCTTGCAAGAGCGCACGCTGAGTGTTTCTTTTCTCTCTCTAGGTAGCAACTAATTCACGCCCTCAAGATAATAAAATGTATCACTTGACCGATCCGAATTCTTATTCGGCGCCGGGGAACGTCGGTTCAGCTATAACTTATGACAGCAGTTATGAGTATGAACAAGGGAAAGAGGAATGCATGAATTCCTTGATGACCCCATCGAAGAAGAAGCATACCATTGCGTCTCCTTCAGGTGTTCTTGTTATTGAGAACTGCTTTTCGGTCAGTCCTACCTCCTGGGTACTAGATACCGGATCAGGATCTTATATCTGTAATTTATTATAGGGACTGAGAAAAAATAGGATAGTTAGAACTGGTGATATATCCCTCAGAGTAGGGAATGGAGCACAAGTTGATGCTGTTGCCGTCGGTGAATAACACCTAGCATTGCCAAGAGACAATACTATGATTTTGAACAATTGCTACTATGTACCTTTCATGGTTTGCAACATCATATCAGTTTCTTTACTTAATAAAGATGAATTTAACTTTGTTCTTGATAGAAATATCATGAACATTACCTCAATAAGGTATTGGTTGCAGAATGTACACTGTGTAATGGTATCTATGTTCTTAATCAAAACGCAGTTCTCAATATACAAAACACACACAAGAGGAAGAGTTCAGAAAAGAATGAATCCTATTTGTGGCGTTGTAGACTTGGTCATATCGGAGATAAAAGACTTAGTAAGTTGCATAAAGATGGATTTTTGAGTACGTTCGAATTCTCATTTTATGAAACTTGTCAGTCTTGTCTTAAAGGAAAAATGACCAAATCTCCGTTCACCGGACACGAAGAAAAAGTGGCAGAGCTCTTGGGACTCATACACAGTGATATGTGTGGTCCAACGTCTATACATGTAAGGGGTGGGTTCTCGTACTTCATCACATTCACTGACGATCTCTCTAGATTCGGATACGTGTACCTTATGAAACACAAATTTGAACCTTTTGAGAAATTCAAAGAATTCAGAAACGAAGTTGAGAACTAGACTGGCAAAAGTATCAAGATCCTCCGATCTGATAGAGGAGGGGAGTACTTAAGCATGGAATTCTTAGAATACCTAAAAGAGAATGGAATTTTCTCTCAGCTTACTCCTCCATACACACCACAACACAACGGTGTATCATAGTGGAGGAATCACACCCTTTTGGATATGGTTCACTCCATAATGAGTAGTGCTGAGTTGCCTCTTTTATTTTGGGGATATGCGCTTCAGACAACGGCACATCTATTGAATCATGTTCCATCCAAATCAGTGCCTAAAATACCATTCGAATTATGGAATGGAAAGAGAGAATATCATAAAAAAAATTCAAGATACGGGGTTGTCCGGTTTATGCTAAAAAACATAATCCGAACAAACTAGAGGTACGGTCAATTTTATGTATATTTGTGGGATATCCAAAGAATGGTTATGGATATCTGTTCTACCACACTAAGGAACAGAATGTGTTTTTATCTCGCCATGCTACTCTTTTAGAAAGGGAATTTCTTGCAAAATAAGTTAATGGGAGTACGGTAGAACTGGAAGAAACTTCTGAACCACAAAATGTAACTAAAGATTTGGTGGAACCGCTAGATGTAGTAGTCACAGACGAACCTCAGCCACTCCACAGATCTAGTAGGATTTCTCATCCGTTCGAGAGATACTACGGTTTTCTCATAGATGGGGATCGAGAGGATTGTATCTTAGAAGAAAATGATCCTACTAGTTTCAAGCAGGCCATTATCAGTAGGGACTCTGATAAGTGGCTGGATGCTATGCGATCTAAAATGGAGTCCATGTACGCCAATAAAGTGTGGACCTTGGATATTGCTCCACCTGGGGTAAAACCCGTTGGATACAAATGGATCTACAAAAAGAAGATTGGTGTCGATGGGCAGGTGGAAACCTATAAGGCTAAACTTGTTGCAAAAGGTTTTCGTCAAAGACCAGATGTGGACTATGACGAAACCTTTTCTCCAGTGGCTATGCTCAAATCCATTCGGATCCTACATGCCATTGCTACCTTCCATGACTATGAAATCTGGCAGATGGACGTAAAAACGGCTTTTCTAAATGGCAGTTTGGAAGAATGCATTTATATGGATCAGCCAGAAGGTTTTGTAGACAGTGGGAGGAGTGGGAAGGTGTGCAAGTTGCTTAAATCCATTTATGGATTAAAGCAGGTATCGCGGTGCTGGAACATCTGTTTTGATGAAACAGTCAAGGAATTTGACTTCATCAAAAACGAGAATGAGCCATGTATATATAAGAAGATTGTAGGACGAACTGTCGTATTTCTAGTCTTGTACGTGGACGACATTCTTTTGATACGAAATGATATTCCTATGCTACAATCGGTAAAGCTGTTTTTATCACAATGGTTCACCATGAAAGACCTGGGTGATGCCTCGTATATTCTGGGGATTAAGATCTACAGAGATAGATCTAAGAGATTATTGGTACTTTCGCAGTCCAGGTACATAGAGACCGTACTAAAGAGATTTAGTATGGAAGATTCTATGCGCGGTAACATACCCGCATTGCACGAAATCATTCTTTCCAAAGAGATGTCTTCTAAGTTTGATGAGGAGAGGATTCTCATGAGCACTATACCATATGCTTTGGCGGTAGGATCAATAATGTATGCGATACTATATACCAAACCAGATGTAGTTTATGCGCTTAGCGTGGTGAGCCGGTATCAGTCAAACCCAGGTGAGAACCACTGAAAAGCAGTGAAGAACATTCTTAAGTACCTGAGAAGGACTAAAGAACTGTTCTAATGGGGACCTCCAGGTGGAGTCCTATACTGACTCGAGCTTCCAGAGTGACAAGGATGATAGCAATTCTGTCTCGGGTTTTGTGTTTACCCTCAACGGAGGGGCGGTCTATTGGAAGAGTTCCAAACAGGACACCGTCGCAGACTCGAAGATGGAGGATGAATACATTGCTACCAACGATGCCGCAAAAGAAGCCGTATGGATTAAGAAGTTCATTACTGAACTTCAGGTGGTTCCATCCAATGTTAACCTAATACCTTTGTATTGCGATAACAATGGAGCTATGGCTTTAGCAATGGAACCACGGTCCCATCAGAAATCCAGGCACATCTTGAGGCGGTATCACCTGATCAGGGAGATCATTGATCGCCGGGAGATCGAGGTGCGGAGATTGGACACAAAAGACAACACGGCGGATCCATTCACCAAGGTCCTTCCTCAAGCACAGTTCGAGAGACTTTTTAAGATGTTGGGTATTCGATACGCCAACAACTGGCCCTAGTGCAGACGTTGGGTACTCGAATACGCCAATTTATATAGCCTTACTGTAAGTGGGAGACTGTTGGATATGTATGCCCTAGAGGCCATTATTGTATATGTATACATGTGGATGCTTGGACATATATATGTACAGGATAGTCTTGCTCGATATGATAGTATGCTATCTGATTTGTCTTTATCTTAACATGTGCATATGTTTTACTTGCTATTACTTATCATTCATACATGTTGATAAAGCCCGTAGGATCATTGCTATACTACCTACGTTCTGATGGCGATCATACTTGTGAGAGCTCAGTAGTCGGTAAGCACGTCCTTAAAAGGTCCCTAGTCGTGGGAGTATCGAGACTGGGCATCGATATTCCGGAGTAGACCATTGTATACGTTTCTAGACCACGACGAGGGGCGATGGTACAATCTCGCAACTATTGGTCTTTTGCACCTAAGATCGTATACAGGTGCTCACTGGGGGTGAGTACACTGGACGGACTCGCCGAGAACTTCTAGATGGTATTATACCTATCGTCAGATGGAAGTTCTTAGGTGACATGAGTACAGGTTAGTCTTCGGACCTGAGAATGTCATTTGTCTCATATGAGTTCCCACTATACTTTGATCACTACCCTACCACGGCTCTACTGAGTCGTGCAAACAGGTTTTGGTTGGGTATAGTCCTGAGCCAGATGGAGATGGTGAGCGATTTTCAAGGATTCGTCTCTCCCGGTATTGGGAGTCGATTGGTCAGGACCATAAGACCTTGGCCAAGGCAGTTTGGATTTACTGATAGGCTGATCAGTAATTTCCCGGATTGGTCATGAGTCGCATCAGCACGAATTATCGGGTTATTAGGGTCTGACGTTTATGACCCCCTAGACCCGGTATGCGATACTCTCAGACGAAAAGACCGGACTGTACGGAGATTGTCACAGATAGGCTTAGTTAGGATCCGGATGAGTTTGCTCGTCGGCCTTCCTTTTCGACAGGTACCCGGGTAGCCGTTACATACAGCTAGTGCCGCTGACGTGCTTGTGGTTATGGATTTATCCATTAACTCACTGCCGACGTACTGTCGAGTCCTTAGAGTCCCACACAAAGGGTTTCCGTTGTTCAGGAGAAATGATGTAGTATCCGTATTGGATACGTGCAGGGTTTCGATCGATTGATGTACAGTGTACCTGGACTTTTGATCGGACAGTTGATAATACTAGCTAGCTCGTGATTGCGTCGGATTATTAAATCAGGTATTGATTTAATAATTTACATATATGATAGCTCCTCATAATTTGCATACTTGGAGCAAATGATGAGGAAAGAAGACCGAAGGACACGGATCTTTTGGTGAGATTCTTTCATCATAATAGATAGCTCCTCATAGTTAGCTAGTTTAGGGTTTATGGTAGATCTGGTTAGTGGATTTTCATTTAGCGCCAGTTTTAAACCCTGATAAAAATTTTGTTCCGTAAATGGCCACGGATGATGGCCGGGGCGCTAGTGTAACCCAACATTATCAACCGTCCGATCGAAAGTCCGGGTACATAGTATAATCAATCGATCGGAACCCTGCACGTATCCAATACGGCTACTACATCATTTCGCCAGAACCAGGGAAATTCTCTGTATGGGACTCTAAAAACTCGTCAATACGTTGGCAGTGGGTTTAACCACAAGCATGTCAGCGGCACTAGCTGTACGTAACGGCTACCCAGGGATTGAGCGAAAGGAAGTCCTACGACAAACAAATCCGAACCCCTACCGAGTCTGTCCGTGACAATCTCCGTACAGTTCGGTCTGTTCGTCTAATAGTATTGCATATCGAGTCTAGGGGGTGGATAAAGTCAGACCCCTAATAACATGATATTTTGTGTCAGTATGAAGCCCGTCACCCACTGAGAAACTACTGATCCAAATCAGTAATTCTCGACTATCTTGGCTAAGGATTTCTGGTGATAGCCACCCGTGCACCGCGCGACATCAACCCCCAATACCGGGAGAGATGAGTCCCCGATGATCCGCTCACTGCCTCCATGTGGCTCGGGACTGTACCCAACTAAAACCTGTTTGCACGACTCCTTTGAACTGTGGTAGGGTAGTAATCAAAGCACAATGGGAACTCACACGAGTCAAATGACGATCTCAGATCGACAGACTAACCTATACTCATGTCACCTAGGAACTGCTATCTGACAATAGGTATAATACCAACTAGTATGTTCCTGGCGTGTCCGTCCGGTGTACTCATAACCCAATGAGCACATGTATACTATCTTAGGTGACTAACTGACACCAATGGCTTGTGAGACCGACCACCGCCTCTCGTCGAGGTCTCGATATGTATACACCAGTCTACTCCGGAGTATCGATGCCCAATCTCGATACTCCCTCGACTAGGGACATTTAAGGACGTGCTTATAGACCACTCAGCTCCCACGTATATGATTGCTATCATAATGCTGGTAGTCAAGCAAGAATCCTATGGGCTTTATCAATATGTAATAGTGATCTGTAATACCACATAATGCATGTACATGATGATAAAGACAAACTAGATAACATACTATCATTTTGACTAAGACTATTCTATCCGTATAGGTCCCCCCTCAATCATCATAATCGCGTGCCTGCAATTACAATAATTGACTTGAGGGCATTATAGCCAACACCTAGAACCCTGCATTGAAATTATGCTTCATCTTAGTATATATCTGCCCCCCGTCGCAATCATGCTTCTCCTCGGAGTATCTGCCTACGCTGTCGGAATTATGTTTCGCCCTGGAACCAACCTCTGCATCGGAACAATAATTCGTTCAGAATGTCTACCCCTACGTCAGAATTATGCTTCATCTCAGGATATACCCATCCCGCGTCGGAATTATGCTTTATCTCAGGATATATCTTCCCCGCGTCGGAATCATGCTTTGCCTTAGAGTATCTACCTTCCCTGTCGAAATAATGTTTCTCCTCAGAACCAACCTCTACATCAGAACTATGCTTCATTCAGAATGTCTACCCATGGAATTATGCTCCGCACCTCGGAATGATGCTCTACCCCAGGAATGATGCTCCACCTCGAAGTCAAGCTTCTCACGGAAGAAGATCCATCAATTTCATGCACATGACCCATGTACGTAGTATACATTCATTGATGGGACGCACTTTGTTGGGGTAAAAATTTACACCCTGTTGTCAAACTCAAAAATCAAAATCAAGCTCAAAATCAGAACCAAAATTAAAATCAAAAACCAAGTAGGCCCAAGACCAAACCCAAGCCCAAGTCAAGTCCAAGCATGAAGAGGGGGCCAGCTAAAGAAAAGAAAAGAGAAAAAAAACTAAATATAATTTTTGTTTTTAATAGGCAATAATCCAATTTTTGGACAAGCTATGGGGCTAAATGTAAAATATGTAAGCCTATAATAGGACGCCCCCATGATGGAAAAAAAATCTTAATCTTGATTCCTAAAAAAAAATCTTGAGTTTTGAACAGCTCTTTATTGTGCAAGTCTCTTTCTCCTTCCTTCTTTCTTTTTTTCAATTAAATCCAAGTACGCACATCAGGAGGCCACAAAAAAGGGAAAAAGTGCCTCTTTTGATCTTCAAAATTCAAAGTTTTTGTGTTTTTGGATTGTTGCTCCATTGAGTTTTGATTCTACTTGCACCGTGCTAGGTGCCCATTTGGCTAGGTTTGCACATCGATCCAAGTGAGCGTAGGCCCAGGTGCACACATCGCAAGATGCGCACTTCCCTAAATGCGCACCTTACTGGACCTTTTGGCTAATTTGGGACCTTTTAGCCCCCTTCACTCTCTCGTACCTCGCCAGATACGCACCATGATAGGTGCGCATCTCGGCGGGTGCGCACTTTTCTAGGTGCAAGCTTTACCGGTTGCCGGGTGCACGCCTTGCCGGGTGCGCATCTCAGCAGATGCACATTTGTCACGTGTGCACCTTACCACGTGTTTACTTTACTAAGTGCGCACGTGGCATATATACGCTCATCACATCTCCCGTTAGAAAAAAATTTCTAACAATGCCCTGTCCTGCATCCCGCAAGGGGGCTGGTAGCCCTCTTGATGCCTAGCTCGCTATCCAAATAGCGGGACCCCCGTAAAAACTCTGCGAGGCCCCCGATATGCCCGAAGCACCCTCAGATTTGTTCCCAAATACAACACATTGAGTTCGCATGATCTGTTTGACCTGTTAATCAGAGGTTCTCTCGCTCCAAAAGAGATGGGTAATTAACGGCAGCTTATTTCACGGCTGCCGAAGATTTGGGATCCCCATAATCAATAAACCCCTGCTTATCCAAGGCAGGAGGAATCTGTAATACGCCTGACAAGCGACGCACATTCCTATCTCAATAGGGTGACGAAAAACACTCTACAGCTGTGTTCACCGACTCTGCCCAAAACTCCTTACCGAGCCCTGTATTAGATAACATGCACCGAGCTTTCTCCAAAAGAGTTCGATTCATGCGCTCCACGACTCCATTTTGCTGGCTGTATGGACAACGGTATGATGCCGTATGATACCTTCATTTTGCAGAATTCATTAAAATCTCTAGCACAAAATTCTAATCCATTGTCTGACCTTAGGCTCTTAATCTGCTTTCCTATCTGCTTCTCAATCAATGTTTTCCATTTCTTGAACATATTAAATATATCGCTCTTTAGTTTCAAGAAATAGTCTCAAACCTTTCTCGAATAATCGTCGATAAAAATAAGCAGATATTTTGCAGCGCTTCCTTTGGAAGCAACTTGAGAGGGTCCCAAAGATCTAAATAGATATAGTCAAAAGTATTTTTTGTATTGTGCACCGCGGTGCCGAATCTAACTCATTTCTGCTTTCCAAAAATGTAATGCTCATAAAATTCCATTTTCGATGTACTTTGACCACATAGTAGACCCTGCTTCGATAACTCGGCTATACCTCTCTCACTCATATACCCGAGCCTCATGTGCCATAATCTGGTCACATCTGAATCTGACATGGATTTATACGATGAAATTTCCGCCAACCCGGCAGTTGTTGAACCCTGCAACACATATAGGGACCCTGTTTTAAGCCCTTCATAACGATGAGAGCACCTTTTCTGACTTTCAAAACTCTACCTTTAGTAGAGAACTTATAGCCATTAACATCGAGTGTATGCAATGAGATGAGATTCTTCTTCAAGTCAGGGACATGCCTAACTTCCGCTAATGTTCTCACAATGCCATCAAATATCTTGATTTGAATCATCCATTTGCTAATAGCTCAACATGAACTATTGTTGATTATCAAAACCACTCCGCCATCAACAGACTCATAGGTGGAGAACAAATCTCTATTGGGACACATATGGTAGGAACAAGCTGAATCCATAATCCATTCATTCTTGGATCGATGTGTGTTGTCAAAAACCACAAGTAGATCTCCTTCTCTTTCTGCAATACTCGTTTCAGTTGAAAACTCCTTCCAATTGTCTTACTGCTTCTGCTTGTTACGCAATTTGTAATAATCGACTTTGAAGTGTCATTTCTTCTTACAATAGTTGCAGGTCAAGTTCTTATGCTTGGACTTCGACCTTGATTTCTTCTTGCTACCTTCCGGATCTCTCTTCTCCGCTCACCCTCTAACAAATAAGCCTGAAGATTGACCATCGCCTTCATTAGAAATTAACTCCTTGTCGATCCTCTCTTTACCTCTCTTTACTCATTAAATTTTCTTTAACATTTTTTTATCGAGATAGTATCTTGTTGATAGACCTTGGTATCACAAAAGTGCTTATAAAAGGATGATAAAAAATATAACAATAAAAGTGATTGATCTTCATCATCAATCTTAATATCGATCTTACCCAGATTTGTAACGATCGAATTAAACTCACCGATGTGAGATTTGATAAGAGAGCCTTCTGACATACGAAGTGTGTAGAGACGCTGCTTCAAAAGGAGTCAATTTGTGAGAGAGTTCTTCAAATATAACTCCTCTAATTTCAACCACAAACTAGCCGCCATCTTCTCCACTAGAACTTTTTGCAAAACTTCGTTTGTCAAACACAATTGGATAGCCGTGAAAGCCTTTTCATCCAACTCCTTTCATACTTCCTCCGTCATAGTGGAAGGCCTTGAATTATTCCCAAGAATCACCTTCTTTAAATTATTCTGTGTTAATACGACAATCATACGAACTTGCCATAGACAAAAACTCATATTCCTATCAAACTTCTTAATATCGAACTTCATAATCGTTGGAAATATGTTATGGGATTAAAAGAACCAGTTGAAATTCACTGAGGAATTTCCAAAAACACCTTGAGTGCTTACAAACTAAAAAACTTCAAAATCACAATCTAAGAAGATGGGGAGAGTACACAAGCGTCGTCACTCACCGTAAACCTAGATCGTAAGAGTGAAGACCTAACGGTTCAAGAAAACAAATCTCCAAACACCTTGTGTGCACCAAATCTTCTAAAGAACTAAAACGTAGTTCTGATACCAATTTGTTGCAGCAAATATGATCACGAAGCAATAAACAAACGATAAGAGAAGCAAATAAATAAACAAAAGCAATAGAAATAGAGCACAAATCAAAAAACACAAGATTTACGTAGAAACCCCTTATAGGAAAAACCACGGGCGAAGAAGAAGCACTTTACTAATTGGAAAATATGAAGGATTACAATGGTGGATGAACTCTCACAAAATCCCTCTCAAAACCCCAACCTCCTCTCTTTATCTAATTAACAAAGGGGTTCAACCTAATTAAAATTACATAATACAATTTATAGTATTAGGAAAATAGAGTAAAAATTGGATTTTCCAAAACAGTCCAAAATTCGTCCCGAGTCGATTTGAGTCGGCTCAAAATTATCCCGAGCCATCTCTTGCAAATAGAGAACAATTGATAATTCCAAACGACTTATGAGCCGGCTCAAAAAGACATTGAGCCGGCTCAACTTAAAGTCCTCCGTGAAACGCCAAATTCAATTAAGAAAGTTTTAGAGGATGAGATTACGAAGCAAACTCAACAGTCGGTATGGACAGTTCCACTCTTATGGAGAGTGGAGGGTTCGAACCCCAGGAACCTCAGGAACCTCAGGAAGGAAAGTGACCACAAATTAACTCTTTCGGGGTATATTCGTCGGTTCCCTAGGTGCGTGTGTCGTGTGTGCTTATGTGTGATGTTTGTGTGAATGCATTGTGTGTGTTGTTTGCATAGGTTGGCACTTCCGGATCGGTGCCAAAAAATAAAATAAAATACTAAATTCATATCAAGAAACTCTACAAAATATGTATTGATTAAAAGAATTGAAAGACTCGCTTTCTAAAGAGAGAAAGATGAAAATATTCCATTATCTACAGAGTTAAAGTCTACAATGATATTTAGATATGAACGCCTAATATATTCACATGTGATAAGATATTTAAATTTCTATCTTTTCTCTAAAGATTTGAATCAAATCTAATTTTCTCATTCAACCTTTATTTGTCTTCAATAGCACGTGGATTTATTTTGAATAGTTTCATTTTCTCTAAGAATTTGACTATTTGCAAATCGATTGACTCCTGCTTTTCATTTTTATAACTTTTAGGCTAAATTTCAACTTGCTATCGTGAATTATAGACATTTTTTCCAAATGATACTATGAGCATTCAAAATGATGGATTAATACCATATACTTTCAAAAGTATCAAAAACACCCTGAGGAAAATTACAAAATTACCAAATAGCCCTCCATTTTTTGCAAATATGGTCTTTTTTATTATATGAGAAGAGTATTTTGGTAATTTTGTAATTTTCCTCGGGTTTTTTTTGATAGTTTGAAAGTTCATGGTATTAATCAATGATTTTGAGAGTTCATGATATCATTTGGAAAAAATGCCTATAGTTCATCGTAGCGAGTTGAAATTTAGCCTTTTTATATCAACTTTGCTAACAATGATAAATTATAAATTAATTATCAATAACAATTACAGTAAACTACTAAACGTGAAGGTTTATGTGCATAATTCATATATAAATGTCATATTGTTTTATTGAAAATACACTGGACTAACATATACAGGATTAATCAAAATAATGGAATTGACAAATTTTTGTACCAATTTACATATTTGCTCATTTGCAAAACCTTGTCCAAGATCAATAATTGCAAGACTCTCAAACCCAGAGTCATTGTGAATTAAACTATTGATTATACGAAATACGTATGCGGATGGTCACGGAGGGAAGAGGGCTTGAGGTGCACCAAGTATAATTCTTCGAAAGATAAAACCATCGCTCTTACTATATAATCCAAAATACAAAAAATTAGTACAATCTCATTTTATCAAATGGTTGTGTGGCGGCCATTTCTTTAGTTCTCAGTTAAGTCTCTCGAAATCATAGTCATTTTGAATTGAAAACTTGATGATTCCAACTAGGCAATGCGGATGGTCATGGATGTATAAGAGGTTTCGGCATGCACATCCTTGTATAATTCACAAAAGGATTCTTCGCTCTTGCTATTTAATCCAACATAGAAAAAAAATTAATTCAAACCTCTCAATCATGCTGAATGAGAATTGAAATATACATAAAAACAGACTAGAAATAGATTCTACTTATCAAATTCATGAATAAGTCTCACTGGGAGTATATAACCAGCACTTCTTACATGGGATCTTTGATTCTCCTGTGCAATTTCATAGGAACATTCAACTCATAAGTTAATGTGTATGATATTTTAAGACGTATAGACATTTTGGACTTCGATACCATTCTGCTTTAAAGCATCAACATATATGTTTACTAAAACTATCAACTTTTATATTTCAAGACCTAAACAGGAATCTGAAGCTGATGATTTAAAGCTAGGTGAAGAGGAGCATGAAAAGGGATCATTGGAAGGCGAAGAAGAGGATCTCGAAAGGTGATTTTTTCCCTATTTAATATAAAACATAGTGGGGCCGGCTGTCTTGGTCCCCTTTTTTCCCCAATTTAATACAAAATGTTGCTTAGGAACCTTTCCTCTTTATTTAATACAAAGAAAACTATGGAGAAAAGAAAAACAAAATATCTTTAAAAGAGGTATAATTTCAAATTTAACCCACTAACTAAGCGATCTCACTAAATAAATCAACTTAAGTAGCTATAACTAAAACATAATCATCCATGATTTTGTTGCGCAGAATAATATTTGATGGAGGTCGGAATCTCTCTCAGATGTTGTCCTCTATCGATTTTGTGACCAGCAAGGTTGAAGGGCTGTGAATTGGAGAGAGAGTGTGGATTTCAATGGGTGGTTGATTGATATTGACGCCGAGCTATCTGCAAAGAAGTCCTGGGGTAGGAGACCACCGTAGGACCTTCTGACGTTAAAGTAAGTATCGGGGAATATTTAGCAGAGTAGCGGCGTATTGGAATCAGTTCGAGTTATCTGAATAGTCTGGAGGAGGGGTTTATATAGGACTCGCCTAAGGACGAGCTGATGCGAGATTCCCGCCACCCGTGTTGCCCATGCGCCACGTCCTTATTGATGGCGAGATACGCTCATTAATGGCGAGATACACTAGCGTGGGATGCAGGACGTGGAGCGGCGGAGTTCTTATCGTGAAGAGATACATGGAGCCGTTACGAGAACGCCCGTGCTCTATGGACGCTGAGAAATCTCAGCCGTAGGATAGATCAGAAACGAGGATGGAAGCTGAGGAAGCTCGGCTATATGATTGCTCAGAGACGAGCTATTGGTTGATGGCTAGACGAAAAGAGAACATATTTAGGAGAGTCCCCCTCAAAGGTCGGATGCTACCTCGAAAACGAGGTGCTGAGGAATGTCCTCCTTACCCGGTACTTACCTCAGCTCCGTAGACTTCAAATAGCTAGTTAGTGCATGTAGGAGACTTGTCACCTGCCACGTGCCTTGATTTGGGGAATCACTACTTGGGAGCACCATCATTATCCCCCCCGCCCTCCACTTGTTTCAACCTATTTATGGGTTGGGTCGAGGGTGGATTTCTTAGCCTTCTATCTTCGGCCCTTCGCCAAGGGATCTACGCGGTGGATCGTCCTGAAAATTCGTGGCCACGTGGCGATCCTCGAGTGCTTTAATCTTCGAGTGTATCTTCGAATGACGTAAGTGGATCACTTATGGGATGGCCCCAATTAGGCAACATCGTTTCGCCTGCCCAGATCGTCGAGTTGCCACATTGGCCGTTGATTTTATGCCATGCGGCTGCATCCGGATGGCGGAGGTGAGACGTCGTTTCAGCCGATTAGATTTGTGTGAGGGGAAGGCGTCCAATGGTTGGTTGTCGCGTGGCACCATAAGCTCGTCCAAGCCCGTGCTGAGCTGGGCACCACTCTAGGGGCCCTCAGCAAAGACCATCGTCCCTCCGCCAGTCCCCGAGGAGCACAGGAATAGCGGGAATCAAGACCAGGAACAGATTTCCCGGGTGAGGCCAGAGGCACCTTCTTCTGCCAAGTCTCCGGCCAAGAGGCTCAAGAAGGTGATTTCCCAGCCGTCTTTGGCCGGGATACATATTCAGGAAGGCAACTTCCGCCTTGAGGTGCCGTTGGGACTATCTGTGGTCGACGGCCTGGTGAAGGACATGGAGAAAGCGGAGGGGGCCAAGATACCTCGGGGCACTATGAAATCCCAGGTCGCTACGATAGCCCAGGAGGCCATCCAGGTTTGTAAGCTCTCTGTAAATTTTTCATGTAATTTTTCCCCTATTCAGTCCTTGACGAATGTTACTTATTTCTTTCTGCAGGTTCATCATTGTGCCCTCCTGGCTACCATGGAGGTCGAGGAGGTTGCCCCGGCGATAAAAAAGGCAGGGAGACCTCTTCGATCGAGAAAGAGATCCTCGCCAAGCTAAAGGAGGCCGAAGACAACACCGTCTTTTTCGAGTCGCGACTGGTCTCGGAGGAGGTGAAGGCCGCGAGGTTGACCGAGTCCGACCGGGCCCTCCAGGCCCAGTTCGACGAAGTAAACGAGCTCTTTTATGCAATGAAGAAGTAGAGAGACACGTTTAAGAAGGTTACCCATGCGGCCAATGAAGCTGCGAAAAAGACCGCGGAGAAGACGGAGAAGACCGAGGAGAACTATAAAACGTCCTACTAATTCTACCTCGACCTCGCCGACTCTGCGGCCGTTGGGTGGCATAATGCCCTTGACGCCGTTAAGGAGATCACACCCGGGCTCGATGACCAGGAGCTCCGCACGAGGTACCATCTCCCCGAGGAAGAGACAAAAGGGGAGGCGTTGCGCAGACAGACGGCGATCAGACCTTGGGCGAGAAGATGACTTGAAGCCGCCGCTCTCTCTTCTCTTTTTTTTTGTTTTCCTTTGTAAGCCTTCAGACAATTTTGTAAAGCTGAGGAGCTCATAATATCTTGTACATCAATTTTAAAATTAATGAAGTATTTTTGCTTTTCTGTAATATGTCTGATTAGAAAATTTTCGTTTTTATTTTTCCAAGTGTGGGTAGACCGGTGTCCCTCTTTTACCCTGGAGACGAGGTAACGTGAGTCGAGCGAACATTAAGTTTATTCTTCCAAGTGTGGGTAGACCGGTGTCCCTCTTTTACCCCGGAGACGAGGTAACGTGAGTCGAGCGAACATTACGTAAACTCAGGGTAAACTTTCCTATATAGCTCGATATCCCCCCGAAAACTTTGGGAACTTTGCAAAGCTCGGTATTATCCCCTCTTCCCCTGGAGACGTGTTGATTTGAGTGGAACGAGAGTCGAATCGGCTGTCGATTGTAGATGAGCTTTTCTTATTTGGGTTACGCAGAAGTTTTCCTATTTCAGGTATGCGTGCCAGGTAGGAGTCTACCCGATGGTGTCATGTGAGGTTTCAGGATTCATAGTTGGGGCCGAGCAGGAATCCGCTCTCTATGACTGGATGTACCTCGGGGGGAGCAGGAATCTACTCACAAGAGGACTTGGGATTCACGGCTTAGTCTGAGTAGGAATCTACTGTTGGATATATATGCCCTAGAGGCCTTCATTGTATAGGATGCTAGGGATATGTATGTACAGGACAATCTTGCTCGATATGATAGTACGCTATTTGGTTTGTCTTTATCTTAATATGTGATATATTTTACTTTATATTTCATATATTGTGTACATGTTGATAAAGCCCGTAGGATATTTGCCTGACTACCAGCGTTGTGATGGCAGTCATACTTGTGGGAGCTGGGTGGTCAATAGGTACATCCTTAAATGTCTCTGGTCATAGGAGTATTGAGACTGGGTATCGATACTCTAGAGTAGACTAGTGTATACACATCTAGACCCTGACGAGGGGCGATGGATTGGTCCCGCAGCCATTGGTGATGTGCACCTAAGATTGTATACAGATGCTCACTGGGTGTGAGTACACCGGACAGGACTCGCCGAAGACTAACTATATGGTATTATACCAAGCGTTAGATAGCAGTTCTCTGGTGACATGTGTGCAGATAGTCTGTCGACCTGAAGTCGTCATTTGTCACGTGTGAGTTCCCACTGTGCTTTGATTACTACCCTACCACGGCTCAAAGGAGTCGTGCAAACAGATTTTAGTTGGTTACAGTCCCGAGCCACATGGAGGCAGTGAGCGACTGTTGGGGATTCGTCTCTCCCGGTATAGGGAGTCGATATCGCACAGTGATCGGTTGTTCATTACCATAAGTCCCTGGCCAGGGCTGATTGAGAATTACTGGTGGACATACCAGTAGATTCTCGGATGGTCTTGAGCCACACCGACATGACTTGTACGGTTATTAGGGGTCTGACATTTTCCACCCCCTAGACCTTACGTGCGATACTCTCAAACGAACAGACCGGACTGCACGGATATTGTCACGGATAGGCTTAGTTAGGGTTTCAGACGAGTTCGCTCGTCGGCCTCCTTTTCGACATGTACTTGGGTTATCGTTACGTACAACTAGTGCCACTGACGGACTTATGGTTAAACCCACTGTCAGCGTACTGTCGAGTCTTTAGAGTCCCATACAGAGGGTTTCCCTGGATCAGGAGAGACGATGTAGAGGCCGTATGGTCTTACGGCAGGGTTTCGATCGCATACGTGTACTGGCTACACAAATGATGTTCGGACAGATAATACTAGTGGGATTTGGTTTAAGCCGGATCCTAGTATTATACTATTGGATTATACTTGTCTATGTGTATCCGTATTTTTCGGAATACGGATACATGTATGTATATACAGTGAGGGCATTCTTGTAATTTTACAAGAATGAGCTTCTAGAAGGAGACACATCATTATTGATTTATCTTTTTTTGATAAATGATTAATGAGGTGGAAATTAGGAGATATTTGAGGAATGGGTTGCAAGCATGGCTTTGTAAATTGTTTATTCATTTGGGTTTCTTATTCAAGCATGGTTGCATTTTTTGTGACTATTTTATTCCATGCTTGAATTATTGGAAAAAGACTTAGCCATTCTCACATCCTTTTTCTCAAGTTCATTCTCATCATATCATTCTCTCTCCTAGGTTTTCTCTCCTCCTCCCTCAAGCTCATGCCATTACATGAGTTGTGAATCAATGAATTTTAAGACAAATTAATCCAATATACCTTTTCTATTTCTGCTTAGTAGTCTTCCTTAGCAAGTTGGATCACTAAGTTACCTCTTTTGAGGTTGGAGCTTGACCATAGGCCCTCGGGTGGATCTTTTTCGGCACAAAGGAGACCGGCAACCGAGTTCTTTTGAAGCTTTGGAGGAGCCAAAGAAAGGAGATCAAGAAGAAGCTTGAACCAAGGAGCAAAGAACCACTTGAAGACCCGAAGGACTTGACACGAGAGTAGAATACTTTAACTGAGTAGTTAACACCCTCTTGTAGTTTAGTTTTTGTTAGTTAAGATTTAATCAAGATCCTAAAAGTGGAAAAAGTCTATGTTGCAAAGACAAACATGATCTTTTGATATGAGAAAAATTGTTTTTGATGTATTCCGCCTCCCCGCGAACACGTGGGGTGTGCCACATAGACTTACATCTACTCGCTGCGAATTGGCCGGGCAGAAGGCTACCCAGCAGTCTCATGAGAGAGTTTTAGATCCACAGTTTGGCCCGAGAAGGAATCTTCTCGTTATGGATGGGTGTGCTTCGGAGGAGCAGGAATCTACTCGCAAAAGGACTTGGGATTCACAGGTTAGTCCGAGCAGGAATCCACTCACTGCGAATTGGCTAGGCAGGAGGCTACCCAGTGGTCTCGTAAGAGGGCTTCAGATCCACAGTTTGGGCTGAGTAAGAATCTGCTCGTTATGGATGGGTGTGCCTCGCGGACGAGCAAGAATCTACCCACACGAGGACTTAGGATTCACAGCTTAAGTCGAGCGGGAATCTACTCGCTGTGAATTGTCCGCGCAGGAAGCTGCCAAGTGGCCTCACGAGAGGGCTTCGGATCTATGGAAGGTTGGATCACCGTGACATGGACATTTGTGCTTACCCGATTCACGAGGCTACATGGCGTCTGGCAGGTACCCTGAAATCCGTGTGTATCTTCTGGTGGCGTCGTTCAATCTGTCAGGATCCACGTGAAAGGGAGGCGGCCAATGACCGGAATCGACGTCGCGACGCCTCATCTAATGGATGCAATGCTCTGTAATTCATTCCTTGACGGGAGAGAATCTCGACCGTAAGGGAATTTTTGCTGAGGCTATAAATAGTGGGGTCTCGGCCTCCCCTTAGACACTTCCACTCGTTTGCTTTTAGTTGTCTTACTCTTGCTCGGCTCCTCCCCTGGTTCTCATTCCGACCTTCGTAATCGATTAATTTTCCGATTGTCGGCAACATATACAACATTTGAGAGATCGTCTCTCACGGCAACGTCTGCTATTACAACCACGACAGCTCTGTTGGCACATATGAGGTTGTGATAGGTCTGCAGCAACACCATTATGGGCGGTTACTTCCACGCCGATCCTCTCTCCTGCGTGTGCTTGTCCACGCGATCTGGAGATCCTCCCCTGGCCTTCGTAGGCCATTGTCTCACAAGAACTGGACAAAACCTTCAACAAGATATGCATGACCTATGAGTTGGGCCTAATCTTGAAGAGCAGACGAGATCGCTCGATAGATCTCCTATGCCAATCTTTCTAACATAGATTGACTATAGCTTCATGCACGACGGCGGGAGTCCTCAACGGCACCATAGATGCTCGGATCCATGGACATAGGCAAAGGGAGGGATGGGATGCTGCCTAAGATCGGTTGGTGAACCTCTGCTTCGAGTACCATGACCAATGTGTTCAAGAGCCTCTCCCTTCTTTGTTGTAATTGTTAAGCGACAAAATTGTGTTTTTTTTTGCAAGCCCTCGGGCACTTTTGTAAGGCTGAGGAGCCGAGAATACCACTTATCAATGAATTTTTCTTCGCTCATGAATTTTTCTTTGCTCAGAATGTCAGAATATCAAAAATTTTCGTTTATGTTTTCCAAGTGTAGGTAGATCGATGCCCCTCCTTTACTCCGGAGTCGAGGTAAGATGAGCGGAGCGAGACTTTGGTCGGCTACCTACAGGTGCACCCACATTTTATTTACCTGAGTAAAGGGCTGGCGTGGGATACTTTCCTTGCCCTGGAATCGGGCTGGAAACAACCTGTAGGCTCGTGAGAGGGATTCAGATCCTTGGTTAGGTCGGGCAGGAAACTACCCGTTGTGAATGGGCACGACGGGCAGGAGGCTGCCCGCCAGCCTTACGTGGTGTCTTAGTTTAGAACCGAGAGAAACGGTCCGGATTGTATAGAAGCAAGAATCTTTATTATTAAAGGGAGTAGAAGTCTAACAATATAATTTAAGCTTTTCTGCATTATGTGGATGCGGAAGGTTACGTCCCAAGGAATCTTGGAGATGGTATACTCCTCCGGGAAATACCTCGGTCACGAAGAAGGGGTCGTCCCACTTCAGGGAGAACTTGTACAGCTTCCCTTAGTCCTCGATTTTATTACGTCGGAGGACTAAGTCTCCTGATTTGAATGCTCAGTATTTGACCCGAGCATTGTAGTACCGGACGGTCTGCTGCTGATATGCAGCCATCCTTATTTGTGCCCGGTCTCTCTTCTTCAGCAGGATGTCCAGGTTGCTTCGAAGGGCCAAGATGTTGGCTTCATCATCGAAGTGTTTGACCCGGTAACTGGGTAGGCCGACTTCCGCGGGGACCATTGCCTCGGTTCCATAACAGAGACTAAAAGGGGTCTCCTCCGTGGGTGTCTTCCTCGACGTTCGCAATGCCCAAAGTATCCGGGGCAGTTCTTTAACCCATCTACCTTGGCTTCCTTCTAGGCGGGCTCTGAGCCCCTGGATGACACCTCGATTTACTATCTCGGCCTGCCCGTTGCACTGGGGATGAGCAACCGCAGAGAACTTCATCAGTATGTGGTAATCATTTCAGAACTCTCTGACTTTATCATTCTCGAAGTCGGTTCCGTGGTCAGTGATGATGCATATCGGAATTCCAAACCATGCAATTATGTTGTTTTGCAGGAACTTCACTGTAGAAGCGGCGTCTGGCTTTCTGATTGGTGTGGCTTTAACCCATTTTGTAAAGTAATCTACGACGACAAGGATATAATTGTGCCCCATATGCCCATGGGTAGTTGGTCGATCATGTCCATTCCCTACTGGACGAATGGCCAATGGGAGATCAGCGGCGTCGGCTCCGTGGCTGGTAGCCGAAGAACGCTACCAAAGAGTTAACACATCTTGCACTTTCGTACGAGTTTCTCTATATCGGCGTGGATCGTTGGCCAATAATAGCCCTGCAGCAGCATCTTTTGAATCAGATTGCGGGCCCCCTGATGTGCGTCGCCGACTCCTTAATGTGTCTCTTTGATAACGTACTCAGCTTCGTCAGAATCAATGCATTTGAGCAGAGGTTGGGTATACAACTTTTTATATAAGTTGCATTTGCTCCACACGAAGGGACAAGCTTTAATGTGGAGCTTTCGGGCCTACGCCCGGTCTTTGGGAAGTGTCATGTCTCTGAGGTACTCTACAAGGGGCTTTCTCTAGTCCGGTGTATCTTCTTGAGTTGTGTAGACTCTGTTGACCACCTCCGTATCCTCGACACTGGGTCGCGACAATACTTTGAAGAGGATGTTCTTCTTGTGATTGACCGAGTACGAGGAGGCAAGTTTGCTCAGTTCGTCGGCTTCAACGTTCAAACATCGAGGAATCTGCTCTACCTAAACTTCGTTGAAGTTCTTCCTTAGACCTTTTACTTCGGCAAGATACTTCATCATAAGGGGTTCTCGGGCTTCGAAACGTCCAGTCACTTGGCCGACGACCAATGCGGAATCGCTGCTGACTCTAATTTTCTTTAGCTCCACCCCTTAAGCAATTTATAGGCCGGCCAGTAGGGCTTCATACTTCGTGGCGTTGTTCGAGACTTTGAAGTAAAACCACGGAGAGTACTCTATCTTGGCTTGATTGGGACCGCGGATGACAAGCCCTGCTTCGCTTCCCTAATCGGCGGAGGAACTGTCCACATAAAGCACCAGGTCCAGAAGCGGACCGAGCTTTTCTTCCACCAAGCCTCTTGGACTCAAGCCCTGCTCTGGTGTTTCATCTTTGTTGGGGATGGTGCGTTCGACCATAAAGTTGGTTAGGGCATTCGTTTTGATGGCTTTCCTTGGTCGGTACCAGATTTCGAACTACGAAAACTTCCATCTCCACTTCTCTAAACGGCCCGATAACTCAGGTGAATTGAGGATGCTCCCTAAAGGTCGATCGGTGAGGACGGTGATCGTATGGGCCTAGAAATAATGCTAAAGTTTCCTGGAGGTGGCGACAAGCGCCAAGACTATCTTTTCGATGGCCGGGTACCTTATCTCCACGTCCTTGAAAACGTGGCTGACATAGTAAACTGGCCTCTGTATTCCCTCGAATTCTTTGATGAGTACCGAGCTAGCTGCTTGGTCAGAGATGGCCAGGTATAGCAGTAACTCGTCTCCTTCGGTTAGTCGGGTGAGCAGTAGGGGCGTCGACAGATGCACCTTGAGCTGATCGAAGGAGACTTGGCATTCTTCGAACCACTCGAACTCTGGGATCTTCCTTAAAGCCTTGAAGAAAGGTAGGCACTTTTCCCCGGATCTGGACATGAAACGACTTAGAGCGGTCATTCTGCCGGTGAGTCACATGATTTCCACGTTGTTCTTGAGCATTGTCATGTCAACGATGGCTTTGATCTTCTCCAAGATTGCTTCGATTCCTCGTTGGGTGACCATGAACCCGAGGAATTTTTCGCCCGTGACGTCGAAAGCACACTTAGCCGGATTCAGCTTTATCTTGTACTTTCGTAGGAGCTCGAAAGTTTCGCCAAGGTCTATGGTATGCCCGGCCGACTGGGTGGACTTCACTTAGACCGGTCTCCCCTCATTCATGCCTTCCTTCAAGGCCTATTTGATATCCTTGTTCCAGGAATCAGTCGGATGTTTGTTCAATTACTCTTTTACCCGCAAAAGAAATGTAGGAATTGGGTTGAGCAATAATGACATCTCCCAACATACCAAAACTGGCAGTTCATTTACAATCCTGAGTTTCCAAACACATCGCACTTTCGCTCGGGTCGAGGCTGCCAGAGCGAACGAATGCGGGATAAGATGCCCTTATGGTGTGATGAAAAACTGCAAAAAATCCTTTCCCTTTGTCTTTACTACTCGATCGGAGGGCTTTGGAATCCCTACGGAGATTCTAGGTCCCGTGAAATTGCATCCTCAAGACCGGATACCTGAACCCTCTACAGAGAAAGGAAAGAAGTATGAGTCTTCCCAGGAACCCGAAAAAGATAAAGGAAAGAAACTTGTTGAAGCATCGAAGAGTTATTAAATCCCGGGAGAGGGTCGCTCGAAAAATCAAACTGTCATCAACGTAGACTTCCATGTTCCGCCCAATTTGAGGCTTGAACAGCTTGTTGACTAGCCGTTGATAAGTTGCCCCAGTATTTTTGAGGCCAAAAGGCATTACTTTGTAATAATAGACCCCTCGATCGGTGGTGAAAGTGGTGAGCTCTTCGTCGGCCAGGTCCATCTGGATTTAATTATAACCAGAGAATGCGTCCATGAAGCTCAGCAGCTCGTGACTGGCCGAGCTATCCACCGGCTGATCTATTCAAGGAAGTGGATAAATGTTTTTCGGACAGGCCTTGTTCAAATCGGTAAAGTCGACGCACATGCGCTACTTCCTGTTTGCATTCTTGACCATGACTACGTTGGCCATCCAAGTCGAGTAGTCCAGGTGTCTGATGAAGTCTGCTGCGAGCAGTCGGTCCACTTCCTCCTCAATCGCTTTCTGCTTGACAGGCGCGAAGCTCTCTTTCTTCTGTCGCACCGGCCGGGCTTTTGAATCGACTTCGAGCTTATGGGAGATCACTTCGGGGTTAATCCCCGGCATGTCCACGGGAGTCCAAGCGAACACGTCAGAGTTGTCTTGGAGGAACTAGATAAGATTGTCCCAGGTTTCCCCATTCAAGAAGGAGCCGATCTAGATGGTTCGTTTGCTGTTTCCCTCTTTAAAGGGAACCACGAGCAAGACTTATACCGGGGAACCCGGATCTCCTTCTTGTCATCACGGATATCCAGCGACTCCCGAGGATCACACGGTCCGTCAGTCAGATCAATTTCTCTGTCCTCTGGAACTGTCGTGGCGAGACATACTCTGATAATTTGCTGATTTCCGAAGGCCCGGCCTATCCCACCATCGCTCAGAGGAAACTTGAGCACGAGGTAGTAGGTCGAGATCTGGGCTTGAAGGGTATTTAAGGTGGGACGACCCAGGAGGATATTACAAAAGGAAAGAACCCGAACGACGAGGAAACTCACCTACATTGTTCGGGTTCTTTTGGCCTTCTCAATGTTGAAAGGGAGAGTGATCGTTCTCTCAGCTTGAACGGAGTGGTTAGTGAACCCAGAGAGAGCATGCGTGGTAGGTTGGTGAAACATTTTGGAAAAATTATAAATATTAATTTATAATTTAAAATATGGATATAATGAGTTTACAAAAATGATATCATATATGAATTTTGGTATTGGATTGGTATCCGTAAAAATGTAATTATTTTTGAAAAAATTTGAAAAATGTGTGATATCATAAAAATGTTAACTAAATTGTTTTAATATGATATGAGATTTTATTATAAAATTATGGTATTTAAGTGTTATGATAAGTGTTTTATTTCTTTTAAAAACATGAATTGAGATTTAGTGTAATATGAAGGTATTTATTTAAAAAGTTTTTTTTTTATTTTGTTAAGAGTGTTGGGTATATGTTAAGCTAGATATTAAACCTTCATGTACAACACACCCTCACACACCCTCACCTCACTCCACCTCATCCTTCTTCATTGACACCTCCTACTTGCTCTACACAAACCCTTTACACCTCCACATTTCTCTTTATCACAACTCTTAGGATATTCCTTATCACTCTCAAACTGAAACAATACTTCCCTTCAAGCTCCAACACTAAAAATTTCAAGTATTCATCAAACCAAAGGAAATTGGATGGTTTCTTCATCAATGTTGTGTGTATCACCAAGCTAGAGCCACTACAACCTCTAGGAGCCTCAACCATGCACTACTTGAGCTGGATATCCATTGTGCACATTCTCTATAGGTAAATCTCCTCCCCTTTTTAAATTCTATTTTGTTAAATATCAATTTTTGTAGTCAAATATCTGAAAACAGGACTTTTGGTGATATTTGTGATGATCAATTTGAATATGGAATTAGCAGATATATCTATAAGAATATATAACAATACTGTGATATGGTGACACCAGTAGAACACTACCCTAGAAGCATGAGCCCCTGACTCCTAACAAAAACCGCCGATTTTCCTATAAAAACCTCCATGGGCGGGACAATGGTTGATTTGTGTTTTGGGTTTTGGTCAGTAGATTTATTTGGTATTAATTAAGGCTACCATATTGTTTGTTTTGTCCCAGATTTCATATAGAGAAATCTAGAAGTATTTTAGTATGGTTTTGGAAAGGTATTCGATATTTTAAGCTTGGTTTTCATATTTCTATACATCGACTGAATTGTTCGACGTTTGTACGTTGATGTCGGGGGTATTTGGTCATATTTGGAGTGAATGAGCTATAGGTTCTAAGCTATGTGCGCTTAGCTTATTATATTGCTTTTCATATGATATTTACGCTGTTATATCATGATTACGATTGTAGGATCGATCGAGGAGATTTCCGAGATGGTAAGAATGGACAAAGCGATCGTGGATTTCAACTAGCTCAACAAGTCGTTGAGTAGATTTATATCTACGGGTGAATGGCGTATAGCATCCCCGCAACCATTTAGTTAGGATAATTATGATATATAACTAGCTTATAGAGATATGTTAGATAACTTAGCTTACATTATATTAGTGTATGGTAAGTATCTAGTAGATTACATATGGGTATGGTTATACCTTGATATATGGTATTTGTGACATATGTGCATGACTATAGATCCGTACGATATGGTCATGATATTAGATGGATTTTGTACGAGAGATCATACTGTACTTATGATGACGAGAATAGTGTGCCGAATACGGCCGAGTTTCATTTGGACTCGTGAAGTCATGCGTTATCCGACTTGGGACATTACGATTGATTAAGCTATACTCTTTTAAAACCAACGATTCGTTTTCACTTTTATATGATAAATGACAATGATGCGATGCTATTTCCAAAATGGATATCTATTTAAAAATACTGCAACTTCCTTATTTCTAAATAACATTTTGTTCCATTTTCAATGACAATGGTATAGCTTATAGTAAATAGTTATGTTTAATAATTACGCGATACGCTTAGATTACCTTTATACGCTCACGATACGATTACCGGTTATATATGTTTATTATGTTATTATTTCATAAGAACACACCGATAGAACAATGCAAAAATACCAATGAGTATTATGTTGCATGAGCATAGACGTGTATGTTACACTAGATCTTATTGGTACTGCCATAACACTGTAGGACCGATATACAACATAGATGGCGATACTGCTTATTATAACTTCCCTATACCCAGGGGATTGGGTCGTACTTATATATATATGCCGTGGATATGTCACGACCCAAAATTTGGCACGTGACGGCACTTAAACCACGTAACGTCTACAGGTGTAACGCAATTCAAGTAAGTCGAAAACCCAGAAATCTAAACCATGAAAAGTAGTAAGTGATAAGAACATTGTTAAAAACTTTTGGGAATCCTAAGTAAAAATCTTTAACTTAAGTTGCTTTCATAAAATTTTGGCAGCATCTCCTTTGTAAAAACTAGCCCCGAAAAGGGTACAAACATAAGATATAAGCATAGCATCCCCAAACGGGAGCAAATCTCGCCCAAAGGCGGAAACAACCACCACAAGAAGATATACGATGTCGTAGCGAAGGAATAGATAATACAAAAGAGATAATCAACATAAGAAAAGGGCCGACTCATACGAGCACGACACCTAGAGTCACAAAATAATATACAATATCGTCCTTACATCTCGTCTCTAAGTCAATACATGAAGTAGTAGATGGAGAGTATTAGATATAATAAAATATACAATAAACATCATCGGATAACCGCAACATCTATAGCAAAACTGCTCACAGTCAGCCGTAGCGATATCCGCTGCAAAAAGATACGATAAGAAGAATCCCTGACGCAACTGCTCTGAGGGACAACATGAAAAACACTGTGGCACACCGGGGGTGAGTTGCCAACTCGTGAATAGTAAATAACATCATACAGGTAATCGCAGGTATGCACGTACTGCGATAATCTATCACATGCAAACTGATAGTATAATATGGCAATATGTATATGCAACACTCATGAAAGGTACTCTATCAGGTACTACTAATACATGAAGCAATGCATATCAAATGAAAGCTGAGTATGGGATAAAACATATCATCATCACGGAATCCTCATCGTGGAAAAACCAGTGTCCATCAACGACACTCCAAATCCCAATACCTCAGGCACCGTCACTCTGATCGGTCATCATATCCTGTAAGTCTCATGGAACCTGAGTGTCCAACATCGACACTCGAAAACATCATGAAAACTAGTGTCTATCATTGACACGTTAATACTGATATCATGGGCTCCGTCTGCGGGATCGGCCCGCGGGCTCCGGCAGAACGGTCGGTCCATATCCATCTCATAACTCCGGTCAGTATCCTCCCGATATCTACCGAGTCCAAATACTATCACCAGTAGGCAGTGCTCCCACCTGCCGGGGCCAACACCATCATCTGCGATCTTCTTTCCCCCGGGACACCTTACCGGGTCCACCATGTACCCGCACATGGCCTCATCCAACTCCTCGCATCGGGTTTCTAACACAAGTCTCAGAACCGAGAAAACTCATGGTGGACGCATTGAAATACCATATCAAGAGAAACCGGATTTTTCAAACAATGCATAATTTCTTGAAATACCACGGTCCTTAAATCCATAAAATCACATGAAATCCATATCTCAATGCGTAAATCCATGAAATATAATATATGCAACATAAAACAGTAATATAATCATATCAAGGAAAAACCGCTATTTACATGCATCTAGTTATTAAATATATCATGGTGTTCCAAATTTCTCCAAAGTCAAATGCAATATCATATAAAGGTGAACATATAGCTATAGTAAGGTACATGTGTAAGCATGTAGGTATAGCAAGGTATATGTGTATGCTGTATTTCATATGCACAATGGAATAAGAATCAATGTCTCAATGCCACTAACTAATACAATATCACATATGTATATGTGTTGTGCATGTCATGACAATTATCGACGGTGTGTGTGTAGCATACAATTTGTGCTCGTGCAACATGAACCGTCAGTAATGGTGTTGTGTCTCATTAATACTATGTCCATATGCAATAGGAAAATAAGGTATGCAACAATGGTACGCATGCACAATTAATGTCCATATACTTATAACTAATAATCTTGTCATTGAATCTAGCCCAGACGCATAACGCCATACGTGCGATTCCCCTGTAGATGTTAAATCTACCCATAAATGATCTTGGGCTAAGTAAAACCAACTACTTGTTTTCCCTTCTTCGCAGCGTCTGAAGTCCCTGCCTGCAATCCTAAAATCATACAACAATCATAACAAGTTCACATTAGAAATCGACCAATAATACGTACAAACTACGTTTGACCAACGCACTAACTCCAAACAAACTTTCATGTGTTCGTCTAGTGGTTAACGTGCGTAGCGACACCCCGAAACCAACCCAAGTGCAGCAGCTACACAAAGTACACAAACCGTATCGGATAACGTAACGCGCGTAGTCGAAATACTAGAAACAAGTAAAGTGATTCCATATTTTGTATACTATAAAATCATAAAAATCAAGAAGTACCAAATACTCTAAAATAACTGCAGACAGCTACCCTACAAAACTTAAACCCCAACTCCCCAACAAAACCGCGGTCGCCGGATTTTCCCCATAAGTCGCCGGCCAAAACCGCTCAGGTGGGGTTCGTGCTTCAGGTGTACACTCAGGATCACTAGTACATCACTACTACATTGCTAGATTTTCCAGTATACACCCGTGGTCACAGCAGATCACAGACACTCCAATATGACACTAAAAATACGATATGTGCATAAAACTATATTTTTAGTGTTCTGAATTGAAACTATAAGCTACACAACATTATAACATCCTATTTAACAGTTAGAGAGCACTACCTTCCCAAACTTGCTCAAAACCCTAGATTTCTAAACTCCAAATGATCTCCATAGGCTCTAGATCAAGTTTAATAAAGGGTTTAGTGAGTTTTGTGAAGAGTAGTGAGGATTGGCTTGAGTTTGTGATGAACAAGAAGAGATTTCAGTTGAGGGAAGAGGAGAATGAAAATGATTGAGAATGAGAGAGGGCAATGAGTGAAGAATGAGATAAGGATGAGAGGGTGAGTGTAAGGTGAGTGTATACCTTACACTTACTCTCTCCCTCTCCTTCATTAATGCAAGCATGCCCATCCTATGACTCACTTTGCCACCTCTCCTCTTTCCAAAAAAAGAAGATAACTCTCACAACAAATATCTAAGTACAAGGTTAATCATGGCATGGATTAGTTTAAGGTGTCATGGCCACTAAACAAGTTTAACACTAAACAACCCCCATGTTAACATACACAAGTGTGTGTAAGAAAAAACAAATAATAATAAAATATTGATTAATCTTAATAAAATGAGAGAAAACTATTTTGGTAAACCTTTTACTAATAACTTGTATTATCGCTTAATTAACACTAATCGCATTCTAAGGTGTTACAGGATAGGGATTGGAAGCTACTTTGCTATGAATACACTTATAGAACAATTGCACAAATACTAATGATTGTTATGCTGCACGAGTACAGACGCGTATGCTACACTACATATCATTATTATTGCCATGACACAATAGAATTTCTGCATCTGTTTGCATGTTGATCATCTTTATTATATTACTTGTTGATTGATATCAGTTTTATGATGTTTTAACCACGATGATATATATCAGTGGTATGGGGTATGTATGTATGTATGTGTGTGTGTGTGTGTGTGTGTATTATGATCAGAATGAATTATGCAATTATTCTTCTTCTTCACTTGATATTTTTTTTGATACGATAGGTTGACATCCAGCATGAGCTTGATATTTTCTAATTTGATTTTATTCCAAACTGAGTGGGAGAGCTATACGGTTATGGACATGCTACATATCCGGACTGAGTGGGGGAGTATACAGTCAGATACATGGTGTATCCGGTCGAGGCCGAGGGACAGGAAAGCCGCATTTAAGGCAAGGAGCCTAGCGAGGACACTCGATATCGGAGATATACTTGAACACGACGGATATCCAGGAGATACTGGCCGGGGCTATGGATAACGAGGGATGACCGGTCTGATGAGACGGTGTCAACGGTATCTGGATTTATGTGTCGGTGATGAACATGAGAGATATGATGATTTTTGCGTGTCAGTGATGGACACGAGAGAGATGATGATTTTGAGTGTCGGTGATGGACACTCGGTAGACAATGAGTTAAGTGCTGATGATGGACATTCGTGAGATTTAGGGTGTCGATACTAGACACTCATATATTGATGTTGTGCGATCATTCGAGATGCGTCATTATAGTTTATGCTTATTACTAGCCAAACAAGATTGACCCAGGGGACAGTACCTGAATATTATTTTTACATGTTGATATATCCAAATGAGCTATAATCTCACTATTTTGACGTGTTTGGGACGACACAAAGATATTTTAAATAGAAACCCTCTTAAAACTCATTTCTAAAAAGTGAGACATATATCTTAAATAAAACACATATAATACTTCATTCTACTACATCTGCTTCTTATGACGCGATATACGTATCCCGCGGCTATTTTAAAAAGGTGTTTTATATAGATCTTTCGGCTGCTTTATAAGCTTATACATAGATGCATGTTATATACATATGAGATGATATATTTTCGGGTTTATGCGATCGATATTGATGCGTTTATAGTACTTATGCATTATTTATTTATTAGTACAGGATATGGTAGTACTATAATTTATGACCTAGGTAGATCGTTTTGCATTTCGGTTTCTACCTTGTGATATATTTTTATTTACTGAGTTGGCAACTCACCCCCCATTGTGCCCCAGTTTCTTACAGGATATACCGCTCGGATCATTAGCGGCTTGCGACAAACTCTTTTCTTTGGTGATTTCTTTGGTAGGTGGGTTACTATTGTATCATAACCACACATTGTATATGTATATATTCTTTTGTATCTAATTAAAACTCCATCGACCCAAAACTTGTATAATTGTGGAGTTAGAAGCGAGACTTAGACGTTATGTATTTGTGGGCGTCGCACTCGTTGGAGTCGACATTTTTTATACATGTTGGTTTTATTTCGCTTTTCTTTTCTTCGCCTTGGGCGTTGTATATTTTCTGCGTGGTTGCTTCACCGTTTGGGCGTGGAAGCTAGCTCCTATTGGGATGCTTTATATATTATGTTTTGTGTATTTTTTTTATTCAAAATTTACAAAGGAGGTGCTGCCCAATTTTCTAACGTCATAGATATTTTTCTAACAAATTTACTTAATACCTTTTTTTAAACTTCACCTCCAATATTTTCATAAAAAGGTTTAGATTCCGGGTTTTTAGCTTACTTGGATTGCGTCGACATCTTAAGACATCACATGATTTAAATGCCGACCATGTGCAGTTTTCGGGTCGTGACAAAGTTGGTATCAACGCGTTAGGTTTAACCTTTGTTCGAGTCTAGGTTTGACTATGTGGAGTCTAGGGCATACACTTTCGTTACCTAGACTTGACCTTACGGAACTTAGACTTGACTTTGGAGGTCTTATACCCGAATTTTTATTACGTAGGTTGACCTTAGTTGATAGAGTAGGTACTAAGTAGAGTAACATACCTTACATATGTTCCGCGACATATTTACGATACGATACTCCGCTTAAGTAACCTTAGAATATATTTCTTGAGATCTTGCTTCTATTCATTTAGTTGAGTTATTCTCATCGATACATGTTGGTTGTTTTGGTCACCATGTCTACGCAAGCCGAGAGTGCTGCGGTTAGAGAAATGATCAGGGCAGGTTTGTTGATCAATCAAATATATTGCACATTTGTACGGTCATTTTCCCTATTATTATTAATTACTAAAAGGTGTTATCTATAAATTAAGAACATATGTGGGTTTATTTGTAAAAAGATTATTGTCATATGTTTCTTCATTTATAATTAATAAAATTGGGAAATATATGCATATCATATTTAAATAAAATATCCATAAGATTATTTATTATTAAAATATGCATACCATATCAAATAATCCTAACCAATATTATTAAGATATCATATCATTTAATTGGTTGGAATATTATCTCAAATAAAAAAAATGCTACTAAATTTGATTTGAGATATTGTGCAGGTATGTCACGCCCCGCTTCCCAGAGTACGCTAAAATGGGCACGCGACATAGCCAACCATGCTACCTGTGGGTAGGAAGCATCCATCCACAGTCACATTACGACTGTAGAGATATCAAGAATAAAATAAAACTATCTAAACATGTCCACAATCCAAGATAACAGGGTCAATAATAAATAAATGTGGAAGCAAATGATCTAATACAAATAACTGAAAGTATGTCCCATAATGCGGGCTCACATCTGGAAATAAATGCAGAAAATAAAACTAACTACTACTGACACCTCACAACTCAGCCTGCTGGCTGAAGTACTCCTGCTCGGACTGCAACAGCGGTACGGAATCTGGGCCATGCAAAACCCAGACGTCAGCGTATCATGTCATCAAGTAATATAATATGAACAGTGTAACAGGCAATGCAAAATAAACATGAATACAGCAAGAATAACAATAATATGAATCAGATCAGTACAGGGTAGTGTGCAGTGGGTAAACTAAACTGTTCTATCAGGTTTTCTATTCTAAAGTCTTTGAAATCAATTGATGAATCATCGATATAACTCAATAGTATCCCGTGCATGCCCGGGACCACGGTCTAAGACTCTCGGGCTGAAACCGAGACGTGCCGCTAGGCAGTAACAGGTAGCAGGTACAGGCGAGTGATGTCAGCATCATCACTCCGGGGCTGGCCTAGCCCGTAAAACTGATCAGAACAGGTATCGAACTGTTGAGTTACAAGTCAGGTTTCACCTTTGATTTCCCCATACCCCCAAGTTATGTATGTCAAGTCAGATATTCAGTAATCAAGAACTAATGCCAACACAGGATCAGGTAAAAGCAGGTTTGTCGGGATAGACAACAGGAACGGTCCATGAGGACTACATGTCAGGTTTGTTGGCATTAGACACAAGATCCGGTAACGGGTCAGGTCATGGTACATCAGGTCAAGTCAACAATGTACGGTACCATGTCAGGTATATCAATATATATTTATAGCAAGTCAGGTCAAGATGTAAACAATATCGTGGGTGTGCTCACAATCAGTTATATAATCTAGCATGGATATCAACAACATGAGATAAGCAATGAATTAAGTAATGGGCAGTTTCATTCAATTTGCAATACAGTTATCAAATTTGTCACAGAGATAATTACAAGAGTGCAGTAAGACAAGTATAGCCGTTTAGTCATGTTAACAGGTTTAAGAACCCTTAGAGGTGCAATGATTTATGTAACGGTTCAGTACAGTTATTTCAGGTTAAATGCATACGAGTGTCCGAATGGAACAGAACTACAGGGATAAATGCCATAAGCTACGTTAACATTAAAAATGTGATTAAATAGGTAAATATGGTTATTAGGTTCAATTTGCAACTGTAGGTTCCAAGTTTAACGGTAAAATGATATAATGCAATATTGTACCCGAAAATGAGAAATGATCGTACCAAGTAAAATTTACAGGTTTAGGGTGTCATAATATATATGTTAATATTGTATAGCATGTAGCAAGGGGTACTTGCCTCGATGGGTCGGCGGGGAAACTCGCGACGGGCGCACGGTTCACGGATTGAACCCAAACAACGAACAATGGAACCACGCGGGTCGGGGTACCTCGCTGGAACGTCGGGACACATCGTCGGCAACACCGGATTCCGGCGAAGAAAGAACAGTGAATGTCAAGAAACTTTGCAACAAGAAAGGAAGGGAAAATAAAGAAGAAGAAGAAGAGGAGGCTTACAAGGTACTACTCTGTGGTTACAGAGAGGAGACGCGAGAACGACGAAGATGTCGACGGGCTCCGGCGGTGGCCTACAGAGACCGCGGGGAGAACTGCCGATTCAAGAAATACATTAGCGGAGAAGGAGAGAAGAAAGGGAGAGATGAGGGAAGTGATCTCACCGAGGGTTGCTTGCGAGGCCGGGGCTACAGAGGCGGGATCGTCGGCGGCAATAGATCCGGCGGTCGAACACGTGCAGGGGATGTGCAGGTGGCTGTGGCGCTGGTCGGGGTGTGCAAGCGCTCGGGAATCGATGAGAGAGAGGGCGAGGATGGTGAGGGAATGACGAGGACGATGGCGGAGGCGACGACGAGGTGATCGTCAGCGGCGAGACGCAGGAACGGGTGCAGGTGGTCGCGGGTCTGGCCAGGGTGCACCGGGAGAAGGGAAGAGGAAGTGGGCATGTGGTTGAGACGAGGAAGAAGAGGCGAGGGTGCTGGTGTCATCGGCGTTGGGGTTGCGGCAGCGAGGAAGGAGACGGCGGTGGCTAGGGTTCGAGGAGGGAGATGGGTTCTTCTGTGTTCGTGAGAAAAATAGAGGAGGGAACAGAAGTTTAAATTTATAGGAGAGAGAAAAAAAGATTTGAGGGAGAGAGAGAGATATGAGGGATAGAGAGATAGAGAGAGATGCAGAGGGTGGGCCCAGGAACCTAAAAGAGAGATGATTGGCTGCTGAAAGAAGTTGTGAAAGATTTATAAGTTTAGAAAATATTTAAACGGTTTTAAAAATATTAGATTGGTTAAAATTTAAATATTCAATGGTTTTAAAATAATAAAATTTTGGGGTTTTGGCGCAAAGTAAAACATTTCCAAATCGCGTCCGGGTCGGGTCCAAAAATTTGAAATTGAAATAATAGGATTTTAAGCGGGATCCAAATTTTAAAATGAAGTGTTTTATGATCAAAAAGCACACCCCCAAAACGGACACACGTACGTACACGTAGCCATCCAAACTCGCCCGTTTCACTGAACGGGACGAGAACACGATACACGGACGCTACAGCAAGGTTAGGGGTGTCAAGTAGGCCATGATGAATATTTTTAATTTTATTTTAGATGCCAAAATTTGTTACATGCTGAAATGAATTTGCCTGGTAAAATTTTACAGTAAGTAACAAACAAGGAAGATAAATGAAAAGAGTACCACATTACGCTCAAACAGTAACTGAAATTAGTAGCCTTGGGTTCGGGTGTTACATTATACCCAACTACAAAAAGAATTTCGTCCTCGAAATTCCAAGAATACAAAGATGGATAACTACAAGAAAAGGTGAGGAAACTTCTGCCGGATTTCATCTTCTCGTTCCCAAGTGGACTCTCCATGTGAGCTATTACCCCAAGAAACAAGCACAAGGGGGATAACCTTGTTCTTAAGAACCTTTTCCCTTCGATTCACAATTTCAACCGGTCGCTCCTCAAAAGTCAAGTCTTTCCGTACTGTTAGCTCCGAATGATCCAATACGTGCGTTTCATCTCTAACATACCTTCGTAGTTGAGATACGTGAAACACATCGTGCACATTTGCCAAGGACTGTGGTAACGCCAAACGGTACGCTACCTCACCAACACGCTCCAAGATCTCAAAGGGTCCAACGAATCGAGGACTAAGCTTTCCTCGACTCCCAAAACGAATCACCCCTCTAGTCGGTGATATCTTCAAGAATACCAAATCACCCACGGCGAACTCTAGAGGTCTTCTTGACGTGTCAGCCCAACTCTTCTGTCTGTCTTGAGCTGCCTTCATATGATTCCTGATAGTGTTAACCTTCTCAACGGCCTGCACAACCAAATCTGGTCCCAATAACCTTCGTTCACCGACATCATCCCAACAAATAGGTGAACGGCACTTACGACCATACAAAGCTTCAAACGGAGCCATCTGGATAGTTTCCTGAAAACTGTTGTTGTAAGAAAACTTTACCAAATGTAGATGATCCTCCCAAGAACCCTTGAAATCCAACATGCATGCCCTCAACATATCTTCAAGAGTTTGGATCGTTCTTTCTGACTGGCCATCGGTTTGAGGATGATAAGCTGTGCTAAACTTCAATCGAGTCCCTAAACTTTCCTGTAAACTCAGCCAAAATTGTGATAGGAATCGAGTGTCCCGATCGGACACGATGCTCATCGGTACTCCATGCAATCTTACAATCTCTTGCATGTACCGCTCTGCCAAAGTCTCTATTGATTGACCAACCCGGAAAGGAATAAAGTGAGCTGCCTTGGTCAATCGATCAACAATTACCCATACTGCATTGTTTCCTTTTGGACTCCGCGGTAAAGCCCTCACGAAATCCATGGTTATATGTTCCCACTTCCATTGAGGAATCGGAAGTGGTTGCAATAAACCAGCAACCCTTTGATGTTCAGCCTTAACTTGCTGACACACCAAGCACTTAGCCACAAAGCGAGCAATCTCCCGTTTCATGCCTTCCCACCAGAAATGCTGTCGAATATCTCGGTACATCTTTGTGCCTCCTGGATGTACAGAATAAGCTGAACTGTATGCCTCCTTCAAAAGCTCTTCACGAATATCTCCCTTTGGCACACACAAACGCCTACCGTACCTCAACGAACCATCTTCGTGGATCAGTAAATCTATTCGTAGTCCGGCTTCAACATGCTCTCGAAACTTTTGCAGTCTAGGATCCTGCGATTGTGCTGCTTTAATATTCTCGATCAATGACGAATGTACTTGCAGCTGCATCCACTGTCCCGTAGAACGCGGTAGCACAACCTCCAAGTCAAATCTTCGAAAATCTGCAACGATCTCCTTCTGCGTAGTTAACACCTGAATTGCTGGGAACCGACTAAGCGCATCCGGCACAACATTAACCTTCCCCGGATGGTACTTAAGATCAAGATCGTAGTCAGCCATCAGCTCCAACCATCTACGCTGCCTCATATTAAGCTCCTTCTGTGTGAACACATACTTCAAGCTTTTATGATCAGTAAAGACTTCGACTCTTTCGCCCAAAAGGTAGTGTCTCCAAATCTTCAAAGCGAAAATCACAGCCGCAAGCTCCAAGTCATGAGTTAGATAATTCTTCTCATGGGTCTTCAACTGTCTCGATGCGTATGATACAACCTTACCGTGCTGCATCAAAACACATCCCAATCCTTTCCCAGATGCGTCGCTGTGAATCACCAATCCTCCGGAATTGTCTGGCACGGTCAGAATAGGGGCGGTTATCAACTTCTGCTTCAACGTCTCAAAAGCTAACGCACACTTATCCGTCCATACAAAATGTACCTCCTTGCGCGTAAGCTTGGTTAACGGCTCTGCCAGACGAGCAAAGTTCTCCAAAAATCTCCTTTAATATCCGGCAAGTCCAAGAAAGCTTCTTATCTCCGCAACATTCTTTGGAATCGGCTAATCTCGAACCGCTGCAATCTTTTCTGGATCGACGGCAATTCCATCGCCAGATACAACATGCCCCAAAAACTTTACTTCCTCCAGCCAAAACTCGCACTTGCTCATCTTTGCATGAAGCTTCTCCTGTCTCAACGTCTGCAGTGCGATCTTTAAATACTCAGCATGCTCCTCAAAACTCTTCGAGTAAACCAGAATATCGTCAATGAATACCATAATGAACTGATCCAAGAACGGTGAAAAGATTCGGTTCATCAAGTCTATGAATACTGCCGGCGCATTCTTTACTCCGAAGGGCATCACTAAGTATTCGTAATGTCCATACCGAGTTCGAAACGCCGTCTTGCAAATATCTTCTGTTTTCACTCGGACCTGGTGATATCCGGATCGCAAATCCAGCTTCGAGAATACCCTCGCGCCACTAAGCTGCTCAAAAAGTTCTCCAATGCGAGGGATAGGGTACTTGTTCTTAATAGTCACCCGGTTTAATTCTCGATAGTCGATGCACATCCTTCTTGTGCCATCCTTCTTCTTTACTAGAAGAACTGGAGCTCCCCAAGGCGAGTTATTGCCTCGAATCCAACCCTTCTCAAGAAATTTAGCAACCTGTTTCTTGACTTCTTCCAACTTTACTGGTGCCATTGGATAATATGCTTTGGATACTGGCGCTGCACTAGGAATAAGATCAATTGAGAACTTCACGTATCGCTTCGGCGGTAAACCCGTTATATTTTCAAATACGTCCATAAAATTGTGAACAACCGCCGGCTCTTCACCATTATCAACTTCCATTGCTGCAAGAGTATTGTTTGTCGGCCTAGCCCTAAACTCGACTGGCCCGACAGAACTGCTTCCTCCAGTGAAGGTAAACTCGGGATGTCCGGGAATCTGGAAAATTACTTTCTTTGCCCTGCAATCAATGTAAGCGTGGAAAGTGCCAAGAAAATCCATTCCCAAGACGACTTCATAGCTGCCCGCATCAATCACCAAGAAATCTGCAAAAAGCTCTCGTCCGCACACAACAACTGTACAATCTTTACACTCCCTACTAGATATGATTTTCCCATTCCCAGTGTGTATGTCCCAGAAACTAGACAGGGTCGTGCAGGCAATCGAGTGTGTAGTTATAAACTTGGATGACATAAAACAATGGGATGCACCAGAATCAAATAATGCCAAAGCGGGAAAACCATGAACGAGTAGAATACCTGAAACGACTTCTCCTGACGCCTTAGCTTCCTCAGCTGTTAAGGTAAAAGCTCGAGCCTGATTAGGTCCTTGAGTCAGCTGCTTCTGCCCTTGGAACGGTTTCCGCGGAGGCTTCTGAGTATCATCCCTTGTACGAAGCTTCGACGGACAAGCACCAACGGCGTGATCAGCCGCTCCACAAACCAAACAAAGTCCCAGCCTCCTTCGACACTCCTTCTGTATGTGCCCAGGTAAACGGCAGTAGTCACAAATCACGCTCCTTCTTCGATCAACGATCACAGGCTTCTTCATGGGTGCTACACCTCGACGGTCCACTGGAATACCTCTGCGACCATGAGCTCGGTTAGGTGTAAATGCGGGCTTTCTTGCCGCAACTGCTGTCTGCTGCAAACTCCTTTTCATCCCAGATAAACTCTGCTGTTCCCGAGCTGCCGTAAGAACCTGTGAGAAAGTGGTCAAACCCAGGGAGACAATCTGCCTCTGGATGTCCACATCCAAACTGCGCATGAACCTTCGTGCCATGTCTACATCGTTGGCAACTAAAGGTCCAGCGAATCTGTTGAGTCTCGTCCATTCTGCTGCATGCACATCCACGGGTGCTCCATTCTGCCTTAGCCCAATAAACTTCTCTTCCATTTCCTCCCGTGCAGTCCGGGGGAAGAACTTCTCCAGGAAACTCTTAGAAAAATCCGCCCACTGGATCGGCTTAGGCAAGCGGTCTCCTCCACAAGCCACCATTCTCGGGCGTAGTCCACTAACTGAATGTGTACCACATCAACTCTTTTGTTATCTGGAATCTGTGCCGCAATAAACAAGTTTTCTGTGTCAACTAGCCACTGCTCTGCTGGCAACGGCTCCTCCAAACCAGTAAATGTAGATGGACCCAAACATCTGAAATCTGCTACAGTCCCTACTCGGTCAACTGGTTTAGCTCCAACATTGTTTACAGACTGCTGAACGATCTCCAAACCTTCCTGAAACGAGTCTGCTTGCTGCTGGATCAGCTCGGTCTGCCTCTTTTGATTCTCTAGCATTCCCCTTATCACTCCAAGCATGGCGGCTTCGTCCACACGCCTCTGGTACGTCTTCAAATTCTTATCTGCCATATTCCTGAAATCAAAACACCTAACATTAGCATGATGATAGATTCAATATATAGATCAAGGCTAGAACTCCAAGATACTTAAATAGAGTACCGCATTGTAACTATGCCACGGTATCATAGCCATAATTACTTAACTCCACCCAAGTCGCCTAAGTCCTAGAGATAACAAGAAACCAGGTTTTTCGAGTCGATATGCAAAGGAAGTTTGCACATCGTAAAAGATATAATCAGGAAGAATGTGATTCAAGAATGGTAAACGGCAAAGTGGCAGGACATGTTTCCTAAACACGGGTATTCTGATTCGTGTATTGGGTACAATACCCAACTATAAAAGAATCAACCCGACTATCCTATGGCTCTGATACCAAAAGAACCATGTCACGCCCCGCTTCCCAGAGTATGCTAAAATGGGCACGTGACATAGCCAACCATGCTACCTGTGGGTAGGAAGCATCCATCCACAGTCACATTACGGCTGTAGAGATATCAAGAATAAAATAAAACTATCTAAACATGTCCACAATCCAAGATAACAGGGTCAATAATAAATAAATGCGGAAGCAAATGATCCAATACAAATAACTGAAAGTATGTCCCATAATGCGGGCTCACATCTGGAAATAAATGCAGGAAATAAAACTAACTACTACTGACACCTCACAGCTCAGCCTGCTGGCTGAAGTACTCTTGCTCGGACTGCAACAGCGGTACGGAATCTGGGCCATGCAAAACCCAGACGTCAGCGCGTCATGTCATCAAGTAATATAATATGAACAGTGTAACAGGCAATGCAAAATAAACATGAATACAGGAAGAATAACAATAATATGAATCAGATCAGTACAGGGTAGTGTGCAGTGGGTAAACTAAACTGTTCTATCAGGTTTTCTATTCTAAAGTGTTTGAAATCAATTGATGAATCATCGATGTAACTCAATAGTATCCCGTGCATGCCCGGGACCACGGTCTAAGACTCTCGGGCTGAAACCGAGACGTGGCACTAGGCAGTAAAAGGTAGCAGGTACAGGCGAGTGATGTCAGCATCATCACTCTGGGGCTGGCCTAGCCCGTAAGACTGATCAGAACTGGTATCGAACTGTTGAGTTACAAGTCAGGTTTCACCTTTGATTTCCCCATACCCCCAAGTTATGTATGTCAAGTCAGATATTCAGTAATCAAGAACTAATGCCAACACAGGATCAGGTAAAAGCAGGTTTGTCTGGACAGACAACAGGAACGGTCCATGAGGACTACATGTCAGGTTTGTTGGCATTAGACACAAGATCCGGTAACGGGTCAGGTCATGGTACATCAGATCAAGTCAACAGTGTACGGTACCATGTCAGGTATATCAATATATATTTATAGCAAGTCAGGTCAAGATGTAAACAATATCGTGGGTGTGCTCACAAGCAGTTATATAATCTAGCATGGGTATCAACAACATGAGATAAGCAATGAATTAAGTAATGGGCAGTTTCATTCAATTTGCAATATAGTTATCAAATTTGTCACAGAGATGATTACAAGAGTGCAGTAAGATAAGTATAGCCGTTTAGTCATGTTAACAGGTTTAAGAACCCTTAGAGGTGCAATGATTTATGTAACGGTTCAGTACAGCTATTTCAGGTTAAATGCATACGAGTGTCCGAATGGAACAGAACTACAGGGATAAATGCCATAAGCTACGTTAACATTAAAAATGTGATTAAATAGGTAAATATGGTTATTAGGTTCAATTTGCAACTGTAGGTTCCAAGTTTAACGGTAAAATGATATAATGCAATATTGTACCCGAAAATGAGAAATGATCGTACCAAGTTAAATTTACAGGTTTAGGGTGTCATAATATATATGTAAATATTGTATAGCATGTAGCAAGGGGTACTTGCCTCGATGGGTCACGAACCGGGAAAAACGGAACGTAAACGTCGGCGGGGAAACTCGCGACGGGCGCACGGTTCACGGATTGAACCCAAACAACGAACAATGGAACTACGCGGGTCGGGGTTCCTCGCTAGAACGTCGGGACGCGTCGTCGGTAACACCGGATTCCGGCGAAGAAAGAACAGTGAATGTCAAGAAACTTTGCAACAAGAAAGGAAGGGAAAATAAAGAAGAAGAAGAAGAGGAGGCTTACAAGGTACTGCTCTGTGGTTACAGAGAGGAGACGCGAGAACGACGACGAGGTCGACGGGCTCCGGCGGTGGCCTACAGTGACCGCGGGGAGAACTGCCGATTCAAGAAATACATTAGCGGAGAAGGAGAGAAGAAAGGGAGAGAGGAGGGAAGTGATCTCACCGAGGGTTGCTTGCGAGGCCGGGGCTACAGAGGCGGGATCGTCGACGGCAACAGATTCGGCGGTCGAACAAGTGCAGGGGATGTGCAGGTAGCTGTGGCGCTGGTCGGGGTATGCAAGCGCTCGGGAATCGATGAGAGAGAGGGCGAGGATGGTGAGGGAATGACGAGGACGATGGCGGAGGCGACGACGAGGTGATCGTCGGCGGCGAGATGCAGGAACGGGTGCAGGTGGTTGCGGGTCTGGTCGAGGTGCACCGGGAGAAGGGAAGAGGAAGTGGGCCTGTGGTTGAGACGGGGAAGAGGAGGCGAGGGTGTTGGTGTCATCGGCGTTGGGGTTGCGGCGGCGAGGAAGGAGATGGCGGTGGCTAGGGTTCGAGGAGGGAGATGGGTTCTTCTGTGTTCGTGAGAAAAATAGAGGAGGGAACAGAAGTTTAAATTTATAGGAGAGAGAAAAAGAGATTTGAGGGAGAGAGAGAGAGAGATATGAGGGATAGAGAGATAGAGAGAGATGCAGAGGGTGGGCCCAGGAACCTAAAAGAAAGATGATTGGCTGCTGAAAGAAGTTGTGAAAGATTTATAAGTTTAGAAAATATTTAAACGGTTTTAAAAAATATTAGATTGGTTAAAATTTAAATATTCGATGGTTTTAAAATAATAAAATTTTGGGGTTTTGGCGTAAAGTAAAACATTTCCAAATCGCGCCCGGGTCGGGTCCAAAAATTTGAAATTGAAATAATAGGATTTTAAGCGGGATCCAAATTTTAAAATGAAGTGTTTTATGATCAAAAAGCATACCCCCAAAACGGACACACGTACGTGCACGTAGCCATCCAAACTCGCCCGTTTCACTGAACGGGACGAGAACACGATGCACGGACGCTACAGCAGGGTTAGGGGTGTCAAGTAGGCCAAGATGAATATTTTTAATTTTATTTTAGATGCCAAAATTTGTTACATGCAGAAATGAATTTGCCGGGTAAAATTTTACAGTAAGTAACAAACAAGCAAGATAAATGAAAAGAGTACCACATTACGCTCAAACAGTAACTGAAATTAGTAGCCTTGGGCTCGGGTGTTACAAGGTATGATAATATATCAGTTGAAGTCTAAAATATAAGTAGGAGATCCACATGAAATCGATTTACCAAACCAAATCTGCCGAATGTTAGGAGAAAATTGAAAAATCTCGCTACGACAGAGAAAAAGCAACATTTTCAGAATATTTTTATCAGAAGGATCTCTAAATATCGAGAGAGAAAGGCACGAGAATCTGAAAGCACAACCCCATCAAGAGGTGGCGGATCCACGGCCAATAGGGGAAAATGGAGGTTAAAGTGCTGCCGTTTGATGGCCGTAGGATGTGAAAACTCAGGGTCTTGATCGTCTTTGTACACACTTCAATATGACGTCTAGGGTTTCAAGTTTCAGAGCCTATATAAAGGACCGAGAGCTATCTATCAATGAGAAATCCATCGAAGAATCGACTGATCTACCGATCAAGCAGTTTAGAGAAATCTATGGTTTTGTAATTTGGTTTTTCAGCGAGCAACTTTTGTAATGCAATAGTTATTCAATAAAAGGTAGTATTTTCTTTTAATTTTGTCGCATTTACTTTCCGCAATCACTTTCCGCATTTACTTTTCACAATTACATTCTACATTTACTTTCCGCAATTTTAATTCTTTGTTTAACTTATGGGTTCCGTATTCTTGCACCTTTCTTTTACTTCGTTTATCCCAATAAGCGAGTAAATTCTCGCTTGTTAGGGTTTGTAGGATAGGGTAGAATAATGGATGAACAATATCTCTTCAATTCTTTTTAAAGTTTTAATTTTTATAAACTTTAGCAAAATGAATATTAACTCTCTTATTGGGTGTGCTATCAATTCATGATAGTTACGACCAAGATTTGAGATTCATGAATAACCGTTTTGTTAAGGGCTTGAGACGAATATGGATCAATGGAAGGACAAGGGTCAGTAGAGTGAAACCCTAATTCACTACAAGAACCCTAATCCACATTCATCGCTATTTTTCTAGTATTAAATAATTAAAAGATAAAAAGAATTATTTTTAAAATTTCCATCCATTAACTACTAAATCCTATAAACCCTACAAGCCCTTCTCTAATAAACTTTTCAAACTTTCCTAGTATAAAACGACAACAATCCCACATTTCTTCTATCAACTCGTCTAAAACAAGATAAGTAGTTCACCATTTTCCTGTGGACGACCCATACTCACTATCGGCTAGCTATTGTGACACTGTTATTGATTGCGGTAATAAGAACACTCATAGGCACACTTTTTAGAATCAATCACTTGTCCGGGACGAGGATTGACCGGGGTGATATTCCGGTGATATAGGAACATGTTGTTTATCCTTATATGATGGGATTTCTAGTTTTGAGGCAAGTTTTCTTTAGGATCCGCACCAGAGGGTCGGGTCATCACTCTAGACCAGCCGGACTTGGAGGTCTGATGTTGTTCAGCTTATTCCGGAGATCGTTGTGTTGCTTACTATTCAGATGGTTGTACCATCCGTTACTGATATTACCGATGCATCGCTTCCAGATTTCATGAAGCTAAAGTCACCGGTGTTTACGAGTATAGATGTGCCAGAGGATTTTTAGTCATTCATGGATATGATGGCTAAGATGTGTAGTTCGTTCTGAGACTCCGATGCGAGATCGGTGAAGTTGACTAGCTTCTTTTTTATGGGTTTTCTCAGACCTGATTTGAGTCGCTCGAGAGAGACCGTGTAGTGAGTTTTTCTCCGACGACTTGGGACGGGTTCTCGAAGGTGGGCTTAGCTAGATTTCATCCACAGAGTGTCAGAGATGCCCAATTCATATTTTCGAATCTGTGCGTAAGACTCCGGGCATGATCGCAGCCGAGTATGAATTGCAGTTCGTGTAGCTATCGCGATATGCTCCTTATTTGATCGATACTAAAGAGTAATGGATTAAGAGATTTGTGTGAAGTCTCAATGCGCAGTTGTTCTTCTTCGTCGATACTGGAGATTCGATATGTATGCAAAGGCGTTGTGTGCGACCATACTTTCAAAGGAAAGTCTTGATGAGATTGCAGCTGTTCTGGAATGAAAGTCAATTCATTAAGGAGTACTAGTTCCGGGCAGATCGGTAGAGATGAGATTGGTAGGATCCATAACGAGATCTTTCCAAGATTCTATAGTGATTGAGATTGGACCCAGGATCAGTTATATGATGCGTACTCAGAGGTTAGTGATCGTCGTCGTCGACGTGTTACATTGCAAGAGACCAGGCTACTTGGCAAGGAAGTATCCTGAGAGGTGTCAGCGTGGGACTGTGTGCATCGCTACTCCTCACCGGATGATTGTATAAAGAGGCCATGATTTTAATGATTCGCAGAGGGAACAAAAATTCAGAGATAGAGAATGCTAGGCCGTGGGCAGAAGGCAAGTGGGAATTCTCGCTTTGCCAGTTCTGGGTGTATAGAAACCTTTCGACATTGAAAAAGACGTACTTCAATGTCATTTGTTTTTTATTTGCATTTTAATGATCTGAATATCGCGTTTTCGATGTTGAAGAAAGGATAACTCGACATCCGTTAGTTTTATTTATGTGTTTTGAGGATTTGAGGGTCACACATAAGATTTGTGCACACCGGGTGCACTTGTTTGAGATTTCCGTGCACAGTAGCTGCACTTTATTGGCGTTTTGTGCACATCAGATGCACTAGATTGGTATTTCGTGCACATCAGTTGCACTTGATTGAGATTTTTATACACTCTAGACATATTTGATATGATTTTGTGCACACCAGTTGCACGTATTGATGTTTTATGCACCCTGATGCACTCGGTATTGATTTTGTGCACCCCGATGCACTTGCGTTGATTTTATGCACCCCGATGCACCCGATGTTGATTCCGTGCACTCTAGATGCACTTAATATTGGTTCCATGCACATTCGATGCAGTGGATGTTGTTGTCATGCACACCTGTTGCACCTGACACTGTTTTTATCTTCATACACACCTGTGGCATATAGTTTGGGTTTTCGTACATACCCGTTAGGGTTGATTTTGTTTCCGTGCATTGCACTTGAGGAGGTATATTATAGCTTTGATTATATATTTTGCTTGGTCATGTGCTAATGATATTGCACTATGGCTATGGCAATGATTGTGTACTCAAGGTATACAGTTGATTTTGCATTTGGTATTTTGCATCATAACTGGTGTAATTCTCATAGCATTTGCTAGAGATACACTTATAAGAGTTTTATATTTCTGAGTTTTCATACGCACGAGTGGCGTCAGTATACGTCTAAGCTCGCGTGGGACTTCAGAGTTCCGTTGATTGGAGCGGACTATATGTTTTTAGAATTTAGACCTGACGATTTGATTTGATTGGGCAAAAATGTTTTAAAATTGGAGTTAAATTTAAATTTGGGGACCAAATTTCTTTAAGGAGGGGATATTGCAATATTTTAGAAAAATTATAAATATTAATTAATAATTTAAAATATGGATATAATGAGTTTACAAAAATGATATCATATATGAATTTTGGTATCAGATTGGTATCCGTAAAAATGTAATTATTTTGGGGAAAAAATGAAAAATGTGTGATATCATAAAAATGATAACTAAATTGTTTTAATATGATATGAGATTTTATTATAAGATTATGGTATTTAAGTGTTATGATAAGTGTTTTATTTCTTTTAAAAACATGAAATGAGATTTAGTGTAACATGAAGGTATTTATTTAAAAAGGTTTTTTTTTATTTTGTTAAGAAGGTTGGGTATATGTTAAGCTAGATATTAAACCTTCATGCACAACACACCCTCACATACCCTCACCTCACTCCACCTCATCCTTCTTCATGGACACCTCCTACTTGCTCTACATAAACCCTTTACACCTCCATCTTTTTCTCTATCACAACTCTTAGGATATTCATTATCACTCTCAAACTGAAACAATACTTCCCTTCAAGCTCCAACACCAAAAAATTTCAAGTATTCATCCAACCAAAGGAAATTAGATGGTTCCTTCATCAATATTGTGCGTATCACTAAGCTTGCGGCACACTGTTTTCTTTGGTGATTGCTTTGGTAGGTGGGTTACTATTGTAACGTAACCACACGTTGTATATGCATATATTCTTTTGTATCTAGTTAAAACTCCATCGACCCAAAACTTGTATAATCGTGGACTTAGAAGCGAGACTTAGAGGTTATGTATTTGTGGGCGTCGCACTTGTTGGAGTCGACATTTTTTATACTTATTGGTTTTATTTTGTAACGACTTTAAAATATTTGTACGGAAAATTTTATGTTAATATACAAGAAATGAGTTTTATAGCCTGAGCTTGAGTTATAAGTTAATTTTGTTAAATAACAGCAAGAAATAACTTGTAGCTCACTGGTAAAGCCTTACACTGCTGTGATGTAGCCCCAGTGTTCAATTCCCATTAGACATGTTATTTTTTTCTGAATTTTTTTAATATTTTCGAAGCCCAAAAGATTTCACATGCAATATACAGGGAAATGAAAAGTTCAGAAAAATCAAACAGGCACAAAATGGAGTAAACACAAAATAATACACGTGGCACAAATCTCGAGGCCAGAAGCCCTAGATCGACCAGAGGAAAGCTCAAGAAGGCCGGCACCGACGGCTAAAATAAGGTCATTGAACCCCAGGCTTTGCACACACACCTCTTTACCTACCTCTAACTCCCCTACACTGTTTGATTTCCCTGTAATCAAATAGAGACCTTTCAATCCATAATTTATCACAATTTTAATGCTTTTTAATCCACCATTTTAATTCCAAAACCCTAATTTTCCACTATAAATACTATCCCCTAGTTTGGCTCAACACCATTCTAAAAATTATAGCAAAATTCTCTCAAAAAGTTCCTAAGTACAAGTGGAGTAAAGAGGAGTTAGCAAGTAAGCAACTTCCGACGAAGATCAAATCCAATTCTGGAGCTCCCGCGACACCATGAAGACCCTCTTCCTTTTCCTCATCCTTTTTCTAAAGTTTCTAAACCATAAGTCCCTTCTAAATCTCTTCCTTTCTATTGAAAATCCTATTCAAATTTATATTGGTAAAAGTGGAGTTAATACCGACATCTTGTTTTCTAAAATATTTAACTCTCATTTCCTTTACAATTTAGTCAATCTAATTTTAATACTTCACTTGTAACCTTAAACACTAATGTTTAGAATCAAATTTTATCAAAATTCTCATGTTAAATAACAATAGTAGCATTTTTTTATTAAAATACCTTAAACTTTATAAACACCTCTTTTAGTATTTGTTAAAACAATGCTTTAGGAAAACTTCACGGGGTAACGAACTACCCTACATGCACACTTGGTTTCATAGAACGATACTCATTGTATGTATTTTCGTTTCGAAGATTAACATTACAATAAAATACCACATAGTTTTAAAAACCAGAATTCTTTTAAATCGATATTTCGTATGGTTTGCGAATACACATCTACAACCCTTTTTAGGGGACCCGCTAATAGATGGTGTGGATTATCACGCATCCTTGGGCTAGTAGAGCGAGATGCAAACCTCCTCACGGAGCATTCGATCTCGAAAGGAATTAAATACGGTTTTTAAGAAATACAAATTTTCTAAATAAAATAAAATTATTTTTTAAAATTAAAATTATATAAAATTATAAATCCATATTTTCAAAATATAATAAATCTATATTTTTCAAAAATGAAAAGATTAACAAATGTCAATAAAATACCATCAAGATATCAAAAAGGCAACTTTTTCAATAAAATACCATGAACTTTCCAAGCTAAATAATTATCACTAAAATACCCAATACTTAAAATCCATACTCATGAAAACCCTAAGTAATACTAATCACCCTAGAGGTTTACTTTTTAAATATATTAAAATATTTTTCATAAAATCCCCTCGAGTTATATAAAAACAATATTTAAGAACTTTAGTAAATATAGGTTTAAGCGGGATCAATTCTCTTGAGTCCCAGGGAGCCGTAGAAAGTGAGTGCTTGCCTATTTAAGATAGACAACCTAATGGAGTTATCAATGATAATTTTCTTGGAAAAAGAAACAAATCCTACCGTCTATGTGCAGCTGTTACCGATAACTCCCGAACCTAATTTAAGAACTAAATCTGTTTACAAGTGTCTGACTCAGTCTGAGTCTAATTCAAACCTGAATCCAATATCAAACATGAATACTTGATCATGAACATGAATACTTGATCATGAACATGAATAATTGAAATCAAACATCAATATCAAACATGTATACTTGACTTGATTTGACCGAACCATGGTTATAACCTAACTTGACTACTTGAATACTTAATTACATCCTGAACATGAATACTTGAACAATTTGTATCCATGGTTTCGGCATTACTTATAATTATAATCTATACAATAAATTACGCGGGGATAAAAGGGTAGATTGGTACGAAACGTATATCATGGCTCGAGAGGTCACTTAAAAGACACCTATATGAATTCTCGTGCCGTTATCCCGTGGGTTATGACGGGGCCTTGTACTACATATTACCATAATCCACGGGGTAAGATGGACTCCTCTCGTATACATGAATACCTTATGTATCAAGCTATAAACAACCACGTTATAAATACTATCCTATACCAGTAATCCATCATATACTTTCCTGTTCATTGTCACTTTATATACTATCTTCTTGTTCTTCTTTTGGGACTTACAAGGGGTAGATTGGTAAGGAATGTATATCGTGGCACGAGAAGTCACTTAAAAGACACCTACATGAATTCTCATGTCGTTGTCTCGTGGGTTATGACGCGGCCTTGTACTATATATTACCATAGTCCACGGGGTAAGATGGACCCCTCTCGTATAGATGAATACCTAATGTATCAAGCTTTTAGTATACATGATGACCAGTGTGTGCTACGTTACGGGACTCGCTTGTGTATACCCAAAGAACACCAGGGGGTATCTTTTCTACCACGCAGAGGAACAAAAGGTATTTGTTTCTCGTAATGCCCATTTTCTAGAACACCGGTTCCTGGAAAAGGAAATTAGTGGGAGCGCAGTAGAACTGTAAGAAATTCCAGAACCACAAGCTATACTGAAAGCTTAGTAGAACCAGAGGGTTCGAGAGATCAGGACATTTCTACGCCGCTCCGCAGGAGTAGTAGGCAGTCTCATCCGCCCGAGAGATACTACGGTTTTCTCATAGACGGGGATAGAGAGGACTGCATCATTGATAGTGATGAGCCTACTAGCTTCCAGCAAGCCATTCAGAGCGTTGACTCGGTAAAATGGCTGGATGCAATGTGGACCGAAATGGAGTCCATGTACACCAACAAAGTATGGACGTTGGACATTGCTCCAGATGGGGTAAAACCCGTAGGATGCAAGTGGATCTTCAAAAGGAAGATTGGTGTAGATGGACAGGTCGAGACCTATAAGGCTAGACTTGTTGAAAAGGGTTTTCGTCAGAGACCTGGTTTGGACTATGACGAAACCTTTTCTCCAGTGGCTATGCTGAAATCCATTCGGATCCTTCTTGCCATCGCTGCTTTCCACGATTATGAGATTTGGCAGATGGACGTAAAGACCGCTTTTCTAAATGGAAATTTAGAGGAGTGCGTCTATATGGACCATCCAGAGGGTTTCATTCAGAGTGGGAGCAGCGGAAAGGTGTGCAAGTTGCTTAAGTCCATCTATGGACTAAAGCAGGCATCGCGGAGTTGGAACATCTGTTTTGATGAGACGGTCAAAGAATTTGGCTTCATCAAAAATCCAGATGAACCATGCATCTATAGTAGATTTGTAGCAAGAACTGTCCTATTCCTCATTTTGTACGTGGATGACATTTTGTTGATAGGAAATGACATTCCTATGCTACAATCTGTCAAGGGGTTCTTGTCACACAGGTTCTCCATGAAAGACCAGGATGATGCCTCCTACATTCTGGGGATCCGGATCTATCGTGATAGATCCAAGAGGATATTAGGACTTTCGCAGTCCAGGTACATCGACACCAACCGCGGTAATCTACCGGCTTGTCACGGGATCACCCTCTCCAAAGAGATGTCTCCCAAGACTGATTTGGAAAGGGATCGCATGTCTATTATACCCTACGCTTCTACGGTAGGCTCTATAATGTATGCGATGTTGTGTACCAGACCAGATGTGGCTTATGCACTGAGTGTAGTAAGCAGGTATCAGTCAAACCCTGGGGAGAAACTCTGGATAGCGGTAAAGAACATTCTCAAGTACCTGAGAAGGACTAAGGAGATGTTCTTGGTGTATGGCGGAAAAGACCTCCATATCGAGGCTTTTGCTGACTCCAGCTGCCAGAGTGACAAGGATGATTCCAAGTCCATGTCGGGCTTTGTCTTTACCCTCAATGGAGGGGCGGTGTGTTGGAAGAGTTCCAAATAGGAAACCGTTGCGGACTCGACTATGGAAGCGGAATACATCGCTGCATCTGATGCCGCAAAAGAAGTCGTCTGGATGAGGAAGTTCTTGAAAGAACTTCAGGTGGTTCCGTCCATTGTTGATCCAATACCTCTGTATTGCGACAACAACGGGGCTATAGCTTTAGCGAAGGAACCCAGGTCCTATCAGAAATCCAAACACATCTTGAGGCGGTATCACCTGATCAGGGAGATCATGGATCGCCAGGAGATCGAGGTTCGGAGGGTTGCTTCAGAAGATAACACTGCAGATCCATTCACCAAGGCCTTGCCCCAGACTCAGTTCGAGCGGCTGATCGAGATGATAGGTCTTCGATACGCCAGTACATGGCCTTAGTGCAAGTGGGAGATTGTTAGTGTATATGCCCTAGAGGCCATTACTGTATCATACTAGTTTGTATATTACTTAATGGAAGCTTGGGATATTCACAGTTGTATATACAATCTTGCTCAAAATGGTAGTATGCTACTTGGTTTGTTTCTACTTTAATGTGTTCATGTGTTTCTTTTAGCATATTATCTATACACATTAGTAGAGCCCTTAGGATCTTTGCTTGATTACCAGCGTTGTGATGGCTGTCACACTCGTGGGGGCTGGGTAATCCACAAGCACATCCTTATACATGTCCCTAGTCATGGGATTATCGAGACAGGGCATCGATACTCCGGAGTAGACTAGCGTATGCGCTTCTCATCCCAGTGCAGGAGGCGGTCTGTCCCACAGCTGTCAGTACGTCGTACTTGAGATAGTATGCGGGTGCTCGTTAGGCTACGAGTACACTGGACAGGACTCATTGGGAACTGATGGTTGGTATTATACCCATCGTCAGTTATCAGTTCCCAGGTGACATGAGTACAGCTTAGTCCACTGACTTGACACTGTCACTTCGCCTCAAGTGTGTTCCCACTGTACTTTGACTACTACCCTACCACGGCTCAAAGGAGTCGTGCAAACAGGTAGTAGTTGGGTGCAGTCCCGAAGCACTTGGAGGCAATGACGGTTAGACAGGATTCGTCTCTCCCGGTATTGGGGGTTGACATCGCGTTGTGTCCAGGAAGCCATTATACAAGTAGTCCCTGGCCAGGGCAAGCTAGATATAGTGGTAGGTTTCCAGTGTTATCTCAGGGTGTTCTGGGCTTCACTCCGACACGACTTGTACCGCTATTAGGGGACTGACGTTTACCGCCTCCTAGGCCCACCATGTGATGTATCAGACGAACAGACCGGACTGTACGGAGACTGTCACATTCAGGCTCAGTAGGAGTTCAGATGGGGTTCACCTCGTCAGTCTTCTTATCGGCATCTACCTGGGGACCGTTACGTACAGCTAGTGCCGCTTGCGGTCTGTGGTTAAACCCACTGCTAGCGTAGTGTCGAGTCTTTAGAGTCCCACACGGAGGGCTATTCGCCTTTGGGCAAAACAGAGTAGAGGTCGCATGGTTTTGCGACAGGGTTCATTCTCATCTGCGCACTTGTGCACGTTTGGAGTCCGGACGGATATTACTAGCGGGCTCTGGTTTGAGCCAGATCCTAGTATATGTTTTGGGGGTTAGTTTTATCTCATAGTATTCATGTTCCTCGGAACACAAATGCGGGTGTGTATGCACAGATGATTGAGGTGGAGGAAGAGGATTTTCATTAGGGTTTCGGAACGGGTGTGTATGCATAGTTGACAGTCTTCTTTTTCCAAACCCTAATGAATTTGTGAATTATCAATTAATAATATTAATTAAATGAAAGTGTGTCATGGTTGGGTTTGTTGACTTGTTGACCATGGTTGAAACATTGACTATCATCATTACACATCAAAGATACTCTTTGATTCTAGCAAAACCATTTAATGTGAAATGATAATAGTCTTATCAAACCTTCCATCAACTTTTCATTTAGATTAATTTTATTAATTTGATAATTCACTAGATATTGTTATGGTTGTAAAAAACCATTTCATTCTATCATAACCATTCTCTCTCCTCTCTTCTTCTTCCTCCTCCTCTAGTTCAAGGAGATCCATTCTCATGTGTTGAGAGACCTCTCCTTGAGATAAGATACTCTAAACCACTCTCTACTCACTCTAGGGTTGAAGGTCTAGCAAGCCAAAGACCTTAGTTCTCTCAAAGTTCGAGAAAGGAGCCCAAGGTTGAACCCTCAGGTGGATCCATCTTTGACGAAAGAAGGCGACGAAGAAAGCACCATCCAACCACTACAAAGAGTTCAAGAAGAAGGAGTTCAAGTGAGGTATAACATCTTTTCCGAGTAGCTAACCCTCTTTAGCTTGTATGCTAGTTTTGTTTAGAAAAGATCCCGACTTTTGTTAGTCCATGTTTCCTATTGCGCCAAAAATTTGTTTTGTATACCGTTTCCGCCTCCCCGCAAGAACCGGGGTTGGCAACGTGGACTTACATCTACCACTTCATGTATTTGACTTAGAGACGAATTGTGAGGATCGATATTGTATTATTTTGTGACTCTGGGTGCCATGCTCGTGGGAGCTGGCCTTATTATAAAGTTTTACCTCCTTATGTTGTTTTCATTTATATTTCTTCGCTACGGGGTCGTATATATGCTTGTGGTGGTTGTTTCCACCGTTGGGCGTGATTTACTCCTATTTGGGAATGCTTTATTATATTCTATGTTGTACCCGTTTTCGGGGCTAGCTTTTACAAAGGAGGTGCTGCCGAAACTTTTAAGAAAGTAAACTTAAGTTTAAAGATTTTTACTTAAGGTTTTTAGAAGATTTTTAACTATGTTTTCTCCACTTATCCCTTTTTGGGGTGGTTTAGATTTCTGGGTTTCGGCTTACTTAAATTGCGTACGCCTGTTGACGTCACGTGGTTTAAGTGCCGGCCACGTGCATAAATTTGGGTCGTGACAAAGTGTTGGATATAGTGCCCTCAAAGTCAATTATTGGATCGCAGGCACGTGATTGCAATGATTGAGGGATGACCTATACCGGTAGGACAGTCTTACTCGAGATGATAGTATGCTATCTGGTTTATCTTTATCATCGTGTACATGCTTTAGGTGACATTACAGATCACTATTACACGTTGATAGAGCCCTTAGGATTCTTGCTTGACTACCAGCAGTATGATGGCGATCATATACGTGAGAGTTGGGTAGTCTATAAGCACATCCTTAAAGTGTCCCTAGTCATGGGAGTTTTGAGACTGGGCATCGATACTCCATTAGTAGACTAGTGTATACAGTCGAAACCCCGACGAGGGGCGGTGGCCGGTCTCACAAGCCATTGGTGTCAGTTGGTTCACCTAAGATGTATACAGGTGCTCATTGGGTCATGAGTACACCGGATGGACTTGCCGAGAACATGCTCGTTGGTATTATACCTAGCGTCAGATAGCAGTTCCCTGGTGACATTTGTACAGGTTAGGCTATCGACCTGAGATCGTCATTTGTGTCGTGTGAGTTCCCACTGTGCTTTGATTACTACCTTACCATGGCTCAAAGGAGTAGTGCAAACAGGTTTTAGTTGGGTACAGTCCTGAGCCACATGGAGGCAGTGAGCGGATCGGCAGGGGATTCGTCTCTCCCGGTATTGGGGATAAGATTGCGCTGTGTTTAGGAGAGCCATTACATGAATTCCTTGGCCAAGGCAAGTGAGATTTATTGGTAGGTATTCCGGTAGTATCTCAGGGTGTTTTAGGCTACACTCCGACATGACTTATACCGCTATTGGGGGTCTGACGTTTACCAGGCCTCTAGGCCCGATATGCGATACTCATAGACGAACGGACCGGACTGTATGGATATTTTCACTGCCAGGCTCAGTGGGGTTTCAGGATGAGTTCGCTCATCGACCTCCCTTTTGGTCAATACTTAGGCGGCCGTTACGTACAGCTAGTGTAGGGTTCCTAGGCACTCTAATGGAGTCTCACAAGGCATCATCCATGCCAATTTCTAAAAAATACGGTGCCGAGAAAACCTAGAACGGATCGTTGGCTAGAAGTATAGGCAAAGCAAGCAAGTAAACGGAAATGTATCTAAAGGAAAGGGACTACAACCTTTGTAGATCCGGTCCACCACCTCCTAGGCTCCGTGATGAAGTCCCCTCGCTGTCCAAATCGTATCTTGGGCTCTAGCGTCGGCTTCATCGGAGAAAAAGCGGGCTAGGTCATCGACGACGATGCCGAAGATGATCTACGTCGAGGCATCGCAAGAACAAGCTCCAACTTTACCAAGCCATGAAAACTTGTGAAGGAAACACCCTATACAACTTGGCAAGAGGTAGAGGATGAAGAAATAGGAAGTGGGTTCACTTTATAATTGGATTTCTCACTTGTTTGCTCAAGTTGCCATTGGAGTAGAAAGCATTTCTTTCTTGCTCATGAAGAAGAAGAAGAAAGAAATGAATATGATAAGTTAATAAAAATAGAAAAGAAAAATCATACTTATCATATTCTAACCCTTGGTTAAGTGTAGAGAATGAACTAAGGTTAGTGAATGGTTAGGTTTTGTAGATGAAGACAAAATGGTCAAAGCTTCTTGAAGTTTCAAAGAAAAGAACAAAATAATCAACCATTTTATTTTCATTCCAAATGAAGAAGGAATAAATAAATAAATAGTTAATAAATACAAAACCCTAACCATTACACAACCATGGTTCAATCATACACTTAACTAAGTATGCATGTATCATCAAACATGATACAATTATGTGCACAAAAATATATCACATATACAATGTGCAATATCAAGTGAGAATATCCTTTTAAAGTGAACCAATACTAGTTAATGCAAAGTAATATATCAAATATATAATTATACATTAAATCATTAAATCAACACTTGATTTAACGATCCGGTCATATCGCATATAACCGACTAGTATCAAATGTATCGGCTTATCGAATCAATCCTTGATTCGATAACTAGGTTATATCGCATACAACCATTCGACACATTCATCGCGAGAATGAAATACGGTATCACATACATGCATTATTCTCGGTCCCGCACATATCTCATATGCGCTCCTATTTCGTTTCGCTTGAGCCAGGAAACCTCTATTTAGGACTCTAAAGACTCGTCAATACGCCGGCAGCAGATGATGATCATATCAAACACCCACAAGCCGCAAGCGGTCTGCTAAACGTAACGGCCACCCGGGTATTGAGCGATCAGATGATCGACGAGCAAGCCCGCTCACACTCCTGTGAATCCAACCAGTAACACTTACCGTACAGTCCGGTCTGTTCGTCTGATATGTCGCATATCTCGCCTAGGGGTGGTAAACGTCAGACCCCAATAGCTCGATAAGTCATGCCGACATGAAGTCCATGACATGTGTGAAACTACTGATAACTCTTACCAGTATATCACTGTAACCCTGGCCAGGGATTTTCTGTTATGGCCAGTCGAGCATAGCGCAACATCAACCCCCAATACCGGGAGAGACGAATCCCCTCCTATCGCTCATTGATGTGAATCGAGACTGTACCCAAAAACCACCTGTTTGCACAACTCAGTAGAGCCGTGGTAGGGTGGAAATCAAAGCACAGTGGGAGACACACAAGACTCTATGACGATCTCGGGTCAACAGACTAAGCTGTACCAGTGTCACCAGAGAACTGCCATCTGACGTAAGGTATAATACCATCTGGGAGTTCTCGACGAGTCCGTTCAGTGTACCCAGTCTCCACTGAGCACCCGCATACCATCTTCGATGTCAAACACCAATGGATATGGGATCATCCATCGCCAATCGCATGGGTCGAGAAGATATGTGCTAGTCTACTCTGGAATATCGATGCCCTGTCTCGATATTCCCTCGACTAGGAACATTTCAAGGATGTACTCATGGACTATCCAGGCCCCACTAGTATGATCTGCATCACAGTCCTGGAAGTCGAGTACACATCCTAAGGGCTTTATCAACATGTAACAGAGAGACAGAAAGTATACACGTTAAGATAAACAGCAACCAGATAGCGTACTATCATGTCGAGCAAGAAAGTCCTATCTATATATGTCCCAGCATCCACTACAATAAACATCTAATGTACAGTAATGGCCTCTAGGGCATACATATAACTAACAGCTAGCACCACCGAAATGCTTGTGGTTAAACCCACTACCAGCGTAATGACGAGTCTTTAGAGTCCCCCGCAGAAAGTTTCCCAAGTTTGGGCGAAACGTTGTAGAGGTTGTATGGTTTTATGGCAGGGTTCGATCATATACGTGCACTTGTGCACGGATCATGATCGGACGGATCATACTAGTGGGCTTTGGTTTAAGCCGGATCCTAGTATTAGATTTGTTAGATTATTTTCGTCTCGTAGTATTCTCATTCAGTCGGAATGCAGATGCAGGTATGTATATACAGATGAGGGGTATTCTTGTGATCCGTTACGAGTTTACTTTAGAAGATACCATTCTATTTATTGTTATAAACATTTGGATTAATGTTTATTAAGTGGAAATTGTGAGTGCAAGGTTTGTCCTTAAGCATTGATTTTGGCATGTGCTTGTTTGGTGACTCATGGTGTTATTTTTTGTGCCATGTCTATTTTCATGATTGATTATTATGTGGAATTGATGGGTGAAGAGAGACAGGGCAGCCACTAGGGGTAAGGGTTGGCTCTTCATTTGTATGATGAGCTCTCACAATTGATCACACACAATAATAAGAAAGATCTTCTTCTTCACTAGAAAAACTTGTGCTCGCAATTTCTTCCTCCATTGGATTCTTCTTTAACCTCTATCCATACCATCCATGTGTTGAGAATCAATGGATGTCTTGAGACAAAATGATCACACTCATTCTCTACTTCACCTTGGACATGTCGGCTAGCAAACTTTGTGTTCGAGTTGCTTCGGTTTGAAGTGGGAGCCAGTAAAAAGATTTCTTGACGTGATGCCATTTCGACGAGGAGACCAGAGATCGAGCGAGATCGGAGAAGCCGCGAGGAGCTTAGGATGATGGCTAAAGACCGAAGGACACGGATCGATCGATATAGCCATTCTAACTTCTTTGTAGTTAGCTAGTATTGGGTTAATGGAACGATCCGGGAAAAAGTCTGCATTAGCGCCAGTTTATAAAAGTTTTTGTTCCGCGTTTGGTCTCAGATTGACTGCCGGGGCGCTGCCGTAGACTTACATGGTATCGGAGCCACGCCATTAACCCATACTAGCTTGTTATAACATGTTTAAAACATCGATCGGCCGAATTTTCTAAAACCGCAATTCCATTCTTCAAGTTTTTGCCGAATTTTTAAATTCGTCTAAAATTTTTTTTGTATATCAGAAAATCGTGCAGGCTTTTTTAAGACTACAGAAGAAAATTCAGCAACTGAACCCACTAAAACATCGCGGAACCGCCGCATAACCTACATGTTGGCCGCGGTTCCGCCACCGTTTTAGAGCCAATGTGCGCAATCTTTCTTTTGGGGCTCTTAATTATGGAATTGTGGTTTCTGGAATATTTTATGTTTCGGCCCAAATTTTTTAGAGTGCTGGATCAGAACTTGGGGCCTACTTTGGAAAGTTTTTCGATTGAAATTTTAAATACGTTAGTTTAACAGTACTTACATTACTATCTGTGACCGTGAATGTCATTAGAGTGGTATAAATCGTCTAATTGCTATATGTCCTTTTAGACGAGTTTGCGAACGTGACATTTACGTTGATGTTCTATGTTGTGCTATGATGTTGCGGATTGTCATGGTGGATAGCTTGGGAGCAATGTTAGTACAGTTTAGTTTTATTTGTTCATTTGATATCGCGGGGCGAGCGTCTGACATGTGGACCATCGTCACTGCCTGTTTGTATATTATTCTTTTGGGGTACGACCGGGTTGAGGTCGATGTCACCGTTGTATATATTTTCTTTTCTGTACTAGGATTACCCCGCGGTGGAGTGCACAGATAGCCGGGTTCTAGAGGGCAAGGGCCCGCATCTTATGGCTTTGACACGGAGGGGGATTAACTCTAGAATTGATAGGCTATTCGCCGCACTCGTAGGGGTTATAGGTTTACCCAAGGAGGGGTGCTCAAGTTACCGGATTCCGTGAAGTGCTGGGTGGTCCATTCACTTTGCTGAAGGGGCCTGCCTCGCTTCAGGTTTTGGCGGGTTACTTGCCGCACTCGTAGGGGTCTAGGTTTTCATTGCACAAACTATCCACACGACCAGGAGAACATCAGGTTTCAGTTGCGGCTCAAAGGAAACCCGGGGCTCCCAGATTATCTGTATTGTTCTGAGATGCTTATTACTTTTCTGTGATGTTGCATTTATCATGCCTGGAGCGATTATTAAATATTGTTGTATATATACTAGTAGATATTGTATATGTTTTATACCCGCGCTAGTCCAATCCCCTCTCTGTCGTTAGTTAAGTAACATAACGGGTCATGACGGGACCTAGTGGCGAATGCGGATGGCATATACGTACATAATATTTTCTTTCTTTTATGGTGTGATTAATTGATGGGACTGCGTTGATTCAGATCAATGGAAGGAAAACAGACCTATTCGATGTTGTTGGAACAATTGTCAAAAAGATGATATTACAAGGACGTTTTCTTTTGTTTTGCACAGCGATATTCGGTTATGAATATCCAGCACCTCATTCGACGAGGCAAGGGCCGAGATCCCTTCATCGGGAGTGACTCCTTGGGCAGGAGTTTGCGTCAGGGTAATAACTTAACTATAGTCGATTACTTTTTTCTTTGCATCGCGGTATTCAGTTTGGAATATCCTGCACCTCATTCTACGGGGAAAGAGCCGAGATCCCTTCACCGGGAGTGACCTCTTTAGCAAAGGTTTTCGCCACTATATTTGTAAAAAGCTATCCGGTTCCTTCAACGATATCAAGTTCATTACGTTAAAGGTTTTTCGCCAAAAACCATTCGTAGCCCTCCATCATTTCAGACGGGTAGCACTTAGTATTCATGCTATGTTTGTTGGCCTTAATCAAGGCATAGTGTATGGTAGCTGCTTGTTACCTTTCTGTTGCATAGATAGATGTGTTGGTTTAGGACAGTCGTACAACCTTGTTGGCCCTAGTCAAGGGCTTATATGGGTGGGTTCAAATTAACATGGACAATGACGGGTAGAACTTGACATGTGACTTATGATTTGTTGGCCTTAGTCAAGGTCATAAGAGCATGGGGTAAAAATTACATCGGGAGTTTCAAACATGCAGGAAACTTGCCAGATATGCGCATACTTTCTGGAGTGCGTAACGTGAGTGGATTCCATCACGTTATCATGCGATGATAGTTGGATCCTGATTTCCACTGATGAGTTGGTTTACTACTCGGGTGATTTTAGATGATCCCGACTAATTCTTCTTTCAGGTTCGGAGGAGAATTTGGGGATACAGTGGGAGGCTTCCTGATTAGATAAATTGATAACCATTCTGATCTAGGTTAGAGTGCATGCAGAGTGTTTCTTTTCTCTCTCTCTTTGGCAGTGACCATGTCCCGACCCTAGACTATGACTCGGTGACCAAGTTAACCGAACTTTCTTAAAACACTGGCTTTTGGATTGTCTGAGTTGGATACATCATTGCCACTCCTTCTTTTACTGTTTGCATTTCTCCAGAACACCCCGCATCACTATGAACATCCACTTCTATTGGATAAATCCATTGTATGGTTATATATGAACTCGAAGGAACTTGTTCCAGATTCGAGGATGGATTCTGGTTTTGGAGAGATTGAATATGACTATTCAATTGTCTTTTCCTTTTACCTTCTCTCAGGTTGTGAGGGCTCCAAGGATTAGGAGAGGGTACATCTAATGCGCTTATTGGATAATCTTCTTCCAAACCATAGGCAGGTGCCGAAAGGTAGGGAATGAAGAAAACCAATTAGCCTAAGTATGGTGTACAGAAGGTAATAAGTAAAGACAAATAAAGGAATCATAAAGAGGGCAAAGTAAATTGCGACTGCTATCATTCACGACCAAACCAAATATTTCATCGCCACTCCTATTTCACCTTTGTATTTCTTCAGAACACTCCGTATCATTATGAAGATCCACAGTTATTGGATACTCCATCATATGGAACTCGAAGGAACTTGTTCCAGTTCGAGGATGGATTCTGGTTCAGGAGAAATAGAATAAGGTTTATTCAGTTTTCTTTAATCTTTACCTTCTCTCAGGTTGCGAGTACTCCTAGGATTAGCGGAGTACACCCATTACACTTATTAGATAGTTTTCTTCCAAACCATAGGCTGGTGCCAAACGGTAGGGAAGGAAGAAAACCATTTAGCCTAAGGGGGTGTATAGAAGGTAACGAGTAAAGACAAATAAAGGGATTTGAGAGATGGCAACGAGACATACGGTTACAGTCATGAATCTGATAATGGAAGAGGCATTACTAGGAATACCCGGATACCCCTTCGAAACATTTTCATGTTTCAGTTTCACTATACATTGTTAATTGAAAACCGATTTCCCAATTAGATCCTTACTCCAGGTTATGTATTTACCAGGTTTGATTCTCACATCTGTATGGTTTTACAGATGATGAGAGGGAGTAAGTTATTGGAAATTAGGTGATCATCCTCATTATATTGGGATTCGTTGTAATTGGTGATATTTGAGGAAACTGCCTGGGTTTTTGCCGAACGGAAAATATTTGGTTTTGAATATCCGTTGTTATGCACCAATTTCAAACTGATATATCTGTACGTTTATTTTATAAAGTGAGATATAACTTTTTGAAATTATGTCCATGACATTTACCTATATCAGTTGATGGTTAGGTAAGGAGCATTAAACAGCGGTATAATTCTTCTTAACCATAGTATAGTTTTCAACCTACGATACATAGAATTTGAGTTAATCAACTCAGGGGACTTATACAAAGCATTGTATATTGTCTAGTGTCCATTAGGACAAAGGAGTTGGTCCTCTTACTGTATTCTCTTTACTTAAGACTTCTCTAGTTTTTAGATAAGTATTTCGTAGAAATACAAGGTCCAAGTTTTGAGAAGTTATAGGTATATGAATAAAGTAGAGAACCAGGTATTGAAAGTATCGGGATTCTTCAAGGTGATCGAAGATGTAGATACTTGTATTTGGTATTCAGTTGATAGTAATGGTTTAGAGAACTTGCTTCTCTTTCGGGTTACTCATATATGGATGCACTCCTAAGTTTAGTAATGCTGATCGGCCTCATTCCATTTAGTTGACATGCACTGGAGACAGCTGCATAATTTGAATCTGGTTCCAATTAAATCAGTGCCTCTGTTTCTATATTGTATATAGAGGCTCATATCTTAACGATGTTAAGGTATATGGAGTTGTCCGGCTTATGCTTAAAACCAGACTCTGAATAACTCAAGGCACGTTTCTGTAATGGCTGTTTGTGGGTTAACCCGGGCTATAACGAGGGTTAACTTTCTACCATCTGGAAGATCAATAGCGATATTGTTTTGACTCGCCACAGTTTTAATAAAATGGACTTTTTCAGAAAATAGTAGTGGGAGTATGGTAGAACTGGAAGTGGTTCCAGAACCACAAATAATTACTGAAAATTTAATAAGAACCTAAAGATTCAATCAGGTTTTACATTCCATTAGCCACTCCGCAGATATGGTGGGTAACCCCAGGCACCCGAGAGGTACTCTGGTATCCTCAAGGACGGCGATAGGGAAGTTCTTGTTTACCCAGACTTTCCATTACTGATGTTCCAGACTATAAGACCTGGCAGGAGGATGAGTATAGCGTCGTTCTAAACAAGCTTTAGAAGCGCATGTGTATATGACTTTGCCAGAGGGTTGTTGTAGTCAGTGGGAGCGGCGGAAGCATAATGGACAAGTAGCTTATGTCTATTTATAGAATAAAGCAGATATAGCGGAGATAGATCATCTATTTTTGATGTGACAGTCATAGGTTATGACTTCATCAGAATAAGAGATGGATCCGTTAAGAAGGTAGTAGGGTGTGATGTCCTGGTATTTGGATGACATACACAGAGTAGAAAGTGAAATTCCTATACTACGATCGGTTATACTGTGGTTGTCACACAGTGTTTTCTCCACATAAGATTTGGATATTATATCAGGCATTCTGGTTACTAGATCTATGGTTTTAGATCTAGATTTGGGTAGTGTCCCAATCCGGGTACTTAGACAGCATTCTAAAGGTGTTTTAGAATGGGCAACTCCTGGCATGGTAGTGAACCTGCACGTGATGGAGTCACCCTCTCTAAAAGACAAAAGGGGAGAGGGATGTGCATGATTGGCATATCACTTACTTAGGCAATTGAGTCAATCATGAGATGTCAAGTACCACACCAGATGTTATTTTTGCACTAGCTGCAATAAGTTGATATTAATCCAATCCTGGAGAAACGTTCAGAAGCAGTTTTAGAACATAAGTGATGTTCTAGGGATATGATAACGACAGCCTCCTTCGGGAGACGGTTATCATTCCAGGCTTCCAAGATGACCTGGATGACAGAGTGATTGTCAGAGTTATAGTTTTCCCTCTGATGAGGGGCGATAGTTTGGGCAGGTGGTCCAAGCGGATACTGAGGGAGGCATGGTGCAGTATGCTGATTAAATTCAGCTGACGATATAGTCTAAGAAGTTTGCTGGATTTGGAGTTCATTTATGAACTAGGTCCCATCAGATATCCAGACATATTCTAAGACAGGTATTACTCATTTTGGGAGATGGCTTTCCCCGTGAACATGAGATTACGAGAGACATAAAAAGAAACACCAGAGCGGATCCACTCACTGAGGCTATTTCTCGAACGTAATAGTTTCACAAACAAGCTTTGTGAGACTGATCAATAGGGAAGTTGGGTGTTCGGTATCACACAGGCTGTGAATATGCGACATCGCAATAATTAGCCTTAAGTGCAAGTGGGAGATTGTTGGATATAGTGCCCTCAAAGTCAATTATTGGACCGCGGGTACGTAATTGCAATGATTGAGGGAGGGCCTATACCGGCAGGACAGTCTTACTCGAGATGATAGTATGCTATCTGGTTTGTCTTTATCATCGTGTAGATGCTTTAGGTGACATTACAAATCACTATTACACGCTGATAGAGCCCTTAGGATTCTTTCTGGACTACCATCAGTATGATGGCGATCATATACGTGAGAGTTGGGTAGTCTATAAGCACATCCTTAAAGTGTCCCTAGTCGTGGGAGTTTCGAGACTGGACATCGATACTCCATTAGCAGACTAGTGTATACAGTCGAAACCCCGACGAGGGGCGGTGGCCGGTCTCACAAGCCATTGGTGTCAGTTGGTTCACCTAAGATGTATACAGGTGCTCATTGGGTCATGAGTACACCGAATGGACTTGCCGAGAACATGCTCATTGGTATTATACCTAGCGTCAGATAGCAGTTCCCTGGTGACATGTGTACAGGTTAGTCTATCGACCTGAGATCTTCATTTAACTCATGTGAGTTCCTACTGTGCTTTGATTACTACCCTACCACGGCTCAAAGGAGTCATGCAAACAGGTTTTAGTTGAGTACAGTCCCGAGCCACATGGAGGAAGTGAGCGGATCGGCAGGGGATTCGTCTCTTCCGGTATTGGGGGTGAGATCGCGCTGTGTTTAAGAGAGCCATTACACGAAGTCCTTGGTCAAGGCAAGTGAGATTTACTGGTAGGTATTCCGGTAGTATCTCAGGGTGTTCTGGGCTACACTCCAACACGACTTATACCGCTATTGGGGGTCTGACGTTTACTAGCTCCCTAGGCCTGATATGCGATACTCATAGACGAACGGATCGGATTGTACGGATATTGTCACTGACATGCTCAGTAGGGTTTCACGATGAGTTCTCTCATCGACCTCCCTTTTGGTCAACACCAGGACAGATGTTACGTACAGCTAGTACCACTGACGTGCTTGTGGTTAAATCCACTGCCAGCGTATTGACGAGTCTTTAGAGTCCCCCACAGAAAGTTTCCCAAGTTCGGGTGAAACGTTGTAGAGAATGTATGGTTTTATGGCAGGGTTCGATCATAGACGTGCACTTGTGCACGGATCATGATCGGACGGATCACACTGGTGGACTTTGGTTTAAGCCGGATCCTAGTATTAGATTTGTTGGATTATTTTCGTCTCGTAGTATTCGCATTCAGTCGAAATGCGGATGTAGGTATGCATATACAGATGAGGGGTATTCTTATGATCCGTCACAAGTTTACTTTAGAAGATTCCATTCTATTTATTGTTATAAACATTTGGATTAATGTTTATTAAGTGGAAATTGTGTGTGCAAGTTTTGTCCTTAAGCATTGATTATGGCATGTGCTTGTTTGGTGACTCATGGTGTTATTTTTTGTGCTATGTCCATTTTCATGATTGATTATTGTGTGGAATTGATGGGTGAAGAGAGTGAGGGCAGCCACTAAGGGTAAGGGTTGGCTCTTCATTTGTATGATGAGCTCTCACAATTGATCACACACAATAATAAGAAAACTCTTTTTCTTCACTAGAAAAACTTGTGCTCACAACTTCTTCCTCCAACGGCTTCTTCTTCAACCTCCATCCATACCATCTCATGTGTTGAGAATTAATGGATGTCATGAGACAAAATGATCACATGCATTCTCTACTTCATCTTGGACATGTCGGCTAGCAAACTTCATGTTTGAGTTGCTTCGGTTTGAAGCGGGAGCCCATAAAAAGATTCCTTGACATGGTGCCACTTCGACGAGGAGACTGGAGATTGAATGAGATCGGAGAAACCATGAGGAGCTTCGGATGATGGCTAAATTCCGAAGGACACGGATCGATCGGTATAGCCATTCTAACTTCATTGTTGTTAGCTAGTATAGGGTTAATGGAACGATCCGGGAAAAAATCTGCGTTAGCGCCAGTTTATAAAAGTTTTTGTTCCGCGTTTGGCCTCGGATTGACGGCCGGGGCGCTACCATAGACTTACACAAAGTTGGTATCAGAGCATTAGGTTTTACCTTTCGGAGTGTAGCATGACCTTGGTATGATGGAGTAGGTAGCTTAAGCAGAGTGACGTAGCGTGTGTATGTTCCACGGCATACTTACGACATGGTACTCCGCCTAAGTGACCTTAGGACTTATTGTTTGAAATTTCTTCCGTGATTATATAAATTCTTGTGATTCGATTTCTATGACCTTATCGAATCCTGTTTCCATTTCTAACCATTATGCCACCGAAGACTACGAGGGCGCAGAGAGTGGCCACGAGGGCCGGGGTCAGAGTTAACTCGTCGGAGACGAGGACTGAACAGGGCGGTACGCCTGTTGTACCGGAGCAGATTGATCCACCGTCGATGGATCGTATTGCTAGACTTAAGGCCGGTATGCAGGATATGTGCCAGATGATGGGGTCATTGGTTGAGGCTAGTCGGGCGCAGAGACAGGATGTTGTTCCACCTGTTGCGGGGACCGCGTTGGTGCCTACTATTCAGGCAGTTGTACCTGCAACTACAGAAGTGATTTTCGTATCGTTATCGGAGCTCATGAGGCTGAGGCCTCCGGTTTTCACTGGCACCGATGCAGCTGAGGATTCGCAGTCATTTATCGACCGGATGGCCAGGATACGTTGTTCGCTGAGATGCTCCAACGTGAGGTGGGTAGAGTTCGCGAGTTTTCGTCTCTGGCCCAGAAGTGGTGCGAGTCGTTAGAGAAAGGCAGAGCCGCAAGTCTTGCTCCTATGACCTGGGCTAAGTTCGTGACGTTGTTTCTTGTCCATTTTCTTCCACAGAGCGTCAGGGATGCTCGAGTGCATATTTTCGAGACATTACGCCAGACTCCGGGTACGACGGTGGATGAGTACGACGTGCAGTTTACCGAGCTGTCTGTATATGCTCCGTATTTGGTAGCTACTGAGGAGATGCTGGTAAAGAGGTTCGTTCGAAGCCTGCTTACCCAGTTGTTCCTCGCTATCAGCATTCAGCATTATGACACGTATGCAGCAGCGTTGGACGCAACCCTATTGGTTGAGGAGCGTCTTTCCGAGACGTCGGTTATTCCGGAACTGAAGAGGGTTCGTACTGGTGTGTCAGCACAGAGACAGACATTTAGACGCCGTGATAGATTCCGTTCAGGTACTGGGGGTAGTGGAGGCTCGGGACAAGTCCAGTTATTTAGCTCTTATCCTCAGGAGGGTCAGCAGTTTTCATCTGGATATTTCCAGTGCGGGAGTTTGTGTCATCGCGTTTGAGATTGTACTGAGCCACGTGAGGGCGAGGCAGCTGTACCACATGTTACCCTGCCACCTTCTCCACCTCAGAGGGCGTTGCCTCTTATGCCTATTGTTGCTCCGCGCCAGAATCATGTTCAGAGAGGTCGTGGTCGCGGTGGTTTTGTTCTGAGGGGACGGGGTGGCAGAGGCGGAGTTCATCCAATCGCCGGTAAAGGGCAAGCTCGAGTGTTTGCCTTGACTCATCAGGACATGCAGGTGTCCAATGCTGTGGTTTCAGGTACTCTTTCTGTATGTTCTTTTGATGCACACATTTTGTTTGATCCAGGATCTACGCATTCGTATGTTTCTACACCCTTCGTGCCGTGGTTAGGCCGAGAGTCGTGTTTGCTAGATCAGTCGCTTGTCGTGACTACTCCTGTTGGTGAGTCGTTAGTTGCGCGACGCCTGTTTCGGTCGTGTGCCGTTCGTATAGGAGATAAAAATTTGTCCGTCGACTTGATCCTTCTTGAGATGTTGGACTTCGACATTCTCCTGGGCATGGACTGGTTAGCTACTTGCTACACGTCCGTGGACTGCAGTGAGAAGATAGTCAGTTTTTATTTTCCCGGCGAGTCTGTTCTTGTTGTGCAGGGGGACCGTGGTGCCGCCCCTCACAGTTTGATTTCAACCATTTGCGCTAGTCGGCTTTTGAAGAGAGGATGTCGGGGGTTCTTGGCTTTCATTCATGATACTGGAGCCACAGTAGAGTTGTTGGACTGGGTTCCTATCGTACGAGAGTTTCCCGATATTTTTCCCGATGAGTTACCTGGTTTGCCGCCAGAGCGTGATATTGAGTTTTGCATTGATCTGATTCCCGGCACGGGTCTTATTTCTATACCGCCTTACCGGATGGCCCCGGCGGAGCTAGAGAGCTTAAAGATCAATTGCAAGGGTTGCTTGATAGGAGACTTGTGCGTCCGAGTGTTTCGCCTTGGGGAGCTTTTGTTCTGTTCGTTAAGAAGAAGGACGGCAGTTTGAGATTGTGTATGGATTATCATCAATTGAACCGGATTACGGTGCAGAATAGGTATCCTTTACCTCGCATTGACGATTTGTTTGATCAGCTCCACAGTGCGAAACATTTTCTAAGATTGATTTGTGATCGGGTTATCATCAGTTGCGGGTTCGGAATGATAACATTTCGAAGACTGCTTTTCGTACGCGCTACGGGCATTATGAATTTTTGGTGATATCGTTCGGACTCAACAATGCGCCAGCAGCGTTCATGGATCTGATGAACCGGATTTTCAGGCCGTTCATCGATCAGTTTATTATTGTGTTTATTGATGACATTCTGTTCTACTCTAGGAGTCGAGAGGAGCATGAGCAGCACTTAAGGATTGCTTTGCAGCCATTGAGAGAGTACCGGATGTATGCTAAATTCTCAAAGTGCGAATTTTGACTTGATAGAGTTGACTTCCTGGGTCAGGTGGTTATGAGAGACGGTATTCGTATGGACCCAAGGAAGATCGAGGTCGTACAGCTTTGCCCAGACCTGTATCTGTGACAGAGGTCTGCAGCATTTTGGGCTTAGCCGGTTCTTACCACCGTTTCGTGCAGGATTTCTCGAGTATCGTTGCCCCTCTGACCGGACTGACCCGGAAAGGGGTTCCTTTTCTTTGGACTGATGCATGCGAGCAGAGTTTTCAGCAGTTGAAGATTCGGTTGACGACTGCACCAGTTATATCTTTGCTTTCTGGATTGGGTGGCTTTGTTGTTTACTGTGATGCTTCTAGAGTGGGGCTCGGTTGTGTACAGATGCAGCATGATAGTTGTAACGTTTTAAAAATCGTTTCGGTGAATTTTCGAAAAAAACGGTAAAATAAAGGGGTTTTCTGTAAAAAATCAAAATGCAAATATCTTCATTATAAAATTAAATAGACATATTCTAGCTATGTAATTGCAAGTATTTGGTGTTTATTGAGCCACTGTTGAAATTTCAAATTTTCTGAAAAGAAATTCCGAAATTTATTATTTTTATACTATTTTAAGCCGTCACTAGTATATTTAATTAGGGAAAATTACAAATTGGAATGGGTTAATGCAAATTCTAGGAACCATGACAAGCTAGAATCTAGTTTGTAACATATTCATTCTGTAAGTCGATGTACTACACCCCAATACTTGTGGGGAGGCGGAATTTTCAAAAACGAACTTGTTTAGTGAACGAACATCGACTAACCGCTTGAATCGAAGCTAAACTATAAATAACCAAATACAAAGTGTTTCTAAACTACTGTGTTTAGGGATTATACCTAATGAACCAACTCCTTCGTCTTTACGATCTCCTTGTCCTCCTCGGCCTTCTCTTTGTAGTAGACGATCCACCCGAGAGCAAAACTCCAAGCTTAGCCTCTAAACTTGAGGCAACTAACCTTCTAGGATTGCCAATCAAAGAAGATAGAGTGATGGTTATGGATTGTTTAGTCTAACTAACCCTTGTACTCAACTCATGAGAGGGGAGGATTAGTCTTTTGAAGAGAGAGAGCTTGAGGAGAGAGAATGTGTAGATAATTATCAAGTGAGAATAGTAAGTTATCATAATATATATGAAACTTTAAATTTCATCAATAAAAGAAAACTAAATGATGAATAATCAAGTTTCATAAATATCCAATGGTGATTCACAACCATGACTCATTAAGCATTTACTATCCATTAATGATATGTATGAATCACCCTCATGACTCACTAAACCCAATTAATGCATATGACACCTAAACCTCCTTAGTCACCACTTCTAGAAGCTTCTCGCACAATTAAGAGAACGCCCCTCTAATCCGCAAAATTACAGAAAAACTTTAGACTGTAAAAATCCAATAACCGGATACCAGTAACTGGCTTAAACCAAAGCCGACTGGTAAAAACTGTCCAAACGACGTAAGTGTGTAAACACACATACGCGTCCGAACCCTTGTCGTAAAACCATACGACCTCTATATCGTTTTGCCTGGAATAGGAAACTCTCTGTGTGGGACTCTAGAGACTCGACTACTACGCAGGCAGTGGGTTTAACCACAGACCGCAAGCGGCACTAGCTGTACGTAACGGTCCCCAGGTAGTTGTCGATAAGAAGGCCGATGAGGAAACCCATCCGAACTCCTACTGAGTCTGATGTGACAATCTCCATACAGTCCGGTCCATTCGTCTTAGACTATCGCATATCCGGCCTAGGGGGCGGCAAGCGTCAGTCCCCTAATAGCGGTATAAGTCATGTCGGAGGGAAGCCCATTACACCATGAGAAACTACTGGAACCTACCAGCAAATCTCGCTTGCCCTGGCCAGGGACTTTGCGTAATGGCTCTCTGACACAGCGCGATATCAACTCCCAATACCGGGAGAGACGAATCCTGTCTAACCGCCACTGCCTCCAAGTGCTCGGGACTGCACCCAACTGCTACCTGTTTGCACGACTCCTTTGAGCCGTGGTAGGGTAGCAATCTAAGAACAGTGGGACACACTCGAGGCGAAGTAGCAGTGTCAATTCTGCGGACTATGCTGTACTCATGTCACCTGGGAACTGTTCACTGACGACTGGTATAAAACCAACCAACAGTTCCCTGTGAGTCTTGTCCGGTGTACCCGTAACCTAACGAGCACCTGTATACTATCTCCAGTACGACGTACTGACGGCTGTGGGATAGGCCATCTCCCCAACTGGGATGAGAAGCGTACACACTAGTCTACTCCGGAGTATCGATGCTCTGTCTCGATAATCCAACGACTAGGGACCTGAATAAGGATGTGCTTGTAGACTACCCAGCCCCCACTAGTGTGACTGCCATCACAACGCTGGTAGTCAAGCAAGATCCTAAGAGCTCTATCAATACGTACACTCACATATTAAGATAGAAAAACCAAGTAGCATACTACCATGTTTAGCAAGACTGTTATATACATGTGAATATCCCAAGCTTCCATTAAGTAATATACAAACTAGTATGATACAGTAATGGCCTTCTAGGGCATAAACACTAACAATCTCCCACTTGCACTAGGGCCATGTACTGGCATATCGAAGACCAATGATCTCGAGTAGCCTTTCGAACTGCGTCTGAGGTAAGGCCTTCGTGAATGGATCAGCAATGTTCTCTTCTGAAGCAACTCTCCGAACCTCGATCTCCTGACGATCAATGATCTCCCTGATCAGGTGATACCGCCTCATGATGTGTCTGGACTTCTGATGGGACCTTGGTTCCTTCGCTAAAGCTATAGCTCTGTTGTTGTCGCAATACAGAGGTATTGGATCAACTATGGTAGGAACCACCTGAAGTTCTGTTAGGAACTTCTTCATCCAGACTGCTTCTTTTGCGGCATCGCAAGCAGCTATATACTCCGCTTCCATCGTCGAGTCAGCAACAGTGTCCTGCTTGGAGCTCTTCCAGCACACCGCCCCTCCATTGAGGGTAAAGACATAACCCGACATGGACTTGGAATCGTCTTTATCACTCTGGAAGCCGGAATCAGCAAAGGCCTCCAACCTGAGGTCTTTTCCGCCGTAAATCAAGAACATCTCCTTAGTCCTCCTCAGGTACTTGAGAATGTTCTTTACTGCTATCCAGTGTTTCTCCCCTGGGTCTGACTGATACCGGCTTACCACGCTCAGTGCGTAAGCTACATCTGGTCTGGTACACAACATCGCATACATTATAGATCCTACCGCAGAAGCGTAGGGTATAATAGACATGCGTTCCCTTTCCAAATCAGTCTTGGGAGACATTTTTTTGGAGAGGGTGATTCCGTGACAAGCCGGTAGATTACTGTGCTTAGAATCTTCCATACTGAATCTTTTCAGTACAGTGTCGATATACCTGGACTGCAAAAGTCCCAACATCCTCTTGGATCTATCACGATAGATCCGGATCCTCAGAATGTAAGAGGCATCACCCAGGTCTTTCATGGAGAACCTGTATGACAAGAATCCTTTGACAGATTGTAGCATAGGAATGTCATTTCCTATCAATAGAATGTCATCCACGTACAAGACGAGGAATACGACACTTCTGGCTACAACTTTACTATATATGCACGGTTCATCTGGATTTTTGATAAAGTCATATTCTTTGACTGTCTCATCAAAACAGATGTTCCAACTCCGCGATGCCTGCTTTAGTCCATAAATGGACTTAAGCAGCCTGCATACTTTCCCGCTGCTCCCACTCTGATTGAAACCCTCTGGCTGATCCATATAGACGCACTCTTCTAAATTTCCATTCAGAAAAGCCGTCTTTACGTCCATCTGCCAGATTTCATAATCATGGAAGGCAGCAATAGCAAGAAGGATACGAATGGATTTGAGCATAGCCACTGGAGAAAAAGTTTCGTCATAGTCCAAACCAGGTCTTTGACGAAAACCCTTTGCAACAAGTCTAGCTTTATAGGTTTCCACCTGCCCATCTACACCAATCTTTTTCTTGAAGATCCATTTGCATCCTATGGGTTTTACCCCACCTTGAGCCAAGTCCAAAGTCCATACTTTGTTGGTGTACATGGACTCTATTTCGCTTCGCATTGCATCTAGCCATCTTACCGAGTCGCCGCTCTGGATGGCCTGCTGGAAGCTAGTAGGTTCATCATCTTCTATGATGCAATCCTCTCTATCCCCATCTATGAGAAAACCGTAGTATCTCTCAGGCGGATGAGACGGCCTACTACTCCTGCAGAGGGGTGCGGGAATGTCCTGTACTTCTTGAACCTCTGGTTCTACCAAACTTTCAGTAGCAGTTTGTGGTTCTGGAATTTCTTCCAGTTCTACTACGCTCCCACTCTTCTGATTTTCAAAAAATTCAGTTTCTAAGAAGCGGGCATGACGAGAAACAAAAACTTTTTGTTCCTCTGCGTAATAGAAACAATATCCTGTAGAGTTCTTTGGATATCCCACAAACTTACACTCTACTGAGCGTGCCTCGAGCTTGTCCGGATGCTGCTTTTTTACAAAAGCTGGACATCCCCATGTCTTCAGGTACTGAAGATAGGGTTTCTTCCCACTCCACATCTGATATGGTGTGGTAGGCACAGTTTTGGTTGGAACTCTGTTCAAAAGATGTATCGCTGATTCTAGCGCATATCCCCAGAAAGATCGCGGTAACTCAGCATTACTCATCATGGATCGTACCATATCCAATAGGGTTCAATTCCGTCTCTCCGATACACCGTTGTGCTGTGGAGTGTATGGAGGAGTAAGCTGAGAGAGAATTCCTTTCTCTTTTAGGTAACCTAGGAACTCGGCACTTAAGTATTCTCCACCTCGATCAGATCTCAGTGTCTTAATACTTTTGCCTGTTTGGTTTTCCGCTTCACTCTTGTATTCCAGGAATTTCTCAAAGGCCTCGGATTTATGCTTCATTAAGAAGACATGTCCAAACCTAGAGAAATCGTCTGTAAAAGTAATGAAGTAGGAATAACCACCACTTGCATGTGTAGACATTGGACCACATACATCGCTGTGTATGAGTCCTAAGAGCTCGCTCGCTCTTACTCCTTGTCCAGTGAATGGAGTCTTTGTCATCTTTCCTTTGAGACAAGATTGACAAGTGTCATAAGATTGATATTCGAACGAGTCCAAATATCCTTCTCTATGCAACTTAGTCAACCTTCTCTCATTGATGTGACCCAGTCTACAATGCCATAAGAAAGCTTTATTCAAATCTGGAGACTTTCTTTTTAGTGTGTTTTGGACATTGAAAATTTGGAGTTGGTTTAAAACATATATGCCGTTATTTAGTGTACCTGATCCAATCAAACCATGATTAAGGTGGATGTTGACAACATCTCTTACAAACGTGAAATCATAACCTTTATTTGATAACAAGGAAACTGATATGATATTACACGTTAAGCTTGGTACAAAATAACAGTTATGTAAAACCAAAATGTGTCCACTCGTCAATCCTAGGTGATAATCCCCGACGGACGCAGCTCCCACGCTAGCTCCGTTAGCAACCTTTAGGGTCATATCACCTTCCTTCAGCACTCTACGGTTTCTCAGTGCCTGCAATGAATTGCAAATATGAGATCCTGATCCGGTATCCAATACCCAGGAAGTAGAGTTGATCAACAGATAATTCTCAATTACAAACACACCTGAAGTCGAAGCCACAGCTTGCTTCGGTTCCTAGTTCTTGGCGTTCCACGCCTTGCAATCCTTCTTCCAGTGCCCTTTCCTGTGACAATGGAAGCACTCATCCTGGCCAACTACCGGTGCTGCAAACTTTTTCTTTCCCTTCCCTCCCACCTTACTAACACCTCCTCTAGGTCTGGGTGCGGCCTTCTTCTTCCTTCCTTTGGCCTTAGCCTTGGACCCGGAAGAAGATGTACCGCCAACAAACATAGCGGGTGTTTCCCTTGTATTCTTCAAGGTGCCCTCTGCACTCCTTAACATGTTCAGGAGTTCCGGAAGTTCAACTTCTTTTCTTTGAATGTTGAAGTTCAGGATAAACTGGGCGTAGGTGTGAGGAAGGGACTGGAGAATAAGGTCTGTATAGAGCTCATTATCCAAAGTCGTCCCAAGGTCTGCGAGCTCTTCAATATAGCCGATCATCTTTAGGACATGTTCTCCTACCGATGACCCGACAGCCAACCTCGCTCGAAACAAGTTCTTAGAGGTCTCGTATCTTGCTATACGAGATTGCTCTCCATAAAGTTCCTTTGTATGGAGAAATATGCCATCAAGGTCCATATCCTCGTGCCTCCTCTGATGTTCATTGTTCATCGAGGCAAGCACGATGCACTTGGCTTTCGCGCAATCTAAATCCCAGGTTTTGCGGATTTCCTTATCCGCATTACTGGATTTGGGACCAGGGACAGCAGGTGCCGTAGCGGTGAGGACGTACCCCAATTTGTCATAGGTCAAAGCCATTTTGACATTCCGCAGCCAATCTTTATAGTTTGGCCCTGTCAGTATATTTTTCTCTAAAAGTAACTTAAGTCCAGTCATTTTCAGGGTCGCTGCAATTAGGAGAGAGAGAAGAAAACTCTTTAGCATGATGCTCTTGCAAGTTTAGAGTGGTTTTTAGTTTATCTAAACTGGATGGCTCCCACTGTTTCTCGAATCCTTCCTCAAACCATAAAAGAAGAATTAGCCAGGACTATTCTCACCATACAATACTTGCTTAACCGTTCAGCCAGGCTGGTGTCGGTACTTCGAGGGAGGTTTTCCAATGCTTTCGCGAAGTTCCTTAATTAAATAACCTCTTTTCTCTGGGGGCGTAACCCCGCTGACACTTTTCTGGACACCTACTAGGTTTATAGCATTGATCGTTAAGTGACAAATATCCTGATAAGTAGCATATATTCACAGTAGGATCGGGATCCAAATATCATCGTCTGATAATGTTGTAGGAATGCTACCAACATTCATCAAACTCAAAATGGTATGCATCTCTTTGCAAATTTCAGTTTCTTTAGAAATTCCCGATATAAGTTTTTGCCCCATGCTCTTATGACCTTGACGTATGCCAACAAATCATAAGTCACATGTCAAGTTCTGCCCATCATTATCTTGTTAATTTGAACCCACCCGTATATACCCTTGACGTATGCCAACAAGGTAATGCGACTGTCCCAAACCAACACATCTATCTATGCAACAAATGAATACCCCAGCAGCTACCAAACACTATGCCTTGACGTATGCCAACAAGCATAGCTTGAATACTACTGACCATCCATAAGAAATGACAGAGGGCTACGACTGGTTTTGGCGAAACCGTGAACGTAGTGAACTTGATATAACCGAAGGAACCTGATAGCTTTTAAAAGGAGTGGTTAAGGCTCCGTATTTAAAAATATCTGTTTTTAAAAATAACCGAGTGGTTTCTTTTAAATTGTTCCAACGATTTAAACTTGGTTTATTTTCTTTGCATTATAGATAATGCGTCCCATCATTAACCTATCATTGCAGAAAACAACGAAAATACAACGTCCTCTTATGCCATTCGCATTCGCCACGGGGCCCCGTCATTACCCGTTAGGTTACTGAACTAACGACAGAGCGGGGGCTGGGCTAGCGCGGGTGTAAAACATAAGTGACGTCTAAATAGCTACAATATATATAGATATTTTACATTCGTCTGACGCAATGATATACATTCCAGAACACAGATAAACTTTATTGGATTTGCAAGTAATCTGTATTTCTTTTGACCCTGCAAGAAAAGACAGATTACACAGTTGTGATGAATAGCCGTTACCCCACCCAAGATCCCTACGGGTACGACAAACTACCCGCCCGGCAGTTTGTGTACCCCACCTTGGATCTGTCCTAGGAGCAAAAACAGTAAAATGAAATAATACAACGGTGGCTACAACCGCAACCTGGATGTGCCCCGCAAAATAATATTACAACAAATTACATTTACAACAAATGAATTAAATAATAACCCATTTCAAAACCCCGGCTATACACCACAACAGTCCAATACAGTTTATATGCACAAACAGATAAAACCATTTCAGAAATGTGCAACCCCCTGCCAACTGACATACTAGCAGTTAGGGGAGGTTTACGAACACATTAAACAATCACAGATATAATCCAATATGCAAATACTGTACAATTTCGATCGATTAAACGCATTTAACATTGCTCCAATACTGCTCTGTAAACTGGAAACCTGAGCAAAATTAAAATATTCCAGAAAACACCAAATACCAGAGGGGACCCACACAAGAAAAATGAGTCCATGACTCGGCAACTCGGCCGCGGAACCGCGGCGGATCGGTGGAATCCGCGGCGCTTCCGCGGCGCTTTAGCCGATTCATGGGCTCAAATTTCATGGGTGTTCTCCTGGACTCTTTTCAAGCTTTCTGAGCAACCCTGAAAAATTTTTAGACTTCATTTAAATTTCGACAGAAACTTGACAAATTAGTGGTTTCCGGTTTCGTTTTTTTGGTTCGAAATTCGTACAAATTTGCAATTAAGTTATTTATTGTTTAGCGAGGCTCTGATACCACTGTAAGTCGATGTACTACACCCCAATACTTGTGGGGAGGCGGAATTTTCAAAAACGAACTTGTTTAGTGAACGAACATCGACTAACCGCTTGAATCGAAGCTAAACTATAAATAACCAAACACAAAGTGTTTCTAAACTACTGTGTTTAGGGATTATACCTAATGAACCAACTCCTTTGTCTTTACGATCTCCTTGTCCTCCTCGGCCTTCTCTTTGTAGTAGACGATCCACCCGAGAGCAAAACTCCAAGCTTAGCCTCTAAACTTGAGGCAACTAACCTTCTTGGATTGCCAATCAAAGAAGATAGATTGAGATAGAGTGATGGTTATGGATTGTTTAGTCTAACTAACCCTTGTACTCAACTCATGAGAGGGGAGGATTAGTCTTTTGAAGAGGAGAGCTTGAGGAGAGAGAATATGTAGATAATTATCAAGTGAGAATAGTAAGTTATCATAATATATATGAAACTTTAAATTTCATCAATAAAAGAAAACTAAATGATGAATAATCAAGTTTCATAAATATTCAATGGTGATTCACAACCATGACTCATTAAGCATTTACTATGCATTAATGATATGTATGAATCACCCTCATGACTCACTAAACCCAATTAATGCATATGACACCTAAACCTCCTTAGTCACCACTTCTAGAAGCTTCTCGCACAATTACGAGAACGCCCCTCCAATCCGCAAAAATACGGAAAAACTTTAGACTGTAAAAATCCAATAACCGGATACCAGTAACTGGCTTAAACCAAAGCCGACTGGTAAAAACTGTCCAAACGACGTAAGTGTGTAAACACACATACGCGTCCGAACCCTTGTCGTAAAACCATACGACCTCTATATCGTTTTGCCTGGAATAGGAAACTCTCTGTGTGGGACTCTAGAGACTCGACTACTACGCTGAAGTGGGTTTAACCACAGACCGCAAGCGGCACTAGCTGTACGTAACGGTCCCTAGGTAGTTGTCGATAAGAAGGCCGATGAGGAAACCCATCCGAATTCCTACTGAGTCTGATGTGACAATCTCCATACAGTCCGGTCCGTTCGTCTTAGACTATCGCATATCCGGCCTAGGGGGCGGCAAGCGTCAGTCCTCTAATAGCGGTATAAGTCGTGTCGGAGGGAAGCCCATTATACCCTGAGAAACTACTGGAACCTACCAGCAAATCTCACTTGCCCTGGCCAGGGACTTTGCGTAATGGCTCTCTGACACAGCGCGATATCAACTCCCAATACCGGGAGAGACGAATCCTGTCTAACCGCCATTGCCTCCAAGTGCTCGGGACTGCACCCAACTGCTACCTGTTTGCACGACTCCTTTGAGCCGTGGTAGGGTAGCAATCTAAGAACAGTGGGACACACTCGAGGCGAAGTAGCAGTGTCAAGTCTGCGGACTATGCTGTACTCATGTCACCTGGGAACTGTTCACTGACGACTGGTATAAAACCAACCAACAGTTCCCTGTGAGTCCTGTCCGGTGTACCCGTAACCTAACGAGCACCTGTATACTATCTCCAGTACGACGTACTGACGGCTGTGGGACAGACCATCTCCCCAACTGGGATGAGAAGCGTACACACTAGTCTACTCCGGAGTATCGATGCTCTGTCTCGATAATCCAACGACTAAGGACCTGAATAAGGATGTGCTTGTAGACTACCCAGCCCCCACTAGTGTGACTGCCATCACAACGCTGGTAGTCAAGCAAGATCCTAAGAGCTCTATCAATATGTGCACTCACATATTAAGATAGAAAAACCAAGTAGCATACTACCATGTTTAGCAAGGCTGTTATATACATGTGAATATCCCAAGCTTCCATTAAGTAATATACAAACTAGTATGATACAGTAATGGCCTTCTAGGGCATAAACACTAACACATTCTTGAAATTTTTTTTTATGGTTCTAGATGTTTTATAAATGCTAGATTAAATAAATTTAAATAGAGATGAATGTAAAATGCAATAATGAGTTTTGAAGGGGGTTTTCTTGAATTGGGAAATGTTACACAAACCCACACTCACCTTTCCCCATGGCTGGCCGAACCATGGGCTGCCCCCATTTCCAAATGCCCACTCCAAAATTGTAAAAGGAAACAAGGAAAACAAAAACAATAACAGAACTAAAGAAGTATGGTGCATGTCATGTGAGGTATGGGTTTATTTTTTACTTGGACACTCTCTCTCTTCCTCTCCCCACTCCTAAAGCTCGGCCACTCCAACTGCAGCCCTCCCATTTCTTTTTTCCTCTCATTTCCATGGCCAAAAAGCCTCATTTTCTTACCAAAAATCCACAAATTTAACCCTAAATTCTAACCAAATTATCATCACCAATTTCTTGGTTCAAAGCTAGCTTGGATCCTTGAAGCTAGAAGCCATTTTGGGAGACCAAGTTTACATGTTGATCGCATGATTTTGAGGTATAAGTTTTCACCTTATAGTTGCCTTGTTAGCTAGTTTCTTGAATCTTAATTAATTAAGCATTTAAATTGGTTCAATTTCAAACTTGAAATTTCATGAGAATGGGTTGTGAATTAAAATTAGGGTTTTGTTGTGTAATTATGGTTGCAAAGTGTAATTCATCATATTATGAAATGAAAAACCTAATCTAATTGCAAGTTTGCAAATTGTTAATTTAAAATTGTAATAATTAAGCTAAATTGTAAACTAGGTTTTTAAAATGATTATATTTTGGTGAGATAAAATTCTAATTAAGCTTGCATGTCATTATAAATATTATATTGAGTGGTTTAATGCTTTTAGTTCATGAAAATCCAAGCTAAATTGTTGTTTGTGCATTTTTGCTATAAATTGTTAAAATTTGGGTATATTGTAAACTAGAATTTTGGGGTTAATGAAATTTATTGAGATTAAATTATAGAAATTGTTTTTATGACTTAATTAAGATGTTTAATAAGTATTATGGCCGCTAGATTTATTTAAACATCGAGTTTTGTACTAAAACGGTTAATTTTGCTTGCTAGATTTTCGGAAAAATAGCTTTTAAAGTGAGTTTGAGGATTTTGTGAATTGCAACCTATTTCATATTATAATTAGTGTTTGTGAATGTGTAAATGGGTGTGTTTGGGCTTTTTCTCGATGGTTTGGCGTTTGTACGCCGACGTCGAGGGTTTTTGGGTTGATTTGTGAAAGCAACCATAGGTTTTGACCTATGTGGAATTCACGTGTCGTTTTTGGGTCATGAGTCGGATTTTAATACGATACGGTACGTTATGATATGTAGGTACCCCATGTGGACTTCGAGACGAAAAGCAAGCGCGTGGCGACGTCGGTACCGGCGAGCGAGGACCAGGTGAGTAGATTTATATCTACGGGAAGAAGTCGGGTGGATGGCGTATAGAACCCCCGCAGTTCGTGGTGATGTATACGAATACGTATACACACATATATATTGATTATATATTGTTGAGTTTATTGATGATAAAGATAGATTTTAGGTGTGATTGGATAGGTTTAGTGTTGCGAAACCCTAGAGTAGTGGTTGCACCATACATACACGCACACACCCATACTTGCATACATTCTTCTTTCATTTGTGCTTATACGGGAATATATGTTTATGTGTTCACATGGGTATGGGACTATGTGTTCACATACTGAATTCGAGGATAGTATTTGGGATTTGAGGTGAGTCGATGAGATTTGATTTGAGACCGTGAGATCGGTGATATGGCAGAATTCGTACTTAAGGTACGCCCTGGTGTTATAGCGGATCTTGGGGCGGCGATACGGGTGAATAATGTTATAAATAAAATGGTCGACATGTGATCGTGATATGAGGCATGATATGCTAGGATATTGATATTAGGCCGTATCGGGCGATGTATACCCTTGATGATGCTATGTGCTGACGGTATCGGTTTGTACGAGATTATCGATCTGTAGTCAGATCATGAGTATATTGAGGATATTAGTATTGTACTAGACACAGGTCAGTACCCTAGACTATGATCTTGAATAAAGAGGATACCAGAGGAATGGTGTGAGGAATATGATATTGACCCGTACACAGATTTGGGGATGCCGTACGACGGATTTACGTACGAGCTATATCTTGATGATTGATCCGCATTCTTGACTTGGGATGGCTGATTGTAGATATGGTATCGGATATGATATTATTGAGGCGGGATCACCGACTAATATATATACAGGTATATATATGGATCGACTCAGATGTTAGGCGGTTTCCTTACCTGTAGTCCAGCTTGTTAGCTTAGCCCTTTAGTTTAGTTTAGTTGTTAGATTAGATTCGATTCTTACCTATTTCAAAAACTAACGAATCGTGGGTATTTTAAAAGACAGCCCAAGGGATCCTACGGATATTTCAAAAGACGTATCTTTTCATAAAAACAGCGTAGCCCCTATTTTCAAAACCCCATGATTCGTGTTATTTCAAAAGGCACCATTTGTAGGACTTATATTAGATTAATGCAGGTTAGTTACAGTTGCGTCTAGTATTCAGCTCCCGCTTATTATTGTGGTTCGCTTCGCATCGCATACTTATGTTATAATTTCTTATTGCAATGTTGATATCATATTGTTAGGACACCAGCACCATTACCGATGATGCGTATGTACCACGTACACTTACTTGCCGGCTCACACACATCTTCATCGGTAATTGCCATGTCACGCACACCTTAGAAAATATTATTGCTTGACTTAGCTTGTTAGTTAGTAATTTGACATGATATTAGTGTGCCTGCCTTATATGCCAGCTTAACATTGTAGTTATTACCTGTCACTTCATGCATACTGTTATTCATTGTTATGCCTATATTCATGGTTTTTACATGCTATTGATGATTTGGATTCGGATTTCCATGAAATTTTCTGGATTTGGGGGGAAAACCGCAAAACTTATATAAACTGATTTCTCTCTTTTTAAATAAAAAGTGCGGTTTTTCCCATGATGTATGAGTCGTCCACCATGAGTTTGCTGATGGATTTCGAGACCCGATTCGAGGAGACGGATGAACCGTTTCGGGTATATGGTGGACCCGGTAAGGTACCCCGGGGCAAGAAGCGCGTGATGATGACGATGTGAGCCTGGTAGGGGAGCACTACCTACCGGTGATTTTACCCGACGCGTCGGATATCCGGAGGATACCGTCGTGGTCTTGAGATGGATGGTAGGGGCCGGTCTGGACTGACGGCGCCTTAGATATTGTGATTGAGACATTGAGATTTCGAGATATTGAGGTACAGAGACTGTGATACAGAGATATCGAGATATTGGGATTACGTTTTGTGCAGATGCTAGGCACTGTTTTATGCTGATTTCATTATGGTACCTCATTTTAAAAATACAAAGGAAATCTCACTAAATTATGAAAACGGTTCTTCATTTACATGTATTCTGTTTTCATGCATTCATACCTCATTCATATGATATATTGCTACTTGAGGCACTGACACGGGCACATGAGATTACACTCGGGTTAGATATTTACCCTAGCCATTGTTATAGGCTGCATGTTATATACATATTTGAGGATATATTATGATCATTGACCTATGATTGCGTTATTTATGCGATTTCTGTGCGTAGATGTTTTTCTACTCACGAGTTGGCAACTCACCCCCGTTGTGCCACAGTTCTTGCAGGTTTCGCCGTACAGGTTTCTTTACGGCTTGCTGGCACTCTTTCCATTTTCGGGTGACTTTCTAGTAGGTGGGTTTATTTGTATCGCACCTATCACTATATCTTGTATATTATTATTCTATTGTATCTAGAAGTTCTATCAACCAAACATGTATTTATTTGAGATAGAGACCAATGATGTTTATTCTTTCGACCTTAGAGTCGCGCGTTGTATTTCTGTGGTTTTCTTGTGGTTTTTGAGTTTCCCTTTGAATTTTGATCCTCGCCCTTGGCGTTGTATATTATATTGCTTGTGTGGTTGTGACCGTCGATTGGCGAAGAGCTAGCTCCCGCTTGGGGATGCCTTTTTATTGATTTCGTATACTATTCATGTTGTATCCCATTTGGGGGCTAGTATTTACAAAGGAGACTCTGCCGAAATTTTCGGGAAATTTTTTGATGTTTTTAAAACCGCCTAATTCGGCTTATGCTATTGAAACTACTTGCTTTAAGTTGGTTTTTCCTGCACTCTACATCTTTCTTGGTTTGGATTTCTGGGTTTTCGGTTTACTTAGATTACGTACGCCTCGAGACGTTCGTAGTTTAAGTGCCGGTCATGTTCCGTACTTTCGGGTCGTGTCAATAGGGTGATTGCTTATGCTTCTAGGAAGCTGAAGAAACATGAGCAGAATTATCACACTCACGATCTTGAGATGGCCGCGGTGGTCTTTGCGCTGAAGATTTAGAGATACTACTTGTACGGGGAGTCGTGTCAGATTTTCACGGACCACAAGAGCTTGAAATACATCTTCCAGCAGCGGGATCTAAATCTGAGACAGTGCCGTTAGATGGAGCTTGTAAAGGATTATGATGGTGAGATCCTTTATCACCCGGGCTAGGCGAATGTGGTAGCTGATTCTTTGAGTCGTAGGCCCCGGGTAGCTTGTCCCAGTTGAGCACAGTTCAGCGACAGTCTTCTGCAGATTGGCAGATCTTGTGCGACAGTAGAGTACAGTTTATGTTCACCACCACTGAGGGATATCTTGCTCATGTCCGTGCCCGTCCACTTCTACTTAATCATTTTCGTGAGGCACAGCCCGCCGATGCCCATTTGTCTAAGATTCTTGAGCATGTTCGTCAGGGTAGAGATTCAGAGTTCTTGATTGATGACCAGTGTGTGCTACGTTACGGGACTCGCTTGGGTATACCTAATACCGATGGGTAGAGACGCGAGATCCTAGAGCAAGCACATCAGTTATCTTTTAGTGTTCACCCAAGTTCCAATAAGATATAACGTGACTTGAGAGATAGTTATGGGTGGGCAGGGATGAAGAGTGATGTTTCAGATTTCATTTCGAGGTGTCTGACTTGTCAGCGAGCTAAGGTTGAGCATTTGAGACCGGCAGGAGAGTTGCAACCTTTACCCGTTCCGGAGTGGAAATGGGAGCAAATCTCCATGGATTTCGTTGTGGATCTACCCAGGTCTAGTCAAGGGTATGACTCCATTTGGGTGATTGTGTTGTCCAGTAAACGAAAGCGGCTCACTTCTTTCAAGTGAAGCCCCTTTTCGGTTATGCTCAGTATGCTCAGTTTGCACATTTGTACGTCGATAAGTTTGTGCATCTGCACGGAGTTCCTTCATGCATTGTATCCAATAGAAGCACCCAGTTCATTAGCTGTCTTTGGCAGAAGCTTGAGGAAGCCTTGGGTACCTGGTTGAGATTTAGCACCGCTACCCATTCGTAGACTGATGGTCAGTCAGAGCGGACTATACCGACTCTGGAGGATATGCTTTGTGCGTGCGTGCTTAATTGTGTTGGCAGTTGGGATCGTCACTTGTCATTGATGGAGTTCTCCTACAATGTCAGTTATCAGGAGACGATTCAGATGGAAACTTTTTAGGCTTGTATGATATATTGTTTTGATCGCAAGTCTGTTAGATCGACTTAGCGAGAGCAGGATTTTCGGACCCCAGCTAGTTCAAGAGACTACGGAGAAGATCCAGTTGATTCAGGACAGGATGAGAGCAGCCCAGTACAGACAAAAGTCTTATGCCGACCGTCGTCATCGCATACTTGAGTTCGCAGAGGGGGATCATGTATTTCTGCGGATTTCTCCGATGAAGGGGTTGATGAGATTTGGGAAGAAGGGGAAGCTCAGTCCCAGATTTGTGGGTCCTTTCGAGATCCTTGAGCGAGTTGGTGTCGTAGCCTATCGTTTGGCTCTTCCGTCCAGTTTTCCGGATGTTCACCCCATTTTCCATGTGTCGATACTTCGTAGATACCTTCATGATCCTTCTCACATGATTCAACACCAGACCGTTCATCTAGAGCGTGATCTTTCGTTCACCGAGCAGCCAGTAGTTATATTAGATCGGCAGGTGAAGAAACTTCAGTCAAAGGTTTTGCCATCTGTGAAGATTCTTTGGCGTAGCCCTACTAATGAAGAGATCACTTGGGAGGCCGAGAGCGAGATGCGGAAGAAATTCCCTCATCTCTTCGATGGTACGCATAGTTAAAATTTTAAATTCGGGGACCGAATTTAAGGGGGGAAGACTGTAACGTTTTAGAAATCGTTATGTGAATTTTCCGTTAATAGGTAAAATAAATTGTGTTTTCCGTAAAAACATAGAAGTGATCTTTTTTCAGTATAGACTTAACTGCACCTAATTTAACTAGGAAATTGCTAGTTTGCGGTTTTTAGTTGTCACTTGAAAATTCTAGTTCACTTTAATATTTTTCCTTAATTAAAATATTATTATACACTTTTAATTATGCACTTAATTAGCTGTAATTACATTTTGGATTGGGATAATTATGTTAAAGTGAATCGATGCTAACATAATCACAAGATTAAGCATTAAACCATCTTTAAAAATATCCTAGAAAATATCTAGATATTTTGGTGAAATTAAAGGAAATTTTATTTAAAAGATTAAGAGGTGGCACGGATGGGAGAGGTATTAATGAGCATTAATTGGTGTTTTAGACTATATTTTTCCACATTTTCCCACACTCTCCCCATTTTCTTCACCTTGGCCGAGCCCCCCTGCTGCCCCATCTTTTTCCTCACCCTATTTTCACTTTTAAAATCTCCAATAATTCATCAAAAATCATCAAATAATCTCACAAACTCAAAAAAAAATCCATACCTATTATTCCTTAGCCTTAACCAAGCTTGGACCTTCATGGAAGTTAGCATTTTGGAGGCTAATTTGGATGTTTAGTTGCAAGTTTGTGAATCTAGTGTGAGGTATAAATCCTAACCCTAAGCTTTAGTTGTTGTTTAAATACCTTAATCTAGTTATTAGATGTTTAAATATAGCTTTAATTAGCATGTTTAGAAATTCATGAAAGAGTTGTGAAGATCAGGTTAGGGTTTTGATTGTTTGTAAAGGTTAAGTGAATTGTTTAGAAAAGGAAAACTTAACCTAGTTTTGAGATTGTTAATTGTTATTTTCCTAATTGTTTAATTAAGCTTAATTGCAAACTAACTTTTACTAAATCTTATATGGGTGAGATTAAAATTTTGGTAAAGGTTTGTGTGACTTAATTAAGCTACTATGTGATGATTGTGATCGCTAGATTTGTTTAAATTTCTAGACTTGAGCTAAAATGATTAAAAGTTGCTTACTAGGTTTTTGGATAAATTAGGCGTGGGTTTCATTTGACGTTGCGATGTTATATATATTATCTTCCACGATATATATTGTATTGTGAATACGCGATCGGTACTGTCGGGATCTAGGCTTGGTGGTTGTGTAGTTTAGCGTTCCTGACTAGGGTTGTGCCGATGTCGTACGCGTTTTGTGCACTAGGTGCACAGTATGTATATCTTGTGGACGTTATCCTTGCGTTTTGTTGTCTTTGTGTCGACGAAGGATATTTAGCCTTATGTGTTGTGTTTGTGAAATTTTAGGATCGCAAGCAGGGATTTCGGACACTGTGAAGAAAAGGAAGCAGGTGGTCGGATTTTCTTAGCTCGAGATCATCTGTGAGTAAATTTAACATCTACGGGGAAATCGCCCGTATGGCGTTATGCGTCAGGGCTGGATATGATATTATAGCTGCATGTTTATATGCATATGAGTTGATTGCACATGAGCATCATTGCATATTACTACCTGTTGTGCCTTGACTTGGTACCTATTGGACACTGTGCCATTACTGACGGTTTATGTTGCACGAGCACTAAATTGTATGCTATACCCATACCGTTAGTAATTACCATGACACGCGCAACACATATATTGCTATAGTTACATATAGCCCTATGTGGTATTGTATTATCATTGATATTGAGACGTTGATTATTGTGCTATTGCGCATATGAAATATAGCATGCATGCATACCTACATGCTTACATATATACCTTGCTATATCTACATGTTCTCATTATATGACGTTGCGTTGGATTTGGATAATTGGGAACCGCGTGATATATTTAATAACTTAATGCTTTTAAATAGCAGATTTTCTCTTAATATGCTCATATTGTTGTTCTATATTGCATACATCATATTATATGGATTTACGCATTGAGATATGGATTTCATATGATTTTCTGGATTTGAGAACCGCGGGGATATTTCAAGAAATGTGTATTGTTTTGAAAACCCGGTTTCTCTTGATTGTGAATTGCGAGTGTCGAGGTTGGACACTCAAGTTCCGTGGATTACGAGTGTCGGGTTGGATACTCAGATTCCGTGAGATGTATGGATATGTGGATTGCGAGTGTCGAGATTCGACACTCAGGTTCCGTGGATTGCAAGTGTCGGGTTGGACACTCAGGTTCCGTGAAATGTACAGATATGGTATGTGGATTTACGTGTCGATATTTGACATGAGTATTTCATGATATTTTCGAGTGTCGATATTGAGTAATCAGGTTCCATGAGATTTACAGTATATGAGGGCCAGTCCTGGTGACGGCGCCTGAGGATTTTGGGATTTTGGGTGTCGTTGATAGACACCAGGTTTTTCCATGCTGATGATTTGTGCATGAGGTTTATTATTTATCCCACACCCAGGATTTAATTGATATGCATTGATTCATGTAGATATAGTACCCTGGTGGTGTACCTTGATCATGATAGTTGCATATTCATATTGCCATACTTATGCTATCAGATTACATGTGATAGATTATCGTTGTTAGTTCATACTTACGATAACAATATGATGTTATTTACTATTCACGAGTTAGCAACTCACCCCCATTGTGCCACAGTATTTTGCAGGATTTACCCTCAGAGTAGTCGCGGCAGGGCTTCTTATTATCTCTACTTTTGCGGATACTGCTACGGTTGGCGGTGAGGCATTTTGCTATAGGTGGGTTTGCGGTTATCCGATGATTTTCATTATTTATCTTTTGTATCTAGTACTCTCCATCTACCACTTCATGTATTTGACGTAGAGACGAGTTGTGAGGATCGATGTTGTATTATTTTGTGACTCTGGGTGCCGTGCTCGTGGAGCCGACCTTGTTATAAAGTTTTACCTCCTTATGCTGATTTCATTTATATTTCTTCACTACGGCATCGTATATATGCTTGTGGTGGTTTTTTCCGCCGTTGGGCGTGATTTGCTCCCGTTTGGGGATGCTTTATTATATTCTATGTTGTACCCATTTTCGGGGCTAGTTTTTACAAAAGAGGTGCTGCCGAAATTTTTAAGAAAGTAAACTTAAGTTTAAAGATTTTTACTTGAGGTTTACAGAAGATTTTTAACTATTTTTTCTCCACTTATCCCTTTTTGGGGTGGTTTAGATTTCTGGGTTTCGGCTTACTTAAATTGCGTACGCATGTTGACATCGCATGGTTGAAGTGCCAGCCACGTGCCTAAATTTGGGTCGTGACAAGACCGAAGCCACAAGACAAGTCATCACTGGTAATTCCCAATCCTTATATATCACTATAACTTTTTCCTATACATAAACCTATCCCACACAACTTAGGTACAATCTTAGTGGCCTCCCTACCTGCTGTAGCACTCTTCAACACTGGAGCATCACATTGCTTTATGTCGCAACGGTTCGTCCGAACTCATGCGATTCCAGTTAAGCCGCTCGTATCCTGCTGGAATGTCAGTTCAGGGAATGGCGTTCTAAAAGCAACCTTGGGATACGATCTGTGTCCAGTGGTTATCTGCAGCAGAGAATTTTATGCGGACTACAAGGTGCTGGACATACCAAACTTTGACGTAGTCTTTGAAATGGACTGGCTGGGAACTTTCTTCACTACCATCGACTGTCGCCAAAGGAGGGCAGTGTTCGAAATACCAGATCATCCAGTGTTCTATTTCAAGAGTGGAGACCGTACCTTGGAAACTAGCGTCTACGAAGCAAAACCAAAGAAGGGAATGGTCGCAGCATTGCAAGTGGAAGAATCGAAGCAAGAAGTCGTTCGAGAGTTCGAGAATGTAATCCCGGAAGATATATCAGGTTTGCCTTCCGATCGAGCTCTTGAATTCAGTATCGATTTACAACCTGGTGCGCAACCGGTAATCAAAACTCCATACCGACTAAGTCCAGAAGGATTGAAGGACATCCGCATTCAGTTGGACGAACTTATGAAGAAAGGTTGGATTCATCCCAGTACTTCAAGTTGGGGATCTCCGGTATTACTGGTGAAGAAGAAGGTTCATACAGGATGTGTGTAGATTATCGAGCTCTGAACGAAGTGATGATTAAGAACAAGAATCCACTACCACGCATAGATGATCTTTTCGATCAGCTAAATGAGTCTTGTGTATTTTCGAAGCTAGATCTTCATTCAGGTTATCATCAGGTGAAAGTCAAAGAGTCCGACATTCCGAAGACGGCGTTTAGGACTCGCTATGTTCGTTATGAGTATCTCGTATTGTCATTTGGAGTGACCAATGCACCTGCCATCTTCATGAATCTAATGAACCAAGTTTTCCGAGAGTACTTAGACAAGTTCGTTGTCATCTTCATCAACGACATCCTGGAGTATTCAAAGAATCAGAAAGAACAAGCCAAGCATTTACGGATTATCCTGGAGACATTGCGACAATATCAGCTCTATGCCAAGTACAGTAAGTGTGAATTTTGGCTAGATCAACTCAGATTCCTTGGACATACCATTTCAGGCGAAAGAACCTCAGTAGATCTAGCTAAGGTGTCAGCTGGCAGCGAATGGCCGACACCAAAGATGGTGAAGGATATACGATGTTTCTTGGGATTAGCAGGATACTACGGACGATTCATTAATGGCTTTTCGAAGATTGCAGCACCCCTGACCAAGATCACACATAAAGATGAAGCATTCATGTGGTCAGAAGCATGTGAAAACGCTTTTGTAGAACTCAAGACAAGATTAACTTCTGCTCCTATTCTCATAATACCGGATCAATCTAGAGGATTTGTTGTGTATTACGATGCGTCCGGTAAAGAATTGGGATGTGTTCTACACAAGCATGGGAAAGTTGTGGCTTTTGCATCAAGATAGCTAAAGGTTCATGAGCGCAACTATCCAACACATGATCTGGAGTTGGCAGCCGTCATATTCGCACTTAAGATTTGGTGCCACTACCTCTTGGGAGAATGGGTGGTTATATAAACTGACCATAAGATTCTGAAGTATGTACTTACTCAGAAGGAATTAAACATGCGGCAGAGAAGATGGCTAGAACTCATGGCAGACTTTGACATCAACCTACAGTATCATCCTGGGAAGGTGAACGTAGTTCCTGATGCACTTAGCCGCCAACCATTAGCAATGAATCTCACCACTCAGTGGAAGCTATAGCAGGAATTGCACGGATTAGCAATCGAAGTAGTTATTCCAGGTAACGCTTCGTATTTGATGAACTTACAAGTCCAGTCTACTCTTGTCATTCAGATCAAGGCAGCTCAAGCAAATGATACCAAGCTACAAAAGATCCGAGAACAAATAGAAAGTGGACTTCGAACTAATTTCATCATCCATGAAGACGGATCCTTGAGATATGGAAGTCGATTATGTGTACCAAACGGCCCAGTTTGAGAAAAGCTGATGAAAGAAGCTCACAGCTCTCCTTATTCTGTACACACCGGTGGTACAAAGATGTACAAAGATCTACGGCACCACTACTGGTGGCATGGAATGAAGCGTGAAGTAGCAAGGAGCGTAGCCAAGTGTTTGGTGTGTGAGCTAGTGAAGGCTAAACATCACAGAACTGTTGGTCTACTTCAGCCGTTACTGATCCCAGAATGGAAATGGCAGCACATTACCATGGACTTCATGACTGCATTTCTTTACAACATGAAAGGTAACGACACAGTATGGGTTATTGTGGATTGACTCACCAAGTCAGCTCACTTTATTCCATTTCGAGTTGGCCAATCTACCGAGACGCTAGCAAAGAAGTACATAGAGGTAAGCAGAAATCTAAAGTAAGATTTAAACCTTCAAAGTGTACTATATTTGATACCCATGAACTTATGCAGGAGATCTTGAGATTATATGAAGTACCTGTTTGCATCGTCTCCGATCGTGATACCAGATTCCGATCATAATTTTGGCAGAGTCTGCAAGCTAGCATGGGAATGAGTCTAAACTTTAGCATGGCTTACCATCCACAAACGGACGGACATTCCTAGCGAACAATTCAGATTCTGGAGGACATGCTAAGAGCTTGTATGTTAGACTTCGGAGGTTCGTGGGAAGATCACCTGCACTTTATGGAGTTTTCATACAACAGCAGCGATCAGGCGAGCATTAGAATAGCACCATTCGTAGCACTCTACTGATGGAAGTGTCGTTCATCGCTAAGTTGGGACTTTTGAGTTACGGCAGCGTCCCAGCCATCAAACTGTAGCCAAATGAGGAACAAAAATTTAATAAACTGGCTCTACTATTACCCGATGCCCAGATCTACCTTAAACCTTAAACTAGCAAGCTATAAAAAGAAGTTAGATGGTTATACCGAGTTGATCTGTGTCCTTCGGTCTTCAACCATCATCCCCAAGCTCTTAGTGGCTTCTTGATCGAGTTTGGTTGTCGATCTTCCTCCATCTACGATGATCCACCTGAGGGAAACGATGCAAGCTTCAGCCTCGCGAAGCGAGGCAACCGACGCTCCAAGGTTGCTAGCAATGGAGAGTGGAAGTGTAGGAATGTGTCACTATAATTTTCTCTCATCACATATGCTCAATGAGCAACCCAAGAAGATGGCGGTGAGGAAACATGTGGCATGAGCAACTAAAGAAAATGGCTAAGTGTTGAAGTGAGTGATTAAGTGAAGCAAGTGAAGAAGCAAGAGAGAAATTATCAAGTGAAGAAAATGAGCCAAGCTCATCCAAGAAGTGTGGCTGCCATCCTTCTCTCTCTCTCAATAATCTACACCCAAAAATATCTCTTTTCCTTGTGCAATAAACAATTAAGACCCATGCCTCTCTACATGTCCAAGACCCATGCTCATGCCACCTCACTCCTCCACCTCATTTGTGAAACAAATGAATTTCCATAAAAGGGAAATCATACAAATAAGGTGTCCACTTCTATAACCTATTCTGTATAAATACGGAATACAACCCGGTACATGTATCGAAATACATATACGCGTATTCGTACAAAAATACAAATAGCCAAGAGAGAAAATGAATAGTGAAAAATAATACTAATATATATATATATATATACATATATAAAATATTAAATCAAAATATGATTTAATAATCCGGCTCAATCCTAAGCCGCTAGTATTATCAACCGTCCGATTAAAGTCTGCGCAACATGTACACATATTTAATCGGACACCTATATGTACCAACATACGTCATCTACACCATATCGTCTGAACTGTGAAAACCCACTGTGTGGGACTCTAAAGACTCGTTAACACGCTGGCAGTGGGTTTAACCACAAGTACGTTAGCGGCACTAGCTGTACGTAATGGCTACACAGGTATTGAGCGAAAGGGAGGCCGACAGGAAAACTCATCCTGAACCCCTACTGACCCTGACAGTGACAATATCTGTACAGTCCAGTCTGTTCGTCTAAGAGTATCGCATATCGAGTCTAAGGGGGTGAATAAAGTCAGACCCTTAACAATGCGACATTTAGTGTCGACATGAAACCTATCACCACCTGAGAAACTATCAATCCTGGATCAGTAATTCTCTTCCACCATGGCTATGGATTTCTGGTGATGGCCACCTATGCACAACGCGATATCAACCCCCAATACCGGGAGAGGCGAATCCCCGACGATACGATCACTGCCTCCATGTTGCATAGGACTGTACCTAACTAAAACCTGTTTGCATGACTCCTTTGAGCCGTGGTAGGGTAGTAATCAAAGCACAATGGGAACTCACACGAGACAAATGACGATCTCAGTCGACAGACTAACCTGTACACATGTCACTTGGGAATTGACATCTGACAATAGGTATAATACCAACTAGCACGTTTCCGGCGGGTTCGTCCAGTGTACTCATAACCCAATGAGCACATGTATACTATCTTAGGTGAACAAACTAACACCAATGGCTTATGAGACCTGGCCACCGCCCCTCGTCGAGGTCTCCATCAGTATACACTAGTCTACACTGGAGTATCGATGCCCAGTCTCGATACTCCCATGATTAGGGACTTTTAAAGATGTGCTTATGGACCCCCAGCTCCCACATATATGATCGCCATTATAATGCTGGTAGTCAAGAAAGAATCCTATGGACTCTATCAACATGTAATAGTGATGATAAATACAAACCAGATAGCATACTATCATCTCGAGTAAGACTGTTCTACCGGTATAGGTCCTCCCTCAATCATCATAATCATCTGCCTACAATTACGATAATTGCCTTGAGGGCACTATATCCAACAGGGAAGACATCGAAGATCGTGAATTCCTTGGACCAGAGATGATCGTGGCAACTATGGACATAGTTCACACGATCAGGAAAAGAATGTGCATAGCCCAAGACAGACAGAAGCATTGGGCAGATGCAAAGCGGAGACATCTGGAGTTCCAACCTGGCGATCATGTTTTCCTCAAGATCTCTCCAAACATAGAAGTGATCCGCTTTGGAAAGAGGGGTAAGCTAAGTCCGAGATACATAGGACCGTTCGATATACTCGAACGAGTTGGAGAAATGGCATACCGTTTAGCACAACCACCCTCATTGGAAGGAGTGCACAATGTGTTCCACATATCCCAAGTACAACGATATGTGAGCGACCCCAGCCACATACTCGATCACTCAGAGCTCACAGTACACACTGACCTAACTTGTGAACAACAACCAGTTGAGATCCTGGACCGAAAGGTAAAGACATGGCGGAACAAGGAAATAAACTTGGTCCGAGTGATGTAGAGAAAAGATTCGCCAGGAGAATCAACATTGGAACGAGAGGAAGACATGCGTGCAAGATACCTTTACCTCTTTGAAAATTAGTCCATATGTAATTGTAAATTTCGAGGACAGATTTTTATAAGGAAGGTAGAATGTAGCGACTCTAAAATCCTTGTACGGAAAATTTTATGTTAATATACAAGAAATGGGTTTTACAGCCTGAGGTTGAGTTATAAGTTAATTTTGTTAAATAACAATAAGAAACAACTTGTAGCTCACTGGTAAAGCCTTACACTGCTGTGACGTAGGCCCTGTATTCGATTCCTATCAGACACATTATTTTTTTCTGAATTTTTTTAACTTTTTCGAAGCCCAAAAGATTACACGTGCAATATACAGGGAAATGAAAAGTTCAGAAAAATCAAACAGGCACAAAATGGAGTAAACACAAAATAATACACGTGGCACAAATCTCGAGGCCAGAAGCCCTAGATCGACCGGCGGAAAGCTCAATAAGGCCGGCACCAACGGCTAAGATAAGGTCATTGAACCCCAGGCTTTGCACACACACCTCTTCACCTACCCCTAACTCCCCTGCACTGTTTGATTTCCCTGCAATCAAATAGAGACCTTTCAATCCACAATTTATCAAAATTTTAATACTTTTTAATCCACCATTTTAATTCCAAAACCCTAATTTTCTACTATAAATACCATCCCCTACTTTGGCTCAACACCATTCTGAAAATTATAGCAAAATTCTCTCAAAAAGTTCCTAAGTACAAGTGGAGTAAAGAGGAGTTAGCAAGCAAGCAACTTCCGGCGAAGATCGAAGTCAATTCTGGAGCTCCCACGATGCCACAAAGACCTTCTTCCTTTTCCTCATCCTTTTTCCAAAGTTTCTTCTTTTCTCTTGAAAATCCTATTCAAATTTATATCGGTAAAAGTGGAGTTAATACCGACATCTTCTTTTCTAAAACATTTAACTCCCTTTTCCTTTACAATTTAGTCAATCTAATTTTAATACTTCACTTGTAACCTTAAATACTAATGTTTAGAATCAAATTTCATCAAAATTCTTATGTGAAATAACAATAGTAGCACTTTTTTATTAAAATGCCTTTTGATTAAAATACCTTGAACTTTATAAACACCTCTTTTAGTATTTGTTAAAACAATACCTTAGGAAAACTTCATGGGGTATCGACCTACCCCACATGCACACTTGGTTTCATAGCACGATACTCATTGTTTGTGTTTTCATTTCGAAGAATAATATTACAATAAAATACCACATAATTTTAAAAATTAGAATTCTTTTAAATCGATATTTCATATCCTTTGCGAATACGCATTTACAAAGCTCTTTAGGGGACCCGCTAATGGATGGTGCGGATTATCGCACATCCTTAGGCTAGTAGAGTGAGATGCGGATCTCTTCACGGAGCATTCGATCTCGAAAGGATTTAAATACAGTTTTTAAGAAATACGAATTTTCTAAATAAAATAAAATTATTTTTTAAAATTAAAATTATAAAAAATTATAAATCCATATTTTAAAATATAATAAATCTATATTTTTCAAAAATGAAAAGATTAACAAATGTCAATAAAATACCATCAAGATATCAAAAAGGCAACTTTTTTCAATAAAATACCATGAACTTTCCAAACTAAATAATTATCACTACAATACCCAATACTTAAAATCCACACTCATGAAAACCCTAAGTAATACTATTCACCCTCGAGGTTTTCTTTTTAAATATATTAAAATATTTTTTCATTAAACCCCCTCAAGTTATATAAAAACAATATTTAAGGACTTTAGTAAATATAGGTTTAAGCGGGATCAATTCTCTTGAGCCCCAGGGAGCCGGAGAAAGTGAGTGCTTGCCTATTTAAGGTAGAAAACCTAACGGAGTTATCAATGGTAATTGTCTTGGAAAAAGACACAAATCCTGTCGTCTATGTGCAGCAATTACTGATGACTCCCGAACCTAATTCAAGAGCTAAATCTGTTTATAAGTGTCTGACTCAGTCTGAGTCTAATTCAAATCTGAATCCAATATCAAACATGAATACTTGTTCATGAACATGAATACTTGAAATCAAACGTCAATATCAAACATGTATACTTGACTTGACTTGACCGAAACATGGTTATAACTTGACTTGAATACTTGATTACATCCTGAATATGAATACTTGAACAATTTGTATCCATGGTTTCGGCAAGACTTGTAATTATAATCTATACAATACATTACGCAGGATAAAGGGGTAGATTGGTACGGAACATATATCATGGCACAAGAGGTCATTTAAAAGACACCTACATGAATTCTCGTGACGTTGTCCCGTGGGTTATGACGGGGCTTTATACTATATGTTACCATAGTTCACGGGGTAAAATGGACTCCTCTCGTATACATGAATACCTTCTGTATCAAGATACAAACAACCACATTATAAATACTATCCTATACCAATAATCAGTCATATCTTTTCCTGTTCATTCTCACTTTATATACTGTCTTCTTGTCCTTCTTTTAGGACTTACAGAGCGCTAGTTTGCTGACGAAATTCCTTTATATTTCTTTCTTTGGAATGTTCGTCAGGAGGATAGGACTCTCAGAGATCGAGCCTAGCCAGGAGGACTTAGATCAGCTTGCGGCACATCCTGACTTCTAGTTCCTTGTACTTACTTTCATTTTGTATGCCACTGTTTAGGCACTGCTTTACTCATTTTTTCAAACAATTGTATGTAAAGTTGAATGTAAATAAAATTGCTGTTTTATTTTAATACTCTTGTCATTCTTGTACATGTTATATATTGCTTAATTACGCTTAACGTATTTATTTCTTAGTAAATACGTTACAGCCTGCCACGTCAACGTTTCCGTCTACTGGGAAGCGGGCATGACATATTTCGCTTTTCTTTTCTTCGCCTTGGGCATTGTATATTTTCTGCGTGGTTGCTCCGCCGTTTGGGGCATGGAAGCTAACTCCCGTTCGGATGCTTTATATATTATGTTTTGTATATGTTTTTATTCAAAATTTACAAAGGAGGTGCTGCCCAATTTTCAAACGTCATGGATGTTTTTCAAACAAACTTACTTAATAACTCTTTTTAAACTTCACCTCCAATATTTTCATAAAAAGGCTTAGATTCCGGTTTTTTGGCTTACTTGGATCTCGTCGACATCTTTAGACGTCACATGATTTAAGTGCCGGTCACGTGCCGTTTTCGGGTCATGGCAGTTGGAGATCGGACGGGTTTAATCCCATACACTGGAAGCAGTCATAAAATAGGATGTCCGCTGAGATTCCCGAGTCAACGAGAATTCTTCTGACTTCGTACCTATTTACTCGGGCTATGGTCACTAGGGGATCATTATGTAGGACCAATATGCCATGCAGGTCATCATCAGTAAAGGTGATGGGAGTAACCTTCTTGTACTTCTTGAAGGGGGAGCATCTAAGGTCATAGCCGTCCGGATACGACGGGTGTCTTCATTGCTCGAAGTCAAGCCAATGGAGATGACTATGATTTATCTGCAGGGTTCCTAGGCACCCTAGTGAGGTCTCTCAAGCCATCAACCATGGCAATTTCAAATATTATGGTGCCTACAAACCCTAGTGTACGGATCGATAACTAGATGTCTAGGCGAAAAGAAAGCTAGCTAACAACTTAGCTAAAGAAAATACGGAAATACAACCTTTGTAGATCCGTTTGCTCCACCTCCAAAGCTCCGCAACGAGGTCGTCTCCGCTGTCCAAATCAAATCCGGGCTCTAGAGTCGGCTTCGTCGGAGAATGGGCAAGCTAGGTCGTCGATGTCCATGCCGAAGATGATCTACGTCGAGGCATCGATGAATCAAGCTCCACCTTCACCAAACCGTGAAAAGTTGTGAAGGAAACACACTCTACTTCTTGGCAAGAGGTAGAGGATGAAGAAATAGGATGTGGGTAAACTTTGGAAATGGATTTCTCACTCAAAAACATCAATCACCATTGATGAAGCTTGGTTTTCTTCACTTGAAGAATGAAGAAGAAGAAGATAATAGTTATGATAAGTTAAAAGAATAAGAAAAGAAAATGAATTCTTATCATAATTTTAACTAGAGTCAAGTGTAGAGAATGAATCATGGTTAGTGGGAATGGTTAGGGTTAAGGATGAGATAAGAATGGTTGACTTGAACAAAGCTTCATGAAGCTTCAACTAAAGAACAAAATTAGCCACCATTCTTTTCTCTTTTCTTTTATTCATTTATCAAAAATAAAAAGGATAACTAAATAAGATAAATGAATAACAATTAATAAACCCTAACCATATCATTAACCAAGGTTTAATACTTTACACTTAACCAAAAAGCATGCATCATCAAACATGATACAAGCAAGTGCACAAAATCATATCGCATATGCAATGCGCACACCCGAGTGAGAAAATCCAATTTAAAGTGAACCCATACTAGTTAATGCAAAGTAATATGTCAAATATATAATTATGCATTAAATCATTAAATCAACACTTGATTCAATGATCCGGTCATGTCGCACACAACCGACTAGTATGCAATGTATCGGCTTATCGAATCAACCCTTGATTCGATAACTAGGGTATATCGCATATAACCTAATCGATACATTCATCGCGAGAATGAAATACGGTATCACATACTCGCATTATTCTCGGTCCCGCACATATCTCATATGCGCTCCTATTTCGTTTCGCTTGAGCCAGGAAACCTCTGTGTAGGACTCTAAAGACTCGTCAATACGCCGGCAGCAGATGATGATCATATCAAACACCCACAAGCCGCAAGCGGTCTGCTAAACGTAACGGCCACCCGGGTATTGAGCGATCTGAAGATCGACGAGCAAGCCCGCTCACACTCCAGTGAATCCGACCAGTAACACTACCGTATAGTCCGGTCTGATCGTCTGATATGTCGCATATCTCGCCTAGGGGTGGTAAACGTCAGACCCCAATAGCTCGATAAGTAGTGTCGATATGAGGTCTATAACACTTCGAGAAACTACTGGTAACGCTTACCAGTAAATCTCAGCAACCCTGGCCAGGGATTTCCTGTTATAGCCAATCGAACACAGCGCAACATCAACTCCCTATACCAGGAGAGACGAATCCCCTCCTATCGCTCATTGCCTCCATGTGACTCGGGACTGTACCCAAAAACCACCGTTTTGCACGCCCTCTTGGACGTGGTAAGATGGAAATCAAAGCACAGTGGGAACCACACAAGACTCTATGACGATCTCGGGTCAACAGACTACTCTGTACCAGTGTCACCAGAGAACTGCCATCTGACGTGAGGTATAATACCATCTGGGAGTTCTCGGCGAGTCCGTCCAGTGTACCCAGTCTCCACTGAGCACCCGTATATCATCTCTGATGTCAAACACCGATGGATATGGGATCATCCATCGCCCATCTCTATGGGTCGAGAAGGTATACGCTAGTCTACTCTGGTATATCGATGCCCCGTCTCGATACACCCACGACTAGGGACTTTGAAGGATGTACTTATAGACTACCATGTCCCCACTAGTATGATCCGCATCATAGTCTAGGTAGTCAAGTACACATCCTAAGGGCTTTACCAACATGTAATAGAGAGACAGTCAATATACACGTTAAGGTAAAGAGCAACCAGATAGCATACTATCATGTCGAGCAAGAAAGTCCTCCCTATATACGTCCCAGCATCCACTACAATATACATCCTATGTACAGTAATGGCCTCTAGGGCATACATATAACTAACAATCTCCCACTTGCACTAGGGCCATCTGTAGCAGTGGTTGCAGTATCTCATACTCAACCATCCCATAAAAGTCTCTCTCTGGGAACAGGCCTTTGTGAGTGGATCCGCTGTGTTGTCCTCTGAGTCTACTCTCCAAACCTCGATCACCCTGGAGATCAACCATCTCCATGATCAGGCGATGCTGCCTTAGAATAAGTCTGGATCACTGATGGGACGGGCGTTCCTTGGCATAAGCCACAACTCCATTGTCTCACAATGGTAGGAACGTAGTTCATCTCATGAACCATTATACATCCAAACAGCCTCTTTGGTAGCATCTTAAGTAGCGATGTATCCTGCCTTTATCGTCTAGTATGTCACGGTATCTAGCTTGGAACTCTTCCAACATACCGTCCCTTTACTGAGGGTAAAGACAAAGCCTGCGACTGACATTCAGTCGTCTTTATCACCCTGGAACACTTCCAGTGATTCTCCCCAGGATCGGTTGATACCGTCTCACTACAACTAGTGAGAATCCTAACATCCATTTAGATCTATCTCATAGATCCAAAATCCAGGAGTTAGTAGGTATCATTATGATCCTATATGGAGAATCATTGTGATAAACGGAGATTGATCGAGCGTAGCATAAGAAACTCCTTTCTTATCAAGAGTATGTCATCCACGTACTCTACGAGGATCACCACCATACTCCCTACTACCTTTTTGTTTATACAAGGTTCATCTACCATTTTGATGATGTCAACTTCTTTGACTAATCCATCAAAATAGACGTTCCAACTCCGCTATGCCTGCTTTATCCTATAAAACATCTTGCACACGTTTCCGCTGCTCCCACTGTTTACGAAGCCCTCTGGCTGTGTACTTATAGACGCCCTCTCCCAAAACATCCTTTTAGAAGAGCTGTCATGACACCCAACCACCAGATATCGTAGTCATGGTATGTAGCCGTGGCAAGTAGGATCTGGATGGACTTAAGCATAGCTACTTGAAAAAGGTTTCATCATAATCCACGCCTGGTCAATGATGCAAACTTTTAACAAGTCTAGCTTTGAAAGTCTCAACTTTTCCATGTACACCAAGTAATCTTCTCAAGATATACTTGCTCCTGATGGGGATTTAACCCTTCAGATATAGCAACCAAAGTCCATACTTTGTTGGTGTATAAGGATTCCATCTCAGATCGATAAGCATCCAGCCATTCTCACAGAGTCACACTCCTGATGGCCAGCTCGAAGCTAGTTGGGTCATCATCTCATGATGCAATCCTCGCTCCCACTGTCATAGAGAAACCAAAGTATCTCTCAGGTGGGTGAGGAACCCTACTAGATCGGCGGAGAGGCTGAGGTTCGTTGGTATCTACTGAATCCTTTGGTTGTACCAAATCATCTGCCGTCATTTGTATAGCTGGAACCTTTCCAGTTGTACATAACAGACCTTGCCTCGAGCTTGTCCGGATTTTGCTTTTAGACATAGGCCGGACAACCCCAAATCTTAACTAACTTAAGATATGGGCTCTTCCCTTTCCATATCACATATGAAATGGTAGGCTTTGATTTGATTCGAACCCTAATTCAATAGGTATGCAGCTTCTCAAGTGCATAACCCCTTAAGGAAAAAGGTAACTTAGTATCACTCATCATAGAGCACATCTTATCATATAGGGTGTATCTGCTCCGCCCCAATATACCATCGTGCTATGGTGTATACGGAGGAGTAATGCTGAGAGAGAATCGCATTCTCCTTTAGAATAGTCCAGGAATTCCATGCACAAGTATTCTCCTCCTTGATCACATCAAAGGACATAATACTTATACCCGTATTTCGGTTCTCTACTTCTAACTTATATTCTGTGAATATCTCAAAATGTTCGGACTTGTGTTTCAACAGGAACATAGGTCTGAATCTAAAGAGATCATCAGAGAACGTAATGAAGTATAAAGAACCGGTCTTGGTATGTGTAGACAGGGGACCTGTATACATCAACATGTATCATCCCAAGAGTTCACTAACTCTTTCTATGTTTCCAATAAACATAGCTATGGTCATCTTATCTTTGTGACATGACTGGCGAGTTTCACAAGATGTAAATTCAAACTAATTTAAATATGCATCTATATGTAACTCTAGCTAGTCGGGTCACATTGATCTGACCTAGTCTACAATACCTCAAGAAGGAATGGTTCAATTCTGAACTCTTCCTCTTGTGTGTGTTCCATATACTAAGAACTGTAGTTTGATTTAGAACATCAATGCTTTTAGACAACGTGCCTGAACCGATCAACTTTTGATATAGGAAATGTTCAAAACATTATCCAACAATACAAAATTTTATCGTTTCTTTACTAATAAAGAGACAGATATGATTTTGTATATCAGGTTCGGTATCTAATAACATTCGTTCAGAATCAATGTATTACAATACAGGGTGACAGTGACCAACAGACTTGGCTGCAACTCTTGCCCCGTTTTCTGCCTCATGAAACTTATCACCCGTTCTCAGTTTTTCTACCCTTTTGTAGCCCTATGTAACATCTTACATATCTGGGATCCTGATCCGGTATCATATACCAAGGATGCAGAGGATACTGAGAAACAGTTCTGTATAATGAACACACCCGAAGATGATGCATCAGCATGCACTCTCTTCGTTTGGGCGGCACGGGAAATCTGGTATTCCCCAATTTCCTGCTCTGTCTTATAACAATTATAAGTTGGAGCGGGACCAACGTTCCCCAGCTCAGTATAACAAGCGGGTTCGGTCAATAATCCGTATTATTATCTTGATTAAGGCGTGATATGGTCGCTACCAGGAGAGAGAGAGAAGAAAACACTCAGCGTGCGCTCTGTCAAGAATAGATTGGTTATTATTTTATCTAATCAGGATGGCTCCCACTGCTTTTTATCAAATCTTCCTTCAAACCCTAAAAGGAAAGACTAGCCGGGATTAATTACACACTACAAGTTCGCCAATCTTTCAGCCAGGCCAGTGTCGGTACTTTGAGGGAGGTCCCTCGTGCTTTCGCACGAACCTAATTAATGTAAACCTCGTTTTCCCAGAGGCGTGACCCCGTTAACACCTTTCTAGACACCTACTTGATCGGCTAATTGCAATGTGTAAAACTCTCCCAGGAGTAACTCTTACTCGCAGCGGGTATCGGGATCCAACTATCTCATAGAAGGTATGCAATCTCATTGCAAATCTCAACACTTGAAATTCCCGATAATATTTTGCCCCGAACGATCTATGACCTTGACAAGGTCAACAAACCATAGACCGCAAGTCAAGTTCAACCCGTCATTTCTTGATTGAATCAAACCCACCCGCACGACCCTTGACAAGGTCAACAAGGCCGCACGACTACCCTAACCCAATCTGCATCATATGCATAAGCAGATAAATACTGGTTAGCTACCGCACACTGCGCCTTGACAAGGTCAACAAACGCAGCACGAATACTAAACAGGATTTATCTGAAATGACGGAGGGCTACGACAGGTTTTTCTGAAAACCTATTGCGTAATGAACTTGATATCGTTGTAGAATCGAATGAATTTTTAAAATGGAGTGCTTTTGAGGCTTTTCTAGTTTTGCTAAAGGAGTCACTCCCGGTGAAGGGATCGTCGGTCCTTTCCTCGTCGAATGAGGTGCGGGATATATCATATATATCACTGTGCAAAGCAAAAACACTTAAAAGCAATCAAAAGACAAACCGAGTGTGTAGCATCTGCCAGTTATTGCTAAAGGAGTCACTCCCGGTGAAGGGATCTCGGTCCTTTCCTTATCGAATAAGGTGCAGGATATATCTCATATACCGCTGTGCAAAGCAAGAACTGTAGCTACCTTTTTTATTTTGAAATTCGATTCTACAACATCTTAGGTTTCTTTTATTTCATTAATCTCATTAATGAAGTCCCATGATTTAAGTACCTAAACATCACAGATAGATATGACGTACACTTATGCCATCCGCATTCGCCTCGATGTCCCCTCGTGCACCGTTAGGTTAGGTAACTAACGACAGAGCAGGGCAGGGCTAGCGCGGGTGTAAAACATAAGTAACGTCTATATAATATATCATATATACTATATCTAGTATCTATCATAGAACATCACAAGATCACATCACAGATATCGCAGCAGAAGAATCATATGAAATATTGGATATACTAGGACGTCCGTGTTTAGAATACGAGCCAGTATAAAACACGGATTCCACGGTCGTGATGAATAGCCAAACCCACACCCCTAGACCCCTACGAGAGCGGCAAGCAACCCTTCCAATTCTGGAGTTAGGAGACCCGGACTCGACTCCTCGAGTTGGTCTCCCACTGGACTCCAGAACCCGGTTACTTGTGCCCTCCTCCTTGGGTCTATCCTAGTGCGGAAAAGTAAATAATATACAAACGGTGACTACTTCCGCTACCTGGAAGTGCCCCAAATAAAAGAATATTACATACAAGTTTTTACATGAATGAAAATGAAAAACACTCATCTCACATAAAAACCCCCGGCTATTCAACACGACGATCCAATATAACATATCCAGCAACACATAACATCTCATGTCATCAACGTAAGTAAATATGCCCATCCCAATTGTCGTTGACATATAGCAACGAAACCGGCGATATCACATATTACACTTACGGTCACAGAAAAGAAAGTGTAAAACTACAACAGTTGGAATCCGCAACTACCTCAGACATCGCATGCCTGACCAAATGAATTACTTAGACATCGCATGCCTAACAATTATAAACTCCGCATTTTAGTCTCAAAATCGAAAACACTTTTCAATATTAAGTCGGGGAATTCAACAAGATTCCCGACATTTTGATCGAATGCTCGTCGCAAACTTCAGTAGGCAGCCGCACCCCCGACACCGTCGACGAAGTGCACCAAGGCGGAACACCGCTACCGCGAGCACCCGAACGGATGCTTTCGGCGACGGGGTTCTCCTACAGTCACTTGGTCGGGGCTATGGAGTGAGGCTGTCTATTAAGTTTACCCGGCGAGTATCCGCGTACGCTACGTGATTGCGACGGACTTTTGATCACATCAAAATTCCGTGGCAACCGATCAAGTGAGACTAAATTGCTACGTTTATAACATTCATTCAGTTATCTCATAACTTATTGTGAATTCCAATTATTGTATCCCATTCCAGATAAACAGAAAATGTTAAACTTTTCGATCGAACAATCGAACACCCAAGTTTTCCCGATACTGATCAACACATGAAACAAGTATAACAACATTCCGTTCGTGCCTCAGTACCAACGGTCCAGCCGTAGAAGGGTCAAGCCAACGCCTCACATGTGGCACGCCGTACTGCCCCAAACCCGAAGGTTCAAAGGGCAGTTCAAGACGGTCACATAATCGAGTTAAGGTTTGTTGTCTTCTAGAGGGTCCATTGCATTACTTGCACTACTTAGAACGTCGTTAAACTATGGAAAAATCCAACACTTGGAAATTTTCCGACAGGGGAAAAATTGGGTATTTATATCCGGTCGAACTTTTTAACATATTCTAAAATTTATCCGGAAAACACATGGACAGAATTAGACTTTCCGATCGAAACAATGATTCCCAAAACAACTCAGAACAACTCAACTCTTGAGTTCAGTTTAAATATTCCAGGAAAACCAGCACTGGATTATGGGAATTACTGTGAAAAATGACACGTGTCGGCTTCTGATTGGCGGCGCTTCCGCCGCACAAACCCCCTTTGTGCGGCGCTTCCGCCGCTCTTTGGTGGAATTAGGGTACCAAATTTCACAGTAATTCTTAAAAAAGCCTGCTTGTTTTTCTGGATATTTTTAATCATGAAAAATCCACATTTTTAAAATCGGGACAGAGAGCAATTTTGCAATGGGATTTTGGTTCGATCGGGTTTCTAATTCCGTCCGGGGATCGCCTAAGGCTCTAGCTAGGCTCTGATACCACTGCAGGGTTCCTAGGCACCCTAGTGAGGTCTCTCAAGCCATCAACCATGGCAATTTCAAATATTATGGTGCCTACAAACCCTAGTGTACGGATCGATAACTAGATGTCTAGGCGAAAAGAAAGCTAGCTAACAACTTAGCTAAAGAAAATACGGAAATACAACCTTTGTAGATCCGTTTGCTCCACCTCCAAAGCTCCGCAACGAGGTCGTCTCCGCTGTCCAAATCAAATCCGGGCTCTAGAGTCGGCTTCGTCGGAGAATGGGCAAGCTAGGTCGTCGATGTCCATGCCGAAGATGATCTACGTCGAGGCATCGATGAATCAAGCTCCACCTTCACCAAACCGTGAAAAGTTGTGAAGGAAACACACTCTACTTCTTGGCAAGAGGTAGAGGATGAAGAAATAGGATGTGGGTAAACTTTGGAAATGGATTTCTCACTCAAAAACATCAATCACCATTGATGAAGCTTGGTTTTCTTCACTTGAAGAATGAAGAAGAAGAAGATAATAGTTATGATAAGTTAAAAGAATAAGAAAAGAAAATGAATTCTTATCATAATTTTAACTAGAGTCAAGTGTAGAGAATGAATCATGGTTAGTGGGAATGGTTAGGGTTAAGGATGAGATAAGAATGGTTGACTTGAACAAAGCTTCATGAAGCTTCAACTAAAGAACAAAATTAGCCACCATTCTTTTCTCTTTTCTTTTATTCATTTATCAAAAATAAAAAGGATAACTAAATAAGATAAATGAATAACAATTAATAAACCCTAACCATATCATTAACCAAGGTTTAATACTTTACACTTAACCAAAAAGCATGCATCATCAAACATGATACAAGCAAGTGCACAAAATCATATCGCATATGCAATGCGCACACCCGAGTGAGAAAATCCAATTTAAAGTGAACCCATACTAGTTAATGCAAAGTAATATGTCAAATATATAATTATGCATTAAATCATTAAATCAACACTTGATTCAATGATCCGGTCATGTCGCACACAACCGACTAGTATGCAATGTATCGGCTTATCGAATCAACCCTTGATTCGATAACTAGGGTATATCGCATATAACCTAATCGATACATTCATCGCGAGAATGAAATACGGTATCACATACTCGCATTATTCTCGGTCCCGCACATATCTCATATGCGCTCCTATTTCGTTTCGCTTGAGCCAGGAAACCTCTGTGTAGGACTCTAAAGACTCGTCAATACGCCGGCAGCAGATGATGATCATATCAAACACCCACAAGCCGCAAGCGGTCTGCTAAACGTAACGGCCACCCGGGTATTGAGCGATCTGAAGATCGACGAGCAAGCCCGCTCACACTCCAGTGAATCCGACCAGTAACACTACCGTATAGTCCGGTCTGATCGTCTGATATGTCGCATATCTCGCCTAGGGGTGGTAAACGTCAGACCCCAATAGCTCGATAAGTAGTGTCGATATGAGGTCTATAACACTTCGAGAAACTACTGGTAACGCTTACCAGTAAATCTCAGCAACCCTGGCCAGGGATTTCCTGTTATAGCCAATCGAACACAGCGCAACATCAACTCCCTATACCAGGAGAGACGAATCCCCTCCTATCGCTCATTGCCTCCATGTGACTCGGGACTGTACCCAAAAACCACCGTTTTGCACGCCCTCTTGGACGTGGTAAGATGGAAATCAAAGCACAGTGGGAACCACACAAGACTCTATGACGATCTCGGGTCAACAGACTACTCTGTACCAGTGTCACCAGAGAACTGCCATCTGACGTGAGGTATAATACCATCTGGGAGTTCTCGGCGAGTCCGTCCAGTGTACCCAGTCTCCACTGAGCACCCGTATATCATCTCTGATGTCAAACACCGATGGATATGGGATCATCCATCGCCCATCTCTATGGGTCGAGAAGGTATACGCTAGTCTACTCTGGTATATCGATGCCCCGTCTCGATACACCCACGACTAGGGACTTTGAAGGATGTACTTATAGACTACCATGTCCCCACTAGTATGATCCGCATCATAGTCTAGGTAGTCAAGTACACATCCTAAGGGCTTTACCAACATGTAATAGAGAGACAGTCAATATACACGTTAAGGTAAAGAGCAACCAGATAGCATACTATCATGTCGAGCAAGAAAGTCCTCCCTATATACGTCCCAGCATCCACTACAATATACATCCTATGTACAGTAATGACCTCTAGGGCATACATATAACTAACATTATCTGACCATCAACTCTCCGGTAGGAGGTTGGTCTACCTGCTCCCTATCTGCTTGACGTTTGTCTCGCAGGTATTTTGCCAAGTGACCGGAGTGGATCAGCTCCTCGATATAATCATGCAGCTGTTTGTAGTTCTCGACTGGGTGTCCCTGTGACCGATGAAAGGCACAATATGGGCCACGGAGTCGCTTGCCCGGCCTTTGTATCATCGGTGGCAGCTTGAAGAATCTCTCTCTCTTCGGTTCCTCTAGCAGCTCGTTCTGAGAGACGTTCAAAGGAGTGTACTCATGAAACCTCGGAGAATAGGGTTGTTGGGGTTCCTAGCGCCCTGGCCGTCGACAGCGGCCGTTGCAGAACGAAAAATTTTGGGGTTTAAAAACATGGCGCTAGAAACAAATACCTAGAATCGAAACCAAATATGAAACTAGCAAGCTACAAAGGTGTTCTAGCTACTGTGATAGAATGTTTTACTAAAAGATCTGTCCTTCAGTCTTCTACCCTCTTCCTTAGCTTCTTAAGATCACCTTGATCGACCTTGACCGTCGGTCTTCCTTCGTCGAAGATGATCCACCCGAGGGATTTGTCTCATGGCTCTAACTCCAAACTAAGAATCTAGTGAAGCAATTAGGGACTCTAGGTTGCTAATCTAGAGTGCCTAGGGATGCAGTGAGTTGCTTTAAGTGTATATCTATCTCTCTTCTACCCTTAATTCTCAACACATGAGATGGTAGTGTAGAATATGAAAAAGAAGGAGGATGAGCTTAAGAAAGGTAAGAGAAGAGAGATTAGCAAAATGGTGAGAGTGTTTTCAAAAATGATCATCAATCAAGTGAGAGAAAATATGAAGCAAGGTTTTGTAAAATAATTTTTTCAATAAACATATTGCAACCATAATTAAACAGTTTGCACAAATAAATTAACAATTCATTTGTCAACACTATTCGAGCATGGTTCTCATCATTCTCTCTTCATCATCTTTACACCTCATTTCTAGTTAATTTAATAAATGGATAAATCAAAATGAGATGTCTACCTTCTAGAATGTTTTCCGTATAAATACGGAATACACTCAACTGTATATACATACCCGTATGAAAGTACGAATACACAAATAGATAGAATAACACAAAGAACATAATACTAGAATATACATATTAAAATACATATACGTAAATTATTAAATCAATACCTGATTTAATAATCCGGCTAAAACCTAAGCCGGCTAGTATTATCAACCGTCCGATCGAAAGTCCGGGTAACTAGTACAATCATTCAATCGGAGCCCTGCACATATCAAAATACGGCTACTATATCATTTTTCCTGAACCAGGGAAACCCTCTGTGTGGGACTCTAAAGACTCGTCAATACGCTGGCAGTGGGTTTAATCATAAGCACGTCAGCGGTACTAGCTGTACGTAACGGCTACCCAGGTATTGAGCGAAAGGAAGGACGATGAGCAAACTCATATGAACCCCTACTGAGCCTGTCTGTAATAATCTCCATACAGTCCGGTCTGTTCGTCTAAGAGTATCGCATATTGGGTCTAGGGGGTGGATAAAATCAGACCCCTAATAACGAGATATTTCATGTCGGTGTAAAGCCCATCACCCACTGAGAAACTACTGATCCAAATCAATAATTCTCATCTACCTTGGCCAAGAATTTCTGGTGATGGCCACCCGTGCACAGCGAGACATCAACCCTTAATACCAGGAGAAACGAATCCTTGACGATCCGCTCACCGCCTCCATGTTGCTCGGAACTGTACCCAACTAAAACTTATTTTCACGACTCCTTTGAGCCGTGGTAGGGTAGTAATCAAAGCACAGTGGGAACTCACATAAGACAAATGACGATCTCTGGTCGACAGATTAGCCTGTACTCATGTCACCTGAGAATTACTATATGACAATAGGTATAATACCATCTAGCATGTTCCTGGAGAGTCCGTCCAGTGTAACTCATAACCCAATGAGCACCTGTATACGATCTTAGGTGACCAACTGATACCAATGGCTTATGAGACCGGCCACCGCCCCTCATCAGGGTCTTGAAAAGTATACACTAGTCTACTCCGGAGCATCGATGCCCAGTCTCGATACTTGTTCAGTTGATAAAACTGCACATTTGTATTACATTTTCCTACCATTTTCATATTAAAAAAGGACTTTATTATAATATATTATACATATAAGGGTTTATGTGTAAAAGCACCATTTTCCATGTGTTAATATATTTTAATTATCATTTGGTAGGAAAATGTATGCAAATAATATTATTGGTCTAATCCTAGTAGAACAAAGTCTACTAAAATCTTATTTGAGTTGTTGTGCAGAATATTTCCAAGTTGTTATGAAGGATTTAACAAACAAATCAATTTGTTGAAGAAAACTTGCCAAATTAAGAAGCAAACTTGGAGACCAAGTCTGGAAGCAACCGAGAGAATATTTCTGAAATATGAAGATGCCTAGGATTGCCAAATGTCACCAGATGAAAGCACAAGAAAAATTATCAATTAATCTTGTACCTTGAGCGCGGATCCGCGGCCAAACCCACCCTGGGGCCGCGGATCCGCCGCACTATTGAAGAGTTAGAAGGCAATATTTTGGGAGATTGATCTATGCAATATTTTACCAACTTTTCAACAAAAAGATTCTGGGTTTGCACTATAAAAGGGCACCGAGGGCCTCTTGGAAAAGCTATCAAGCCGAAGAGATCACGAAGTCCAAGACGGCTCACGCATCCAGGCTGATCATCAACTGTTCATCTACCTCCTTAGAAGAGATCGAGAAGCAAACTAGGTTTTTGTAATCATTTTCTAAGGAATCAAAGTGTACTTGATATTGTTGATTAATAAAGGTAGCTTTCTTCTTCTTATTCTATTTCTTCGTAGTTTAATTATGCAATTTCTTTCCATCTCTTTTTCTCCCAACATGCGCGAGTAATTCTCCGCTTGTTAGGGTTCGTAAGATTAGGGTAGGTTAATGGGTGATGAAAATAATTAAACCCTTTTTAAGTCCTATAAAGTTTAGGAACTTTATCAAAATAATCATTAACATCCTAATCGGGCGCGCTAGCAATTCTTTACTAGTTCCGACCGCGATTAGAGATTAGATTAATGATTGTTTTGGTAAAGGCTAGATATGAACGGAGTTCCGTGTCAAGATAAGGGTTACGAGTGGGATTCATTTTCCCTCCAGAAACCCTAATCTACACGCATCACCGTCGTTCTAGTTCTAAATCTATTAATGGATAAAAAGGGTAACTTTTAATTAATCTTCCATAACTACTAAATCCTAACGAACCCTACAAGCCCTATTATTATATTATTTAAATCTCTAAAATAATCTAGATCTATATTTAACATTCTTGTTTAAAGTAGATCTAGAAACTTTTCACAAAATTCTTTATTCCTCCTCTCTTTCTCAACACATCTAAAATAAGAATAAAAGGTTCCACGTTTCCCAGAGGACGACCCGTATTCATCTCGGTCTAGCTACACGCGACACCGTTATTGATTGCGGTTAAACTACAAAAACACACTTTTTCGTATCAATCAATACTCTCTTGACTAGGGACATTTAAGGATGTGCTTATAGACCGCCCAACTCCCACATATATGATCGCCATCATAATGCTAGTAGTCAAGCAAGAATCCTATGGGCTCTATCAACATGTTGCAGTGATCTGTAATACCACATAATGCATGTACATGATGATAAAGACAAACCAGATACTATACTATCACTTTGAGTAAGACTGTTCTACCCGTATAGGTCCTCCCTCAATCATCATAACCACGTGCCTGCGATTACAATAATTGACTTGAAGGCACTATATCCAACAATCTTTAACTTGTACTTAAGGCTAATTATTGTGGTGTTGCATACTCACAGCCCATGTGATACCGAACACTCAACTTCTCTACTAATCAGTTACGCAAAGCATGTTTGCAAAACTATTGCGTTCGACAAATAGCCTCAGTGAGTGGATCCGCTCCAATGTTTCTATTTTTATCTCTCTATATCTCAACTTCGCGGAGAAAGACTATCTCCCGAAATGAGCGATACATGTCTTAGAATTTGTCTGGATATCTGATGGGACCCAGTTCACAAATGAACTCCAAATCCAACAAACTTTTTAGACCGTATCTTCCACTGAATTTAATCAGTATCCAGTGCCATACCATCCTCAGTATCCCCTTGGACCACCTGTCCAACATACTGCCCCTCAAAAGAGGGAAAACTATAACTCTGACAGTCACTCTGTCATCCAGGTCACCTTGGAAGCCTTAAATGATAATCGCCTCCTGAAAGAGGTTGTCATTACCATATACCAAGAACATCCTCTTATGTTCATAACGGCTTCCCAATGTTTCTCCAGAATTAGATTAATATATGCTTATTGCAGCCAGTGCAAAAGCAATATCTGGTGTGGTACTTGACATTTCATGATTAACTCAATTGCTTAAGCAAGTAATATGCTAACCATGCAAATCCCTCTCCTCAATAGTCTAGAAGACATCTCTTTAGAGAGATTGACTCCATCACCTGCAAGTATACCACCAGGCCAAGAGTCATCCATTCTAAAACACTTTAGAATAGCGTCAAAGTACCCAAATTGGGACACTTCCTAAATTTAGGTCTAGAACCATTGATCTAGTGACCAGAATCCCTGATATTTTATCCAAATCCTATGTGGAGAATCGACTTATGAAAACCACAGTATAACTGATCATAGTATAGGAAGATCACTTCCTATCAAGGGCATGTCATCCAAATACCAGGACATCACTCCCTACTACCTTCTTACCAGGTCCATCTGTTATTTTGATGAAATCAAACTCTATGACTTTCACATCAAAAATAGATGAGCTATCTCTTTGCTTTAGTCTATAAATAGACACAAGCTACTTACCCACCATGCTTCCGCTGCTCCCACTGAATACAACAACCCTCCAGCAGAGTCATATACACGTGCACTTCTAAAGCAAATTTAGAATGACGTTATACTCATCCACCTGCCAGATCTCATAGTCTAGGACAACAGTAGTGGCAATTTTGGGTCATCAAAACCTCCCTGCCACCATCTTTGAGGTGACCGAAGTACTTCTAGGGTGGCTGAAGTAACCCACCAAATCTGCGAAGTGGCTAATGGATCGTCGAAACCAATTGAATCCTCAAGTTCTACTAAATTCTCAGTAACCGTTTGTGGTTCTGGAATCACTTCCAGTTCTACCATACCCCCACTAATGTTTTTTGAAAAGAATTCATTTTACTAAAACACGTGGCGAGTCAAGAACAATATAACTATTGATCCTCCAAATAGTTGAAAGTTAACCCTCGTCAAAGCCTGGGATAACCCACAAACTGCCACAACTGAAACGTGCCATGAGTTTATCCAGATTCTGGTTTTAAGCATAAGCCGAACAACTCCATATACCTTAACATCGTTAAGATATGAATCCATTCTATATCCAATATAGAAACAAAGGCACTAATTTAATTAGAACCAAATTCAAAAATCAAGCAGCCGTTTCCAGTGGATATCGACTAAATGGAAGAAGGCCAAACAGCAGTACTCATCAAGGAGCATGCTCACGGATGAGTAACCTGGGAGAGAAGAAAGTTATCAAATATATTACTTACGTAATACCTAGCACAAGTATCTATAACTTCGATCACCTCGAAAAATCCTCATGTTGGCAACGTATAGTTCTCTACTTTATTCTTGTACCGATAACTTTTCAAAATTTAGACCTTGTATTTCAACGAAATGCGTGTCTAAAACCAGAGAAGTCATAAGTTAACGGAATGTAGTACGAGTACCAACCCCTTTTTCCTAGTGGACATCGGACAACATACAATACTTTGTATATGTCCTCTGAGTTTGATAACTCAAACCCTGTGCGTCGTAGGTTGAAAATTGTTGTCACGCCCCGCTTCTCGGTGTACGGAATGTTAGTTATATGTATGCCCTAGAGGCCATTACTATACGTAGGATGTATATTGTAGTGGATGCTTGGACATATATAGGGATGACTTTCTTGCTCGATATGATAGTATGCTATCTGGTTACTCTTTACCTTAACGTGTACACTGATTGTCTCTCTGTTACATATTGGTAAAGCCCTTAGGATGTGTATTTGACTACCTGGACTATGATGCGGATCATACTGGTGGGAACATGGTAGTCCATAAGTACATCCTTCAAGGTCCCTAGTCGTGGGTGTATCAAGACAGGGTATCGATATACCAGAGTAGACTAGCGTATACCTTCTCGACCCATACAGATGGGCGATGGATGATCCCATATCCATTGGTGTTTGACATCAGAGATGATATATGGGTACTCAGTGGAGACTGGGTACACTGGACGGACTCGCCGAGAACTCCCAGATGGTATTATACCTCACGTCAGATGGCAGTTCTCTGGTGACACTGGTACAGGTTAGTCGTAGACCCGAGATCGTCATAGAGTCTTGTGTGATTCCCACTGTGCTTTGATTTCCACCTTACCACGTCTAAGAGGGTGTGCAAAACGGTGGTTTTTGGGTACAGTCCCGAATCACATGGAGGCAATGAGCGATAGGAGGGGTTTCGTCTCTCCCGATATAGGGAGTTGATGTTGCGCTGTGCTCGATTGGCTATAACAGGAAGTCCTTGGCCAAGACCGCTTTAGGGATTTACTGGTAAGTGTTACCAGTAGTTTCTCGACCTGTTATAAGCCTCATATCGACACGACTTATCGAGTTACTGGGGTCTGACGTTTACCACCCCTAAACGAGATATGCGACATATCAGACGAACAGACCGGACAGTACGGTAGTGTTACTGATTGGATTCACAGGAGTGTGAGCAGGCTTGCTCGTTGATCTTCTGATCGCTCAATACCCGGGTGGCCGTTACGTTTACCAGACCGCTTGCGGCTTGTGGGTGTTTGATATGATCATCACCTACTGCCGGCGTATTGACGAGTCTTTAGAGTCCTACACAGGGGTTTCCTGGCTCAAGCGAAACGAAATAGGAGCGCATATGAGATATGTGCGGGACCGAGAATAATACCAGTATGTGATACTGTATTCTATTCTCGCGATTTGTGACATTGATCGGTTGTATGCGATATAGCCGGGTTATCGGATCAAGTGTTGATTCGATAAGTTGTTGCTATTGATATTAGTCGGTTATATGCAATATGACCGGATCGTTAAATCAAGTGTTGATTTAATGATTTAATGTATAATTATATATTTGATATATTACTTTACATTAACTAGTATTGGTTCATTTAAGATTGATTTTCTCACTAGTTCGTGCACATTGTTTATATGTGATATATGCAAGTGTACATGTTTGTATCATGCTTGATGATACAAACAAGTTGTGTGTATGAGACTTATACCAAATCAAGCTTAAATTAGGGTTTACTAATTTCCTAACAAATAACAAAAGAGTGAGACTTTGGTCAAAGTTATCAAGCTTCATGAAGCTTGAAGAAACTTTGACAAAGTCAAATCTTTTGTCATTTCCTTAGGATATTAGCTAACCCAACCTTTAACCTAATACTTTGGTTAATTCTCTACATGAGTTAAGCATGAAGTCTTAACTCAACCATGGTGCCATAATTAAAAGGATAAGTTTCATATTGATTCTAGATTCTTTTCTTCTTCTTCTTCATCCAGCTCCACAAAAGCTTGCTAGCTCCAATGGTGCCATGAGAAAAAGAGTGAGAAATCCAATTCTAAAGTGAACCCACTTCCTATTTCTTCATCCTCTACTACTTTCCATGTAGTATAGGGTGTTCTCTTCATAAAGTTTATGACCAAGTGAAGGAATAACTTGAGTTTGAGTCTTACCGACGTAGATCATCTTCGTCCTCGAAGTCAACGACCTAGCCCGCTCATTTCTCCGAAGAAACTAACGCTAGGGTCCGGGATCCCGATGATCGCAGCGAAGGGACGTCAACACGGAGCTATTGAAGTGAAGGACCGGATCTACAAAGGTTGTAATCCCTTTCACTTGTAGTAAAGTAGTTTACTAGCTTTTTGTTTCGCCTAATCTCTAGTTAACGATCTCAATTAGGGTTTCTCGGCACATAAAAATTTGAATTTGGCATGGTAGATGCCTTGTGGAACCTCTTAAGTGTGCCTAGTAACCCTACAGTGGTATCAGAGCCTAGCTAGAGCATTAGGTGATGTGTTTACGATGTTAAAACTCCGATCGAACCCTGACGTGTCAAAATTAACCCCCTCTCTGTAAATTTTTTCAAAATTGGGATTTTTCTGAATTAAAAATACCTAAAAAATTCAGCAGGGTTTTCTAAGAATTGTAGTGAAAAACGAGACGATGAACAGTACAAACTACCGCGGAACCGCGGCCGTACCGCGCTTGGGCAGCGGATCCGCGGCAGTAAAGTGGACTCATGCGCTCAGTTTTGCACAGTAATTCTAGATGCTGCTTATAGATTTTCTGGGTATTATTTTATTCTGACTCAAGTGTTGAGTGTTTTGGGGTTTATTTTGTAGTTGTTGATTCGATCGGAATTTTTAATTTCGTTAGGTTTTCCGGATATTTAGACACTGTTAAAAAGTTCGATCCGACATCAATAACTCACTTTTTCCCCGACCCGGAAAATTTCCAAGTGTTGGATTTTTCCGTTGTTTGAGAACGTCTAAATCGTGCAAGTTACGCAATGGACCCTCTAGAAGACAACAAAGCTTAACTCGATTATGTGACCATCTTGAACCGCCCTTTAAACCTTAGGTTTTGGGGCAGTATGGCGTGCCACATGTGAGGCGTTGGCTTGACCCTTCTATGGCCGGACTGTTGGTACTGTGGCATGTGATGGATGTTTTTAAACCCCCCTCAAGTGTTGAGAACCATTAGGGAAAACTTGGGTGTTTGATCATTCGATCGGAAAGTTTAACATTGTCTATTTATCTGGAATGTGATATAATATTTGGAATCCACAAGTAGTTATGAGATAACTGATTTGGATGTTATAAACATAGCAGTTTAGTCTCAATTGATCGGTTGCCACGGGATTTTGATGCGATCAAAAGTCCGTCGCAATCCCGTTGTGCACGCGGATACTCGCCGGGTAAACTTAATAAATAGCCACGCCCCAAAGCCTCGACCAAGTGACTGTAGGAGAACCCCGTCGCCAAGAGCATCCATCAGGGTGCTCGCGGTAGCGGTGTTCCGCCTTAGTGCACTTCGTCGACGGCATCCGGGGGTGCAGCCGTCTACTAAAGTTTGCGACGAGCATTCAATCACTTATCGGGAATCTTATTGAATTGCCCGACTTGGTATTGAAAAGAGTTTTCAATAAAGAGACTAAAATGCGGGGTTTATAAATGTTAGGCATGCAATGTCTAAGGAGCTTGCGGATTCCAACTGTTGTAGTTTTACACTTTTTTTTCTGCGACCATAAGTGTAATATGGGATATCGCCGGTTTCGTTGCTATATATCAACGACAATTGGGATGCGCACATTTACTTACGTTGATGACATGTGATGTTATGTGTTGCTGGATATGTTATATTGGATCGCGTTTTGAATAGCCGGGGTTTTTTATGTGAGATGGGGGTTTTTATTTTCATTCATATAAAATTAAATGTATGTAATATTCTTTTATTGGGGCACTTCCGGGTTGAGGTTGCTGTCACCATTTGTATATTATTTACTTTTCCGCACTAGGATAGACCCAAGGAAGGGACCACAAGTAACCGGGTTCTGGAGTCCAGTGGGAGACCAACTCGAGGAGTCGAGTCCGGGTCTCCTAACTCTAGAATTGGTAGGGTTGCTTGCCGCTCTCGTAGGGGTCTAGGGGTATGGGTTTGGCTATTCATCGCAACCGTGGAATCCGTGTTTTATACTGGCTCGTATTAAAAACACGGACGTCCTAGTATATCCAATGTTTCATATGATTCTTCTGCTGCGATATCTGTGATGTGATCATTTGATATGCTGTGATAGATACTGTATATAGTATATATGATATATTATATGGACGTTACTTATGTTTTACACCTGCGCTAGCCCTGCCCCGCTCTGCCGTTAGTTACCTAACCTAACGGTGCACGAGGGGGCATCGAGGCAAATGCGGATGGCATAAGTGTACGTCGTATTTATCTGTGATGTTTTAGGTGACTTAAAAGATGGGAATTCATTAATATAATTAATGAAATAAAAGAAACCTTAAAGATGTTGTGGAATCGAATTTTCAAAAACAGGTAGCTACAGTTCTTGCTTTGCATCGCGGTGTTCCTTGTAGAACATCCTGCACCTTATTCGATAAGGAAAGGACCGAGATCCCTTCATCGGGAGTGACCACTTTAGAAATTACTGGCAGATGCTACAACCCTCGGTTTTTCTTTTGATTGCTTTTCTAGTTCTTGCTTTGCACAATGATATATATGATATATCCTGCACCTCATTCGATGAGGAAAGAGCCGACGATCCCTTCACCGGGAGTGACCTCTTTAGCGAAACTAGCAAAATCCTCAAAAACACTCCATTTTAAAATCATTTGATTCTACAACGATATCAAGTTCATTACGCAATAAGTTTTCAGAAAAACCTGTCGTAGCCCTCCATCATTTCAGATAAGTCCTACTTAGTATTCGTGCTACGTTTGTTGGCCTGCGTCAAGGCGCAGTGTGCGGTAGCTAACTAGTATTTATCTGCTTATGTATATAATGCAGATTGGATTAGGGTAGTCGTGCAACTTTGTTGGCCTGCGTCAAGGGTCGTGCGGGTGGGTTTAATTCAATCAGGAAATGACGGGTTGAACTTGACTAGCGCACTATGGTTTGTTGGCCTGCGTTAAGGTCATGGGACGCTAGGGGCAAAATTATCGGGAATTTCAAGTGTTGAAATTTGCAATGAGATTGCATACCTTCTATGTGATAGTTGGATCCCGATACCCACTGCGAGTAATTGTTACTCCTGGGAGAGTTTTACACATTACAATTAGCCGATCAAGTAGGTGTCTAGAAAGGTGTCAACGGGGTTACGCCTTTGGGAAAACGAGGTTTACTTTAATTAGGTCTGTGCGAAAGCACGGGGAACCTCCCTCAAAGTACCGACACTGGCCTGGCTGAAAGATTGGCGAACTTGTAGCGTGTAATTAATCCCGGCTAGTCTTTCCTTTTAGGGTTTGAAGGAAGATTTAATAAAAAATAGTGGGAGCCATCTTGATTAGATAAAATAATAACCAATCTGATCTTGCAAGAGCGCACGCAGAGTGTTTTCTTCTCTCTCTCTCCAGGTAGCGACTATGTCACACCTTAATCAAGATAATAATACGGATGTATTGACCGAACCCGCTTGTTATACTGAGCTGGGGAACATTGGTCCCGCTCCAACTTATAATTGTTATAAGACAGACCAGGAATTAGGGGATTACCAGTATTCCCGTGCCGCCCAAATGAAGAAAGTGCATGATGATGCATCTTCTTCGGGTGTGTTCATTACAGAGAACTGTTTCTCAATATCTTTTACGTCCTGGGTATTTGATACCGGATCAGGATCCCATATATATAATATATTACATGGGCTACAGAAAGGTAGAGAACTGAGAACGGGTGATAAGTTTCATGAGACAGAAAACGGTGCAAGTGCTGCAGCCAAGTTTGTTGGTCACTGTCGCCCTGTATTACCAGAATACATTGATTCTGAACAAATGTTATTAGATACCGAACCTGATATACAACATCATATCAGTCTCTTTATTAGTAAAGAAGGATATAATTTTGTATTGTTGGATAATGTTTTGAACATTTCCTAAATCAAGAGTTGATCGGTTCAGGAACGTTATCTAAAAGTATTGACGTTCTAAATCAAACTACAGTTCTTAGTATACAGAACACACACAAGAGGAAGAGTTCAGATATGAACGAATCCTTCTTGTAGATATTGTAGACTAGGTCATATCAATGCGACCCGACTAGCTAAGTTACATTAAGATACATATTTAAATCAGTTTGAATTTACATCTTGTGAAACTTTCCAATCATGTCACAAAGATAAGATGACCATAGCTCTGTTTATTGGAAACAAAGAAAGAGTTAGTAAACTCTTGGGATGATACATATTGATGTATGAAGGTCCCCTGTCTACACATGCCAAGACCGGTTCTTTGTACTTCATTACATTCTCTGAAGATCTCTCAAGATTCAGACATATGTTCCTGTTGAAACACAAGTCCGAACCTTTTGAGATATTCACAGAATATAAGTTAGAAGTAGAGAACCAAAAACGGGTATAAGTATTATGTCCTTTGATGTGATCAGGGAGGAGAATACTTGAGCATGGGATCCCTGGACTATTCTAAAGGAGAATGAGATTCTCTCTCGGCATTACTCCTCCGTATACACCACAGCACGTTGGTATATCGGGGAAGAGCAATCACACCCTATATGATATGGTGAGCTCTATGATGAGTACTACTGAGTTTCCTATTTCCTTTTAGGGAGTTATGCACTTATGAAGTTGCATACCTATTGAATAGGGTTCCGATCAAATCAGTTGCCTACCACTTCATATGAGATATGGAAAGGGAAGAGCCCATATCTTAAGTTTGTTAAGATTTGGGGTTGTCCGGCCTATGTCTAAAAAGCAAAATCCAAACAAGCTCGAGGCAAAGTCAGATCTGTAGAAGTTTGTTGGATATCCTAAGCATACGCAAGGGAATATCTTCTACCTAACCGAGGAACAAAAAAATGTTTTGTTTCTCAACATGCCACCTTTGTGAAAGGGAATTTCTTCTGAAGAAATTTGTGGGCATGAGGTAGAACTGGAAAGAGTTCCAGCTATACAAACTGTAGCTGATGATTTGGTAGAACCAAAGGATTCAATATCAACCAACGAATCTCAGCCTCTCCGCCGATCTAGTAGGGTTTCTCACCCACCTGAGAGATACTTTGGTTTCTCTATGACAGTGGGAGCGAGGATTGCATCATGAGATGATGACCCAACTAGTTTCGAGCTGGCCATCAGGAGTGGGACTCTGTAAGAATGGCTGGATGCTTATCGATCTGAGATGGAATCCTTATACACCAACAAAGTATGGACTTTGGTTGCTTTATCTGAAGGGTTAAATCCCCATCAGGAGCAAGTATATCTTGAGAATATTACTTGGTGTACATGGAAAAGTTAAGACTTTCAAAGCTAGACTTGGTAAATGTTTGCATCATTAACCAGGTATGGATTATGATGAAACCTTTTCTAAGTAGCCACGGCTACATACCATGACTACGATATCTGGTAGTTGGGTGTCATGACTGCTTTTCTAAATGATGTTTTAGAAGAAAGCGTCTATAAGTACACAGCCAGAAGGCTTCGTAGATAGTGGGAGCAGCTGAAACGTGTGCAAGATGTTTTATGTGATAAAGCAGGCATCGCGGAGTTGGAACATCTGTTTTGATGAGTTAGTCAAAGAGTTTGACATCATCAAAATGGTAGATGAAACTTGTATATACAAAAAGGTAGTAAGGAGTATGGTGGTGATCCTTGTAGAGTACGTGGATGACATACTCTTGATAGGGAAAGAGTTTCCTATGCTACGCTCGGTCAATCTCCGCTTATCACAAGGATTCTCCATATAGGATCAAAGTGATACCTCCTAAATCCTTAGTTTGGATCTATGAGATAGATATAAGTGGACCTTAGGATCCTCACTAGCTGTAGTAAGAAGGTATCAATTGATCCTGGGGAGAATCACAGGAAAGGTTCCAGAGTGATAAGGATGACTGAATGTCAGTCACAGGCATTGTCTTTACCCTCAGTAAAGGGACGGTATGTTGGAAGAGTTCCAAGCTAGATACCGTGGCATACTAGACGATAAAGGCTGGATACATCGCTACCAAAGAGGAAGTCTGGGTGTATATTAGTTCATGAGATGAACTTTGTTCCTTCCATTGTGTGACAATGGAGTTGTGGCTTATGCCAAGGAACGCCCGTCCCATCAGTGATCCAGACATATTCTAAGGCAGTATCACTTGATCATGGAGATGGTTGATCTCCAGGGGATCGAGGTTAGGAGAGTAGACTCAGAGGACAACACGGCGGATCCACTCACAAAGGCCTTTTCCCAGAGAGAGACTTTTATGGGATGGTTGAGTATGAGATACAATAACCACTGCTATCAGATGGTCCTAGTGCAAGTGGGAGATTGTTAGTTATATGTATGCCCTAGAGGCCATTACTATACGTAGGATGTATATTGTAGTGGATACTTGGACATATATAGGGATGACTTTCTTGCTCGATATGATAGTATGCTATCTGGTTACTCTTTACCTTAACGTGTACACTGATTGTCTCTCTGTTACATGTTGGTAAAGCCCTTAGGATGTGTACTTGACTACCTGGACTATGATGCGGATCATACTGGTGGGAACATGGTAGTCCATAAGTACATTCTTCAAGGTCCCTAGTCGTGAGTGTATCGAGACAGGGTATCGATATACCAGAGTAGACTAGCGTATACCTTCTCGACCCATACAGATGGGCGATGGATGATCCCATATCCATTGGTGTTTGACATCAGAGATGATATATGGGTGCTCAGTGGAGACTGGGTACACTGAACGGACTCGCCGAGAACTCCCAGATGGTATTATACCTCACGTCAGATGGCAGTTCTCTGGTGACACTGGTACAGGTTAGTCTGTAGACCCGAGATCATCATAGAGTCTTGTGTGATTCCCTCTGTGCTTTGATTTCCACCTTACCACGTCCAAGAGGGTGTGCAAAATGGTGGTTTTTGGGTACAGTCCCGAATCACATGGAGGCAATGAGCGATAGGAAGGGTTTCGTCTCTCCCGGTATAGGGAGTTGATGTTGCGCTGTGCTCGATTGGCTATAACAGGAAGTCCTTGGCCAAGGCTGCTTTAGGGATTTACTGGTAAGTGTTACCAGTAGTTTCTCGACCCGTTATGAGCCTCATATCGACACGACTTATCGAGTTACTGGGGTCTGACGTTTACCACCCTTAGACGAGATATGCGACATATCAGACGAACAGACCGGACTGTACGGTAGTGTTACTGATTGGATTCACAGGAGTGTGAGTAGGCTTGCTCGTTGATCTTCTGATCGCTCAATACCCGGGTGGCCGTTACGTTTAGCAGACCGCTTGCGGCTTGTGGGTGTTTGATATGATCATCACCTACTGCCGGCGTATTGACGAGTCTTTAGAGTCCTACACAGGGGTTTCCTGGATCAAGCGAAACGAAATAGGAGCGCATATGAGATATGTGCGGGACCGAGAATAATACCAGTATGTGATACTGTATTCTATTCTCGCGATTTGTGACATTGATCGGTTGTATGCGATATAGCCGGGTTATCGGATCAAGTGTTGATTCGATAAGTTGTTACTATTGATATTAGTCGGTTATATGCAATATGACCGGATCGTTAAATCAAGTGTTGATTTAATGATTTAATGTATAATTATATATTTGATATATTACTTTACATTAACTAGTATTGGTTCACTTAAGATTGATTTTCTCACTAGTTTGTGCACTTTGTTTATATGTGATATATGCAAGTGTACATGTTTGTATCATGCTTGATGATACAAACAAGTTGTGTGTATGAGACTTATACCAAATCAAGCTTAAATTAGGATTTACTAATTTCCTAACAAATAACAAAAGAGTGAGAATTTGGTCAAAGTTATCAAGCTTCATGAAGCTTGAAGAAACTTTGACAAAGTCAAATCTTTTGTCATTTCCTTAGGATATTAGCTAACCCAACCTTTAACCTAATACTTTGGTTAATTCTCTACATGAGTTAAACATGAAGGCTTAACTCAACCATGGTGCCATAATTAAAAGGATAAGTTTCATATTGATTCTAGATTCTTTTCTTCTTCTTCTTCATCAAGCTCCACAAAAGCTTGCTAGCTCCAATGGTGCCATGAGAAAAAGAGTGATAAATCCAATTCTAAAGTGAACCCACTTCCTATTTCTTCATCCTCTAATACTTGCCATGTATTATAGGGTGTTCTCTTCACAAAGTTTATGACCAAGTGAAGGAATAGCTTGAGTTTGAGTCTCCCCGACGTAGATCATCTTCGGCCTCAAAGTCAACGACCTAGCCCGCTCATTTCTCCGAAGAAACCAACGCTAGGGTCCGGGATCCCGATGATCGCAGTGAAGGGACGTCAACACGGAGCTATTGAAGTGAAGGACCGGATCTTCAAAGGTTGTAATCCCTTTCACTTGTAGTAAAGTAGTTTACTAGCTTTTTGTTTCGCCTAATCTCTAGTTAACGATCTCAATTAGGGTTTCTCGGCACATAAAAATTTGAATTTGGCATGGTAGATGCCTTGTGGAACCTCTTGAGTGTGCCTAGTAACCCTACACGGAAAAAGGGTACGACGGGGCCCGCTACGTATTTACTCAGAAGTAAACACGCTAAGCGTAACTAAGCAATATAAAGTAAAGTACACAAGAGACAGGAATGTAAATGAAAAGAAACTTTATTTATTAAACATTCTTTTACAAGTACAATTGAAATGTAAATATATGAGTAGAAAGCGATACCTAAACAATGGCATAATTGAAATGAAATAAATATGTACAAGTGTCTAAAGCTCTGGGTCAAAAGCTAACTGCTCCAAATCCTTAGTGCTGGGCTCGGTCTCTAATGCGTCCGAATCACCTGACAACATTCCAAAGAAAGAAGAAAGGAATGTCGTCAGCGAACAATAGCTCGGTAAGTCCTAAAAATGAGTAGAGATAGAATAGACAGAAAGAGAATAAGACTAGTAATGTTTGATTATATTGTTAACGCAGTTGTTTGTAGCTTGGTACAGAATAGGCCAGTGTATACGAGAGCAGTCCCACTATTTCGGATACTAAGGTATACGGAGCATAAGGAACCGTTCAGCCACGGTACAATGGCAATGGATATTCAGGTTAGCTGTATTAAGGTTACAGTCTCGTGCCACTTCTAACACATTCCGTACCAATCTATCCTTTTATAAACCCCGCGATGTCTTTTGTATTGATTGTATTGTTTTGTTATATAGATGGATGACTTGCCAAAACCATGATATCAGTAAATGGAATGGATACAAATGGAGAGTCATGTAGACGGAGTATATCTATGGTTCGGTTCGGTTCGATCAATATAGATTGAATAGACGAATTCATGGATTCATGTTGTATTGTTGTTTACACTTGAATTATATTCAAGTCAGATTGATTAGATTGAGACTCAATCTAAGTCAGACACTTTGAAAAAAAATTGAAATCCTGAATTAGTTTTGATGTTATCGGTAACTGCTGCACATGGATTGCAGGATTTGTGTCTTTTTCCAAGACAATTACCATATTGATAATACCGTTTGTTAGATTGTCTACCTTAGATATGCAAGCACCCACATTCTCTGGCTTCCTGAGACTCAAGAGAATTGGTCCCGCTTAAACCTATATTTACTAGGGTCCTTATTGTAATTTAGCATAACTTGAGGGGGTTTTATGTAAAAATAATTTTGATATGTTTTCAAAATACAACTCAAGCATTTGATTATCGTCTTTAGGGTTTTATAGATGTATATTTTATAAATGTGAAATTTCTAGTGAGTAAAACCTAGTTTTCATAGTACATAGTACTTTATTGAAATATTGGAATTGTTTTGTATTTGAATGGTATTTTCATGCAATGGTGATTCTTTTGATTTAGAAAACTTGGAATATTTATATAATATAATTAAAATAGATATTTTTATAATGGTTATATATATATATATATTTAATAAAAATAAATTTTATTTATTTTTGTAGAAATCTCATTTTCTAAAGAAAAATGCATTAAAATTCCTTCGAGATCGAATGCTCCTTTCGGAGGTCTGCATCTCGCTCTCTAGGCCCGAGGATATACGATAACCCGCACCATACCAAACGGTGTCTCCAAAAGTGGGTTGTAGAGGCGCAATTGTAAGGAATTGTTTAACATACTTTTTAAAGAAATGGTTTTGTAAGTTTGATGATATTTATATGTAATGTCGTATTATCCCATAACTAATATCCCAAAATTTCATTGTGCTATGTCAAAAATGTGTGTTGTGATGAGGTAGGTCATTACCTCGTGAGTTGTCTAAAGATAATATAAGTATTATGTTGATTTATGTCGAAACTAAAGTATGTGGTATTTTACCGTAAAAATACGATAAAAGTTACATAAAATATTCTTTTGAGATGAAACTTATTTTAATGTGTTTGTTAATATTTTTTAAACATTATATGAGAGTATAGTATTTTATTTATTGAGAAAAATACAATTTTTAAAGGAAAACCGAATCGGAAGTCGGATTAACTCCGCTTCCGTCGGGTTTTAGAAATTAAAGTTTTTAGAGTAGAAGAAGAGAGGGGGAGAGGAGAATTACTGTCTAGAGAACAAAAGAATAGAGAGAAGAAGCTAAGAAAGGTGTCAGGGTATCGTTTCGTCGCCGGAATCTCCTCGAAACTTTGCCGGAATTTCACCCTTTGCTAACTCCACTTGCACACAATAAGGACTTGAGAATTTTTTAGAGTTTTGGCAGGGAATTTCTGAGTAAGGATGGGTGAAATGGAGTGTGGTATTTATAGGAAAAATTTGGGTTTAGAGGGTTAAAGAATGCATTAAAATTGCATTAAAAATTGGTTTAAAGGGCATTTTATTATTCTCTGGATAAATTCAGAGTAGACAAACAACATGGGGATAGTGGGGTAGGCCAAAGGGTGCTCGGGTGAAAATATGAGAGCATTCCTTATGGTTTAACCCGGCGGTGCCGGTCCCATACGCATGTGTCTCCGGTCCAAGTCCAATAGAATGGGCTTGGATTGGTGTCACGTGTTGGTGTCGCTTGGTTTTCTTTAGTGCACATGTTTGATTAATCTGTAACTTAACATATTACGTATAGTGCACGTGCAAACTCTTGGGCTTATAAAATATTAAAATTAAATTAAATAAAAAGATAATATGGCTGGAGGGATTCGATTACAGGGGATACGTCACAGCAGTGCAAGGCTTTACCAATGTGCTACAAGTACGTTCTTACTGTTCAAAAGTAAAATAAATACTTATAGTGTACACAGGATTGCAAATACCCCAATTGTACATTAACATTTAAACAATTTTCTGTACATTGAAATTGGAGTTGTTACAATCTACCCTCCTTACAAAAATTTCGTCTTTGAAATTTATAATTATTTTAAAGGACTAGTTTACAAATAAATGAGGGTATCTTGCATGTATCTCATCTTCTCTTTGCCATGTTGATTCTCCTGGTGTGTCCTTTCTCCACACCACTCGAACCAAGTTGACTTCCTTATTCCGAAGTGACTTCACCTTTTTATCCAGGATCTCAACAGGTTGTTGCTCACAGGATAAATCTGGCTATACAGTAAGCTCGGAGTAATCAAGAATATGGCTAGGGTCACTCACATACCTTCTGAGTTGGGATATGTGGAACACATTGTGCACTCCTTCCAATGAAGGTGGAAGTGCCAAGCAATAAGCCACTTCACCGACTCGTTCGAGTATATCGAACGGTCTAATGTACCACGGAATAAGCTTACCCCGTCTTCCAAAACGAATCACTCCACGGTTCAGAGATTTATTCAGAAATACATGTTCTCTCGGTTGAAACTCTAAGTGACGGTGCTTTGCATCAGCCCAGTGCTTCTGTCGATCTTGGGCTATGCGCATTCTTTTCCTGATAGTGCGAACTACATCGACTGTTGCTACTATCATCTTAGTTCCAAGGAGTTCTCTATCTCCGATGTCGTACCAACTTAATGACGATTGACACTTCCTTCCATGAAGTGTTGCAAAAGATGCCATTCCTATACTTACTTGGTAGCTGTTGTTGTATGAAAACTCTACAAGATGTAGGTGATCTTCCTACGATCCTCCGAAGTCTATCATACACGCTCTTAGCATATCTTCTTAGATCTGAATAGTTCGCTCAAACTGACCATCTGTTTGTGAATGATAAGCTGTGCTGAAGTTCAGACTTTTTCCTAAGCTAGCTTGCAGACTTTGCCAAAATTGCGATCGGAATCTAATGTCATGATCGGAGACAATGCAAATCGGTACTCCTTGTAATCTCACGATTTCCTGCATGAGTTCATGAGTATCAGAGATAGTACATATTGAAGAGTTTAAATCTTACTTAGATTCTTACCTCCATATACTTCGTTGCTAGTGTCTTAGTAGATTAGCCAACTCGAAAGAGAATAAAGTGAGCCGACTTTGTGAGTCGATCCATAATAACCCATACCGCATCGTTACTTTTCGTGCTGTGAGGAAGTACAATCATAAAATCCATTGTGATGTGTTACCACTTCCATTCTGGGATAGGTAAAGGTTGAAGTAAACCAACTGTCCTGTGATGTTCAGCCTTTACTTGCTGACACACCAAGTATTTAGCGATGCTTCTGGCTACTTCACGCTTCATTCCATGCCACCAATAATTCTGACGCAGATCTTTGTACATCTTTGTACCTCCAGGATGTACTGAATAAGGAGAACTGTGAGCTTCTTTCATCAACTCTTCTCGTATAGAACCTTTTGGTACACACAATCTACTGCTGTATCTCAAAGATCTGTCTTCATGTATGATGAAATCTGTTCGAAGTCCACTTTCTACTTGTTCTCTGATCTTTTTCAACTTAGTATCATTTGCTTAAGCTGCTTAGATCCGATTGACAATGTTAGATTGAACTTGTAAGTTCATCAAACTTGAAGCGTTATCTGGCATGACCACTTCAATCTCCATTTGATGCAAGTCTTGTTGAAAGTTCTATTGTGCGGTGAGATTCAATGCTAATGGTTGGCGACTAAGTGCATCAGGTACTACATTCACCTTCTCTGGATGATATTGTAGATTGATGTCGAAGTCCGCAATAAGGTGTAATCATCTTCTCTGCTGCATATTAATCTCTTTTTGAGTAAACACATATTTCGGACTTTTGTGGTCCGTGTATATGTCCACTCGTTCACCAAGAAGATAATGGCACCAAATCTTGAGTGCAAAGATGTAACATTTCAGAAAATATAAAATATTATTTTTGGAATTTAATATTAAAATAATATATTTCGTGAAAACTACCCGATTTGCGAATTTAGGTTTTCGTAAAATGATATAAATCTTTTTCAGGTTCTTCTGCACTCACTTGGAATACGAAGCATTCTATATACCAATAATTGTGAAATAATTGGAGATTTAAAATGATTTATTCATTTAAAAATATATTTATTGGATTTGGCATTTTTATAATTAATTATATGCGGTTAAAATAAAAACTTGATTAGTGCACTACTAATCGCGATTAAGCCAAATCCATGTTTCTATGTTTTTCCGTGGTTAGTGCACCATGACATGTTGCATGTTGTTTCCTTTTAATTGTGTAATGTGTTTGATTTTAATGAGTGAGGTAAAAAGAAAAGAAAAAGAAAGGAGAATGGGACACATATTGGAGAGAGAATGTGACATGTGATAATTGAGAGAGGGTGAGAATAAGAGGAAGGGCTGCCACATTCTTCACCTCCTTTGTTTTCTTCTTCTCCTTCTTCATCTCCTCCATCACCTCCTCTACCTCCATGGATCGCCTCAAAAACCTTGCTAAAACCCTATACTCCCTTCATTAAAAACGATCCCCACCTCATTCTCAACACATTGGACCTTTCAAAGTTGGATTTTGAAGATTTTGAGTAACTCAAGAAAATTCTTGAGTTGCCAAATGAGGTATATCTCTTTTCATTTAGTTTAGTTTTAAGTTTCCAAGCATTCTAGTTTAGTTTAGAGTTAAACTTGTATAGATTTGTGATCTTGGAAATTTCCAAGATGAAAGTTTGGGTGTTTGTGTGGAATTATGATCTGTAGTGGGTGTCTACAAGACCTTAGTATTGATTTTACTGGCTAAGACCTGGATTAGAAACCAAATACAAACTTAAGAATTTACCCGTGTCGGTTTTGTGAAGTTGTGTTGGCCTACAGAGAATCTGGGGCAACGTGGGAAGTTTCTGAGAAAATCTAGCAAGTTCATAGACCTAGGCAAACGACCAGAAGACCACCACCAAAGTACAAAACCCTGTTTCCTTTTCTAGGCCGGCGAGCTCGGATTGGGGTTGGTGTCGCCGGTTTTGTGTGGAGTGCTGGTGTTGAGTTTTTGGGTGTAGCTCATAATACCTATAACCTATCCCCTATACTTGCTAGTTTTGTCCCAATTGACCTGAGCCAAAATCTGGGAGCACATTGGGGTGTTTTTGGTTATGTTTTCCGATATTGGATTTCTTGGTTTTAGTATTTGATATTGTATTGGGTCATTAGATGTTTGTACGTCAACGACGAGAGTTGTTTGGTTGTTTTTGCATGCGTAGGCTATAGATTCTAACCTATGAGAGCACCGTGTGACATATTGGTTTTCCGGACTTGATTTTAATGGTATTGTGATATTTGTTGACTTATAGGTACCTCGCGTGGATTCCGAAACGACGAAGCATATCGACTACGGCTGAACAAGAAGTTCCGCAGGTGAGTAGATTTATATCTACGGGGGAAGTCGGGTGGTGGCGTATAGCACCCCCGCAAACTTATGGAAACCGATATATAGGGTATGCTTAAAGAATTAGTAGGAGACAAGATATACCACGATTTAATATTATAGTTTATGGTTTAGTGTGACATGATATGATAGAAATGATATCTTGAATTGATATATGAGGTTATGAAACGTGAATGTAAATCACGATATATATAGATATGTAGTTGCTAGATGATAAGTATGAGATTAGTAAAATGACTTGATGTGAGATATTGATGTGATGAAAAGAGTATACGATGAGATATGATAACTTGGTTGATATGTCATTATACGGATGCGAGTCGATATGAGATAATTGACACCTTTGTCGGTCCCATGATATAAGATTGATACGAATGTGACCTGAGAGTTAGGCATACATATATGGATAATGATGTGAATAATAAGTGATATGTCGTACAAGACGTTAGGTCTGTACCCTCATTGTCATACAGGTTGATAGGATCCCTAATTGTTTAATGCCGTCGTACGATGGATTACTGTACGTGATGAGTTTTACTTGAAGATTGATCCATACCCTTGACTAGAGGATGTCGTAAGATGGATTATACAGTACGTGGTGTTGTGAGGTTGGATGCCGATTGATAGACTCACCGACTTGGTTATGTTATAGATACGTATACCTTATAGCATTGAGCTTACAATTTACTTGCTGCTACGTTCATGATATTCTCATCTTATTATTTATATACATGTGCTAGTACACCTACACCATTATCGATGATGCGTATGTTACACTTACACAGATTTACCGACTCACACACTTTCATCATCGATAATTGCTATGTCACTTACACAGTAGAATTGCCAAATCATTATGCTATGTTGCATGATATACTTGTTGTGTTCACATCATCATACCATGTCGCATGATATACTTGATATGCTCACATTTCTGTTATATGTTTGCATACATCATGCTTTATGATTATATGTGTTGAGATTTACCGTTTTCATGAGATTCTGGATTTGAGAACCGTGGTTAAATTTCAAAGGAAATTATGTATTGTTTTAAAAACCCGGTTTCTCTTAATATGATATGTCGAGATGTCTACCATGTGTTTTCTCGGTTCTGAGATTGGCATGTGAAACCCACTTCGATGAGTGGTAGGAATCGTCTGCGGGTAGATGGTGGACCCGGTGAGGTACCCCGGGGCAAGAAGACTCATATACTTGGGCGGTGAGCCTGGCAGGGGAGCACTACCTATCGGTGATAGTATTTGGACTCGGCGGTTATGCGGAGGATACCGACCGGAGTTGTGAGATGATACGGGCTGATCCGGACTGACGGAGCCCGTGGGCCGATCCGGACTGACGGAGCCCGAGATATGAGGATTTACGTGTCGATATTGGACACAGGTTTCATGATATTTCGAGTGTCGATATTGGATACTCAGGTTCCATGATTTTGATGTGTCGTTGATGGACACACGTTGATTGATATCCTCATATTTACATGCATATGCTTTCATGATATTTACATGCATGATATTGTTGTGTCATTGATGGACACGTAGATGTTATCCACATGCTTACAGGCATTGATTATATTGTTGGCACATATGTGTTCATATCAGAATTTTGCATTATTTTATTCCCTATTCTTAATCATATTGCAAATAAATAGGTGCTTTTAATCCATGTCTACTAAATAGTTGCAGGTTACAGGTTCTCAGAACAATACAGTGAAAATGGTGAAAAGACGCTACAAATATGAAACTACGACCAAAAAATAGATGAATCTGTTTGATGCTGCCTACAATTTAAGGAACAAATGAAAATCAATGAACAGTTCGATTGCACAAAGTACGAGGGCAGCACAAGATTCAAGACTTCAACGCGAAGCTAACAGTAAAAGTCCACAAATTCTGCACTGTTGGAAATCTGGAAGAATGTAGAAAAGAGTCTGAAGAACCAAATGAAGAAAACAGGAGAAAAAGGCAACATGAAGCATCCCGGGAAAGATGAGACAGAGAGCCCCCAAGATGGCCGTGGAACCGCGGCCAAACAAGACTTATGGCCGCAGTTCCACGGCCGTGCAGAGCACGTGTCGGTGTAAAGTGTCGGTGGTGTCAGTGCTTTGACCCGGCTTTCATAGGGTAGTCTTGTAATTTCAGATGTGGATCAGATGTAAACCCTAGGGTTTCTCCTATCTATAAATAGGAAAGCCTACAGTCTCTTTTGGGGCATGCCTCTTTTTAATTCTAGATTAATCTTTGAATTCCATTGTAATCGTCAAGAGGTGTCAATAAAAGTAAGTTTTTTATCTTGAATTTTCCTTATCTGCAATTTTATTTCTCTGCAATTTTCGTATCTGTCTTTTATTATCTGCACGTTAATTAGGTAATTAAAAAGAAAATTAAAAAAAATGAATTTCATTGTTAATACCCTATTGAGTGAGTAGTTCCTCACTTGTTAGGGGTATGATTGGGTAGGTTTGAGAGATGGAAATCTCTCACTCCTTTCTTGCCTTCATAACTTTATAAATTAGGACTCGATGTAAATCAAACACCCACCGCTCACTACGGCATCCTATCCTACGAGATAGTAGTGATTCCCTAGTTAGATCGGTAATGGTTGATTTATATAGAGGTTAGGGCTAAAAGTTAAAAAAGGACGGACAAGGACCAAAAGGAAGAAACTACGTTTCTTCCTTGTCGTGTTAATCCCTTTTGTTAATTATTACCCTAACACCTATGTTCTTAATTAGGGAAAAGGAAGCAGTGAGAAGAATTAACTTTCCAAACTAACCTAATCCTAACCCCAGCAAGGTTTTAATCCAAATCAAATTCAATCTTAGTTTTTATAAAAATAAAAACCTACCACAAATAGTAATTGACTCGTTAGAACAATAAGAAAAGAACACGTTTTTCCTGTGGACCTGCCCGTACTCAATCAGCTAGCTACCAAGCGATACCGTCTTGATTGCGGTATTCTATTCTTTGATTTTAAAACGCACGCAAAAGAACGATCAATCAAATGGCACCGTTGCCGGGGATAACGGTAGTTATTTTCTTTTTGTAATTTCGGGTTAATTAAAAATTAAAAAATCATAAAAACTGAAAAATATAAAAACAAAAAAATCATCTTGTTATTTTTTGAAGGGTTTTTGTGCGAATTGTGCAGGAACGGAAAGACGAACAGATTCAGATCTGGAACAAGCTCAGTGAACAAATCCAGAAACGGAAGATCTTAACAGACAAAGGAGAACCACAACAGAAAACAGAAAGATTTTGGAGACCTGAACCTGTACTTCCACCGCGGAACCGCGGCACCAACATACAATTGGCGGCGGAACCGCGGCGGTTTGCTGACGTCAGTAATCTAAATTCTCTGTAAGTGTTCCTTACCTTCTCTGTAACCCCCTGTGCTCCTCTGAAAAATTTTCCTACAGAGTTCTTTGCGCAAAACTTCTTCCCCCTCTCCAATAAATCAATTTTGTGCAGGATTCTTTGCACCGCAAATAAAAAGAAAAAAATTTGGCAAGTGTTTTAGATTTTTGTCTGTTTACTGCTTTGCATTTTTAAAACGGACTTTTAAGGGGCTATAACACCAATCCAGATTGGGTGGGGATTTCATTACCCTTTCTAGGACCCCAAAAATCACAAAAAGCATTTGCATCAACCCTCGAGTTAATTAAAAAATATTTAGACTCAACCAATAAGGACTGTCGCGCTCATTAGGACAAAGGAAGGTTGTGGGCAATCGGTCGTTTATCTAAACCTGACTTTGTGGTGCCTAGGCTAAACAAGTGAGAAAGGTAATTTTAAAAGGCCCGTCTCACGGTGATTCGTGAGCGGATCCCTTCTTTCTTTACTTGTGCTTACCTGGCCACAATTGGCGGTGAAGAGGCGATTCGAGAGATATCTCACAACTTGCCCTTTGGACCAATTAGGAGCAGTCTAGTTGACTTAGGAGAGACTAGCTCTAGGCTTGATTGTGCATATTGTGATTGCTTGAAAGTGTGTCGTAGTTCCTTATAAAAAATCTTTTGCAAAACTCCTTATAAAAAAACCAACAAAACAAAATTTTTACAAAAACTTGCCATTTTGTCGCTAGAAATCCATTGCACCCAACTTGCACCCACATTCTCTCATTGACGTTTTCTTACCCCCACCTTCTACTTTTTGACTACACTACACCTCGTTAGTGTATGTCCGGTTGGACTAGGGACACTAGTGCCCGTTTAGTCCGTGTCTCGTTAGTGCCTACTGACGACGCGTTCGACTCCGAAGTCGAAACTCCCTCCACTTCTTTACCTTCATCTTCAAAGTCATCATCTTCTAAGGAGATGTCAAGATTCAATCCTAACAACCCCTTACCTACTACGGGACTGATTCCATCTCAATTGGGTGCGAATAACCCACAATACCCCCTGTTGAAGCGCCCCAACGAATCGCGCTCCAGGATCTTTTCTATCCAACTCGCACCGCACTTCCTACTTGTCTTTCACTTCCACCGGCTAATGGGGATAACTTCGAAATTAAACCACACTTCATCAATATGTTGCCCAAATTTCACGGGCTGGAATCCGAAGATGCTTACATCTTCATTAACAAATTCCAGAATGTTTGCGCAATGATGAAGACCACCCAACTTTCCGATGATGCTATAAGGTTACGTGTCATTCCATTCACTTTATGCGACCTAGCTGAAATGTAGCTATACAGTACAACATCGCACTCCATAAAAAGTTGAGAAGAGTTTGTTAAGGCTTTTCTTAAAAAGTTTTACCTACACCACAAGACCGTGAGAATCAGAAATGAAATTAATCAATTTTTCCAGCTTCCTTCCGAACCTTTTTGGAAGTGTTTCGAAAGATTTAAGGACCTTCTTGTTCAGTGCCCTCATCACGGAATCGAGAGTGGCAACTTTGCCAAACTTTATTCGAAGGACTGAACCCAGCAACTAAGCAGTTGTTGGAAACCATTTGTCAAGGTCACTTTCTTACAAAATCGAGCGAGGAAGCTTGGCAATTTCTCGACGATCTTACTGAACAAACACTTTAGTGGGAAAGCACTAGACAGACCACTTCATCTACTTCATCAGGTCAGTCTAGGGCAGGCATGATATGTCGATTGCAATGAAGGCCGAAATGGCTGCACTCACAAAAAAACTAGAAGCAATTGAGAGAAAATTCTCATCGCCTTCTCCTTCCCCAGCTTTACCCCCACGCACTATTTGCGCTTGTTGTTCGGATCCGTCCCATCTAACCGAAAAGTGTCCTTACGACCCGCCTGTTCAAGGACAAGATCAAGTCAATGTTGCCTTTCAGCAACGACAAAGAAATGATCCATACTCTTCAACTTATAATCCTGGTGGAAGGAGCCACCCAAATTTCGCCTGGAATCAAAATCAACAACAATTCCAAGGTAATAACAATTTCCAGAGGCCTCCTCCACAACAACAAGCCCCTCAACAAACTCAATATCAGCAACCTTTCCAACCCCAACCTTACCAAAATCAAATGAACAATTTTGCACCAAACAACTCTTTTTCTCAAACTAATTTTGTTCAACCAAATAACGATAAGGTTTCCTTGCTAGAACGAAGTCTGGATGCGTTTTTAAAACAATCTACGCAACCCTCAGCCAGCATCCAATCTTACATTTAGTTTTTGGTGCAACACACTGCATCACATGAGCAAAGCATCAAAACCATTGAAGCTCAAATTGCACAACTGAATGCTTCGTTAAGCGAGCGAGAAAAGAGAAAGCTTCCATCTCAACCATTGCCAAATCCCGGTCACACACACAATGCACATGTTGCTCATGAACAACAAAATCATAATGTGAGTGCCATGACCACATTGAGATCTGGAAAGGTATTGCACAACAACGTTGGAAATAAAGACACCCCGGCCGCCGCTTCTTCTTCATCTTCTTCAGAGCATGTTCTTCATTCTTCATAAGGCTCTACTTCTTCTAATTCGAACGGACCCACATCTCACTCCACGAAAACACCAACACTGGGATCCATTCCAACTCCGCAATCTACTCCACAAACATTGGACTCAACAAATTTTCAAAATATTCCATTTCCAAACATGTTGAGATCCAATAAACCTACTCCACAAATGGAGAAGATTATGGAGTTGTTCAAATAGGTTAGCATTAACATACCTCTCTTGGATGCAATCCAACAAGTCCCTTCTTACGCTAAAATCTTGAAGGACTTATGCACCAAGAAGAGGAAATCACAGATACCTAAGAAAGTTTTCTTGGCTAGTGCAGTAAGTGATGCTCTTACCCAACCTTTACCTCAAAAATGAAAGGACCCTGGCTGTCCTACAATTTCAATAACAATTGGGGATAAGAATATCAACCTCATACTTTTAGATCTTGGTGCCAGTGTTAATTTGCTTCCCTATTCAGTATATGAACAATTAGGCATTGGAAAGCTGAAACCCACACATTGTACTCTCCAAATGGCCGACCAATCCATCACCCATCCTAGGGGTGAGTTAGAAGATGTGTTAATTAAAGTAGGGGACTTCATTTCCCCGTTGATTTCATTGTTATGGACACACAGCCTGTAGCTAACCCCCGGAGTCAAATTCTGGTGATACTCGGTCGACCATTCCTTGCAATTTCTAATGCGGTGATCAATTGTCGAAATGGTTCGATGAAACTATCTTTTGGAAACATGACAATTGAACTCAACATTTTTAAGTTAGGGAATCATCCCTCTGAGCCTAATGCTAATATACTTGATGTTTGCTCGATCCAAGAGATCTCCCAGGAGGACTGTGAGCTCGAAAAATTTCTGTTCGATCACAGCAGTTTTGACGCCACTAGTGCGTTCCTCCTCGAATCTGACACAGTTTTCACACCCGATAACGATTACGAGTGTTTCACCTTTTCGAACGATTTTGAAGAATCACCTCCCGAGTTTGAGTCCTTTGATTTTTCGGACGAGTTAGCTGAACCATCCGACTCGGTTGCTTACACTCGCATTGAACCTCTATTGGAATCCTTCGAGTTCGAGACAGTTTCACCAATTTTACCTTCAATTTTTTGCCTCCAAAACTCAAACTCAAGCTATTGCCGTCTCACCTTAAATACGCTTACTTGGGTGAGAATAAGACCCCTCCTGTTATCATCTCGGCCTCTCTAGCCCCCGAGCAAGAGAAAGCCCTTTTAATGGTCTTACAAAATAATCGGCAAGCTTTTGGCTGGACTATGGCGGACATCAAGAGGGTTAGTCCCCTAATAGTTGAACATGATATTCATATGATGGATGATGCCAAGACAGTAAGGGATCCACAAAGACGACTAAACCCTATCATGAAGGAGGCTATTAAAAAGGAGATTGTAAAATGTATTGATAGTGGTATCATTTACCCTATCTCTGATAGCCAGTGGGTTAGCCCCATTCACGTTGTCCTAAAGAAATCGGGCATAACTAATGAGGCGAATGAGTTAATACCTATTCGCACCTGTTCCCCTCCGAATGACGGCGCGACGCGATAGACGTCTTGCTTGAGATTCGGGGCAGATGCTATTTGGTTTTACCCGTCCACCTCTCCGAAGATGCCAAGTTGATTTATGGCACCGTGTATCGGAGGTTTAGACGGATGCGGCCGATGTAGCAGACTTCGTCAGATTCCCCCTCACTTGAGGGGTTTTTGATTGTGGGGACGCTCTTCCCTGCAGGCACAAGCCCCTGCAGTTAATTACGCTACCGCATCGCGGTAGTAACTTTCTCCATCTCCAGAATTTCACTTCATGTCGTGTGTGTTTGTTTTGTTTGTGGTTGCCCGTGGATTGTATACGGAGACTAATTTATGTCGTCACCCGTAGGACGTGGATTAGTCCAAATCCGTATTTTCTTAGATTTGGGTTTTGGGGTTTTGGTTTGAGGATACGTTAGCCATATTTAAGGCTAAGATCAACTCAAACGTTTGTTAAGGATACGTTAGTCCAATTTGAGACTAAGATCAACTTAACGGGATCGTTTAGATCCGACAAAAGAGCATTTGGGGCTTTATTATTCCAGTTTAGGGACATAGTGGTCCATTGCATGTATGGCCGTCGGGACCCATCACCTCTTTGACGACATTGAAAGATTACAATTATTGAGCGCAAGCGCATGTGGAGGTGACACGTGTCATGCTCTGGTGAGCGCAAGCGCAGTGCGCTGCGCTGTTGCGCTGCTGACACGTGGCGTGCTCTGGTGAGTTGCACCAATTTCAGAGAGCAATGCTCTATCTTAAAAGCGCATAGCGCAAGTTATTCTGGTGTTGACACATGGCGCTCTCTGGTGGCTTGCGCCAACCCAGGAGCGCAACAGTGCAGATTTGCAAGTGCAAGACACTGTTTTAATATTTTGATCCAATTTTGGATTCAAGAAAAGAATCTTTAAGATTCCAGAACCAATGGTTCATAAAAAGGGCAATGCCTTTGTTATTTATTATATTTTTTATTGAAGATCCTTGATCTTGTTCTTAGATCAATGATCTATTCAGAAGAAATCCTTCTTTTTATAAGGTTTTACCTTCTTTTTCCTTTCTGAATTCTTATCAAAATTCTCTAGAGTTCTCTGAATTTTCTCTCTGTTTCTGTCTCTCTATTCTGTCTGCTTTAGAATTGGGGTCTAGGGGCCTTTATATAGTGCCCATTAATTTGTTAAATTTGTTAAAGAGATCATTCTCTGAGTGATTTGGGGATTTTTCCCCACCGTTGGATCTTTGATCCAAGGGCTTCTGTTTTACAGAAGACAATCTTCTTGTTTTAAAAAGAACAGAAAGATCTTATTGGAATTTTAATTTTGTTTGGCGCAAACGCACCAGCGCTTGACACGTGTCACGCAGCGCAGAGCACAGCACGACTGCTCTGGCGCATCTGCGCTGATACGTGTTGCGCAACGCAAGGCGCGGCGCAACTGTGCTGACACGTGTCGCGCAGCGCAACTGCGCTGGCACAACTGCGCTGACACGTGTCGCGCAGCGCAACTAAAGTGTTGCTTCCTTTAATTTTGTTTTTAATAGAGCCTTGCTCTGATTGGGTGCGCTGTCTTGGGTGCTGCGCTGACACATCAATTTTTGACACGTGGCGCGTTGCGCGCAGCGCAAGTAATTTGAAGCGTTGCTTTAGTTTTTGAATTTTTGAAATTCAAACAGAGCTTTGCTCTGATTGGGGGAAACAAATTCCCCCCACCGTTGCGCTCACGTGGTGCACACGTGAGTACAGCGGTGGCAAGATCCTAGCCATTGGATCAACTAGTGAGTTGAAGGGGCGCAAGCGCCTATAAATAGGACCCTTGGTCCTCAGTAAATAGTTACCATTTTCAAGAACTTTGATTTTCAGAGCCTTGCTCTTGCTTTTAAGAACTTCATAGCCTTGTTCTCGTTTTTCCAAGAACTTCAGAGTTCAAAATCTAGAATCATCTTAGGTAAAATTTAACTTAACTTAAATTAAATTAATTTTAATCAACAGAGCCTTGCTCTCATAGATCTTTGATCTAAAGAAAACCCCTTTGGGGTTTCACCAACAGAGCCTTGCTCTCAAGAATCCATAGATCTAAAGAGATCTTGTTTCATGGGTTTTAACCCATTAACAGAGCTTTGCTCATGAATCAAATGTAGATCTTTTTGATCTGAAAATGAAGAACTCCTAAGAGTTTTAATGGATCTTTAAGATCCCAAATTTTTTTAATTTTTTCCCGACTTAAATTTTTCTTTTGATGAATCTTTCCATCATTATTACAGAGCTAGGCTCTTTTTTAGGGAATTTTATTCCCTTAAGACCAGAGTTTGACAAATGCACTCCGTGACAGAGCTTTTCTCTGAAAGAGGAGATTTTCTCCTTGTCTCTAGGGATTTCCCATTAATGAGAATATTCTCTTGGGGATCTCTTCATTAATTGACAGTTTCATCCAATGATGAGGCTGTTTTATTAACTGATGCACTATCATCCAGATTTTGTGGGTCCCCTTTTGGTCCCCTACCCACTGCATTGCAGTGTGGTATAAATTTTAAAATGCCAAGCGTTGGAATTACAACACTGACGGCTGATTTTTGTCCCTCCGCAGGAAACATGTCTGCTGATTTGTCTTTCCTGTTTGTTCGCTCGGAGGGAGGATTTCCCCAGGCAACAGTGGACCGAGAGGTGCTCGCTCTCATCAAGGATCATGACCCCGAGCACAAAAACCTTCACCTGTGGGGTAGGTGGTATAACGAGATCATCCAGGGTCGCCGAAGCTTCGGTTCCGCTACGCCGTATGAGTCCATATTTTCGATCCCCTATGCGGATGAACCCCCGATGAAGTATGCCGTGGAGGTCAAAGACTAGAATTCGGATGATCTTCTCCAACCTGCGATCGGTGCTATTCCCATGCAGCCGCCGCCGGCAATAGACATTTTGGGGAGGCGAATATGTCAGGGTGAAGCACGCCCTTGGGGACAGGCCTATAACATTGGATTGACCCCACGACCACCTGCCGGATATTTGGAGTGGGCCCGGTACATCTTATCGGTGGAGAGGACTCATCTAATGAAGATTAGTTTGTATTCGGCGATCCACGTCTCGCTTTTCGAGTACCCCTCTCCTCCAACGTGGTGGATTAAGGCTTTTATCTTACAATGGAATATCCCCACTCTTACCTTCCTTATGACGGACAGGGAAGTCTCCATCTCCCTGGAAGAGTTTGCTGAAATCTCGGGTCTGCCAATGAGGGGGAGCATTACGAGGAGATGCTTCCTCCAGACGAATACGTCTTCGCCACCAAGCCACTGGTGTTTGATCTGACGCCGGAGAATGCTATTCAGCACCAGTTTCCGGGCTTGGTGAAGGTGCTGGACATATATGAAGGGCTCTATCTGGAATTAGGGGTCCGGAGAGTCAGTTTCGCAGATTTTATCGCCCATTTCATTCGACCAGAGTTTCTATCGGAGCGGAGCGAGAAGTTCGCCAAGCTTGATGACCCTTTCGCCTTCGACTTGGACCGTCGACCAATATCGGAGGACGATCAAAAGGATTTTTATCTTCCCAGCGCCGCCGTCATGCCCTTGTCAGAAATCGCCGTCCCGGGCATGGATGAGGAGACCTTTTTTGTAGGGTTCCTGGGATTGTGACTGTGCAGCTTCGCGCTCCCCATGCACCCGCGCCACATGCGTCCGTCCGTTTTCTACCCACCGCATTGGATGGTGGCTGGCCTGCAGTTGACAATAGGAATCGCCGGGTTGGCTCACCTATATAATGGACTTAGCGTGGCGGCGGACGCTAATGAACTTGGGGTGCAGCCTTCTAATTTCCCGATGCACTACTTCACCTCGTGGATGGAAATGCATGTGCATGGTGTGTTCGGCGTCCATAAGATCCGTCCGTTTTTTGAGAAGTGCAGACTCCCAAGAGTCATGCGGCTGGTCGGCGCCTTGATCGTGGTTGTGCCTCCACGGGAGGCTAGGGGGTTACTCTTTCGTCCATACCTGGTCGGAGCGAAGGTTTCTTTTTTGGATAAAGTCATAACCATAGGCTCAGAGACCTCCAAGTCGGTGGTGGCGCTGCGCGACGACTTCAAGGACGGGGCCTCCGTACTGAAAGCCCGGGAGATTCTTCACCTCTACTCCATTCGGCCGGGCTACTTGGTGTTCAGGCAGAACGAGACGGCACTTTTCATGAGGTATAACCCCCACCGGTTCGCTCAACAATTGAGCTATCACCAGGGGATCCCAATGGAAGCATTTTTTGAAGAGCCCGTAGCCAGCCAGGAGGGGATAAGGAGTGCGATGCACCATTTCATGCGGTTTAACACGGGCTCCTATTTCTTCATCAGCGAGCCGAGCTGCGTTCCCAAGGTCCTCAACGCGTACGTGGCTTGGTACGCGCATGCAATGGGTCCAGTTATCCATATGGAAAAGCGCATGCTGGTTGACCGCAAGGGTGCGCCTCCCGGCGGCGACCGTAAGGCTCCCCTAAAGCCAAGGACCCCGGTCATTCCTCCGCTGAAAGATGCCGGAGCTGGGCCACCGCGCGTGTTGAGCCCTCCACGCGGATTGCCACCTCCTGATACTGTAGATGCACCACCAGCGCCCCGTGCTCCAGTGGAGACGGTAAATATGGTTTTGCCAGAGTCTGGCGTGGGCGCGGATATCATGACCTGCCGCCCTAAGGTGCCTGCCAAGCGCAAGTCGATCTCGGGTGCACCCAGGGATGGCGGGCAGAAGAGGAAGAAGAAGTCGCTCCTCTCTCTCGATGCTATCCTCTGTTTAGAGCCTCAGGCCCCTCTTACCGAAGGTATAAGCGAGTATGGTAGCAATAAGGGCTTCTCGGTAGATCCAGCAGACACCGATCTGGCGGCCGCCATTGCGGCTTCTGAGCGGTCAGCCGGACTCGAAGCGTAGTTGGATAAACTCGCTCAAGCAGGTAATCATTAGCTGCACTCTTCATCATTTTATCGCATTCTTATCATTATCTTCGACTAATGCTTTTCCCCCTTTTTTTAACAGGTGTTACTACTGAAGAAGCCGTCGCTGCCTCTTTAAAAACCTTCCAGGAGGAGGAAAAGAAGCGCGCTTTAATGGGCGTTGGTACGTCTCGCCTTATTAAGTTTTTGTCCTCTTTTCTAATGGCCAACCTAACCTTCTTCCTTTGTCTCTTTGCAGGGGCTGCGCCAGCTGATGCGGGGACTCTCCCCGGGCCAGCTACTGAAGTCCCAGTCTCTTCGGGGCTGCCGCGAAAGCCTCAACTTGAAAAGTCGGTGAGGGATGCCTTGAAGAATTTGGAGGCATCTCTGTTCACGGAAGATGACACCTCAATGAAGGAAGCTTTGAAGAGCTCCATCTTGACGGCTCGGGAGGAGAGAAAGCGGTTGAGGCGTGAGGCGAAGGCACGCAGAGCTGCTTTGGCCGTGGAAGTAGGCCCAAGCACTGTTCCTCGTGCTGATACTCCCTCGGAAGAGCCCCCGGTCGCTTTGTCTACCGCTCACAGACGGGCGGTGCATGCAGGCTAATTATCAGTCCACCTCAGGTAACGTGTCTTTCAAGATTTTGTTGTAAGAATTGCGAACCTGTCGGTTCTTATATATCTTGTCCTGCAAGTCTAAGTCCAACCGAAGTGGAGGCGGAAACCGTCGAACCTAAGGGGACAGAGGAAGAGGCACCGGCTGAACCCGGGCCGACGGTGGGCGACATCGCCAGGGTTGCTGGACCTGAGCCGGGGGATGAGGGAACTGCACCAGAGAAGGTCGTTGATGCCGAGCCTGAGGTAGCGGCAAATGAGACGACTGCTACAACCGAGCTTGGGGCAGCGGCGGATGGAGCGCCTGAGACCGGCGACCCCATGGCGACGGCGGACGAGACAGCAGTGACTGCCGAGCCCGAGGGAGTAGTGGGTGAGACGATCACGACTCCAGGGGACAAGACAGCCGCTCTTTCTCAAGAGTCTAGCAAGACTCCAGGGGACAAGCCAGCCGCTCTTTCTCAAGAGTCTAGCAATGCTCCAATCATCGCTCTCCCTGTCTATGGTCCTCCGCCGTCTCCTGGCCGCACGAGCATGACGACAGCCCCCGTTGAGTCGGGTGATGAGGCCACGGGAGGTGGACTCATGTCGTTGGAGGAGGGAGATGCCTCCGTTTCGGCTGGCAGCTCATCAGGTAAATTTCGGGTTACCATCCCCCCTTTTTTTTTATCTTGCAATCCTTTCTGACAAGTTTATCTTTTTTTTAACGCAGGTACGGCCAGTGCCGATGCTCCATTGCTCGAGGGAGCGCCATCAGCTACTGCTTTGGCGGTGGCCACCTCTCAGCCTTCCCTTGTACCATCGCAGATGCTAGAAGGTATGGATTTGCAACCCATCAGTTTCATCTTTCGGCCGCGGGATCTATGTACCGATGTTGTATTACTGCGTTTTTGCAGGAGTGCTTTTTGATCACCTCTACCAGGTGTTACACCCGCACTTCTCCTTCCCATCTGAACTCGCTTCTTCCTCCAGTGGCGCTGGTGAGTATAGTTTCCAATTGATGTCTTTCTTTTTTCAGTAATGGAATTATTTCTGACTTTACCTCGTCTTGATTGCAGTGCTAAAAATCGAAGGAGGGGATGAAAGATCGGTCGCGCCACCGGCCCTCCCAACTTTGCCACCCGCTGCAGCTGGTATAGTAAACTATCCCATCGATGACTTTTTCACATTTCTTGAACCATCATCTAATCATATTTTGCTTTTTCAACTGTCGTTCCGATTCCGGCGCCCTTTAAGTCTCGTGTCATAATGCCGGCAGGCCCCTTCCTGAGACGTCCGTCTTCAAAGGGTGCCGTGATGAGCTTGTTCATGCTGAGCGGATATGTCAAAGAGCTTGACGCGGACGCTCCCCCATCTGCTGCGGATTTCGCTGTGGAGGTTAACCCGATGTTGGCGGCGCTTGTAAATTTTCATGATGAAGGCGTCGTCGAGCTTTGGGTTAATCACTGCAGGGAAATCGAGGTCCGCCTGCATCAATCGGAGTTTATGCGCCCTGCTCCCGAGACCTTAGCCGCAAGCAATCAATGAGCAACATGGATTGAGCAAAGTGCTTCTTACTTCCGCCACTTGGAACAAGAAGCGTCTTTAAGGCTGAGAGAATGCCAAGAGACCTCAAGCGAGACGGCTCGTCTGCGCGCTGAGGTTGAGGCGAACGCTGCCCAGGTGAAGGCTATCTTCGAGGGCCTTCTGGAGTGTATTTCTAATAGGCTAAACCTGAAGCGGAAGCTCGATGCAGCCGAGCGTGATGCCCAAGGCCGTGAAGCAGCTCAGCAGGCGGTTGGGGAGCAGCTTTCATCCTTCTTGCAGCAGCGGGCTCAAGTGGAAGCAGAACTGGCGGTGGCGGCCGATCAGGAGAAGGCATGGAAGGAAGTGCGCGAACAACCGATAGGGCTATTTAAGACGCTTCCTTCCCAGTAGATGCCCTTGTATTGATATACTTGTAAAAAATTTCTTTTTCGAATAAGATGTATCCATTCTTTATTCTTTTGTACGATTCACCTTGTAGTTGATTGAATTAATAAATAAAGATACACATTTTTTCTTTGCAATGTTTTGTATCATTTCTTTGCTTTCTCCCTTCTCTTATTATCAGCATGCTGTCTTGATAAACATGGTTGATAGATAATAGGGTAAGCATCTTGGTTTCTTCAAGAGATAGCGATGGCTTAGGCCGCAGGTTCAGATCTGCTGCCTAAGACTTTTCAACTCTATGAGTCGTGAGGGTCTCATAGAGACTTTTCTCCCTACGGATCGAGAGGATCTCGTAGGTGGATTTTCTCCTTAGGAATCGTGAGGATTCCTAAGTGCGTTTTCTCTTATAAGTCGTAAGGATCTTATAAGAGAATTTTTCCTCTTACGAGTCGAGAAGACTCCTAAGCGGTTGTTTCTCTCTTTGTCGAAATTCGACTTTGGAGAGTGAGACCCATGAATAGTATACAAGAGACCGTTTTATACCGACTTGTAGGGTCCCAGTGCTTAGGAAAGAAGTTTTTTAATCCCTGCTGCCTAAGGCTTTATCTTGCAAGTCGAGACGAATCGGGAAGTCCTCGCGAAGACACTAATTTCCTCATGAGTCGAGACGAATCGAGCAGTTCTCGTCAAGGACACTAATTTCCCTGAGTTGAAGTATTTTGCCGAGGACACTGGTTTTCTCGAAGTTGAAACAAATCGAAGTACTCCTGCAAAGACATTGGTTTCTTTGCGGGTCGACGCGGATCAAGATGTTCTCGTCAAGGACACTGGTTTCCCTGAGTCGAAGTATTTTGCCGAGGACGCTGGTTTCGTCGAAATTGAAACGAATCGGAGTATCCCTACGGAGACACTGGTTTCTCTGCGGGCCGACGCGAATCAAGAAGCTCTCATCAAAGATGCTAGTTTCCCTGAATTGAGGTATTTGCCAAGGATACTGGTTTCCCTGGGGTTGAAACGAATCGATGTATTCCTGCAAAGATGCTAGTTTCTCTGTGGGTCGGCGCGAATCAAGATGTTCTCGTCAAGGACATCGGTTTCCATGAGTCGAAGTATTTTACCGAGGACGCTGGTTTCCTCGAAGTTGAAACGAATCGGAGTATTCCTGCGGAGACACTGGTTTCTCTGCGGGCCGACGCAAATCAAGAAGCTCTCATCAAGGACGCTAGTTTCCCTGAATTGAGGTATTTGCCAAGGACACTGGTTTCCCTGGGGTTGAAACGAATCGATGTATTCCTGCAAAGACGCTAGTTTCTCTGCGGGTCGACGCGAATCAAGGATTTTGCCAAGGACACTGATTTCCTTGGGGGTTGAAATGACCTCTGGTGGTCTTTCATGTTTTATATGAGTTACCGTCAAAACCGTGAAGCTAGAAATTTGATTTTCTCTTCGTTTGCTGGCACTGCGTCTGCTGTATCAAGACGGATGTCGTGCTTCTCTCTAGGTTGTTGGTGAACCGCCGAGATTTGGCTTCGCTTTTCGGCGGAGCCTGTTGGGAAGGTAAGGTACCCTTTTTGTTTGTGCCGTTGGATTGTATACAGGGATCGACGTGATCTCACCTGTAGGGCAAAAGTTTCATCATCATTTTTTATTATTGTTTTATTTCCGTGATGCTCTATCATTTCAGCTTTTATATCGCGAAGGTCGTGATTGCCCCATCATTTCAGCTATTTTTCGCGGTGCCTAATCATTTCGGCTGTTTATTTTATTTTTACTCGCTGTTTTTTTTATTGCGAGTTGTCCAATCATTTCGGCTGTTTATTTTATTTTTACTCGCTGTTTTTTATTGCGAGTTGCCCAATCATTTCGGCTATTTTGTATGCATGCGTTCTTACTTGCTGCTTTTTATTGGAAGCTGCCCCATCATTTCGGCTATTTCGTATGCATGCGTTCTTACTTGCTGCTTTTTATTGCAAGCTGCCCCATCATTTCGGCTATTTCGTATGCATGCACGGCTTGCTGGCTTTTCGCCATAAGCATGGAATTAGACATCGATTTTGGCATCAGCACCGCTACAACTGGGATATTGCCAGGAGTGAATCATCATTTGCCTCTGTCGATGTCGAACAAAGGTGGCTTAGCGAACAGGGTTAGGGTCCTGTCGACTAAGGCTTTTGACTTCATGAGCCGTAAGGGTCTCACAAAGGTATTTCTCCCTACAAGTCGTGAGGATCTTATAGGTGTATTTTCTCCTTAGGAATCGTGAGGATTCCTAAGTGCGTGTTCCTCTGTAAGTCGTAAGGATCCTACAGGAGGGTTTTCTCCCTGTAAATCGAGAGGACTTACAATGGTTGTTCATCATGCAAACATATCCCTAGTCACAGGTGGAACTTTGTTAGGGAAATATTTATTCGCGCCCGTGGATTGTATACAAGGGTCAGTGTTGAGCCGCTTGTAGGGCAATATCGAAGGTTGTGGGGGTTGCTTAAGAACAGGTTCAGGTCTCTGTAACTTAAGACTTTCAAATCTTATGAGCCATGAGGGTCCCATAAGAGAGTTCTCCTAACGAGTCGTGAGAATCTCGCAAGTGTAATTTCTTCTTAGGAATCGTGAGGATCCCTAAGTGTATTGCTCCCTTGTGAGTCGTAAGGATCTCACCGGGGTGGTTTCTCCTTACAAGGTTGAGAGGACCCTGCAAGTGTCTTTTTAACGAGATTGCGCCCTTTCGGGTTTTCACAAACACTCGCCGGTAGTCCTGCTGTTTTTACTCACGGAGCCCTTTCAGGTTTTCATCCATGCCCATTTCGCTTATGGACATACCATTTTATTATTATTATTATTTTTTATTTTTATATATATATTTTTTATTCCTTTTTTTAACGAGGTCGCGCCCTTTCGGGTTTTCACGAACACTCGCCGGTAGCCCTACTGTTTTTACTCACGGAGCCCTTTCGGGTTTTCATCCATGCCCATTTTGCTTATGGACATACCCTTTTTTATATTATTTTTTTTATTATTATTTTTTTTATTTATCTTGTCGGCCTGAGGATGCTGCGGTAGTAGTTTAAGGACGTTTCAGTCCTCAGCTAGTTTTAGGACGTAGTAGTCCGTCATTAGTTTAAGGACGTTTCGGTCCGTCACTAGTTTAAGGACGTTTCGGTCCGTTATTGAAGAAGGCCAGCTACTACTTATAGAGTTTGGGCTTAGGAAGATAGAGAGCGGACATAGTCGTCATCATGTATCATTGACCTAGGCTATAACTCGTTAAGCGTAGTATTTCTTTAGGAAGCGACCGTTTATTGGCCTGAAAGGCCTTTCACCATGCATATCCATGAGTAGATAGGCTCCACCCTGGTAGACTTTGTCTATGATGTACAGGCCTTCATAGTTCGGCTCGAATTTCCCCACTTAGCACGATTGGGGATCATAGGTCTTTTGACCACTAGCACGAGTTCGCCTTAGCGAAATGTCCTCGGCCTGGTCAATCATTCATATGAGCACGTCATCTTTGCTTTATAAGCCTCCAGATTTTGTTGCGCTATGAGCCGTGTTTCATCAAGGGCATCAAGCTCCTCAAGCCGAAGGTGAGCATTTTCTTCGTCCGTCAGCTCGTAGTGGACTGCCACTCGTAGAGAAGGTAGCTCTATCTCGAGGGGGAGTACTGCTTCCATACCGAAGACTAACGCGTACGGCGTTGTGTTCGTAGCCGTCTTGAACGTAGTTCAATACACCCAGAGAGCTTCTTGCAGTCTCTCGTGCCAGTCCTTCTTATTTCGGGACACCGTCTTCTTCACGATCTTCGTCAAGGTCTTGTTGAAGGCCTCTGCTAGACCGTTGGCTCGGGGATTATAAACCGAGGAATATCTCCAGTCTATATTATGCTGTTGCGCGAAGCGGCCGATCTTGTGACTTCTGTAGGCTGGCCCGTTATCAGAGATGCTCCGTTGCGGGGTTCCAAACCGATAAATGACGTGCGTCTTGAAGAAATGGTGGATATTCTCCGTCTTCACTTCCCTCAACGGTACTGCTTCTGCCCATTTGGAGAAGTAGTCAGTCGTCGCCAGGATGAAACGATGTCCCCTGGACGATGCCGGTTCAATGGGGCCAATTATGTCGGTTCCCCACATTTCAAACGGCCAGCTGGCCACCGTTGGATGTAGCGGATTTGGATGTTGATGGATGAAGTCCCCATGGATTTGGCTTAAGTGGCATTGCTTCGCATACTCAAGGCAGTCCTGAATCATCGTGGGCCAGTAGTAACCCATCCGTTTTATCTTCAACTTCATCTTCGGGCCTGCTTGGTGAGAACCGCAGAGTCCGTCGTGAACTTCCTGAACGACTCTTTTCGCTTCGTCAGGTCCCAGACATCTCAACCACAGAGAATCAAACGACCTCTTGTATAGAGTATCATTGACGAAGGCGAAAGACAGAGCTCGTTTCATAAGCTGATGTCTTGAGAACGCATCTTCGGGTGTTCGACGGGATTTGAAGTAGTCTATAAAGACTTCTCTCCAATCTTCAGCCTTTTCCCGGTCTTTTATTTGCAGGGCCATCTGCTCATTCACTCCCTTTTCTTCGAATGATTCCGGAGATATTTCTGCTGGGGTAAGTACTCAACGGCTTTGTACTACGATTCTGACGTCATCGAGGTTCTCGTCAGCTAGTTCTTTAGCGAGCTTGGCTAATGCGTCCGCTTTGCTATTTTCCGCACGCAATATGTTTTCCAAAATGTAGAAGGGGATTTGGGTCAAGAGTTGTTGCACCTTTTCGCCGTACTTCACCAACTCTGGTTTGCACGTCCGGTAGTCACCATTTACTTGACTAACGACCAGTTGGGAGTCTCCGTATATAAGGAGGTTTTCAATTCCCATGTCGATGGCAATCTCGAGGCCTGCTATCAAAGCTTCGTATTCGGCTTCATTATTCGTCCTCGGCTCTGTTAAGGAGAAGGCGAAGCGCATAATCCCTCCTTGTGGAGTCACGAAGATGAGGCCTACCCCCGATTTGATTATGGGCGTCCTCTTTTTGTGCTTCTTCATGGAGGATGCTCCATTGAAATAAAGCTCCCATCGGGTATCACAACCGTCGATCGTGTCAAACTCATGTTCGTCTGGCAGTTCGCAATTCAGAGGAGCATCGGTAGGTATCGGATGCTCAGCGAGGAAGTCGGCGATGGCCTGGCCTTCCACCGCCTTGAGAGGATGATAGGTTATCGAGAACTCCATCAAGAGTAGGGCCCATTTAGCGAGCCTCCCTGTCAATATGGCCTTCGACATTAAATATTTAAGAGGGTCCACTTTCGACACGAGCCGGATTTCATGCGCCATTGCATAGTGCCTGAGCTTTGTTATCGCAAAGATCAACGCCAAGCAGTGTTTTTCAATGGGGGAATAGTTGCTTACTGCCCCTAGTAAAACTCGACTTAAATAGTAGAGTGCTCTTTCTTTCCCTTGATCGTTCTCTTGCGCCCATAATGCACCTAAGGAACCTTCGAGGGCGGTTGTATAAAGTATGAGGGGTTTTCCCTTAACCGGAGCAGCCAACACTGGTGGGTTCTGCAGGTACTGTTTAATTTCGTCCAGCGCGTCTTGGTATTTATGATCCCAAACGAAAGGGGTTCCCTTCTTCATCAGGTGGCTATAAGGACGACACTTGCGTGAAAGATTGGCTATAAATCGCCGGATATACGCGAGCTTCCCTTGGAGAGACCGCAACTGCTTAAGAGTCCTTGGTGGAGGAATTTCAATGATCGCCTTGATCTTTGACGGATCTATTTCGATACCCCGGTGTCGGACGATGAATCCTAGGAATTTTCCCGAGGAAACTCCGAATGCGCACTTGAGAGGATTCATCTTCAAGTTGTATTGTCGAAGGTGTTAAAATACGGTCTTCAGATATTCTAAATGCTCCTCGTATGATTTGCTTTTCACCACGAGCTCGTCGATATAGCATTCGACAATTTCATGTATGAGGTCATCGAAGATCTTCGTCATGGCCCTCTGATAGGTGGCACCGGCATTCTTTAGACCGAAGGGCATCACCTTGTAGCAGAATATACCCAAAGGGGTCCGGAAAGCGGTGTGCTTCTGGTCTTCGGGATGAATCTTTATCTGATTATATCCTGATGAGCCGTCCATGAAGGAGAAAACCTTGTGAGTGGACATGTTGTCTATCATCAGTTTGGTGACTGGCACTGGGAAATCGTCCTTCGGGCAGGCTTTATTGAGATCCCGGAAGTCCACGCATATGCGCACTGTCCTATTTTTCTTCATCACCGGGACGATGTTGGCGATCCAGTCGGGATATTGAACTTCTTGGATGAAGCCAGAGTCTATTAACTTCTTGACCTCGGCATTGATACTCATCTCGAGCTCGAGCCGCATTCTTCTCGGCGCCTGTTTGACTGGCTTGACGTCTGGGGATATCGCCAGTTTATGCACAGCAATTTCTGGATCTAGTCCTGGCATTTCGGAGTAGTTCCATGCGAAGCAATCTCTATACTGCATAAGCACGTCTTTTAACGCAGCCACCCTTTCTTCAGATAGCAACTTGCTGACGATGTCGGTCGCGGGTCGTTCGCCGTCCCCAACTCAATTATCTTGAGGTTATTTGCAGTAGTATGTATTCCATCCTCCAGCTCTTTCGGTGCTGGTGGAAATTCTGAGATCACCTCGTCGCTGCTGTTTGCGAAGCACCAGGGGAGGTCATCCATGTTCTCAGACCCTTCTTTTTATATTGTTACCATGTGACAAGTGCGAGCTCGCTTTCAGGACCGATGTGGATCTGGTTATGCTATGATAGCTTTGGATTCATGCTTCTGTGGCGGCGTTACCCTCCAGCTTTCAGATAGAGCGAACTTGCCGAGCTGATACTGATCATCGACCCAATTCTTGAAGGTGAAGCAATCTTCGAGAGGGTGTCCTATTACCCTGTGATAAGAGCAATAGTTCTGGTGTAAGACTTCGCCTGCTTGTTCGGGGTGCTTGGACACTGGCAGTGTAAGCATCTGGTACTTTATAGCTCGGTCAAGTATCTTCTTCGCCTTGTCCTGAGGAAAAGAGTATGCTCGACTCATCTTCTTTACAAGGGAGAGATCTGGACTGCTCGATTCCCGCTTGCGTGGCTTCCTAGTCCCGCTTTGTTGCTGTCGAATGCCTTTTTTGCTTTTCGACTTGTTTCTTCCTCTGTGCCGAGCCTTTTTTACCACAGGTTGACAGCGAGCAGCACTTTCATCTTTCGCGGCCTGTTGTAAGAGGCGTTGCGTTTTGGTTTTCTCGTAGATGGCCATTTCGCGGTTGTGGTCGTCTCGGACTTTCTGACCAGCTTCCCTTATAAGCATGTTCATTTGTTCTTCGAATGACGGACTGGGCACCTTTGCATCAGGAACTTTTTTTGTTTTAGGATTAGCGTCCACCCATTGAGCATCCCCTTCTTCATTGAAGTCATGCACGACGTAGCAATCGCGGAGCAGCTCTCGTTTCTTGGATCGAATGTACCCAAGCCCGATTGTTTCTATCCTCCTACTAGGAAGCTTGTGCTGAGTTCCGGGGATGTTCCAGACCCTGTCATAGAATTTGTCTTTTTGAGCGGTCTGTTTAAAGGGTATCCCTTGGCGTTTCAAAAGTTTCTTTAGTCCGTCCGTGTAGTATCTGGGTAAACGGATGGGCTAGAGCCTGTCAAGTGTAGGATCCGCACCGTGCCAGATTTCTTTTTTCACTTTGGTTTCTTCAGAGCGGTAAAATAGAATTGGCTTTTCACCTTCTCACCTGGGAGGGACATAGAACGTCCGCAGCTCCTCTACACTGTAGGTATTGAGCGCATCCAGTTCTTTATGATGTTTAAGTGGAACCGTGGTGACTTGCAGACTTTGCTCTTCGTCAGCGGATGTTCGTATTGAAGGCTGAGCAGAGAATATAGCATAGACCTCATCTTCCGAGTCACTGCCAAAGATCAACATGGGAGTGGACGGTCCTGGCTTGTTGTGCTGGGGTGAACCTGAATAAACTATCTCCTCTTCTTCCTCGGTATCACTCCCGAAGACGGGGATGGTAGCGTTAGCTTTATTCTCCGGCTTGTGACACCTCTCCGTGTCTTCAAAATCCGGTAAGAAGTTTTTGGCATCTTCATATTTGCGGACTTCGTTCACGGAGAACGGGTTCAGTTCTCCCGTCACGGTATACTCGAAACCATCCTTAAAATATTTCATACACTAATGCTGTGTAGAAGGGATGATGTTGTACTCGTGTAACCATGGTCGGTCGAGCAGAGCATTGTAGCATGTCTTGGCGTCTATGACGTGGAATTTAATGTCTGTGACGAGCAGCCCAAAGCGTAACGTCAGTATCACAGACCCGAGAGTTCTTGATGATTGAGAGTCGAATCCGGAGATGGTGATCTTATCCCGAGCGAGGTGCTGGACGCTCATGCAGATTTCCTTCAATACCCGGACATTGAGGAGATTAACGGAGGATCCATTGTCGACCAGGATTTTGCCTATCTTTATATCATGGCAGTATCCTGAGACATAGAGGGGGCGATTGTGTTCGCACGTCCCAAGAAGGAGGTCTTCATCACCGAAAGTGACATCAGCTGTGTGCACTTCTTCCAGCTCGTCCTTCATCTTTTCTTCGGTGAGAAAAGCTTGGAATTGCTCTGGGTCCTGTAGCGCTTTGATCGGTGAATCTCTCGCTTCTTTTGATAGTAAAAGGACGTCAAGAATGCTGAGTTGCAAGGGTAACTTCCTCAAATGTGCCAGAACGTTATAGTCCTCCTTATTTTTCTTTGGCGGGTCCTTGGCGGTTAACTCTTCCATAACTTGGTCATCTAGGGCGATATCCTCAGAGACCTTCTCTTTTCCCTTATTTTTTTAGGGTCCGAGATTCTTTTCGGGTAGCGTAGGACTATGCAGACGGATATTTTCGCAGGCTTTTGGCTTTTCCTCTTTTCCCGAGGTGGACTCTTTAAAGAGAGGGCTAAGCTCCATTTTCTCGTCAGAGTCGCTTCCGAATGTGAGAACTTGTGCTTTCCCGGCGTTAACCATGCGACAATCGCCGGTAGTTCTTCTAGGCTCCTTGGTCGTACTTTTCCGTTCCCGACGAGTTTTGCGCTTCTCCCGCTTAAAATTTTGTCGGTGAGCAACATATCCCTGCCACCATTTATTAAAAGCTTTGCACTCTTCGGTGGGGTGCGAAATCTTCCGATGATACAAGCAGTAGGAGGGGTGCATTTCCGCTTCACCAGCAATTTTTCCTTCAGAGGGTGGTTGCTTCATACCCATTGATATGGCTTTAGCAAACCTTTTCCTCGTCTTGAATTTTCTTTTATCTGCGGTGGATGTGCTTTGATCCGGCCGGCGTTTGGCCCTTTCAAATATGATCGTCTCGCGTTCCCGATCAGCCTTACTTTTCAACAGAGCTTCATTGAGGAATGCATCAATGGTTTCATCTGATGGCCCCCGAAGTTTCGGTTCAGGATATGCCCCCAGCTTCTCAGTGCAAAGAGTTCTCTCATCATCCGTAAACGAGTGAGATATCACATGGCAGCTCGCCACGTATTCCTCGGATTCATCTGACGAGCTCTCTCCCTCATCTTCGTCTTGAAAGACGTGGTTGAGGAACTCCTGGAGTGTGATGGGAGTCCGTTCCTTTTGATTGTATTCCTCCAGCGCGTCAATTTATTTCTGTAAGTCCGTGAGCTTGTCGCCAGGCTTCACGGGCTTCTTGGATTTCTTCTTCTTCTTCTTTGAAGATTTTGATGGCCGGTTGTGAGTGCTCGAGCCATCACCACCGATCTTCGGAGTTGGGCACGGCTTCAGTATCCTTTCAATGATCTGGGGTTCTAGCGGGTTCTTCCACTTGACCGTCGGACATGTCTTGAGATCATTCAGCATCCTTTTGGTTTTGGCTGATAGCACAACCTCCCATGGAGCTTCTTCAACGAGGGAGCACGTTGCCCCGGCGTATTCACCTTTTTAGTGGTATGAGGTTGCGGCGGGTTCACCTTCCATCTTTCGGATAACGCGAACTTGCCTTGCTGATATTGATCTTTAATCCAGTTTTTGAAGACGTAACAATCTTCAATCAGATGCCCCAATACTCGGTGATAGGGACAGTAATTGGGATCATTGACGTCGTTTGGCTGCGACGGACGTCTTGACTCCGGCAGATTAATGAGTCTGTTACGCAATGCCAGTTCAAACAGTCTTCTCGTTTTATTTTGAGGAAACGAGTAAGGACGTCCCAGCCTCTCCTCGAGGGATAGGTGTGGACGCATATTGTTTTGATGAACAACCGGCTTCAAGTTTCTCGGCTGTTGTTGAGCATTGGCGACAATGATCGCTTTCCCTTTCCACTTTTCATTTCGAGAGTCTGGCTTTGGAGGAGACGGTCTGTGACCCATCTGGTCTATCTGGGCTAGCTTGTCGATTAGGGCCTGGAACGTGGATGGTTTAAAGAACATCATGAACTGTGAAATAGTTGCATGAGGATCTAAGGTGCCCACGAACATGCCCACTGCCGGTGCTTCTTCAACGCGTTGTTCGCATTTCGACCATAGGTTCCTCCACCGTATCGCATATTGGACCCACGTCTCGCCCGGCTTCACCCTGGCATTAATCAATGCTGTTATCGGGGTATGTTCGTAGGCACTTGTGAAGCGCTGGGTAAAATACTGTCTCCGATAAGCTACCGACGAACTGGCGAAGCAACAAATTATCATCACCGCCGGTATTGCCACAAAGAGCCTTGAAATGGGCAAAATGCTGGTGAGGATTTCCCATCCCCTTATAGACATGGAATTTCGGTATTGTATAGCCCGGCGGGTACTTGATCTAATCATACCAGCTCGGATATAGTCTCCCCGTCTTGACAACCTGACCGGCTGCCTCAGTTGCTTGGTGAACCCATATCTGCTGAGCTATATATTCGTCTAGGTTAGCCTTGGAAATTGTCTCCTCCTTGGCCGTTGAAAGAGCTGGTGGAGGATTTAACGTTTCCCCTTTGTCATCTTTAAGGACGACTGGAGGATCTTCAGCAGGAGGATCATACTGGATCATGTCCTGGAACAGAAGGGCCATTTGTTTTATATTGGCTGCTTGTTCTGCAGCCTCTTTGTCCTTCTTTTCCAATATTCTCCGAAGGAACTCAGCGTCGGATTCTTGCTCCTGTCGCTGATCCGAGGATGCTTCGGGGCTTTCTTTTGGCCCAGTGAGTGCGGCCATCGCGGTCATCATTTCCTGGAGCTTCTGCTGCTGCTCCTGCACTTTAGTCACTGATCGCGTAAGCGGTCTATGACCTGTAGATGTACGGCTGTCCTCTTTCCCGAACGCCATGTAGACGGTATGGACTACAATGCCCCCGGACTTAGGGCGTTTGGGTTCACTGTCTTTGACATTCGCTGCAGGCGTGGGAACTTTCTCCGGCCTTCTTCTCTTTTGAGTAGTCGACGTGAAGGGGGCCGTTGTAGGGGGCACCCAAGTGGTATTCGTCCTTTGCGGTTTAACAGAACGGGTCTTTTCTTCTTGAACCTTCCCCCTCTTCTGCCGGCGAGAGTGATCTTGAACGATTAGTGAGTCCTGCACCCGTCGCCAGACCCTGTAAATCTTGGAGGACAGCCGTTGAGGGGGCTGCTCCGGCTTTGTTCCCGCAGCACTCTCCACAAGTGGAAGAGATCTTTTCAGCGTAGCAGTCGGAAAGTTCTTGCGTACCCTCCTTAGCGGTTCAAAGCTGTTCCCAGTTGGAACATCAGCATTAATTTCCACCATTGGAGCCGGTGGAGTTAACCCAGAGGGGGAGTTGCCCCCGGCCTTCCTTACTCGGCGCCAGTGGTATATCCCTAGTAGGAGGAGTGTTGTCTCCTGAGGGTTTTTAGCGGATTGCACTCACAAAATCCTATAATAAAAGAGAGTTGGTGAAAGTTATATGAAGATAAGAACTATAAAAGAAAGAACTTGAAAATAAGAGTTTTCAACTATACCAGCTTTTCAGTTGCTATGAGCGCTATCTTAATGGTCATGAAAAAATGTTAGAAATCACACCATCCCTCAATAAAACCTCGCCTTTAGCTTTCATTCCTACCTTTCTTCCAAACATTGATCATATACCCCTACGTGTGTGAACTGGACATCCGTACACTCAGAGAATTCAATTCAAGCAATCATACTCCTGTCCATCTACCTTAGTACTTTTTAATTGATATTTAGATGGAATTTGCTCACACATTCTTCATGCGACCGTTAATACTTCTTGAGAGACTAACCGACCGATTACTCATGTGCTTGCTAATTAGGTGTTTTTCCTCGTCTTGCAACACCTAAGGCTTAGCCGTAGCTCCCAAACCAGTTGGTCTAAGGCACTAGGTGATAAAGCACCCTCGCTATATTTTTTTATTGCTGCCTCGGTGATAACAAAACCAGTGTTCATTTTTCTTTTCGCCATTTTATCTTTTATTCTCCACTTTTATTTTCTTCATACTTTGGCTTTTAGACAAGAGCATTTCAAGGTATCCTCTACTATCCCGAGTTTCAAGATGTGTGTAAGTGCGTATAGTAGGGTATCAACGTTTAAATGTTTGGCTTCCATAATAGGAACTATTTTCAGGCTTATTTTTATCCTCAGATTAGTAATTTCCTTCATCTTACTAATCCTTGGGACAACAGCTCATAACTACTTATTACTAGTTTCATTTAAGAAAACATCTAACTTTCTTGTTTTTCTTAAACTATTCCTATCTTTTAAATATAATTTTTCACTTTCTACTCTTTTATTATCACAATTTTTTTCGTGAGTGCTTATATATAGTATAATGCAAAGTAAGGCATAAATAAGCACAGGAGCGCTGAAAAACGACTTTTCGGGAGCTTCTTGCGATGGTACAGGAGCGCTGAAGCTCGTTGGCGGGAGTATGTTCCCGAAGAATAGCTCAGTGGTGGCTTGAGTTACCTGCTCCACTGGCACAGTGAAAAGGGAGGCCGCTTGGGGCCCGTAGGTTACTCCTCCAGATGGGACAGAGCGAGAGTTGCTGTTGCAGTTAGTGCAGTTTGAAGCCATTGATTTCTTGAAGAGCTTGAATATTTTTCCCCCTGCATCGACCTTAGTTTTTGGCATGTGCCAGTTGTTTGAGAACCGATTCCGTCGGCAAAGCTGCTGCTTAGGGAGCCCGCCTGTGGACGACAGACATCCTCTGGGCTTCCTCCATCGGTGTTGAGGCACCGAGGGTGGGAGGTAGGAGCATCGACCCAAAGAGAAGCCCGTTGATTTCTTGAAGAGCCGGATTGCAGAGATTTGAGCCTGCAAGTGGCTCGTACTTGACTCCACCAGATATGACAGAGCCTGTATTGCTAAGGTCGAAACAAACGCCATTCTTCATAAAGACGAAGCGACGACTTCACTATCCACTCCCCTAAGGGCAACCACAAAGATACACACCGTGATTATCTGATCACGGGAAAAACACGACACACGAAGTGTGGAGTGGAAAGAGGAAAAGGTCCTACCGGACATGCCAGAATCTGTTCCCCTCTGAATGACGGCACGACGTGATAGACGTCTTGCCTGAGATTCGGGGCAGATGCTATTTGGTTTTATCCTTCCACCTCTTCGAAGATGCCAAGTTGATTTATGGCACCGTGTATCGGAGGTTTAGACGGATGCGGCCGATGTAGCAGACTTCGTCAGATTCCCCCTTGCTTGAGGGGTTTTTGATTGTGGGGATGCTTTTCCCTGTAGGCGCAAGCCCCTGCAGTTAATTACGCTACCGCATCGCGGTAGCAACTTTCTCCTACTCCAGAATTTCACTTCGTGTCGTGTGTGTTTGTTTTGTTTGTGGTTGCCCGTGGATTGTATACGGAGACTAATTTATATCGTCGCCCGTAGGACGTGGATTAGTCCAAATCCGTATTTTCTTAGATTTGGGTTTTGGGGTTTTGGTTTGAGGATACGTTAGCCATATTTGAGGCTAAGATCAACTCAAATGTTTGTTAAGGATACGTTAGTCCAATTTGAGACTAAGATCAACTTAACGAGATTGTTTAGATCCGACAAAAGAGCATTTGGGGCTCTATTATTTCAGTTTAGGGACATAGTGGTCCATTGCATGTATGGCCGTCGGGACCCATCACCTCTCTGACGACGTTGAAAGATTACAACAACAGATGTCAGAGGAGTTCAGAGATGTACCCTTGAATCGAAGTTGATTGGGGGATCTATAGTCCAATTTTGGACTAAAGTCTGTTTGAAGGTTTAAGGATACGTTAGCCATATTTGAGGCTAAGATCAACTTAAACGGGGTCGTTTAGATCCGAAAAAAGAGCATTTGGGAGCTCTATTGTTCCAGTATAGGGACATGGTGGTCCATTGCCATTTTAGGGACATGGTGGTCCATCGCCAGTTTAGGGACATGGTGGTCCATCGTTCCCATTTAGGGACGGATATTAGTTTAAGGACACATTAGTCCATGGGTTTAAGGACCTTATAGTCCATATAGATGTGTTTAAGGACGCATTAGTCCATTAGTTTAAGGACGCATAAGTCCACGGGTTTAAGGACCCCACAGTCCGTATGGGTGTGTTTAAGGACGCATTAGTCCATTAGTTTAAGGATGCATAAGTCCATGAGTTTAAGGACCCCACAGTCTGTATTAATGTGTGGTTGTCGGGACCCGTCACCTCTCTGACGTCGTTGAAGGATTACAACGATAGATGTCAGAGGAGTTCGGAGATGTACCCTTGAACCGAATGTAAATTGATTTAAGAGAGCAGCCTTGCTCAGTCAATTTAATTTGAGAACTTACGGCCATGATTGAGCTAAGTCCAGTTGAGAATATTCAACGTTTTTATCTTTGGCCTATTAGGCCTGTGATAGGGCTTTGCCCCTGTTTAATAATGCACTGCATTTTCTTTTGGCCTACTAAGCCTTTTTGATTTGGGCTCTATCCCTTTTAAATGATGCACAGCATCTGTTTTTGTTTGGGCTCTGCCCTTTTTAAACTAATACATTGCATTTTATTAGGCATGTTAGGCCCTTTTTAATTGGGCTTGGCCTTTCTGTAAATAATGCAGTGCATTAATCAAACAGACAGTGGCCATATGGCCTGTCAGGCGCTTTGCGCCAATTATTGAGTGCAAGCATATGTGGAGGTGACACGTGTCACGCTCTGGTCAGCGCAAGCGCAGTGCGCTGCGCTGTTGCGCTGCTGACAAGTGGTGCGCTCTGGTGAGTTGCACCAATTTCAGAGAGCAATGCTCTATCTTAAAAGTGCATAGCGCAAGTTATTCTGGTGTTGACACGTGGCGCTCTCTGGTGGTTTGCGCCAACCCAAGAGCGCAACAGTGCAGATTTGCAAGTGCAAGGCACTGTTTTAATATCTTGATCCAATTTTGGATTCAAGAAAAGAATCTTTAAGATTCCAGAACCAATGGTTCATAAAAAGGGCATTGCCTTTGTTATTTATTATATTTTTTATTGAAGATCATTGATCTTGTTCTTAGATCAATGATCTATTCAGAAAAAATCCTTCTTTTTATAAGGTTTTACCTTCTTTTTCCTTTCTGAATTCTTCTCAAAATTCTCTAGAGTTCTCTGAATTTTCTCTCTGTTTCTGTCTCTCTATTCTGTCTGCTTTAGAATTGGGGTCTAGGGGCCTTTATATAGTGCCCATTAATTTGTTAAATTTGTTAAAGGGATCATTCTCTGAGTGAATTGGGGATTTTTCCCCACCGTTGGATCATTGATCCGAGGGCTTCTATTTTACAGAAGACAATCTTCTTGTTTTAACAAGAACAGAAAAATCTTACTGGAATTTTAATTATGTTTGGCGCAAACGCACCAGCTCTTGACACGTGTCACGCAGGCAGAGCACAGCGCAACAGCGCTAGCGCAACTGCGCTTACACGTGTCGTGCAGCACAAGGCGCAGCGCAACTGCGCTGACACGTGTCGCGCAGCACAGAGTGCAGCTCAACTGAACCGTTGCTTCCTTTAATTTTGTTTTAAATAGAGCCTTACTCTGATTGGGGGCGCTGCGCCGACGTATCAGTTTTTGACACATGGCGCGTTGCGCGCAGCGTAAGTAATTGGAAGCGTTGCTTCAGTTTTTGAATTTTTGAAATTCAAACAGAGCTTTACTCTGATTGGGGAAAACAGCACCCAAACTAGGTGGCGAGTATGCATTGATTATAGAAAACTCAACGCCGCGACACGGAAAGACCACTTTCCATTACCTGTCATTGACCAAATGCTAGAACGATTGGCTGGGCATGAATTTTACTGCTTTTTGGATGGCTACTCCGGCTATAATCAAGTTCCCATCGCCGAAAAGGATCAAGACAAGACCGCATTTACTTGTCCTTTTGGTATGTTTGGTTACTGTCGCATGCCCTTTGGGTTATGCAATGCACCCTCTACTTTCCAGCGGTGTATGATGGGCATTTTTTCAGACATGGTGGAAAAATTCTTGGAGATTTTTATGGATGATTTCTCCATTTTCAACGACTCCTTTGATGAGTGTTTGCTACATTTAGACGTAGTTCTTACCCGGTGTAGGGATAAGAACCTTACTTTAAATTGGGAGAAATGCTACTTTATGGTACGAGAAGGTATTGTCTTAGGACATATCATCTCGCAAAATGGCATTGAGGTAGATAAAGCTAAGATTGAAGTCATTTCCAATCTTCCTCATCCTAAGTGCGTCAAAGAAATCTGCGCCTTCCTTGGCCATGTCGGTTTCTATAGACGGTTCATCTAGGATTTTAGCAAGATAGCTAGACCTTTGACTCTTTTGTTGGCCAAGGATGCCACTTTTGATTTCGACTCAAGCTGTATGAAGATGTTCGAGTCGTTAAAAAACTCACTTATTTCCGCTCCCATTCTTTCATCTCCTGACTAGACGCATCCATTTGAAATTATGTGCGATGCATCTGATTTTGCCATTGGTGCTGTCCTTGGACAACACATAAATAAGATGCCGCTAGTAATTTATTACGCTAGCTGAACCTTAAACGAGGCCCAATTAAATTACACAACAACTGAAAAAGAATTCTTAGCTGTTCTGTTTGCACTAGAAAAGTTCAGGCCCTATTTAATCGACTCTCCAGTCATCGTTTACACTGACCACTCAGCTCTTCGCCATCTTTTCGTGAAAAAGGACGCTAAATCTCGGCTGATACGTTGGATCCTCTTACTACAAGAGTTTGACCTTGTCATCAGAGACAAGCGAGGATGCGAAAATGTAGTCGCCGACCATCTTTCACGCCTTCCTTCTTCGCCTACACTTCAAATTCCTATTAAAGACGTTTTTCCATATGAGCAGCTCTTGACTGTGCCATGCGAACCTTGGTTCACAGATATCGTAAATTATTTGGCCACCAGACTTATACCAAACGAATGGTCGAATAAGGACAAACTCATATTTCTTTCCCAGGTAAAACATTTTTACTGGGATGAACCATATCTATTCAAATACTATCCCGACCAAATTATTCGTCGGTGTGTCCCCGACAATGAGTTCAAGAGCGTGCTGTCATTCTGCCACGATCAAGCGTGTGGCGGGCATTTTGTCCGTAAAAAGACAGCAAAAAAGATCTTGCAGTGTGGCTTCTACTGACTACAACTTTTTAAAGACGCATATGGGTACTGCAAGACATGCTCCCGGTGCCAACACTTGGGCCGGATATTTAGGAGAAATGAAATGCTACTCCAATCAATTTTGGTTGTTGAAATTTTTGATGTTTGGGGGATAGACTTTATGGGACCATTTCCCAACTCTTTTGGGAATATGTACATTCTACTCACTGTTGACTATGTTTCAAAATAGGTCGAGGTTGTGCCCAGCCGAACTAATGACAACAAGGTTGTCGTTAGATTTCTCAAAGAAAACATTTTTTCTCGGTTTGGGCATCCTCGCGCGATTATCAGTGATAATGGATCCCACTTTTGTAATAAAACTTTCGAGTCCTTAATGCGGAAATACTCCATTACTCACAAGCTATCAACGCCCTATCATCCCTAAACTTGTGGGCAAGCCGATATTTCAAATCGGCAAATTAAACAGATATTGGAGAAAACGGTTTCCAAAAACCGTAAAGATTGGTCGTCAAAACTTATTGATGCCCTTTTGGCATTCCGAACTGCCTATAAGACCAATCTTGGCATTTCTCCATATAGGCTTGTTTATGGAAAGGCTTGCCACCTTCCAGTTGAAATAGAGCATAAGGTATTTTGGACAATAAAAGAGTTGAATCTATTTTTGGGAGATGCAGGAAGCCATAGAAAGCTGCAATTGAATGAATTGAACGAGCTGCGGGATAAAGCCTACGAGAACGCGGTAGTTGTTAAAAACCGAACGAAGGTGTTCCACGATAAACACCTTATGCGCAAGACTTTCAAACATGGTCAACAGGTTTTACTTTACGACACTCGGTTACATTTCCATCCCGGGAAGCTCAGATCTCGATGGAAAGGGCCATTTTTTGTACGCACCGTATATCCGCATGGTGCGGTCGATCTAGAAAACCCGGAGGACGGTTCACTATTTAAAGTGAACGGACATAGACTTAAACCATTCATCACTGCAGACCCTTCGGAGGAGCTCCTGTTTTTATAGGAGCCGATCTAAATTGACTGATCTTCCTCCATTTACCCCTAAATTTCGATTATCTAACCAAAACACTGTTTCAAACAAGTTTGGGGGTATGTATCATTTGTAATTATATAAAAACAAAATTAAAAATTAAAAATTCGAAACGAAAAAAATTTTTAGGGTATTTTTGTAAATTTCCAGTTTTAATAATAAAAAATAAAAATAAAATTTTTATTTACAAATAATTTTCTCTTTTTAAGAGGGGTTTTTGCAAATAACCAACACATTCCCCCTATAAATAAAACCCGACCCCTCTCTGTCTTTTACAAACCCTAAAATTCTCCTCTCTGCAAACCCTAGCCACCGCAGCAGCCAGAGCAAGCAGATCCCTCCAGTGCGTCGCGCTTCCGCCGCCCAAGCCCCGCTTCCACCGCGCATCCGCCGCACCTTGGTCTCCACTCCCTCTGAATTTTTTTCAAAGGAGGTTTGCATCATCTCTCCCTCTCTGTTAAATTTTTTAATAAATCACTGAACTTTCTGAATGGCACCAACATGCAATTAGAACGAGATTTTTCACAAATCTTGTCACACAATTTACGGAAGTTATTTTGGTGAGGAGATCACACAACGGGAGTGGAACTTTTTAATTTACAATCATCCCAATGCCTACACCCTTCCAGATCTAGTCACTTGTTTTTACGAGTGCATGGAGGAAGGTTGCCTAGCACAATAAGGTTTTATTAAATTACTTTGGGGCGATAGGGAAATAATCATTGACAGGGACTTCATCCATGAAGTCACTTTAATTCCTAAATTACCTGTTCATGACCAACCCCTTCAATTTGAAGACTACATGCCTTTTAATGGGTAATGACTGTTCGAGGGAACCTAGGAAGGGAATACAGGCTAGAACCCTCTTTGCCAATGTTTTAACCGTGTGCCGGTGGGCAGAAAACAACATTTTTGGCAGTTCACATAATACCACATTTTTCACCCCGTCTCTTCATATCATACACACCTTAATGACTAGGAACCCTAGATTTGACATGTGCACGGTTTTGTTTTATTCAATTGGTGCTGGCAAAAGGGCCGCAAATTACCCATGCCCTATGTTAATGACACAATTATGTCGCTATTTCCTCCCTGCGGAGGAATTTGAATTCTACATGCATGGAGGTATGCCCATTAGGCCTCTCATTGAGGGCGTATCCACGTCCTATACCCGCTTGACTGATGTATGGTCACAAACAGAACCGGCTGAACATGTACCCGCCAGGACACCCAGCTCCAGCTCGACCGCGAGCGATGAAGAGCTAACCCCTGCTGCGCAAGCGCGCTTACTTCGAAAAAACAATAAGGGGATAGAGAGATTGCTTGAAATGATGACGCAGCATGATCAGCGTCTAACACAAGTAGAGCAAGGGATCAGAACCCTGCTAACCAAAGAGGAGCGTTCCTGTTCATGTTCAAGAGGACGGCGAGGGCCTGAGCAGTGAGGGCACTGCTTTCGGTAAGTTTGGGGGAGGAGATGGTTTGTAAATAGTTATCATTGCATTGCATATTTTAATTTTTGTACATAATTTTTCTTTTCTTTCTTTGCATGTTTAATTCCGCATTGCATCTTTATCAAAAAAAATTAAAAAAATTAAAATATATATATATAATCAAATTTAAAAAATTTAAAAAAAATTTAAAAATTATAAAATTGAAAATTTCAATTTTGGCCATATTTGACTTAAGTTTGACAAAACGGTTAACTAGTTAGAAAAAAACTAGATCCCAAAACTTAGTATATTAAAAACCCTAAAAAATAACCTTTCTTAAAATTTAACGGTAGAAAATATATGTCCTTATAGTTTACTTAGAAATAGGAAAATTTTGAGTTCAGTTCTTGGGCTAAGTCAAAATAAAGGAAGAGTATTGAAATTTTTATTGAAGTTTAAGTCTGAAAAATAATTCTGAACCTTTAGTCTAAATTCTGAAAATATATACCCTACAACTCGCACAAACACGCACCTTGAAACTTGGGATAGTAGAGGATACCTTGAATTGATCTTGTCTAAAATCCTTAGTATGAGAAAAAAATAAATTATAAGTGTGAATAATGAGATATAAAAAAATGAACACATGTTTTGTAATCACTTAAGGCTGCGTAAAATAAAAATATATATAGCGAGAGTGCTTTATCACCTAGTGCCTTAGACCAACTGGTTTGGGAGTCACTGCTAAAGCCTTAGGTATTACAAGACAAGGAATTACGCCTTAATGCGCAAACACATTTTGTAATCGGTTGTTAGTACCTCAAGAAGTATTAACGGTCGCATGAAGGATGTGTGAGCAATTTCATCTAAAATTCACCAACTAAAAGTACTTTGGACGATGGATAAGAGTATGATAGCTTGAATTGAATTTCCAAGTGTAGGGATGATACATACACACACGTAGGGGTATATGATTGGGGTTTGGATGAGAGATAGGAATGAAAAATAGAACTTATATCTTCAGTAGAGCTGATAAAAATTCCTAAGTTGAGATGGAACCTTAGAAGGAAAATTCAAAAGATGCTAAAAGCTAAATAAATTTACAGAACAATACAATCTTAAGTTAAATGATAAGTGGGTGTGAAAAATACGGGTTGATGATTTCTAAGTTGAAGATAATAGAATTTCTTGCTAGAACACCGAATTGAAGAATGAAAGTCAATAGGCCAAATTGATCGGATTTTGTGGTTAGTATTGTAATATTTCAGAAAATCTAAAATATTATTTTTGGAATTTAATATTAAAATAATATATTTCGCGAAAACTGCCCGATTTGCGAAATTGGGGTTTTCGAAAAAGGGTATAAATATATACCAATAATTGTGAAATAAAAGGAAATTAAAATGATTTATTCATTTAAAAATATATCTTAAGGATTTGGCATTTTTAAAATTTATTATATTCAGTTTTGATAAAAACCCGATTAGTGCACTGCTAATCGCGATTAAGCCAAATCCGCGTTTTAACAGTTTCCACGGTTAGTGCACCATGACATGTTTTATTTTGTTACATGTTTCATTTCATTTGGGCTATGTATTATGGTTTATTTGTAGAGAGAAAAGGAAAAGGAAAAGGAAAAGGAAAAGGGGACAAAATGATTAGGTTAGGTAGGCTTTTGGAGAGAGAGAAAGAGTGTGATTTTGGGAGAGAGAGGGAAGGGGCTGCTGCCATTCTTTCCCCCATCTTTGATTTCTTCTCCCTCTTCATCTCCTCAACCCCATAACCCTCCTCAAAGAATCCCTAGATCTATCTCCTAATAAGCCCCAAAACCCTACACACCCTTCACAAAAATTAATCCCCTCTTCAACCTCTATACATGGGACTAAGAAAATTCAGATTTTGATGACTTTAGGGATTCATGGGTGCTATATGAGGTAATCCCTTCACCAATTGGGTAGTTTTTCATTTATTTTAGTATTATATGTGTATAGATGTGAAATTGTGAAGATTGGTGAACTTTGGGAAACCCTAGTAAAGGGTTTGAGTGGTTGTTGAAAAATTGGTGATGTTGTGACTGTTAAATAGACTTGGGTGCTGTTTAATGACCTGGACCAGAGCTAAGAAACCCAAAAACACGGATTTAGAAACACGACATCGGATAAATGTGTGATTTGTGAGGGTATTTTAGAATCTGGAGCAACCCGAGGACACTAGAAATGATTTTGCAATTACTGGGAGTCGTGCAGGCACCTAGGAAGCTACCACTGAGACCTGAGCTCCTAACTCCAACCCCAGGCCGCAGATTTATTCAATCTGGCCGCAATTTGTGGCCAGGGTAGGTCAGAATTGAACCGTGTTTGTTCTGGGGTCCCTTTAGATGTAAATTTGGACCTCCATATATGCAGAATTGACCAATTTGGCTTAGGGTAAAATCTGGGACCATTTCCATGAGTTGGTGCATTGTTTTACGACATCGTTTTGACTTGATTTTGGTATTTGGTTTTTTGTTTCCGTCGTGTGGCGTTTGGACGTCCACGACCAGGGTTTTTGGTCGTGTTTTGCACGCAAAGCTATAGGTTTTCACCTATGAGCGAAACGTATACCGTTTTGGTTTTCCGCCTTGATTTTAACACGCATTGCGATTGTTTATCATTGTAGGTATCTTCACATGGATTCCGAGGCGACGGAGCGTGGCGTCATCGATTTCGGTGAGCGAAGACCAGGTGAGTGGATCTATATCCACAGGGGAAGTCGGGTGGATGGCGTATAGTACCCCCGCAATGTATTGATGGAAAACTGAATATAGAATATGGTTAGAAAAACCTAGAATAGGAAACTAGGATTAGAATGAAGATAGATATGAAACCATATTAGAAACTAGAGGATAGTTAGAAGTGATATGTTGAGACTATCATAGGATTGAGTTTAGCGATATTGCCGTTTAGGGTACTGTAGGACTAGATAGTCGATGTAGATGTGTCATCCGAACCATACCTTTTTCTAAACCGAAGAATTGTATGTATCTTTTAAATATGTACCTTGAGGGATGTTACGGATTTTCAAATGATATCTTTTCCCTAAAACACCGTAACCCCTATTTTCAAAACTACGATTCGCTTCTTTTAAAATCTGCTTGTATGGTTCGGGTGTGTATGCTAGATTAGATACATATACTTATAGTAGAGATAGAAGGTTTAGGTAAACTCGGCTTGATATGAGTTATAAATGCGATGAAAAGAATATAAGACGGATATGATGATATGATGATATGTTGGTATACGGATGCGAGTCGATCGAGATGATTTATACCCTGCCGGTCCCCTGATATGAGATTATTGCGGATGTGAACCGGGACATAGGTATATAGATATATATCCGTATATAGAATGTTGTGAATCATGGATGATAGGCCGTATGTGATATTAGGCCGTACCCTCATTTGTCGTATAGGATGTTAGGATCCCTATTAGCTTAATGCCGCCGCACGATGATTTTCCATGTGTGATGAGTTTGACTTGATGTTGATCCAAATCCTTGACTAGAGGGTGCCGTACGATGGATTATACCGTGCGTGATGCTGTGAGGCTAGGTGCCGATTGATAGATTCACCGACTCAGACATGTGATAGTTATGTATACCTTATAGCTATTAGCGGATGATTTACCTTGTGCTGCATTCATGATATTATTATTGCATTGCATATACCTGTGATAGTACACCTGCACCATTATCGATGATGCGTATGTTACACGTACACAGATTATAGGCTCACACACTTCATCATCGATAATTGCCATGTCACTGCACAGTAGGATTGCTGCATCATGATATGACTCTTCGCATAATATACTTGCGCACATACACATTGTATATCCATATTGGTGCATATATACATTGATACATCTATACTTGCGGATATACCCATTTGTATATCCACATTGGTGCACATATACATTGATATATTCATACCTATGCACATACACATTGTATATTCACATTGGTGCACATATACATTGTTATATTCATACCTGCGCACATACACATTGTATATCCACATTGGTGCACATATACATTGATATATTCATACTTGCGCACATATACATTGTATATCCACATTAGTGCACATATACATTGATATATTCATACTTGCGCACATACACATTGTATATCCACATTGGTGCACATATACATTGATATATTCATACCTGCGCACATACACATTATATATCCACATTGGTGCATATATATATATTGATATATTCATACTTGCGCACATACACATTGTATATCCACATTGGTGCACATATACATTGATATATTCATACTTGCGCACATACACATTGTATATTAATATTGGTGCACACATATATTGGTACATCTATACTTGCGCATATACATATTGTACCTACATAGATCACTGGTTTTATTGGGAGATTAGGAACCGCGGGATATATTTTAAAAAGTGGAATAATTTAAAAGAGCGGTTTTTCCCTTAATATGTCATATCACAGTTCCATGTTGCATGATATATTGATGTGCTTACATTTCTGTTATATGTTGCATACATCATACTTTACGCTTTTATGTATTGAGATATGTTGTTTTCATGAGATTTCTGGATTTAAGAACCGTGGCTATTTTAAAAGAAAGCATATATTGTTTTAAAAACTCGGTTTCTCTTGATATGATATTTTAGTGCGTCCACCATGTGTTTTCTCGGTTCTGAGAGTGGCATGTGAAACCCGATTCGAGGAGCGGTAGGCACCGTCTGCGGGTACATGGTGGACCCGGTGAGGTACCCCTGGGCAAGAAGACTCATATATGTTAGACGGTGAGCCCGGCAAGGGAGCACTACCTACCGGTGATAGTATTTAGACTCGGAGGTTATCCGGAGGATACCGACCGGAGTAGCGAGATGTATATGAGGGCCGACCAGGGTATGCGGTGCCTGAGGGCCGATCTGAGGATGCAGCGCCTGAGATATATGAAGATTTATGTGCCGATGCGGGGCACGGTGTTCATGATGTTTCGAGTGTCGATGCTGGACACTCAGGTTCCATGATTTTGAGGTGTCGCGAGGGACACATGTTGATTTATATCCTCACATTTTCATGCATATGCTATTATGATATTTACATGCATGATGTTGTTGTGTCAGTGGTTGACACGTGGACGAGATCCACAGGCATACATACATTGATTATATGGGTGGACGAGATCCACATGCATGTTGGAGATAGTGCCCTCAGAGTCAATTATTGGATCACAGGCACGTGATTGCAATGATTGAGGGAGGACCTATACCGTTAGGACAGTCTTACTCAAGATGATAGTATGCTATCTGGTTTATCTTTATCATCGCGTACTGTTTTAGGTGACCTTACAGGTCGCTATTACACGTTGATAGAGCCCCTAGGATTCTTGCTTGACTGCCAGCAGTATGAGGGCGATCATATACGTGGGAGCTGGGGTTTATAAGCACATCCTTAAAAGGTCCCTAGTCGTGGGAGTTTCGAGACAGGGCATCGATACTCCAGAGTAGACTAGTGTATACAGTCGAGACCCCGACGAGGGGTGGTGGCCGGTCTCACAAGCCACTGGTGTCAGTTGGTTCACCTAAGATGTATACAGGTGCTCATTGGGTTATGAGTACTCCGGACAGGACTCGCCGGGAACCTGCTAGTTGGGATTATAATAGACGTCAGATAGCAGTTCCCTGGTGACATGTGTACAGGTTAGTTCATCGACCTGAGATCGTCATTTGTCTCGTGTGAGTTCCCACTGTGCTTTGATTACTACCCTACCATGCTCAAAGAAGTTGTGCAAACAGGTTTTAGTTGGGTACAGTCCTGAGCCACATGGAGGCAGTGAGCGGATCTTCAGGGGTTCGTCTCTCCCGGTATTGGGGGTGAGGTCGCGCTGTGTCCAGGAGAGCCATTACACGAAGTCCTTGGCCAAGGGAGGAGATTTACTGGTAGGTATTCCGGTAATATCTCAGGGTGTTCTGGGCTACACTCCGACACGACTTGTACCGCTTTTGGGGGTCTGACTTTTACCAACCCCCTAGGCCCGCCATGTGATGCTCATAGACGAGTGGACCGGACTGTACGGATATTGTCACTGACAGGCTCAGTAGGGTGTCAGGATGAGTTCGCACATCGACGTCCTTTTTTGGTCAATACCTAGTAGCCCGTTACGTATGGCTAATACCTTTGACGTGCTAGTGGTTAAATCCACAGCCAAAAGTATTGACGAGTCTTTAGAGTCCCCCACAAACAGTTTCTCAAGTTTCGGACGAAACGCTGTAGAGGCCGTATGGAGATATGGCAGGGTTTGATCATATACGTGCGGTATTGCACGGATCATGATCGGACGGATAATACTAGCGGGCTTTGGTTTAAGCTGGATCCTAGTATTGTACAGTATAGATTTTGTCTCTTTGCATTTGTATTCGGTCGAAATAAAAATGCGGGTATGTATATACAGTCGCGGGGTTTTCCAGTAATTTATTACGGGATCAGTTTTTTGAAGTTGCCAGTTTGCATTCTGTTTCGGCCAGTTTTCCTTTGTTCCTTCATGGCCGGATTTTTTTGATGGAGGGGCTAATTTGCATATTTGCAAATTAGCATTTGTGGAGGGGTTTATTTGTAAATGGCGGATTATGATGGATATAGCATCTTTGCTTTTTCTAGTAATCATTTCTTTAGCATTTATGAGATTGGATTAGTTTTGATGGTGGTGTGACCTTTTTGTAGGGTTCCTAGGCACACTAAGGAGGTCTCACAAGGTATCAACCATGCCAAATTCAAATGAATTCCGGTGCCGAGAAACCCTAATGCGATCGTTAACTAGAGTTTAGGCGATAACTACAACTAGTAAACTGCTTTACTAATAAGTGAACGGAAATACAACCTTTGTAGATCCGGTCCTCTACCTCCATAGCTCCGTGATGAAGTCCCTCCGCTGTACCCATCGGATCCCGGACTCTCACGGTGGTTTCATCGAAGAAATGATCGGGCTAGGTCGTCGACTTCGATACCGAAGATGATCTACGTCGAGGCAACACAAGATCAAGGTCCCACTTCACCAAGTCGTGAAACTTATGAAGAAAACACCCTATACTACATGGCAAGTGGTAGAGGATGAAGAAATAGGAAGTGGGTTCACTTTAGAATTGGATTTCTCACTCTTTTTCTCAAGTCACCATTGAAGCTAGCAAGCTTCTTTCATCTTGAAGAAGAAGAAGAAGAAGAAAAAGAATATGATAAGAATTATTGGAAAATAGAAAATAATTCATTTTTATCATATAGAAACCATGGTCAAGTGTAGAGAATAAACTAGGGTTAGTTTTAATGGTTAGGTTTAGCATGAAACAAAAATGGTAGACTTTTTCAAAGCTTCATGAAGCTTCAACTAGAAAACAAAGCAAGTCACCATTTCTCCTTTTTTGCCAAAAATGAATTAAGAGAATAAATAAACAAGTAAATCAAAACCCTAACCATTAAGATAACCATGGTTTATTCATATACACCCATGCATGCATGTATCATCAAACATGACACAAACTAGTGCACAAAACTATATCATATATAAAATGTGCACATCAAGTGAGAAAATCCATCTTAAGTGAACAAATACTAGTTAATGTAAAGTAATATATCATATATATAATTATACATTAAATCATTAAATCAAAACTTGATTTAACGATCCGGTCATATCGCATATAACCGACTAATATCAATAGTAACAACTTATCGAATCAACACTTGATCCGATAACCCGGCTATATCGCATATAACCGATCACTGTCACAAATCGCGAGAATCGAATACAGTATCACATACTGGTATTATTCTCGGTCCCGCACATATCTCATATGCAATCCTATTTCGTTTCGCTTGAGCCAGGAAACCTCTGTGTAGGACTCTAAAGACTCGTCAATACGCCGGCAGCAGGTGATGATCATATCAAACACCCACAAGCCGCAAGCGGTCTGCTAAACGTAACGGCCACTCGGGTATTGAGCGATCAGAAGATCGACGAGCAAGCCCGCTCACACTCCTGTGAATCCAACCAGTAACACTTACCGTACAGTCCGGTCTGTTCGTCTGATATGTCGTATATCTTGCCTAGGGGTGGTAAACGTCAGACCCCAATAGCTCGATAAGTCGTGTCGATATGAGGTCTATAACAGTTCGAGAAACTACTGGTAACACTTACCAGTAAATCTCAGCAACCCTGGACAGGGATTTTCGGTTATAGCCAATCGAACACAGCGCAACATCAACTCCTTATACCGGGAGAGACGAATCCCCTCCTATCGCTCATTGCCTCCATGTGATTCGGGACTGTACCCAAAAGCCACCGTTTTGCACGCCCTCTTGGACGTGGTAAGGTGGAAATCAAAGCACAGAGGGAATCATACAAGACTCTGTGATGATCTCGGGTCTACAGACTAACCTGTACCAGTGTCACCAGAGAACTGCCATCTGACGTAAGGTATAATACCATCTGGGAGTTCTCGGCGAGTCCGTCCAGTGTACCCAGTCTCTCTGAGCACCCGTATATCATCTCTGATGTCAAACACCAATGGATATGGGATCATCCATCGCCCATCTGTATGGGTCGAGAAGGTATACGCTAGTCTACTCTGGTATATCGATGCCCCGTCTCGATATACCCTCGACTAGGGACCTTGAAGGATGTACTTATGGACTACCATGTCTCCACTAGTATAATCCGCATCATAGTCTAGGTAGTCAAGTACACATCCTAAGGGCTTTACCAACATGTAACAGAGAGACATACATTATATACGTTAAGGAAAAGAGTAACCAGATAGCATACTATCATGTCGAGCAAGAAAGTCCTCCCTATATATGTCCCAACATCCACTACAATATACATCCTATGTACAGTAACGGCCTCTAGGGCATACATATAGCTAACAATCTCCCACTTGCACTAGGTCCATCTGTAGCAGTGGTTGTAGTATCTCATACTCAACCATCCCATAAAAGTCTCTCTCTGGGAATAGACCTTCGTGAGTGGATCCACCATGTTATCCTCTGAGTCTTCTCTCCTAACCTCGATCATCCTGGAGATCAACTATCTCCATGATCAAGTGATACTGCCTTAGAATATGTCTGGATCACTGATGGGACGGACGTTCCTTGGCATAAGCCACAACTCCATTGTCACATAATGGGAGGAACTAAGTTCATCTCATGAACTAATATACACCCAGACTTCCTCTTTGGTAGCATCTTAAGTAGCGATGTATCCAGCCTTTATCGTCTAGTATGCCACGGTATCTAGCTTGGAACTCTTCCAACATACCGTCCCTTTGCTGAGGGTAAAGACAATGCCTGTGACTGACATTCAGTCGTCTTTATCACCCTGGAACCCTTCCAGTGATTTTCCCCAGGATCAATTGATACCATCTCACTACAGCTAGTGAGTATTCTAACACCCAAATAACATCTATCTCATAGATGAAAACTCAGGATTTAGGAGGTATCACTTTGATCCTATATGGAGAATCCATGTGATAAGCAGAGATCGACCGAGCATAGCATAGGAAACTCCTTCCCTATCAAGAGTATGTCATCCACGTACTCTACGAGGATCACTACCATACTCCCTACTACCTTTTTGTATATACAAGGTTCATCTACCATTTTGATGATGTCAAACTGTTTGACTAACTCATCAAAACAGATGTTCCAACTCCGCGATGCCTGCTTCATCACATAAAACATCTTGCACACGTTTCCGCTGCTCCCACTGTCTACGAAGCCCTCTGGCTGTGTACTTATAGACGCTCTCTTCCAAATCAGTATTTAGAAAAGCAGTCATGGCACCCAACCGCCAGATATCGTAGTCATGGTATGTAGCCGTGGTAAGTAGGATCTGGATGGACTTAAGTATAGGTACTTAGAAAAGGTTTCATCACAATCCATACCTGGTCAATGATGCAAACCTGTAACAAGTCTAGTTTTGAAAGTCTCAACTTTTCCATGTACACCAAGTAATCTTCTCAAGATATACTTGCTCCTGATGGGGATTTAACCTTTCAGATATAGCAGCCAAAGTCCATACTTTGTTAGTGCATAAGGATTCCATCTCAAATCGCTAAGCATCCAGCCATTCTTACAGAGTCCCACTCTTGATGGCCAGCTCGAAACTAGTTGGGTCATCATCTCATGACGCAATCCTTGCTCCCACTGTCATAGAGAAACCGAAGTATCTCTTAGGTGGGTGAGGAACCCTGCTAGATCGGCGGAGAGGCTGAGGTTCGTTGGTTACTATCGAATCCTTTGGTTCTACCAAATCATCAGCTGCAGTTTGTATAGCTGGAACCTTTCCAGTTCTACATAACTGACCTTGCCTCGAGCTTGTCCGGATTTTTCTTTTAACATAGGCCGGACAACCCCAAATCTTAACTTACTTAAGAGATAGGTTCTTCCTATATCATATCTTATATGGAATGGTAGGCACTGATTGATTCGAACCCAATTCAATAGGTATGCAGCTTCATAAGTGCATAACTCCCTAAAAGGAAATAGGAAACTCAGTAGTACTCATCATAGAGCACACCATATCATATAGGGTGCTATTGCTCCACCCCGATATACCATCGTGCTATGGTGTATACGGAGGAGCAATGCTGAGAGAGAATCTCGTTCTCCTTTAAAATAGTCCAGGATTTCCGTGCTCAAGTATTCTCCTCCTCGATCACATCAAAGGACATAATACTTTTACCCGTATTTTGGTTCTCTACTTCTAACTTATATTCTATGAATATCTCAAAAGGTTCGGACTTGTGTTTCAACAGGAACATATGTCTGAATCTAAGGAGATCATCAGAGAATGTAATGAAGTACAAAGAACCGGTCTTAGCATGTGTAGACAGGGGACCTACATACATCAACATGTATCATCCCGAGAGTTCACTAACTCTTTCTCTGTTTCTAATAAACAGAGCTATGGTCATCTAATCTTTGTGACATGACTGGCAAGTTTCACAAGATGTAAATTCAAAATAATTTAAATATGCATCTAAATGTAACTTCATCCAGTCGGGTCGCATTGATATGACCTAGTCTACAATGCCTCAAGAAGGATTCGTTCATTTCTGAACTCTTTCTCTTGTGTGTGTTCCGTATACTAAGAAACTATAGTTTGATTTAGAACGTTAATGCTTTTAGATAACGTGCCTGAACCGATCAACTTTTGAAATAGGAAACGTTCAAAACATTATCCAACAATACAAAATTATATCCTTTCTTTACTAATAAAGAGACTGATATGATTTTGTATATCAGGTTCGGTATCTAATAGCATTTGTTCAGAATCAATGTATTTGTAATACAGGGTGACAGTGACCAACAGACTTGGCTGCAACACTTGCCCCGTTTTCTGTCTCATGAAACTTATCACCCGTTCTCAGTTCTTTACCTATCTGTAGCCCATGTAACAAATTATATATGCGGGATCCTGATCTGGTATCACATACCCAGGACGTAAAGAATACTGAGAAACTGTTCTCTGTAATGAACACACCCGAAGATGATGCATCAGTATGCACTTTCTTCGTTTGGGCGGCACGGGAAATCCGGTAGTCCCCTATTTCCTGCTCTGTCTTATAACAATTATAAGTTGGAGCGGGACCAACGTTCCCCGGCTCAGTATAACAAGCGGGTTCGGTCAATACATCTGTATTATTATCTTGATTAAGGCGTGATATAGTCGCTACCTGGAGAGAGAGAGAAAAGAAAACACTCAGCGTGCGCTCTTGCAAGATCAGATTGGTTATTATTTTATCTAATCAGGATGGCTCCCACCGTTTTTATCAAATCTTCCTTCAAACCCTAAAAGGAAAGACTAGCTGGGATTAATTACATACTACAAGTTCGCCAATCTTTCACCCAGGCCAGTGTCGGTACTTTGAGGGAGGTCCCCCGTGCTTTCGCACGAACCTAATTAATGTAAACCTCGTTTTCCCAGAGGCATAACCCCGTTGACACCTTTCTAGACACCTACTTGATCGACTAATTGTAATGTGTAAAACTCTCCCAGGAGTAACTCTTACTCGCAGCGGGTATCGGGATCCAACTATCTCATAAGAGGTATGCAATCTCATTGCAAATTTCAACACTTGAAATTCCCGATAATATTTTGCCCCTAGCAGCTATATGACCTTAACATAGTCAACAAATCATAAGTGCTAGTCAAGTTCAACCCGTCATTTCCTGATTGAATTAAACCCACCCGCATGACCCTTAACATAGTCAACAAAGTCGCACGACTACCCTAATCCAATCGCATCATATGCATATACAAATAAGCACTAATTAGCTACCGCACACTACGCCTTAACATAGTCAAAAAACGTAGCACGAATACTAACTAGTACTTATCTGAAATGACGGAGGGCTACGACAGGTTTTTTCTGAAAACCCTTTGCGTAATGAACTTGATATCGTTGTAGAATCGAATGATTTTAAAATGGAGTGTTTTTGAGGCCTTTCTAGTTTTGCTAAAAGAGTCATTCCCGGTGAAGGGATCGTCGGTTTTTCCTCGTCGAATGAGGTGCGGGATATATCATATATATCACTGTGCAAAGCAGAAACTATAGAAGCATTCAAAAGACAAACCGAGAGTTGTAGCATTTGCCAGTTATTGCTAAAGGAGTCACTCCCGGTGAAGGGATCTCGGTCCTTTCCTTATCGAATAAGGTGCAGGATGTTCTACAAGGAACACCGCGATGCAAAGCAAGAACTGTAGCTACCTGTTTTTAAGAAATTCGATTCCACAACATCTTAGGTTTATTTTCTTTCATTAATCACATTAATGAAGTCCCATCATTTAAATCACCTAAACATCACAGATAAATACGACGTACACTTATGCCATCCGCATTCGCCTCGATGTCCTCTCGTGCACCGTTAGGTTAGGTAACTAACGACGGAGCGGGGCAGGGCTAGCGCGAGTGCAAAACATAAGTAACGTCTATATAATATATCATATATACTATATACAGTATTTATCACAGAACATCAAATGATCACATTACAGATATCGCAGCAGAAGAATCACTGTGCAAAGCAGAAACTATAGAAGCATTCAAAAGACAAACCGAGAGTTGTAGCATTTGCCAGTTATTGCTAAAGGAGTCACTCCCGGTGAAGGGATCTCGGTCCTTTCCTTATCGAATAAGGTGCAGGATGTTCTACAAGGAACACCGCGATGCAAAGCAAGAACTGTAGCTACCTGTTTTTAAGAAATTCGATTCCACAACATCTTAGGTTTATTTTCTTTCATTAATCACATTAATGAAGTCCCATCATTTAAATCACCTAAACATCACAGATAAATACGACGTACACTTATGCCATCCGCATTCGCCTCGATGTCCTCTTGTGCACTGTTAGGTTAGGTAACTAACGACGGAGCGGGGCAGGGCTAGCGCGAGTGCAAAACATAAGTAACGTCTATATAATATATCATATATACTATATACAGTATTTATCACAGAACATCAAATGATCACATCACAGATATCGCAGCAGAAGAATCATATGAAATATTGGATATACTAGGACGTCCGTGTTTTCAATACGAGCCAGTATAAAACACGGATTCCACGATCGTGATGAATAGCCAAACCCACGCCCTTAGACCCCTACGAGAGCGGCAAGCAACCCTACCAATTCTAGAGTTAGGAGACCCGAACTCGACTCCTCGAGTTGGTCTCCCACTGAACTCCAGAACCCGGTTACTTGTGCCCTCCTCCTTGGGTCTATCCTAGTGCAGAAAAGTAAATAATATACAAAGGGTGACAACTTCCGCAACCTGGAAGTGCCCCAATAAAAGAATATTACATACAAGTTTTTACATGAATGGAAATGAAAAACACTCATCTCACATAAAAAAAACCCCGGCTATTCAAACACGACGATCCAATATAACATATCCAGCAACACATAACATCACATGTCATCAACGTAAGTAAACATGCGTATCCCAATTGTCGTTGACATATAGCAAAGAAACCGGCGATATCACATATTACACTTACGGTCACAGAAAAGAATGTGTAAAACTACAACAGTTGGAATCCGCAACTTTTTTTAAATATCGCATGCCTAACCAAATGAATTCCTTAGACATCGCATGCCTAACAATTATAAACCCCGCATTTTAGTCTCATAATCGAAAACACTTTTCAATATCAAGTCGGGCAATTCAACAAGATTCCCGACATTTTTATCGAATGCTCGTCGCAAACTTTAGTACGCGGCCGCACCCCCGATGCCGTCGACGAAATGCACCAAGGAGGAACACCGCTGCCGCGAGCACCCGAACGGATGCTTTCGGCGACGGGGTTCTCCTACAGTCACTTGGTCGGGGCTATGGGGTGTAGCTGTCTATTAAGTTTACCCGGCGAGTATCCGCGTACGCTACGTGATTGCGACGGACTTTTGATCACATCAAAATTCCATGGCAACCGATCAAGTGAGACTAAAGTGCTATGTTTATAACATTCATATCAGTTATCTCATAACTACTTGTGAATTCCAATTATTGTATCACTTTCCAGATAAATAGAAAATGTTAAACTTTCCGATCGAACAATCAAACACCCAAGTTTTCCCGAAATAGCTCAACACATGAAACAAGTTTAAAAACATCCAGTTCATGCCTAAGTACCTACGGTCCAGCCATAGAAGGGTCAAGCCAACGCCTCACATGTGGCACGCCGTACTGCCCCAAACCCTAAGGTTCAAAGGGCAGTTCAAGACGGTCACATAATCGAGTTAAGGTTTGTTGCCTTCTAGAGGGACCATCGCATTACTTGCACTACTTAGAACGTCATTAAACCACGGAAAGATCCAACACTTGGAAATTTCCCGACAAGGGAAAAATTGGGTATTTTTATCCGGTCGAACTTTTTAACATATTCTAAAAAATATCCGGAAAAACAAAGACGAAGTTAAACTTCCCGATCGAAATACAGAGTCCCCAATACAACCCAGAAAACTCAACTGTTGAGTATACATTAAAATTACCCAGAAAACACAGGAGTCAATTAGAAACATTATTGTACAAAGGGGGGGGTCAAAGAATCAACATAATGGCCGTGGAACCGCCGCGCCACGTGGGGTACGGCCGCTGTTCCGCGGCAATTTGACGGAGTTAGGACCCCGTTTTGCACAGTAATTCATAAAAAACCCTGCTTATTTTTCTGCATATTTTTAATATGGAAAAATCCCAGTTTTTGAAAAATGTACAGAGAAGGCTTAGAATTAGGGTTTCGGGGTTCGATCGGGTTTCTAATATCGTCTACGCATCGCCTAAGGCTCTAGCTAGGCTCTGATACCACTGTAGGGTTCCTAGGCACACTATGGAGGTCTCATAAGGCATCAACCATGCCAAATTCAAATGAATTCCGGTGCCGAGAAACCCTAATGCGATCGTTAACTAGAGTTTAGGCGATAACTACAACTAGTAAACTGCTTTACTAATAAGTGAATGGAAATACAACCTTTGTAGATCCGGTCCTCTACCTCCATAGCTCCGTGATGAAGTCCCTCCACTGTACCCATCGAATCCCGGACTCTCACGGTGGTTTCATCGAAGAAATGATCGGGTTAGGTCGTCGACTTCGATGCCGAAGATGATCTACGTCGAGGCAACACAAGATCAAGCTCCCACTTCACCAAGTCGTGAAACTTGTGAAGAAAACACCCTATACTACATGGCAAATGGTAGAGGATGAAGAAATAGAAAGTGGGTTCACTTTAGAATTGGATTTCTCACTCTTTTTCTCAAGTCACCATTGAAGCTAGCAAGCTTCTTTCTTCTTGAAGAAGAAGAAAAAGAATATGATAAGAATTATTGGAAAATAGAAAATAAGTCATTCTTATCATATAGAAACCATGGTCAAGTGTAGAGAATAAACTAGGGTTAGGTTTAATGGTTAGGTTTAGCATGAAACAAAAATGATAGACTTTTTCAAAGCTTCATGAAGCTTCAACTAGAAAACAAAGCAAGCCACCATTTCTTCTTTTTTGACAAAAATGAATTAAGAGAATAAATAAACAAGTAAATCAAAACCCTAACCATTAACATAACCATGGTTTATTCATATACACCCAAACATGCATGTATCATCAAACATGACACAAACTAGTGCACAAAACTATATCATATATACAATGTGCACATCAAGTGAGAAAATCCATCTTAAGTGAACAAATACTAGTTAATATAAAGTAATATATCATATATATAATTATACATTAAATCATTAAATCAACACTTGATTTAACGATCCGGTCATATCGCATATAACCGACTAATATCAATAGTAACAACTTATCGAATTAACACTTGATCCGATAACCCGGCTATATCGCATATAACCGATCACTGTCACAAATCGCGAGAATCGAATACAGTATCACATACTGGTATTATTCTCGGTCCCGTACATATCTCATATGAGCTCCTGTTTCGTTTCGCTTGAGCCAGGAAACCTCTGTGTAGGACTCTAAAGACTCGTCAATACGCCGGCAGCAGGTGATGATCATATCAAACACCCACAAGCCGCAAGCGGTCTGCTAAACGTAACGGCCACCTGGGTATTGAACGATCATAAGATCGATGAGCAAGCCCGCTCACACTCCTGTGAATCCAACCAGTAACACTTACCGTACAGTCCGGTCTGTTCGTCTGATATGTCGCATATCTTGCCTAGGGGTGGTAAACGTCAGACCCCAATAGCTCGATAAGTCGTGTCGATATGAGGTCTATAACAGTTCGAGAAACTACTGGTAACACTTACCAGTAAATCTCAGCAACCCTAGCCAAGGATTTCCGGTTATAGCCAATCGAACACAGCGCAACATCAACTCCCTATACCGGGAGAGACGAATCCCCTCCTATCACTCATTGCCTCCATGTGATTCGAGACTGTACCCAAAAGCCACCGTTTTGCACGCCCTCTTAGACGTGGTAAGGTGGAAATCAAAGCACAGAGGGAATCACACAAGACTCTATGACGATCTCGGGTCTACAGACTAACCTGTACCAGTGTCACCAAAGAACTTCCATCTGACGTAAGGTATAATACCATCTGGGAGTTCTCGGAGAGTCCGTCCAGTGTACCCAGTCTCTACTGAGCACCCGTATATCATCTCTGATGTCAAACACCAATGGATATGGGATCATCCATCGCCCATCTGTATGGGTCGAGAAGGTATGCGCTAGTCTACTCTGGTATATCGATGCCCCGTCTCGATATACCCTCGACTAGGGACCTTGAAGGATGTACTTATGGACTACCATGTCCCCACTAGTATGATCCGCATCATAGTCCAGGTAGTCAAGTACACATCCTAAGGGCTTTACCAATATGTAACAGAGAGACATACATTATACACGTTAAGGCAAAGAGTAACCAGATAGCATACTATCATGTCGAGCAAGAAAGTCCTCCCTATATATGTCCCAGCATCCACTACAATATACATCCTATGTACAGTAATGGCCTCTAGGGCATACATATAACTAACACTTTTTACCTCATTATCTTCACATGGCTTATGGTCACCATTTGCTTTTCCTACACTCACCCCCTTGTACTTTTTCCCCACCTCATTTTCATTTTTGGCCGGCCACTTCTTGATGAGGGGAGATTATTTTTGGTATGGAAATTCTTCATCTCATTCTTGGCTTACACCAAAAATCCCAAGTTCATTTCAAAGTTCATTCCTCCATCACATATGGCAACTTCATACCCGCATTGAGACAATCCATTCTACACTTCGCCTACAGTATTCTTGGACACGTCGACTCGCCAACTTCGTGCCCGAATTGCCTCGGTCTAGAGGTAGGAGCTCGTAAAAGAACCCGGCGATGTGGTGCTGTCACGACCCGAAAGTACGGAACGTGTCCGACACTTAGATTACGAAACGTCTAGAGGCGCAACGTAACCCAAGTAAGCCGAAGCCCAGAAATCTAAACCATAAAAAGAAGAAGAAGTAAAGGAAAACATGTAGAAAACAAGTTTAAATGCAACATCCAATTTTCTCAAAAATTTCGGCAGAGTCTCCTTTGTAAAAATTGGCCCCAAACGGGTATAAACAAGAATAATATATATACAAACAATAAAAAGCATCCCTAAACGGGAGCTAGCTTCACGCCAAAGGCGGAAACAACCACATCAATGCACAATAGTATACAACGCCAAAAGACGAGGCTCAAAACTCAAAAGAAAACAAAACCACCAGATATCATAATAATACAAGCGCGACTCTAAGGTCGAAATAAATAACTGGTCCAGTAAACTATCAAATAATACAAGTTTGGTTGATGGAGTTTTCTAGATATAAATGAAATAATAAAAGTACAATGGCGGTCCAGATACAAGTGAACCAACCTACCGTGCAAATCACCCTGAATGAAAAGATGTGCCAGCAAGCTGCCAGGAAAACCTGTACATCGAACCTGTAATAGAATTTGGCACAATGGGGGTGAGTTGCCAACTCGTGAGTAGAAGATATCTGCGAAAAGAAATCGAATGCACGATGTTGTCCTAGGTCATAATAATATACTAATATACTACTAGTCATCAAGTAAAGACAGGATAATAAGCTACGTGTAGGTGCAAATGCTCCGTGCTCGTATCAGTGCCTCATATAGAACTATGTCATGAGAATGAGTATGCATGCACCATGAATGTAAAATAACCAATCCTGAAATCTAGATGTATCTGTATAAGAAATCTTTAGCTTTTATCATGGTAAAATGTGTATAGAAATCTGAAATATCAACGATGAAAACCATGGAAATCCGTGTCAAGCATCGACACAAAACATGTAAATCTCAAGTCTCAATACCTCATAATGTCAATGTCTCATAATCTCAATATCTCGGGCTCCGTCAGTCCGGATCGGCCCATATCATCAAATCTCACGACAACGGTCGGTATCCTCCGGATATCAGCCACGCCAGACATCACCAGTAGGTAGTCCTCCCCTGCCAGGCTCATCGTCTACAACTCGATCTTCTTGCCTCGGGGTACCATACCGGGCCCACCATGTACCCGAGACGGTTCATCCACTCCTCGAATCGGATCTCGAAATCCAACAGAAAGCATGAAATCTCATGGCGAACGACACATACATCACGAGAAAACCGCATCTTATGTTTTAAAAAGAGAAGAGGAGAGAGAGAGAAGTTTTTATATATTCTTGCGGTTTTCCCCAAAAATCCAGAAATCTCATAGAAATCCAAAATCCTAAAATCATGAGTAAGTATATGATAAGTGTCGGCATATGCCCTATAATACTGCATGATAATATGAAAATGTGAATGCATGAAATGTCTAAGTAATAAATGTTATGTCTATACTAACACCGGAGAGTAATCACAATATTATATCGATCTAACTGTTATCTGATTCTATCAATAAAAGATAATATGATCTAAAGTGTACGTGACATAGCAATTACCGATGATGATGTGTGTGAGCCGGCAAATAAGTGTGCGTGGAATATGCGCATCATCGGTAATGGTGCTGGTGTCCTAACAGGAAAAGTTTTATTCTGATTATAGAAACATATGAATGAACATGCACCATTATGATTATGGTATGAATGTAAAGACGGATGTGTAATAACCATTCATCTGTGATATACAAGTATAACTACAACTATATGACTCGAGCCTAAACTAGTGTCCATCTAACCTCCTAAGGAACTAAACCTAAGAAACTAGTCAATAAGAAATAAGAATCCACCTAAGGTCTGAATCCATATCTCTAATAGTCGGCGATCCAGCCTCAATAGCGTCACGTACGTAGTACGGCTTCCTCAAATCAAGAGTGCGGATCAATCATCATATCTATGCCTCGTACGGTAAAATCCATCGTACGACATCCCAATATCGGGGTACGGGTCAAGTATCACCTGCGTATCTCATCATTCGTATAATATAATCATCAACACACATCAAGATCAAGGTGCTATATTGTAATCACATACATCAATCATATATCATTGTCAGCATAAATATACATCGTTAATTTATCCTCAGAAATATCATGTCATATGTATCATATTGTGATTAAGTCACACTTAGATCATATCGTAATCAAGTCACACCTATATGATATCGTAATCAAGTCACACATATATAATATCGAAATCAAGTCACACCTATATGATGTCGTAATCAAGTCACACCTATATGATATCATATCAGAATTTCAGGCACAGGTTACGGTTTGGGTTCTATTTTAGAGTCCCATATACTTCAATATCATCACCGCCCTTTATTATTGTTCAAGTATACAAATCCATTATCTCATTTTCTAATGATCCGCTAACATCATAACAGGACTGTATAGCCAAGAATCACGGCATCAGCCCAGTTATATTGTTTTATCCCCGTGTATCATATCACATCCTTGTATCACATATACGTATTGTGTGTATATATATATATATACCTACACCTAGTCCTATATATATATACACACACACATACATACACGTATACCCCACGTCGAGTCTCAGTGTGTGCGTGTGTGTATCTACCTGAAACCTACGAATCTCTTCCAAGGTATTCATCCTCTGGTATGATCTTTCTAAATCAGTCTAGTCTAACCTAGGGTCATTACTAGGGTCCTACTCATCAAGAATCTAAGGTCACGTCTGGCTTCCGAATGACAATAAGTACTATCCCTATTCTACGTTTGCGGGGGTGCTAAACGCCATCCACCCGACTTCCCCCCGTAGATATATATCTACTCACCTGGTCCTTTTCAGCCGAAAATGATGTCGCCATCCACCTATTTATCGCCCGCAGTCTACGTGAGGGGTACCTATACGCAAACATATATAGTATCGTAAACTGAATCATGGAAAAAAGTCAAAACGACGCACGAAACGCGCATAGGTTAAAACCTATGTCCCGCTCAAGCAAAAGGACCAAATATCGCTTTGTATCGGCGTACAAACGCCGATTGATCGAGATAAACATCAACATACAACTTGTAGTTTAAAATTCGTTACTTATAATATAAAACATGATTTAATCCATCAAAACCCTAAAAATCAATCAAATCGTCCGATTTCGAAAAACCCGAAAACGCCAATTTACCGTTTTACTTCAAAACTTGACATTTAAATGAAACTAATGGTCATAAAACTCATTAAATAGCATAGCCAGATTATAGAAACCATTACCATATTTTTAACTCCCCAATTGTATTAATTGGAAAATTCTAGTTTACAAACTTGCCCGATTTCGATGCTTTTAAGCAAAATTTCACAATATCACAACTAAACTTGATTTTGCATGAATTAATGTATTAAACTAAAATTATTGATGATAATAATATAATGAAATCATAATTTAGATTTTAAATCTCATTTATTTAAGAATTTCCAAAATCTAGTTGCAAAAATAGCATTTTTATTACTATTTTTCAATTATCAATAGAAACTAGTAACCAATTTAAGTTTTTCATTCCACTAACAAGTTAATATTCTCTTTAAAACCATAATCTAGTGTTACAAACATTAATTGGAATTTTATCTCACCAATATATACAATATATAGAAATCTAGTTTGCAAAATGAATTAATTTAAACAATTTTGGATAAACAATTTACAATATATCATCCATACAAGATTTTCCACTTATAAAAATGTTAAACTAGTTATTATAACCCTACTTAATTAATAAAAACCATAACTTAATTTTATAAAGCCTAACTTGAATTTTAAAACTTGTAGATAGAAATTATTTATTAAATCTAATTATGCTTAAATGAAACATCTAATAACAATAAATCAAAAGAAGAAGATTTATACCTCCACAACTTGAAATCCAAACATGAAAATAAGCCTCCAAAATGAATGCTTTCCATCTCCAAAATCCATGTAAAGATGAGCAAAGAATAGAGCGTAGGAATTTATTAGGATTTTGTGGATTTTTTATTGAATTTTTGATGAATTTTGATGATTTTTAATGCAAAAATGATGGGGGGAAAGTTTTGGGGCTGCCCATGGAGGTGAGGCCGACCATGAGGTGAGGAAAAGAGAGGAGAGTGAGAAAAGGTGAAGAAAAGTGTAGAAGGTTTCACAAAAATATCACACAATTAAGTCTTTTCATGAATTTATTTAAAAATTCTTTATTTTCTTCACTCCATTTGACTTATAATGGTCTAGAACCATTGTAAAATTTTGAAAATAAATTTTGCATGAAACACACTTGATTCTAAGATGCAATGGTTCATTTTTGCAAATTTAACCCATTCAAATTTGTAATTTACACTAATTTAGTGTAAAAATAAAGCTTATGTTAATATTTAAAATAATTAATTTAAGAAAAATATTTAATTAAACTAAAAATTTATAAGTGGCTAAATAAACACCATTTACTAGTAATAACATAATTAAAATAGGTATTTTTAAATTTATAGTGAAAAATAATTACGGTTTAGTTTTATGAAAACTACGTTTTACTTTACCGAAAATTATAAAATTCATTTAAACGATTTTATTTATTTAATTAATTATTTAATTATTTTTAAAATGTTACAATCTTTCCCCCTTTAAGAAATTCGGTCCTCGAATTTAAATTAAAACTCCCCCCAATTACTAAAACATTCAGGCAAAACACTCAAATCGTCGGGGCTCCGAAATCATCAATACATAACTAAAATCAACTCCGTCAAGCATAACACAATCATCGGAGTTATGGCGAAAATAAAATACCAAAACCCAATACGAAAACCAACATAATATACATCAAAACTACAACTTATATATTATGCGCATCATAGTAAAATCGTCCAAACATCTGGATAAAGAAGCATGCAAGAACCCCTTTTGAAAATCGCCGTGTGATGCACGTGCCACAGCATAAGTAGCGGACGTTTATTTTAAAAAAAAAAGCTATATATGTATGTATATGTGTGTGTGTATATATATATATATATATATATATATATATATATATATATATATATATATATCTTTTATTTAACATACACGTCCCGCCTGGTTACCAAATCAATAGTAATGATTATAAAAACATACTGATCAAACTGAAATCAATCCCAATCACATCATAAAAATATCATGTGCGTCCGGTGCGCACTGAAATCGAAACCAAATACAGATGCCACGAATTCACACAAAAACAAAACTGAGTGCAACAGGTGTGCACCAAAAACATCTGTCAAGTGCAACGGGCGTGCACGACTCTAATATCAGGTGCATCCAATCTGCACAAAACTACGATTTAGTGCATCTGGTGTGCATAAATCGTATTAGGTGCACCGAATGTGCACAAGAATCTCAATCAGGTGCACAAGGTGCACGAAAACATACACCGAATATCAAAATCGAAATCACAGTACGAAAATGCATGAAAACTAGGTCGAAGCATATGTCAAAATCATGTGTAACCCATATGCACGAAATCAAATCAAAATCTCAAAATGTATTAAAACCAAATCAAGTGCACTGGGTATGTACAAAACAATATCAATACAACTGATATATGAAACACATATAGAATGTAATGAAGGTGCACATAAGAAATACCAATCGTAGAACAAAGTCCTCAAAATACCAAAATCCAATCAACGAAAATATGAAATTCAAATCACCAAATCACAATTGTAAACACTATCGTCAATGTGCGCCTCTTTCCCCCTTTCCTCTGGTGTCGACTGCTTCGAACTCGTCTCTTCATAGGTGTGCTGACTGCGCTACCAACGGCAATACTCATATCTAAAGTCTCCCACGTAGTCGATCCTTTCACCTGATATCCGGACTATATTAAACTTTTCGATCGATCCATCAAAATCTCATAATTTCCCGAGAGCTCAACACTCAAGTACAGTTTAAAAATATCCGGTACATACCCCAACATCGATGGTCCAGCCGTAGAAGGGCAAACCCAAGCCTCACTAATGGCACCGTGGAACTGCCGTAAACCCTAAGGTTCAAGGGCGTTCTTGTGGTCATTATGTCGAGTTAGGGTTTCATTCTTCTAGAGGGTCCATAGAAATACCTGCATGTTCTTCTGAATACTTTAAACTTGGGAAAATGGGTTTCTGACAATCGTTCGAATCCTTTAACTTCGTCTGGACGGCATGTGAATACCCTTCGTCCGCACGCTAAACAATGCTTCACTCCTCAAGAATAACCAACACCCTAATAGTTATCGCATTCGAGCCGCAGCTCCCTCTGCCCGTGCGCCCGTGGTAACAGAAACCACCCTCTGATATCGACGAAGATAGATCAAAGGAACGAATGAAATGCGGTGCAAACAAATGTACATCCTAAGGCTACTTAAGAAGAGTAGCATATCATAAGTATGCCGCGGATCATACCCACAGTACGTCACTCTACCTAAGTCACCTACTCCATCAACCAAGGGTCACCCTAGACATATACAAGGTTAAACCTAGCGCTCTGATACCAACTTTGTCACGACCCAAAAGTACGGAACGTGACCGGCACTTAGATTACGAAGCGTCTAGAGGCGCAACGTAACCTAAGTAAGCCGAAGCCCAGAAATCTAAACCATAAAAAGAAGAAGAAGAAGTAAAGGAAAACATATAGAAAACAAGTTTAAAGCAACATCCAATTTTCTCAAAAATTTCGGCAGAGTCTCCTATGTGAAAACTGGCCCCAAACGGGTACAAACAAGAATAATATATATACAAACAATAAAAAGCATCCCCAAACGGGAGCTAGCTCCACGCCAAAAGGCGGAAACAACCACATCAATGCACAATAGTATACAACGCCAAAGGGCGAGGCTCAAAACTCAAAAGAAAACAAAACCACCATATATCATGATAATACAAGCCGACTCGAAGATCGAAATAAATAACTGGTCCAATAAACTATCAAATAATACAAGTTTGGTTGATGGAGTTTTCTAGATACAAATGAAATAATAAAAGTACAGTGGCGGTCCAGGTACAAGTGAACCAACCTACCGTGCAAATCATCCTGAATGAAAAGATGTGCCAGCAAGCTGCTAGGAAAACCTGTACATCGAACCTGTAATAGAATTTGGCTCAACGAGGGTGAGTTGATAACTCGTGAGTAGAAGATATCTGCGAAAAGAAATCGAATGCACGACGTTGTCCTAGGTCATAATAATATACTAATATACTACTAGTCATCAAGTAAAGACAGGATAATAAGCTATGTGTAGGTGCAAATGCTCCGTGCTCGTATCAGTGCCTCATTTAGAACTATGTCATGAGAATGAGTATGCATGCACCATGAATGTAAAATAACCAATCCTGAAATCTAGATGTATCTGTATAAGAAATCTTTAGCTTTTATCATGGTAAAATGTGTATAGAAATCTGAAATATCAACGATGAAAACCATGGAAATCCGTGTCAAGCATCGACACAAAACATGTAAATCTCAAGTATCAATACTTCATAATCTCAATGTCTCATAGTCTCAATATCTCGTGCTCCGTCAGTCCGGATCGGCCCATATCATCAAATCTCACGACAACGGTCGGTATCTTTCGGATATCCACCGCGCCAGACATCACCGGTAGGTAGTCCTCCCCTGCCAGGCCCATCGTCTACAACTCGATCTTCTTGCCCCGGGGTACCATACCGGGCCCACCATGTACCCAAGACGGTTCATCCACTCCTCGAATCGGGGCTCGAAATCCAACAGAAAACATGAAATCTCATGGTGGACGACACATATATCACGAGAAAACCGCATCTTATGTTTTAAAAAAAGAGGAGGAGAGAGAGAAGTTTTTATATATTCTTGCAGTTTTCCCCAAAAATCCATAAATCTCATAGAAATCCAAAATCCCAAAATCATGAGTAAGTATATGATAAGTGTCGGCATATGCCCCATAATACTGCATGATAACATGAAAATGTGAATGCATGAAATGTCTAAGTAATAAATGTCATGTCTATACTAACACCAGAGAGTAATCACAATATTATATCGATCTAGTTGTTATCTGATTCTATCAATAAAAGATAATATGATCTAAAGTGTACGTGACATAGCAATTACCGATGATGATGTGTGTGAGCCGGCAAATAAGTGTGCGTGGAATATGCGCATCACTGGTAATGGTGCTGGTGTCCTAACAGGCAAAGTTTTATTCTGATTATAGAAACATATGAATGAACATGCACCATTATGATTACGGTATGAATGTAAAGACGGATGTGTAATAACCACTTATCTGTGATATACAAGTATAACTACAACTATATGACTCGAGCCTAAACTAGTGTCCATCTAATCTCCTAAGGAACAAAACCTAAGAAACTAGTCGATAAGAAATAAGAGTCCACCTAAGATCTGAATCCATATCTCTAATAGTCGGCGATCCAGCCACAATAGCATCACGTACGTAGTACGGCTTTCTCGAATCAAGAGTGGGGATCAATCATCATATCTATGCCTCGTACGGTAAAATCCATCGTACGGCATCCCAATATCGGGGTACGGATCAAGTATCACCTACGTGTCTCATCATTCATATAATATCATCATCAACACACGTCAAGATCAAGGTGCTATACTGTAATCGCATACATCAATCATATATCATTGTCAGCATAAATATACATCGTTAATTTATCCTCAGAAATATCATGTCATATGTATCATATTGTGATTAAGTCATACTTAGATCATATCGTAATCATGTCACACCTATATGATATTGTAATCAAGTCACACATATATGATATCGAAATCAAGTCACACCTATATGATGTCGTAATCAAGTCACACCTATATGATATCATATCAGAATTTCAGGCACAGGTTACGGTCCGGGTTCTATTTTAGAGTCCCATATACTTCAATATCATCACCACCCTTTATTATTGTTCAAGTATACAAATCCATTATCTTATTTTCTAATGATCCGCTAACATCATAACACGACTGTATAGCCAAGAATCACGGCATCAGCCCAGTTATATTGTTTCATCCCCGTGTATCATATCACATCCTTGTATCACATATACGTATTGTGTATATATATATACCTACACCTAGTCCTACACACACACACACACACACACACACACACACACACATACACGTATACCCCACGTCGAGTCTCAGTGTGTGCGTGTGTGTATCTACCTTAAACCTATGAATCTCTTCCAAGGTATTCATCCTCTGGTATGGTCTATCTAAATCATTCTAGTCCAACCTAGGGTCATTACTAGGGTCCTACTCATCAAGAATCTAAGATCACGTCTGGCTTCCTAATGACAATAAGTACTATCCCTATTCTACGTTTGCGGGGGTGCTAAACGCCATCCAACCCGACTTCCCCCCGTAGATATACATCTACTCACCTGGTCCTTTTCTGCCGAAAATGATGTCGCCATCCTCCTCTTTATCGCCCGCAGTCTACGTGAGGGGTACCTATACGCAAACATATATAGTATCGTAAACTGAACCACGAACAAAAGTCAAAACGACGCATGAAACGCGCATAGGTTAAAACCTATGTCCCGCTCATGCAAAAGGACCAAATATCGCTCGATATCGGCGTACAAACGCCGATTGATTGAGATAAACATCAACAAATAACTTGTAGTTTAAAACTCGTTACTTATAATATAAAATATGATTTAATCCATCAAAACCCTAAAAATCAATCAAATCGTCCGATTTCGAAAAACCCGAAAACGCCAATTTACCGTTTTACTTCAAAACTTGACATTTAAATGAAACTAATGGTCATAAAACTCATTAAATAGCATAGCTAGATTATAGAAACCATTATCATATTTTTAACGTCCCAATTGTATTAATTGAAAAATTCTAGTTTGCAAACTTACCAGATTTCGAGACTTTTAAGCAAAATTTCACAATATCACAACTAAACTTGATTTTGCATGAATTAATGTATTAAACTACAATTCATGATGATAATAATATAATGAAATCATAATTTAGATTTTAAATCTCATTTATTTAAGAATTTCCAAAATCTAGTTAGCAAAAATAGCATTTTTATTACTATTTTTCAATTATCAATAGAAACTAGTAACCAATTTAAGTTTTTCATTCCACTAACAAGTTAATATTCTCTTTAAAACCATAATCTAGTGTTATAAACATTAATTGGAATTTTATCTCACCAATATATACAATATATAGAAATCTAGTTTGCAAAATGGATTAATTTAAACAATTTTGGATAAACAATTTACAATATATCATCCATGCAAGATTTTCCACTTATAAAAATCTTAAACTAGTTATTATAACCCTACTTAATTAATAAAAACCATAACTTAATTTTATAAATCCTAACTTGAATTTTAAAAGTCGTAGATAGAAATTATTTATTAAATCTAATTATGCTTAAATGAAATATCTAATAACAATAAATCAAAAGAAGAAGATTTATACCTCCACAACTTGAAATTCAAACATGAAAATAAGCCTCCAAAATGAATGCTTTCCATCTCCAAAATCCATGTAAAGATGAGCAAAGAATAGAGCGTAGGAATTTATTAGGATTTTGTGGATTTTTTTATTGAATTTTTGATGAATTTTGATGATTTTTAATGTAAAAATGATGGGGGGAAAGTTTTGGGGCTGCCCATGGAGGTGAGGCCGGCCATGAGGTGAGGAAAAGAGAGGAGAGTGAGAAAAGGTGAAGAAAAGTGTAGAAGGTTTCACAAAAATATCACACAATTAAGTTTTTTCATGAATTTATTTAAAAATTCTTTATTTTCTTCACTCCATTTGACCTATAATGGTCTAGAACCATTGTAAAATTTTGAAAATAAATTTTGCATGAAACACACTTGATTCTAAGATGCAATGGTTCATTTTTGCAAATTTAACCCATTCAAATTTGTAATTTACACTAATTTAGTGTAAAAATAAAGCTTATGTTAATATTTAAAATAATTAATTTAAGAAAAATATTTAATTAAACTAAAAATTTATAAGTGGCTAAATAAACACCATTTTCTAGTAATAACATAATTAAAATAGGTATTTTTAAATTTATAGTGAAAAATAATTACGGTTTAGTTTTATGAAAACTACGTTTTACTTTACCGAAAATTATAAAATTCACTTAAACGATTTTATTTATTTAATTAATTATTTAATTATTTTTAAAATGTTACAGGTGCCCTTTCCGACGAGGAGGCGAAGACCGGAGATTCCGCGAGGAGATCGGGACGTAGGTCGAAAACCGAAGTACACGGATCGCTCGGTATAGAATTCTACCCTTTCTCTTGTTTGCTAGTATTAGGTTAATGGCCCGATCCGGGTTTTAAGTGCGCGGTGGCGCTGGTTTAAAATTTAAAGAAAAGTTTCGTTTCCGCATTCCGGCGTCGGATTGACGGCCGGGGCGCTGCCGTGCACTTACATTGGTATCAGAGCCACGCCATTAACCTAGTCTAACTTGCTCTAACGTGTTTACAAGTTCGATCGAACGGATTTTCAAAAAACCACGTTTTCATGTCGAGTTTCTGTCGAATTTTTGCTGTGCTCAAAAAATTATTTGGTACATTGTAAAAATACGAGCAGGGTTTTTTATGCATTCTGTGAAAATTTGGTGCCCTGATGGCACTGTTCCACCGCGGAACCGCGGCCAAACCCATGGATTGGCCACGGTTCCACCGCCACTTTGACTCCTTACTGCACCAAATTTTTACAGTGGGCTTCTGACATGGAAATAGGGTTTTTGGTATATTCTGTTTGGGCCCAGATTTACTTTGAGTGCTACAGTAGTGCTTAGGGCCCACTTCGGTAAATTTGGTCGATCGAAAATTTTAAACATGTTATTTCACAGTATTTACATTATATCTGCGACCGTGAATGTCACTTGATCGGTAAATCCAGTCTAACTGCTATAGCCCTTTTAGACGGATTTGCGAACGTGACATTCACGTTGATGTTCTGTGTTGTGCTGTGATGTTGCGGATTTGTCGTGGTGGATAGCCTGGATGCAATGGTAGTACAGTTTGGTTATTTATGTACATTTGATATTGCGGGACGAGCGTCCGACATGTGGACTGTCGTTACTGCCTGTTTGTATATTATTCTTTTGGGGCACGACCGGGCTGAGGTCGATATACCCGTTGTATATATATTTTACTTTCTGTACTAGGATTACCCCGCGGAGGGGTGCACGGATAGCCGGGTTCTAGAGGGCAACGGGCCCGCATCTCATGGCGTTGAGATGGAGGGGGCTTTACTCTAGAATTGGCAGGCTATTCTCCGCACTCGTAGGGGGTATAGGTTGACCCAAGGAGGGGTGCCCAAGTTACCGGATTCCGTGAAGTGCTGGGTGGTCCATTCACGTTACTGAAGGGGGCTGCATCTCTTCAGGTTTTGGCGGGTAACTTGCCGCACCCATAGGGGTCTAGGATTTCATTGCACAGGCTATCCACACGACCAGGGGAACGTCGGGTTTCTGTAGCGGCTCTATGAAACCCGAGGATCCCAGATATCTGTATTGTTCTGTGATGCTTATTACATTTCTGTGATGTTGCATTTTATCACGCCTTAAGCGAATATTATATATTGATATATATATACTAGTAGATGTTGTTTATGTTTTGCATCCGCGCTAGTCCAGTCCCCGCTCTGTCGTTAGTTAAGTAACCTAACAGGTGATGACGGGACCCAGTGGCGAATGCGGATGGCATATACGTACATCATTATTTTCGTTCTTTATTGGTGTGATCAATTGATGGGACTGCATTGATTCGGATCAATGCAAGCTAAACAAACCTGTTCTGATGTTGTTGGAACATTTTTCAAAAAGCTGTTATTGCAAGGGCGTTCTCTTTTATTTTGCACAGTGGTATTCGGTTATGAATATCCAGCACCTTAGTCGACGAGGCAAGGGCCGAGATCCCTTCACCGGGAGTGACCCCTTAGACAGAAGTTTGCGTCAGGGCAATAACTTCACTATAGTCGATTACTTTTGCTTTGCATCGTGCTATTCAGTTGGAATATCCTGCACCTCATTCCATGAGGAAAGAGCCGAGATCCCTTCACCGGGAGTGACCTCTTTAGCAAAGGTTTTCGTCACTATATTTTATAAAGCTATCCAGTTCCTTCAACGATATCAAGTTCATTACGTTAAAGGTTTTTCGCCAAAAACCATTCGTAGCCCTCCGTCATTTCAGTTAAATGTTCGGTAGTATTCAAGCTATGTATTTTGACCTACGCCAAGGCATGGTGATTAGTAGCTGCCGGATATTTATCTGTTGCATAGATAGAAGCGTTGGTTTGGGACAGTCGTATAGCCTTGTTGGCCAAAGTCAAGGACTTGTACGAGTGGGTTCAAATCAACCTGGACAATGACGGGTAGAACTTGACATGTGACTTATGATATTTTGGCCTACGTCAAGGTCATAAGAGCATGGGGCAAAAATCACATCGGGAGTTTCTAAAGAAACTGAAACTTGCCAGATATGCGCATACCTTCTGGAGTGTGATAACGTGAGCGGATTCCGTCACGTTATCATGCAATCATAGTTGGATCCCGATTCCCACTGATGAGTTGGTTTACTCCTCGAGTGATCCCGACTAATTCTTCTTTCAGGTTTGGGGAAGAATTTGACGTTACAGTGGGAGGTTTCCTGATTAGATAAAGTGATAACCATTCTGATCTAGGTTAGAGTGCACGCTGAGTGTTTCTTTTCTCTCTCTCTTTGGCAGCGACCATGACCCGACCCTAGACTATGACTCAGTGACCAAGATAACCGAACCATCTTAAAACACTGGCTTTTGGATTGTCAGAGTCGCATACCTCATTGCCACTCCTACTTTTACCCTTTTTTCTCCAAAACACCCCGTATTACTACGAACGTCCACTTCCATTGGATAAAACCATCGTATGGTTATATACGAACTCGAAGGAATTTATTCGAGGATGGTTTCCGGTTCTGGAGAAAACGAATAGGACTATTCAGTTGTCTTTTCCTTTTACCTTCTCTCAGGTTGCGAGTACTCCTTGGTTTAGGAGATAGTACACCTATTACGCAAATTGGATAGTCTTCTTCCAAACCATAGGCAGGTGCCGACCGGTAGGGAATGAAGCAAACCAATTAGCCCAAGGATGGTGTACAGAAGGTATTATGTAAAGACAAATAAAGGGATTAGTAAGAGGGCAAAGTAAACTGCGACTGCTATTCACGACCAAACCAAGTATTTCTTCGCCAATCCTACATCACCTTTGTATTTCTCCAGAACACTCCGTATCACTACAAAGATCCACAGTTTATTGGATATTCCATTGTATGGTTATATACGAACTCGAAAGGAACTTGTTCCAGTTCGGGGATGGATTCTGGTTCGGGAGAAATAGGAATAAGGTTTATTCGGTTGTCTTTTATCTTCACCTTCTCTCGCATTGCGAGTGCTCCTAGGATTAGGACAGTACACCCATTATGCTTATTGAATAGTCTTCTTCCAAACCATAGGCTGGTGCCGAAAGGTAGGAAAGGAAGAAAACCATTTAGCCTAAGAGGGTGTACAGAAGGTAATGACTAAAGACATATAAAGGAATTTGGAAAGATAGCAAAGAAATATACGGTTACAGTTGTGAATCTGGATAATGGAAAAGGCATTACTAGGAATACCAGGATACCCCTACGAAACATTTACATGTTTCAGTTTCACTGTGTACTGTTAAAAGAAAACTGATTTCCCAATTAATACTTACTCCAGGTTATATATTTACCAGGTTTGATTCTCACATCTGTATGGTTTTACAGATGATGAGTGGGAGTAAGTTATTGGGAATTAGGTGATCATCCTCATTATATCGGAATTCGTTGTAATTGGTGATATTTGAGGAAATCGCCTGGGTTGTTTGCCGGACGGCAAATATTTGGTTTTGAATATCCGTCGTTGTGCACCAATTTCAAATTGATAAATCTGTACGTCTATTTTTATAGAGTGAGATATACCTTTTTGAAATTATGTCTATGACATTTACCTATATCGGCGGATGGTTAGGTAAGGAGCATTAAACAGCGGTGTAATTCTTCATAACCATAAGTACAGTTTTCAACCTACGACACACATGGAGTGAGTTATTAGACTCAGGAGACTTATACAAAGTATTGTATATTGTCCAGTGTCCATTAGGACAGAGGGGTTGGTCCTCATACTATATTCGGTTTACTTATGACTTCTTTGGTTCTTAGACAAGTGTTTCGTAGAAACACAAGGTCCAAGTTTTGAGAAGTTATAGGTATGTGGATAAAGTAGAGAACCAGGTGTTGCAAGTATCGGGATTCTTCAAGGTGATCGAAGATATAGATACTTGTGTATGGTATTCAGTTGATAGTAATGATTAAGAGAACTTGCTTCTCTTTCAGGTTACTCATAATTGGAAGCATTCCTAAGTTGAGTAACGATGATCGGCCTCCTTCCATTTAGATAACATGCACTGGAGACAGTTGCATGATTTGAATCTGGTTTAATTAAATCAGTGCCTCTGTTTCTGTATTGGATATAGAACAGTTCGTATCTTAACGATGTTAAGGTACGGGGAGTTGTCCGGCTTATGCTTAAAACCAGACTCTGGATAACTCAAGGCACGCTTCAGTAATGGCTGTTTGTAGGTTGACCCAGGCTATGACGAGGGTTGACTTTCTACCATATGGAAGATCAATAGTGATATTGTTCTTGACTCGCCATAGTTTTAATAAAAATGGATTTTTTCAGAAAACAGTAGTGGGAGTATGGTAGAACTGGAAGTGATTCCAGAACCGCAAACGGTTACTGAAAATTTGATAAGAACCTAAAGATTCAATCTAGTTTGATATTCCATTGGCCACTCCGCAGATATGGTGGGTAACCTCAAGCATCCGAGAGGTACTCCGGTAGCCTCAAGGACGGTGACAAGGAGGTTCTTGTTTACCCAGACTTGACACTACTGTTGTTCCAGGCTATGAGACCCGGCAAGAGGATGAGTATAGCGTCGTTCTAAACTAGCTTTAGAAGTGCATGTGTATATGACTCTGCCAGAGGGTTGTCGTAGTCAGTGGGAGCAGCGGAAGCATAGTGGACAGGTAGCTTATGTCTATTTATGGACTAAAGCAGATATAGCGAAGATAGATCATCTATTTCTGATGTGACAGTCATAGGTTTGGCTTCATCAGAATAGGGGATGGATCTGTTAAGAAGGTAGTAGGGTGTGATGTCCTGATATTTGGATGACATACACAGAGCAGGAAGTGAAATTCCTATACTACGATCGGTTATACTTTGGTTGTCACACAGTAGTTTCTCCACATAGGAATTGGATATTATATCAGACATTCTGGTTACTAGATCTTTGGTTTTAGATCTAGATTTGGGTAGTTTCCCAATCAAGATACTTAGACAGCATTCTATAAGTATTTAGAATGGACGACTCCTGGCACGGTAGTGTACCTGCAGGTGATGGAGTCACCCTCTCTAAAGGTGTCTTACAGACTAAACGGGAGAGGGACGTACATGATTAGCAGATCACTTGCTTAGGCAATTGAGTCAATCATGAGATCTTAAGTACCACACCAGATATTGTTTTTGCAGTAGATACAATAAGTTGATATTGACCCAATCCTAGAGAAACATTCGGAAGCAGTTTTAGAACATAAGTGGATGTTCTAGGGATATGATAATGACAGCCTCATTCGGGAGACAGTTATTATTCCAGGCTTCCAAGGTGACTTGGATGACAGAGTGACTGTCAGAGTTATAGTTTTCCCTCTGACGAGGGGCGGTATTTTAGACCGATGGTCCAGGCGGATACTGAGGGAGGCATGGCGCAGGATACTGATTAAGTTCAGTTGACGATACAGTCTGAGAAGTTTGGATTTGGAGTTCATTTATGAACTAGGTCCCATCAGATATCCAGACATACTCTAAGACAGGTATTGCTCATTTCGGGAGAAGTCTTTCTCCGCGAACATGAGATAAAGAGAGACATAGAAAGAAACATCAGAGCGGATCCACTCACTGAGGCTATTCCTCGAACGCATTAGTTTCGCAAACGGGTTTTGTGAAACTGATTAGTAGAGGAGTTGGGTGTTCGGTATCACACGGGCTGTGAGTATGCGACATCGCAATAATTAGTCTTGAGTGCAAGTGGGAGATTTTGGAGATAGTGCCCTCAGAGTCAATTATTGGATCACAGGAACGTGATTGCAATGATTGAAGTGTAAGTCGATGTAGTACACCCCAGTACTTATGGGGAGGCGGAATTTTCAAAAACGATCTTGTTTAGTGAACGAACATCGACTAACCGCTTGAATCGAAGCTAAACTATAAATAACCGTACACAAAGAGTTTCTTATCTATTGTGTTTAGGGATTATACCTAATGAAACCTGTCCTTCGTCCTTGCGATCTCCTTGTTCTCCTCGACCTTCTCTAGGTAGTAGACGATCCACCCGAGAGCAAAACTCCAAACTACACCTCTAACTTGAGGTAACTAATCTACTTTGATTGCTAATCAAAGAAGAAAGGATGATATAGAGTGAAGGTAATGGATGTTTAAGTCTAACTAATCCTTTGATCTCAACACATGAGGATTAAGGATTAGTCTCTTGAAGATGATAGCTTGAGGAGAGAGAATGTGAGATGAGTTTGAGTGTATCATAATATATTATGAAGCATTCTTATTTTAGAATAATGAATAATAGAAATGAATAAGCATGCTTCATAAATGAAAAGAGGTGATTCATTAAGCATGTGTCATTATCATTTATGGTGCAATAATGATAATGATGAATCACTCTCATGACTCACAATCTTATCCAAAGTAACCTCCTTAGTCACATCTTCTAGAAGCTTCTCGTACAATTACGAGAACGCCCCTCTAATCCGCAAAAATACGGAAAAACTTTAGACTGTAAAAATCCAATAACCGGATACCAGCAACTGGCTTAAACCAAAGCCGACTGGTAAAAACTGTCCGAAAGTCGTACGTGCGTAAACGCACGTATGCGTCCGAACCCTTGTCGTAAAACCATACGACCTCTATATCGTTTCGCCTGGAATAGGAAACTCTCTGTGTGGGACTCTAGAGACTCGACTACTACGCTGGCAGTGGGTTTAACCACAGACCGCAAGCGGCACTAGCTGTACGTAACGGTCCCCAGGTAGTTGTCGATAAGAAGGCCGATGAGAAAACCCATCCGAACTCCTACTGAGTCTGATATGACAATCTCCATACAGTCCGGTCCGTTCGTCCAAGACTATCGCATATCGGGCCTAGGGGGCGGCAAGCGTCAGTCCCCTAATAGCGGTATAAGTCGTGTCGGAGGGAAGCCCATTACACCCTGAGAAACTACTGGAACCTACCAGCAAATCTCGCTTGCCCTGGCCAGGGACTTTGCGTAATGGCTCTCTGACACAGCACGATATCTACTCCCAATACCGGGAGGGACGAATCCTGTCTAACCGCCACTGCCTCCAAGTGCTCGGGACTGCACCCAACTGCTACCTGTTTGCACGACTCCTTTGAGCCGTGGTAGGGTAGCAATCTAAGAACAGTGGGACACACTCGAGGCGAAGTAGCAGTGTCAAGTCTGCGGACTATGCTGTACTCATGTCACCTGGGAACTGCTCACTGACGACTGGTATCAAACCAACCAACAGTTCCCTGTGAGTCCTGTCCGGTGTACCCGTAACCTAACGAGCACCTGCATACTATCTCCAGTACGACGTACTGATGGCTGTGGGACAGACCATCTCCCCAACTGGGATGAGAAGCGTACACACCAGTCTACTCCGGAGTATCGATGCTCTGTCTCGATAATCCAACGACCAGGGACCTGAATAAGGATGTGCTTGTAGACTACCCAGCCCCCACTAGTGTGACTGCCATCACAACGCTGGTAGACAAGCAAGATCCCAAGAGCTCTATCAATACGTATACTCACATATTAAGATAGAAAAACCAAGTAGCATACTACCATGTTTAGGAAGACTGTTATATACATGTGAATATCCCAAGCTTCCATTAAGTAATATACAAACTAGTATGATACAGTAATGGCCTTCTAGGGCATAAACACTAACAATCTCCCACTTGCACTAGGGCCATGTACTGGCGTATCGAAGACCGATGATCTCGAGTAGCCGCTCGAACTGAATCTGAGGAAGGGCCTTTGTGAATGGATCAGCAATGTTCTCTTCTGAAGCAACTCTCCGAACCTCGATCTCCTGACGATCAATGATCTCCCTGATCAGGTGATACCGCCTCAAGATGTGTCTGGACTTCTGATGGGACCTTGGTTCCTTCGCTAAAGCTATAGCTCCGTTGTTGTCGCAATACAGAGGTATTGGATCAACTATGGTAGGAACCACCTGAAGTTCTGTTAGGAACTTCTTCATCCAGACTGCTTCCTTTGCGGCATCGCAAGCAGCTATATACCCCGCTTCCATCGTCGAGTCAGCAACGGTGTCCTGCTTGGAGCTCTTCCAGCACACCGCCCCTCCATTGAGGGTAAAGACATAACCCGACATGGACTTGGAATCGTCCTTATCACTCTGGAAGCCGGAATCAGCAAAGGCCTCCAACCTGAGGTCTTTTCCGCCGTAAACCAAGAACATCTCCTTAGTCCTCCTCAGGTACTTGAGAATGTTCTTAACTGCTTTCCAGTGCATCTCCCCTGGGTCTGACTGATACCGGCTTACCACGCTCAGTGCGTAAGCTACATCTGGTCTGGTACACAACATCGCATACATTATAGAGCCTACCGCAGAAGCGTAGGGTATAATAGACATGCGTTCCCTTTCCAAATCAGTCTTGGGAGACATCTCTTTGGAGAGGGTGATTCCGTGACAAGCCGGTAGATTACCGCGCTTAGAATCTTCCATACTGAATCTTTTCAGTATAGTGTCGATATACCTGGACTGCGAAAGTCCCAACATCCTCTTGGATCTATCACGATAGATCCGGATGCCCAGAATGTAAGAGGCATCACCCAGGTCTTTCATGGAGAACCTGTGTGACAAGAATCCTTTGACAGATTGTAGCATAGGAATGTCATTTCCTATCAATAGAATGTCATCCACGTACAAGACGAGGAATACGACACTTCTGGCTACAACTTTACTATATATGCACGGTTCATCTGGATTTTTGATAAAGTCATATTCTTTGACTGTCTCATCAAAACAGATGTTCCAACTCCGCGATGCCTGCTTTAGTCCATAAATGGACTTAAGCAGCTTGCATACTTTCCCGCTGCTCCCACTCTGATTGAAACCCTCTGGCTGATCCATATAGACGCTCTCTTCTAAATTTCCATTTAGAAAAGCCGTCTTTACGTCCATCTGCCAGATTTCATAATCATGGAAGGCAGCAATAGCAAGAAGGACCCGAATGGATTTGAGCATAGCCACTGGAGAAAAAGTTTCGTCATAGTCCAAACCAGGTCTTTGACGAAAACCCTTTGCAATAAGTCTAGCCTTATAGGTTTCCACCTGTCCATCTACACCAATCTTTTTCTTGAAGATCCATTTGCATCCTATGGGTTTTACCCCATCTGGAGCAAAGTCCAAAGTCCATACTTTGTTGGTGTACATGGACTCCATTTCGGTCCGCATTGCATCTAGCCATCGTACCGAGTCGCCGCTCTGAATGGCCTGCCGGAAGTCAGTAGGTTCATCATCTTCTATGATGCAATCCTCTCTATCCCCGTCTATGAGAAAACCGTAGTATCTCTCAGGCGGATGAGACGGCCTACTACTCCTGCGGAGGGGTGCGGGAATGTCCTGTTCTTCCTGAACTTCCGGTTCTACCAAACTTTTAGTATTGGTTTGTGGTTCTGGAATTTCTTCCAGTTCTATTTCGCTCCCACTTGATTCCTTTTCTAAAAACAGATGTTCCAGAAAATGGGCATTACGAGAAACAAAGACCTTTTGTTCCTCTGCGTAATAGAAATAATATCCCTTGGAGTTCTTTGGATATCCCACAAACAAACATTTTACTGATCGTGCCTCGAGCTTGTCCACATGCTGCTTTTTAACAAAAGCTGGACATCCCAAATCTTCATATGCTGAAGATGGGGTTTCTTCCCAGTCCACATCTGATATGGAGTGGTAGGCACAGTCTTAGTAGGAGCCCTGTTCAGAAGATATGCCACTGATTCTAGCGTATAACCCCAGAAAGATCGCGGTAACTCAGCATTACTCATCATGGATCGTACCATATCCAATAGGGTTCGATTCCGTCTCTCCGATACACCGTTATGCTGTGGAGTGTACGGAGGAGTAAGCTGAGAGAGAATTCCTTTCTCTTTTAGGTAACCTAGGAACTCGGCACTCAAGTATTCACCACCTCGATCAGATCTAAGTGTCTTGATACTTTTGCCGGTTTGGTTTTCTACTTCATTCTTATACTCTTGGAATTTCTCAAAAGCCTCGGATTTATGTTTCATCAGATAAATGAATCCGTATCTTGAGTAATCATCCGTGAAAGTAATGAAATAGGAAAAACCACCTCTCGCATGTGTAGACATTGGACCACATACATCACTGTGTATGAGTCCTAAGAGCTCGCTCGCTCTTACTCCTTGTCCAGTAAATGGAGTCTTTGTCATCTTTCCTTTGAGACAAGATTGACAAGTGTCATAAGTTTGATATTCGAACGTGTCCAAATATCCTTCTCTATGCAACTTAGTCAACCTTCTCTCATTGATGTGACCCAGTCTACAATGCCATAAGAAAGCTTTATTTAAATCTGGAGACTTTCTTTTTAGTGTGTTCTGGACATTGAAAATTTGGAGTTGGTTTAAAACATATATGCCCTTATTTAGAGTACCGGACCCAATCAAACCATGATTAAGGTGGATGTTGACAACATCTCTTACAAACGTGAAATCATAACCTTTATTTGATAACAAGGAAACTGATATGATATTACACGTTAAGCTGGGTACAAAATAACAGTTATGTAAAACCAAAATGTGTCCAATCGTCAATCCTAGGTGATAATCCCCGACGGACGCAGCTCCCACGCTAGCTCCGTTAGCAACCCTGAGGATCATATCACCTTCCTTCAGCACTCTACGGTTTCTCAGTGCCTGCAATGAATTGCAAATATGAGATCCTGATCCGGTATCCAATACCCAGGAAATAGAGTTGATCGACAGACAATTCTCAATTACAAACACACCTGAAGTCGAAGCCACAGCTTGCTTCGGTTCCTGGTTCTTGGCGTTCCACGCCTTGCAATCCTTCTTCCAGTGCCCTTTCCTGTGACAATGGAAGCACTCATCCTGACCAACTATCGGTACTGCTTTCTTTTTCTTTCCCTTCCCTCCCACCTTACTAACACCTCCTCTAGGTCTGGGTGCGGCCTTCTTCTTCCTTCCTTTGGCCCTAGCCTTGGACCCGGAAGAAGATGTACCGCCAACAAACATAGCGGGTGTTTCCCTTGCCTTCTGCAAGGTGCCCTCTGCACTCCTTAACATGTTCAGGAGTTCCGCAAGTTCAACTTCTTTTCCTTGAAGATTGAAGTTGAGGATAAACTGGGCGTAGGTGGGAGGAAGGGACTGGAGAATAAGGTCTGTATAGAGCTCATTATCCAAAGTCGTCCCAAGGTCTGCGAGCTCTTCTATATAGCCGATCATCTTTAGGACATGTTCTCCTACTGATGACCCGACAGCCAACCTCGCTCGAAACAAGTTCTTAGAGGTCTCGTATCTTGCTATACGAGATTGCTCCCCATAAAGTTCCTTTGTATAGAGAAATATGCCATCTAGGGACATATCCTCGTGCCTCCTCTGATGTTCATTATTCATCGAGGCAAGCACGATGCACTTGGCTCTCGCGCAATCTGAATCCCAGGTTTTGCGGATTTCCTTATCCGCATTGCTGGATTTGGGACCAGGGACAGCAGGTGCCGTAGCGGTTAGGACATACCCCAGTTTGTCATAGGTCAAAGCCATTTTGACATTCCGCAGCCAATCTTTATAGTTTGGCCCCGTCAGTATATTTTTCTCTAAAAGTAACTTAAGTCCAGTCATTTTCAGGGTCGCTGCAATTAGGAGAGAGAGAAGAAAACTCTTTAGCATGATGCTCTTGCAAGTTTAGAGTGGTTTTTAGTTTATCTAAACTGGATGGCTCCCACTGTTTCTCGAATCCTTCCTCAAACCATAAAAGAAGAATTAGCCAGGACTATTCTCACCGTACAATACTTGCTTAACCGTTCAGCCAGGCTGGTGTCGATACTTCGAGGGAGGTTTTCCAACGCTTTCGCGAAGTTCCTTAATTAAATAACCTCTTTTCTCTGGGGGCGTAACCCCGCTGACACTTTTCTGGACACCTACTAGGTTTATAGCATTGATCGTTAAGTGACGAATATCCTGATAAGTAGCATATACTCACAGTAGGATCGGGATCCAAATATCATCGTCTGATAATGTTGTAGGAATGCTACCAACATTCATCAAACTCAAAATGGTATGCATCTCTTTGCAAATTTCAGTTTCTTTAGAAATTCCCGATATAAGTTTTTGCCCCATGCTTTTATAACCTTGGCTTTGGTCAAAGTGTCATAAGTCACATGTCAAGTTCTACCCGTCATTATCTTGTCAATTTGAACCCATCCGTATATACCCCTGACTTTGGTCAAATGGTAATACGACTGTCCCAAACCAACTCATCTATCTTATGCAACAAATGAAAACCCAGCAGCTACCAAACACTATGCCTTGACTTTGGCCAAAATGCATAGCTTGAATACTACTGAATACCCAAATGAAATGACGGAGGGCTACGACTGGTTTTGGCGAAACCGTGAACGTAGTGAACTTGATATAACCGAAGGAACCTGATAGCTTTTAAAAGGAGTGGTTAAATCTCCGCATTTAAAAATATCTGTTTTAAAATTAACCGAGTGGTTTCTTTTAAATTGTTCCATCGATTAAAACTTGGTTTATTTTCTTTGCATTATAGATAATGCGTCCCATCATTAACCTATCATTGCAGAAAACAACGAAAATACAACGTCATCTTATGCCATCCGCATTCGCCACGGGGTCCCGTCATCACCCGTTAGGTTACTTAACTAACGACAGAGCGGGGGCTGGGCTAGCGCGGGTGTAAAACATAAGTGACGTCTAAATAGCTACATTATATATAGATATTTTACATTCGTCTGACGCAATGATATTCATTCCAGAACACAGATAAACAATATTGGATTTGCAAGCAATCTGTATTTCTTTTGAGCCTGCAAGAAAAGACAGATTACAAAGTTGTGATGAATAGCCGTTACCCCACCCTCGACCCCTACGGGTACGGCAAACTACCCACCCGGCAGTTTGTGTACCCCACCTTGGGTCAGTCCTAGGAGCAAAAACAGTAAAATGAAATAATACAACGGTGGCTACAACCGCAACCTGGATGTGCCCCGCAAAAATAATATTACAACAAATTACATTTACAACAAATGAATTAAACAATAACCCATTGCTAAACCCCGGCTATACACCACAACAGTCCAATACAGTTTATATGCACAAAAAGATATAACCATTTCAGAAATGTGCAACCCCCTGCCAACTGACATACTAGCAGTTAGGGGAGGTTTACGAACACATTAAACAATCACAGATATAATCCAATATGCAAATACTGTACAATTTCGATCGATTCAACATTTTTAATATTGCTCCAAAATCTGCTCTGTATACTGGAAACCTGAGAAAAATTAAAATATTCCAGAAAACCCCTAATTACACAGAGAAGCAACAGAAGAAAATTGGGTTCCTGACTCGCCAACTCGGCGGCGGAAGCGCGGCGACTCAGTAGGCTGAGGCCGCGGTTCCGCGGCGAGTTAGGCGATTCAGGGGCCTATTTTTCTTGGGTGTTCTTCTGTGGTCTTTTCAAGCTCTCTGAACACACCTGAAAAATTTTTGGACATCATTTTAAGTTCGACAGAAACTGAACAGATTTAGGGTTTTCCGGCTTCGTTTTTCCGTTCGAAATTCGTACAAATTTGCAATTAAGTTATTTATTGTTTAGCGAGGCTCTGATACCACTGTAAGTCGATGTAGTACACCCCAGTACTTATGGGGAGGCGGAATTTTCAAAAACAATCTTGTTTAGTGAACGAACATCGACTAACCGCTTGAATCGAAGCTAAACTATAAATAACCGTACACAAAGAGTTTCTTATCTATTGTGTTTAGGGATTATACCTAATGAAACCTGTCCTTCGTCCTTGCGATCTCCTTGTTCTCCTCGACCTTCTCTAGGTAGTAGACGATCCACCCGAGAGCAAAACTCCAAACTACACCTCTAACTTGAGGTAACTAATCTACTTTGATTGCTAATCAAAGAAGAAAGGATGATATAGAGTGAAGGTAATGGATGTTTAAGTCTAACTAATCCTTTGATCTCAACACATGAGGATTAAGGATTAGTCTCTTGAAGATGAGAGCTTGAGGAGAGAGAATGTAAGATGAGTTTGAGTGTATCATAATATATTATGAAGCATTCTTATTTTAGAATAATGAATAATAGAAATGAATAAGCATGCTTCATAAATGAAAAGAGGTGATTCATTAAGCATGTGTCATTATCATTTATGGTGCAATAATGATAATGATGAATCACTCACATGACTCACAATCTTATCCAAAGTAACCTCCTTAGTCACATCTTCTAGAAGCTTCTCGTACAATTACGAGAACGCCCCTCTAATCTGCAAAAATATGGAAAAACTTTAGACTGTAAAAATCCAATAACCGGATACCAGCAACTGGCTTAAACCAAAGCCGACTGGTAAAAACTGTCCGAAAGTCGTACGTGCGTAAACGCACGTATGCGTCCGAACCCTTGTCGTAAAACCATATGACCTCTATATCGTTTCGCCTGGAATAGGAAACTCTCTGTGTGGGACTCTAGAGACTCGACTACTACGCTGGCAGTGGGTTTAACCACAGACCGCAAGCGGCACTAGCTGTACGTAACGGTCCCCAGGTAGTTGTCGATAAGAAGGCCGATGAGAAAACCCATCCGAACTCCTACTGAGTCTGATATGACAATCTCCATACAGTCCGGTCCGTTCGTCCAAGACTATCGCATATCGGGCCTAGGGGGCGGCAAGCGTCAGTCCCCTAATAGCGGTATAAGTCGTGTCGGAGGGAAGCCCATTACACCCTGAGAAACTACTGGAACCTACCAGCAAATCTCGCTTGCCCTGGCCAGGGACTTTGCGTAATGGCTCTCTGACACAGCACGATATCTACTCCCAATACCGGGAGGGACGAATCCTGTCTAACCGCCACTGCCTCCAAGTGCTCGGGACTGCACCCAACTGCTACCTGTTTGCACGACTCCTTTGAGTCGTGGTAGGGTAGCAATCTAAGAACTGTGGGACACACTCGAGGCGAAGTAGCAGTGTCAAGTCTGCGGACTATGCTGTACTCATGTCACCTGGGAACTGCTCACTGACGACTGGTATCAAACCAACCAACAGTTCCCTGTGAGTCATGTCCGGTGTACCCGTAACCTAACGAGCACCTGCATACTATCTCCAGTACGACGTACTGACGGCTGTGGGACAGACCATCTCCCCAACTGGGATGAGAAGCGTACACACCAGTCTACTCCGGAGTATCGATGCTCTGTCTCGATAATCCAACGACCAGGGACCTGAATAAGGATGTGCTTGTAGACTACCCAGCCCCCACTAGTGTGACTGCCATCACAACGCTGGTAGACAAGCAAGATCCCAAGAGCTCTATCAATACGTACACTCACATATTAAGATAGAAAAACCAAGTAGCATACTACCATGTTTAGCAAGACTGTTATATACATGTGAATATCCCAAGCTTCCATTAAGTAATATACAAACTAATATGATACAGTAATGGCCTTCTAGGGCATAAACACTAACATGAAGGAGGACCTATACCATTAGGACGGTCTTACTCAAGATGATAGTATGCTATCTGGTTTATCTTTATCATCGTGTACTGTTTTAGGTGACCTTACAGGTCGCTATTACAAGTAGATAGAGCCCCTAGGATTCTTGCTTGACTGCCAGCAGTATGAGGGCGATCATATACGTGGGAGCTAGGGTCTATAAGCATATCCTTAAAAGGTCCCTAGTCGTGGGAGTTTCGAGACAGGGCATCGATACTCCAGAGTAGACTAATGTATACAGTCGAGACCCCGACGAGGGGCGGTGGTCGGTCTCATAAGCCACTGGTGTCAGTTGGTTCACCTAAGATGTATACAGATGCTCATTGGGTTATGAGTACACCGGACAGGACTCGCCGGGAACCTGCTAGTTGGGATTATACCAGACGTCAGATAGCAGTTCCCTGGTGACATGTGTACAGGTTAGTTCATCGACCTGAGATCGTCATTTGTCTCGTGTGAGTTCCCACTGTGCTTTGATTACTACCCTACCACGCTCAAAGGAGTTGTGCAAATAGGTTTTAGTTGGGTACAGTCCCGAGCCACATGGAAGCAGTGAGTGGATCTTCAGGGGTTCGCCTCTCATGGTATTAGGGGTGAGGTTGCGCTGTGTCTAGGAGAGCCATTACACGAAGTCCTTGGCCAAGGCAGGAAATTTACTGGTAGGTATTCCAGTAATATCTCAGGGTGTTCTGGGCTACACTCCGACACGACTTGTACCGCTTTTGGGGGTCTGACTTTTACCAACCCCTAGGCCCGCCATGCGATGCTCATAGACGAACGGACCGGACTGTACGGATATTGTCACTAACAGGCTCAGTAGGGTGTCAGGATGAGTTCGCTCATCGATGTCCCTTTTTGGTCAATACCTGGTATCCCGTTACGTATGGCTAATACCTTTGACGTGCTAGTGGTTAAATCCACAGCCAAAAGTATTGACGAGTCTTTAGAGTCCCCCACAGACAGTTTCTCAAGTTTCAGACGAAACGCTGTAGAGGCCGTATGGAGATATGGCAGGGTTCAATCATATACGTGCGGTATTGCACGGATCATGATCGGACGGATAATATTAGCAGGCTTTGGTTTAAGCCGGATCCTAGTATTGTACAGTGTAGATTTTGTCTCTTTGAATTTGTATTCAGTCGAAATACAAATGCGGGTATGTATATACAGTCGCCGGGTTTTCCTGTAATTTATTACGGGATCAGTTTTTTGAAGTTGTCAGTTTGCATTCCGTTTTGGCCAGTTTTCCTTTGTTCCTTCATGGCCGGATTTTTCTGATGGAGGGGTTAATTTGCATATTTGCAAATTAGCATGTGTAGAGGGGTTTATTTGTAAATGGAGGATTATGATGGATATAGCATCTTTGCTTTTTCTAGTGATCATTTCTTTAGCATTTATGAGATTGGATTAGTTTTGATGGTGGTGTGACCTTTTTACCTCATTATCTTCACATGGCTTATGGTCACCATTTGCTTTTCCTACACTCACCCCCTTGTAGTTTTTCCCTACTTCATTTTCATTTTTGGCCGGCCACTTCTTGATGAGGGGAGATTATTTTTGGTATGGAAATTCTTCATCTCATTCTTGGCTTACACCAAAAATCCCAAGTTCATTTCAAAGTTCATTCCTCCATCACATATGGCAACTTCATACCCGCATTGAGACAATCCATTCTACACTTCGCCTACGGTATTCTTAGACACGTCGACTCGCCAACTTCGTGCCCGATGTGCCTCGGTCCAGAGGTGGGAGCCCGTAAAAGAACCCGGCGATGTGGTGCCCATTCCGACGAGGAGGCGAAGACCGGAGATTCCGTGAGGAGATCGGGACGGAGGCCGAAGACCGAAGGACACGGATCGCTCGGTATAGCATTCTACCCTTTCTCTTGTTTGCTAGCATTAGGTTAATGGCCCGATCCGGGTTTTAAGTGCGCGGTGGCGCCGGTTTAAAGTTTAAATAAAAGTTTCGTTTCCGCATTCCGGCGTCGGATTGACGGCCGGGGCGCTGCCGTGCACTTACAATGCATACATACATTGATTATATGAGTGGACGAGATCCACATGCATACATACATTGATTATATGAGTGGACGAGATCCACATGCATACATGTATTGATTATATGGGCGGACGAGACCCACTTGCATACATGCATTGATTATTACTGTTGGATGTTATCCGCATGCACATAGGTATTGACTACCTTGTTGGCACATATACAGACCCGGTCACCCTAGATATCATAGTATTACCTTTATGATATAGTTGACATAGGATTCGTTGTTTATTCGATTTCTATCTGTTGATATTTTTCTACTCACGAGTTGGCAACTCACCCCCGTTGTGTTACAGTTCTTGCAGGTTGACCGCTTGGATCAGTAGCGGCTTCGCTGGTACACAGTTTTATTCGGGCGTTTGCATTGGTAGGTAGGACATTTGTATCGTACTCACTCTTGTATCTATATTTCTTATTGTATCTAGTTAACTCCATCAATAAAAACTTGTAAATTGTATAAGTAATGAGACTTAGTGGGATTGTGGTTGCGAGACTTAGAGCGAGGGGTTTTCCGCTACTTGTGATTTATATGTCTTTCTTTTCTTTATCTTTTGTGGTGAACTTCGTCATTGGGCGTCGTATACTTATATATATTGTCTTTCATGGTTGTGATCCGCCGTTTGGCGAAGAGCTAACTCCCGCTTGGGGATGCCATTATCATTATTATGTATTTGTGGTTTTGGATCGAAATATACAAAAGAGGTGATGCCAAAATTTTTTAAAAAGACGAAACATGTTTTCAAACTAGTAAATTTCACTTACATCATTCATGTTCCTTTTCTACGCATTAAGAAAACTTGATTTCATTATACCTTTATTTCAAAACTTCACCTCCTTTATTTTTCTTAAAAGGTTTAGATTTCTGGGTTTCAGCTTACTTGAATTCCGTTACGCCTTTAGACGTTGCGTGATTCAAGTGATGGTCACGAGCTAATATTTCGGGTCGTGACAAGTATCCGCTGAAAAACCTCAGGAGACAACACTCCTCCTACTAGGGACACCTAGAGGTTTAATGGCTTATTGCACGAGCTCAGTGCAATCGCGATTCCCTGTGAAAGTGAGGATAGGTTTTTTCGAGAATAAATTGGTTTTGCTCGGGACGAGAAAAAGAGTTTGACTTCATCAAAAACGTAGATGAACCTTATATCTACAAGAAGGTTGCAGAGAGTAAAGTTGTCTTCCTCGTATTGTACGTGGATGACATACTCTTGATAGGAAATGATGTTCCTATGCTGCACTCGGTCAAGCTCTTCGTATCACATAGATTCTCAATGAAAGATCTAGGTGATGCCTCCTGCATTTTGGGGATTAGGATCTATAGAGATAGATCTAAACGGATACTGGGATTGTCCCATTCCAGGTATATTGACACCATACTAAAGAGGTTTAGTATGGAAGAATCCAAGCATGGGAACCAACCCACGATCTCTGGACCCACTCTCTCCAAAAAGATGTCTCCTAAGACTGATTTGGAGAGAGCTCACATGCAAGGGATACCCTATGCTTCGGCAGTAGGCTCTATCATGTACGCGATGCTATGTACCAGACCCGATGTAGCATACTCACTAAGTGTAGTGAGTAGGTATCAAGCAGATCCAAGAGAGAGTCATTGGACAGCTGTGAAGAACATTCTCAAGTACTTAAGAAGGACTAAGGAGATGTTCTTGGTGTATGGTAATGGAGAACTCCAGGTGGAGTCCTTTACCGATTCAAGCTTCCAAAGTGATAAGGACGACTCTAAGTCGCACTCGGGATTTTTCTTCACCATAAATGGAGGGGCGGTTTGTTGGAAGAGTTCCAAGCAAGAAACCGTGGCAGACTCGACGATAGAAGCTGAATACATCGCTGCCAACGATGCTGCCAAAGAGGATGTCTGGATGAAGAAGTTCATCACTGAACTTGGTGTGGTTCCATCCATTGAGCATACAATACCTTTGTATTGTGATAACAACGGAGCTGTGGTTTTGGCCAAGGAACCCAGGTCCCATCAGAAGTCCAGACATATTCTGAGGCACTATCACCTGATCCGGGAGATAGTTGATCGCCGCAAGATCGAGCTCAGGAGAGTTGACACGAAGGACAACACTGCGGATCCACTCACGAAGGCCATAACCCAGATACAATTTGATAGACCTTTCGGAATGTTGGGTATGAGATACTACAACAGCTAGCCTTAGTGCAAGTGGGAGATTGTTAGTTGTATATATGTCCTAGAGGCCATTGCTGTACATATGATGTATATTATAGTGGATGCTTGGATATATAGAGAGAGGACTTTCTTTCTCGATATAATAGTATACTATCTGGTTTCACTTTATCTAAACATGTTGACCTGTATTGGTTTATTGTCTTGCTCTCACATGTTGATAAAGCCCTTAGGATATGTACTCGACTATTAGGACTATGATGCAGATCATACTGGTGGGGCCAGGGTAGTCCAAGAATACATCCTATAACTGTTCCTAGTCGAGGGTGTATCGAGACAGTGCATTGATACACCAGAGTAGACTAGCGTATACGCATCTTGACCCATATGATGGGCGATGGATGATCCCATATCCATCGGTGTTTGACATCAAAAATGGTGTACGGGTGCTCAGTAGAGACTGGGTACACTGAACGGACTCGCCGAGAACTCCTAGATGGTATTATACCTATCGTCAGATAGCAGTTCTCTGGTGACACTGGTACAGATTAGTCTGTAAACCCGAGATCGTCATAGAGTCTTGTGTGATTCCCACTGTGCTTTGATTTCCACCTTATCACGTCCAAGAAGGCGTGCAAAACGGTGGATTTTGGGTACGGTCCCGAATCACATGGAGGCAATGAGCGATAGGAGGGGTTTCGTCTCTCCCGGTATTTGGAGTTGATGTTGCGCTGTATTTGATTGGGTATAACTGGAAGTCCCTGGCTAGGGCTGATATGGAGTGCTACTGGTAAGAGTTATCAGTAGTTTCTCGACCCGTTATGAGCCTCACATCGACACGACTTATCGGTTACTGGGGTCTGACGTTTACCACCCCTAGACTGGATATGCGACATATGAAACAAAGAAACCGGACTGTACGGTAGTGTTACTGATTGGCTCGACAAGAGTTTTGACAGCTTCGCTAGTTTTCTTCTGATCGCTCAATACTTGAGTGGTCGTTACGTTTAGCTGACCGCTTGCAACTTGTGGGTGTTGATATGATCATCACCCACTGCCGGCGTATTGACGAGTTTTAGAGTCCCACATAGGAGTTTCCTAGCTCAGGCGAAACGATGTGGTGTGCATATGAGATATGCGTGGGACTCGATTGAATGCGAGTATGTGATGTCGTATATTAATCGGGCGTTTTTCTATTGGTCAAGTCGTATGTAATATGACCGGTTTGTTAAATCAAGTGTTGATTTAACATTTGACTTTTAGTTTAATTCTTTATTTAAACCCTTTTCTTTGTTGAAGATGTATGCATGCATGTATGCACATGTTGATGTGCATGGACACATACATACATACATGGATGTGTATCATGGTTGATGATACACTATATGGTGGCAATGCAAGACTCACATGGTTGTTAATATATATATATATATATATATATATGTGTGTGTATGTATGTATGTATGTATGTATGTATGTATGTATTTATTTGAGTTAAAATTAAAGATTATTCACTCATGGTTAATGTTTATCTTCATTTGACTTTTTGACCATTCTAGACCTAACTTTTAACGATGAGTTAATTCTCTTTTGGATTCTAAACTCAATCAAAAATATCTAGATATTATCTAACCATGGTTTGAGGTGAGAAGAATATAATATGATTATTTCATTCTCATCTCTTTTGATGTTGATTATTCATCACAAAATCTTATGAGCTAAAGCTTAGCCATCATCTTCTTCTTCCTCTCTCTCTTAAGTTTTCATTTGAGTGAGTTAGTTAAAAAGAAAGAGTTTTGATTAGAGAATACAAACCAGCTCATCATTCTACACACATCTAGCCCATCTGTGTAGGGTGTTTGCTACACTTTTTCCATGGATCAAGTAAAGCAAGGAGCTTTGGGCAAAGGGACTTCGAGTGGATCATCGTGGACTTGGAAGGTTGCTAGCGATCCGTTCCAAACTCTCAAAGGTCTAAGGAGTCAACAAGGGAGGTCTACAAAGGTTGTAATCTCAATACTTAGTGATAGAATCTTCTTTGTATGTGATACAAGTTCTTGTTACCCTAAATATTCTAGTTAAGATTCTTGGTTTGTTTGCTTTGCATCTCTCTAAATTTTAAAGTGGCATGAGTGATACTACCAAACCCTAGACTAGGTGCAAGGGAAACCCAACAAATCCATACCTAAAATGATATCGAAATTCGATATATCCAGCACCTTGAAGTCAGCATAGAATTCTCTGTTGCAGGCGACCATTGGGCACAGGTCGTATCCCATTATTGCCTTTAGAACGCCGTTCCCTGAACTGACATTCCAGCTAGATACGAGAGGTTTGACTGGAATCGCATGAGTTCGGACGAACCGTTGCGATATAAAGCAATGAGATACTCCAGTATCGAAGAGTGCTAGTGCAGGAAGTGAGGCTACTAAGTTTATACCTAAGTTATGTGGGATAGGTTTTAGGTACAAGAAAAAGATATATAGATATGTATATAGACTGAAGGAATGTTTTGAAAGGAAAGTGTTATTAGTAATGACTTGGACGGTGGCTTCAGCTTCTTCCACAGTCATAGTGAAAACCTGTCGCCTCGGCACATTCCTCCTTGCTGTAGGAGCATTCCTTTGCCCATTCCTTTGTACTTGAGATATGTCCCGTTGGGCTTGATGGAACTGACGAGGAGGAGGTGCAGTTGGTCCAGGAGGAGGTGGAGCAGGGAGAGCAAGTCATGGAGCAGGTGCCTGGATGGCTGGGCGCTGCTAATAAGTGATTGCTGGCCTGGGTACAGGATTTGGATTGTGTTTACGTGGACAAGACCCAATGTCATGAGTAGTTGAGTCGCAGACTAAGCAAAGGCGATTTGCGCATCGGCAGTCTTTTGCCAGATGTCCATCCTTCCTGTAGTAAGTGCAAAAGGCTAGGTTGGGCCGGTTGTTCGGTACTCCAAGTCTACTGGGCATAAATTGTGCCCTTGAAGAGGCTCCTCCTGCAATCTGAGTGGCAGGGCGCTTCATCCCGGCAGATTGAGGTCTTCCCTTCATCTTCACCACTGCCTCGTATCGGCGGGCAGCCTTCAGGGCCATCTCGTGGGTTAGGAAATCCTCTGTAGCTAAGGCAGCTTGGATTTCCGAATCTAACCCTTACTGAAATCTTCTAGATCTTATCTTAGCGGTTGGTATCAAATATGCCGCGAACCTGTTAAGGTCTTATGTTGACTGTGTAATATGTGATATTTGAAAATCGAACATTGAGACATATCTTACCTACCGAGCATGGTAAACTCAGCTTCATATCCATCCACTGATTTGGTCCACATAGAACCCTGTTGTAGGTGGATGAACTGCTGCTCCATGTCGAATCGGGCAGTCTCAGGGAAGTATTTCGCGTCGAACATGTACCAAAGATTCCTCCATTCCATCGGTTGGTCAAGACGGCTTTCTTCCGCCTTCCACCAGACTCATGCATTGTCAATGAGCTACAGCTTCGTAACTCGAACCCAAGCGATCTCTGGCACTTGTGCCGCTACCAGATCATCTTCAATGCTTTGAGCCTACTCCTCAGCTTACAGAGGGATTTCTTTTCCCAAGAATTGCTTAGGGTGCAAAGCCCGGAATTGCTTTACCCCAGGTGCTTCTGCCTCTAAACGGTTCATCAAAATAGCAGTCTGCTGCTGCTGTCCCTCCAGGAGGCTATGGATCTCCTCAAGCAGTACCGTCTGCTCATTGATCAAAGCAGCGATGGTAGGTGTAAGCGGTAGAGGTGGTGGTGTGTTGTTGAAGTTGGTACTAGTGTTGTTTGGGGAATCCATAACCTTGAAAGAAAAATTTGGGTTAGGACAGATTCAAAGTATATGAAATTGAAAGATTCAAGGAATATGTAAAGAATGATTTTAGTTGTTAATTCTTGTGTTATATTGCTTAGGACTTCTTGCAGATTGACCCGCATGTCCATACAGAACTGATCTGCATATCTATACAGAGCTGACCTACATGGGCTACCAACAAAACCAGTCACGCCCCGCTTCTCGGTGTACGGCAAGAAGGCGCGACGGGGCTCGCTACGTATTTATTCAGAAATAAACACGCTAAGCGTAATTAAGTAATATAAAGTAAAGTATACAAGAGACAGAAATGTAAATGAACATCAACTTTATTTATTAAACATTCTTTTAAAAGTACAACTGAAATATAAATATATGAGTAGAAAGCAATGCCTAAACAATGGCATAACTGAAATAAAATAAATATGTACAAGTGTCTAAAGCTCCGGGTCAAAAGCAAACTGCTCCAAATCCTCAGTGCTGGGCTCGGTCTCTAATGCGTCCGAATCACCTGACAACATTCCAAAGAAAGAAGAAAGGAATGCCGTCAGCGCACAATCGCTTGGTAAGTCCCAAAGATGGGTAGAGATAGAATAGACAGAAAGAGAATAAGACTAGTAATATTTGATTGTATTGTTAATGCGGTTGTTTGTAGTTTGGTACAGAATAGGTCAGTGTATACGAGAGAAGTCCCACTAATCCGGAGACTAAGGTATACGGAGCACAAGGAACCGTTCAGCCACGGTACAACAGCAATGGATATTCAGGTTAGGTGCATTAAAGTTACAGTCTCGTGCAACTTCTAACACATTCCGTACCAATCTACCCCTTTATAAATCCGGCGATGTCTTTTGTATTGATTTTATTATTTTTTTATATAGATGGATGACTTGCCGAAACCATGATATCGGTAAATGGAATGGATAAATGGAGAGTCATGTAGACGGAGTATATCCATGGTTTGGTTCGGTCAATATAGATTGAATAGACGGATTCATAGATTCATGTTGTATTGTAGTTTACACTTGAATCATATTCAAGTCAGATTGATTAGATTGAGACTCAATCTGAGTCAGACACTTTGAAAAGAAATTGAAATCCTGAATTAGTTTTGATATTATCGGTAACTGCTGCACATGGACGGCAGGATTTGTGTCTTTTTCTAAGACAATTACCGTATTGATAACACCGTTTGTTAGATTGTCTAGCTTAGATAGGCAAGCACCCACATTCTCCGGCTCCCTGAGGCTCAAGAGAATCGGTCCCGTTTAAACCTATATTTACTAGGGTCCTTATTGTAATTTAGCATAACTTGAGGGGTTTTATGTATAAATAATTTTGATATGTTTTCAAAATACACCTCAAGCATTTGATTATCGTCTTTAGGGTTTTCATAGATGTATATTTTATAAATGTGAAATTTCTAGTGAGTAAAACCTAGTTTTCATAGTACATGGTATTTTATTGAAATATTGGAATTGTTTTGTATTTGAATGGTATTTTCATGTAATGGTGATTCCTTTGATTTAGAAAACTTGGAATATTTATATAATATAATTAAAATAGATATTTTTATAATGGTGTTATATACATATATATATATATAATAAAAATAAGTTTTATTTATTTTTGTAGAAATCTCATTTTATAAAGAAAAATACATTAAAATTCCATCGAGATCGAATGCTCCTTTCGGAGGTTTGCATTTTGCTCTATTAGGCCCGAGGATGTGCGATAAACCGCACCATCCCAAACAGGATCTCCAAAAGTGGGTTGTAGAGGCGCAATTGCAAGGAATTGTTTAACACATTTTTAAAGAAATGGTTTTGCAAGTTTGAAGGTATTTATATGTAATGTCATATTATCCCATAACTAATGTCCCAAAATTTCATCGTACTATGTCAAATATGTGTATTGTGATGAGTTAGGTCATTACCTCGTGAGTTGTCTAAAGGTAATACAAGTATTATGTTGATTTATGTCGAAACTAAAGTATGTGGTATTTTACCGTAAAAATACAATAAAAGTTGCATAAAATATTCTTTTGAGATGAAACTTGTTTTAATGTGTTTTTTAATGTTTGTTAAACATTATATGAGAGTTTGGTATTTTATTGATTGAGAAAAATACAATTTTTAAAGGAAAACCGAATCGGAAGTCGAATTAACTCCACTTCAGTCGGGTTTTAGAAATTAAAGTTTGTAGAGTTGAAGAAGGGAGGGGTAGAGGAGACTTACTGGCTAAAGAACAAGAGAAGAGAGAGAAGAAGCTAAGGAAGGTGTTGAGGCATCATTTCGTCGCCGGAATCTCCTCGGAACTTCGCCGGAACTTCATCCTTTGCTAACTCCACTTGCGCACTATAAGGACTTGAGAATTTTTGAGAGTTTTGGCAGGGAATTTCTTCGTGAGGATGGGTAAAATGGACTGTGGTATTTATAGAGAAAATTAGGATTTAGAGGGTTAAAGAATACATTAAAATTTGCATTAAAAATTGGTTTAAAGGGCATTTTATTGTTCTCTGGATAAATTCAGAGTAAACAAATAATATGGGGGTAGTGGGGTAGGCCAAGAGGTGCTCGGGTGAAAATATGAGAGAATACGGTTTAGCCCGGCGGTGCTGGTCCCATACGCATGTGTCGCCGGTCCAAGTCTGGTGGAATGAGCTTGGATTGGTTCCACGTGTTGGTATCGCTTAGTATTCTTTAGTGCACATGTTTGATTAATCTATAACTTAACATATTACGTGCAGTGCACGTGCAAACCCTTGGGCTTCTAAAAGATTAAAAAAAATTAAATAAAAAGATAATGTGGCTGGGGGGATTCGATCACAGGGGCAACGTCACAGCAATGCAAAGCTTTACCAATGTGCTACAAGTACTTTCTTGCTGTTCAAAAGTAAAACTAATACTTATACTGTACACAGGATTGCAAATACCCCAATTGTACATTAACATTTTTACAATTTTCTGTACATTGAAATTGGAGTTGTTACAACTATGTCATGGTTAAAAAGAATTACACCGTTGTTAAATGCACCTTACCTAACCATCAATTGATATAGGTAAATTTCATAAACATAATTTCAAAAGGTTATATCTTACTTTATGAAATAAACGTACAAATATATCTGTTTGAAACTGGTGCATGAAAACGGATATTCAAAACCAAATATTTGCCGTAAGGCAAGACCCGGACGATTTCCTCAAATATCACCAATTACAAAGAATTTTGATATATTGAGGATCTAATCACCCAATTTCCAGTATCTTACTCGCACTCAGCATCTGTAATGCCATACAGATGTGAGAATCAAGTCTGGTAAATACATGCCCTGGAGTCAGAATCTAATTGGGAAAACGGTTTTCAATTAACACCGCACTGTAAAACTGAAACATGAAAATGTTTCGAAGGGGTGGCCGGGTATTCCTAGTAATATCTCTTCCACTATCCAAATTTATGATAGTAACCGTATATTTCCTTGCCCTCAGCCCAATCCCTTTATATGTCTTTACTTCTTACCTTCTGTACACTATGAAAGCCTACCCTAGCACCAGCAAGGGGTTTTAGTGGCGTCAAGCATGCCGAATTCAAATTTTTATAGGTGCTAAGCTAGACTAAACAAGATCTTTAACTAGTTGATTAGGGTTTGAAGTTTGATATAAACAAATAAAGAGAAGGAAATAAGGTTATACCCTTGTAGATCGAGTCATTCTCTTCTCTAGCTCCGGGTTTTGGTCCACGCGACTCCACTAGGCTCCTCTTCAAGATGAAAGAACCTCCTTTGTGATCTTCGCGCCAAAGACGATCCACCCGAAGTCCACTAGCTCAAGCTAACCCTTCACTAATCTCATTAGTGAAGACAACACACCACATCAAATGGCTAATCTAATGTGAGATGATGAAGTAGGGGTTTGATTTGCTCACTAGGGTTCTCACAAGTTCAATGATTCACATCACATGTGAGGGTTTGAGCTTGGAGGTGAGGTGAAGAAAATTGTGGAGAGCAAGAGGGAGCAAGAGCTCAACTCAAGAAAGCAACTCCAGAAAATATCACAAGTGTAGAATGAAGTGTTGTGAATGGCAAGCCTTGACCCCCACTCATTCAAGCATGGAATTATTGCAATATAAAAGTGCAACCATGCTTGAATAGTGAGTCAAGATGAATAAACAAACAATAAAATCCCATGCCTAACAATGCTTCACAAAGCCTCCTCATTTTCCACCTCATTTCTATTTTTCACAAAAATAGAAATCATATGCCATGCTTCACACACACACACACACACACACACACACACACATATATACATATATATATATACACACACACATTAATATATATATCAAATATACATTAATATATATACACTTTAATAAAGCAATTAGTGAGCTAATGATATTAGTTAATACATAATCATATCAAATATAATTTATATCAAATTATTAAATCAACACTTGATCTAATGATATGGTTATATTATATATGACCGACTAATATCATTTATCTGTTTGTCACATTATCAAATCAACACTTGATTCGATAATCTGGTTATATCACATATAACCTAACCGACAACATATAACTGCTAGATTAGAATACAGTATCACATACTCGTATTTAATCAGGCCCACGCACATATCAACATATATGACCTACTTCGTTTCGCTTGAACCAAGAAACTTCTGTGTGGGACTATAAAGACTCCTCAATATGCCAGCAGTAGGTGATGATCATATCAGTCGCCTACAAGCTGTCAGCGGTACTAGCTGGACGTAACGGCTACCCGGGTATTGAGCGATATGAAGATCAACAAGCAAGCTCGTCCATACTCTTTATGAATCCTATTAGTAACAATACCGTACAGTTCGATCTCTTCGTCTGATATGTCGCATATAAAGTCTAGGGTGGTAAACGTTAGACCCCATTAACTTGATAAGTTATGCCGATGTTTGGCTCATAACAGTTTGAGAAACTACTAATAACTCTTATCAGTAAATCTCAGCAACCATGACCAGGGATTTTCAGTTATAGCCAATCGAGCATATCGCAACATCAACTCCTAATACCGGGAGAGACGAAACCCCTCATATCGCCTATTGCCTCCATGTGACTCGGGACTGTACCCAAAATCCACCTGTTTGCACGTCTCCTTTGAGCCGTGGTAGGGAGGAAATCAAAGCACGGTAGGAGCCACACAAGACTCTATGACGATCTCGGGTCTACAGACTAACTTATACCAGTGTCACAAGAGGGCTGCTATCTGACAATAGGTATACTACCAACTAGGAGTCCTCGGCGCGTCCTATTCGGTATGCCCATTCTTAAATGAGCACATGTGTACAATCTTTGATGTCACACACCAATGGTTGTGGGATCAACCATCGCCCTCTAAGGGACAAGAAACGTACACACTAGTCTACTCTGGAATATCGATGCCCTAGTCTCGATATTCCTTGGACTAGGAACAAATTAAAGGATGTACTTTTTGACCACCCTGGCCCTACTAGTATGATCTCATCATAATCATGGTGGTCAAGTACATATCCTAAAGGCTTTATCAACATGTGAGAGTAACACAGTAAAGAATACCAGTCAATATGTTAAGATAAAGAATAACCAAATAGCATACTATCATGTTGATCAAGAAAATCCTCTATATATATGTCCAAGTGTAACGTTTTAGATTTCGTTTTGTGATTGTTTCTGATTTTGGGTGAAATTCGTCGGTATTTTCTGTTTTATACCGACTGTGATCAAACGGCCATATCGACTTGCCAGCACCTAGTTTAGCAAAAATAAAGCCAGTGTGCAAAGTTTGGGAGTATATGGGACGTTTTGGTCCAATTTGAATTTTTCCCAATTTTAATGTTATTCTAATGCGGTATTCACATTTTGGAAATCTTCTCTTTGCGTCTTTTCTTTAAATTTTTCTTAAGTTAAACTAAACCACATAATATCTAATTGATTGTATGGACATGGATTTAAAGGAAAAAGAAAAGAAAAGAATAGAAAAGAAGATGCATGGATGTGTGTGTAGTGTGAATGCATTAAATTGCATTATTGCTTGGAAATTACTAGGAAACCCTCACCCTCTCTCTCCTTGGCCGAGCTCCCTCTCCCTCTACTGCCTTGTGCTTTATTTCCTCTCTTTTCCTCACTAAAACCTTCACAAATCCTCAAACTCTCTCAAAAGTTCACAAATTTCTTCAAAATCTTCACTTTTTGCCTCTTGCTTGCTTTGGAGTGCATAAAGCTTGGTTCTTTGTGTTCTTTGGTGTAGGTAAAATTCTTTTGTTGTTCTTTAAGTGTTTTTAGTGTAGTTTAGCATTTTAATTGCAGTTTAGAATGTTTAATTAGGTTTTGTAGGGTAATATCGTATTTTAGTGTCGGTTTGTGGCATCTAGAACCTGCTGTGATCCGGGAAGTATACTGAAAAACTAAACAAAATTGTAGTGTTGTACTAGGGAATCTAGAGCACCACCTAGAAGATGGACCCCAGGCCACCGGCCAGGGCCGGCGACGGCAAGAAGGCGGGCCGGCGATGCCGACTATGGTGTAGAGTTAGGGTTTGGGTTTTTGTCTGTTGGTGTCTGCAGTTATTTGGGTTCTGTTGATCTTGTTTGTTTGTTTAGTTTTCACAGTAGGCAAAATCTGGGATCACTTGGGTAGTTTCTAGTGTTTTGTGTCCGCGCGATATGTGATACGACACGGGTCATGCAGTTTATGTGGTTTTGTTCTTAAGTTGTTTTCGTCGTGTCGCTACGCATGTTAGCCACGATACGAACACTTAAGAGGTGGTTGTGTGTTGTTGTGTCGGTTAGGTGTAGCTTGTTCGTGTTTTAGAGTTATTATTAATATATATATGTTGTTGTTTTATTGTTGCAGGTTCGCAGGCGGAGACTACGGACACTGCCACAGGGGGATACAGGTGGTAGGATTCTTCTAGCTTGGAGTGTTGGTGAGTAGATTTAACATCTATAGGGGAATCGCCCGCATGGCGTTATGCGTCTGGGCTAGAAATATTTACATTGTCGCATATTCTATGTCATGTTTAGAATTACGCAATTACCTTTCTGCTTAGTGATAGATGTGCTTGGACTAGTATCCTTAGGTCACTGCACTATTATTGACGGCTCAGATTGCGAGAGCACTGATTGTATACCACACACATCGTCAATAATTGCCATGTCATGCACAACCCACATATAGAAATGATATTGTCTGGTTAGGGACATTGTGACTTTGATACATATTTCTTATCGTATATAACTTAGACTTTGATATGCTAGTTACCTGTTTACCTATAGGGTATCGTACCATTAGTGATAGGTACATACACACCTAAGGACATAGTTACAGGTGTACCTTGCATTTCATATTTTACTTATACCTGGTAGGTATATCACATCATCATATAGGTGATACCTATATTTCTGCTATACCATTCATGTGTTCATATATATCTGGTTATAGCTATGCTTTTCCTTTATACGCTTTCATTACAGTTTATATGTTGCGTATACTTTATTCATGGATTATCGCATTGTTATATGGATTTTTTCATGATGTTTTCTGAATTTAGGGACCGTGGGAGTTCATGAAATTATGCATACATTGAAAAACCCGGTTTCCTTGTTATGATATTTTAGCAGCCACCATGAGATTTGTCGTGGACGATGTGTATACCCTACGCGAGGAAAAGAGGGATCCGTGTACGGGTACATGGTGGGGCCCGGAGGTACCCCGAAGCAAGAACGTTGTCGCAGTGTAAGTCGACGTCGCGATGGAGGCGATGAGGCTTAGGGGAACCATACTTTCCGGTGACAGGACCTATGACTCAGCGGCTATCGAGTGGATACCGATAGGAGTCATGTGCGTATGGATACGTCAAGAGGCGAGGGTCAGAGCTAGGCACTCGAGCTCTTGGGATAGCGTATGATACGTACTTATCAGGGGGCCAGTCATGGAGACAGCACCTGATGGATCAGTATTTCTGTGTCGATGCTTGGCACATTGGTTTCATGATATTTCTAATTACTTTTGTATATATAACAGGGGATTGAGCCGCTGTTATATATACCCATACACCAATATTAGTGGAATGGGACGCTAATATATGTGTATTGACCTCATCATATTTATCTATGACATTATATTTAGGATGTTAGAATTGTGCTGGAGATTTGATTCAGGATATAAGAGATTCATTCGAGATATGTGAGATCCACTTGCTGTTGTACATTTGATATATGTGAGATATGCTTGATATTGTACATACGAGATATGGGAGATCCATTTGCTGTTGTACATTCGAGATATATGAGATATGCTTGATATTGTACATACGAGATATGTGAGATCTACTTGCTGTTGTACATTCGAGATATGTGAGATCCACTTGATGTTGTACATGTGATATATGTGAGATATACTTGATATTGTACATACTAGATATGTGAGATCTACTTGGTGATGTACCTTCGATTGATGTGAGATCTACTTGATGTTGTACATTCGATACCTATGCGAGATATACTTGATATTGTGCAGTTGAGGAGATGTGACACTTAAATGATATGAGAGCCAATTTGGGGGCTGATTTAAGGAATTAGGATTTGATTTGTCTTGCTGGATTGTGATCCTACCACGATGTCAGGATTCCGTGGAAATGCATATTTCACTCCATACCTCACCTTTATATACTTGTGCACTGTTCCATGTATTAGGAGTACCTGTGAGTTTACCTTTCATGAGTGTTGCACATTTACTTTCTCATATCCCCGGTGCATGATTATTGCATACTGTTGTCATATCATTATTGCTTTATATATTGGTGGTACTTGTTAGTGTACTTTCCATTATTTCGTACTCATATGACATGTTATTACTGCAATTTCATATCTTAGATTCATGCTGTACGTACATTCCTGCAATTACCTGCATATGTTATTTACTATTCACGAGTTGGCAACTCACCCCCGTTGTGCCACAGGTATTGCAGGTGTTTCTCCAGAGTAGTCGAGGCAGGCTATTCATTTATCATCTTTTGCTACAGATACCGCATCGGCTCACAAAGTGTTGTTTTGCTTAGGTGGGTTTTGGTGGTTATCTGTATATTTCGTATTGTATAATCGTTGTATCTTGTACTCTCCATCTACTACTAGCATGTTGTGACTTAGAGACTTGGTGAGGACGATGTTGTATATTATTGTGGATTTGTGCCTTTTATACAGTTTTCTTTCTTATGTCTCTTATTTCTTCGCTACGGCGTCGTATATCTGTTGTAGTGTTGTTTTCCGCCATTAGGCGTGGATTTTTCTCCCGTTTGGGATGATTTATTTTATATTTATGTTGTACCCTTTTTGGGGGCTTGTTTTACAAAGGGGGTGCTGCCAAAATTTTAAAGAAAAAGTGGACTCTTTTAAAGAATTTGGGTTATGATTTCAAATGTTTCAAAAACTTTCATTATCTTTTCCGTACTTTCATGGTTTAGATTTCTGGGTTTTGGCTTTCTTTTACTGCGTTACGTCTGTAGGTGTTGCGTAGTATTAGGGCCGTCACGTGCCAATTTCGGGTCGTGACACCAAGCATCCACTATAATATACATCACATGTACAATAATGGCCTCTAGGGCATACATATTCCTAACACACCATATTTAGGCTAATTGGTTTTCTTCCTTTCTTACCATTTGGCACCTGCCTATGGTTTGGAAGAAGACTATCCAATAATCATAATAGGTGTACTCTCCTAATACTAGGAGCTCTCGCAACCTGAGAGAAGGTAAAGAGAAAAAACAACCGAATAATCGTATTCAATTTCTCTAGAACTGGAATCCATCCTCGAACTGAAACAAGTTTCTTTAAGTTCGTATGTTACTAAACGATGGAATATCCAAGCAATATGGATCTTCGTAGTGATATGGAGAGTTCTGGAGAAATGCAAAGGGGAAGTAGGAGTAGCAGGGATATACGCGGCTTCATCGTGAATGATAGTAGTCGCAATTTCCTTTGCACTCACTCTAATCCCTTTATATGTCTTTATTTCTTACCTTCTGTACACCACACTTAGGCTAATTGGTTTTCTTCCTTTCCTACCTTTCGGCACCAGCCTAAGATTTGGAAGAAGACTATCCAATAAGTGTAATAGGTGTACTCTCTTAATACTAAGAGCTCTCGCAACCTGAGAGAAGGGAAAAAGAAAAGACAACCAAATAATCTTATTCAATTTCTCTAGAACCGGAAACCATCCTCGAACTGAAACAAGTTTCTTTGAGTTCGTATGTAACTGTACGATGGAATATCCAAGCAATATGGATCTTCGTAATGATACGTAGTGTTCTAGAGAAATGCAAAGTTGAAGTAGGAGCGGCAAGGATATATGCGACTTAATGACAATCCAAAAGCCAAAGTGTTTAAGAAGGTTCGGTTAACTTGGTTCATGAGTTGTAGTCTAAGGTCAGGCCATGGTCATTACCAAAGAGAGAGAGAGAGAGAAAAGAAACACTCAGCATGCACTCTAACCTAGATTAGATTGGTTAATCACTCTATCTAATCAGGATGGCTCCCACCATTTTCTCGAATTCTCCTTCAAACCCTAAAAGGAGAATTAGTCGGATCATCTGAAAATCACCCGAGGAGTAACATCCACTCATCAGTGGGAATCGGGATCCAACTATTATCGCATGATAACTTGAAAGAAGCTACTCAAGTCACCACACTCCAGAAGGTATGCGCATGCCTGTCAAGTTTACTTTATGTTTGAAACCCCCGATGTGGTTTTTTCCCCAAGCGCTTATGACCTTGACTTTGGCCAACAAATCATAATACGCAAGTCAAGTTCTACCCGTCATTATCCATATTGATTTAGACTCACCCGCACACACCCTTGACTTTGGCCAACAAAGTGGTACGATGTCCTAAACCAATACATCTATTTATGCTACGGATAAGCAACACACAGCTACCATTCACGATGCCTTGACTTTGGCCAACAAACACCGCATGAATACTATGTGCTACTTATTCAAAACGATAGAGGGCTACGGATGGTTTTTGGCGAAAAACATTTAACTTAATGAACTTGATATCATTGAAGGAACTCGAGTGGTTTTACAAATGTATAGTAGCGCAAACTTTTGCTAAAGAGGTCACTCCATGTGAAGAGATCTAGGCTCTTTCCTCATCGAGTGAGGTGCAGGATATTCCTAACTGAATACTACGATGCAAAGCAAAAGAATCGACTATAGTGAAGTTATTACAATGACGCAAACTTTTGCCCAAGAGGTCACTCTCCATGAAGGGATCTCGGCTCTTGCCTCGTCGAATGAGGTGCTGGATATTCATAACCGACTACCACTGTGCAAAGAAAAAAGAAACGTCTGTAATAACAGTTTTCAAAAACTGGTTCCAACAACATCATTTAGGTTTATTTTTCCTTGCATTAATCAAAATTAACGCAGTCCCATTAATTAATCCATATCACGCTAGAAAAGAACGAAAATACAATGTACGTATATGCCATCCGCATTCGCCATGAGGCCCCGTCATGTACCGTTATGTTACTTAACTAATGGCAGAAAGGGGGCTGGACTAGCGCGGATGCAAAATATATACAACATCTACTAGTATACATAAATATATATAATATTCGTCCCGGGCATGATATAAGCAACATCACAAAAAAGCGATAAGCAACACAGAATAAAGGATAATCTAGGAGCCCCGAGTTTCATTTGAGCCGCAAATGTGACCCGGCGTTCCCTGGTCATGTGGATAGCCTGTGCAATGTATAACAAAGACCCCTATCAATACGGCAAGTTGCCTGCCAATCCCAGAAGTGAGGCAGCCCCAATCAACAAAGTGAATAGGTCACCCAGCACTTCACGAAACCCGGTAACTTAAGCACCCTTCCATGGGTCATCATATACCCCCTACGAGTGCAGCGAATAGCCCACCAATTCTAGAGTAAGGCCCCCTCCGTCTCAACGCCATGAGATGCGGGCTCGTTGCCCTCTAGAATCCGGCTATTCGAGCACTTCTCCGTGGGGTAATCCTAGTACAGAAAAGAAAAACATATATACAATGGTGACATCGACCTCAACCCGGCCATGCCCCAATAAAAGAATATACAAACTGGAGGAAATGGCAGTCCACAAGTCGGACGCTCGCTCCGCAATAATGAATATACAAATGAGTCTAAACTGTACAACTACAATTGCATAAGAAGCTATCCCACACGACAATCCGAACAAACCATCACAGATAAAAACATCACAGCAGTATAAGCAAGTATGTGCGACCCCATCTAAATGACATATAGCAAATAAACAAAGTTTAAAAAACACATACACCACATCACAGATATCAACGATGCAAAATTTTAACTTTTGAAACTTTCTAAGTTTCCCCAAAGCAAAGACAACACTAAGTGAAATCTGAGGAAATCAAACAAAACCAAAAAACACCAATTTTACAAAACCCAAGACACTGGATGAAAACGAGGTACATTGGTGAATAGTGAAAAGGCAGAATCGGGAAAATGGGGATTTTGGCCGGCCATTTCATGATGGAATTCCCTTGTTTTCATCGTGTGTCATATACATGTCTAAACTAAGCCTCTGCACTTATTTGGAAAAATTTTAGAGACCAAAAAAATTTCAGAACAGAGAGTGGGTTTTGAAATCAGAATTTTTCGGTTTTGAAACTAATGCATCATCAACTACTAATTTCTAATATTTGGGTGTCTCTGATACCATGTTAGGGTTCCTAGCACCCTGGCCGTCGACCGCGGCCGTTTGAGTACGAAAAATTTTGGGGTTTAAAAACTTAGTGCTAGAAACAAATACCTAGAATTGAAACCAAATATGAAACTAGCAATCTACAAAGGTGTTCTAGCTACCGTGATAGAATGTTTTACCAAAAGATCCATGTCCTTCGGTCTTCTACCCTCTTCCTTAGCTCCTTGAGGTCACCTTGATCGAGCTTGACCGCCGGTCTTCCTTCATCGAAGATGATCTACTTGAAGGATGTGGCTCATGGCTCTAGCTCCATACTAAGAATCTAGTGAAGCAATTAGAGACTCTAGGTTGCTAATCTAGAATGTCTAGGGATGTAGTGAGTTGCTCTGAGTGTGTATATCTCTCTTCTATCTTTGATTCTCAACATATGAGATGGTAGGGTAGAAGATGAAGAAGAAGGAGGAGGAGGAGCTCAAGAAAGGTAAGAGAAGAAAGATAAGCAAAATGGTGATAGTGTTTTCAAAAATGATCAACCATCAAGTGAGAGAAAATATGAAGTAAGGTTTTGTAAAACAATTTTTTCAATAAACATATTGTAACCATACTTGAATAGTTTGCACAAATGAGTTAACAATTCATTTGTCAACACTATTCAAGTATGGTTCTCACCATTCTCTCTTCATCGACTTTACACCTCATTTCCATTTAATTTAATAAATAGATAAACCAAAATGAGGTTTGTTCATATCATAATATTGCATTATTGTATTCCCCATTCTTATGCCTTTTACAAATAAACAGGTGCTTTTGACCCATGTCTGCTACTTAGTTACAGGTTACAGGTTCTCGGAGCAAAAACAGTGAAATGATGAAAAAGATGATACAAAGTGAGACTAAGACCAATAAATGGTGTAATCTTGATCAAGCCTACACAAAAATCAGTTCACAAAGTACGAGGCAGTGCAAGATTCAAGACTTCGTCTCGAAGCAACGGTAAAAGTCCACTACAACTATTCACTGGGAGATCTGGAGGAAACCTAGAAGTCAATTTGAGAAAAGAACTAAAGAAATAGGAAGCCAAAGTCATCAAGAAGCAGCACTAGAAATTTCAGCAAGCAAGACCACTGTTTGGTCGCGGAACCGCGGCCAAACCATGCCTGCGGCCGCGGTTTCGCGGCGCGGTTAAGCATTTAGAGGATAAAAATTTTACCATAATTTAAGGCGGCGCTGACTAGTCTTCCTAGGAGTATTTTTGTAAATGCAGACATGCGGCAATTGTAAACCTAGGGTTTTCTATGTCCTATAAATAGAGACCCAAATGCCTCTTTTGAGGCATGCCTCGTTTCATTAATAAAATTCAGATTTCTTTTGGAGAGCATCAATTTGTAAGTTCTTAATTTATTTTTCTGCCCTAGGTTAAATTTCTTATCTGCCCTAGTTAAATTTAATTCCTTGCCCTAGTTAGATAGTTAGATCTTTTATTCTCTTCCATAGATAAATGTTTTTCAATTCCCTAATGAGCGAGTAGTCTCCTCACTTGTTAGGGTTAGATTTGGGGAAGGTTTGAGAGATGAAGATCTCTCACCCCTTTCTTGCCCATCATATATAATTAATAGGACTCCATGCATATATGCACACACCGCTCCCTACGGCACCCTATCCCACGAGCTAGCGGTGATACCATAGTATAAGAGCCCGGTTGCGCGTGTTTTCCATGGAGGTTAGGATAAGGATTGATAAAGGAAGGACAAGAACCTAGAGGAAGAAACATCTTTCCAATTGGTTCTAATCCCTTTTATTAATAATTACCATAACTCCTAATAGATCCTAATATGGGTATAGAAAGCGGTGAGATTTATTGACTTTCCAAACTTAATCTAAACCTAACCCTAGCAAGATTTAGATCTAGATTAATTTAGTTTTTAGATTTAATTGATCCATTCACACCGTTTGGAATTAACTCGTTAGAGCAATTAGGAAATTCACAACATCCCTGTGGACCGACCCGTACTCACCGGCTAGCTACTAAGCGACGCGGTTCTTGATTGCGGTTACTAAATATATTTTTGAGAAAAATCAAATGGCGCCGTTGCCGGGGATGGCGTAGTATTTCCTTTTTGCAATTTCAGGTTAATATAAAATCATAAAAATCATTAAAAAAACTGAAAAAATTAAAAAATATATAAAAAATTTATCATTTTGTATTTTGTGAAGGGTTTCTTGTGTGAATCTTTGCAGGATAGACGGATCTGGAAAAATCCAGAGGGCGAAACAGAAATCGGTAGATCAGAACAGAGAGGGATTTCAACAACAGAACAGTAGAATTTTTCTAAGGGCTTGAACTGTACATCCCACCGATAAACCGCGGCCGGAAGCGGGTGTTTGCGGCGGAACCGCAGTCCCCCTGGGTCGTCATCGCGTAAAATTTGCACTATTTGTTTTATCTTTCCCTCCTCTGCAAATCCCCATATATCTTTTGCCAAATTTTCTGCAGGATTCTTTGCGCTTTAAAAATCTTCCCCCTTCCAAATAACAAATCTTGTGCAGGATTCTTTGCGCCGCACTTAAAATACAAAATTGATTGCAAGTGATTTTTTTTTTGTTGCATATCTTTAATCAGACTTTAAGGGGCTTGAGACCAATTCAGATTGGGTGGGGATTTCATCACCTTTTCCAGGACCCCAGAAATCACATAAGGCATTTGCATTGACCATATTTAATTAAAAAATACTAGACTCAACCCTAAGGACGTCGTGCTCAATAGGACAGAGAACTAGTTGTAGTCATCGGCCGTTAATCCTAACCTGAATTTGCGGTGTCTAGGAAAGTGTGTCTAAGGCGAGTGGTTACTTAATTAGGGCCACTACTTGTAGTGGAGAGCCTCCCACTCATATGGCACTTACCTGGCCGCAATTGGCGGTGAAGAGACGGTTTGAGGTCCTATTTCTAGCCCTTTGGAACAGTTAGGAGCTGTCTAGCTGACCTAGGTGACCCTAGATCTAGGTCTGATTGTGCATTTTTGGTTGATCAAAAGTGTGTCTAAGCCCTTTATCGAAAATCTTTTTTGCAAAAGTTCCAAATAAACAAAAAGGAAATTTTTTAAATTTTGTCGCTAAGCAATCCTTGCACCACCTACCTTCTTTCTCTTCTCCTTCTAACATCATGGGTACCCCACCTCATAAATCTCTTGCCGAACTTTGGTATCCTGAACCTAACTTTTCTTCGTATGTGAATTGTTTCGGTCGATTTAAGGACGATCCCTACATGCCCAAAATTTCTTTGAAAGATCAAATAGAAGTATCTAGGAGAAACAGTTCGACGTTGCAATCCACTTTGTGTCAACCATGTCAACCTTCACCGCCTTCGTACGTTGATACCACTTTTTCGAGTTCTGTTGTAACTCCTAAACCGATGTCTATTGCTGAGCATATCACACAATCTCGTAGCCGATCTGTCACTCCTCTCCACGCATCCAGTTATAAGAACCAACAAGTCCATTCACCTTTTTATACAAATGTTGATCCTACTCCTGTCCAACCATCCACTTCCTACCAGTCCTACCCGACTTTCCCACCTTCACTAGACATTTCTTCTATACAGCCAGTTGGGAGTTTCACGTATCCAAACAATTTCGAATCTTTTACCGAAACCCCTTCACAACCCATGTCTAGTTTGGAACAATCGTTGGAATCTTATATTTCAGCAACAAACAAAATGATTAGGAATGTGGATGCGTCCATTGCCGCCCTTCTGCAACCTAGTGAACCGGCAGCTAGTTTCCAACTAGCTCCAAATTTTCCATTGTATGAGGAGGCGGTTAGACAGAGTGAGAATTTGAGAAGAGAGAGTGAGTTCTACACCTTTCCAAATCAAACCTACCCATACCCAATTGAAGCCCACAACTCCGGTTTTCCATCGATTGTCCCAAATGATTCATAAGTTGAAAATAAAACATCTAACGAGTTGTGTAACTTTGTAGTGCTTGATTTGCCAGATTGTGAAGAATCCCTTTCGAGTGAAACCACACCTAATCCTTTCGATCTTTAGACCTCCACTCTAGAACCTGAATTGATAAATATCCATGCTTTTGATGAGGTGTCAGAAAAAATTGATTTTCACTTGATTGAGGATATAGACGCCGGGAATATTTTGGATGATGAACCCGTAGATTTGATTGAAATTTTATGTTCAACTCATCATCCCGAATCATTAAATGTTTCTCCTGAACCTCATATGCGTCTTGATTTTGATGATAATGGTATGGATAGGCTAAATTTTGAGGAGAATTATGAGGATAGTATTGAGGAGAGTATTGAGGATAATATTGAGGTTGAACCATTTTTGTTTGATGTGTCGGATTTTCCAATTCATCCTCCTGAACCTTTAACTGTTATATCACCCTCCCTCCTTTCCATTGTTCCGACCACGCAAAAGATCACGCTTGAAGACTGTGAGCTTGAAAAATTTCCCTTTGAATCTAACACAGTTCTCACAGCCGATAACACTTACGAGTGTTTCACTCTTTCGGACGATGTTGAAGACTCACCCCCGAGTTTGGGTCCTTTGAATTTTCAGATGAGTTAGTTGAACCATCAGACTCGGTTGCTTACGGTCGTTTCGAATCGTTGATGGAATCTTTCAAGTTCGAGACAGTTTACTACGGTGAGAATGAAACTATCCCTAATTCACTCCCTTTCATCCTTCCTATCGTTCCGACCGTGCAAGAGACCATTACGCTTTCATCTCCAATACCAAGTTCGACATACCCATGTTTGCTCACGATTCTTGAGGGATTTAATCTCATTTTTCCGTGGGTTGATATATTCGTACAATCACTTTTTACACATCGGTCATTACAAATTGTGCTAATTTATACACTCCTTCCCCACCCTCAAGTTCGTATTCCCACTTTCTTTGGTTCTTCTAATCTTCCTTTAATGATACCGAGTGTTGATGAATCACAATCCGATATTTTGAGTTCGATAATTTTCAATTGGACCTTCGATGAAAGTTTCGAAGTTATTTTCGCCGATGAACTCGCATTCTTACACGATACGGATTTTTTGATTAATCAACCTCCACTCGAAGAAGTAGGACCACTACCATTTCTTTTTCCCTTCCGTCATTCTTCTCCTCCACCGAGACCATATTCCACTCTTCTTCCCATACGGTCTCATGTGTTTCTCATTTCTTTTCTTTACACTCCATTCTTTCACCAACTCTACCTTTATCACGACAAGATTTTTGAATGGTTGGTGCTAACTTTTGGTCTGTGTAAGGCCTTGTATAGTTTGATTTTTCTCCTCCCTAACTCTGAACTTTAACGTTGTTTTACTTAAATTTGGGGGGAACCTTATTGTATATATATTTTGTCTTTCTTTTAACAATATTAAATAAGAAAAATTTATAAATAAATAAACAGGGGAGTGCCGACAATTTTGACCCTCTTGGTGTAGCATGACAGTGAGGACACTGTCAAGTTTAAGTTTGGGGCTATGCTCGGTAAGCCTTCTTCCTTTGCATTCATGTGTATATTTTTGCATTTGCATACTTATTTTAAAACCCATAAAAAATTGAAAAAATTCAAAAATATAAAAATTAATGTATTCAATTTGGCCTAATTGATTTGAGTTTGACAAAAAGGTTAACTAGCTAAGAACAACTAAATCTTAGACTTAGTGAGTTAAAAAACCCTAAAAATAACCTTTCTTAAAGTTTAACGGTAGAAAGTATATATCTTTGTAGTTTATTTAGAAATAGGCAAATTTTGAGTTCACTTCTTGGGCTAAGTCAAAGCAAAGGAAAAGTATTGATGTTTTTATTAAAGTATAAGTTTGAAAAATAATTCCGGGCTTAAGTCTAAATTCTGAAAATGTATACCCTACAAATTGCACAAATATGCACCTTGAAACTTGGAATAGTAGAGGAGACCTTGAAATGCTCTTGTCTAAAGTCCTTAGTACGAAGAAAAATAAAAAAATACAAGTGTGAATAAAGAAAAAAAATGATCACTGGTTTTTGTGATTACTTAAGGCTGCAAAAATAGAAAAATATTTAGCGAGGGTGCTTCATCACCTAGTGCCTTAGACCAACTGGTTTGGGAGTCACTGCTAAAAAACCTTAGGTGTTACAAGACTAGGAAGTACGCTTTAATGTGCAAACACATCTTGTAATCGGTTGTTGGTACCTCAAGAAGTATTAACGGTCGCATGAAGGATGTGTAAGCAAAATTCATTTAAAAATTCACCAATTAAGAAGTGCTTTGGACAACGGACAAGAGTATGATTGCTTGATTTGAATTTCCAAGTGTAGGGGTGATTTATACACACACGTAGGGATATGTGATTGGGGTTTAGATAAGAGTTAGGAATGAAGAATAGGACTTGTATCTTTAGTAGAGATGATAAAAATTCCTAAGTTGAGATAGAACCCTAGAGGGAAAACTTAAGAGATACCGAAAGCTAAGTAAGTCTACAGAACATATATAATCTTAAGTTAAATGATAAGGAAGCGTGAAGAATACGGATGGATAATTTATGAGTCGACGATAATAGAATTCCTTGTTATAAAACCTAATTGGAGAATAAAATTCGAAAAGCCAAATTGATAGGATTTTGTGGGTAGTATCCGCTGAAAACCCTCATGAGACAACACTCCTCCTACTAGGGACACCTAGAGGTTTAACGGCTTGTTGCACGAGCTCAGTGCAATCGCGATTCCCTGCGAAAGTGAGGTTAGGTTTTTGTCAAGAATAAAACTAGGTTTGCTCGAGGATGAGCAAAAGATAAGTTTGGGGGTATTTGTTCATATCATAATATTTCATTATTGTATTCCCCATTCTTATGCCTTTTACAAATAAACAGGTGCTTTTAACCCATGTCTGCTACTTAGTTACAGGTTCTCAGAGCCAAAACAGTGAAATGATGAAAAAGATGATACAAAGTGAGACTAATACCAATAAATGGTGGAATCTTGATCAAGCCTACACAAAGATCATTTCACAAAGTAAGAGGCAGTGCAAGATTCAAGACTCCGTCTCGAAGCAACGGTAAAATTCCACTACAACTATTCACTGGGAGATCTGGAGGAAACCTAGAAGTCAATTTGAGAAAAGAACTAAAGAAATATGAAGCCAAAGTCATCAAGAAGCAGCACCAGAAATTTCAGCAAGCAAGACCACTGTTTGGCCGCAGAACCGCGGCCAAACCATGCCTGCGGCCGTGGTTCCGCGGCGGGGTTAAGCATTTAGAGGATAAAAACTTTACCATAATTCAAGGCGGCGCTGACTAGTCTTCCTAGGGGTATTTTTGTAAATGCAGACATGCGGCAATTGTAAACCTAGGGTTTTCTATGTCCTATAAATAGAGACCCAAATACCTATTTTGAGGTATGCCTCCTTTCATTAATAAAATTCAGATTTCTTTTGGAGAGCATCAATTTGTAAGTTCTTAATTTATTTTTCTGCCCTAGGTTAAATTTCTTATCCGCCCTGGTTAAATTTCTAATTCCTTGCCCTAGTTAGATAGTTAGATCTTTTATTCTCTGCTATAGATAAATGTTTTTCAATTCCCTAATGAGCGAGTAATCTCCTCGCTTGTTAGGGTTAGATTTGGGGAAGGTTTGAGAGATGAAGATTGATCAGTCGAAAATATTGTATATTTTAGCCGGCAATTTCCTTAACATTTGCATACATTTAGAAATATTCGGCATTCATATTCTACATATTAACAAATCTGTCACAAAATATGAGATTGCATGTATTAGACTTTTAAACCGACACTTTAAAGGAAATTAACCGCAATTCATGGCATCGCATCATTTCTGTATTTGCGCAACACTTGTCTTGAGTATGTGCAGGAAATACGGAAGACAAAGCAAAAGAGCTGATCAAAAATACGCCAACTAAATCATTTCAGATCTGGTAGTAATGAAGAAGGAATTATACAATTATATATATCAAACAAAGGCCCAACAAACAGTACAAGACCAAGCCCGAAAGCACAGGCCCCAAGGCCCCAAGGGCGCCGCGCTTCCGCGGCAGGAGCTTGCATACGCGGCGGAAGCGCGGCGGTTATGCCACGTCAGCAGTCAACTTTTTGGGCACAATCTCTTTCTCTGGGCCCACAGTCTTTTGTGATACATAAAATTCCATAATTCTCTCGAACCTACTGCCAGATCAGCAAAGGAGATTAAGAAGGCTAATCCTAATTAAGCTCCTAATTAATCCTATTCTAGAAGCTCCTCCTAACTAATCCACATCTAGAAGCTTCTCCCCTAACTAACTTTTGGAGGGAAATTTGAATTTCTTCAACAAACTTTAGGAGGGAAAGTTAGAATTTGAAATCCTAGATCTAGGGTTAGTTATCTATAAATATGAACCTAGATCCAAGGGTGGAGGTTGTTCATCATTAGCTAGTTCATTAGTTAAATAATCTTTCCCTCTTTCATCATCTTCTTCCACAAGTCTCGTGACAAGGCTTGTGCGAAACCCTAACCCTAATTCCACTCCTAATCCAAGATCTTGAGTACCAAATCAAGCGAGAAGCCTTCAACCTTTTAGGAGCCGAGCCGATCTTCAATCGGGCAAGTGATCCAAGCCGATCCGCGATCCACGGAGACGAGCGAAGCCAAGTCGACGATCAAGTTCTTCCTCTTGTAGTTCTTGAGCGAATGTAACTAAATTGTTGATATAAATAAAAGGTGAAATTCGTTAATCTTGCTTTCTTTTAATTCTTGCATCATGATTAGATATCAATTTGTAATTGTTGCTCTTGTTGTGATGTTTGAGTGAAACTCCGCTCGTTAAGGAGTCGAGACGATTGTAGAATGATGATGTAACAAATCTTAATACTATTTTTAAGTCCTACGAGTTTGTAAACCCTAGCAAGTTCAAGAATCGATGACCTAGTTTCGTAGCGATGCTTTCTTGATTGCAATCGCTCGAAATTAGGGATCTACGATCGTTTCTTGAATTTACTAGAGGCTAGAATGTGAATGATATCGACGAAAGAACAAGGGATAAGATGAAACCCTAGTTTCACAAGAAATCCCTAATTCTCGTCGATCATCATCGATCTAGTATCAATTCATTGAAGGATAAGAATACGTAACTGTAAGATTACATCACATCTATAGATCCGATCGATTCCTACGAGCCTCATTTCGATTCTTGAGATTTGGTTTGGAAAAATCATCAAACGATCAATTCTTGATTCTATCTTTTAATGCTTTCTTAGATCTAGTTTTTCTCATTCTTGAACTTCAACTATAAATCTTGAATTGTTTGTTTTCTTTTCATTAAAGTTTTAACTCATCTAATTCGAAAGACGAACGATTACACTTTCCCTGTGGACGATCCGCACTTACATACTAACTACATCCGACACCGTAGTTGATTGCGGTCAAATAATTTTTGGTTGTGATTTCTTTACAATTCCATAATACACATCCGAAATCTATTCCAATCAAATGGCGCCGTTGCCGGGGACTATTTGATTCGATTTATTACAATCACAGAAATTATTCCAATCAAATGGCGCCGTTGCCGGGGATCGCGCGCTAATTCGTTTACATTTTATAGTTTGAAGTGAAAGAATTATTACGTTTCACTTCTTGAAATCAAAATTCGTACAAACTCTTATACGTGTGTTGTAAATTGATTGCAAGGTGATCTGGAGCATTCTGTGCTGTGGAAAAATTATTTGGGATATACTAGAGAGTTGAGGGAAGCAACAGAAAGCAGCTGAAGAAATTTGGTACACTGTTCCCAACACCTGACCACGGAAGGGCGGCATATACATGGTCATTGCGGCTGTTCCGCCGCAGTCTTGGGGGTTCTCTGGAAAATTTTCCAGCAGGTGATTTCTTGCTCTCTCTCCCCTCTCCCTTTTTAGCTCCAACTAATCCTTTCTGCAGGATTCTTTGCAAACAATAGCTGCGCCGCAAAAGCAAATTAAAATTGTGCGTGATTTTGTTTTCTTGGTTGTTTTGCATATTAAATACGGAATTTAAGGGGCACGGCCAAATCCAAATTAGGTGGGGATTTCATTACCCTTCCTAGGCCCCGAAAACCACCAAACTTGCATCCGCATTGACCCATATTAACTAAAAGAAATCTAGAGATGACTCTAAGGACTGTCGCGCTCATTTAGGACAAGAGAGGGCCGTGGGTAATTCATTGCTTATCTGCGTTTTCCTGTGGTGCCTAAGGCGAGTGTGTCTAAGGCTAGTGGTTATTAATTAGGTCCACTGTAGTGGTGGTTCCTTCCCACTTACCTGGCACTTATCCGGCCACAGGGGGACAAAGAGGCAGTGGAGGATTTATCCTGCGACTTGTCTTTTGGCAGTTAGGAGCGGTCTAGAGCCGGACCTAGGTGACCATTAGATTTTAGGGTTTGTGTTGCTGCATTTGGTTGTCGCATCATTTTTTTCAAAATCCGTCCCTTTTCAAAGCAAACACCGCATTCATTTTACCCCTAATTATAAGCCAACGCTGCCACTTGTACTAACCCTTTTTAGTACAAGATAGGCTGGACACGGGATTCTAGTGCCCGTTTAGTCCGCGTACCTTTTATCGACTCCGAAGTCGATAATTCTCCATTTACCTTTTCTTTACCTACTACCACACCCACATCGATGGATCCGAATCCATCAAACTTCTTTAACCCTAATCTGCCACCGTCCGTTGGTGCGCAGAATCCTCCCCACATTTCTCTCCAGGAAAGATGCTATCCACATAGAGGTCCTCTTTCGACCTGTTTATCCACACCACCAGCCAATGGGGATAACTTTGAAATCAAGCCCCAGTATATCAACCTTTTACCCAAATACCACGGACTCGAGACCGAGGACGCTTACGTTTTCATTACCAAATTTGAAAACGTATGCGCAATGATGGGTACGTCTCAACTTTCTGTGGATGCGATGCGTCTACGACTTCTTCCTTTTACCTTGTGCGATATAGCCGAGAAGTGGCTATATAACACTACTGCACACTCTATTACGAATTGGGAAGAATTCGTCGCTGCATTCCTAAAGAAATTTTACCCAGTCCAAAAGACGGCTCGAATCCGTAGCGAACTGAACCAATTTGCCCAGCTCCCTACCGAACCATTTTCAAAATACTTTGAACGTTTCAAGGATCTCTTGGTTCAATGTCCTCATCACGGCATCCCGAGATGGGAGCTTTGCCGAATCATATATGAGGGCAGTAACCCTAGCACTAAACAGAGCCTTGAAAATATGTGTCAAGGTACTTTTATGACCAAAGACGATGGGGAAGCTTGGCGATACTTAGAAGAGTTCGCTGAAAAATCACTAATTTGGGAGAGTGGAACCCAACCATTGAATAGGGGTGGTGTACACCAAGTAGATGTGTCCATAGGTGTTCGAGCTGAAATGGCAGCAATGCAAAAGAAGCTCGACGCTATAGAACACAAATTTGCAGCAGCCTCCCTAAACCCGGTATCACTCCCCAAAACTATTTGTGGGTGCTGTTCTGATCCGTCACATTTAACGGAAGAATGTCCTTTAAACTCGGCGTTTCAAGGTCACGAGCATTCTAATGCCGCATTTCAACGACCTCGAAACGATCCATATTCTTCCACGTACAATCAGGGTTGGAGGAACCACCCGAATTTTGCTTGGAACCAAAATCAATCTCAAAACACGGTTCCAAACACAAATAACTTTCAAAGGGCTCTTCCTCCACCACAACAGCAACCCCTCCAACTCACTCAGCACCCCTACCAGTCACAAAATTTCCAAAACCAGGGCAACACTCCTGCACAGTCTAATCCTATGCAGTCCTGTTCTGACGATTTCTCTCAATTTACTCAAACCATGAAATCACTTTTATCAAATTTCATGGAAGTTTCAACTGAGGTTAGATCTTCCGTCAACGAAATAAAGAAAAACTCAGCGTCACAAGCTGAGAGTATTAGAACGATGGAAGCTGAAATCGCACGCCTCAAAGCCGAAATGAGTGCGAGAGAAAAAGGGAAACTTCCCTCTCAACCCCTACAGAATCCTGGGCATTACAATGTAAATGCCATTACCACGTTGAGATCGGGAAGAGTGCTGAATAATAATGTCGGGGAAGATATTGATAATACTGATAATCATATCAAAACCCCGGCTGAGACCTTTCCACATACACACACTTCTCATTCTGATCCTTCTTCTTCTACCAAACCACCTTCGCACGAGCCTATTCTCCAGTTCCCTTTAGGCTCAACACCTTCACCCAACCCTTATAATTCTCCACAGACGGTCCCCACACCTCTTTTGGGATCTCGTCTACCCCCATTTCCTTCTCCTATGATGGACCCCGCGCTTATTGCGAAAGCACCTTACCCGAACCGGCTAAGGGCTAACAGAACGAGTCCTCATATGGAGAAAATTTTAGAAATGTTCAAACAGGTTAACATCAATATCCCTCTCCTAAATGCGATTCAACAAGTCCCCGCTTATGCGAAGATTCTAAAGGACTTGTGCACTAGGAAGAGGAAGACTCAAGTGCCGAAGAAGGTCTTTATGGCTAATAATATCAGCACTGCTTTTATTCCCCAGCTACCAAAGAAACGAAAGGACCCAGGATGTCCTACAATATCGATTTCGATTGGGGGTAAAAACATAAATCGTGCTCTTTTAGACCTTGGTGCGAGTGTTAACCTGTTACCTTATTCTGTCTATGAGCAACTAGGAATTGGAGAGCTGAAACCTGCTCATTGTACTCTCCAGATGGCAGACCGATCTATCACCAAACCAAGGGGTGAATTAGAGGATGTGTTGATAAAGGTCGGGGAATTTGTTTTCCCTATAGACTTCATTGTGCTCGACACACATCCTGTAGCAAACCCCCGGGGCCAAATTCCGGTGATTTTAGGTCGTCCTTTCCTTGCCACTTCCAACGCTGTTATAAACTGTAGAAATGGTTCAATGAACTTATCATTTGGAAATATGACCATTGAACTAAATATCTACAGAGTTGGAAGTCAGCCATCAGAACCTAGTGCTCATATTTTAGATGTGTGCTCTGTCCATGAGATCGCTCCCGATAGTTGTGGAGCCGAGGAACTTTGCTTTACTGATCTCGATGACATTAGCACATCTCTGCTTGATCTTACACTTGATCTTAGTGAGGACACTTCACCTACACATGAGTCCTGCACTTCTGACTTTTCTCCACCCGAGTCTGTATCTTTCACAGGCTCTAAGCTTCTTTGTAAATCCAAAAATCATTCTATGATCCTTCCTTCTATCATTTCTCCGCTTGAATTAGATCTCAAGGTTTTACCCTCTCACCTTAAATATGCATATCTTGGTGAGAAGGAGACTTTACCGGTTATAATTTCCGCTTCTCTTGCATCAGAGCAAGAAAATGCACTTTTATCGGTATTAAGATCTAATAAAGAGGCGTTTGGTTGGAGTATGGCGGACATCAAAGGGATCAGTCCCTTGATTGTTGAACATCATATACATATGATGGATGATGCCAGACCGACCCGAGAACCACAGAGACGGTTAAATCCCGTCATGAAGGAAGCTGTCATGAAAGAGATCGTCAAATGCTTAGATAGTGGTATTATATACCCGATCTTCGATAGCCAGTGGGTAAGTCCTATACACGTCGTTCCTAAGAAATCCGGCATCACAGTTATCACAAATGAAGCGAATGAGTTGATTTAGACACGCACCCAAACTGGGTGGCGTGTATGCATTGATTATAGAAAACTCAACGCTGCTACGAGGAAAGATCATTTTCCTCTACCATTTATTGATCAGATGCTGGAACGCTTAGCGGGACGACAATACTATTGTTTCATGGACGGTTACTCAGGCTATAATCAGGTCCCCATCGCCAAAAAGGATCAAGATAAAACCACTTTTACTTGTCCTTTTGGTACCTTTGCTTACAGTCGCATGCCCTTCGGGCTATGCAATGCTCCCGCTACCTTTCAGCGGTGTATGATGGGGATATTCTCTGACATGGTAGAGAATTTCCTGGAGATCTTTATGGACGACTTTTCGATTTTTGGAGATTCTTTTTCTGAATGCCTAGCGAATCTTGACGCTGTTCTTACTCGATGCAAAGAGAAGAACTTGAATTTGAACTGGGAAAAATGCCACTTTATGGTCCAAGAAGGAATAGTCCTTGGACATGTCATTTCACAGAAAGGCATTGAGGTTGACAGAGCTAAAGTAGATGTCATTCAAAACCTCCCTCATCCCAAAAGCGTCAAAGATATTCGCTCTTTCCTTGGCCACGCTGGCTTTTATAGGAGATTCATAAAGGACTTTAGCAAAATTGCTAGACCTTTAACACTACTCCTGGCCAAGGATACGACCTTCCACTTTGACTCGGATTGCGAGACAGCTTTCGACTCACTTAAACACTCACTCACTTCAGCCCCCGTTTTATCATCACCAAACTGGGACTACCCTTTTGAGCTGATGTGTGACGCATCTGATTTTGCAGTAGGTGCTGTCCTTGGACAACACATTGAAAAGATGCCACACGTGATTTACTATGCTAGTAAGACCTTGAATGATGCGCAAATCAATTATACAACCACAGAAAAAGAACTATTAGCGGTTTTATTCGCATTAGAGAAATTCAGGCCTTACTTAATCGGCTCACCTATTGTTGTATATACTGACCATTCCGCTTTGAAACATCTGTTGGCGAAGAAAGATGCCAAAGGTCGACTAATACGTTGGATCCTTCTTTTACAAGAATTCGATCTTGTTATCAAAGATAAGAAAGGATGTGAAAATGTAGTAGCTGACCACCTTTCACGCATCATTTCTTCCCCTGTGACCCTGCCGATCGATGACTCGTTCCCTGATGAACAACTCTTGAGCGTATCCTCTGAACCATGGTTCAGGGATATTGTGAACTATCATGCCACGGGACTGATACCGAGCGATTGGTCAAAACAGGACAAATACCGCTTTCTTTCCCAAGTAAAACACTATTACTGGGACGAGCCTTATTTGTTTAAATATTGTCCTGATCAGATCATTCGCCGGTGCGTCCCGAATGAAGAGTTCAAGAGTATTCTTTCATTTTGTCATGATCAGGCCTGAGGGGGTCACTTTGGTCCAAGAAAAACAGCGGAAAAGGTTTTGCAATGTGGATTTTATTGGCCGACCTTATTCAAGGACGCATTTGAACATTGCAAAACCTGTACACAATGTCAGTATACGGGTAGAATATCCCAAAGGAATGAAATGCCTCAGCAACCCATTCTGGTTGTTGAAATGTTTGATGTTTGGGGCATAGATTTCATGGGTCCTTTTCCCAACTCCTCTTTGGGAATCTGTACATATTGCTGGCGGTTGATTATGTCTCCAAGTGGGTAGAAGCCATTCCAAGTCGCACTAATGACAAGAAAGTTGTCATTAAGTTCTTGAAAGAGAATATCTTCTCGCGATTTGGACACCCACGCGCTATTATTAGCGATAAGACACACTTCTGCAACAGATCTTTCGAGACTCTGATGCGGAAATATTCAATCAACCACCGTCTTTCTACACCCTATCACCCCCAAACAAGCGGGCAGGCTGAGATCTCAAACAGACAAATCAAACTTATCCTGGAGAAAACTGTTGCTAAAAATAGAAAAGATTGGTCAACCAAATTGACGGATGCTATTTGGGCATTCAGGACTGCATATAAGACCGACCTAGGAATGTCTCCATATAGGATAGTGTTTGGTAAAGCATGTCATCTACCTGTTGAGATAGAACATAAAGCATTATGGGCTATAAAGGAAATTAATTTTGATTTAAACCTTGCTTGCAACTTTCGGAAGCTGCAACTAAACGAGCTAAGCGAACTCCGCGATGAAGCTTATGATAATGCTGTAATCACAAAGAATAGGACTAAGGTTTTTCACGATAAAAACATTGTAAGGAAAACATTTTTACCTGGTCAACAAGTCCTTCTTTATGATTCACGATTACACCTTCATGCGGGTAAGCTCCGATCTCGTTGGAAGGGACCTTTTGTTGTGCGGTCTGTATACCCGCACGGGGCAGTAGATGTTGAAAATGTTAAAAACGGCACTGTTTTCAAAGTAAATGGACATAGATTAAAGCCGTATTTTTCCACTGACCCCACAGAGGAGCTCTTGTTCTTACAAGAGCCAGTTTATTTTGATTAAAATTCCTCCGTCTCACTTTCATGTCCAGTATATCATTGTATCATATTTTGAATGAAGGTGAGTAAATAAAATAAGTTTGGGGGAAGTTCTTCACTTATATGTTTGCCCCCACTAATAATTCCTCCCAGATTTACAGATTTTTGTAGGTATAACTGTCGGCAACAGTGAGGACACTGTTGAAAACAAGTTTGGGGGAGGTTTGTGCTTATTTTCGCATCATTTGCATATCATCTGCATAAGCACAAAACATTTCTTTTAAAAATCTATAAAAATTGAAAAATTTTCAAAACCCATAAAAATTTAAAAATTTTCAAATATAAAAATAATTTTAATATTTACACTTTTTTGTATATAAATAAGATAATGAAAGTTTAGACAGTGAACAATTACATCCATGAGATTGGAAAAATTTTAGAAAACTAAGAAAATTAGAAGTTTTCTTATACGAACTAGTAATAAGTAGTTATGAGCCGTTGTCCCAAGGGTTAGTAAGATGAAGGACGTCACTAATCTGAGGATAAAAATAGTCTGAAAAATAGTTTCTATTCTGGAAGCCAAACATTTTGAACGTTGCTACCCTGCTATTCGCACTTACACACATCTTGAAGCCTGGGATAGTAGAGGATACTTTGAAATGCTCTTGTCTTAAAGCCAAAAGTATGAAAAAAAAAAGTATTTTGAAAATGGTGAAAAAAATGGATACTGGTTTTGTTATCACCAAGGGCAAGAAAAATATATAGCAAAAGGGTGTTTCTTCACCTAGTGCCCCAAGGTCAACTGGTCTGGGAGTCACTGCTATGCCTGAGGTGGTGCAAGACTAGGAAAATACACCAAGTTAGCAAGCACATTAGTAATCGGTCGGTTAGTACCTCAAGAAGTATTAACGGTCGCATGAAAGTGTGTAAGCAATCTCGTTTGCCAAGAAGTACTGAGGTCGATGGGCAAGGGTATGATAGCTTGAATTGAATTCTCCGGGTGTAGGGATGTCTTTACACACACGCAGGGTGATATGATCGATGTTTGGAATAAAGATAGGAATGAAGAATAAGACGATGTTTTATTGAGGGAGGACGTGATTTCTAACATCTTTTCATGACCATTAAGATAGGGCTCATGACAACCGAAAAGCTAGCTTAGTTGGAAACCCTAATTTTCAAGGCTTTTCTTTTACAATTCTTGTCTTTAAATGTAATATTCATGATCTTACTTTTATTTTTGGGATTTTGTGGGTGCAATCCGCTGAAAACCCTCAGGAGACAACACTCCTCCTACTAGGGACACCTAGAGGTTTAAAGGCTTGTTGCACGTGCTCAGTGCAATCGTGTTGCCTACGAAAGTGTGCTAGTTAGTTTTTCTCTTTCTTTATTTTCTCCTTCTCTTTTTAATAAAACATTCGCTCGAGACGATCGAAATTAAGTTTGGGGGTATTTGATCAGTCGAAAATATTGTATATTTTAGCCGGCAATTTCCTTAACATTTGCATACATTTAGAAGTATTCGGCATTCATATTCTACATATTAACAAATCTGTCACAAAATATGAGATTGCATGTATTAGACTTTTAAACCGACACTTTAAAGGAAATTAACCGCAATTCATGGCATCGCATCATTTCTGTATTTGCGCAACACTTGTCTTGAGTATGTGCAGGAAATACGGAAGACAAAGCAAAAGAGCTGATCAAAAATACGCCAACTAAATCATTTCAGATCTGGTAGCAATGAAGAAGGAATTATACAATTATATATATCAAACAAAGGCCCAACAAACAGTACAAGACCAAGCCCGAAAGCACAGGCCCCAAGGCCCCAAGGGCGCCGCGCTTCCGCGGCAGGAGCTTGCATACGCGGCGGAAGCGCGGCGGTTATGCCACGTCAGCAGTCAACTTTTTGGGCACAATCTCTTTCTCTGGGCCCACAGTCTTTTGTGATACATAAAATTCCATAATTCTCTCGAACCTACTGCCAGATCAGCAAAGGAGATTAAGAAGGCTAATCCTAATTAAGCTCCTAATTAATCCTATTCTAGAAGCTCCTCCTAACTAATCCACATCTAGAAGCTTCTCCCCTAACTAACTTTTGGAGGGAAATTTGAATTTCTTCAACAAACTTTAGGAGGGAAAGTTAGAATTTGAAATCCTAGATCTAGGGTTAGTTATCTATAAATATGAACCTAGATCCAAGGGTGGAGGTTGTTCATCATTAGCTAGTTCATTAGTTAAATAATCTTTCCCTCTTTCATCATCTTCTTCCACAAGTCTCGTGACAAGGCTTGTGCGAAACCCTAACCCTAATTCCACTCCTAATCCAAGATCTTGAGTACCAAATCAAGCGAGAAGCCTTCAACCTTTTAGGAGCCGAGCCGATCTTCAATCGGGCAAGTGATCCAAGCCGATCCGCGATCCACGGAGACGAGCGAAGCCAAGTCGACGATCAAGTTCTTCCTCTTGTAGTTCTTGAGCGAATGTAACTAAATTGTTGATATAAATAAAAGGTGAAATTCGTTAATCTTGCTTTCTTTTAATTCTTGCATCATGATTAGATCTCAATTTGTAATTGTTGCTCTTGTTGTGATGTTTGAGTGAAACTCCGCTCGTTAAGGAGTCGAGACGATTGTAGAATGATGATGTAACAAATCTTAATACTATTTTTAAGTCCTACGAGTTTGTAAACCCTAGCAAGTTCAAGAATCGATGACCTAGTTTCGTAGCGATACTTTCTTGATTGCAATCGCTCGAAATTAGGGATCTACGATCGTTTCTTGAATTTACTAGAGGCTAGAATGTGAATGATATCGACGAAAGAACAAGGGATAAGATGAAACCCTAGTTTCACAAGAAATCCCTAATTCTCGTCGATCATCATCGATCTAGTATCAATTCATTGAAGGATAAGAATACGTAATTGTAAGATTACATCACATCTATAGATCCGATCGATTCCTATGAGCCTCATTTCGATTCTTGAGATTTGGTTTGGAAAAATCATCAAACGATCAATTCTTGATTCTATCTTTTAATGCTTTCTTAGATCTAGTTTTTCTCATTCTTGAACTTCAACTATAAATCTTGAATTGTTTGTTTTCTTTTCATTAAAGTTTTAACTCATCTAATTCGAAAGACGAACGATTACACTTTCCCTGTGGACGATCCGCACTCACATACTAACTACATCCGACACCGTAGTTGATTGCGGTCAAATAATTTTTGGTTGTGATTTCTTTACAATTCCATAATACACATCCGAAATCTATTCCAATCAAATGGCGCCGTTGCCGGGGACTATTTGATTCGATTTATTACAATCACAGAAATTATTCCAATCAAAGATCTCTCACCCCTTTCTTGCCCATCACATATAATTAATAGGACTCCATGCATACATGCACACACCGCTCCCTACGGCACCCTATCCCACGAGGTAGTGGTGATACCGTAGTATAAAGGCCCGGTTGCGTGTGTTTTCCATGGAGGTTAAGGTAAGGATTGATAAAGGAAGGACAAGAACCTAGAAGAAGAAACATCTTTCCAATTGGTTCTAATCCCTTTTATTAATAATTACCATAACTCCTAATAGATCCTAATATGGGTATAGAAAGCGGTGAGATTTATTGACTTTCCAAACTTAATCTAAACCTAACCCTAGAAAGATTTAGATCTAGATTAATTTAATTTTTAGATTTAATTGATCCATTCATACCGTTTGGAATTAACTCGTTAGAGCAATTAGGAAATTCACAACATCCCTGTGGACCGACCCGTACTCACCGGCTAGCTACCAAGCGACGCCGTTCTTGATTGCGGTTACTAGATATATTTTTGAGAAAAATCAAGGTATCCACCTTCTAGAATGTTTTCCATATAAATACGGAATACACTCAACTGTATATACAAACCAGTATTTGTAAGTCGATGTAGTACACCCCAGTACTTGTGGGGAGGCGTATTTTACAAAAACGATCAAGTTTAAGGAACGAACATCGACTAACCGCTTAAATCGAAGCTAAACAAATAATAACCAAACACATAGCTATACTAAACTATAGTGTTAAGGGATTATACCGATCGAAACTAGTCCTTCGTCTTTGTGTCCTCCTTTGTTCTCCTCGACCTTCTCTAGGTAGTAGACGATCCACCCGAGAGCAAAACACCAAGCTACACCTCTCACTTGAGGTAACTAATCAACTTTGATTGCTAATCAAAGATGAAAGGATGAGATAGAGTGATGGTTATGGATGCTTAAGTCTAACTAAACCTTTGATCTCAACACATGAGGATTAAGGATTAGTCACTTGAAGATGAGAGCTTGAGGAGAGAGAATATGAGATAAGATAATGAGAGAAGAGAGAGAGTGTATCATAATATTATGAAGCATTCTTATTTAAGAATAATGTATAAAAGAAATGAATAAGCATGCTTCATAAAATATCTAGTGGTGATTCATTAGCATGAGTCATTAAGCAATAAATGTGCATTAATGAAATGAATGAATCACCACCATGACTCACTTTCTTATCCAAAAGAAACCTCCTTAGTCACATCTTCTAGAAGCTTCTCGTACAATTACGAGAACGCCCCTCCAATCTGCAAAAATACGGAAAAACTTTAGACTGTAAAAATCCAATAACCGGATACCAGTAACTGGCTTAAACCAAAGCCGACTGGTAAAAACTGTCCGAAAGTCGTACGCGCGTAAACGCACGTATGCGTCCGAACCCTTTGTCGCAAAACCATGCAACCTCTATATCGTTTCGCCTGGAGTAGGAAACTCTCTGTGTGGGACTCTAGAGACTCGACTACTACGCTGGCAGTGGGTTTAACCACAGACCGCAAGCGGCACTAGCTGTACGTAACGGTCCCCAGGTAGTTGTCGATAAGAAGGCCGATGAGTAAACCCATCCGAACTCCTACTGAGTCTGATGTGACAATCTCCATACAGTCCGGTCCGTTCGTCCAAGACTATCGCATATCGGGCCTAGGGGGGCGGCAAGCGTCAGTCCCCTAATAGCGGTATAAGTCGTGTCGGAGTGAAGCCCATTACACCCTGAGAAACTACTGGAACCTACCAGCAAATCTCGCTTGCCCTGGCCAGGGACTTTGCGTAATGGCTCTCTGACACAGCACGATATCTACTCCCAATACCGGGAGGGACGAATCCTGTCTAACCGCCACTGCCTCCAAGTGCTCGGGACTGCACCCAACTGCTACCTGTTTGCACGACTCCTTTGAGCCGTGGTAGGGTAGCAATCTAAGAACAGTGGGACACACTCGAGGCGAAGTAGCAGTGTCAAGTCTGCGGACTACGCTGTACTCATGTCACCTGGGAACTGTTCACTGACGACTGGTATCAAACCAACCAACAGTTCCCTGTGAGTCCTGTCCGGTGTACCCGTAACCTAACGAGCACCTGCATACTATCTCCAGTACGACGTACTGACTGCTGTGGGACAGACCATCTCCCCAACTGGGATGAGAAGCGTACACACCAGTCTACTCCGGAGTATCGATGCTCTGTCTCGATAATCCAACGACCAGGGACCTGAATGAGGATGTGCTTGTAGACTACCCAGCCCCCACTAGTGTGACTGCCATCACAACGCTGGTAGACAAGCAAGATCCTAAGAGCTCTATCAATACGTTCACTCACATATTAAGATAGAAAAACCAAGTAGCATACTACCATGTTTAGCAAGACTGTTATATACATGTGAATATCCCAAGCTTCCATTAAGTAATATACAAGCTAGTATGATACAGTAATGGCCTTCTAGGGCATAAACACTAACAATCTCCCACTTGCACTAGGGCCATGTACTGGCATATCGTAGACCAATGATCTCGAGCAGCCTCTCGAACTGAATATGAGGAAGGGCCTTCGTGAATGGATCAGCAATGTTCTCTTCTGAAGCAACTCTCCGAACCTCGATCTCTTGACGATCAATGATCTCCCTGATCAGGTGATACCGCCTCAAGATGTGTCTGGACTTCTGATGGGACCTTGGTTCCTTCGCTAAAGCTATAGCTCCGTTGTTGTCGCAATACAGAGGTATTGGATCAACTATGGTAGGAACCACCTGAAGTTCTGTTAGGAACTTCTTCATCCAGACTGCTTCTTTTGCGGCATCGCAAGCAGCTATATACTCCGCTTCCATCGTCGAGTCAGCAACGGTGTCCTGCTTGGAGCTCTTCCAGCACACCGCCCCTCCATTGAGGGTAAAGACATAACCCGACATGGACTTGGAATCGTCCTTATCACTCTGGAAGCCGGAATCAGCAAAGGCCTCCAACCTGAGGTCTTTTCCGCCGTAAACCAAGAACATCTCCTTAGTCCTCCTCAGGTACTTGAGAATGTTCTTTACTGCTATCCAGTGTTTCTCCCCTGGGTCTGACTGATACCGGCTTACCACGCTTAGTGCGTAAGCTACATCTGGTCTGGTACACAACATTGCATACATTATAGAGCCTACTGCAGAAGCGTAGGGTATAATAGACATGCGTTCCCTTTCCAAATCAGTCTTGGGGGACATCTCTTTGGAGAGGGTGATTCCGTGACAAGCCGGTAGATTACCGCGCTTAGAATCTTCCATACTGAATCTTTTTAGTACAGTGTCGATATACCTGGACTGCGAAAGTCCCAACATCCTCTTGGATCTATCACGATAGATCCGGATCCCCAGAATGTAAGAGGCATCACCCAGGTCTTTCATGGAGAACCTGTGTGACAAGAATCCTTTGACAGATTGTAGCATAGGAATGTCATTTCCTATCAATAGAATGTCATCCACGTACAAGACGAGGAATACGACACTTCTGGCCACGACTTTACTATATATGCACGGTTCATCTGGATTTTTGATAAAGTCATATTCTTTGACTGTCTCATCAAAACAGATGTTCCAACTCCGCGATGCCTGCTTTAGTCCATAAATAGACTTAAGCAGCTTGCATACTTTCCCGCTGCTCCCACTCTGATTGAAACCCTCTGGCTGATCCATATAGACGCTCTCTTCTAAATTTCCATTCAGAAAAGCCGTCTTTACGTCCATCTGCCAGATTTCATAATCATGGAAGGCAGCAATAGCAAGAAGGACCCGAATGGATTTGAGCATAGCCACTGGAGAAAAAGTTTTGTCATAGTCCAAACCAGGTCTTTGACGAAAACCCTTTGCAACAAGTCTAGCCTTATAGGTTTCCACCTGTCCATCTACACCAATCTTTTTCTTGAAGATCCATTTGCATCCTATGGGTTTTACCCCATCTGGAGCAAAGTCCAAAGTCCATACTTTGTTTGTGTACATGGACTCCATTTCGGTCCGCATTGCATCTAGCCATCGTACCGAGTCGCCGCTCTGAATGGCCTGCTGGAAGTCAGTAGGTTCATCATCATCTATGATGCAATCCTCTCTATCCCCGTCTATGAGAAAACCGTAGTATCTCTCAGGCGGACGAGACGGCCTACTACTCCTGCGGAGGGGTGCGGGAATGTTCTGTTCTTCTTGAACCTCTGGTTCTACCAAACTTTCAGTAGCAGTTTGTGGTTCTGGAATTTCTTCCAGTTCTATTTCGCTCCCACTTGATTCCTTTTCTAAAATCAGATGTTCCAGAAAATGGGCATTACGAGAAACAAAGACCTTTTGTTCCTCTGCGTAATAGAAATAATATCCCTTGGAGTTCTTTGGATATCCCACAAACAAACATTTTACTGATCGTGCCTCGAGCTTGTCCACATGCTGCTTTTTAACAAAAGCTGGACATCCCCAAATCATCATATGCTGAAGATGGGGTTTCTTCCCAGTCCACATCTGATATGGAGTGGTAGGCACAGTCTTGGTTGGAGCCCTGTTCAGAAGATATGCCGCTGATTCTAGCGCATAACCCCAGAAAGATCGCGGTAACTCAGTATTACTCATCATGGATCGTACCATATCCAATAGGGTTCGATTCCGTCTCTCCGATACACCGTTGTGCTGTGGAGTGTATGGAGGAGTAAGCTGAGAGAGAATTCCTTTCTCTTTTAGGTAACCTAGGAACTCGGCACTTAAGTATTCTCCACCTCGATCAGATCTTAGTGTCTTAATACTTTTGCCTGTTTGGTTTTCCGCTTCACTCTTGAATTCCAGGAATTTCTCAAAGGCCTCTGATTTATGCTTCATTAAGAAAACATATCCATACCTAGAGAAATCATCTGTAAAAGTAATGAAGTAGGAATAACCACCTCTCGCATGTGTAGACATTGGACCACATACATCACTGTGTATGAGTCCTAAGAGCTCGCTCGCTCTTACTCCTTGTCCAGTGAATGGAGTCTTTGTCATCTTTCCTTTGAGACAAGATTGACAAGTGTCATAAGTTTGATATTCGAACGTGTCCAAATATCCTTCTCTATGCAACTTAGTCAACCTTCTCTCATTGATGTGACCCAGTCTACAATGCCATAAGAAAGCTTTATTTAAATCTGGAGACTTTCTTTTTAGTGTGTTCTGGACATTGAAAATTTGGAGTTGGTTTAACACATATATGCCGTTATTTAGAGTACCGGACCCAATCAAACCATGATTAAGGTGGATGTTGACAACATCTCTTACAAACGTGAAATCATAACCTTTATTTGATAACAAGGAAACTGATATGATATTACACGTTAAGCTGGGTACAAAATAACAGTTATGTAAAACCAAAATGTGTCCACTCGTCAATCCTAGGTGATAATCCCCGACGGACGCAGCTCCCACGCTAGCTCCGTTAGCAACCCTGAGGATCATATCACCTTCCTTCAGCACTCTACGGTTTCTCAGTGCCTGCAATGAATTGCAAATATGAGATCCTGATCCGGTATCCAATACCCAGGAAGTAGAGTTGATCGACAGACAATTCTCAATTACAAACACACCTGAAGTCGAAGCCACAGCTTGCTTCGGTTCCTGGTTCTTGGCGTTCCACGCCTTGCAATCCTTCTTCCAGTGCCCTTTCCTGTGACAATGGAAGCACTCATCCTGACCAACTATCGGTACTGCTTTCTTTTTCTTTCCCTTCCCTCCCACCTTACTAACACCTCCTCTAGGTCTGGGTGCGGCCTTCTTCTTCCTTCCTTTGGCCCTAGCCTTGGACCCGGAAGAAGATGAACCGCCAACAAACATAGCGGGTGTTTCCCTTGCCTTCTGCAAGGTGCCCTCCGCACTCCTTAACATGTTCAGGAGTTCCGCAAGTTCAACTTCTTTTCCTTGAAGATTGAAGTTGAGGATAAACTGGGCGTAGGTGGGAGGAAGGGACTGGAGAACAAGGTCTGTATAGAGCTCATTATCCAAAGTCGTCCCAAGGTCTGCGAGCTCTTCTATGTAGCCAATCATCTGTAGGACATGTTCACCTACCGATGACCCGACAGCCAACCTCGCTCGAAACAATTTCTTAGAGGTCTCGTATCTTGCTATACGAGATTGCTCTCCATAAAGTTCCTTTGTATGGAGAAATATGCCATCTAGGGACATATCCTCGTGCCTCCTCTGATGTTCATTGTTCATCGAGGCAAGCATGATGCACTTGGCTCTCGCGCAATCTAAATCCCAGGTTTTGCGGATTTCCTTATCCGCATTGCTGGATTTGGGACCAGGGACAGCAGGTGCCGTAGCGGTGAGGACGTACCCCAGTTTGTCATAGGTCAAAGCCATCTTGACATTCCGCAGCCAATCTTTATAGTTTGGCCCCGTCAGTATATTTTTCTCTAAAAGTAACTTAAGTCCAGTCATTTTCAGGGTCGCTGCAATTAGGAGAGAGAGAAGAAAACTCTTTAGCATGATGCTCTTGCAAGTTTAGAGTGGTTTTTAGTTTATCTAAACTGGATGGCTCCCACTGTTTCTCGAATCCTTCCTCAAACCATAAAAGAAGAATTAGCCAAGACTATTCTCACCGTACAATACTTGCTTAACCGTTCAGCCAGGCTGGTGTCGGTACTTCGAGGGAGGTTTTCCAACGCTTTCGCGAAGTTCCTTAATTAAATAACCTCTTTTCTCTGGGGGCGTAACCCCGCTGACACTTTTCTGGACACCTACTAGGTTTATAGCATTGATCGTTAAGTGACGAATATCCTGATAAGTAGCATATACTCACAGTAGGATCGGGATCCAAATATCATCGTCTGATAATGTTGTAGGAATGCTACCAACATTCATCAAACTCAAAATGGTATGCATCTCTTTGCAAATTTCAGTTTCTTTAGAAATTCCCGATATAAGTTTTTGCCCCATGCTCTTATGACCTTGGCTTTGGTCAAAATGTCATAAGTCACATGTCAAGTTCTACCCGTCATTATCTTGTCAATTTGAACCCATCCGTATATACCCCTGACTTTGGCCAAATGGTAATACGACTGTCCCAAACCAACTCATCTATCTTATGCAACAAATGAAAACCCAGTAGCTACCAAACACTATGCCTTGACTTTGGCCAAAATGCATAGCTTGAATACTACTGAATACCCAAATGAAATGACGAAGGGCTACGACTGGTTTTGGCGAAACCGTGAACGTAGTGAACTTGATATAACCGAAGGAACCTGATAGCTTTTAAAAGGAGTGGTTAAAGCTCCGCATTTAAAAATATCTGTTTTAAAAATAACCGAGTGGTTTCTTTTAAATTGTTCCAACGGTTTTAAACTTTGGTTTGTTTTACTTTGCATTATAGATAATGCGTCCCATCATTAACCTATCATTGCAGAAAACAACGAAAATACAACGTCCTCTTATGCCATCCGCATTCGCCACGGGGTCCCGTCATCACCCGTTAGGTTACTTAACTAACGACAGAGCGGGGGCTGGGCTAGCGCGGGTGTAAAACATAAGTGGCGTCTAAATAGCTATCATAAATATAGATATTTTACATTCGTCTGACGCAATGATATTCATTCCAGAACACAGATAAACAATATTGGATTTGCAAGCAATCTGTATTTCTTTTGAGCCTGCAAGAAAAGACAGATTACACAGTTGTGATGAATAGCCGTTACCCCACCCTCGACCCCTACGGGTACAGCAAACTACCCACCCGGCAGTCTGTGTACCCCACCTTGGGTCAGTCCTAGGAGCAAAAAAAGTAAAATGAAATAATACAACGGTGGCTACAACCGCAACCTGGAAGTGCCCCGCGAAAATAATATTACAACAAATTACATTTACAACAAATGAATTAATCAATAACCCATTGCGAACCCCGGCTATACACCACAACAGTCCAATACAGTTTATATGCACAAACAGATATAACCATTTCAGAAATGTGCAACCCCCTGCCAACCGACATACTAGCAGTTGGGGGAGGTTTACGAACACATTAAACAATCACAGATATAATCCAATATGCAAATACTGTACAATTCGATCGAATAAACAACATCAATATTGCTCCAAAATCTGCTCTGTTAAACAGTAACCTGAGCAATAATTAAATATTCCAGAAAACCCCAAACACCAGAGAGGACCCACCCATGAAAGATGAGCCCATGACTCGGCAACTCGGCCGCGGAAGCGCGGCGGATCGGTGGGATCCGCCGCCCTTCCGCGGCGCTTTAGTCGAATCATTGGCTCGAATTTCTTGGGTGTTCTCCTGTGGTCATGTCAAGCTCTCTGAACACACCTGAAAAATTTTAGGACTTCATTTTAACTTCGACAGAAACTTGGCAGAATTAGGGTTTTGCGGCTTTGTTTTTCCGTTCGAAATTCGTACAAATTTGCAATTAAGTTATTTATTGTTTAGCGGGGCTCTGATACCACTGTAAGTCGATGTAGTACACCCCAGTACTTGTGGGGAGGCGTATTTTACAAAAACGATCAAGTTTAAGGAACGAACATCGACTAACCGCTTAAATCGAAGCTAAACAAATAATAACCAAACACATAGCTATACTAAACTATAGTGTTAAGGGATTATACCGATCGAAACTAGTCCTTCGTCTTTGTGTCCTCCTTTGTTCTCCTCGACCTTCTCTAGGTAGTAGACGATCCACCCGAGAGCAAAACACCAAGCTACACCTCTCACTTGAGGTAACTAATCAACTTTGATTGCTAATCAAAGATGAAAGGATGAGATAGAGTGATGGTTATGGATGCTTAAGTCTAACTAAACCTTTGATCTCAACACATGAGGATTAAGGATTAGTCACTTGAAGATGAGAGCTTGAGGAGAGAGAATATGAGATAAGATAATGAGAGAAGAGAGAGAGTGTATCATAATATTATGAAGCATTCTTATTTAAGAATAATGTATAAAAGAAATGAATAAGCATGCTTCATAAAATATCTAGTGGTGATTCATTAGCATGAGTCATTAAGCAATAAATGTGTATTAATGAAATGAATGAATCACCACCATGACTCACTTTCTTATCCAAAAGAAACCTCCTTAGTCACATCTTCTAGAAGCTTCTCGTACAATTACGAGAACGCCCCTCCAATCCGCAAAAATACGGAAAAACTTTAGACTGTAAAAATCCAATAACCGGATACCAGTAACTGGCTTAAACCAAAGCCGACTGGTAAAAACTGTCCGAAAGTCGTACGCGCGTAAACGCACGTATGCGTCCGAACCCTTTGTCGCAAAACCATGCAACCTCTATATCGTTTCGCCTGGAGTAGGAAACTCTCTGTGTGGGACTCTAGAGACTCGACTACTACGCTGGCAGTGGGTTTAACCACAGACCGCAAGCGGCACTAGCTGTACGTAACGGTCCCCAGGTAGTTGTCGATAAGAAGGCCGATGAGTAAACCCATCCGAACTCCTACTGAGTCTGATGTGACAATCTCCATACAGTCCGGTCCGTTCGTCCAAGACTATCGCATATCGGGCCTAGGGGGGCGGCAAGCGTCAGTCCCCTAATAGCGGTATAAGTCGTGTCGGAGTGAAGCCCATTACACCCTGAGAAACTACTGGAACCTACCAGCAAATCTCGCTTGCCCTGGCCAGGGACTTTGCGTAATGGCTCTCTGACACAGCACGATATCTACTCCCAATACCGGGAGGGACGAATCCTGTCTAACCGCCACTGCCTCCAAGTGCTCGGGACTGCACCCAACTGCTACCTGTTTGCACGACTCCTTTGAGCCGTGGTAGGGTAGCAATCTAAGAACAGTGGGATACACTCGAGGCGAAGTAGCAGTGTCAAGTCTGCGGACTACGCTGTACTCATGTCACCTGGGAACTGTTCACTGACGACTGGTATCAAACCAACCAACAGTTCCCTGTGAGTCCTGTCCGGTGTACCCGTAACCTAACGAGCACCTGCATACTATCTCCAGTACGACGTACTGACTGCTGTGGGACAGACCATCTCCCCAACTAGGATGAGAAGCGTACACACCAGTCTACTCCGGAGTATCGATGCTCTGTCTCGATAATCTAACGACCAGGGACCTGAATGAGGATGTGCTTGTAGACTACCCAGCCCCCACTAGTGTGACTGCCATCACAACGCTGGTAGACAAGCAAGATCCTAAGAGCTCTATCAATACGTTCACTCACATATTAAGATAGAAAAACCAATTAGCATACTACCATGTTTAGCAAGACTGTTATATACATGTGAATATCCCAAGCTTCCATTAAGTAATATACAAGCTAGTATGATACAGTAATGGCCTTCTAGGGCATAAACACTAACAGTATTCGTACCAAAATACGAATACACAAAGAGATATAATTATACAAAGAACATAATACTAGAATATACTTATCGAAATACATATACGTAAATTATTAAATCAATACCTGATTTAATAATCCGGCTCAAACCTAAGCCGGCTAGTATTATCAACCGTCTGATCGAAAGTTCGGGTAATTAGTACAATCATTCGATCGGAGCCCTGCATGTATCAAAATATGGCTACTACATCATTTTGCCTGAATTAGGGAAACCCTCTGTGTGGGACTCTAAAGACTCGTTAATACGCTGGCAGTGGGTTTAATCACAAGTACGTCAGCGGCACTAGCTGTACGTAACAGCTATCCAGGTATTGAGTGAAAGGAATGCCGACGAGCAAACTCATCCGAACCTCTACTGAGCCTGTCTGTGACAATCTCCATACAGTCCGGTCTGTTCGTCTAAGAGTATCGCATATTGGGTCTAGGGGGTGGATAAAGTCAGACCCTAAATAACGCGATATTTCGTGTCGGTGTGAAGCCCATCACCCACTGAGAAACTACTGATTCAAATCAGTAATTCTCATCTACCTTAGCCAAGGATTTCTGGTGATGGCCACCCTGCATAGCATGACATCAACCCCCAATACCAGGAGAGACGAATCTCCGACGATCCGCTCACTGCCTCCATGTGGCTTGGGACTGTACCCAACTAAAACCTATTTGCACGTCTCATTTGAGCCGTGGTAGGGTAGTAACCAAAGCACAGTAGGAACTCAAACGAGACAAATGATGATTTCAAGTCGACAAACTAACCTGTACTCATGTCACCTGAGAACTGCTATCTGAAAATATGTATAATACCATCTAGCATGTTCCCAGCGAGTCCGTCCAGTGTAACTCATAACCCAATGAGCACCTGTATACTATCTTAGGTGACCAACTAACACCAATGGCTTGTGAGACCGGCCACCGCCCCTCGTCGGGGTCTCGAAAAGTATACACTAGTTTACTCCGGAGTATCGATGCCCAGTCTCGATACTCCCTCTACTAGGGACATTTAAGAATGTGCTTATAGACCACCAAGCTCCTACGTATATGATCACCATCATAATGCTTGTAGTCAAGCAAGAATCCTATGGGCTCTATCAACATATAATAGTGATCTGTAATACCACATAATGCATATTGTTTCCCTAATAAAAGAGCAAAGCTCTGTTCAAAATTTGAAAAGGCGGCGCCAAGAGTTAAAAACTCTGAGGCAGCGCCTCGCGTGCCTTGCACAAGGGTGCCGGCGCAAAGAGTTAAAAACTCTAAGGCAGCGCCTCACGTGCCTTGCATGAGGGCGCCAACGCCAAGAGTTAAAAACTCTAAGGCAGCGCCTCACGTGCCTTGCACGAGGGCGTCAGCGCCTGAACCAAATCTCTCTGTTAAACAGAGTCGTTGGATCAAAGATCCAACGGAGATGATAAATCATCAAAGTACAGAATTAAATTCTGTTGACAAAATATTTCTCAAATCTTTCGAAACAAGAAAGATTACTCTCTATAAAACAGAGCGCCGTTGGATTAAAAATCCAATGGTGATTAAAAATAACCAAGCTACAGAATAAGCTCTGTATGGGGAAATATTTTCCTAATCTTGTTAAAAACAAGAAAAATATCTTCTGTAAAACAGAAGTCCTTGGATCAAAGATCCGACGGTGGATAAAATCCCCAAATCAATTAAAGATCTCTCAATGAGAGATTTCTTTAACCAAATCAACAAATCTGGCTCTACTGTATAAAAGACCCAAGCTTCAAGTCTTATAGAGAGAGACCCCCCGTAAGCTTTAGAGCAAGCAAAAAGAAAGTTTTAAGAAGGAAGAAAGAAGAATACCTTTCTTCGAGGAAAATAAAAACAATAATAGAGATCAGAGCATCTTATCTGCATATCCAAGGGTTTAACCCTCATAAAAGAACATAGTTCTTTCCCTGGATCTGAGATCCATGAGAAAAGTCTCCCACAAATGACAATTTAATTCTCATGGGGATGAATTTGTTCTTAGGGATCGAAGATCCAGGAAAGAGTAAAGAATTGAACTCTTCAAAAAATAATACACGAAGAAAAACTAGCGCCTCACATGCCCCTCACGTGGGCGCTGCTCAATAAAGAGTGCTTAGCACTCAGTGGTTGGCGCTCAGCGCCAAGCGCCTCACGTGCCCCTCACATGGGCGCTGCTCAAATAAGGAGTGCCTAACACTCAGTGGTTGGCGCTCAGCGCCAAGCGCCTCACGTGTTCCGCACGTGGGCATCATAAAGAGTGTTCGACACTCCATAAAAAAAGGAAAAATAAAAGTAAAGGGTGAGCGTCAGAACCCATATCAATGCCCAGCATTGTTCGCACAGAAAAAAGACTGAGCCCAAGCAAGTGTTTAACACTTTATTCAAAGACTGAGTGGGCTGAGTCTAAGTTGACCAAAAATCCCTAATTTAGATCAGCCGAGCCCATGTGTCCATCATTTTCCAAATTGGTCTTAGTCCCAAACACGGCTACTGATCTTCCAACGGACATTGGTTCAAGGGTACATCTCCTCACACCTCTGATATATGTCGTTGTAATTATTCAGCGTCTTCAGAGAAGTGGTGGGTCCCGATAACCAACAACTCTTTGGTGCACTCTCAAATTGACGAGCACATCCCTATGGACCGCAACGTCCTTAAACTAAGCTATGGACCGCAATGTCCTTAAACTAACAACGGACCGTAACGTCCTTAAACTAAAGCAATAGAGCCCAAATGCACTTTTGTTGGGTCTGAATTATCCCAAAATCCTGTTGAGTAGATCTTGGTCTAAAATTAGACCAACGTATCCTCAACAAACATTTAAGTTGATCTTAATCTCAAATGAGATTAACGATCCTTAAATCAACCCAAACCTAAATCTAAGAATATATGGATTTGGACTAATCCACGCCCTACGGGTGACAACATAAATAAGTCTCTGTATACAATCCACGGGCAACCCAAAATAAAACAAACACACACGATACGAAGTGACATTCTGGAGCAGGAGAAAGTGGTTATCGCTACGCGGTAATATAATTAACTGCAGGGGCTTGCGCCTACAGGGAAGAGCATCCCCATAATCAAAAAGCCCTCACAACGAGGGGGAATCTGACGAAATCTGCAACAACGGCCGCACCTCTCCAAACCTCCGATACACCGTGTCATAAATCAACTTGGTATCTTCGGAGAGGTGGACGGATAAATCCAAATAGCATCTTCCCCCAAATTCAGGCAAGACGTTTGTCTTTCTATTTTCGGCGGTAAACAGATTATGGCATGCCTGATGGGACATCTTCCTCTTTCCATTCCACACTTCATCTATCTTGTTCGCGAACAAATCGCTGTTTAATATGGTTGCCTTTGGATTCGAGGTACTAAAATTTGGTGTCTTGCTCCATGTAGGAAAAGGAGATAACATCGATGGCCTCCAGCTCAATAACTGCAACAGCAATTCTCGCTCCACCCCGACTGGAGGAGTGACTTACAGGCCCCAAGCGGCCTCCATCTTTCCAATGCCAATGGATCAGGTGACTCAGGCCACCACTGGACTGTTCTTTGGGACCATGATCCCGCCATCAAGTTTCAGCATCCTGATGCTACCACAGGAAGCTCCAAAGAAGTCGGTCTTTGATCGACTTACAATCACCACGGCCTCTCTCAACGGGTCTTCCAAATCTAACGCCTCGGTCTTTAACAGGCTGAGCTGCAGCTCAAGTGGGCCCGCAAAAAGGTTCGTGATACCTGAAGGGGTTATCCTAAAATGATAGCCATTCCAGTTCCAGCAGACGAAGTCGTCAGAGGGGATTCTCCTGCTAAAGGATCGGTCTTTGCAAGACTTGCCATTCCAACTCCTGCTTCCGGCGAAGTTATTAAGACTACTTCCCCTACCAAAAGATCGGCTTTCGAAAGATTGATCGTCCCCTCTCAACGGACGTCAGTCTTTAATAGGCTGGCATCAGCAGTAGCCCTTCATCAGAGTAGGGGGCATGAAAAAGCCATCCCCATAACGGAGGTAATTCCGTCTGCAAGACATGCTCGACGTCGCCACTGGCACCGGGTGAGAAGAGTTAGGGGAAACTCCCCCTCCGGACTTACTCCACTAGCTGTAATGGTGGAAATTGACGCTACTGTTCCAACTAGGAACAGCTTTGATCCGCTCAGGAGGGTGCAAAAGAACTCTCCAACCACTATACTGAAGAAGTAGCCTCCGCCTGCTGAAAACATGACTCGGGTGAAGCCGGAGCAGCCCCCTCAGCAGCTGTCCTCCAAAATCCACAGGGTCTGGCGGAAAGTCTAAGACTCTGTAATTGACAAAAATTACCCTCGCCGACAAGAGAAAAAGAAGGCTCGGCAGAAGGAGGACCGCCCCGCTGTCATACTGCAGAAGGTATCGCCCACACGGGTACCTGCTGCAATAGCCCCTCCAACTTCAACCTCCCACAAAAAGAGAAGACCTGAGAATCTCCCATCACCAGAGGCAAATCCTAAGCGTGATGGATCCAAACGCTCCAAGTCTGGGGGCATGGTAGTACACACGGTGTACATGCCCTCCAGGAAAGAGAAAAGTCGTACTTCTACAATTCATCGACCACTCACACGGTCTGTGACGAAAACTCGGGAGCAACAAAAAAAGCTCCAGGAGATGCTGACAAAGATGGCCGCACTCACTGGGCAGAAAGAAAGCCCGGAAGCATTGTCTGAACAGCGCCAGGTGCAGGAGACCGACACCGAGTTCCTGCGGAGGGTTCTATAAAGAAAGGATAAAAAGGCTGCAGAACAGGCCGCTGATATAAAATAGATGGCGCTTCTGTTCCAAGACATAGTTGGGATGATGATCCAGCCAGAACCTCCAGCCGAAGGCCCTCCGATAATCATCGAAAACGACAGAGGGAAAACGTCAAATCCTCCACCGGCTTTCTCGACAGCCAAAGAAGAAACGATCTCCAAGGCTGCCCTTGACGACTACATAGCTCAATAAATACGAGCTCATCAGGTAAGTGAAAGGCTGGCCAAGTCGTCAAAACTGTGCAACCTTATCCAGGCTGGTACGATCAAATCAAGTACCCGCCGGGATATACGATCCCTAAATTCCATATGTATAAGGGGACAGGAAATCCCCATCAGCACGTCGCTCGGTTCAGAGCTCTATATGGCAACACTGGAAGCAACGACAAACTGCTGCTTCGCGAATTCGTCGGCAGCTTGGTGGAGACAGCATTTGAATGGTACTCGGAGCTTCTGAATGACTCCATCAAAACATTTACAGAAATGGAGCTACTTTTCACGTAGCGTTTCACAAGTGCAAGAGAACGCACCCCGATCACCGCATTAATCAATGCCAGGGTGAAGCCAGGAGAGAACTGGGTTCAATACACAATTCAATGGCGGAACATATGGACAAAATGCGAACAGCGCATAGAAGAAGCTCCTGCCATGGGCATGTTCGTGGGGACCCTTGATCCTCATGCAACTATATCCCAATTTATGATGTTCTTCAAGCCGACCATCTTCCAGACCTTGATTGACAAGATGGCCCAAATTTACGATGTTCTTCAAGCCGATCACCTTCCAGGCCTTGATTGACAAGATGGCCCAAATGGACTAAATGGGCCATAGGTCGTCCTCTTCAAAAATGGATCTCCGGAATGAAAGGGCAAAGGGAAAGCGGCCTTCGTTGTCAACGCTCAACAACAACCGAGTGATCCAAAACCGGTTTCTCACCAAAGCAACAAATCACGATCTCTCGAAGAGAAGTTGAGACGTCCTTACTCATTTCCCCAGGATAAAACGAGGAGACTGTTCGAACTGGCAGTGCGCAACAGGCTCATCACTCTACCAGATCCGAGACGCCCACTGTAGCCTGGTGACGTCAACAGTCCCAACTACTGCCCCTACCACAGAGTAATGGGCCACCCAATCGAAGATCGCTACGTCTTCAAAAACTGAGTTGAGGACCAGTACCAACAAGGCAAATCCACGCTGTCCGAAAACTGTAAGGTAAACCCACCACAGCAGCACTAAAAAGGTGGATATGCCGGGGGCATCATGCTCATTTGTAGAGGAAGCTCCATAAGAAGTTGTCCTTTCAGCTAAAACTAAAAGAATGTTAAAGGATCTTCAAGAATGCCCGGCGGTCAAATGGAAAAGCCCATTAGAGCCTGAGATCATTGAGGGGATGCTGAAACCATGCCCAACACTGAAAGCTGGTAACGATGGGCAAAACCTCCAGGCCAAGCCTTCGAAGTCTTTGAAGAAAAAGAAGAAGACCAGGAAGCCCGTGCAGCTCGACGACAATCGTACAGATCTGCAAAAATACATCGATGCACTGGAGGAATACAACCAAAAGGCGCAGACCCCAGTCACACTTGAAGAGTTCCTCAAGCATATTCTTGAGAACAGAGACAGTGACATTGATGAAGGAGATGGCTCGTTAGAAGAACCCGAGGATTATGTAGCCACATGATCGCTCACCTGTCGTTAAAAGACGAAGAAGCTCCCTCGGCGTCGAAAAGCAACACAGAGGAACTGGGGGCAGTACAGGCGTCAAAATCCCTAGGACCATCAGACGACCTGATCGATAAACTGCTGAACGAGGCCCTTCAAAAGAGCAAAGCTGACCGAGAGCGTGAAATGGCCATATACGAAAAGGTCAAGCGTCGGAGCCAGGACGAAGAAGCTGCAGCGAGGAGGAGTCACACAGTGCTTCAACCAGGTCAAAGCACACCCGCAGCAGACAAAATCATGTCTAAGATGGGGAAACGGTTCGCCAAAGCCCTGTCAATAGGGATGAAGCTGCCACCTGTCAAAGAAAATGCTCCTCGGAGTACGTGCCTCGATGAAGCAGACAAAAATCCAAACTACTGTTTATACCATCGGAGGGTCACGCGCCCCACCGAAGAGTGCAATGTCTTCAATAAGTGGTGGCAGGGATACGTTGCCCACCGACAACACTTTAAGTGGATGAAGCGTGAAGCTCGTCGACGGCGAAGAAATGTGACAGATGACTGCGGAAAAACGAATGGAAGCTGTTGTATGGTTGATACCAGGAAATCTCAAGTTCTTACCTTCGGGAGCGATTCTGACAAAGAAATAACCCTCGGCCCTCTCTTCAAAGAATCCACCTCTGGAAAAGAAGAAGGGGAGGAGAACTGGGAGAACATTCAGCTGCGTAACCGTACGTTTCCTGAAAAGAATGTCGGACCCTCAAACAAAGGTTCGATAAGAGAGACAAGGGGAAGGAAAAGGTCCCTAAGAAAATTGCCCTCGATGATAGAGTCATCAAAGAGCTTATAGCCAAAGACCCACCTAAGAAAAATAATGTGGATTACAATGTCCTGGCACACTTGAGGAAGATACCCTCGCAACTAAGCATACTGGATGCTCTCCTCCTGTCCAAAGAAGCACGAGATTCTCTAATAAAAGCACTGCAAGAGCCTAATAAGTTCCAAGCTTTCTTTGCGGGAGAAAAGATGAAGGACGAGCCGGCGGAGGTTCATACAGCTGACATCACATTCGGCGATGAAGATCTCCTCCTCGGAACGTGCGAGCACAACTGTCCTCTATATGTCACCGGGTACTGCCATGACATCAAGATAAGGAAGATTATGGTCGACAATGGGTTGTCCATCAACCTTCTCAACGTGAAGGTACTGAAAGAGATCTGCATGAACGTTCAACACCTTGCTCAGGACAAAATTACCATCTTTGGGTTTGACCCGCAGTCATCATGGACGCTCGGGTCTGTAATACTGACGTTACGCTTTGGGATGCTCATCACTGACATCAAATTTCATGTCATTGATGCCAAGACCTTCTATAACGCTCTTCTCGGCCGGCCTTAGTTACACGAATACAACATCATCCCTTCTACACAACATCAGTGTATGAAGTACTTCAAAGACGGTCTCAAGTATACAGTTACAGGGGAGCTAAACCCATTCTCTATAAATGAAGTCCGCAAATATGAAAATGCCAAGTACTTCTTACCAGACTTCGAAGACACGGAAAGATGTCGTAAACCGGAGAATAAACAAAAAGCCATCGCCACTATCCCGATCTTTGGGAGCGATACCGAGGAGGATGAAGAGATGGTCTTCTTGGGGAAGCCCCAAGGCAACAGGCCAGGACCATCTATTCCTATTTTGGTCTTTGGCAGTGACTCTGAGGATGAGACCAATGCAATGTTCTTCGTCCGTCCGTCAATGCAAACCTTCGCTGAAGCTGATCAGAGTTTACAAATTACCATGGTTCCGCAGTGGCATTATAAAGAACTCGATGCGCTTGATACATATAGCGTACAAGAGCTGCAGACCTTCTACGTCTCTCCCAGACGAAGAGGTGAGAAGGCGATCCTCTTCTATCAATCCACGGAGACCAAAGTGGAGAAATAAGTTTGGCATGGTGCCGATTTTGCACTTGATAGGCTCTAACCAATCCGTCTGCCCAGATATTACGCAGAGGGATTGAAAAGGCTATTAAGATGTCATGGCGTACCCTTTAAACAAACCGCTCGACAAACTCAGTTCTACAACAAGATTTGGGACGTTCCCGGAACTCAGCGAAAGATGCCCAACGGGAAGATGGAGACGACCGGGCTTGGATACGTTCAGTCTAAGAAACGGGAGCGATTCCATGGCTGCCACGTTATAAACGACTCCGGAGGAGAAGGGAATGCTTTTCCAAATAGCGCCGATATCGAGCCCAAGCGGGATTCCGCCGTAAAAATGCCAAGCCCGTCATTCGAAGAACAAATTGACAAGCTAATGAGGGAAGCGGATCAAAAGGTTCAAGATGACCACAGCCGCGAAATGGCCATTTACGAGAAAGCCAGGATGCAACGTATCATTCAGCAGGCTATTGAAGATGACGATGCCCTTCACTCTCAGCCCGTTGTGCGCTCTCGTGGCAAGAAGAAAGCTCGACGTAGAAGCAACAACAATGTGAAGAATGAGAATGACGCTCGAAAACAGCGAAGCGGATTCAAGAAGCCACACGATCGAGAAAAAGTCAGCTGGAATTCGTCTTTTATGAAGAAGATGGATCGAGAGTACTCGTTCCCCCAAAACAAGACAAGGAAAATATTCGACCTTGTCATGAAACATCAAATGATGACACTCCCGCAGTCTCGGCACCCTGAGTAAATAAATGAGGTCTATCATCCGGCTTATTGCTCCTGCCACCGAGCAATAGGGCATCCTCTTAAAGATTGTTTCACCTTCAAAGACTGGGTCGAAAACCAGTATCAGCAAGGCAAGTTCGCTCTGTCCAATAATTGGAGGGTAGCCCCACCACGAAAGTATGAACCAAGAGCAACCTACACTGCGAGGGAAAGTCCATATCAACATCGAGCTTGGAAACGAGCTTGTGTCTGCCACATGATAACATTCTCAAAGGAGGGAGAGCATGAGAACGTGGACGACCTTTTCCAGTGCTTCGCAAATGAAGATGAGGACGAGGTGATCTCAGAATTTCCACCGGTGCCAAATGAGCTGGAGGATGGGATACTTACCACGGCGGAAAATCTGAGGAAAATCGACTTGGGGAAGACAAACGATCCGAGGCCAACGTTCGTCAGTGAGCTGCTGTCTGAAGAGCAAGTGGATACATTAAAAGACATGCTTACGCAGTATAAAGACTGCTTCGTATGGAACTATTCCGAGATGCCGGGATTAGATCCGGAGATAGCTATGCATAAACTGGCTATATCGCCAGACGTCAAGCCAGTCAAACAAGTGCCAATAAGAATGCGGCTCGAACTCGAGATGAACATCAATGCCGAAGTTAAGAAGCTAATTGGCTCTGGCTTCATCTAAGAAATTCAATACCCCGATTGGATCGCTAACATTGTCCCTGTGATGAAGAAAAATGGAACGGTACGCATCTGCGCGGGATCTCAACAAAGCTTGCCTGAAGGATGACTTCCCAGTACCTGTTACCGAGCTGATGATCGATAACACATCCACTCATGAGGTCTTCTCCTTCATGGATGGATCTTCAGGGTATAATCAAATAAAGATGCATCCCGAAAACCGAAAGCATACGGCCTTCCGGACTCTGCTAGGCATATTTTGTTATAAAGTGATGCCCTTTGGTCTGAAGAACGATGGCGCTACCTACCAGAGGGCCATAATGATGATCTTTGATGACCTCAACCACGAGATTGTTGAATGCTATATCAACGACCTTGTGGTGAAAAGCAAATCGTACGAGGAACACTGGGAACATCTGAAAATAGTGTTCCAGCACCTTCGGAAATACAACCTGAAGATGAACCCCTGAAATGCACGTTTGGAGTTTCCTCAGGCAAATTCCTAGGATTCATAATACGAAACCGAGGAATCAAAATAGATCCATCAAAGATCAAGGCGATTATGGAAATGCCCTCGCTAAGAAATCTCAAGCAACTGCGGTCTCTCCAAGGGAAGCTCACGTATATCCGACGGTTCATAGCCAAACTCTCTGGCATATGCCACCCCTACAGCCATCTAATGAACAAGGGAACACCGTTCATTTGAGATCGTAAATGCCAAAGTGCACTAGACAAAATCAAGCAATATCTGCTGAACCCGCCAGTACTGACCGCTCCAGTCAAGGGGAAGCCTCTCATCCTGTACGCAACATCACTTGAAGGTTCTTTAGGCATGCTATGAGCACAAGAGAACGACCAAGGGAATGAAAGAGCTCTTTACTATTTGAGTCGAGTCCTTCTGGGGGCAGAAAACAACTACTCCCCCATTGAAAAGCATTGCCTAGCACTGATCTTTGTGATAACAAAGCTTCGACATTATGCCCTATCACATGTGGTTCATCTCATATCAAAGGTGGATCCTCTAAAATATTTGATGTCAAGAGCCATACTAACAGGAAGGCTTGCCAAATAGGCCCTCCTCTAGATGGAGTTCTCGATAGTATATCGACCCCTCAAAGCAGTAAAAGGCCAGCCATCGCCGACTTTCTCGCTGAACATCCGATACCAGCTGATTCTCCCTTAAATTGCGAATTGCCAGACGAACACGCGTTCGACACAATCAAAAGGAAGACGGAGGAAAATAATGTCCAATGGGAACTCTACTTCGACGGAGCGTCTTCCATGAAGAAGCGAAAGCAAAACACCCCCATAATCAAAGCCGGAATAGTCCTTATCTTTGTGACTCCGCAAAGAGGGATAATGCGTTTTACTCTTTCCTTAAAGGAACCAAGAACAAACAACGAAGTGGAATATGAAGCTTTGATAGCGGGTCTTGAGATTGCTGTCGACATGGGAGTCGAAAACCTCGTCATACATGGAGACTCCCAACTGGTTGTTAGCCAAGTAAATGGCGACTGTCAGATGTGCAAACCAGAACTGATCAGGTATGGTGAAAGAGTGCAGCAACTGCTGACGCAAATCCCTTCCTACATCTTGGAAAGCATACCGCATGCAGAAAATAGCAAGGCAGATGCATTAGCCAAGCATGCTAAGGAACTGGGTGACGAAAACCTCGATGACGTAAGGACCATTGTGCAAAGCCGACGGATTCTCGCGCCAGCAGAAACATCTTTGGAGTTGTCTGAAAGAAAAGAAGCGACCAGACAAATGGTCCTCCAAATAGAAGACGAAGAAAGGGTCAAGGACTGGAGAGAAGTCTTCGTAGACTACTTCAAATCCCATCAAACACCCAAAGACGTGTCGTCAAGACATCAGCTCATGAAGCGAGCCATGTCCTTCGCCTTCGTCAATGATACTCTTTATAAGAGATCATTCAGTTGTCTGTGGCTGAAATGCCTAGGACCAAAAGAAGCAAAAAGGGTCGTCTAAGAAACTCACGATAGACTCTGCGGTTCTCATCAAGCCGGGCCAAAAATGAAGCTGAAAATCAAAAGAATGGGTTACTATTGGCCCACGATGATTCAGGACTGCCTTGAATATGCGAAGCAGTGGCACTCGTGCCAAATTCACGGGGACTTCATCCACCAGCATCCGAACCCGCTACACCCAACAGTGGCTAGCAGGCCGTTTGAAATGTGGGGAACCGATATAATCGGTCCCATCAAACCAGCATCGTCCAAGGGACATCAGTTCATATTAGCAACAACCGATTACTTCTCTAAGTGGGCAGAGCCAGTATCGCTAAGGGATGTGAAGACGGAGAACATCCTCCATTTCTTCAGGACACATGTCATCTACCAGTTCAGCACCCTGCAACGAATCATCTCGGATAACAGGCCAGCCTACAGGAGCCATAAGATCAACCGCTTCGCACAACAGCATAAAATAGATTGGAGATACTCTTTAGTCTATAATCCCTAAGCTAACGGTCTACCTGAGGCTTTCAACAAGACCTTGATGAAGATCATAAAGAAAATAGTGTTCAGAAATAAAAGGGACTGGTACGAGAGACTACATGAAGCTCTCTGGGCGTATCGAACCACGTTCAAAACGGATACGAATACAACACCATTCGTGTTGGTATTCGGCACGGAGGCGGTAAATCCCTTGGAAATAGAGATACCCTCTTTATGAGTGGCAGTTCGATATGAGCTGACGGATGAAAAAAACGCCCATCTTTGTCTTGAGGAGCTCGATGCACTTGATGAAACTCGCCTCATAGCGCAGCAAAAACTGGAAGCTTACAAAGCAAGGATGACGCGCTCATACGAAAAACTGACTAGGCCGAGAACATTCCGCTAAAGCGAACTCGTATTAGTTATAAAAAGACCTATGATCCCCAACCGTGCAAAGCGGGAGAAATTCGAGCCGAACTACAAGGGCCCGTACATCATAGATAAGGTCTACCAAGGTAGGGCCTACTTGCTCATGAATATGCATAGTGAAAGACACTTCCGACCAATAAACGGCCGATTCCTTAAGAAATACTACCCCTGACGAGTCACAACTCAGGTTAACGATAGATGACGACGCTCGTGTCCGCTCGCTATCTTCCTAAGTCAAGACTCTGTAAGTAGTATCCGGCAAAACATTGCCTCAAAATCCAACAACGGACCGTAACGTCCTTAAACTAGCTGTGGACCGAAATGTCCCTAAACTAACAATGGACTGTAATGTCCTTAAACTAAGTACGTTGCCTCAAACACGGCGACAATGGAATTCAAGTCTACGAGTCCCGGCGGTGAGGACTGCAACTCAAATCCTACTGACATACAGATGGGTCACATGAGGCGAAACTACTTTCAAGGGTTTCATGATTGTTAAAAAAACGGTACGTTCATAAGCAAAATGGGCACGGATGAAAACCCGAAAGGGCTCCGTGAGTAAAAACAGCAGGACTACCGGCGAGTTTGTGAAACCCGAAAGGGCACAGACTTGTAAAAAAAGAGAAAAAAAAATCATGCGCCTTTGCAAGGTCCTCTTGACATTGTAAGGAGAAAATACATGTGTATGATCCTTACGACTCACAAAAGGGAGCAACACACTTAGAGATCTCCACGATTCCTAAGGAGAAATTACACTTACGAGATCCTCACGACTCGTAAGGAGAATTCCCCTGTAAGACCCTCACGGCTCATAGGATTCAAAAGACTTAAGCTACAGGGATCTGAACCGTTCTTAAGCTATCACACTCCCCATATTGCCCTACAAGCGGTCCAATATCGGCCCTTATATACAATCCACGGGCATAAATAAGCGTTCCCTCACCTAGTTCCACCAACGGAGCAAAATTTCCCCATTTGGTGAACAACGCTTGTAGGTCGTCTCGACTTGCAAGGAGAAAATACTCATGTGAGATCCTTACAACTTACAAGAGAAGATATCACTTAGGAACCTCACGACTCCTAAGGAGAAGATACACCTACAAGATCCTCACGACTCGTAGGGAGAAACACCTTTATGAGACCCTTACGGCTCGTAAAGTCGAAAAGCCTTAGTCAACAGGATCCTAACCCTGTTTGCTAAGCTATCTTTGTTCAAATCGACAAAGGAAAATGATGATTCGCTCCTGGAAATATCCCAGTTGTAGCGATACTGATGCCTAAATCGGTATCAAATTCCAAGTCCTTTCACGGCAAATGATGATTCGCTCCTAACAATATTCCGGTTGCAGCGATGCTGATGGTAAGATTGGTATCAGATCTCGAGTTCCATACTCGCAATAAAAAAATCATCGAGTAAAAATGCATATGAAAGAGCCGAAATGATGGGCAACTCGCAATAAAAATCAGTGAGCAAAAAATGCATATAAAATAGTCGAAATGTTTGGGCAACTCGCAATAAAAAGAAGCGAGTAAAAAGAAAAAATAGCCGAAATGATTGGGCGCCGTGATAAAATAGCCGAAATGATTGGGCAATCGCGACTTTCGCGATATAAAAAGCTGAAATGATAGAGTGTCACAGAAAGAAAGAATAAAAAATGAAACTTTTGCCCTGCAGGCGAGTCCACATCGACCCCTGCATACAATCCATGGGCGCAAACGAAAAAGGGAACCACATTTTCCCACCAGGCTCCATCAGAAGGAGAGCCAGGTCTCGACGGCGACATCTATAGCCTAGAGATCAACAACGGCGTTTCTTCTAACTCCAGCAGGATGCAGACGCGATGTCAACAAAATGGAGCCATGGAAAAGTCCCTAGTTCCAAACCTCGACGATTCACCAACAACCTAGAGACAACCTTGACATTCGTCGCAATATGGCAGACACAATGTCAACAAACGAAGCAAAGGAAGATCCCAAGCTTCTGGGTCTCGACGGCAACATCTACAGCCTAGAGATCAACAACGGCGTTCCTTCTCACTCTAACAGGATGCAGATGCGACGTCAACGACCGACCCCAGGGTTAAAACAGCGGAGCCATGGCAAAGTCCCTAGTTCCAAGACTCGACGGTTCACAGACAACCTAGAGACAACCCCCACATTAGTCGCAATATTGCAGACACAATGTCAACAAACGAAGCAAAGGAAGATCCCTAGCTTCAGGCTCTTGATGGCAACTCAAATGAGACCTGAAAGACTATTAGAGATCATCCCACCCTAGTGCAGAGTGGTCATGACTCATCGGGGCTCCCAAACTGAGCCTAACCTCAAGTAAAAAGCGGCATGGAATATCCCTAACGCTTGCTCTTCCGACGGTAATATCACCTGGAAGATTACTTGAAGACATCTTGTCCAGCCCCTGAGGGGATCAGAGACACGACAGCCATGGGGCTACTCGAACAGCAAGATTGCGTATCAGGGAATACTTCAGCCAACGCGACGATACGACAGATAAAAGCCCTAGTACCACAGACCCTAACAGACTTCTATCAGCAGAGGTTAACAGTGACGTTAGGACATCCTTACGAGAACTTCTCGATTCATTTCGACTCGTAGGGAAAACAATGTTCCTGCGAGAACTTCTCGACTCATCTCGACTCATAGGGAAAAGCCTTAAGCAACGGGGATATCAACATGTTTCCTAAGCACGGGGGCCCTGCAAGTAGGTTCAAGATGGACTATTGTATACTATCCATGGGCCACACTCTCCAAAGTCGAATATTGATAAGGAGGGAAAAAACCACTTACGAGTCCTCTCGACTTGTAAGAGGGAAAATTCTCTTGTGAGATCCTTACGACTCTCAAGAGAATACACACTTAGGAGTCCTCACGACTCCTAAGGAGAAAATATACCTATGGGATCCTCACGACTCGTAGGGAGAAAAGTCTTTATGAGACCCTCACAGCTCATAATGTTGAAAAGTCTTAGACGGCAGATCTGAACCTTCTTCCTAAGCCATCACTACCCTATAAGGAGGTCAAGATGGACTATCTACGGGCCACATTTGCAAGAGTTACATGCCAATATGAAATAAAATAGGTCTTTTATTCATGAATTCAAGTAAATACAAGATACGTTTCATAAAGGAATCAAAATGAATACATGTTATTCATAAATCTCAAGTTTACAGTCAGTAAAAAAGGGTACAATGACGGTTATTAAGGAGGAAGCGTCTTCAACAAATCAGCAAGCCGCTCGTGTTTCCTCACGATCCTTTCTCGTTGTCAGTTACCGCGGCCAACTCCGCTTCAACTTGAGTCCGTTGCTGTAAGCAGGACGAAAGCTTTTCATTGGTTTCTCACAGTCCTGCATGACCCGCTCGGTGAAGTCAAGCGTCCACCTCAGCGTCAACCCATCCGAAATACATCGCTGGAGGTAGTCGAAAGCAGCTTTTAACTGCGCAGCATTCGCTTCAACCTGTACGCGCAACCGGAAAGATTCGCTGGAGGCCACCTCATGTTCCTTTCATCTCAGGGTCGCCTTCTGTTCGAAATGACGAATAAAAGGAACACTACGCTCGACCCATACAGCCTGCTGGGAGTTTCAAGCCAACACCTCAGGAGCAAGACGCTTAAGCTCAACTTCATTCAGGCAAGCCTCGATCTTTCTGCAGTAATCAACCCAAGAGCTGACGAGATCCTCATCATGGAAGTTCGCGAGTGTCGCCAGCATTGGATTGACTTCAACAACAAAATCCGTAGAAAAAGTGAGAGCCTCGGCATTCAGATTTTCGATAAATTCGCTCAACATTCGCCGGCTATTTGCAGCGCCCCTAGAAGATATGCGTTTAGTGAAGGGCCCTACGGGCATTGGAATGCAAGACTCGAAAGGAGCTGGAGCCATTGCAATTGCTGCAAAATAAATTATGGTCAAATGTCGACTCAGGAGATAAAGAAACAACATGAGGGATGGAATCTATTACACCAGCTACGACAGGCGGCGGGATGGGGAGTACCGAAGGCACGGCTATTCTCCCGTCTCCTCCTCCAACCCATGACACTATGATCAATGAAGAAGACTTAGAAACAATATGTCTATCCATAAAAGAAAGGGGTGAGACATTAGCTGAAGAATATACTAAGCGATACCAGAAGGTGGGACGATTTCCGACCGAAAGGAAAAATACGGGTTCAACACCTAATATAAATGGTCGAAAAGGACTACTGCAGAGTTGTTACAATATATCGTCAATACAAGGAGGATGGTACCCATAGTAAAACAAATAAGTCACAAACCCATACCTTCTAATATTTGAGAAGGCACGGAAGAAGGCGACGGGATAGCAACCGTTAGAGCAGCGACCAGCGACACTTCTTTAGACGACACAGCCTCAGGGTTCACCGCGCCTATACGCAAGATAAATAAAATATCATCAGAAGGGCTGGACAGGATTGAAAAACATGAAAACAATGACCCAAAGACTACCTGATAGATCACGGAACAAAATCATGACGGAGGCGTCACCAGGTGTAACGGCTTCTTCACTCTCTCTCGAAGGAATAGATTCCGTGCCCATAGCTTCATCCCCTGACTCGATGAGGGCCGTCGTAACACTTGCGATGCCCGCCAAAACCAAGGAGCCATAGGGAGAAAGAGCAGCGGTCTGGACAGTCCTAGACTCTCGAGAAAGAGTAGCTACTTCGGGCTCTATAATCGTCAACGTTTCACCTGCCATACCGTCGCCAGGACTCGGCCCTGTGTGAAAGAAAATGAGCATGTCAGAATTTATGGACCAAATTCTAATAAAATACTAGGCGTTACGTTACCATGGAGCAGCTTTTTAGTTTCTTCCCGAGTTTTGCATGCAACCTGTCTACGGACGATAGACAGGGCAAAGGGAACATCCGCCGAAGGAATATCAGCAAGCGAAATACTTCTTGGGCCTGCACCTACGGCCAAAACGGCATCGTATTCCCTCGACGCATGCTTCATACACTTCCTTTCGGTCTGGGCAGTGAGAGATGACCTCCTCAAGACTTCTAATAAGAGGATGTCGTCGTCCGAACCAAGCTCTGCCTATGGAGCCGCTACAGCGTCCATCATCGGCTGCTTCAGCAAAGCCTCTTGCAATGACTTTGGGAGGGTCATGGCCACATGAGCTGGCTCTAAAAGTTTTGCTGTATCATCACTCGAGATCGGCACTGCACTTGGAATAACCTGAGTTGAGGTAGTCCCTACAATAAGGTGAAAGAGAGGGTCAGAGCACGAATAAAAAAGAATAAAGGTGTAATGAAGCAACTTATACCAAGACCCAAAGAAACGCGGGGCCTCTCTTCTTCCTTGAAAGTCTTGAGAGAAGCCGCGAGAGCCTTTTCGGCAAAAATACCTGTTGAAGAAGAGAGCATTAGTAAAAGCATAATAACAAGAAAGGGATAGACGCAGAAGAATACAACTAAAGTATACTTGACTCTGCGATAGTGATCAACGCCGCTTCCTCACGAGCCAGTCGCTCGGAAGCTGGGAGGGCAGCCTGAAGATCGGTGTCGATCACAGGCATGTCGAACAAACCTTCGTTGGTACCGTATTCACACAAGCCCTCACTGTAGGGAGCATGTGGCTCCTGGCCAAATATGACATCGGCATAAAATAGCGACTTCTTCCTTTTCTGGGAGTGGACACCGGCGGCCAACGATAAGATTTTGCGCTTGACAGGCATTTTCGAGTGGCAGGTTCCAATTTCCGTACCAGCACCAGGTTCTAAGGACGCTACAGCTACCGCCTCTATGGGAACACGGAGTGGAGGCTTCTCACGGAAGGCATGCAGGACCACAACCGTAGTGACTTCTCTTAAGGAGGGACGAGCGGTGGTCCGTCACTTTAAAAGGACAGCTGGGTTACCCGCTGGGACAGCATCCTTATGATCAAGTAATAGCCGTCTATCTTCCCTGATAATGGCACCCGTCGCATGCTGGTACCACGCCGCGTAGGCGTTCGAAGCTTTTGGCAGGTAGCTCGGTTCGCTGATGAGAAAGTTGGACCCCGTATTTAGTCACATAAACTGGTGCAGTGCGCTGCAAATACCCTTTTCTTTAGCGGCTGGCTCGGCTAAGAATGCCTCAAGGGAAACACCCTGATTGTAACCCGACTGTTGAGCAAAAAGGTGCGGGTTATACCTCATGAACAGTGCCGAGGCATTTTGTCTGAACACTAAAAAGCCTGGCCTAATTGAATACAAGTGCAGGATCTCCCGAGCCTTCAACGTAGGAGCCCTGTCTTTGAAAGTATCACGCAGCGGTTGCACTGCCTTGGAAGATTTCTTGCCGATAGTTAAGACTCTATCAACAAAAGTCATACTATCCCTGACCATACGCGGGCAAAGGACCAAACGTCAAGGCTTTCGCTGCGACGGATCTAATGCAGAAGCGTCAACTAGGAACATAACCCAGGGAAAGTTGTAGATGTCGTAGAAGCGGGGTTGTTTATGGACTCCGAAAGCACCCGGCACGTGCATCTCGACCCAGGACGTGAAGTAGTGCAATGGAAGATGTACAGGTTTTACCCCTGGTTGAGTAGTATCTGCCGCTAAGCTCACGCCGTGATATAGATGAGCTAGCCCTGCAATCCCAACGGCTACATGCGTCCCTGCAACCATGCGGTAGGCTGGATAAAAAAACAGGCAGCCTCATGTAGCGAGGGTGCATCGGAAGCACAAACCAGCTTAACCACAGGCCGATGAACCCCAGAAAGAACGTCTCTTCATCGACGTCTGAAGCAGCAAGTTCTGCAAAAGGGACGACCCGAGTGTTTGGAATAAAGAAATTTTTTTGATCCGCTTCCGTCGTTGGCTGGTTATCCAAACCGAAACCAAATGGGTCGTCAAGCTTGGCGAAACTTGCGACTTGTTTTGATAAGACTTCAGGGCGAAGAAAGTGGGCGATGAAATTGGCTAAGCTGACTCCGTGCCCTCCAGACTCCAAAAGCAGACTCTCATAAATGTTCAACACTTTGATTAGGCTCGGGAACCGGTGTTGAATGGAATTCTTCGGAGTGAGGATTATTACCACTGATTTGGTGGAAAAGATATACTCGTCAAGAGGAAATACCTCCACGTAATGTTCCCCTCTGACGGGTAGGCCTGAAATTTCCACAAACTCCTCCAAGGAAATTGAAACTTCCCGATCTGATAGTAGAAAGGTATGAGTTGGGATGTTCCATTGCTCCAGAAAAGCCTTGACCCACCATACATGCGGCGCGGGATATTGAAAAAGAGACGCATAAATTGCAGGATACAACCCAGGCTTCAGCAGCAGCGACTTCTTGGCCAACAGAATATACCAAGCCCGCTGCAGGTAGCCGGCTGAATGGTGAGGAGTCAAACCTATCATATATACTTTCCCCCAAGGACGCGACTCGCCTTGACATATGTGTTGACCCAAAATATCTAAGGCTATCGACGGCTGTACGGGTATTGATGCCATAGAAGGCTGAAGGCGACCCTCCGAGGTCCAGTTGACCTCCTCTATAGCATAATTCACTTGAGGCGAGTCGGCATAGTGAATTGCTGAAATGGGCTCTGAGGGCATTGCACAAGAAAAACTGTGTCGGCCCTGGGTAATCTGATTGTACCACGACCCCCATAGGTGAAGAGATTTCTGCTCCGAGTCATGATCTTTAATAAGCGCGAAGACTTCCAAATCCACGGGCGTGTTGGTAAAGGTGCTCTCCGAACGTACAAAAAGAAAAGAAGAGTTGAAAGCCATAATACCTACATAAAGAGAGACGAAGGGTAGTTATCAACTCTATGTTCTGAACTCCGACACTTGGTACTTGAAAATTGTACCGCACTGCAATGCAGAATAAAGGGAAAAAAGGGGGACCCACAAAATCAAGATGGCGTCCCATCATTGATTGGGCAATCACTCATTAAGAATGAAATCCTAAGAGGGTTCTCATTTAATGAGAAGTCTCAAAGGGCCAAGGAGTTAAACTCCCCTCGAGAGCTGTGCTCTGCAAACAGATTTCACATCTGTCAACTTTAATTAAGTGGGGAATAAAATTCCCCCAAAAATTTCTAAGAGCTACACTCTGTAAAAAACAATAGGATAATCTAACAGAACCCTCAAAAGAAAAGCTTTTTAATAAGGTAAAACCCCAAGATCTTTAAGATCTGCAAGACAAACTCTAAGAGTTCTTCGTGGAAAATGAGCAAAGCTCTAATTAATGGGTTAAGAAACCTTAAAATCCATCTTAAGATCTACGATCTAATAAGAGCGAAGCTCTGTAAAGGGGTTCGATTATGATCCTTACCAAATTTTTGAGCAGAATTCTAACTCTAGAAGGGATTTGGGCAAAGATCTGAGCTCTGAAAGGAGAATAAAATTCTCAGGAAAAAAAAAGAAGAACAGGAGAAGATGAACAGCAGTCATCTTAAGGGCCAAAGGCCCTACATAGAGGCACAGAAAGTCGATCAAACTTCCAAGAAAATTCAAAGGTAGAAAAGCTGCCACCGCTGCACTCACGTATGAGTCACATGAGCGCAACGGTAAGGGGCATTTGTTTCCCCAATAAAAGAGCAAAGCTCTGTTCAAAATTTGAAAAGGCGGCGCTAAGAGTTAAAAATCTGAGGCAGCGCCTCACGTGCCTTGCACGAGAGCGCCAGCGCCAAAAGTTAAAAACTATGAGGCAGTGCCTCGCGGGCCTTACACGAGAGCGCCAGCGCCAAGAGTTAAAAACTCTAAGGCAGCGCCTTACGTGCCTTGTACGAGAGCGCCAGCACCAAGAGTTAAAAACTCTAAGACGGTGCCTCACGTGCCTTGCACAAGGGCGCCAACGCCTGAACCAAATATTTTTATTAAACAGAGTCGTTGGATCAAAGATCCAACGGAGATGATAAATCATCAGAGTATAGAATTAAATTCTGTTGAGGAAATATTCCTTAAATCTTTCTAAACAAGAAAGATTACTCTCTGTAAAACAGAGCACCGTTGGATTAAAAATTCAATGGTGATTAAAAATCACCAAGCTACAGAATAAGCTCTGTATGGGGAAATATTTTCCTAATCTTGTTAAAAACAAGAAAAATATCTTCTGTAAAACAGAAGTCCTTGGATCAAAGATCCGACGGTGGATAAAATCCCCAAATCAATTAAAAATCTCTCATTGAGAGATTTCTTTAACCAAATCAAAAAATCTGCCTCTACTATATAAAGGACCCAAGACTTCAAGTCTTGTAGAGAGAGAGAGACCCCATAAGCTTTAGAGCAAGCAAGAAGAAAGGTTTAAGAAGGAAGAAAGAAGAATACCTTTCTTCAAGGTAAATAAAAACAATAATAGAGATCAGAGCATCTCGTCTGCATATCCAAGGGTTTAACCCTCATAAAAGAACATAGTTCTTTCCCTGGATCTAAGATCCATGAGACAAGTCTCGCATAAATGAGAATTTAATTCTCATGGGGATGAATTTGTTCTTGGGGATCGAAGATCCATGAAAGAGTAGAGAATTGAACTCTTCAAAACATAATACACGAAGAAAAACTAGCACCAAGCGCCTCGCGTGACCCTCATCTGGGCGTTGCTCAATAAAGAGTGCTTAGCACTCAATGGTTGGCACTCAGCGCCAAGTGCCTCATGTGCCCCTCATGTGGACACTGCTCAATAAAGAGTGCTAGCACTCAGTGGTTGCACTCAGCGCCAAGCGCCTCACGTGCCCTTCATGTGGGCGCTACTCAAATAAGGAGTGCCTAGCACTCAGTGGTTGGCGCTCAGTGCCAAGCGCCTCACGTGTTCCGCACGTGGGCGCCATAAAGAGTGTTCAACACTCCATAAAAAACAAAAGAAAGGAAAATAAAAGTAAAGGGTGAGCATCAGAACCCATATCAATGCCCAGCATTGTTCGCACAGAAAAAGGACTCAGCCCAAGAAAGTATTTAACACTTTATTCAAAGACTGAGTGGGCTGAGTCCAAGTTGACCAAAAATCCTTAATTCAGATCAGTCGAACCCATGTGTCCATCATTTTCCAAATTGGTCTTAGTCCCAAACACGGCTACTGATCTTCCAACGGACATTGGTTCAAGGGTACATCTCCTCACACCTCTGATACATGTCGTTGTAATTCTTCAGCGTTTTTAGAGAGGTAGTGGGTCCCGATAACCAACAACTCCTTGGTGAACTCTCAAATTGACGGACACATCCCTATGGACCGCAATGTCCTTAAACTAAGCTATGGACCACAACGTCCTTAAACTAATAACGGACCGTAACGTCCTTAAACTAAACCAATAGAGCCCAAATACTCTTTTGTTGGGTCTGAATGATCCTAAAATCCTGTTGAGTAGATCTTGGTCTAAAATTAGACTAACATAACAAACATTTAAGTTAATCTTAATCTCAAACGAGATTAAAGATCCTTAAATCAACCCAAACCCAAATCTAAGAATATACGGATTTGGACTAATCCATGCCCTATGGGTGACAACATAAATTAGTCTCCGTATACAATCCATAGGCAACCCAAAATAAAATAAACACTAACGACACAAAGTGACCTTCTGGAGCAGGAGAAAGTGGTTATCACTACGCGGTAATGTAATTAACTATAGGGGATTGCGCCTGCAGGGAAGAGCACCCCCACAATCAAAAACCCCTTACAATGAGGGGGAATCTGACGAAGTCTGCTACAACGGCCGCATCTGTCCAAACCTCCGATGCACTGTGCCATAAATTAACTTGGCATCTTTGGAGAGGTGTACGAATAAATCTAAATAGCATCTGTCCCCAAATTCAGGCAAGACGTTTTTCTTCCCGATTTTCGGCGGTAAACACATGTACATGATGATAAAGACAAACCCGATAGCATACTATCATTTTGAGTAAGATTATTCTACTCGTATAGGTCATCCTTCAATCATCACAATAGCGTGCCTGCAATTACAATAATTGACTTGAGGGCACTATATCCAACAAGGGTTTCGAACGATCAGTCTTCTTCTTCTCTTCCCGGTCCCTTTTCTTTTGGTTTGTCTGATCTCTACGGGAAAGATTAGCGTTCACCTCAGACTCGAGTTGGATTTCCCGTTCAGTCTAAACTTTTGCCTTGGCCATGGTCTTAGGTTGCGCTAATGCAAAAGTGCGAAGACACTCTTTGTGCTTAAGATTGGATCTCAGGGCGGTGATGACCGTCTCGTCCCGGTGCTCGAGTACTTCTAGGAGAGAATTGTAGAACCGGATGATATAGCCCTTAAAAGAATCTGTCCTCACTCTTGATGGTGAACAAGTAGTTGACCGACCTCTTCTGCCATCGGTTGCCGACAAAGGGGATAAGGAACTGAGTAGCTAACTAATCGAAAGTTGAGTTAGGACGCGGAACCAATCTTGCCCAGCCTGGATGAGAGTGATGGGGAATGCTCAGCACTGAGCCGCGTCCGAGTTATCTTGAAAGCTCATGCCCATGGTGAACGTGTCCAAGTGGTCTTTCAGGTCAATCTTCCTGTCGAAGAGAGCCACTTTGGATGGTTTGTTCCGGGATGAGACCCGCTCCTTCAGTAACTGCTCCATGAAGGGCTTCGTGAGAGAATCCGCTGAGTACTTGCTCATTCGCCTGGCGAACGGGTGGCGAGCCGTATTTCCTCGATCTTCATTTCGAGGACCTCAATTCGCTGCTGGTACCCCGAGAATTCTCCGTAATCAGAGTGCATGCAGTTTCTGCTTCAGGCTTGGGCGATGGAGTGGCTCCAACTTTGCTCCATCACGTTCCTCAGATTCTCAGGGTGAACCCTTCGTGGCTTCCCCTAGCGTGTGCCATGTGCATAGCCTCGATAATTATGGCGATGTCGGTCTTTCCTATAATCAGGCGACCTGACCAATGTCTTCTTGGAGGGCGAGGGAGCGTGGTGAGCGTTGAAGCGACAGTTCGATTGGTCCTAAAACCTAGGCGTTGGCCTGTCCAACACACAACGGGTCATAGAATCATTCCTCGTATGGAGGTCTCTACTGCCGAAATCGGCACGCCGGTATTCTGTGGTGTCAGGATTGTCACAAGCAATGCCAAAGATCTGAACGCATTCGTCTATCGCCTTGTGCATGCTACCATTCTGGGAAGCAGGGGTGACGGTTCGCCAGTGGTGGCTGGCAGTTTGAACACGAGTGAGCGCGTCTACCATTGCTGTCAGTCGGTCGATCCATACCATTAAGGCTTCGAAGATGTTAGGAGGAGGAGTGGAACAACCCCTTCCTCCGTTGCGGAGGACGGGATGGCTCGTGCTAGGATCTTCGTTGTGATGATCACTGACCATCGAATCGAAGGCGGAAGATAAACTTTTTGGTGGAAAAGTTTTCTCGTTTCCCATCGACGGCGTCAACTGATGGAGGTCGGAATCTCACTCAGATATTGTCCTCCATCGATCTTGTGGCCAGCGGGGTTGAAGGGTTGTAATTTGGAGAGAGAGTGTGCATCTCAATGTGTGGTTAATTGATGTTGACGCCGAGCTACCTGTAAAGAAGTCTATGGGTGGGAGACCACCATAGGACCCTCTGACACTCAAGTAAGTATCAAGGAATATTTAGCAGAGTAGCGGCGTATTGGAATCAATTCAAGTTACCTGAATCGTCAGGAGGAGGGGGTTTATATAGGGGTCACCTGAAGGCGAGCCGATGCGAGATTCTCACCGTCCGTTTCGCCCATGCGTTACATCCGTATTGATGGCGAGATACGCTCATTAATGGCGAGATATGCTAACGTAGGATGCAGGACGTGGAGCGGCACAGATCTCGTCATGGCGAGATACACAGAGTCGTTACGGGGACGCTCATACTCTATGGACGCTGAGGAATCTCAGCCGTAGGATAGCTCGGATACGAGCAAGGAAGCTGAGGAAGCTTGGCTATGTGATTGCTCGGAGATGAGCTATTAGCTGATTGTTAGGCGAAGAGGGAGCGTATTCAGGAGAGACCCCCTAAAAGTAGGATGCTACCTCGGAGGCTAGGCACCAAGGAATGTCCCCCTTGTGCGGTACATATCTCAACTCCCAAGTAGCTAGTTAGTGCACGTGGGAGACTTGCCATCTGCCACGTGCCTTAATCTGGAGAATTCCTACTCAGGAGCACCATCAATATCTATAAATTAAAACAAGCACTCTACTATGAGCATAAATTGCTCAAAATCCACACTAAAGGACAATCTTGAATCCACAATTCTAACTTGGATCGAATTCTACTTTTAATTCAAAATGAAAATATATTGCTGGTCCGATATCATGTCCCCTTCGAAAAATAACTTGGTCTTATTAAATTTAGAAAAGCTGGCTATTGGGACAAAAAATAATCAACAAAAATGAGCCATAGCTTAGTTGGTATGGACACCACCTCTCTTGAGGAGAGTGCGGAGTTCGAACCCTAGGAACCCCAGAAGGAAAGTGGCCACAAATTAACGCTTTCGGGGCATATTCGTGGGTCCCCTGGGTGTGTGTGTGTTGTGCATGGTTTTTGTATGTGTTGTGTGCTAGATTTAGGGCTTACAGGCCCATGGAAAAAAGCCATATCAAAGTGTTCGAGGTGTTCATGCTTCCTGTTGGGGTTCCTAGCATCCTGGCCGCCAACTGCGACCATTGCGGAACGAAAAAATTTAACTTTTAAAAAAAATTAGCGCTAGAAACCTCTCCCTAGAATCTAACCAAATATTGAACTAGCAAACTAAAAAGATCTAGCAACTGTGATAGAGAGTTATACCGAAAGATTTATGTCCTTCGGTCTTCTACCCTCTTCCCTAGCTCCATGGGGTCTCCGTGATCAAGCTTGATCTCCGGTCTTCCTTCGTCGAAGATGATCCACCCGAGAGAGGTAGTTCATGGTTCTAACTCCACTAAAAAGCCTAGTGGAGCAACTAAGGGCTCTAGCTTGTTAATCTAGAGTGTCTAGTGATGTAGTGTGTGGTTCTAGTATTTTTCTATCTCTCTTCCTCCCTTGTTTCTCAACTAATGAGAAGGGTAGGGAAGAAAATGAAGGAGGAACTCAAGAAAAGAGCTAGAGAAGAGAGAGAACCGAAAAGATGAGAATGGGAAAAATATCAAGAGAGAAAAACACTAACCATGGTTTTGTATAAACAATTTTTTCAATAAAATAACACAACTATGTTTGAATAGTTTGCACAAATGAATTTACAATTCATTTGTCAATACTATTCTAGTATGGTTCATACCATTCTTTCTTTTACACTTCATTTTCTCTTTTACACCTCATCTCCATTTTACAAATAAAATGGAAAATACATTATGAGATGTTTTCTTTCTAGAACGTCTTTCCGTATAAATACGGAATACATTCTACCGTATATATATACTCGTATTCGTATCAAAATACGAACACCCATAGAGATAGAATAATACAAAGAACGTAATACTAGAATATACATATCAAATTATGCATATGTAAATTATTAAATCAACACCTGATTTAATAATCCGGCTTAATCCGAAGCCAGCTAGTATTATCAATCGTCCGATCGAAAACCCGGATAACACTCGAATATACATATCGAAATATGTATATGTAAATTATTAAATCAATACCTGATTTAATATTCTGGCTTAATCCTAAGCCGGCTAGTATTATCATTCGATCGGAACCCTGCACGTATCAAAATACGGGTACTACATCATTTCGCCTGAACTAGGGAAACCCTCTGCGTGAGACTCTAAAGACTCGACAATACGCTGGCGGTAGGTTTAACCACAAGCACGTCAGCATCACCAGCTGTACATAAAGGCTACCCAGGTACCTGTCGAAAAGGAAGGCCGACGAGCAAGCTCATCCGGACCCCTACTGAGCCTATCCATGATAATCTCCGTACAGTCCGGTCTCTTGGTCTAAGAGTATCGCATTCCAGATCCAGGGGATAGTAAACGTCAGACCCCTAATAATCTAATAGGTCGTGTTAATTTGGCTCAGGACCAATCTGAGAAAATACTGATCTAACCATCTATAAATATTAACTGCCTTGACCAAGGTCTTATGGTTTTGGCCAACCGGACATAGTGCGATATCGACTCCCAATACCGGGAGAGACGAATCCCTGACAATCATTCACTACCTCCATGTGGCTCGGGACTGTACCCAGCCAAAACATGTTTGCACGACTCGGTAGAGCTGTGGTAGGGTAGTGATCAAAGCACAGTGGGAACTTACACGAGACAAATGATGATCTCAGGTCTAAAGAATAACCTGTACTCATGTCAGCTGAAAACCGCTATCTGACGATAGATATAATACCATCTAGAGGTTCTCGGAGAGTCCGTCCAGTGTACTCATCCCCGGTGAGCACATGTATACAATCTTAGGTGATCACACCAATGGCTGTGGAACCAACCACCGCCCCACGTCGGGATTTAGAAATGTATACACAAGTTTACTCTGGAATATCGATACCCGGTCTCGATACTCCTACGACTTAGGACCTTTAAGGATGTGCTTATGGACTACCCAGCTCCCACAAGTATAATCGCTATCATAACGCTGGTAGTCTAGCAAAATCCTACAGACTTTATCAGTATGTATCTGCCATATATGATATCGAGTATAACATATGCACATGTTGAAATAAAGACAAACCAAAATAGTATACTACTATAAGTAGTCTTAATCAACATGTATAAGCAATACAAAGCAGCAAGAAAAACATATACACATGTTCAAATAAAGACAACTCAAATAGTATACCATATAACGGAGCAAGATTGTCATGTACATACATATCCCTAACATCATATACAATACAGGCCTCTAGGGCATACATATTCAACAATCTCCCACTTGTACTAAGGCCTGTAATTGGCGTACCGAATACCCAACGTCTGCTCTAGGGCCAGTTGTTGGCGTATCGCATACCCAACATCTCAAAAAGTCTCTCGAACTGCGCTTGAGGGAGGGCCTTGATAAATGGATCCGCCGGGTTGTCTTTTGTATCTATTCTCCGAACCTCAATCTTCCGGTGATCTACATGTAGGGTTCCTAGGCACACCCATGAGGTTCTACAACTGATCAACCATGCCAAATTCAAAAATTTATGTGCCGAGAAACCCTAATGCAAGATCGTTAACTAGAGGTAAGGTGAAACTACAAGCAAGTTAACAACTTAACTACAAGTGAAAGGGATTACAATCTTTGTAGATCCGGTCCTCCACTTCTTTAGCTCCGTGTTGACGTCCCTCCGCTGCGATCATCGGGATCCCGGACTCTAGCGTTGGTTTCATCGGAGAAATAATCGGGCTAGGTCGTTGACTTCGATGCCGAAGATGATCTACGTCGAGGCGACTCAAACTCAAGCTCCATCTTCACTAGGTCATGAAACTTGTGAAGATAACACACTCTACTACATGGCAAGTGGTAGAGGATGAAGAAATAGGAAGTGGGTTCACTTTAGAATTGGATTTCTCACTTGATTTCTTCACTTGAAAATTTTCAAGAAAGCTTTCTTCACTTCATGAAGAAGATGAAGAAGAAGAAAAGAAAAAAAAATTAGTGAAAATAATAAATCAAGTGAAGACTTATCATAATGCAACCATGGGTAAGTTTAACTCATATAGAGAGCAAACCATAGTTTAAGTACTGGTTAGGTTTAAGAATAAGACAAAATGGTTTAGACTTTTCAAAAATGCTATGAAGCTTCATGAAGCTTTAAGCCAAAAATAAAGAAAAGCACCATTTTGTTTTTAAAAAATGAATAAAGAAAATAAAACCCTAACCATTAACTAAACATGGTGTAAATCATACGCATACCCAAGTTTGCATGTATCATCAAACATGATACAAACTAGTGCACAAACATATATCACATATACAACTTGTGCATATCAAGTGAGAAAATCAATCTTAAGTGAAAAATACTAGTCAATGTAAAGTAATATATCCAATATATAATTATACATTAAATCATTAAATCAACACTTGATTTAATGATCCGGTCATACTGCATATAACCGACTAATACCAAGTGTATCAATATATCGAATCAACATTTGATTCGGTAACCCGGCTATATCTTATATAACCGTCCGATGATACAAATCGTGAGAATAGAATTCAGTATCACATACTGGTATTATTCTCGGTCCCGCACATATCTCATATGCGCTCCTATTTCGTTTCGCTTGAGCCAGGAAACCTCTGTGTAGGACTCTAAAGACTCGTCAATACGCCGGCAGTAGGTGATGATCATATCAAACACCCACAAGCCGCAAGCAGTCTGCTAAACGTAACGGCCACCCGGGATTTGAGCGATCAGAAGATCAACGAGCAAGCCCGCTCACACTCCTGTGAATCCAACCAGTAACACTTACCGTACAGTCCGGTCTTGTCGTTTGATATGTCGCATATCTCGCCTAGGGGTGGTAAACGTCAGACCCCAGTAGCTCGATAAGTCGTGTCGATGTGAGGTCTATAACAGTTCGAGAAACTACTGGTAACACTTACCAGTAAATCTCAGCAACCCTGGCCAGGGATTTCCAGTTATGGCCAATCGAACACAGCACAACATCAACTCCCTATACCGGGAGAGACGAATCCCCTCCTATCGCTCATTGCCTCCATGTGATTCAGGACTGTGCCCAAAAACCACCGTTTTGCATGCCCTTTTGGACGTGGTAAGGTGGAAATCAAAGCACAGTGGGAATCACACAAGACTCTATGACGATCTCGGGTCAACAGACTACTCTGTACCAGTGTCACCGGAGAACTGCCATCTGACGTGAGGTATAATACCATCTGTGAGTTCTCGGTGAGTCCGTCCAGTGTACCCAGTCTCCACTGAGCACCCGTACACCATCCTTGATGTCACACCGATGGAAATGGGATCATCCATCGCCCATCATATGGATCAAGATGCGTATACGCTAGTCTACTCTGGTGCATCGATGCCCTGTCTCGATACACCCACGACTAGGGACCTTGAAGGATGTACTTATGGACTACCATGTCCCCACTAGTATGATCCATATCATAGTCCAGGTAGTCAAGTACACATCCTAAGGGCTTTACCAACATGTAACAGAGAGACAATCAGTATACACGTTAAGGTAAAATGTAACCAGATAGCATACTATCGTGTCGAGCAAGAAAGTCCTCCCTATATATGTCCAAGCATCCACTACAATATACATCGTATGTACAGTAATGGCCTCTAGAGCATACATATAACTAACAATCTCCCACTTGCACTAGGGCCATCTGTTGTGGTATCACATACCCAACAATTAGCTGCGGTTGAAGTATCTCATACTCAACCATCCCATAAAAGTCTCTACTGGGAAAAAAGCCTTCGTGAGTGGATCCGCGTTGTTGTCCTCTGTGTCTACTCTCCTAACCTCGATCTCCCTGGAGATCAACCATCTCCATGATCAGGTGATACTGCCTAAGAATTATATCTGGATTTGTGATGGGACAGGCGTTCCTAGGAAACAGCCACAACTCCATTGTCACACAATGGTAGGAACGAAGTTCATCTCATGAACTTATATATATCCAGACTGCCTCTTTGGTAGCATCTTTGGTAACGATATATCATGCCTTTAATCGTCTAGTATGTCACGGTATCTAGCTTGGAACTCTTCCAACATACCGTCCCTCCACTGAGGGTAAAGACAATGCCTATGACTAACATTCAGTCGTCCTTATCACTCTGGAACCTTTCCAGTGATTCTCCCCAGGATCGATTGATACTATCTCACTACATCTAATGAGAATCCTAACATCCAATTAGATCTATCTCATAGATCCAAAACCTAGGATTTAGGAGGTATCATCTTGATCTTATATGGAGAATCCTTGTGATAAGCGGAGATTGACCGAGCGTAGCATAGGAAACTCCTTCCCTATCAAGAGTATGCCATCCACGTACTCTACGAGGATCACCACCATACTCTCTATTACCTTTTTGTATATACAAGGTTCATCTACCATTTTGATGAAGTCAAACTCTTTGACTACCACATCAAAACAGATGTTCCAACTCCGCGATACCTGCTTTATCACATAAAACATCTTGCTCACGTTTCCGCTGCTCCCACTGTCTACGAAGCCCTCTGGCTGTGTACTTATAGACGCTATTTTCTAAAATATCATTTAGAAAAGCAGTCATGACACCCAACCGCCAGATATCGTAGTCATGGTATGTAGCCGTGGCAAGTAGGATCTGGATGGACTTAAGCTTAGCTACTTGAAAAGGTTTCATCATTTTCCACGCCTAGTCGATGACGAAAACCTTTAACAAGTCTAGTCTTTGAAAGTCTCAACTTTTCCATCTACACCAAGTAATCTTCTCAAGATATACTTGCTCCTGATGGGGATTTAACCCTTCAGATAAAGCAACCAAAGTCCATACTTTGTTGGTGTATAAGGATTCCATCTCAGATCGCTAAGCATCCAGCCATTCTTATAGAGTCCCACTCCTGATGGCCAGCTCGAAACTAGTTGGGTCATCATCTCATGATGCAATCCTCGCTCCCACTGTCATAGAGAAACAGAAGTATCTCTCAGGTGGGTGAGAAACCCTACTAGATCGGCGGAGAGGCTGAGGTTCGTTGGTAACTATTGAAACCTTTGGTTCTTCCAAATCATCAGCTGCAGTTTGTATAGCTGGAACATTTCCAGTTCTACATAACAGATCTTGCCTCGAGCTTGTTCGGATTTTGCTTTTTAGACATAGGCTGGACAACCCCAAATCTTAACAAACTTAAGATATGGGCTCTTCCCTTTCCATATCACATATGAAGCGGTAGGCAACTGTTTTGATTTGAACCCTATTCAATAGGTATGCGGCTTCTCAAGCGCATAACTCTCAAAAGGAAATAGGAAACTCAGTAGTACTCATCATAGAGCACACCATATCACATAGGGTGCTATTGCTCCGCCCTGATATACCATCGTGCTATGGTGTAGACGGAGGAGTAATGCTGAGAGAGAATCCCATTCTCCTTTAGAATAGTCCAGGATTTCGGTGCTCAAGTATTCTCCTCCCTGATCACATCAAAGGACATAATACTTATACCCGTATTTTTGTTCTCTACTTCTAACTTATATTCTGTGATTATCTCAAAAGTTTCGGACTTGTATTTCAACAGGAACATATATCTAAATCTTGAGAGATAATCAGTGAATGTAATGAAGTACAAAGAACCGGTCTTGGCATATGTAGACAGGGGACCTTCATACATCAGCATGTATCAATCCCAAAAGGTCATCAACTCTTTCTCTGTTTCCAATAAACAGAGCTGTAGTCAATGTATCTTTGTGACATGACCGGCAAGTTTCATAAGATGTAAATTCAAACTAATTTAAATATGCATCTAAATGTAACTTCAGCTAGCCGGGTCACATTGATATGACCTAGTCTACAATACCTCAAGAAGGATTCGTTCATTTCTGAACTCTTCTTCTTGTGTGTGTTCTGTATACTAAGAACTGTAGTTTGATTTGGAACGTCAATGCTTTTAGATAACGTGCTTGAACCGATCAACTCTTGATATAGGAAATGTTCAAAACATTATCCAACAATACAAAATTATATCCTTTCTTTACTAATAAAGAGACCGATATGATATTGTATATCAGGTTCGGTATCTAATAACATATGTTCAGAATCAATGTATTCTGGTAATACAGGGTGATAGTGACCAACAGACTTGGCTGCAACGCTTGCACCGTTTGCTGTCTTATGAAACTTATCACCCGTTCTCAGTTCTCTACCTATCTGTAGCCCATGTAATAGATTACATATGCGGGATCCTGATCCGGTATCACATACCCAGGACGTAAAGGATACTGAGAAACAGTTCTATGTAATGAACAAACCTGAAGATGATGCATCAACATGCACTTTCTTCGTTTGGGCGGCACGGGAAATCTAGTATTCCCCAATTTCCTGCTCTGTCTTATAACAATTATAAGTTGGAGCGGGACCAACGTTCCCCAGCTCAGTATAACAAGCGGGTTCAGTCAATATATCCGTTTTATTATCTTGATTAAGGCGTGATATGGTCGCTACCTGGAGAGAGAGAGAGAAGAAAACACTCAGCGTATGCTCTTGCAAGATCAGATTGGTTATTATTTTATCTAATCAGGATGGCTCCCACTGTTTTTATCAAATCTTCCTTCAAACCCTAAAAGGAAAGACTAGCCGGGATTAATTACACGCTACAAGTTCGCCAATCTTTCAGCGAGGCCAGTATCGGTACTTTGAGGGAGGTTCCCCGTGCTTTCGCACAGACCTAATTAAAGTAAACCTCGTTTTCCCAGAGGCATAACCCCATTGACACCTTTCTAGACGCCTACTTGATCGGCTAATTGTAATGTGTAAAACTCTCCCAGGAGTAACTCTTACTCGCAGCGGGTATCGGGATCCAACTATCTCATAGAAGGTATGCAATCTCATTGCAAATTTCAACACTTGAAATTCCCGATAATATTTTACCCCTAGCGTCCTATGACCTTGACAAAGTCCAACAAACCATAGGATGCTAGTCAAGTTCAACCCATCATTTCTTGATTGAATTAAACCCTCCCGAACGGCCCTTGACAAAGGCCAATAAGGTCGCACGACTACCCTAAACCAATCTGCATCATATGCATAAGCAGATAAGTACTATTCAGCTATCGCACACTACGCCTTGACAAAGGTCAACAAACGTAGCACGAATACTAAACAGTCCTTATCTGAAATGACGGAGGGCTACGACAGGTTTTTCTGAAAACCTATTGCGTAATGAACTTGATATCGTTGTAGAATCAAATAATTTTAAAATGGAGTATTTTTTAGGCTTTTCTAGTTTTGCTAAAGGGGTCACTCCCGGTGAAGGGATCGTCGGCCCTTTCCTCATCGAATAAGGTGCAGGATATATCATATATATCACTATGCAAAGCAAAAACTCCAAAAGCAATCAAAAGACAAACCGAGGGGTGTAGCAGCTGCCAGTTATTGCTAAAGGGGTCACTCCCGGTGAAGGGATCTCGGCCCTTTCCTTATCGAATAAGGTGCAGGATGTTCTACAAGGAACACCACGATGCAAAGCAAGAACTGGAGCTACCTGTTTTTGAAAAATTCGATTCCACAACATCTTTTAGGTTTCTTTTTCTTTCATTAATCACATTAATGAAGTCCCATCATTTAAGTCACCTAAAAATCACAGATAAATACGATGTACACTTATGCCATCCGCATTTGCCTCGATGTCCCCTCGTGCACCGTTAGGTTAGGTAACTAACGGCAGAGCGGGGCAGGGCTAGCGCGAGTGTAAAACATAAGTAACGTCTATATAATATATCGTATATACTATATACAGTATCTATCACAACATATCAAATGATCACATCACAGATATCACAGCAGAAGAAACATATGAAACATTGGATATACTAGGACGTCCGTGTTTTCAATACGAGCCAGTATAAAACATGGATTCTACGGTCGCGATGAATAGCCAAACCCACACCCCTAGACCCCTACGAGAGCGGCAAGCAACCCTTCCAATTCTAGAGTTAGGAGACCCGGACCCGACTCCTCGAGTTGGTCTCCCACTGGACTCTAGAACCCGGTTACTTGTGCTCTCCTCCTTGGGTCTAACCTAGTGCGGAAAAGTAAATAATATACAAGTGGTGACATCAACCTCATCCCGGAAATGCCCCAATAAAAGAATATTACATACAAATGAATTTTACATGAATGAAAAAGAAAAACTCTCATCTCACATAAAACCCCCGGCTATTCAAACACGACGATCCAATATAACATATCCAGCAACACATAACATCACATGTCATCAACGTAAGTAAATATGCCCATCCCAATTGTCGTTGACATATAGCAACGAAACCGGCGATATCACATATTACACTTACGGTCACAGAAAAGAAAGTGTAAAACTACAACAGTTGGAATCCGCAACCTCCTCAGACATCGCATGCCTAATAATTACAAACCCCGCATTTTAGTCTCATTATCGAAAACGCTTTTCAATATCAAGTCGAGCAATTCAACAAGATCCCCGGCATCTTGATCGAATGCTCGTCGCAAACTTTAGTAGACGGCCGCACCCCCGATGCCGTCGACGAAGTGCACTAAGGCGGAACACCGCTGCCGCGAGCACCCGAACGGATGCTTTCGGCGACGGGGTTCTCCTACAGTCACTTGGTCGGGGCTATAGGGCGTGGCTATTTATTAAGTTTACCGGCGAGTATTCACGTACGCAACGTGATTGCGACGGACTTTTGATCGCATCAAAATCCCGTGGCAACCGATCAAGTAAGACTAAACTGCTAGATTTGTAATATTCAAATTAGTTATCTCATAACTACTTATGGATTTCAAATATTGTATCACATTCCAGATAAATAGAAAATGTTAAACTTTCCGATCGAACAATCAAACACCCAAGTTTTCCCAAAACAGCTCAACACATGAAATAAGTTTTAAAACATTCACTTCATGCCACAGTACCAACGGTCCAGCCGTAAAAGGGTCAAGCCAACGCCTCACATGTGGCACGCCATACTGCCCCAAACCCTAAGGTTCAAAGGGCAGTTCAAGACGGTCACATAATCGAGTTAAGGTTTGTTGTCTTCTAGAGGGACCATCGCGTTACTTGCACTACTTAGAACGTTATTAAACAACGGAAAAATCCAACAATTGGAAATTTCCCGGCAGGGGAAAAAGTGGGTATTTATATCCGGTCGAACTTTTTAACATGTTCTAAAATTACCCGGAAAAACACATAGACGCGGTTAAAATTTCTGATCGAAACAACGAACTCCCAATACAACCCAGAAAACTCAACTCTTGAGTGTAAATTAAAAATTTCCAGAAAACACAGGCATTACAGACGGGGATTACTGTGCAAAGCACGTGACAAGATGCTTCTTTATGGCCGCGGAACCGCCGCTCAAACCAGGATGGGGCCGCGGTTCCGTGGCGCAATTATTGACTTAGGGTCACGTGCTTCACAGTAACTCCTAGAAAACCCTGCTTAATTTTCTGAGAATTTTTAATTCACAAAAATCACAGTTTTGAAAAATTTACAGAGAGGGGTCAAGTTTAGGGTTTCGGGGTTCGATCGGGTTTCTAACATCGTCTACCAATCACTTAAAGCTCTAGATAGGCTCTGATACCACTGTAGGGTTCCTACGCACGCCCATGAGGTTCTACAACTGATCAACCATGCCAAATTCAAAAATTTATGTGCCGAGAAACCCTAATGCAAGATCGTTAACTAGAGGTAAGGTGAAACTACAAGAAAATTAACAACTTAACTGCAAGTGAAAAGGATTACAACCTTTGTAGATCCGGTCCTCCACTTCTTTAGCTCTGTGTTGACGTCCCTCCGCTGCGATCATCGGGATCCCGGACTCTAGCGTTGGTTTCATCGGAGAAATGATCGGGCTAGGTCGTTGACTTCGATGCCGAAGATGATCTACGTCGAGGCGACTCAAACTCAAGCTCCATCTTCACTAGGTCATGAAACTTGTGAAGATAACACACTCTACTACATGGCAAGTGGTAGAGGTTGAAGAAATAGGAAGTGGGTTTACTTTAGAATTGGATTTCTCACTTGATTTCTTCACTTGAAAATTTTCAAGAAAGCTTTCTTCACTTCATGAAGAAGATGAAGAAGAAGAAAAGAAAAAAAATTATTGAAAATAATAAATCAAGTGAAGACTTATCATAATGCAACCATGGGTAAGTTTAACTCATGTAGAGAGCAAACCATAGTTTAGGTAATGGTTAGGTTTAAGGATAAGACAAAATGGTTTAGACTTTTCAAAGATGCTATGATGCTTCATGAAGCTTTAAGCCAAAAATAAAGAAAAGCACCATTTTGTTTTTACAAAATGAATAAAGAAAATAAAACCCTAACCATTAACTAAACATGGTGTAAATCATACACATACCCAAGTTTGCATGTATCATCAAACATGATACAAACTAGTGCACAAACATATATCACATATACAACTTGTGCATATCAAGTGAGAAAATCAATCTTAAGTGAACAATACTAGTCAATGTAAAGTAATATATCCAATATATAATTATATATTAAATCATTAAATCAACACTTGATTTAATGATCCGGTCATACTGCATATAACCGACTAATATCAAGTGTATCAATATATCGAATCAACATTTGATTCGGTAACCCGGCTATATCTTATATAACCGTCCGATGATACAAATCGCGAGAATAGAATTCAGTATCACATACTGGTATTACTCTCAGTCCCGCACATATCTCATATGCGCTCCTATTTCGTTTCGCTTGAGCCAAGAAACCTCTGTGTAGGACTCTAAAGACTCGTCAATACGCCGGCAGTAGGTGATGATCATATCAAACACCCACAAGCCGCAAGCGGTCTGCTAAACGTAACGGCCACCCGGGTATTGAGCGATCAGAAGATCAACGAGCAAGCCCGCTCACACTCCTGTAAATCCAACCAGTAACACTTACCGTACAGTCCGGTCTTGTCGTCTGATATGTCGCATATCTCGCCTAGGGGTGGTAAACGTCAAACCCCAGTAGCTCGATAAGTCGTGTCGATGTGAGGTCTATAACAGTTCGAGAAACTACTGGTAAAACTTACCAGTAAATCTCAGCAACCCAGGCCAGAGATTTCTGGTTATGGCCAATCGTATACAGCACAACATCAACTCCCTATACCGGGAGAGACGAATCCCCTCCCATCGCTCATTGCCTTCATGTGATTCGAGACTGTACCCAAAAACCACCGTTTTGCACGTCCGCTTGGACGTGGTAAGGTGGAAATCAAAGCACAGTAGGAATCACACAAGACTTTATGACGATCTCGGGTCTACAGACTACTCTGTACCAGTGTCACCGGAGAACTGCCATCTGACGTAAGGTATAATACCATCTGGGGGTTCTTGGCGAGTCCGTCCAGTGTACCCAGTCTCCACTGAGCACCCGTACACCATCCTTGATGTCAAACACCGATGGATATGGGATCATCCATCGCCCATCATATGGATCAAGATGCGTATACGCTAGTCTACTCTGGTGCATCGATGCCCTGTCTTGATACACCCACGACTAGGGACCTTGAAGGATGTACTTATGGACTACCATGTCCCCACTAGTATGATCCGTATCATAGTCCAGGTAGTTAAGTACACATCCTAAGGGCTTTACCAACATGTAACAGAGAGACAATCAGTATACACGTTAAGGTAAAGTGTAACCAGATAGCATACTATCATGTCGAGCAAGAAAGTCCTCCCTATATATGTCCAAGCATCCACTACAATATACATCATATGTACAGTAATGGCCTCTAGGGCATACATATAACTAACACTACGATCTCCCTGATCAGGTGATACCGCCTCAAGATGTGTCTGGATTTTTGATGGAACCGTGGTTCCTTCGCTAAAACCATAGCCCCATTGTTATCGCTATACAAAGGTATTAGATCAACAATGGATAGAACCACCTCAAGTTCAGTAATGGACTTCTGTAGGGTTCCTAGGCACTCTTGTGAAGGTTCATAAGGCATCAAACATGCCCGGATAAAAATTTAGACGTGCCGAACAACCCAAAGCCGGGATCTTTGCTTGATTATTAGGATTAAACATGCAAGATGATAAATTTTATCTAAGTGTGAGGGATTACAACCTTTGTAGTCCACTCCTTCGCTTCACAAGCTCCGAGTAGAAGTCCCTTTGCCGCGATCCACGATCTCCCGGACTCATGAGAGGCTCCACGACTCGAACGATCCATGCTAGCTTGAAGTGTTCCAAATCTCCAATGATCTACGTCGAAGTTGCAAAGACTTAAGCTTTCTCACTCTAAAGAGATGAACACACTAATCTCATGGGCTAGATGAGATGAAGATGAGAGAGTAGTATTTTTGCTTTCTTTTTAAATCATTTTCTCATATTTATTCATCACATAAAGAATTTCTAGTGAGCTTTTTCAAGAGAGAAGAAGATGATAATGGAAAAGATAATGATAATTCCTTTTGTGATGAATAGAAAAGAAAACTATATGATTGATATATCAACCATGGTCAAGGATGAGTGGCTAAGAGTTTGTAAAGAATAAACTAGAGTTAGGGTTTGGTTAGGTTAAGTTATGAGTCATGCAAAAATATCAACCATAATATCTTAAGCATGACAAAAACAAAGCTTCTAGAAGGTGCAAGAAGAAGCTAACCCTAATCAAACCCTAATCCCTTTTAATCATCCTTAAACATGTTTAATAATAAATCATATCATGTCAAAATAATATATATCACATATATATTATATATTTGCAACAAACGAAAATAATACAATTAACATATATCGCATATATATCAATGTATCATCCAGTGAGAAAATGAAATAATAAAGTAAGCCAATATTAGATAATGTAATAATATATCATATATATTATTATACATTAAATCATCGAATCAACACTTGATCCGACGATCCGGCTATATCAAATATTACCGACTAATATATCATGTACCGATTCATCGAATCAACACTTGATCCGATGACCCGGTTCATATCTAAATATCGCGAGAATATAATACGGTATCTCATATCGCATTATTTTCGGTCCTGCACATATCACATATGTGCCTCTACGCCGTTTCGCCTGAGCCAAGAAACCTCTGTGTAGGACTCTAAAGAATCGTCAATACGCCGGTAGCAGGTGATGATCATATCAAACACCCACAAGCTGCAAGCAGTCAGCTAAACGCAACAGCCACCCAGGTATTGAGCGATCAGAAGATCAACAAGCTAGCCTGTGCGTTCTCCTGTGAATCCAATCAGTAACACTCCCGCACAGTCCGGTCTGTTCGTCTGATATGTCGCATATCAAGTCTAGGGGTGGTATACGTCAGACCCCAGTAACCGATAAGTCGTGTCGATGTGTGGCTCATAACGGGTCGAGAAACTACTAGTAACACTTACCAGTAAATCTCTATATCAGCCCTGGCCAGGGATTTCCAGTTATAGCCAATCGAACACAGCACAACATCAACTCCCTATACCGGGAGAGACGAATCCCCTCCTATCGCTCATTGCCTCCATGTGATTCGGGACTGTACCCAAAAGCCACCGTTTTGCACGCCCTCTTGGACGTGGTAAGGTGGAAATCAAAGCACAGTGGGAATCACACAAGACTCTATGACGATCTCGGGTCTACAGACTACCCTGTACCAGTGTCACCGGAGAACTGCCATCTGACGTGTGGTATATCACCATCTGGGTGTTCTCGGCGAGTCCGTCCAGTGTACCCAGTCTCCACTGAGCACCCGTACACCAACTCTGATGTCAAACACCGATGGATGTGGGATCATCCATCGTCCATCATATGGGTCAAGATGCGTATACGCTAGTCTACTCTGGTGTATTGATGCCCTGTCTCGATATACCCTCGACTAGAAACAGTTATAGGATGTACTCATCGACTACCAAGGCCCCACTAGTATGATCTCATCATAGTCCCAGTAGTCGAGTACAGATCCTAAGGGCTTTATCAACATGTGAGAGAAAAACAGTAAACCAATACAAGTCAACATGTTAAGATAAAGTGAAACCAAATAGCATACTATCATGACGAGCAAGAAAGTCATCTCTATATATATCCAAGCATCCATTATAATATACATCATATGTACAACAATGGCCTCTAGGGCATATACATAACTAACAATCTCCCACTTGCACTAAGGCCAGCTGCTGTAGTATCTCATACCTAGCATCCCGAATAATCTCTCAAACTGTATCTGGGGAATAGCCTTCGTGAATGGATCCGCAGTATTGTCCTTTGTATCTACTCTCCTGACCTCGATCTCCCGGCGATCAACTATCTCCCTGATCAGGTGATACCGCCTCAGAATATGTCTGGACTTCTGATGGGATCTGGGTTCCTTGGCCAAAGCCACAGCTCCATTGTTATCGCAATACAGAGGTATTGGATGCTCAATGGATGGAACCACACCAAGTTCACTGATGAACTTCTTTATCCAGACAGCCTCCTTGGCAGCATCGTTGGCAGCGATGTATTCAGCCTCCATCGTCGAGTCTGCAACGGTATCCTGTTTGGAACTCTTCCAACATACCACCCCTCCATTGAGGGTAAAGACAAAACCCGAATGCGACTTAGAGTCGTCCTTATCACTTTGGAAGCTGGAATCGGTAAAGGACTCCACCTGGAGTTCTCCGTTATCATACACCAAGAACATCTCCTTAGTCCTTCGTAAGTACTTGAGAATGTTCTTCACAGCTGTCCAATGACTCTCTCCAGGATCTTCTTGATACCGACTCACTACACTTGGTGAGTATGCTACATCGGGTCTGGTACATAGCATCGCATACATGATAGAGCCTACTGCCGAAGCATAGGGTATCACTTGCATGCGAGCTCTCTCCAAATCAGTCTTGGGAGACATCTCTTTGGAGAGAGTGAGTCCAGAGATCGTGGGTTGGTTCCCACGCTTGGATTCTTCCATACTAAACCTTTTTAGTATGGTGTCGATGTACCTGGATTGGGACAATCCCAGTATTCGTTTAGATCTATCTCTATAGATCATTATTCCCAATATGCAGGAGGCATCACCTAGATCTTTCATTGAGAATCTCTGTGATAAGAAGAGCTTGACTGATTGCAGCATAGGAATATCATTTCCTATCAAGAGTATGTCATACACGTACAATACGAGGAAGACAACCTTACCCTCTGCTACCTTCTTATAGATACAAGGTTCATCTATATTTTTGATGAAGTCTGATAAGAAGAGCTTGACTAATTGCAGCATAGGAATATCATTTCCTATCAAGAGTATGTCATACACGTACAATACGAGGAAGACAACCTTACCCTCTGCTACCTTCTTATAGATACAAGGTTCATCTATATTTTTGATGAAGTCAAACTCTTTGACTACAACATCAAAACAGATGTTCCAACTCCGCGATGCTTGTTTTAACCCATAAATGGATTTAAGCAGCTTGCACACCTTTCCGCTGCTCCCACTATCTACGAAGCCCTCTGGCTGAGTCATGTACGCGCACTCTTCTAAATCACCGTTTAGAAAGGCGGTCTTAACATCCATTTGCCAGATTTCGTAGTCATGGTATGCAGTAATGGCAAGTAAGATCCAGATGGACTTAAGCATAGCCACTGGAGAAAAGGTTTCGTCATAATCCACACCTGGTCATTGACGAAAACCCTTTGCTACAAGTCTAGCTTTGAAAGTCTCAACTTTTCCATCTACACCAAATTTCTTTTTAAAAATCCACTTGCTCCCAATGGGTTTTACCCCTTCAGGAGCATTTTCCAAAATCCATACTTTATTGGTGTACATGGATTCCATCTCAGATCGCATTGCATCCAGCCATTTCACAGAGTCACTACTTGTGATGGCCTGCTCGAAACTAGTCGGTTCATCATCATCCATGATGCAGTCCTCGCTTCCACCATCAATGAGAAAACCTTAGTATCTCTCAGGTGGACGAGAAACCCTGCTAGATCGGCGGAGAGGCTGGGGTTCGTTGGGTACTACTGAATCTTCTGGTTCTAACAAATCATCAGTTGTGGTTTGTGGTGCTGGAACCTCTTCCAGTTCTACCTCTCTGCCACTAATTTCTTTTGCAAGAAATTCCTTTTCCAAAAAGGTGGCATGTTGAGCAACAAACACTTTTTGTTCCTCAGCGTGGTAGAAAAAATATCCTTGAGAATTCTTTGGATATCCCACAAATTTGCAAAGGACTGATCGTGCCTCGAGTTTGTCCGGATTTTGTCTTTTGACATAGGCCGGACAACCCCATATCTTAACTCGTTTAAAATATGGTCTCTTCCCACTCCATATCTCATATGGTGTGGTAGGTACAGATTTAGACGGAACTAGATTCAATATGTATATGGCTGTCTCAAGCGCATACCCCCAGAAGGAAATAGGTAACTCAGCATCGCTCATCATAGATTGCACCATATCTAATAGGGTCTGATTCCTTCGTTCCGATACACCGTTGTGTTGTGGTGTATAAGGAGGAGTAAGCTGAGAGAGAATCCCATTCTCTTTTAGATAATCTAGGAACCCACTGCTTAAGTATTCACCTCCTCGATCAGATCGAAGGATCTTAATACTTTTGCCCGTTTGGTTCTCTACTTCGTGCTTATATTCTCTGAATTTCTCAAAAGCTTCAGACTTGTGTTTCATCATAAACACATGTCCGTATCTAGAGAGATCGTCAGTGAATGTAATGAAGTAGGAAGAACCGTTCCTGGCATGCGTAGACATGGGACCGCATACATCACTATGTATCAGTCCTAAGAGTTCAGTAACTCTTTCTCCGTGTCCACTAAACGGAGCTTTGGTCATTTTTCCTTTGAGACATGAATGGCAAGTATCATAAGATGATAATTCGAACGGATTCAAATAACCATCCTTATGTAACTTAGCCAGTCGTGTCGCATTGATATGACCAAGTCTACAATGCCACAAGTAGGATTCGTTCATATCTGAACTTTTCCTCTTGTGTGTGATTTGTATATTCAGGACTGTATTCTGATTTAGAATGAATATGCCATTATGTAACGAGCCTGATGCAATCAACTTTTGATCTAGGAATATGTTCATAACATTATCCTTTACTACAAAATTATATCCTTCTTTACTTAATAAAGAAACTGAAATAATGTTGCACATCATGTTCGGTATATAATAGCACTCATTTAGAATCAGTGCATTACGACTTGGAAATACAAGGTGATATTCGCCAACTGCTTTGGCTGCAACATTTGCACCGTTCCCTACTTGAACGAAATGATCACCTTTTCCCAGTTCTCTACCTTTACGTAGCCCATGTAACTATTTACATATGTGGGATCCTGATCCGGTATTTAATACCCAGGACATAGGGTGAACTGAGAAACAGTTCTCAATAACTAACACATCTGAAGAAGATGCATCAACATGCATGTTCTTTTGGGCGGCTTGAGAATCCAGATATTCTCCTTGTTTCCTGTTCAGTCTTATAACTCTTATAAGAAAGAACGGGTCCAACGTTCCCTTGCTCAGTACAATAATCGGGTTCAGTCAATGCATCCATATTTTTATCTTGATTATGGCCTGACATGGTCGCTACCTGGAGAGAGAGAGAAGAAAACACTTTAGCGTATGCTCTTGCAAGATTAGATTGGTTATTATCTTATCTAATCAGGATGTCTCCCACTGTTTTTATCAAATCTACCTTAAAACCCTAAAAGGTAAGATTAGCCGGGATTAATTACACCCTACAATTTCATCAATCTTTCAGCCAGATCAGTGTCGGTACTTTGAGGGAGGTTCCCCGTGCTTTCGCACGGACCTAATTAAAGTAAACCTCGTTTTCCCAGAGGCGTAACCCCGTTAACACTTTTCTAGACACCTACTTGATCGGCTAATTGTCCTGTGTAAAACTTTCCCAGGAGTAACACTTACTCGCAGTGGGTATCGGGATCCAACTATCTCATAGGAGGTATGCAATCTCATTGCAAATTTCAACACTTGAAATTCCCGATAATATTTTGCCCCTAGCGATCTATGACATTGACTAAGTCAACAAACCATAAATCGCAAGTCAAGTTCAACCCGTACATTTCTTGATTGAATTAAACCCACCCGTACGACCCTTGACTGAGTCAACAAGGCCGTGCGAATACCCTAATCCGATCACATCTCATGTTTTAGCAGATAAACACTACTTAGCTACCGTACACTACGCCTTGACTAAGTCAACAAACATAGCACGAATACTAAATAATATCTATCTGAAATGACGGAGGGCTACGTAGGTTTTTTTTCAGAAAAACCATGAGCGTAATGAACTTGATATCCTCGTAGAATCGAGTAATTTTTGTGAAAAGGAGTGTTTTTGAGGCTTTTCTTAGTTTCGCTAAAGGGGTCACTCCCGGTGAAGGGATCGTCGGCCCTTTCCTCATCGAATAAGGTGCAGGATATATCATATATACCACTGTGCAAAGCAAAACCCTAAAAGCAATCAAAAGACAAACCGAGTTTTGTAGCATCTGCCAGTTTCGCTAAAGAGGTCACTCCCGGTGAAGGGATCGTCGGCTCTTTCCCCATCGAATAAGGTGCAGGATATATCATATATATCACTGTGCAAAGCAAAACTATAGCTACCCTTTTTATAAAGTTTTGATTCTACAACGTCTTTAGATTTCTTTTCTTTTTATTAATCTTATTAATAAAAATCCTATCAGCTTATGCTTCCTAAGCATCACAGAAAAAACGAAAGCAGTAATATTTATATATCAACATATATATATAGTATAAGCATTCGTCTCAGGCAGTAATATGATCTCATCACAGAACATTGCAGCAGAAGAACATATATGAAATATTGGATATACTAGGATGTCCGTGTTTTCAATACGAGCCTGTATAAAACACGGATTCCACGGTCGCGGCGAATAGCCAAACCCACATCCCAAGACCCCTACGAGAGCGGCAAGTAACACTGCCAATTCTAGGGTTAGGAGATCCGGTCTCGACTCCTCGAGATGGCCTCCCACTGGACCCTAGAACCCGGTTACTTGTGCTCCCCTCCTTGGGTCTACCTAATGCGGAAAAGTAAATAATATACACTGGTGACATCAACCTCAACCTGGAAGTGCCCCAAATAAAAGAATATTACATTACAAATGAATTTTACATGAATGAAAATAAAAACCCTCATCTCACATAAAACCCCCGGCTATTCAGAACGCGACGATCCAATATAACATATTACAGCAACACATAATATCACATATCATCAACGTAAGTAAATATGCGCATCCCAATTGTCGTTGACATATAGCAACGAAACCGGCGATATCACATATTACACTTACGGTCACAGAAAAGAAAGTGTAAAACTACAACATTTGGAATCCACAATCACTTTAGACATCGTAAATCCGAAATATCGCATACTTCGCATTTCATGCCTAACTCTATGAATTCCACATATTGTATTACATTCCAGATAAATAGACAGTATTAAACTTTCCGAACACATAATCAAATACCCAAAATTTCCCAAAGTGCTCAACACTTGAGCGGAGTTCAAATAATCCCAGAATATGTCACAGTACCGGTGATCCAGCCGTAGAAGGGTCAAGCCAACGCCTCACATGTGGCACGCCGTACTGTCCCAAACCCGAAGGTTCAAAAGGCAGTTCAAGACGGTCACATAATCGAGTTAAGGTTTGTTGTCTTCTAGAGGGTCCACCGCTTAACTTGTACAATTTTTTCGAAAGATTTAAACCCGATAAAAATTCAACACTTGAAAGTTTGCCGTACCGGGAAACAGTGAGTTAATGATATCCGTTCAAATAGTTTAACAGTTTCTAAATATCCGGAAAGAAATACGAATTTAAAATTTTCGATCGAGTCTACTATTACAAAACAAACCCCAGATCACTCAACTTTTGAGTCAATATAAAAATACCAGAAACTATAAAACCACAAATAAAGAATTACTGTGTAAAAACAAAAGTCTAATTACACAATACGGCCGCGGAACCGCGGCCCAAGCAGGCAATGGCCGCGATTCCGCGGTCGTTTGTACGGATCACAATCTCGAATTTCACAGTTATTCTTATTTTTGTCTGCTGTATTTTTCAGGTATTTTTAATTCAGAAAAAAACCAGATTTTAAAAAAATTCCAGAGAGGGGGTAAATTTTGTCGGTTCGGGTTCGATCGGAGTTTTAACTTCGTAAACACATCGCCTAATGCTCTAGCTAGGCTCTGATACCACTGTAGGGTTCCTAGGCACTTTTGTGAAGGTTCATAAGGCATCAAACATGCCCGGATAAAAATTTAGACGTGCCGAACAACCCAAAGCCGGGATCTTTGCTAGATTATTAGGGTTAAACATGCAAGATGATAACTTTTATCTAAGTGTGAGGGATTACAACCTTTGTAGTCCGCTCCTTCGCTTCACAAGCTCCGAGTAGAAGTCCCTTTGCCGCGATCCACGATCTCCCGGACTCATGAGAGGCTCCACGACTCGAACGATCCATGCTAGCTTGAAGTGTTCCAAATCTCCAATGATCTACGTCGAAGTTGCAAAGACTCAAGCTTTCTCATTCTAAAGAGATGAACACACTAATCTCATGGGCTAGATGAGATGAGGATGAGAGAGTAGTATTTTTGCTTTCTTTTTAAATCATTTTCTCATATTTATTCATCACATAAAGAATTTCTAGTGAGCTTTTTCAAGAGAGAAGAAGATGATAATGGAAAAGATAATGATAATTCCTTTTGTGATGAATAGAAAAGAAAACTATATGATTGATATATCAACCATGGTCAAGGATGAGTGGCTAAGAGTTTGTAGAGAATAAACTAGAGTTAGGGTTTGGTTAGGTTAAGTTATGAGTCATGCAAAAATATCAACCATAATATCTTAAGCATGACAAAAACAAAGCTTCTAGAAGGTGCAAGAAGAAACTAACCCTAATCAAATTCTAATCCCTTTTAATCATTCTTAAACATGTTTAATAATAAATCATATCATGTCACAATAATATATATCACATATATATTATATATTTGCAACAAAAGAAAATAATACAATTAACATATATCGCATATATATCAATGTATCATCCAGTGAGAAAATGAAATAATAAAGTAAGCCAATATTAGATAATGTAATAATATATCATATATATTATTATACATTAAATCATCGAATCAACACTTGATCCGACGATCCGGCTATATCGAATATTACAGACTAATATATCATGTACCGATTCATCGAATCAACACTTGATCCGATGACCCGGTTCATATCTAAATATCGCGAGAATATAATACGGTATCTCATATCGCATTATTCTCGGTCCTGCACATATCACATATGTGCCTCTACTCCGTTTCGCCTGAGCCAAGAAACCTCTGTGTAGGACTCTAAAGAATCGTCAATACGCCGGTAGCAGGTGATGATCATATCAAACACCCACAAGCTGCAAGCGGTCAGCTAAACGCAACAGCCATCCAGGTATTGAGCGATCAGAAGATCAACAAGCTAGCCTGTGCGTTCTCCTGTGAATCCAATCAGTAACACTCCTGCACAGTCCGGTCTGTTCGTCTGATATGTCGCATATCAAGTCTAGGGGTGGTATACGTCAGACCCCAGTAACCGATAAGTCGTGTCGATGTGTGGCTCATAACAGGTCGAGAAACTACTAGTAACACTTATCAGTAAATCTCTATATCAGCCCTGGCCAGGGACTTCCAGTTATAGCCAATCGAACACAGCACAACATCAACTCCCTATACCGGGAGAGACGAATCCCCTCCTATCGCTCATTGCCTCCATGTGATTCGGGACTGTACCCAAAAGCCACCGTTTTGCATGCCCTCTTGGATGTGGTAAGGTGGAAATCAAAGCACAGTGGGAATCACACAAGACTCTATGACGATCTCGGGTCTACAGACTACCCTGTACCAGTGTCACCGGAGAACTGCCATCTGACGTGTGGTATATCACCATCTGGGAGTTCTCGGCGAGTCCGTCCAGTGTACCCAGTCTCCACTGAGCACCCGTACACCATCTCTGATGTCAAACACCGATGGATGTGGGATCATCCATCGCCCATCATATGGGTCAAGATGCGTATACGTTAGTCTACTCTGGTGTATCGATGCCCTGTCTCGATATACCCTCGACTAGAAACAGTTATAGGATGTACTCATCGACTACCAAGGCCCCACTAATATGATCTCATCATAGTCCCAGTAGTCGAGTACAGATCCTAAGGGCTTTATCAACATGTGAGAGAAAAACAGTAAACCAATACAAGTCAACATGTTAAGATAAAGTGAAACCAAATAGCATACTATCATGACGAGCAAGAAAGTCATCTCTCTATATATCCAAGAATCCATTATAATATACATCATATGTACAACAATGGCCTCTAGGGCATATACATAACTAACAACTTCTTCATCTAAACAGCTTCTTTTACGGCATTGTTTACAAAAATGTATTCAGCCTCCATCGTCGAGTCTGCAACGGTGTCCTGTTTGGAGCTCTTCCAACAGAATGCCCCTCTATTGAGGGTAAACATAAAACCCGAGACGAACTTGCTATCATCCTTGTCACTCTGAAAGCTAGAGTTGGTAAAGGACTCCACCTGGAGGTCCCAAGTACCGTAAACCAATAATATCTCCTTAGTCCTTCTCAAGTACTTGAGAATGTTCTTCACAGTTGTCCAATGATTCTCACCTGAGTTCGACTAATACCGGCTCACCACACTAAGCCTGTAAGTTATATCTGGTCTGATACACAGTATCGCATACATTATAGATCCTACGCCAAAGCATAGGGTATAGTGCTCATGCGAACCCTCTCATCATCAGTCTTGGATGACATCTCTTTGGAGAGGGTGATTCCGTGCAAAGCAGGTATATTACTGCACTTGGAATCTTCCATACTAAATCTCTTTAGCATGGTCTCTATGTACCTGGACTGTGAAAGTCCTAACAATCTCGTAGATCTATCTCTGTAGATCTTAATCCCCAGGTATCTCCTCAGTCTTCTATGGAGAACCTTAGTGACAAGAACAACTTGACTGATTACAGTATAGGAATGTCATTTCCTATCAAAAGAATGTCATCCATGTATAAGACAATGAATACGACAATTCGACCTACAATCTTCTTATAGATATATGGTTCATCCTCATTTTTGATGTAGTCAAATTTCTTGACTATTTCATCAAAACAGATATTCTAGCTCCACGATATCTGCTTTTATCCAAAAATGGATTTAAGCAACTTGCACACCTTCCCGCTGCACCCACTGTCTTGAATCGCTCCGGCTGATCCATATAAACGCACTCTTCTAAACTTCCATTCAGAAAAATTGTTTTAACATCCATCTGCCAGATATCATAGTTATGGTAGGCAGCAATGACAAGTAGGATCCGAATGGATTTCAGCATAGCCACTGGTGAAAAAGTTTCGTCATAGTCCACTTCTGGTCTTTGACAAAAACCTTTAGCAACAAGTCTAACCTTATAAGTTTCCACATATCCATCTACACCAATCTTCTTTTTGAAGATCTACTTGCATCCAACGGGTTTTACCCCAGAAGGAGCAACATCCAAAGTCCAAACTTTGTTGGTGTACATAGATTCCATTTCGGATCATATAACATCCAGCCATTTATCAGAGTCCCTACTGGTAATGGCCATCTTAAAACTAGTGGGATCATCTTCTTCCAAAATGCAATCCTCTCAATCCCCATCTATGATAAACCTGTAGTATCTCTCGGACGGATGAGAAATACTACTAGATCTGTGGAGTGGCTGAGATTCGTCATAGATTATTGAATCATGAGGTTCCACCAAATCTTCATTTTCAATTTGTTGTTCTTGAATTTCTTCCAGTTCTACCGTGCCCCCACTAATTTATTTTGCAAGAAATTCTTTCTCTAAAAAGACGGCATGGCAAGCAACAAACACCTTCTGTTTTTCGATGTGGTAGAACAGATATCCATGCGAATGCTTAGGATATCTCACAAACTTACATAGAAATGATCGTGCCTGAAGTTTGTCCGGATTTTGTGTTTTTACATAGGCCGGACAACCCCATATCTTAATACGATTAAGACATGATTTCTTTCCACTCCATATTTCATATGGAGTTTTAGGCATAGATTTGGATGGAAGCTGATTCAATAAGTATGCCACTATCTGAAGCGCATATCTCCAGAATGAAAGAGGCAGATCAACACTACTCATCATGGAGCAAACCATGTCCAATAGGGCACGGTTCCTCCTTTACGATACACTGTTGTGTTGTGGTGTGTACGGAAGAGTAAGCTGAGAGAGAATACCATTCTCTTTCAGGTATTCTAGAAATTCCGTACTCAAGTACTCTATAACACCCTAGTACTGTTATACTATATTTTTGGAGTATTTCAAATCTTGCGGAAAAATTCTTAATTATTGTTGCTTTTGGGTTCCGATTGGTGCTATTAGCAATTACGGTTATTATCCGACCCGACCCGCATGTTTGAAATCCATCATGGTTCAAGATTACGTCAAATATTTGCTAGCACAGAGGATCCATGCACATCTAGATTCTATACACATATATAATATTTTTGTATCCGCATATCTTTTAAATAATACAAATAAAAACCAAAAAATTTATTTTGATATCTATCATGGTATGTTATCGTACCCTATATCATGTGGTTGCATCCATAAATCATGTTCATATCCTAAGTGTTAAAACAGACTCGTTTGAGTCGCTACGTATATTTACGTAGATCCGTATTTGGGGGTGTGCATTTTAATTGACCAGACATCGCATTATGGTTTTAACTTTTACGTATATTCTCCATATTGAAAAACTAGATTTTTAGGAGGGACTCGGATAATATTCGGAGTAATTTGATATTAGCTGTATAATCCAAATATATATTATAATATTTTTTCTTTACAACTAAATATATATTCACTAACAGTATATAATATATATATATATATATATATAATATTTATATTAACTAATCCTCATCTCTCTCTCTCCTCGGTCTGATAAAAACTACTATGCAAGGGCTTGCATGGTGCAAGCCCTTGCATGGCCCTTGGATAGGCTCCCCCCACTTGCAAGGGGAGCCCATCCAATGGCTCTAGAGGGGCTTGCACCATGCAAACCCTTCTAGAGTAGTTTTTTCCCCTCAGTCTCACTCTCTTTTCTCTCTGTCTCTCTCTCTATATATATACAGTTATATATATATATAATTTATATAATCTATTATATTAAAAAAAACTCACCTTTTCTCACTCTCCCTCATTTCTTTTCGTCTTCTCCCCGCGAGAAACCCTAACCCACGTCCTCATCGTCGCCAAACCGCCGCCGCCGTTCACCTCGTGCTCGCCCTCTCATCCTCTCCGTCCTCACCTCGTCGCCCTCACCACCTCCACCTCCTTCCCTTCCCAAGCACCCCTGCATCCCGACGCCAATCTTGCAGCAACCCGAGAACTCATACAATCCCTCGACGGAGACCTCGCCGTTGCCACCCATCATCACCTACATCCCCTCCTCTTCACCTCCCTCTCCTTCCGACATCCCAGACCGCCGCCGCCGCCAACCTCACAACTCCCCGACCCCGAATCACCAACCCAAGAAACTTCAGCCACCTTGCCGGCGCAGCACGTCGTCATCGACCATCGTCGCCGTTATCTTCCCTCTGTCCTCGCCACCTCAGAACCCAACACAATAGCCACCCAATATTCTTCAGTTCTTTCTTACTTTTCTCGATCGTTTCTTGATTCTCCGATCGTTTCGCAGGAGTTGCACGCGTCACTGACGATCCAGATAAACCAGTCACCATCGTCGTCCAGCCGAGACACCACGTCACGTCACTAATCAGCCAGGTCCAGTCCTGCGTATGTAAGTTTGCATCGCGACGTTAGTTCCGACATCGGACGTGATATCCGTATATCGACATGAGATTCGATCAGGCAAGTTTTAACTTGCAACATGCTATATTATTATATCTATATCTATATGAATAAGAATAATGCATGTGTTTTATCATTCAGCAAATATTACAGATTTACAGTTTTACGGTATCCATTCGTATCCGTACTGATAATCGTTTATCTAGTTGCATGCCGGAACATCATGATATCATTATACTATTATACTAGTATAATATGTTATCTATTTTGCATCATACATAGTAATAGACGTATAATGGTTATTACAGATAGATACATATGCATCCTGGCATCAGTTGTGTTTACCGTGTTCCAATATTGATTACCGTTTCACATTGGGTATCTATTTGGTTAATATGCATTACATGACACGTTCATGACACATTAATAGACTTGTTGCTTGGATATTATTGCTAATGCCAACAATCCTGACTTGTTATCCTCACGGACGTGACTTGTTGTCTGTATAGACAAGAATTGTACCTACTTGATCCTGTGTTGGCATTAGATTTATATCGTTAATACCTGGCTTGAACACAAACCTAGGGGAAAAGGGGAAATCAAGAATGTAACCGAAACGTAACTCAAGAGGATATTATTATTGTTTGCCGTGGTTCCGGGCATTACGGAAAAAGTCATTGTTTGCCGTGTTTCCAGGCGTTACGGAATAATCATTATTGTTTGTCGTGTATCCGGGCGTTACGGAATAAATAATTGTTTGTCGTGTTTCCGGACGTTACGAAATAAATCATTGTTACCGTGGTCCCGTGGGGAATGAACGGGATATATACTGTTGAGTTACGATGAAAATTATATTAATTGATTTTAATGACTTTTAGAATAGATAATCTAAAAGCACATATTTAAGATACACATCACACACCCATACATACACATAGCTCACTATTTATACCTGTGTTTATTATTTATATTCATATTTAATCATATCATTATATCCTGATTATTACTGTTATTTTAATATTATGACGCACTGACGTTTGGGTTTTGCATGGCTCGGTTCCTCTACCTTTATCGCAGGCAGATCAAGAGTATTTCAGCAATCAAGTCGAGCAGTGAGGACTTGAATGCGTAGTATTAGAGATGTTTATTTTATTTATTTCCGTAGTTTTGTTTATTGATGTGAGCCCATATTAGGACATGATTCAAATATTATTTATTGGATCTTGATTCGTTTCCGCTTTATACATTTTCTTTTATTTATTGTGGCAGATGGACATGTACTAGCTAGATTATATTCTTTTCTATTCTTGATATCCGATAGACAGCCGTAATGTGACTATGGAGGGATGATTTCTAGCCACAGGTAGCATGGTTGGCTCGGTCGCGTACCATGGTTTACGTATCTTGGGAAGCGGGGCGTGACATACTCCCCTTCTCTATCAGGTCGGAGGATCTTGATACTTTTTCCTGTCTGGTTCTCTAATTCGTTCTTATATTCTTTGAATTTCTCAAAAGCTTCAGAATATGTTTCAAAAGATACACATATCCGAAGCTAGAGAGATCGTCGGTGAATATAATGAAGTACGAGAACCCACCCCTCGCATGTATAGACATCGGACCGCATACATCGCTGTGTATGGGTCCCAAAAGCTCTGTAGCTCTTTCTCCGTGTCCGGTGAATGGAGATTTGGTCATCTTTCCTTTGAGACAAGACTGACAAGTTTCATAGGATGAGAATTTGAACGGATTTAGATATGCATCCTTATGCAACTTACTTAGTCTTTTCTTACCGATATGACCAAGTCTACAATACTACAAGTAGGTTTCGTTCATATCTGAACTCTTCCTCTTTCGTGTGTCTTGTATATTGACGACTGTGTTTTGATTAAGAACATAGATACCATTACACAGTATACCTTCTGCAATCAATACCTGATTAAGCTAAATGTTCATGATATTTCTATCTAGAACATAGTATATCTATCTTTATGAAGTAAAGAAACTGATATGATATTGCAGAGCATGGAAGGAAGTAGTTGTTCAAAATCATAGAATTGCCGCTTGGCGATACTAGGTGATATTCACCGACGGCTGTAGCATTAACTTGTGCTCCGTTCTCTACTCTGAGGATCATATCACCCGGTCCAACCATTCTACTTTTTCTCAGTCCTTACAATAAATTACAGATATGAGATCCTGATCTGGTATCTAGTACTCAGGAGGTAGGGTTGACCAAAAAACAATTTTCAATAACAAATACACCCGAAGAAAATACATTGGAATGCTTCTCCTTCAATAGGGTCGTCTGGAATTCCTTACAGTACTCTTTCCCTTGCCCATACTTATGACGGTTGTCACAAGTTATGTCACGCCCCACTTCCCGATGTACGGGCAGAAGGCACGACTAGGCCGCTACGTATTTACTCTGAAGTAAATACGCTAAGCGTAACTAAGCAATATAAAAGAATATACACAAGAGACAAATGTAATGAAACAGCAACTTTATTTATTAACATTCTTTTGTACAATACATAGAAAAGTAAATACATGGGATAAAGCAATGCCTAAACAGTGGCATAACAGAAATGAAAGTACTGAAATAAAAATGTGTACAATGAAGCTAGAACTTTAGGTCGTAGGCAGGCTGATCCAAGTCCTCGCTAATAGACTCGATCTCCTGGGTGTCCAGATCACCTGACAACATTCCAAAGAAGAAAAAGAAGGAATGACGTCAGCGAACAATCGCTCGGTAAGTTCCAAAGATAAGGGAGAAGTAGAATAGACAGAGAGTAAGAGAGAGAGTGTAGCTTTTAAAGTTATATTATATGAGTATTTGGTGTTAACGATGTTGTTTGTAGCTTGGTATAGAAGGATGACAGTGTATACGAGAGGAGTCTCACTTGCCCCGGAGACTAAGGTATCTGGAACTCAAGGAAGCATTTATACCACGGTACAACAGCAACGGAATATAGGTTAGATGTCTTATGGTTGCAGTCTCGTGCCACTTCTAACACCTTCCGTACCAATCTACCCCTTAAACCCCGCGAAGTATTGTATTGTTTGTGTTGTATTGCAACTTGTATTATCTTATAATATAGATTGTTCAATTGGATGACTTGTCGAAACCATGATATCAGTAAATGGATGTAACTGGAGAATCATGAATGTAAATGGAGAATCATGAATGTAACTGGAGAATCATGTAAATGGAAATATATCCATGGTTCGGTTCGGTCAATATAGATTGAATAGTTTGATCCGATTGATTATATGGATTCATGGATTCATATTGAATTGTAATATTGTAGATTGTATTTGAAACATATTCAAGTCAGCTTATTATAATGAGACTCAGTCTGAGTCAGAACAAATAGAAAATAAATTGAAGTCCTGAATTAGGTTTTGATGTTATCGGTAATCGCTGCACATGGGCGGCAGGATTTGTGTCTTTTTCAAAGACGATTACCGTGTTGATAACACCGTTTGTTAAATTGTCTACCTTAAATAGTGTCGGGACCCGGTTCTTGTTCACGGAACAAAGTGCCACGCCAATTGTCATTCCAAGGGGGCGGGGGCCACCTCTTGAATCCGTGGGGGCCACCTCTTGAATCCGTGGGACCCACTGTAGAATAATGGAGAATCTTCGGAACACATTCCGAAAGAGGACCGAACAGCATTATAAATATAATGATACCACCCTCAATTACAGAGGCGCCTTTTAAGTGAACCGGCACTACAGAAGCTTGAGAACTCCGTAGTTAAGCGTGCTCGAGCCAGGGAAGTTCTGGGATGGGTGACCTCCTGAGAAGTGGCCCCTGGTCGGGTCCGATTCGCTCTAAAGGGAAAAGCCGTGCGGTTTCGTCCAGAGCTGACGATACCATCTGTACTGGGGCGTGGGACGTTACATTTATGGTGGCCCATGCAGGTCACTCAGTAGTAGGTCTGTGGTTTGAGGACGAACCATTGTTCAAAGGTAGGGAGAATGTCGGGACCCGGTTCTTGTTCACGGAACAAAGTGCCACCCCAATTGTCATTCCAAGGGGGCGGGGGCCACCTCTTGAATCCGTGGGACCCACTGTAGAACAATGGAGAATCTTCGGAACACATTCCGAAAGAGGACCGAACTGCATTATAAATATAATGATACCACCCTCAATTACAGAGGCGCCTTTTAAGTGAACCGGCACTACAGGAGCTTGAGAACTCCGTAGTTAAGCGTGCTCGAGCCAGGAAAGTTCTGGGATGGGTGACCTCCTGAGAAGTGGCCCCTGGTCGGGTCCGGTTATCTCTAAAGGGAAAAGCCGTGCGGTTTCGTCCAGAGCGGACAATACCATCTGTACTGGGGCGTGGGGTGTTACAAATAGACAAACACCCACTTCTCCGGCTCCCCAAGGCTCAAGAGACTGGTCCCGCTTAAACCTATACTTACTAGGGTCCTTAGGGTAATTTATAGAACTTGAGGGGGTTTTATGTAAAAATACTTTTGTATAATTTTCAAAATACACCCCAAGTATTTAATTATCGTCTTTAGAGTTGTCATAGATGTAGATTTTATATTTGTGATATTTTTAGTGAAAATAACCTAATTTTATAATATAGGGTATTTAATTGTAATATTGAACTTGTATAGAATTCATGGTATTTTAATGTAAAGTGATTCTTGTGATTTTAGGAAAAGTTGGAATATTTATATTATCACAAAAATAGATATTTTAATGATACATATATATTTATATAAAAATAATTTTAATATATATTATATTTGTAGAAATCTCATTTTCTTAAGATATTTGTATTTCAAATCTTTTGAGACCGAATGCTCCTTGCGGAGGTCTGCATCTCGCACTACTAAGCCCAGGGATATGCGATAATCCGCACCATCCCAGTCGGGTTCCCCAAAATGGGTTGTAGCGGCGCTTTGCAAAGATTTATGAAAATACGAATTCTTATAGAAAACGGTTTTAATAGTTAGTGGTATTTATATGTAGAGTTTCGTTTTCCCGTATTCTATGTTCCCGAAAGGTATTATGCTATGTTGCATATGAGTGTTGTGAAAAGGTAGGTCATTATCTCGTGATCTACCTAAAAGTATAGTAAGATTGTGATGTTTTAAATGTCGAAATTAAACTACATGGTATTATCATGAAAAAGTACGAAAAAAATTGAAATAGAAATCCTTTTGATATGGAACTTGTTCAATATGACTTGTTAATGTTTAATAGTCAACATGTAAGGGTTTAGTATGATTGTATTTAAGAAAAAGTGAGATTTTTAGGAAGAGCCGAATCGGAATTCCGATTAACTCCGATTCCATCGGGTTTATTAAGAGAAGTTTTAAGACTAGAGAATAGAAGAGGGAGGTGGGACTTATGAGTTTTCAGATTAGAGGAGAGGAAGAGGGAACGGTAGGAGGCGCCGGTGCGTTGTTTCTTCGCCGGGAGCTCCTAGTCGTCGTCGGAAGATCGCCGAAATTTCACCCCTTTGCTAACTTCAATTACACACTAAAATTTCTAGGGATTTCTTGAGAGTTTTGATCAAAATTTTGGAGTGAGGGGGTGTGTTTATGGGTTGTATTTATAGGGTAAGGCTAGGGTTTAGGGTGGGTGAAAGGGTGAATTGAAAATTGTATTAAAATGTATTAAAAATGTATTAAAATGGAGTAAATAGAGTTTTAAAGGGGCTCTGTTACTGTGCAGGACAATTAAAGTATATAGGGGTACATGAGAGGCCAAGAGGCAAACTTTCATGTTGGGGACTCGGCGGTCAGGCCGAGTCCGGCCAGCGGCGGCGGGCCGAGTCGGCCGAGTCGCCGGCAAATTCGGCCGAGTCCGGGGTGCTCCAAGCACTTCGACAGTTGGTGTAGCCCCTGGGACCGTTAGTTTTACATGTGTAATGGGGTTTTACGGGTTTAGCACGTGTAGACTCTTGGAATTCAAAAAATATTAAAAGAAAACAGTATTAAAAATAATATGGGGGATGGGATTTGAACTCTGGTGCTTTGGTTCAGCAGTGTAAGGCCTTACCAATGAGCTACAAGCTCCGTCTTGCTATTAAAAAGCAAAACAAACTTATATCTTGTGCTCGGGCAAAAATACCCCTTTCTGTAATTTTTGAAAAATTTGTACAGAAAGTTGTACAGGAAATTTATGGTTGTTACAAGTTAGAGCCGAACCGACGTCCCCCGGCTCAGTGTAATAAACCGGTTCGGTCAAGTCATACATTTTATTATCTTGATTAGGGCTTGAATTGGTTGCTGCCTGGAGAGAGAGAGAAAAGAAACACTCAGCGTGTGTTTTTGCAAGATTAGATTGGTTATTAGTTTATCTAATCATGATGACTCCCGCTTTTTACTCGAATTTTCCTTCAAATCCTAAAAGGAAAACTAGTTGGGATCATTCGCACCTTATAAGTTCGCTAACCGTTCAGCCAGCTGAGTATTGGTACTCCGAGAGAGCTTCCCCATACTCTCATACAGACCTAGTTAAAATAAACATCGTTTCCGCAGAGGCGCAGCCCCGTTAACACTTTTCTAGACACCTAATAGGTTAGCTAATTGTGAAGTAAAAAATATCTCCCAAGAATAATCTTACTCATCAGTGGGATCGGGATCGAACTATCATTGCGTGATAACCTAGATGGAAGCCACTCTAATTACCATACTCCAGAAGGTATGCAACACCAGCATGTTTCCTGTATATTTGAAACTCCCGATATGGTTTTTACCCCTAGCGGTTTATGACTTTGACAATGGCCAACAAACCATAAACATCTAGTCAAGTTCAACCCGTCATTATCCTGGATTAATTTAGACTCGCCCGTATAAATCCTTAACAAAGGCCAACAAGGCTATACGACTATCCTAAATAATCGCATCTCTATGGAACAGGCAAGCAATATCAAGCTACCATACACTACGCCTTGATAAAGGCTAACAAATGCAGCACGAATACTAGGTACTATTCATCCGAAATGACGGGGGGCTACGGCTGGGATTTTGGTGAAAAACCGTTTAAGGTAATGAACTTGATATCATTGAAGAAACCGAGTAGTTTTGAAAAGGAGTAGTTTAGGCTCCACTTTTGAAAACTAGTGGTTTTCAAGAAAACCAGGTAATTTACAGTAACATAAACTTTTGGTCAAGAGGTCACTCCCCATGAAGGGAACTGGGCTATTGCCTCCTCGAATGAGGTGCTGGATATTCCTAACCGAATACCACTATGCAAAGCGAAAGAATATGACTATAGTTTTTCGAAATTTGTTCCAACAATATCTTTTAAGTTTCTTTTTCCTTGCATTAATCAAAATTAATGTGGTCCCATCAATTAAATCCCATCATACCAGAAAAGAACGAAAATAAAATGTACGTATATGTCATCTGCATTCGCCACGGGGCCCCGTCATGCACCATTAGATTACTTAACTACCAGCAGAGCAGAGGCTGGACTAGCGCAGATGCAAAACATATACAATATCTACTAGTGTATATATATATATAACCATTCGTCTCAGGAATGATATAAGCAACATCATAAAACAGTGATAAACAACATGGAATAGCGGATAAACTAGAAGCCCTGGATTTCATTTGACCCACAAATGAAACCCAGCGTTCCTTAGTCGCGTGGATAGCCTGTGCAATGAAGAACCAAGACCCCTATGAGTACGGAAAGTTACCCGCCAATCCCGGAAGTGAGGCAACCCCAATCAATGAAGTGAATGAGCCACCCAACACTTCACGGAATCCGGTAACTTGAGCACTCCTCCGTGGGTCATCTTATACCCCTTACGAGTGCAGCAAATAGCCTGCCAATTCTAGAGTAAGGCCCCCTCGGTCTCAACGCCATGATATGCGGGCCTGTTACCCTCTAGAACCCGGCTATTCGAGCACTCCTCCATGAGTAATCCTATTACAAAAAAGAAAAATATATACAATGGTGACATCGATCTCAACCCGGTCGTGCCCCAATAAAAAAAATATACAAACTGGCAGAAACAACAATCCACATGTCGGACGCTCATCCCACAATAATGAATATATAAATGAATCTAAATTGTACAGCTACCATTGCACTAGGGGCTATCCAACACGAAAATCCAAATAAACCGTCACAGATATAAATATCACAGCAGCAGAAGCAAGTATGTGCAACCCGTCTAAATGACATACAGCAAATAGACGACGTTTGAAAACACATACACCATATCATAGAGATCAACGATGCAAAAGTTTCAAGTTCTAAATTTTCCAAGTTGCTCCAAAGCAAAAATAACACTAAGTGAAATCTGAGGAAAAACAGACAAGACCAAAAATCTCAATTCTTAAAACCCAAGATACTAAATGAAAACGAGGACCAGAGGTAAACCAAAAACCGCTGGTAGCAGGGAAATGAAGGATTTGGATGGTTTATTCTTGGCCAATCTTCCTCGTTTTCATTGTGTCACTACAATATCAAGAGCAAGCCTCTACAATTGTTTAAAAAAAATCAAAGACCAAAAAATTTCAAAAAGAGAATAGGTTTTTGAAAATCGGAATTTTTCGGTTTTGAAACTAAAACATCGTCTAATACTAGTTTCTAATGTTTGGGTGGATCTGATACCATGTTAAGGTTTGATTGATCGTTGGAAAAAGTGTTTTTGTAAATTAACCGCAATCAAGACGGTGTTGCTAGTAGCTAGCCATGATGAGTACGGATCGTCCGGAGGAAAACGTGAACTTTTTTCTTACTTTAGACGAGTTGATAGAAGATAGGGTGATTGGTTATAGATCTATTTTAATATGGATGTAAAATTTATAAAGAAAAGGCTTGTAAGGTTCATAGGACTTGGTAGTAATGGATGAATAATTAAAAATGACGATTTATCTTTTAATAGTTTAAAACTAGATCGATGGTGATGAATGTAGATTAGGGTTCTTGGAAGAAACTAGGATTTCCACACTATTAACCCTTGTCCTTGCATTGATCTCTATTCATGTCTAGCCTTTAACAAAATAAATGTTAAACATATCTCAAATCGTAGTCGTGCCTATCAATAAATTGGTAGCACGCGCGATAAGGATATTAACATTTATTTTGCTAAAGTTTATAGATTTTAAAATGTATAAAAGAGGTTAAAAGATTTTCTCATCTATTGTTCTACCCTATCCTACGAACCCTAGCAAGCTAGGAATTACTCGCTCATGGTTGGAGATTTAGAAGAAAGGTTGAAAAATAAAATCATAATGTAAGAGCAGAAAATAAGTGCAGAAATTAAATGCAGAAAGTAAATGTGAAAAGAAATAAACTAAGATCTACCTTATTAATCAACTATTTCATACAACTCTCCTTTTTGAAAGTAGATTATAAAGAACCCTAGTTGCTCTAGATCTTTTCTCTTTTTGGAGGTAGATGACTAGCTGATGATCACTCGAATGCGTGGATCAGTTGGACCTCTTGATCTCTTCGGTGATGATTTTTTATGTGAAGCTCTCGGTCCTATATATAATCCCAAAACCAGAAACCCTAGATGCCATAAGTGAATATATGCTCTTATAATAAAATCACCAAAATCTCTCATCAGACCGCCGCGGAACCGCCGCATATAGGCTTGTTTGGCCGCGGTTCCGCCACGGTTTAGTGGATTCGATTTTTAAGGTTTTTTGTGCTATTTTATCTTGACTTTTGGAGACCCTCTTGATATCTAGATTCTGAAAATAATGCTCTGAGTCTCTGCCATTGCTAGATCTCTCGATTTGCTTTCATATTCTGGCAGATTTGATTCCGACATCCCGATTTAATTCGGATCTTTTTCTTGGATTCCAGACCTGAACTAATATCTGCACAATATCTCAAATCATAGTGTTAGTAGCATTTGGTATTTTTGAGATATTATCCTAACCATTTTATATGATATTAGATCTTAAGAATATTGATTAGAAATATTTGATATGATATGCATATTTTAATAACAAAGATTTCATTTAAATATGATATGCATATATTTTCCCTCATTATGTTAATTATAATATAGAAACATATGATAATAATCTTTTTACAAATAAACCCTTATATATTCTATATTTATAATAAACACTTTTTAGTACTTAAAAATAGTAGGGAAAATATTCATTCAAATGTGCAATATTTTAGACTAATCAAATATCCCAAACTTATCTTTGATCGTCCCGAGCAAACTAATTATTAAAGAGAAAAAGAAAAACCTAGCACACTTTCGTAGGCAACACGATTGCACTGAGTACGTGCAACAAGCCTTTAAACCTCTTGGTGTCCCTAGTTGGAGAAGTGTTGTCTCCTGAAGGTTTTCAGCGGATTACGCTCACAAAATCCCATAATAAAAGAAAGAAAATGAAAGTTATATACAAAGATAATGAACTTATAGAAGAAAGAACTTGAAAATAAGAGTTTCAAACTATACTAACTTTTTAGTAGCCATGAACCCTATCTTAATGGTCTTGAAAAAAATGTCAGAAATCATATTATCCATCAATAGAACATCGCCTTTAGTTTTCTTCCCTACCTTTCTTCCAAACATCGATCATATACCCCTACGAATGTGTAAAAGACATCCCTACACTTAGAGAATTCAATTCAAGCTATCGTACTCTTGTCCATCTTCCTTAGTACTTTTTAGTCGGTGAATGTTTTATAGATAGAATTGCTCACACATTCTTCATGCGACCGTTAATAATTCTTGAGGTACTAACCAACCGATTACTAAATGTACTCACTCTTTTAGGCGTAATTAGAGATATACTCGTCTTGCAACACCCAAAACTTAGCAGTGGCTCCCAAACCAGTTGGTTTAAGACACTAGGTGATAAGGCACCATCGTTATATTTTTTATGCTGCCTTAAGTAATTACAAAACCAGTGTTCATTTTTCTTCACCATTTATATTTTCAGTATCATTTATATTTTTGTTTATATATATATATATATATATATATATATATATATATATATATATATATATATATATATATATTCATCATACTAAAGCTTTTAAACAAGAGCATTTCAAGGTATCCTTTACTATCCCAAGTTTCAAGATGTGTGCAAGTGCATATAGTAGGGTATAAACGTTTATATATTTGGACTCAAGAACAGGGACTGTTTTTCAGACTTATTTCTATCCTCGGATTAGTAATTCTCTTCATCTTACTAACCCTTAGAACAACAGCTCATGACTACCTATTATAAGCTTCGTTTTAAAATATCTAATTTTCTTGCTTTTCTTGAATCTCTTCCTATTTTTCATATATATTTTTCACTTCCTAATTTTTATTATCAAAAAAATTTTGTGCTTTTATTTAGTATAATGCAAAATGATAAGTGAATAAGCACAAACCTCCCCCCAAACCTATTTACAGCAGTGTCCACACTGATATCATCTTTTAAGCTCAAAACCTGTAGATTTGGGAAGAAAAGTTCTTAATGATTAGTAAAAGAGGACAAAAAGTCAATGACAGTGAAATCCTCCCATAAACTTGTTTTTGGCTAATAATCGTGTAAAAATTTGTTTCTCTTTCAAGAGCCAAAATATTTTTCTCCCCTCCAAACTTGGGTGAAACGGTATTAAGCATTTAAAATTATAAGAGGGGGTAAAATTATTGGTCTATGCAAAGCTTTACAAATTAACACCAGCCATTCAAAAATTTTATCGATGTAACAATATAGTTGGTGGAAGATCATAGATGTGAAGAAGTGGGAGATAAGAGGCGTAATCGATCGGGTTTTCGTCTCGGTTGGCAGAGACGAAACAGTGATGGTGCACTATGTAAGTGCACGGCGGCGGCCCGGCCGTCAATCCGAGGCTAAAATGCGGAATCGATATTTTACTTTAAACTTTGAACCGGCACCACCGCGCACAAAAGTCCCGGATCGGGCCATTATTTTAATCCTAGCTAACTAAAGAACGGGTAGAGAGATATACCGAGCGATCCGTGTCCTTCGGTCTTCTCGTCATCGTCCCGATCTCCCCGCGGAATCTCCGGTCTTCAACTCCTCGCCGGAAGGGCACCACGTCGCCGGTTTCTTTTACAGGCTCCCACCTCTGGACCGAGGCAACTCGGGCACGAAGTTGGCGAGTTGACGTGGCCAAGGATACTGTAGGTTAACTGTAGAACGTATGTCTCTTTGGGGTTGTGGAAGTTGCCATTTGGTGGAGGAAATGAACTAAGCTTTTTTTTTGGAGATGGAGCTATGGGATTTTGCAAGCCAAAATAGATCAAAAAATCCCACTCAAAATTTTGGGACAGCCCCCAACTAGCTTGGCCGGCCCAAGCTCATAAGAAATCAAAAGAGAGTCAATTGAAAAGAATGAGGGAGCCACACAATAATGCAAGAGAGAAAGAAAAGGTCATGAAAAGAAAATGATCACCAACTAAAACCCACACTCCATCAACTAATCAACAACCATGATTACTCCAAAAAGTCAAGCAATCATGAACTTATGAAGTCAATGGTGGTAGAACCATCATGACACAACAAAATGCAAATAACACCCTCCATAAATGCTTAGTTGCACAATTACAAATAAGCCCTCCTCCACCAAATTTCAGCCAAGAAAAGATACAAAGGAATATGGCCGAAACGGAAAAGAAACTGGCAACTTCGGAAAACTGATTCCGTAATAAATTACAGGAAAACCCCGCTACTGTATATACATACCCGCATTTATATTCCGACCAAATACAAATGCAATGAGACAAAATCTACACTGTACTATACTAGGATCCGGCTTAAACCAAAGCCCGCTAGTATAAACCGTCCGATCATGATCTGTGCAATACCGCATGTATCTGATCGAACCCTGCCATATCTCCATACGGCCTCTACAGCATTTCGCCCGAAACTTAAGCAACTGTTTGTGGGGGACTCTAAAGACTCGTCAATACTTTGGCTGTGGATTTAACCACTAGCACGTCAGAGGTATTAGCCATACGTAACGGGCTACCAGCTATTGACCAAAAAGGACGTCGATGAGCAAACTCATCCTGACACCCTACTGAGCCTGTCAGTGACAATATCCGTACAGTCCGGTCCGTTCGTCTATGAGCATCGCATGGCGGGCCTAGGGGGTTGGTAAAAGTCATACCCCTAAAAGCGGTACAAGTCGTGTCGGAGTGTAGCCTAGAACACCCTGAGATACTACTGGAATACCTACCAGTAAATCTCCTACCTTGGCCAAGGACTTCGTGTAAGGGCTCTCCTAGACACAGTGCGACCTCACCCCCAATACCGGGAGAGACGAACCCCTGCAGATCCGCTCACCGCCTCCATGTGGCTCGGGACTGTACCCAACTAAAACCTGTTTGCACGTCTCCTTTGAGCGTGGTAGGGTAGTAATCAAAGTACAGTGGGAACTCACACGAGACAAATGACGATTCTCAGGTTGATGAACTAACATGTACACATGTCACCAGGGAACTGCTATCTGACGTCAGGTATAAGACCAACTAGCATGTTCCCGGCGAGTCCTGTCCAGTGTACTCATAACCCAATGAGCACCTGTATACATCTTAGGTGAACCAACTAACACCAGTGGTTTGTGAGACCGGACACCGCCCCTCGTCGGGGTCTCAACTGTATACACTAGTCTACTCTGGAGTATCGATACCCTATCCCGAAACTCCCACGGCTAGGGACCTTTTAAGGATGTGCTTATAGACTACCAGCTCCCACGTATATGATCGCCCTCATATTGCTGGCAGTCAAGCAAGAATCCTAGGGGCTCTATCAACGTGTAATAGCGACCTGTAAGGTCACCTAAAGCAGTACACGATGATAAAGATAAACCAGATAGCATACTATCATCTTGAGTAAGACTGTCCTACCGGGATAGGTCCTCCCTCAATCATTGCAATCACGTGCATGTGATCCAATAATTGACTCTGAGGGCACTATCTCCAACACACTACTTGCATTCTCGTTCTTGATAAAAAGAAGGGGTGGCGGTTCATCACAACTCCCATGTTTTCTAGGATGGGGGTTGATTCATCACAACTCCCATGTTTTCTAGGAATGCCAGTTCTTCGGCAAAATTGTCTTCAAAACTTCCATCGATATTCCGAATGATAATCTCATCGGAAAGGAAGTTATGATACTCGGATAGCTCGACTAAATCATTCAACAAGTCAAAGGATTCGGACTTAGGTGTGGACTTGTCGACAGAAGGGTCTTCACGTGTATAATAAATAGCCGGATCAAACAATAACGCACCAATGGCGTCGAGATCAGTATCGTGAAACTTCTCAAATTCGCAACTGTCGGAAGCTATCTTTTCGACAGAACATACATCAACTATATGAGCATAGGGTTCGAAGGGTTGACTTCCTAACTTGTAGATGTTAAGCTCAATTGTTATCTTCCTAAAGGATAAGTTCATTGAACCGTTACGACAATTGATTATTGCGTTGGAAGTTGCTAGAAAAGGACGACCAAGAATCACCGGAATTTGGTTTCGTGGGTTTGCCACAGGCTGTGTATCTAAAACAATAAAGTCCACAGGGAATATAAATTCCTCGGCTTTGATTAACACGTCCTCTAGCTCACCCCTACGTTGGGTGATAGTTTGATCGGCCATCTGGAGAGTGCAATGCGCAGGTTTCAACTCTCCTATGCTTAATTGCTCATAAACCGAATACGGAGGTAAGTTAACACTTGCACCTAAATCGAGTAGAGTACGATTGATATTTTTACCCCCAATAGTTATAGATATTATAGGACAACCGGGGTCCTTACGTTTTGTGGGCAACAATTGGGTAAGAGAATTGCTCATATTAATTGCTAAGAAAACATTTTTAGGTACTTGAGTTTTCCTCTTCCTAGTACACAAGTCCTTTAAAATTTTTGCATAAGACGGAACTTGTTTGATAGTATCTAGGAGAGAAATATTTATGTTAACATATTTTAAAATGTCCACAATCTTCTCCATTTAGAGACTTGGTCTGTTGGTCTTTAACCTGTTTGGAAAAGGAGCTTTATCAATAAGGATTGGGTCCAACATTTGAGGAGGAGATTGTGGGGATGGAATGGATCCCAAAATTGGATTTGGGATGGTCGTAGATAGTAATTCCTTTAAGGAAATGAGCTGAGTGTTCGAGTCTAGTGAGAAATGGAGAATAAGCTCGAAAGAAAATAGTGGACTAGACGAAATAGGATTAGAAGTAGTAGCCGGGGTTTCATCTGATTCATCATCAACTTGTTTACCAACTTTATTATTCAGCACTCTTCCCGATCTAAACGTCGTTACGGCACTCACGTTATGATTTTGAAGGATGAGATTCGTGCTTTGTGAGTGGCCGGGATTTGGTAGATGTTGAGATGGAAGTCTCCCTTTCTCTCTCTCACTCATCACGGCATTTAACTGTGCAAGTTGTGCTTCTATTGATTTTATGCTTTCACTGTGGGAAGCAGTGTGTTGCACTAACATTTGGATAGAAGACGTTAGATTAGCCGTTGTTTGGGTGGATTGTTTAATGAACGTCTCTAAGTTTCGTTCGAATGCGGAGGTTTTATCGGTACTGGTCGTTGAAATATTATTATAAAGAGCAAAATTGTTGACTGGATTTTGAAAAGATTGTGGTTGAAAGGGGTGCTGAATTTGGTGTGGTGGCTGTTACTGTGGAGGAACCCTTTGATAGTTATTTAGCTTAGGAACTGATTTTGATTTTGAGATTGGTTTTGGTTCTAAGCAAAACTAGGATGATTCCTCCATCCCTAATTATATGTGGAGGAATAAGGATCGTTTTTAGGTCGTTGCTGAAAAGCAGCATTGGTTTGTTCTTGACCTTGAGACGGAGGATTCAAAGGACATTCCTCCGTTAAATGTGATGGGTCAAAACAGCAACCATACACGGTTTTGGGGAGCGTAACTTGATTTAAGGAAGTTGACAAGACTTTGTTTTCGATAGCTTCGAGTTTCTTTTGCATCGTGGCCATTTCGGCTTTCACTGCGATGGAAATATCGAGCTGATAGATACCTACCCTAGATGAAGATGATGTTAGCCTAGTGCTCTCCCATTATGAGGTTTGTTCGGCGAGATCTTCTAGAAATTACCAAGCTTCGCCATCGTCTTTTGACATGAAATGGTATTGATAAATGGTTTTAAGCATTTGTTTTATCGCTGGATTAACACCCTCATGTATAATTCGACAAAGTTGCCATCTATCGATTCCATAATGAGGACATTGGACAAGAAGATTTTTAAACCGTTCAAAGCATTTCCAAAATGGTTCTTTGGGAAGTTGGGTAAACTGGTTAATCTCTCTTCGAACACGGGCGGTTTTGTGATGATGATAGAATTTCTTAAGGAATGCTATAACGAATTCATCCCATTTGGCTATAAAATGTGCGGCAGTGCTATAAAGCCATTTTTCTGCTAGATCGCACAAGGTAAAAGTGAGAATACGTAATCGCATAGCATCCCCTGAAAGTTGGGTTGTGCTCATCACTGCACATACGTTCTCGAATTTGGTTATGAAAACGTATGTGTCTTCGGATACAAGCCCGTGAAATTTGGGCAACAGGTTGATGAAGTGGGGTTTAATTTCGAAGTTATCCCCATTTGCTGGTGGAAGAGACGGACAAGTAGAAAGGGGCCCGCGTACGGGATATCATCTTTCTTGGAGAGAGATGCTCGGTGGATTCTGCGCACCTACGGGTGGTGGCAGGGTAGTATCGTTAAATCCCGATAGAGATCCGTCCATTACGGGAGATGTGGTGGGTGGAGGAGAAATAGAAGATGAAGAAGTACCGACTTCGGAGTTGATAGAAAAAATACGGACAAGGCGGGCGCTAGAATCCCGTGTCCAGCCGATCATGCACTAAGCGGGTTTAGTGCACGTGGCAGCATGTATGAGAACGATTTTTAGAAGGTTTGTTTTGAAAAAGTGTCAGACGTGAGACTAGACTCAACAAATCACAAAATGCACAATCAATCCCTAAAACCAGGGTTACCTAGGTCAAGTCACTAAACCGCTCCCAGCTTTCCAAAGGACAAGTCGCAAGATCAATCCTCTACCACCACTTTATCACTCCTGTAGCCAGATAAGTGGGAGGTATCCACTATACGAATCACTGAAATAGCAGGCCTAATTAAGTAACTATTTTCCTTACTCACACTTGCCTAGACACCACAAGAGAAATACGGATAAGCGATAGATTACCCACGACCTTCCTCTGTCCTAATTGAGCACGAATGTCTTTAGAGGCTAGGCCTAGATATTTTTTAATTAATGTAGGGTGAAAGTATGCTCGTTTTGTAATTTGTGGGGCCTTGGAAGGGTGATGAAATCCCCACCTAATCTAGATTTGGGTTATTGCCCTTTAATGTCCAGTTTAGATATGCACAAACAAACTGATATCAAAACACGCAAAAATATTTCTGAGCAGCGCGCTTTTTGCAAAGAATCCTGCAGGAAAAATCAGAGTATTGGATCTTAGAGGAGAGAGAAAGATATTAGGAAATTACCTAAAGATTTTGGCGCCGCAATTCTTCCAACGTGCCACGGTTCCACCGCCAAACCCTTGTTTACGCCACGGTTCCGTCGCAAGGTGGTAAGATCGGTTGCCAAATTTTTTTCAATGCTCCCCTCTGCTCCTCTGGGCTATGTTGAACGTCTCTGAATCTCTATTTCCTTACTCTGGTTACTTCAGATTCTCTTGCAAAACTCGCACAATAATTATTAAATACACAAGATGCGGTTTTGTTTATTTTATGTTATGGATTTAATAAGAAATCAATCCAAATAACAAGAATTATGACCGTTTTCCCGACAATGGCGTCATTTGATTGATCATTTGAAGAAGTGTTTTTGTAAATTAACCGCAATCAAGATGGTGTCGCTGGTAGCTATCCGCAATGAGTACGGGTCGTCCGCAGGGAAACGTGAACCTTTTTCTTGCTTTAGACGAGTTGATAGAAAATTGGGTGATTGGTTGTAGATCTATTTTAATATGGATGTAAAGTTTATAAAGAAAAAACTTGTAGGGTTCATAGGACTTGTTAGTAATGGATGAATACTTAAAAATGATGACTTATTTTTTAATAGTTTAAAACCAGATCGATGGTGATGAATGTAAATTAGGATTCTTGGAAGAAAATAGAGTTTCCATACTATTAACCATTTTCCTTGCATTGATCTCTATTCATATCTAGCCCTTAACAAAACAAGTGTTAAACAGATCTCAAATCATGGTAGTGACCATCAATAAATTGGTAGCGCGCCCGATAAAGATGTTAACATTTATTTTGCTAAAGTTTATAGATTTTAAAATGTATAAAAGAGATTAAAAGATTTTCTCATCCACGGTTCTGTCTTATCCTACGAACCCTAGCATGCTAGGAATTACTCGCTCATGGTTGGAGATTTAGAAGAAAAGTTGAAGAATGAAATCATAATGTAGGTGCTAAAATAAAATGCAGAAAATAAATGCGAAAAGAAATAAACTAAGATCTACCTTTATTAATCAACTATTTCATACAACCCTCCTTTTTGAAAGTAAATTATAAAGAACCCTAGTTGCTCTAGATCTTTTCTCTTTTTGGAAGTAGATGAATAGCTGATGATCACTCGGATGCGTGGATCACTTGGACCTCTTGATCTCTGCGGTGATGATTTTTGATGTGAAGCTCTCGGTCTTATATATAATCCCAAAACCAGAAACGCTAGATGCCATAAGTGAATATATGCTGTTATAATAAAATCACCAAAATCTCTCATTAGATGGCCCTAGAACCGTCGCGGAACCGCCGCATATAGGCTTGTTTGGCTGCGGTTCCGCCGCGGTTTAGTGGATTCAGTTTTTGGGTTTTTTTGTGTTATTTTATCTTGACTTTTGGAGATCCTCTTGATATCTAGATTCTGAAAATAATGCTCTGAGTCTCTGCTATTGTTAGACCTCTCGATTTGCTTCCATATTCTGGCAGATTTAATTCCGACATCCCGATTTAATTCGGGTCTCTTTCTTGGATTCCAGACCTGATCTAATATCTGTACAATATCTCAAATCATAGTGTTAATAGAATTTGGTATTTTTGAGATATTATCCTAACCATTTTATATGATATTAGATCTTAAGAATATTGATTAGAAATACTTGATATGATATGCATATTTTAATTGCAAAGATTCCATTTAAATATTATATGCATATATTTTCAATCATTATGTTAATTATAATGTAGAAACATATGATAATAATATTTTTACAAATAAACCCTCATATATTCTATATTTATAATAAACACTTTTTAGTACTTAACAATAGTAGGGAAAATATTCATTCAAATGTACAATATTTTAGACTAATCAGGGTTCCTAGCGTCCTGGCCACCAACGTCGGCCGTTGTGGAACGAAAAACTTTAACATTTAAAAAAACTTGTCTTTCGAAACCTCTCCCTAGAATCTAACCAAATATTGAACTAGCAAACTAAAAAGATCTAGCTACTGTGATAGAGATTTATACCGAAAGATTCATGTTATTCAATTTTCAACCATCTTCCTTATCTCCATAGGATCTCTGTGATCGAACTTGATCTCCGGTCTTCCTCCGTCGAAGATTATCCATCCGAGAGATGTGTTTCATGGCTCTAGCTCCACTCAAAAATCTAGTGGAGCAACTAAAAACTCTAGGCTACTAATCTAGAATGTCTAGTGATGTAGTATGTGGTTCTAGTATTTTTCTATCTCTCTTCCTCTCTTATTTCTCAACTCATGAGAGGGATAAGGAGAAAGATGAAAGAGGAGCTAGAGAGGAAAGAGAACCAAAAAGATGAGAACGGAAAAAATCTCAAGAGAGAAAAATACCAACCATGGTTTTGTATATCACAACAATACTTGAATAGTTTGCACAAATGAATTTACAATTCATTTGTCAATACTATTTAATTATGGTTCATACCATTCTCTCTTTTACACATCATTTTCTCTTTTACACCTCATTTCCATTTTACAAATAAAATGGAAAATACATGATGATGTGTCCTTCTTCTAGAATGTCTTTCTGTATAATTACTACATACCCGTATTCGTATTAAAATACGAACACCCAAAGAGATAGAATAGTACAAAGAATATAATACTAGAATATACATATCGAAATATGCATATGTAAATTATTAAATCAACACCTGGTTTAATAATTCGGATTAATCATAAGCCGGCTAGTATTATCAACCGTTCGATCGAAAACTCGGATAACATTATAATATACATATCAAAATATGTATATGTAAATTATTAAATCAATATTTGATTTAATAATCCGGCTTAATCCTAAGCCGGCTAGTATTATTATTCGATCGGAACCCTGCACGTATCAAAATACTGCAACTGCATCATTTCGCCTGAACCAGAAAAACCCTCTTTGTGGGACTTTAAAGACTTGACGGTACACTGGCAGTGGGTTTAACCATAAGGACGTTATCGGCATTAGCTGTACGTAACGTCTACCCAGGTACCTGTCGAAAAAGAAGGCCAACGAACAAGCTCATCCGAACCCCTACTGAAACTATCCATGACAATCTCCATACAGTCCGGTCTCTTGGTCTAAGAGTATCGCATACCGAATCTAGGTAGTGGTAAACGTCAGACCCCTAATAACCTGATATGTCGTGTCGATTTATCTCAGGACCAATCCGAGAAACTACTGATCTAACCATCAGTGAGTCTCAACTGTCTTGGTCAAGATCTTATGGTTCTGGCCAACCGGACATAGTGCGATATCGACTCCCAATACCGGGAGAGACGAATCTCTGACAATCACTCACTGCCTCCATGTGGTTCGGGACTGTACCCAACCAAAACCTATTTGCACGACGCGGTAGATCCATAGTAGAGTAATGATCAAAGCAGACAAATAATGATCCCATGTCTAAAGACTAACTTGTACTCATGTCAGCTGAGAACCGCTATCTGACGATAGGTATAATACCATCTAGAGGATCTCGGCAAGTCCGTCTAGTGTACTCACCCCTAATAAGCACATGTATACAATCTTAGGTTATCACACCAATGACTGTGGGATCAACCACCGCCCCTCGTCGGGATCTAGAAACGTATACACATGTCTATTCTGGAATATCGATGCTTGGTCTCGATACTCCTGCGACTTGGGACCTTTAAGGATGTGCTTATGGACTATCCAGCTCCCACAAGTATAATCGCCATCATAATGCTGGTGGTCAAGCAAAATCTTATGGGTTTTATCAACATGTATATGAGATATCGAGTATAACATATGCACATGTTAAGATAAACACAAAGCAAAATAGTATAATACTCTAACGAGTCTTTATCAACATGTATAAGCAATACAAAGTAGTAAGAAAAATATATACACATGTTCAGATAAAGACAACTCAAACAGTATACCATATAACTAAGCAAGATTGTCATGTACATACATATCCCTAGTATCCTATATAATACAGGCCTCTAGGGCATACATATCCAACACTTTCAATCCAAAGGTTAAAAAGTTGGTTTCCAAATCCTTACAATAGAATTCTAGTACATACACTTTCAAACTAGGTTGTTTTTTCCATACACTGTCTAAAATGTGTAGATCAAGTTGAAAGTAGCATATCGATTTAAATATTGACATAATTGTTTGCACATATCCAAATATAAATCTAATTGAAAATAGGTAAGATCTGTTGTCAAATTCTATCAATAGGATCATAATCTCTCTCTACGCACACACATTACGCGCGCGCACATTATAAGGATATCAACTAATACAAAATAATTGGAGTTTTCTTTATCCATATACCATTTTTAATAAATATTAATTTCAATTTTCGATTACTCTTTGTATCTATATCTGCATTCACCAATAGCCACTAGATATCGATATGGTGACATCTATACCCGTTCAGTATCCCATATATATCAAAATTAATGCATAACTCTACCAGGTATATAGTATATTTCTAATATTCATTTCATATAGTATTTGATTCCGAGTTACCAAGTGTGGAGTAATTTTCATTTCCAATAACTATTTGTATTCGTATTTAAATCCGGCTACGACTATTGAATACGGATATGGTAACATCTATATTCGTTATGTATTCAATCCGTTTACACCCCCAACCTATACGTGTGCGATCATTTTCCTATAATGATGGGACACATGTCATGAAACTACTTGTTGATATTGAAGAATGACTTCAACTAATAGAGAACAATACCAGGCGCGGGAGAAAAATAAATCCCTGTTCAAAATATGCTAATAAAGAGATATTCTTTTGCTTAACACACGTTACTATAATTTATGCATGCGCGATACACATGAAAAGTCGAAGAAAAAACTATAATAAAATTGAGTTTGCATAAATTAATAAATATTGAGGAGATATATGTGGTTTTTCATCTCAAGTTATAAGGTGCATGATGAATGCCATTTTTTGGAGATGTGAGAGAGAGAGAGAGAAATGAGAATGGGAATGATGTGGAAAATCTAGAATTTAGAAATAAATGTATAAATTTTAAGATTTTTTTTTGAGTTTTTTCTTGAAAAATGAAAAAATGCCATATGTCATTCCTTGGGTTCTAGTTATAATGGTAGAGATTTTATAAACAATATAAACAAGCATAACAAGTATTATAAAAGAACGAGATATAAATTAATTTACCTTATGGAGAAGAATCGTTGCGGGTTAAAATTAGCATTCAAAAACCTGTAATAAATGAAGTTAATCATTTAATGTTTGTTATGACAATAAAATACAATGTCTAAGAGAAATAACTTAATATTGCAAAGTGCAAACTTTCTTAATGCGGTATCAAGTTTTAAAATCTGGGATCCTACCTTGATGCTAATGATTTTTTATAGAGCAAGACTCTTCTCCCATAGTGTATTTTGAGCAACATGGATGCCTACAGTTTTTTCCAACATCTCACAAACAAAATTGTTTAGTGATTAACTTTTTCCACAGTAAACAAAATATATATAGTTAAAAAGATATTTAAGTTTTATTTATCCTTTATTATTAATAGAGTTATTTATAATTTACAATAAATAATGTTATTAGCTTGATGTGTGCTCATATATAAGGTAAGATTATTAAGGTGATAATCATGGGGTCATCTAAATTGTATGAATAAGAAATACGATTTGAGCATTAACATCTCGCTAGAAATGTATGATATTATTAGGCTAAAATGCGGGAAACCACCCTCATTTTTGCTTGAAAAGCAGAAAACCCTCGTAAACTTGAAAAACATGCAATTAACCTCCAAAACCCTAACGGTGTTAGTTTCCCATCCATAAGACTCTTTTATGCCAAAAATGCCCTTTTAATAAATTTAATTGACTAACCTAATATTCTCTTTTATTATTCATCATCTTTTTCTTTTTTAAATCCATATTTTTTTGAATCCATGCTCAGTCTTTGGAGAATTAGAAAGAAGGTAGGGGTGATGATTTCAATTAGAGATTCGGGGGAAGAAATTATTTAAAATGATTGGAGGGATAAAAAATTATAGAGAAAAAAGAGGAGGGAATTGGAGAAGAAAGGATTGAGGGGCATTTTGGGGAATTTACATCACAAAAATTAATAATGTTAAATTTACGGAGTGAAATGCATGTACTTTAAATTTAGAGGGGTTTTTTTCTTTTCGGACAAAAGTAAGGGAAGTTTCCTGCATTTTAGTCTAATTATTATTCAGTTCTGTTCATGATATTTATTTTACATTTTCATTCTCTATAGTGTTTATCTAAAAACCACTGAAAATTCATGGTATTTTAGCGAAATTTACGTAGTGTAGTTTCAAACTTGGCTAAATGGAACTTTAACACCTAATTTTTCACCAATATAGCAACTAAATACCTATAGTTTAAAATATGGCACTATAATAACTATATTTTTTTCATGGTACTTTACTATCTATGCGTTATTCCAGAAATATGTATATTCCCTCTTAGATTTTTATGTGCTTCCGATGTGTCTCATGTGACTTTTATCAGATCTTTTATTCCTATTGGAAATCTATAAGAAAAATATACACTTTTCTGGAATGGCAATAAAGTACTAATGTACCATGAAATAAATCTTAAGGCATTAAAACGACACATTTTAAACTCGAGGTATCTAAGTGCTATACTGGTGATACATTGGGTATCAAAGTGACATTTAGCCGCTAAAATCTACATAAACATATGGTTTTCTGTTACAGTCGAGCATTCAAGACACCGAACCTATTCGATATGAAGAGAAGCCATAAACGAAACGGAGTTTGGCAACAGTTATCTTGTGTGCTTGTATTTATCAGATCCTTAAAATTTAATGAATGATCAACAGTTATTTTTTAATCTAATGTTCGTCTTTTAAAATGGCGAATTGTTATTTTCTCAGGGTTTCATGCGTATTACTTTCTTTAAAGCTCTGCCTTTTCATGAACATACATGGATGAAACAAAAAAATTTAAATTATAACAGGTTATAAATATCGTGTCAACCTTTTTCTAATTTTTATGTGCTAATTTACGCTAAATAATACCATGTTAAATTATGCCCCCCCCCCCCCCCCAACCCTCTAACCCTTATTCACTTTGTTGTAATATGCAGTTATACTCGGTTCATTTCATTTATAATCCTCCCCCCGCCCCCACGTTTTCTATCGCTTCATCTCACAATTATTGTAACATAATGACTTGAGAGATGCAGCCAATTCGAATCACAATTCCTGAAAAACCATTAAGGAAGTTTCATCAGAATTTCACTGATATAAAATAAATTTGTTGCCTCCTTTGTATTCATTGTTTTTTCTGTCCTTTTTCATGTAGAGTTTCCAATAACTTGACTGTAATAAAATCTACATGCATGGAGAAAAAGAAGGTTGCGACTCTAGTGATGATCCATGCGTCTACTAGCCGGAGTAGGAAAAGCCCAATGCCACCAAGAAGGCTTAACAAAGCGGCCTTCCTTTTTATCCCTTGATTTATCGACTTCCGATTGTGATTTTCCAATGCTGCTGTTATCGTTTTTTAATTGTGCGGCTTCTTCCCCTTCGGCGGACTTAACCTGATCAAAAGTTAGTTGAAGCCGTTTAAGACTGGAAAAAAAGACATGACTTCATCATATTTCAGATTGCATGCAGAAAAACGAAAGGCAGTCAATGGAAATTAGTAATAGCTACCATACATGTCAAATGCTAATTGCGGCGGCTCGATTGTTTTCATTTCTCGGAAGGCAAAACGCATAGGTTCAGAAAGGAAATGGCATAGCAACTAGAAATGAAGGAAGATATCGTTGTAGCGAATGAAAAAACAAATTCAACGACATATAACCAACATCCTAGTCGTGTCACAAAATCCCAATTTCTGTTGTATTCATAATCTTGTCAAATGGCATAACCATTTCATTTTGTTTAGCAAACAATAGGTTAAATATCTTTTTGAAAGGGGCAAAAACTTATTTTTTTTGGTCAGGCATGGATGATCTTTAAAAAAATTCTGATTACAATTATATCCACATACATTGATTAAAAGCACGATATTTATTGTGTATGTCGGCTAATCATCCCATATACATAAATTAGAACCGAACCAATATTTTCTACAAAACATGCACCATTTACTATAATCAAACTATTGGTTAACAAGTTGATTAAACTATTAAAGTTTCACTAAGGTTTAAGAAAACACTTCATAGGCTAGTTTTTCAATATTAATGAAGAAACAAATGACTAAGCAAGCTTAGTTAGCAATACCAATGGCATTAAAATCAAATCCAGGATACATATATATCGCTAGTACCTTCTCATTAGCAAACACTTCATTGTCTAAAACTTCTCCATAATCACCGGTGTTCTTTTCATGAGATTTTACTGGGGGAACGATAGCCTGCAAAAGATCCATCATTAATTTAATTAGCACATTCTTATAAAAAATTTAAAGTGGCAAGAAGAAGATTAATGCCTTAAACTCGTAACCATACCGGCTCAGCCGATATCGAGAGCTCGGTGCTTCTATCGTCAATTTTTACTTCAGGCGATGGAAACACTTGGTGTTTCCCAACTTTTGTAATTTGCACAGCTTCATTCTGTTGCTTATACGCCTGAAAATTGGATAGATAGCAAGTTCATCTCTTATACCAGAAACATTTAAGGCTTTTCATATTTTACGGAGTTCTGTTCAACTTACTGCTTCCTGCTCCTTCTGTAATTTTTCGGCAAAATTCTCGAAGGCAGATGCGTTGTTAATTGAGCTCTTGATAATATTGATTATGGACTCGAGATTGCAATCGACGTAAGGGTATTTGGCGTTCAGCAAATGCCGTAACTTGCTAGGATGGCGAGGCATCTCTCTTGCTATACAATCCAAATTATGAAAAGAAAAAAAACGGTTACACACTGAAGAACAAATGAAATTAATGTACATAAATACATTAGTGTTCTACCTACCGATCTCGAGGAGAGCTTTATTTGGTAGTATATAGCCAGTGCTTTCATCCTTATGGCGAGCAACGCTATCTCTCCATTTATAGAGACCCTGTAGTAATTATATGGAAGCATAATTGGATTAATAATTGATTGATTATATATTGGTTCAAAATAAATTATGAAATCTCTTCTCAGTAGAAGAGGCGCTTACAGAAACAACGGAAAGTTGCTGCAAGTTAAAATTCGCTCCGCGTAATCTGTAACAAGAGGAGCAAAACAGTAAAAAAAAAAATACAGAGATTTTGAAGGTCAAAACCTTGCCGTATTAATATAATGACTTAGTAATTATATCAATATACATATGTTCAAACACAAACCCGTGTATACGAAGAAATGACGAATCTTTCAACTGAAATTTCTCATAAAGCTGCATACATGCTGCTTTACTTTTCTCGCAGACCTGTAAGTCATTGGAAAAGAGTCGATTTTTTTTATACAATCATAAAATGGAAGAGAAAAGTAATATATATGAAATATTGGTTAAAATTGATAATCAAACAGCATTGAAAATCCGAAGATTTGACACAAGTACAAGAAACTGTCCTGTTATTTTCAAAATTTGCCTGCTTAAACATCCGAAAACAAAACAGAAATTTTGGTTGATCGTAACGGCCGAACCTCAACCAGAAGGGCTTGGCCATTTCCGTCGGTGGATGCTGAAACTAGCCTGCTCTTCATTAAATCGTATATATGTAACAAATAGTGTGTATCCTCTCGGGCATATCTATAAACAAGAAAGTATTTAAATCTTTTAAGTAAAAAAAGTATCTTCAAAAAAATAAATAATTGGAGATGAAACGGAATCACATGCGAATTTTGTAATTAGTAGTTCTGTATGAAATAGAGACTGAACATACTTGAGCATCTCATCTGGGAGAGGGCGCAATCTCCAATCCGACGTCTGATATCTGCAACAAAGTAAGAAAAAGAAAAAGAAAAATTGAACTATAAATCCCAACAAGACACGATAGGAAACCATAAAGATTGAATGGTAAAGTGAACGATAAAAGTATACTCTTTGTTTGCAGTAATTCCACAAAAATGATGAAGAAGATACTCCAGGCTGTTCCTCTCTAGTTGCAGCACCTTGGAAGCCTATCGAGGCATAAAGAAGCGATCAATCTCCATTCAACATGAACAAACTATCGAAAATTTGATAATGGTAAGCAAATAACGAGTGAAATTTTTGGTAGAATATCAGAAAATTTAGACCTGTCCAGTATCAAAGAGGTTGCAGATATATATCCCGAAGTCTCGTTGAAGCCACACTATATCAAGGTCCGCCCCATGCATGACCTTGGTAAGGAACAAAATTTCAGTGACGAGCGGTAAATTCAATATATAATTAAGGATGAAATACGCTATATAATCGATACCTTTCTCTTCGAGGGGGCCTTAAAAATTTCTCCGAGGTATGGGCCGACGAGTGCATGCAATTTTAGTGTATCGACCGCAAAATCCTCAGTTCTTGTAGAAATTTGAATTAAACAGGTCAGTCCTTGGAAGGACCTATAGTGGTTGTGCTCCAAATCAACCTGGAAAAAAACATTTTGAAACTAATCAAACCAAGAAGAAATAATAGTTTCAATTAACTCTTATTTTTATTAATAAAGAAAAGGTTAATTCACCAAACACCATTGAGTTTACTAGCACAAACACCCTTTGCTCGTCGATCAAAACCCTTACAAACAGAACTGATTAAGACTGGCTAATTTAACTATAGAACTTTTTCTTTTCATGTTGTTTAAGAGTAGAATTTGATTGTATTTTTCATGTTTGTGTCCATGAATAAATTATTTTGAGGGAGTATAAATGCTATTAAGCGGAAAACTACATGGGGGATTAGTGCAATTAACCGAAAGAAAGACAGAAGTTTATAATAAAACTAAAAATGATCACAGAAACATGGTACTGACCGCAAATTCATTAACTCTCTGTAATTTGGAGGCTAATTCCTTCAGATCTTTCACTGATTCCACCAGCTTAAATGGAGTACTCTCTATAGGACATAGTACTAGCTCGCTTTCTTTAGCATGCCCGTCGATAAAGTCCGACACCGAAAATTTCTCCTAAAATATTTAATTATGACATTAAATAAATATCAACTTGATAATGCTATAACAATTGCGTGCTATGCAAACAATCATGAAATGTTGAGAGTAAAGCAACATCACAAATTGAGAGTACATTTCGATATGCTAAAGAAATTCAAAAAACTTCATTTCGAAAAGGATCGACACAACAACAAGGATAAGTTGCGCTCACACAATTTGGCCACATCATCACACAGTTAGGTTGATCTATCGCCGCCGCCGTCGTCGTTTTTTTCTTTTTTGAAATCAAACAACAATGTACATAGTGAATAATGCAAAACTAATAAAACCAAAACATAAAAAATTTGAAGTAAGAAAATATCTCACCATTGGATGCACAAATCGGCTTCCATCCTCACTCTTCTCCAACGAAACATGCTCGAAAGGAAGATTCGAATTGTCGACCACTATATTATACCGATCCTGAGGCCGAGGGAGCCAAGCTATATGAAATGGGATTTTCTGCTTTCCCCTTAAACCGCCGTTGTTCTGAAATTTACGGGTTGTGCCCTTGTCCTCCCCGCAAATGAACTGAAATCTGCTCTTTGTCGAATTCTCGGATTCCTCCATCGATCAAAGAAATTCAACAAAAACCCCAATCGATTACACAATGAATATTTGAGATTTCTCTGCGAGGGAGCTTGAAGAAGCTATCACTATAATTTTTTTGGTTTGTGGTTTAAATTGTGAGTGTTGTGTTGGTTTATATATATAAAGCGGATGTAACTTATATAATTGATCACATCATTTGGCGCGAAATAACACGCGGTTTGAATTGTTGCTATTTGTCTGTTGCCATCACCGGCTACTGACGGTTAAAATTTAGGGTAAATTGTCAAAACCCCAAGCATTTTTCTACGCTGTCAAAAAAAACCCTGGACTCGAAACTATAGTCAAAACCTCCTAAAAAAGTTTCAGTTCCATGTGATATATAAATCGTTTCTTGCAGGAAAAAATTTCAAGTGTTTTTGACAGCGGAAATAAATGCTTGGTTTTTTTTGATAATTTACCCTAAATTTAAAGTTCACTTCCAACCCAAATTACTTAGAAGGACATATATATAGTCTTATTCTTCTTCTTTTCAATTTCAAAATTATGAGTTTATAATTGACAGAAGAGTTTAACAAATGAACAAGAAATTAGAGGTTGAAATGTAGAATTAGTGGATGGGCCGTCTCCTTTATGACTTATCTTAATATTAGACTCTCCATAGCATTTCACTAATTTTAAATGTTATTTTATAAATTATATAATGAAATAATGAATTTTATAAAAATGATACCGTTTATTGAATTGAGTTTTCATAAATTGGTATAAAAATATATCGTTGCAATTTATAACGGTAAAACCAATATTTTGTGTTGCCAATTAATAATTGCTTTGGGCATGACAAGCATTGTTTTAATAATGTTGTTTTCATTATTTTCTAAAATGGGAAATTGGGGATTTTAAAGAGGGATGATAAAATTCTCGGTATTTTTTTTTGGGAAAATCATGAGAGAGAGGCATGGGCTCCCATTGCCTACTCATACACTTATTCTCACTCTTTCACTTTCCTCTCGTCCCTCATTCTCTTCTCTTAACCTCCTTCAAAGAACCCTCCACCCAAATCCCAATCCCAAAACCCAATTCCGAACATCTCACCACACTTATTCATCTTCTCAACATCAAGATCATCTCTTAAGCTCGTCTCTTCAGCTAGAAGCCGTATAAGATTTCAAGTAGAGCCATCTCAAGTTTAAGTAGTTTCATACAAGCTTGATCTTCTCTTTCATCCCATTTTAAAGGTTGACAGGTTCTAAGTTCTATTTGCCATGAAAAACTATACCTTTGCATAAAAATCACATGTTTATGATTCAAATCTTGCACAAATGAGATTTTATATGGTTGGTTATAGTTGTAACATGTTAGTGAAAATTTATTGTTGATTGTGTTGGGATTATTGACGGTGTTTTAAAGCAGAAGTTTTGATTTTTGAAGCTGCACGTGATATCTAAATCGTTTCCTGCGATATCTAAATAGTTTGTATGAATTGGTTAGATATAGCAATCTACCATGTAGATACCGCATGAAAAAATTTCAGGGTTTTTTTTTACTCCGACTTTAAGGCTGGGGGGTTTTTGACAGCGGAAATAAGTCCTTTGGGGTTTTTGACAATTTACCCTAAAATTTAGGATTCACTTCCGACCAAAATTACTTTGAAGAATATATATTCTTTTTTTTTAAATTTCAAAATTATAAGTTTATAATTGATAGAAGAGTTAACAAATGAACCAGAAATTAGAGGTTGAAATGTAGAATCAGTGGACGTGTTCGTCTGCTTTATGACTTATCTTAATATTAGACTCTTCGTAACCTTTGGATTCATCTGAGAATTTATGTGATTTTGCTATAAACTAATTTGACATTATTTCTTAGATCCAAATCATAATGTTTGTTGAGCTCCATCATAAATATAAGAATGCAACCTATATCTGAGTACTTTGTAGCAGGGGTCGATTTGGACTTGAGTCGGCTTAGTTTCCCTCCATACATCTTTCTTTATATAATTTTCTTCTCGTGCTATAGATGCCTAGTCTACTGTATACATATAAAATAACTATTCTGATTTTGGTCCGCCGAAATACATTCCGTATGCGTGTTTCTTACTGATGGAGGTCAAGATCTCCTTCAGATGTTATCTTCCGTTGATCTGTAGCGAGCGTTGATTGATGGCTGAGATTGAATCTGATGGTTGCCTCTTGAAACGTGTGGATCTCAGTGGGCTTGATTTGGAATGAAACCGAGCTACCTGCAAGAAAGTCTCGGGATGGTTGTACCACCGTGGACCCTTCGACGATCAAGTTAGTCGAGGTATTTTGGCAGAGTAGCGGCCTATTGGGTAAAAAATTGTCTTACCTGAGTCGTCTGAGAGAGAGGTTTATATAGTGGCAGCCATGAGTCGGCGGGCGCGAGATTCACGCCGGCCGTTACGCCCCTGGTGTTACTCCTGCGTGAAAGGCGGGATCCCCCATTAATGATGAGATACGCTCGTTAATGGGGGAACACGATGGCGTGGAACGCGGGATCGTGGGCGGCGGATATCTCATGTCTGGCAAGATTCGCGGAACCGTGGCGAAGACGCCTGTGACCTGTGTTGTTGGTCGGTCGGTGATATCGAGGAAGCTGAGCTCGGCAGGAGGCCCGGAAATGAGCGGGAGGCCGAGCAAGCTTGGTTCTGTGATAGCTCAGAGGCGAGCTAGGTGGGCTGAGGAAGCTCAGCGTGCGGGAGGGCTCAGAGGCGAGCCAATGGTTGTTTATAAGACGAGCATAGGAGCGGGCTGGAAGGCCATCAAAGGTCGAGAACATCCTCAGGTCGAAGGCCCGAGGTATGCTTCCAATGTATCGTTCTTGCTCCTTTCTCGTAAGCTTTGGGACACGTCATCCGCCACGTGTCATGATTTGGGGAGTTCCCAGTATCAAGCATCATCATTAGCCCCCTACTCTCGGACCGACCTATTCATGGGTCGGGTCGAGAGTAGTCTGATCGGTCACTCGGGCTAAGTTCTTATGTTGCTGCCATTTAAAAAAAAGGGGGGAGGGGGTAAGGATCACCGAAGTAATGTCTAAACCTAATGATTTTACAAAGAAAAAAGAAAAGATTCTGCAACAAGGAAACAGAAGATATTGTCGGCTCGGATTCCCGGGCAATTAGTTGTATTTTTTCGATGACGTCAGCGGATCAAGGGAGAGATCTTGCATTAAAGAGGAAGCGCCGATTCGGGAGTACGTTCGCCGAAACGCCAGGCCATGTGTCCGGCACTGGTTGGCTGATGTGACGGACCGCCGGTGTTCTTCGCGCTCGTCGGGATGCGCCCAATGGGTGTGCGACAGGTGGAACGTTGATGGCCGTTGAGTGCGAAGTGTTGTTTTGGCGGGAGACAATCGGCGCCGTAGGATGTGTTCGCCGACTGTTATAAATAGAGGTGGGATACCCCTAGGGTCCCCACTTCGCTATAATTTCCTCAGCCCTTCGTGTGTTAGCTCGGCGCTTTTCCCTTTAGGTCGGATTTCTTGCGTTCTTTCTTCGGAGGACTCCTTCCTTTGCTCAGGTTAGATGTCTTCCTCTGAGGAGTCCGTAGAAATAGTTTGGGTAGAGTCTAGAGAGTCTTCTGCAGCTTCCTCTTCTACTTCTTCCTCTTCCTTGCCCGAGAATCATCCTGGGAGGTTAGGGTTAGTCATGCTCCCTGGGGCCATGCGACGGGTACAGTCCCCAAAGCGCGTGTCGAGAGTGTCCGTGACACGCCTTCTCTCCTGAGGCATGTGGACGAGCTCACCACAATCCGGGCTCACTTCCACATTCCCCCCGGCTACTTGCTTCGCTTAGCCGGGAAAGGAGAGAGGGCAGACCAGGTACGGGGTAAGGAGATTGCCTTGTAATTGGAAGCCTTTTGGGCCGGAATGCATCTGTCTTTCTGTCAGTTATATGTATGCCCTAGAGGCTATTACTGTACATATGATGTATATTGTAGTGGATGCTTGGACATATATAGGGAGGACTTTCTTGCTCAACATGATAGTATGCTATCTGGTTGTACTTTATCTTAACATGTACTCTGATTGTCTCTATATTATATGTTGATAAAGCCCTTAGGATATGTACTCGACTACTGGGACTATGATGAGATCATACTAGTGGGGCCAGGGTAGTCGACGAGTACATCCTATAACTGTTCCTAGTCGAGGGTGTATCGAGACAGGGCATCGATGCACCAGAGTAGACTAACGTATACGCATCTTGACCCATATGATGGCGATGGATGATCCCATATCCATCGGTGTTTGACATCAAGGATGGTGTACGGGTGCTCAGTCGAGACTGGGTACACTGGACGGACTCGCCGAGAACTCCCAGATGGTATTATACCTTACGTCAGATGGCAGTTCTCTGGTGACACTGGTACAAGTTAGTCTATAGACCCGAGATCGTCATAGAGTATTGTGTGATTCCCACTGTGCTTTGATTTTCATCATACCACGTCCAAGAGGGCGTGGAAAAAGGTGGCTTTTGGGTACAGTCCCGAATCACATGGAGGCAATGAGCGATAGGATGGGTTTCGTCTCTCCCAGTATAGGGAGTTGATGTTGCGCTGTGTTCGATTGGCTATAACTGGAAATCCCTGGCCAGGATTGCTGAGATTTACTGGTAAGTGTTATCAATAGTTTCTCGAACTGTTATAGACCTCATATCGACACGACTTATCGAGCTACTGGGGTCTGACGTTTACCACCCCTAGGCGAGATATGCGACATATCAGACGAAGAGACCGGACTGTACGGGAGTGTTACTAATTGGATTCGCAGAAGAATGTACAGGCTTGCTTGTTGATCTTCTGATCGCTCAATACCCGGGTGGCCGTTACGTTTAGAAGACCGCTTGCGGCTTGTGGGTGTTTGATATGATCATCACTTACTGCCGGCGTATTGACGAGTCTTTAGAATCCTACACAGGGGTTTCCTAGCTCAAGCAAAACAGAGTAGGAGCACATATGTGATATGTGCGGGACCGAGATTAATACGATATGAGATACCGTATTCTATTCTCGCGATAAGTGACATTGATCGGTTGTATGTGATATAGCCGGGTTATCGGATCCAGTGTTGATTCGATAAGTTGTTACACATGATATTAGTCGGTTATAGCCGGGTTATTAAATCAAGAGTTGATTTAATAATTTAATGTATAATTATATATTTGATATATTACATTACATTAACTACTATTAGCTCACTTATGATTTATTTTCTCACTAGATTGTGCACATTGTTTATATCTGATATATGCAAGTGTACATGTTTGTATCATGCTTGATGATACATACAAGTTGGGTGTATGAGACTTAAACCAAATCAAGGTTAAATTATGGTTTACTTATTTCCTAACAAATAACAAAAGAGATGAGACTTTGGTCAAAGTTATCAAGCTTCATGAAGCTTGAAGAAACATTGACAAAGTCAACTCTTTTGTCATTCCTTAGGATATTAGTTAACCCAACCCTTAACCTCATATCTTGGTTAATTCTCTACATGAGTTAAGCATGGGGGCTTAACTCAACCATGGTGCAACAATTCATTGGATAAGTTTTCATTTGGATGAATTATTCATTAGACTTCTTCATCTTCTTCATTCAACAAAAGCTTTCTAGCTTCAATGGAGTTTGAGAAAAAGTATGAGAAAATCAATTCTAAAGTGAGCAACCTTCTTACTTCATCATCCTCTACTACTTGTCATTTAGTAGAGGGTGTTCTCTTCACAAAGTTTTTGACCTAGTGAATGAATAGCTTGAGTTAGTGTTTCCCCGACGTAGATCATTTTCGGCCTCGAAGTCATCGAAGCAAGCACGTTCGTTCTTCTTGTGGAGCTTCTCTAGAGTCCGGAGTTCATGATCGCAGCGAAGGGGACATCTACACGGAGCTATTGAAGTGAAGGACCGGATCTACAAAGGTTGTAATCCCTTTCACTTAGTGTTAAAGTGTTTAACATGTTAGTTTTCGCATAAACTCTAGTATAAAGATCCGGCTTTGAGTTGTTCGGCACGGCTAAAATTTTAATTGGGCATGGTTGATGCCTCGTAGACCCTTGTATGCGTGCCTAGCAACCCTACAGTGGTATCAAAGCCAAGCTAGAGTTTTAGGCGAAGTCTGAGCGAAGTTTAAAGTCCGATCGAATCCCGAAACCCTAGTTTAGACCCCTCTCTGGATTTTTTTATAAAAAGGTGATTTTTTATGAATTAAAAATGCTCAAAAAATTAAGCAGGAAAAACTAAGAATTACTGTGAAGTACGGACCTGTAATGCGCTTATTTGACCGCGGAACCGCGGCCAAACCAAGGGTTTGGCGGCGGTTCCGTGGCCAAAATTTTGAATTAGTCCCTGGAACTTCATATTTTTATTCTTAGGTCCTTTCTTGTCATTTTTTTCTGGGAATTTTTTAATTCCACTCAAGTGTTGAGTTTTCTAGGGTTGTATTGGGGACTTGTTGATTCGATCGGATAATTTAACATTGTTTAGTTTGTCCGGGTAATTTTTAGAACGTGTTAAAAAGTTCGAACGGATATCAATAACTCACTTTTTCCCGACCCGGAAAATTTCCAAGTGTTGGATTTTTCCGTAGTTTAAGAACGTTCTAAGTCGTGCAAGTAACGCGGTGGACCCTCTAGAAGACAACAAACCTTAACTCGATTATGTGACCGTCTTGAACTGCCTCTAAACCTTAGGATTTGTGGCAGTACGGCGTGCCACATGTGAGGCGTTGGCTTGACCCTTCTACGGATAGACCATTGGTACTGTGGCATGTGGTAGATCTTTTTAAACTAATCTCAAGTGTTGAGCTATTTGGGAAATCTTGGATGTTTGTTTATTCGATCGGAAAGTTTGGCATTGTCTATTTATCTGGAATGTGATACAATATTTGGAATCCACAAGTGGTTATGAGATAACTAATTTGAATGTTATAAACATAGCAGTTTAGTCTCAGATGATCGGTTGCCACGGAATTTTGATGTGATCAAAAGTCCGTCGCAATCACGTAGCGTACGCGGATACTCGCCGGGTAAACTTAATAGACAGCCACGCCCCATAGCCCCGACCAAGTGACTGTAGGAGAACCCCGTCGCCAAAAGCATCCGTTCGGGTGCTCGCGGCAGCGGTGTTCCGCCTTAGTGCACTTCGTCGACGGCATCGAGGGTGCGGCCATCTACTAAAGTTTGCGATGAGCATTCGATCAGGATGTCAGGAATCTTGTTGAATTGCCCGACTTGACATTGAAAAGAATTTTCGATAAATGAGACTAAAATGCGGGGTTTATAATTGTTAGGCATAAGATGTCTAAGGAATTCATTTGGTTAGGCATGCGATGTCTAAAGAGGTTGCGGATTCCAACTGTTGTAGTTTTACACTTTCTTTTCTGTGACCGTAAGCGTAGTATGTGGTTGATTTATCTCAAAAACTATCTATTACCGCAATCAAGAACGGCGTCGCTTTGCAGCTAGCCGGTGAGTACGGGTCGGTCCACAGGGATGTTGTGAATTTCCTATTCGCTCAAACGAGTTAATTCTGATGGGCGTCGGATTGATTTAATCTAAAAACTGAATTAATCTATATCTAAATCTTGCTAGGGTTAGGTCTAGGTTAAGTTTGGAAAGTCAATAAATCTCACCGCTTTCTATACCCATATGAAGATCTAATTAGGTGTTATGGTAAATATTAATAAAAGGGATTAGAATGATTGGGAAGATTGTTCTTCCTCTAGATCCTTGTCCTTCCTTTAGAAATCTTTACCCTGACCTCCATGGAAAACCTTAAAATCCGGGCCTTTAGACTACGGTATCACCGCTACCTCATGGGATAGGGTGCCGTAGGGAGCGGAATAAGAAGGTATGCATGGAGTTCTATGAAAATATATGACGGGCAAGAAAGGGGATGAGAGATCTTCGTCTCTCAAACCTTCCCCAGATCTAACCCTAACAAGCGAGGAAACTACTCACTCATTAGGGAATTTAAGAACATTTATCTAAGGCAGAGAATAAAAGATTAACTAGGGCAAGGAATTAAATTTATCTAGGGAAAGAATAGAAAATTAACTTAGGGCAGAAAATAAAGAACTTACAAAAAATGATGCTCTCCAAAAGAATGCTGAAATTTATTAATGAAGGGAGGCATAAAGAAATTACAATGAGTAGAGTTCCTATTAATAGAGAATAGGAAACCCTAGGTTACAATTGATTTGCATGTCTACATTTACCAAAATATCCTTAGGAAGACCTAGTCAAAGTAGACTTCAAGTTTTGGTAAAATTTTATGTCTCTGTCTCTTTAAAGAAAGTATTGGGCCTTGGATCTTTGGGCTTCCTTATTATTTGGTTCTTTATTAAAATAGCTTCTATGTTTCTTCCAAATCTCCAGTGAATAATTGCGGTGGACTTTTAACCGTTCGCTTTGTAATCTTGGACGTTACATTGCCTTGTACTTTGTGAATTTTATCTTTGATGTAGGCTTGATCAAGAGTCTTCTATTTGTTGGTCAAAGTCCACTTTTGCATCGTCTTTTCATCGTTTTCACTGTTTTCTGTCCAAGAACCTGTAACCTGTAATATGTAGCAGACATGCGTCAAAAGCACCTGTTTATTTATAAAAAGAATAAGAATGGAGAATATAATAATACAATATTATGGTGTGAACAAATACCCCCAAACTTATCTTTTGCTCGTCCTCGAGCAAACTTATTTTTATTCACTAAAATCCTAACCACACTTTCGCAGGGAAACGCGATTGCACTGAGCTCGTGCAACAAGCCGTTAAACCTCTAGGTGTCCCTAGTAGGAGGAGTGTTGTCTCCTGAGGGTTTTCAGCGGATTACACCCACAAAATCCTATCAATTAGGCCCATTGACTCTTGTTCTCCAATTAGGTTTTCTAACAAGGAATTCTATTATCTTCTACCCATAAATTATCCACCCATATTCTTCACACTTCCTCATCATTTAACTTAAGATTATATATATCCTGTAGACTGACTTAGTTTTCGGCATCTCTTAAGTTTTCCTTCTAGGGTTCCATCTCCACTTAGGAATTTCTATCAACTCTACTAAAGATACAAGTTCTATTCTTCACTCCTTTCTCTCATCTAAACCCCAATCACATATCCCCACGTGTGTGTAAATATCACCCCTACACTTGGAAATTCAAATCAAGCAATCATACTCTTGTCCGTTGTCCAAAGTACTTATTAGTAGGTGAATTTTTAATTGAATTTTGCTTACACATCCTTCATGCGACCGTTAATACTTCTTGAGGTACCAACAACCGATTACTAGATGCGTTAGCACTTTAAAGCGTACTTCCTAGTTTTGCAACATCCAAGGCTTTAGCAGTGACTCCCAAACCAGTTGGTCTAAGGCACTAGGTGATGAAGCACCCTCGCTAAATATTTTTCTATTTTTGCAGCCTTAAGTAATCACAAAAACCAGTGTCCATTTTTTTTATTCTTCATTCACATTTTTTTTTATTTTCATCGTACTAAGGAGTTTAGACAAGAGCATTTCAAGGTCTCCTCTACTATTCCAAGTTTCAAGGTGCGTGATTGTGCAAATTGTAGGGTATACGTTTTCAGAATCTAGACTTAAGCTAGGAACTATTTTTCAAACTTATACTCTAATAAGAACATCAATACTCTTCCCTCATTTTGACTTAGCCCAAGAAGTGAACCCAAAATTTGCCTATTTCTAAATAAACTACAAGACATATACTTTCTACCGTTAAACTTTAAGGAAGGTTATTTTTAGGGTTTTTAATTCACTAAGTCTAAGATCTAGTTGTTCCTAGCCAGTTAACCTATCTGTCAAACTCAAGTCAATTAGCCAAAATTGAATACAGTAATTTTTATAATTTTTGAAATTTTTCAATTTTTATGGGTTTTCAAATAAGTATGCAAATGCAAAAATATATACAAATGAATGCGAAGAAAGAAGACGTACCGAGCATACCCCCAAACTTAAACTTGACAGTGTCCTCACTGTCATGCTACACCAAGAGGGTCAAAATACCGGCACTCCCCTGTTTATTTATTTATAATTTTTTTAATATTTTTTTTAATGTTTTGAAAACAAATTTATTTTTTTTTTATAGAAAAGAAAGCAAAAAATATATACATATATACAAAGATTCCCCCAAACTTAAGCTTGGCCTTGCACAAGCCAAAAGTTAGCACCAACCATTCAAAAATCTTATCGTGGAAATGGTATAGTTGATGCAAGAAAATGAGAAGCACGCGAGACCGTGTGGAAAGAAGAATGGTAGAATATGGTCTCGGTGGGGGAGAAGAATGGCGAAAAGAAGAAGGAAGTGGAGTACGATCTTGAGGGTGTAAATTGAGTGAATAAATTAGCGCAATATGTGATGACCGATATGCTATAAGCGATTGCGCTAACCTATCTACTCGTCGAGAAATGGGATCAAATCCCTCAAGATTCGCAAGAAAACATGGGTACGCCGAACTTGGTATAGGAGATGAAAGCGTAACGGTCATTTGTTCGGTCTGAACAATGGGAAAGACGAAAGGGAGTGAATTAGGGATAGTATCTTTCTCACCGTAGTAAACTGTTTCGAACTTGAAAGATTCCATTAATGGTTCGAAACTACTATAATCAACCGAGTCTGATGGCTCATCTGAAAATGTAAAGGACTCAAACTCGGGCGGTGAGTCATCAACATCGTCCGAAAAAGTGAAACACTCGTAGGTGTTATCGTCTGTGAGAATTGTGTCAGATTCAAAGGAAAAGGTTTCAAGCTCACAGTCTTCAAGCGGGGTCGGAACGATGGAAATGAGGGAGGGTGATTTAGTTAAACGTTCAAGAGGATGAATTGGAAAATCAGACACATCAAACAAAAATGATTCAACCTCAATATTATCCTCAAGACTCTCCTCAATACTATCCTCAATATTCAACTCATTATTTAGCCTATCCATGCCATTATCATCAAAATCTAGACGCATATGAGATTCGGGAGAAACATTTAATAATTCAAGCTGATGATTTGAACATAAAATTTCAAGCAAATCGACAGGTTCATCATCCGAAATATTCCCGGCGTCTATATCCTCAATCAAGCGAAAATCAATTTCTTTAGACACCTCATCAAAAGCATGGATATCTATCGATTTAGGTTCTAGAGTGAAGGTGTAAAGATCGAAAGGATTAGGTGCGGTTTCACTCGAAAGGGGTTCCTCACAATCTGGCAAATCAAACACTACAAATTCGCTCAACTCATCTTTATTTTCAACAGGTGAACTATTTAGGGCAATCGATGGAAAAGGGTAGGTTTGATTTGAAAATCCTCTCTCATTCTCACTCTGTCCAACTGCCGCCTCATACATTGAAAAATTTGAAGCTAGCGGAAAACTAGCTACCGGTTCAGCAGGTTGCATAAGGGTGGCCACGGACGCTTCCACATTCCTAACCATTTTGTTTGTTGCTGCGATATACGCCTCCAACGCCTCTTCCAAACTAGACTTTGGTGGTAAGGGGGTTTCAGTAAAAGATTCAAAATTGGTTGGATATGTGAAACTCCCTAATGGCTGTGTCGAAACAGTGTCTAGTGAAGGTGGGAAGGTCGGGTATGACTTGTAGGAAGTGGGTGGTTGGGCAGGGGTAGGGTCAACATATGGATAAAAAGGTGAATAGTCGTGTTGATCCCTAGAACTGGATAAGTAGAGAGGGGTGAAAGATCGACTGCGAGATTGAGCAATATGCTCAGCAATGGACATCGGCCTAGGAGTGACAGAAGGACTTGAAGAAGTGGTATCAACATATGTAGGTGGTGAAGGTTGACTCGGTTGACACAAAGTGGGTTGAAAAGTCAAACTGTTTCTCCTAGACTCCTCTATGTGATCTTTCAACGATTTTTTAGGCATGGAAGGATCGTCTTTAAATTGACCGAACACATTGACATATGACGCAAAATTAGGTTCGGGATACCAAAGTTCGGCTAATGATTTTTTATGTGGGGTACCCATGTTAGAAGAAGAAATGTGACAAGAAGGAAGGTTGGATGGTGCAAGGATTTATTTGGGGCTAAAAATTTTTGCAAGTTCTATAAAATATTTGTCCTTTATATTTTCATTTTTCATTGATTTTTTCTATCTCTTTATTTGGAAAAATTTTGTTGCAAAAAGATTTTAGAGAAAAGATATGCAACAACAAAATATTTTATAGAAAAGATATGCAACAGCAAAATATTACTTGCAATTGGTTATTATTTGAAGCATATCACAAGAATCTTTATTTGGAAAAAATTGTTGCAAAAAGATATTCGAGAAAAGATATACAACAAAAAAGATTACTTGCAATCAATTTCAATTTTGAGCGGGGCCCAAAAATCCTGCACAAGACTGTTATATGGAAGGGAATATATTTTTAAGGTGCACAAAATCCTGCAGGCATTTTTCAGAAAATATATTGAAATTTGCAGAGGAGAAATAACAGAGGAGCTTACAGTGCAAATTTCAGAGGATGATCTCACCAAAAGAGCGCGTTTCCGCGGTCAAAGGAGGCCTACCGCGGCGGTTCCGCGGCTAAACGTACGAGACACGTGTTCAGATTTTGCTGACGTAACCAGATGCCGGCGCTTCCGCGGCGCGAGCAAAGAAATGCGGCGGATCCGCGGTATTTTGGACGATTCAGATCTCCAAATTTTCTCTGGTGTTCTGTTGAATTAATCCCCTGCTGTTTAGATCTTCTGATTTCCGTTTCGCCTTCTGGAAATTTCCAGATCGTCTTTGTATATCCTGCAAAATTAAAACAACAAAGTATCCCTTCCAAAAATAACAAAATATATATATTTTTATATTTTTTTTTTATTTTTTTGATTTTTATGATTTTTTAAATTTTAAGATTAACCCGAAATTGCAAAAAGGAATATTCTACGCCATCCCCGGCAACGGCGCCATTTGATTTATCTCAAAAACTATCTATTACCGCAATCAAGAACGGCGTCGCTTTGCAGCTAGCCGGTGAGTACGGGTCGGTCCACAGGGATGTTGTGAATTTCCTATTCGCTCAAACGAGTTAATTCTGATGGGCGTCGGATTGATTTAATCTAAAAACTGAATTAATCTATATCTAAATCTTGCTAGGGTTAGGTCTAGGTTAAGTTTGGAAAGTCAATAAATCTCACCGCTTTCTATACCCATATGAAGATCTAATTAGGTGTTATGGTAAATATTAATAAAAGGGATTAGAATGATTGGGAAGATTGTTCTTCCTCTAGATCCTTGTCCTTCCTTTAGAAATCTTTACCCTAACCTCCATGGAAAACCTTAAAATCCGGGCCTTTAGACTACGGTATCACCGCTACCTCGTGGGATAGGGTGCCGTAGGGAGCGGAATAAGAAGGTATGCATGGAGTTCTATGAAAATATATGACGGACAAGAAAGGGGATGAGAGATCTTCGTCTCTCAAACCTTCCCCAGATCTAACCCTAACAAGCGAGGAAACTACTCACTCATTAGGGAATTTAAGAACATTTATCTAGGGCAGAGAATAAAAGATTAACTAGGGCAATGAATTAAATTTATCTAGGGAAAGAATAGAAAATTAACTTAGGACAGAAAATAAAGAACTTACAAAAAATGATGCTCTCCAAAAGAATGCTGAAATTTATTAATGAAGGGAGGCATAAAGAAATTACAATGAGTAGAGTTCCTATTAATAGAGAATAGGAAATCCTAGGTTACAATTGATTTGCATGCCTACATTTACCAAAATATCCTTAGGAAGACCTAGTCAAAGTAGGCTTCAAGCTTTGGTAAAATTTTATGTCTCTGTCTCTTTAAAGAAAGTATTGGGCCTTGGATCTTTGGGCTTCCTTATTATTTGGTTCTTTATTAAAATAGCTTCTATGTTTCTTCCAGATCTCCAGTGAATAATTGCGGTGGACTTTTAACCGTTCGCTTTGTAATCTTGGACGTTGCATTGCCTTGTACTTTGTGAATTTTATCTTTGATGTAGGATTGATCAAGAGTCTTTTATTTGTTGGTCAAAGTCCACTTTTGCATCGTCTTTTCATCGTTTTCACTGTTTTCTGTCCAAGAACCTGTTACCTGTAATATGTAGCAGACATGCGTCAAAAGCACATGTTTATTTATAAAAAGAATAAGAATGGAGAATATAATAATACAATATTATGGTGTGAACAGTGGTGTATCGCTGGCTTCGTTGCTATACATCAACGACAATCAGGATACGCATACTTGCTTACGTTGATGATATGAGATATTATGTGTTGCTGTGATATGTTATATTGGATCGTCGTGTTCTGAATAGCCGGGGGTTATATGTGAGATGAGAGTTTTTTTCTTTTTCATTCATGTAAAATTCATTTGTATGTAATATTCTTTTATTGGGGCACTTCCGGGCTGAGGATGATGTCACCATTGTATATTATTTACTTTTCCGCATTAGGTAGATCCAAGGCGGGGAGCACAAGTAACCGGGTTCTAGGGTCCAGTGGGAGACCATCTCGAGGAGTCAAGATCGGGTCTCCTAACCCTAGAATTGGCAGTATTGCTTGCCGCTCTCGTAGGGGTCTAGGGATGTGGGTTTGTCTATTCATCGCGACCGTGGAATCCGTGTTTTATACAGGCTCGTATTAAAACACGGACATCCTAGTATATCCAATATTTCATATATGTTTCTTCTGCTACAATGTTCTATGATGAGATCATATTACTGCCTGAGACGAATGTTTATATTATATATATGAGATATATGTTATATTGCAGATTTCGTTTCAAATGTGATGCTTGTGAAGAATATTAAAATGGGACTTCATTAATGGGATTAATGAAATAAAAGAAACCTAGGATGTTGTAGAAACTTGTTTAAAAACTGGTAGCTCTAGTTCTTGCTTTGCATAGCGGTGTTCCTTGTAGAACATCTAGCACCTTATTCGATAAGGAAAGAGCCGAGATCCCTTCACCGGGAGTGACCTCTTTAGTGAAACTAGCAGATGCTACAAACTCGGTTTGTATTTTGATTGCTTCTATAGTTCTTGCTTTGCATAGTGATATTTGTGAAATATCCTGCACCTTATTCGATGAAGAAAGAGCCGACGATTCCTTCACCGGGAGTGACCTCTTTAGCAAAACTAGAAAAGCCTCAAAAACACTCCATTTAAAAATCGCTCGATTCTACAACGATATCAAGTTCATTACGTTAAGGGTTTTCTTAAAACCTGTCGTATCCCTCCGTCATTTCAGATAAGTACTACTTAATATTCGTGCTGCGGTAGTTTGGCATTCGTCAAGGCGTAGTTTACGGTAGCTAACTAGTATTTATCTGCTTATGCATATGATGCAGATTGGATTAGGGTATTCGTACGGCGTTGTTTGGCATTCGTCAAGAGTCGTGCGGGTGGGTTTAATTCAATCAGGAAATGTACGGGTTGAACTTGACTAGCGGACTATGGGTGGTTTGGCATTCGTCAAGGTCATAGGACGCTAGGGGCAAAATATTATCGGGAATTTCAAGTGTTGAAATTTGCAATGAGATTGCATACCTTCTATGAGATAGTTGGATCCCGATACCCGCTGCGAGTAAGAGTTACTCCTGGGAGAGTTTTACACATTACAATTATCCGATCAAGTAGGTGTCTAGAAAGGTGTTAACGGGGTTACGCCCTTGGGAAAACGAGGTTTACTTTAATTAGGTTCGTGCGAAAGCACGGGGGACCTCCCTCAAAGTACCGACACTGGCCTGGCTGAAAGATTAGCGAACTTGTAGCGTGTAATTAATCCCGGCTAGTCTTTCCTTTTAGGGTTTGAAGGAAGATTTGATTAAAACAGTGGGAGACATCCTGACTAGATATATTAGATAACCAATCTAATCTTGCAAGAGCATACGCTGAGTGTTTTCTTCTCTCTCTCTCTCCAGGTAGCGACCATATCATGCCTTAATCAAGATAATAATACGGATATATTGACCGAACCCGCTTGTTATACTGAGCTGGGGAACGTTGGTCCCGCTCCAACTTATAATTGTTATAAGACAGAGCAGGAAATAGGGGATTACCAGAATTCCTGTGCCGCCCAAACGAAGAAAGTGCATGGTGTTGCATCATCTTCGGGTGTGTTCATTACAGAGAACTGTTTCTCAGTATCCTTTACGTCCTGGGTATGAGATACCGGATCAAGATCCCGCATATGTAATTTGTTACATGGGCTACTGAAAGGTAGAGAACTGAGAACGGGTGATAAATTTCATGAGATAGAAACGGTGCAAGTGTTGCAGCCAAGTCTGTTGGTCACTATCACCCTGTATTACCAGAATACATTGATTCTGAACGAATGTTATTAGATACCGAACCTGATATACAACATCATATCAGTCTCTTTATTAGTAAAGAAGGATATAATTTTGTATTGTTGGATAATGTTTTGAACATTTCCTATATCAAGAGTTGATCGGTTCAGGCACGTTATCTAAAAGCATAAACGTTCTAAATCAAACCACAGTTCTTAACATACAGAACACACACAAAAGGAAGAGTTCAGAAATGAACAAATCCTTCTTGAGGCATTGTAGACTAGGTCATATCAATGCGACCCGACTAACTGAAGTTACATATAGATGCATATTTAAATTAGTTTGAATTTACATCTTGTGAAACTTGCCGGTCATGTCACAGAGATAAGATGACCACAGCTCCGTTTATTGGAAACAGAGAAAGAGTTAGTGAACTCTTGGGATTGATACATGATGATGTATGATGGTCCCCTGTCTACACATGCCAAGACTAGTTCTTTGTACTTCATTACATTCTCCGATGATCTCTCAAGATTCGGACATATGTTCCTCTTGAAACACAAGTCCGAAACTTTTGAGATATTCACAGAATATAAGTTAGAAGTAGAGAACCAAAAACGGGTATAAGTATTATGTCCTTTGATGTGATCAGGAAGGAGAATACTTGAGCACGAAAATCCTGGACTATTCTAAAGGAGAATGAGATTCTCTCTCAGCATTACTCCTCCGTATACACCATAGCACGATGGTATATCGGGGCGGAGCAATAGCACCCTATATGATATGGTGTGCTCTATGATGGGTATTACTGAGTTTCCTATTTCCTTTTGGGAGTTATGCACTTGAGAAGATGCATACCTATTGAATAGGGTTCAAATCAAATCAATTGCCTACCACTTCATATGCGATGTGGAAAGGGAAGAGCCCATATCTTAAGTTTGTTAAGATTTGGGGTTGTCCGGCCTATGTCTAAAAAGCAAAATCCGGACAAGCTCGATGCAAAGTCAGATCTGTGGAAGTTTGTTTGATATCCCAAGCATTCGCAAGGGAATATCTTCTACCTAACCGAGGAACAAAAGATATTTTTGTTTCTCAACATGCCACCTTTGTGAAAGGGAATTTCTTGTGAAGTGTTCAGTTGATAAAACTGCACATTTGTTATTACATTTTTCCTACTATTTCCATATCAAAAAAGGTCTTTATTATAAAATATCATACATATGAGGGTTTATCTATAAAAATAACATTTTCCATGTGATGATATATTATAATTAGCATTTGGTAGGAAAATGTATGCAAATAATATCTTTGACCAAATCTTAACTCTACTAAATATTATTTGAGTTGTTGTGCAGAATTTTCAGATCTAAAATCAAGGAAATCAAGTTGTTAAAGCAAACCTGCCTAATTAAGAAATCAAAATTAAGAAATCAAGTCTGGCAGCAACTACGAGAAGATTTCCAAGTTCCAAAGCTTCCAGAGATTGCCACATGTCACAAGGATCTACCCAAAGAAAAATGATGAAGAGATCTTGACCATTGGCCGCAGATCCTCGGCCAAACCCCCCTGTTGGCCGCGGATCCGCGGCATGTAAGGGGAGTTAGAAGATGAGAATTTTCAGGGTGAATCTTTACTACTTGATTCCAAATTTAGAAGCTAAATTTCTGGCTTTGGGACTATAAATAAATACCGAGAGCCTCTTGGAAAAATCATCAAGCCGACGAGATCACGAAGTCCAAGACGGCTCACGCATCCAGGCTGATCATCAACTGTTCGTCTCCCTCCTTAGAAGAGATCGAGAAGCAACTAGAAATTGTAATCATTTTCTAAGGATTCAAGTGTAATGAATATTGTTGATTAATAAAGGTAGCTTTCTTTTTCTTATTCTATTTCTTCGTAGTTTAATTATGCAATTTCTTTCCATCTCTTTTTCTCCCAACATGCGCGAGTAATTCTCCGCTTGTTAGGGTTCGTAGGATTAGGGTAGGCTAATGGATGATGAACATCCCTAAACCCTTTTTAAGTCCTATAAAGTTTATGAACTTTATCAAAAGAATCATTAACATTCTAATCGGGCGCGCTAACAATTCTTTATTAGTTCCGACCGCGATTAGAGATTAGATTAATGATTGTTTTAGTAAAGGCTAGATATGAACGAAGTTCCGTGTCAAGATAAGGGTTAAGAGTGGGATTCCTTTTCCCTCCAGAAACCCTAATCTATACGCATCACCGTCGTTCTAGTTTTAAATCTATTAAAGGATAAAAAGGGTAACTTTTAATTAATCGTCCATGACTACTAAATCCTAACGAACCCTACAAGCCCCATTATTATATTAACTACATCCCTAAAATAATCTAGATCTATATTTTTGCTTTCTTGCTTAACGTAGATCTAGAAACCATTCTTCAAAATTCTTTATCCCTCCTCTCTTTCTCAACACATCTAAAGTAAGAGTAAAAGATTCAACGTTTCCCAGAGGACGACCCGTACTCACCTCGGTCTAGCTACACGCGACACCGTTCTGATTGCGGTTAACAACTACTAAACACTTTTTCGAACCAATCAAATGGCGCCGTTGCCGAGGAAACATGCGTAATTTTTATTCCTACTATTTGTGTTGAATTCTTATACGATCTATATCATAAATAAAACAAAACTTCAAATTGTATATTTAACGATTATTGTATGAATTTTGCGAGGGAATCTGGAGTCACAAAATTGAGGAAACCGAGCGACAGTGACATTCATCAAGATCCAGAGAAGTACAGGAGGCCACGTAGAAAAACTCATCACCAGATCTCTCAAGTCGGCGGCGGAACCGCGGCAAGAAGACCCATTTGGCGGCGGAACCACGGTGCAACTGAGGAGTTAGGGTTCCAAACTTCTCTGGTAAGATTCTCAACTCTTTCTCTCTCCTCTGAAATCCAATAAAATATCTTTTCTGCAGGATTCTTTGCAAAATATCGCCGCTCAAAAACCTTTTTGCAAAGTTTTGTTTTGCGGTTTGTTTTTGCATATTTTAATACGGATTTTTATGGGGCAAAGACCAAATCCAGATTAGGTGGGGATTTCATCGCCCTTCCTAAGCCCCACAAATCACAAACCGAGCATCTGCATCAACCCTACATTAATTAAAAAAATATCTAGACCAGACTCTAAGGATTGTCGCGCTCAATAAGGACAGAGGAAGGTCGTGGGTAATCTATCGCTTATCCGCATTATTTTTGTGGTGTCTAGGCAAGTGTGTCTAAGGCGAGTGTTTACTTAATTAGGACCACTGCTTTCGTAGTGGGGAGCCTCCCACTCACCTGGCACTTACCTGGCTACAAGAGTAGTAAAGAGGCGGTAGAGGATTGATCCTACGGCTTGTCCTTTGGAAGTCTAGGAGCGGTCTAGAGACTGGACCTAGGTAACCATAGTTCTAGGGTTGTTTGTGCATTTTTGTGTGATTTATCTAAATCCGTCATTTTTCAAAACAAACCAATTATTTTCTCCCCTTCTTACCCCTTCCCCCTTCTTACCCCTTCCCCCTTCTTCTCTTCTTATAATGGATGACCTAAACAGAAGAACACTTGTCGAGCTTTGCTGTCCACAACCAGATATCTTTTGTTTTCGTAATCCCTTCGGTATACCGTCCGGCTCTTCCATGTCCTTAAGAGAACATATAGAACAAGCAGGAAGAAACAGTTGGCCACCTCAGTCTAGGTCTTATCAACCGTATCCTAATCCTACACCTGTTTCAGTTGATACCCAGAGTGAGGAAGCCCCTAGACGAATGTCCATTGCTGAGCACATAGCTAGGGCTAGAAGCCAAAGTTTCAACCCGGACCAATATCAACCATCACCTCCACTTTCCAAAGAAGAGTTTGATAGCCAACCGACCAACCCATATCAATATTCTTCTTATCACAATGTTGACCCTACTCCCACCCAATTTTCGCAACCATTCTATTCTTATCAATCCAATCCGACTTTTTCACCTTCTCTAGACAGTTCTTCTAATCAGTCATTTGGGAGTTTTAATTATCCATAGGAATTTCAATCTTATACTGAAACCCCTTATCAACCCAAGACTAGTCTGGAGCAGACAATAGAAAAATTTCTGGAATTGTCGAACCAAATTAGGAAGGAAACAACAGAGTGGATGCAAGCAAAGAATTTCAAACCTGCCCAAAAAATTTCAGTATATGATTCGGGCATAGGACAAAATGAGAATTTGGGTAGTGAGACAGAACTGTACACCCTTCCTAATCAAACCTCCCCATTCCAAACTGAAATCCACAACTCCAGTTTCATAGATTCATCAAGTACACCAAATAGAATGTCTGATAAGTTGTGTGACTTTGTAGTGTTTGATTTACCCGATTGTGAAGGGTCCATTTCAAGTGAAACCATACCCAACCCTTGTGACCTCTACACCTCCACTCTTGAACCAAAACTGATTGAAACCCATACTTTTGATGAGATGTTTGAAAATTTTAACCTTCACTTGAATGAGGTGATTGACGTTGGGGATATATTGATTGATGAACCCGAAATTTTGGATGATTTTGTCCCACCAATTCATCAAATTCTTTTACTTCCTTGTGGTCATCATCTTGAGCCTTTAATTCTTCCCGAACCCCAAATATGTCTTGAAGTTGATGATAATGGTATACCCGAAGATCAGACCGAAATACAGCCTCCATCTTCCACATCTGGTTCAGCAACACTCGACACACCAATTTATTTACCCATTTCACCTTCTACTTTCTCCCGTTCTTCTTCTGTTCCTATAGTTTCAGTGAGTTTTGATAAATTACAATCCGTTAATTCAAGTTCAATAATACCTGAAATTCAACTTGATTTGGATATTTTTGAAAATGAGGTAGATGAGTTTTTCAAGTCCTCTACCTCAATAATTTTTGAATCAAGTAGGATAAATTCTGGCATAAAACTCTTTGACAGCAAAATGTTCAATCACACCATTGATAAAAGTTTTGAAGAACTTTTTGCTGACGAACTTGAATTTTTAAACAATACAGATTTTGTGATTAATCAATCTCCACCTATAAAGGTTGAACCGTCACCATTCCTTCTTCCTAATCATTCACATTCATCCTCATTCTTTCTTTTCTCTAATTTCAAACCCTTTCCAGACCACCTCTTATCCCTTCCTCATTTTTTCTTGACTCGATACAACACATTCTTTCACCAACCTATACGCTATACTAATAAAATCTTTGAACGGTTGGTGTTAACTTTTGGTCTTTGTAAAGTCTTACATTGACCAAATGACTCACCCCCTCTTAAAATGCTTCGTATTGTCTAACTCATGTTTGAGGGGGGGTATATTTTTGGCTCTTGAACATAACTTTTGTCCTCAAATTTGTGAGCCAAAAATAAGTTTAGGGGGGGATTTTCACTTTCATATATTCTTGCCCCCATTAATAATGTCCTCCCAAGCTTACAGGTTTTTGTGATCCAGCAGATAGCAACAGTGAGGACACTGTTGAAAACAGGTTTGGGGGAGATTTGTGCTTATTTACGTGATACTTTGCATTATACTATATATAAGCACAAAAAAAAATTTGATAATAAAAGAATAGAAAGTAAAAAATTATATATGAAAGATAGGAATAGTTTAAGAAAACCAAGAAAATTAGAAGTTTTCTTAAACGAACTGGTAATAAGTAGTTATGGGCCGTTGTCCCAAGGGTTAGTAAGATGAAGGAAGTCACTAATCTGAGGATAAAAATAAGTCTGAAAAATAATCCCTATTCTGGAAGCCAAACATTTGAATGTTGATACCCTACTATACGCACTTACACACGTCTTGAAACTCGGGATAGTAGAGGATACCTTGAAATGCTCTTGTCTAAAAGCCAAAGTATGAAGGAAATAATAAATGAAGAAAATATAAAAATGGTGAAAAGAAAAATGAACACTGGTTTTGTTATCGCCAAGGCAGCAATAAAAAAATATAGCAAGGGTGCTTCATCACCTAGTGCCTTAGACCAACTGGTTTGGTAGTCGCTGCTAAGCCTTAGGTGGTGCAAGACGAGGAAAATATTATCACCTAATCAGCAAGTACATGAGTAATCGGTCGGTTAGTACCTCAAGAAGTATTAACGATCGCATGAAAATGTGTGAGCAAAGCTAAATATTCATCAAGTTAAAAAGTACTGAGGTAGATGGACAAGAGTATGATAGCTTGAATTGAATTCTCTGAGTGTAGGGATGTCCATTTCACACACGTAGGGGTATATGATCGATGTTTGGATGAAAGGTAGGAATGAAGAATAAAGACGATATTTTATTGAGGGATGATGTGATTTCTAACATTTTTTCATGACTATTAAGATAGGGCTCATGACAACTGAAAAGCTAGTGTAGTTGGAAACTCTTATTTTCAAAGTCTTTCTTTTATGGTTCTTATCTTTATATGTAAATTTCACCATCTCTCTTTTATTATAGGATTTTGTGGGTGTAATCCTCTGAAAACCCTCAGGAGACAACACTCCTCCTACTAGGGACACCTAGAGGTTTAACGGCATGTTGCACGTGCTCAGTGCAATCGTGTTTGCCTACGAAAGTGTGCTTAGTTTTCTCCTTTCTGTTTCTCCTTCTCTTGAATAAACTAGTTTGCTCGGGACGATCAAAGATAAGTTTGGGGGTATTTGTTCAGTTGATAAAACTGCACATTCGTTATTATATTTTTCCTACTATTTCCATATCAAAAAAGGTCTTTATTATAATATATCATACATATGAGGGTTTATCTGTAAAAATAACATTTTCCACGTGATGATATATTATAATTAGAATTTGGTAGGAAAATATATGCAAATAATATCTTTGAGCAAATCTTAACTCTACTAAATATTATTTGAGTTGTTGTGCAGAATTTTCAGGTCTAAAATCAAGGAAATCAAGTTGTTAAAGCAAACCTGCCTAATTAAGAAATCAAGTATGGCAGCAACTACGAGAAGATTTCCAAGTTCCAAAGCTTCCAGAGATTGCCACATGTCACAAGGATCTACCCAAAGAAAAACGATGAAGAGATCTTGACCATTGGCCGCGGATCCGCGGCAGGTAAGGGGAGTTAGAAGATGAGAATTTTCAGGGTGAATCTTTACTACTTGATTCCAAATTTAGAAGCTAAATTTCTGGCTTTGGGACTATAAATAAAGACCGAGAGTCTCTTGGAAAAATCATCAAGCCGACGAGATCACGAAGTCCAAGACGGCTCACGCATCCAGGCTGATCATCAACTGTTCGTCTCCCTCCTTAGAAGAGATCGAGAAGCAACTAGAAATTGTAATCATTTTCTAAGGATTCAAGTGTAATGAATATTGTTGATTAATAAAGGTAGCTTTCTTTTTCTTATTCTATTTCTTCGTAGTTTAATTATGCAATTTCTTTCCATCTCTTTTTCTCCCAACATGCGCGAGTAATTCTCCGCTTGTTAGGGTTCGTAGGATTAGGGTAGGCTAATAGATGATGAACATCCCTAAACCCTTTTTAAGTCCTATAAAGTTTATGAACTTTATCAAAAGAATCATTAACATCCTAATTGGGCGCGCTAACAATTCTTTGTTAGTTCCGACCGCGATTAGAGATTAGATTAATGATTGTTTTGGTAAAGGCTAGATATGAACGGAGTTCCGTGTCGAGATAAGGGTTAAGAGTGGGATTCATTTTCCCTCCAGAAACCCTAATCTACACTCATCACCGTCGTTCTAGTTTTAAATCTATTAAAGGATAAAAATGGTAACTTTTAATTAATCGTCCATGACTACTAAATCCTAACGAACCCTACAAGCCCCCTTATTATATTAACTACATCCCTAAAATAATCTAGATCTATATTTTTGCATTCTTGCTTAACGTAGATCTAGAAACCATTCTTCAAAATTCTTTATCCCTCCTCTCTTTCTCAACACATCTAAAGTAAGTAAAAGATTCAACGTTTCCCAGAGGACGACCCGTACTCACCTCGGTCTAGCTACACGCGACACCGTTCTGATTGCGGTTAACAACTACTAAACACTTTTTCGAACCAATCATGAAGAAATTAGTGGTCATGAGGTAGAACTGGAAGGAGTTCCAGCTATACAAACTACAGCAGATGATTTGGTAGAACCAAAAGATTCAATAGTTTCCAACGAACCTCAGCCTCTCCGCCGATCTAGTAGGGTTCCTCACCCACCTGAGAGATACTTTGGTTTCTCTATGACAATGGGAGCGAGGATTGCATCATGAGATGATGACCCAACTAGTTTCGAGCTGGCCATCAGGAGTGGGACTCTGTAAGAATGGCTGGATGCTAGTGATCTGAGATGGAATCCTTATACACCAACAAAGTATGGACTTTGGTTGCTTTATCTCAAGGGTTAAATCCCCATCAGGAGCAAGTATATCTTGAGAAGATTACTTAGTGTACATAGAAAAGTTGAGACTTTCAAAGCTATGCTTAAGTCCATCCAGATCCTACTTGCCACTGCTACATACCATGGCTACGATATCTGGTGGTTGGGTGTCATGACTGCTTTTCTAAATGATGTTTTAGAAGAGAGCGTCTATAAGTACACAGCTAGAGGGCTTCATAGACAGTGAGAGCAGTGGAAACGTGTGCAAGATGTTTTATGTGATAAAGCAGGCATCGCGGAGTTGGAACGTCTGTTTTGATGTGGTAGTCAAAGAGTTTGACTTCATCAAAATGGTAGATGAACCTTGTATATACAAAAAGGTAGTAGAGAGTATGGTGGTGATCTTCGTAGAGTACGTGGATGACATACTCTTGATAGGGAAGGAGTTTCCTATGCTATGATCGGTCAATCTCCGCTTATCACAAGGATTCTCCATATATGATCAAAATGATACCTCCTAAATCCTGGGTTTTAGATCTATGAGATAGATCTAATTGGATGTTAGGATACTCACTAGTTGTAGTGAGATGGTATCAATCGATCCTGGGGAGAATCACTGGAAAGGTTCCAGGATGATAAGGACGACTGAATGTCAGTCGCAGGCATTGTCTATACCCTCAGTGGAAGGACGGTATGTTGGAAGAGTTCCAAGCTAGATACCGTGACTTACTAGATGATTAAAGGCAAGATACATCGTTACCAAGGATGCTACCAAAGAAACAGTCTGGATATATAAGTTCATGAGATGAACTTCGTTCCTACCATTGTGTGACGATGGAGTTGTGGCTTTAGCCAAGGAACTACCGTCCCATCAGAAATCCAGATATAATTCTTTGGCAGTATCACCTGATCATGGAGATGGTTGATCTCCAGGAAGATCGAGGTTGGGAGAGTAGACACAGAGGACAACAACGCGGATTCACTCACAAAGGCCTTTTTCCCAGTAGAGACTTTTATGGGATGGTTGAGTATGAGATACTTCAACCACAGCTAATTGTTGGGTATGAGATACCACAACAGATGGCCCTAGTGCAAGTGGGAGATTGTTAGTTATATGTATGCCCTGGAGGCCATTACTGTACATACGATGTATATTGTAGTGGATGCTTGGACATATATAGGGAGGACTTTCTTGCTCGACATGATAGTATGCTATCTGGTTGTACTTTATCTTAACATGTACCCTGATTGTCTCTATGTTACATGTTGATAAAGCCCTTAGGATATGTACTCGACTACTAGGACTATGATGAGATCATACTAGTGGGGCCAGGGTAGTCGACGAGTACATCCTATAACTGTTCCTAGTCAAGGGTGTATCGAGACAGGGCATCAATGCACCAGAGTAGACTAGCGTATATGCATCTTGACCCATATGATGGGCGATGGAGGATCCCATATCCATCGGTGTTTGACATCAAGGATGGTGTACGGGTGCTCAGTAGAGACTGGCTACACTGGACGGACTCGCCGAGAACTCCCAGATGGTATTATACCTTACGTCAGATGGCAGTTCTCTGGTGACACTGGTACAGGTTAGTCTGTAGACCCGAGATCGTCATAGAGTATTGTATGATTCCCACTGTGCTTTGATTTCCATCATACCACGTCTAAGAGGGCGTGCAAAAAGGTGGCTTTTGGGTACAGTCCCGAATCACATGGAGGCAATCAGCGATAGGATGGGTTTCGTCTCTCCCGGTATAGGGAGTTGATGATGCGCTGTGTTCGATTGGCTATAACTGGAAATCCCTGGCCAGGGTTGCTGAGATTTACTGGTAAGTGTTATCAGTAGTTTCTCGAACTGTTATAGACCTCATATCGACACGACTTATCGAGCTACTGGGGTCTGACGTTTACCACCCCTAGGCGAGATATGCGACATATCATACGAAGAGACAGGAGTGTACGGGAGTGTTACTGATTGGATTCACAGAAGAATGTACAGGCTTGCTTGTTGATCTTCTGATCGCTCAATACCCGGGTGGCCGTTACGTTTAGCAGACCGCTTGCAGCTTGTGGGTGCTTGATATGATCATCACCTACTGCCGGCGTATTGACGAGTCTTTAGAGTCCTACACAGGGGTTTCCTGGCTCAAGCAAAACGGAGTAGGAGCACATATGTGATATGTGCGGGACCGAGATTAATACGATATGAGATACCGTATTCTATTCTCGCGATAAGTGACATTGATCGGTTGTATGCGATATAGCCGGGTTATCGGATCAAGTGTTGATTCGATAAGTTGTTACACATGATATTAGTCGGTTATAGCCGGGTTATTAAATCAAGAGTTGATTTAATAATTTAATGTATAATTATATATTTGATATATTACATTACATTAACTACTATTAGCTCACTTATGATTTATTTTCTCACTAGATTGTGCACATTGTTTATATCTGATATATGCAAGTGTACATGTTTGTATCATGCTTGATGATACATACAAGTTGGGTGTATGAGACTTAAACCAAATCAAGGTTAAATTATGGTTTACTTATTTCTTAACAAATAACAAAAGAGATGAGACTTTGGTCAAAGTTATCAAGCTTCATGAAGCTTGAAGAAATATTGACAAAGTCAACTCTTTTGTCATTCCTTAGGATATTAGTTAACCCAACCCTTAACCTCATACCTTGGTTAATTCTCTACATGAGTTAAGCATGGGGGCTTAACTCAACCATGGTGCAATAATTCATTGGATAAGTTTTCATTTGGATGAATTATTCATTAGACTTCTTGTTTTTCTTCTTCATTCAACAAAAGCTTTCTAGCTTCAATGGAGTTTGAGAAAAAGTATGAGAAAATCAATTCTAAAGTGAGCAACCTTCCTACTTCATCATCCTCTACTACTTTCCATTTAGTAGAGGGTGTTCTCTTCACAAAGTTTTTGACCTAGTGAAGGAATAGCTTAAGTTAGTGTCTCCCCGACATAGATCATCTTCGGCCTCGAAGTCATCGAAGCAAGCACGTTCGTTCTTCTTGTGGAGCTTCTCTAGAGTCCGGAGTTCACGATCACAGCGAAGGGGACATCTACACGGAGCTATTTAAGTGAAGGACCGGATCTACAAAGGTTGTAATCCCTCTCACTTAGTGTTAAAGTGTTTAACATGTTAGTTTTCGCATAAACTCTAGTATAAAGATCCGGCTTTAGGTTGTTCGGCACGGCTAAAATTTTAATTGGGCATGGTTGATACCTCGTAGACCTTTGTATGCGTGCCTAGCAACCCTACACTTTCTCCCCCGAGGTGAGTGCGGCACTGCATTGCTTTCAATTAGCCCCGAGCCAGTTAGTACCGAACTCGTAGAGGATTCTCCTCGGGTTCCTGGTCCGGTTGAGACTGCAGGAGATCCCTTTCAGCCTGAACATTCCCATTTCCTCCCTCTGCTATTAAAATCACCCCGGCACTCGTAGGGATGAGCCTAGCTTCTTTTAGAAAACACAGAGGAGGGACGGCCGGGTCGGGGGTTGTAGCAGTACCTTCTTCCATTCATGAATGGAAGGAGAAGTTCTTGTTTGTCAGGACACCCGAGTGTGGGGATTGGCCTGTGCCTGTCCAGTGGCACAGGGCCGACTGCCTGCGGGTGAGGCGGTCGAACGATCCCGATGCGGTGGCGGTGGCGGAGTGGGAGGCCGTCCATCGGGCCGACGTGTTGCTGTCCGAGCATGCCCTCAGTTGGGCCGGGCTCAGCCCCGCTTAGTTTGCGGGTAAGTTAGGAGATTAGGCGACCTGTTTAGACTTGTGTATTCAGACATATTTTCTGGCATTGCTAACCCCTTCTTTGTATTTTCGCTTTTTTTTTGCAGAGCCGATGGACCGATCTAAATTCCGGGCTGCCCTGGCCGAGAAGAAAGGGAGGAAGGCCTGAGGCGCCGGCCCATCACGCCCCGCTGCGAGCCCAGCTCTGTCGGCGGCCGCTCCGGCCAGGCGCTCCAGCACGCCCCGGGCCTTGGAGTCCGGCCGCGCGCAGAGCTGCAAACACGCTCGGGAGCACGAGGCTGATCCTCCCGCGCCCCTCCTCAAGAGGCACCATAGGACGGTGCCCCATTCCCCGTCCTCCTCGATCTTTGTGGATGAAGGGAACTTCGCTTCGAGGTGTCTTCGGGGCTTGCTGTAGCCGATAGCCTGCTCTCGGAAATGGAAAGGTCGACTGGGGGCAAAATCCCCCGAGGGACCCTCAAGGCCCAAATGGCGGCCATATCCCAGAAGGCCGTGCAGGTCAGTGTCCGCCTCTCGCTCAGGTTTTTATTGAGTACTTTTTGTTCGTAGGATCGGGTGCCTTTTTAACCCCTCCTTTTGTTTTCCTCAGGTCCTTCAGCACCGCGCCCTCGTTGTCAACATGGAGCACGAGAAAATTGCCCCGGCGATGCAGATCGCTGGCGAGTTTTCCTTGTGGGAGGAGGGCTTGAGTCGGGAGCTGCATGAGGCGAATGAGAGGATCGCCGCCCTTGAAGACCGGGTGGCAGCCGAGGGTCAAGTGAACACCGGCTGCCGGGAGACCATCAGAGTTTTGATGGAGTCCAATAAGGCCGTTGAGGCCAAGTTGGAAGATGCCAGGGTGCTCGCCGCCACTCTGAAGAAGACACGGGACACCCTCAAGAGGGAAAACGAGGCGATGAAGTAAGCGATGAGATACGCCGGCCTTCGGGCTGCGAAGGCAGTGGAGAGATACATGACGTCGGATCAATTCTATGCCGACCTTGCCGAAGCCTCGGCCCTCGTCTGGCACGATGCCTTCGACGCCGTCAAGGCATTGATGCCAAAGTTTCCCGACGCTAAGCTCCGGTTCGAGTACCCTCTCGAAGGCGAGGTGCAGGGGGATGCCACTGAAAGCGTCGTTGGGGGAAGGCCCCTGGTGGGGGTGTCGGGGAGAAGGCGGTCACCCCGGCTCCCAGTGCCAAAGCTCCTGCGGTGGGCGCCGACGAGGTGGCCGCGGAGCACGCCGAGGTCCTTCCCGGCCCTGAGGCCCGAGTCTCCCTACCCTCTTTTTGTGTACTTTTTATTTTCGTCTTGGAATTTTGTAAGCCTTCGGGCGATTTTGTAAGGCTGAGGAGCCCACAATACCTTTGTAAAGACTCTCGAGTTGTAAATAAAGCCCTTTTGCAGAAATCTGTGTCGCAATGTTTTCATTTCGTGGTAATGTTTTCATTTTGCTTGCCTGATGAATTTTAGGTCGGCGGCAGGCCCTTTAGTTGGCGATCGCGCATCGAGTTAAATCCAATTATTTGAAATGTATAAAGGCCGATGTAAGATCGGCGTCCTTGTGGCCCCGAGGTCGAGGTGGCGATCGCTCGTTGAAGATACGTCGAGTTGGACAGGCGACCACCGCTCTTAAGACCGGTCGGCGTCACCGAGGTTGAGGACTTCTAACCCTTAGCACGGATGGGTAGGGAGTTACCCACTATGGATGGACTGAGCAAGGAAGCTGCTCGGTGGTCTCTAGACGAGGGTTTCGATCCTTGGCGTCGGTGGGTGGTAACTGCCAGCCATGGATGGACCGAGCAGGTCAGCTGCTCGGTTGCCTCTTGGCGAGGGCTTTGATCCTTAGCGTAGATGGGTAAGAAGTTACCCGCTAAGAATGGACCGAGAAAGGTAGCTGCTCGGTTGCCTCTTGGCGAGGGCTTTTGATCCTTAGCATAAATGGGTAAGAAGTTACCCGCTAAGGATAGACCAAGTAGGGTAGCTGCTCGGTTGCCTCTTGGCGAGGGCTTTGATCCTTGGCGTCAGTGGGTAGTGAACTACCAACCATGGATGGACCGAGCAGGGTAGCTGCTCGGTTGCCTTTTGGCGAGGGCTTTGATCCTTGGCATCGGTGGGTAGTGAACTACCAGCCATGGATGGACCGAGCAGGGTAGCTGCTCGGTTACCTCTTGGCAGGGGCTTTGATCCTTAGTGTAGATGGGTAAGAAGTTACCCGCTAAGGATGGACCGAGCAGGGTAGCTGCTCAGTGTTGCGAGGCTCTACCTGACCTTCCGAGATGTGTGAATATTGGGGAGAGTGACCATCGCAGGCGGCACGTGGCAGGAACGCATAGGTGAGGCGAGGCGTTCCAAGATCCGCGTCGTTCCGACTTCGATTCGCCGAGAAATGCGGGATATCCGACACGTGGCGGTATGGTATTGGAATAATTGAGCGAATCCCTGGATTCGCGCCCATGCGCACGCAAATTTGGACCCTGGGGATTCTGTGGAGGCTATAAAATAGAGAGGGTGTGTTGCTCATTCCTAGCTTTGCACCCCGAAACATAAGAATGGAGGGATTCCCTTTCTCCATCCCCAAGATCATTTCCTTCGAAGATGTATACTTGTATGACCAGCTGAGCTCTGAGGAGACGTTTCAAGCGGTTGTTCGGCGTGTGGAGGACCATTTCGGTCGCCTGCTTCCCCGGTGATCACCCCTGCTCCAACTGCTGATGTACTCGATTTGGAGGGCATCACCGGGGCTGCACAACCCTTTGTCCGAGCAACTGAAGGACGAGACGGTTGGCAAGCTGAGATCGCTATGCCGTTTCGACCTGATCTCGAAGAGTCGGTGCGATCGCTCGGTGGCACTCGTCCTCGAGTGTTACCAATTGAGACATCTCGCCGATGTGTGTCCGGCTGGAGAGTCCTCCGTCCCATTTATGGTGTCGAGGGTTAGTGGGCAGCATCAGAGGCAGAGCTCCGAGGTGGCAAGGGCTCGGATGGCGGCAATTTCTTCGGAGTACCACGAGAAATGCTTCCTGCACCCCCTTCCCCCGCTGTTGTAATTTCAACTTCTATGTAAGGCCGAGAAGCCCACAATACCTTATAAATAAATAAAGTTTTCCTTTTTGCGATGCTCTATTGTTTCCTTCTTATTATTAAAAAAAGAACTTAGAAAAATTTACATCGCTTTTATGAAAGAAGAAACATACATTCATAGATATTCCTTTCAAAGGTATAATTTGAGCTTCTCGGTGTTGTAAGGCCGCGAAAATTTGCGACCCGCAGCGTCTTGTAAGCGATAGGCCCCGCCGGGCAAAATTCCGGAGACGAGGAAGGGGTTGTCCCTGTTCCCCTCCGAATGGCGGCCGACGACGTGAGGACGTCTTGCCTGAGATTCGGGGTAGATGCTATTTGGTTTTATCTGTCTACCTCTCCGGAGATGCCAAGTTGATTTATGGCACCGTGTATCGGAGGTTTAGACGGATGCGGCCGATGTAGCAGACTTTGTCAGATTCCCCCTCGCTAGAGGGGTTTTTGATTGTGGGGACGCTCTTCCCTGCAGGCGCAAGCCCCTGCAGTTAATTACGCTACCGCATCGCGGTAACCACTTTCTCCTTCTCCAGAATTTCACTTCGTGTCGTGTGTGTTTTGTTTTGTTTGTAGTTGCCCGTGGATTGTATACGGAGATTATTTATTTCGTCGCCCGTAGGACGTGGATTAGTCCAAATCCGTACTTTCTTAGATTTGGGTTTGGGGTTTTAGTTTAAGGATACGTTAGCCATATTTGAGGCTAAGATCAACTTAAACGTTCGTTAAGGATACATTATTCTGGTTTGACACTAGGATCAACTTAACGGAAAGAGCATTTAGGGGCTCTATCGTTCCAGTTTAGGGACGTAGTGGCCCATTTTATTTATGGTCGTCGGAACCCGTCACCTCTCTGACATCGTTGAAGAATTACAACGATAGGTGTCAGATGAATTCGGAGGTGTACCCTTGAACCAAAATTGATTGGGGGTTTTATAGTCCAATTTGGGACTAAAGTCTGTTTGAATGTTTAAGGATATGTTAGCCATATTTGAGGCTAAGATCAACTTAAACGGGATCGTTTAGATCCGACAAAAGAGCATTTGGGAGCTCTATTGTTCCAGTTTAGGGACGTAGTGGTCCATAGGGAGTTTAGGGACGTGGTGGTCCGTAATCCAGTTTAGGGACGTGGTGGTCCATATTCCAGTTTAGGGACATGGTGGTCCATATTCCAGTTTAGGGACATGGTGGTCCATTGCATGTATGGTCGTCGGGACCCGTCACCTCTCTGACGACGTTGAAGGATTACAACGACATGTGTCAGAGGAGTTCAGAGATGTACCCTTGAACCGGATGTAAATTGATTTAGGAGAGCAGCCGTGCTCAGTCAATTTAATTTGAGGACTTACAGCCATGATTGGGCTAAGTCCAGTTTAGAAATGTTTAACATCTTATTTGTCTTTGGCCTATTAGGCCTGTGCTAGGGCTTTGCCCTTGTTTAATAATGCACTGCATTTCTTATTTTGTTTGGGCTCTGCCCTTTTATAAATGAGGCAGAGCATCAATTTTATTTGGGCTCTGCCCCTTTTATTGCATTGCAATTTATTTCGGCCTACTAGGCCTTTTTGACTTGGGCCTGGCCCCTTCAGTAAACAATGCAGTGCATTTGTCAGGCGCTTTGCGCCAACCAAAGAGCGCAAGCGCTTGTGGTGATGACACGTGTCATGCAAGCGCAGTGCGCTGCTCTTGCGCTGCTGACACATGACGCGCTGTGGTGAGTTGCGCCAGTTTCAGAGAGCAAGGCTCTATTTCAAAAACGCATAGCGCAAATGGTTCAGATGTTGACACGTGGCACTATCTGGTGGCTTGCGCCAACCCAGGAGCGCAACAGCGCAGTTCTGCAAGTGTAAGGCACTGTTAACTTGAGAATCTTTTAGATTCAGAACCAATGGTTCATAAAAGAAGTGCAAAGCACTGTTTGTTTTCTTGATCTAATTTAGATCAAAGAAAACAAGTTCTTCTTGTTCTTCTCAGGGAACCAATGGTTCATAGAAAAGTGCAAAGCACTTATTATTATTTATTTATATTTTTTTTATTGGAGATCCTTGATCTTGTTCTCAGATCAATGATCTGTTCATAAGAGAATTTTCTCTTTTTCCTAAAGATTTTTACCTTTTTTGTTCTTGAGGAATTCTCTCCAATTCTTCAGAGTTCTCTCTGTTTGAAGTTTTTAATTTCTCACAAAAAATGTTGATGCCTTTGAATTGAGGTCTAGGGTCCTTTTTATAGTGCTCATAAATTAGTTAAAGAGATCTTTCTCTGAGTGATTTGGGGAATTTTTCCCACCGTTGGATCTTTGATCCAAGAGCTTCTGTTTTACAGAAGAAAATCTTCTTGTTTTAACAAGAACAGAAAGATTTCTTTAAAATCTTAATTCTGTTTGGCGCAAATGCCCCAGCGCATGACACGTGTTACGCAGCGCACAGCGCAACGCAACTGCGCCAGCGCATCTGCGCTGACACGTGTCGTGCAGCGCAACTGCGCCAGCGCATCTGCGCTGACACGTGTCGCGCGGCGCAACTGCGCCAGCGCATCTGCGCTGACACGTGTCGCGCAGTGCAGTGCTTGCGCAACTGAAGCGTTGCTTCCTCTTGTTTTTTAATAGAGCTTTGCTCTGATTGGGCGCGCTGCCTCGGACGCTGCGCTGACGTATCAGCACCCGACACGTGGCGCGTTGCGCTCAGGATTTGAAGCGTTGGATCAAAGGGTGATCTGAAGGGGCGCAGGAGCCTATAAATAGGACCCTTGGTCCTTGGTAATTTTTTACCACTTTCAAGAATTTGAATTTCAGAGCCTTGCTCTTGTTCGAGAATTTTTAGAGCCTCACTCTCGTTTCTTCCCAAGAATTTCAAATTTCAGAACTTAGAATCACTTTTAGGTAAAATTAAATTAAATTAAATCGAATTTAATTAATAGAGCCTTGCTCTCATAGATCTTTGATCTAAAGAAAACTCTTTTGGGGTTTCATCAACAGAGCTTTACTCTCAAAAGTTCACAGATCTACAGAGATCTTACTCATGGGTTTTAACCCATGAACAAAGCCTTGCTCATGGATCAAATGCAGATCTCTTTTTTTTTCTGAAAATGGAGAACTCCTAAAAGTTTTCATGGATCTTTAAGATCCCAAATTTTTAATCCTTAGGAGTTACAGTTTTCATCATTATTATAGAGCCAGGCTCTTTTTAGGAAATTTTATTCCCTTGAGACCAAAATTTGACAAATGTCACTCTAGGGATTTCCCATCAATGAGGGTATTCTCTTGGAGATCCTTTCTTTAATTGACAGTCTCATCCAATGATGGGGCTGTCTTATTAAACGATGCACTGTCATCCAGATTTTGTGGGCCCCCATTTGGTCCCCCACCCACTGTATTGCAGCGTGGTGTAAATTTTAAAATGTTGAGCGTTGGAATATTATAACGCAGACGGCTAATTTTGTCTCTTCGCAGGAAACATGTCCGCCAACTCGTCTTTTCCGTTTGTTCGCTCGGAGGGAGGGTTTCCCCAAGCACCGGTGGACCTCGTGGTGCTTGCTCTCATCAAGGATCATGACCCCGAGCACAAGAGCCTTCACTTGTGGGGTAAATGGTACAATGAGATCATCCAGGGTCGCCGGAGTTTCGGTTTCGCCACGCCGTCTGAGCCAACGTCTTCAATCCCCTACGCAGATGAACCCCCGGTGAAGTATGCCGTGGAGGTTAAAAATTGGAATTCGGATGACCTCCTCCAGCCTGCGATTGGTGCTATCCCTGTGCAGCCGCCGCCAGCAATAGATATTTTAGGAAGGCGAATTTTTCAGGGTGAAGCACACCCTTGGGGACAGGCTTATAATATTGGATTGCTCCCGCGACCGCCTGCCGGATATTTGCAATGGGCCCGGTACATCCTATCAGCGAAGAGGACTCATCTGATGAGAATTGGGTTGTACTCGGCCATTTACGTCTCACTCTTTGAGTATCCTTCTCCTCCAACGTGGTGGGTTAAGGCTTTTATCGAGCAATGGAACATCCCCACCCACACCTTCCTGATGACGGACCGGGAAGTCTCTATCTCCTTGGAGGAGTTTGCTGAAATCTCGGGTCTGCCGATGAGGGGAGAGCTTTACGAGGAGCTGCTTCCTCCCGATGAATACGTCTTTGCCACCAAGCCGCTGGTGTTTGACCTGACGCCAGAGAACGCTATTCAGCACCAGTACCCAGGCTTGGTTAAGGTGCTGGAGATCTATGAAGGACTCTATTTGGAATCGAGCGTCCGGGGCATCAGTTTTGCAGATTTTATTGCCCACTTCGTTCGACCGGAGTTCCTATCGGAGCGGAGCGAGAAGTTCGCCCAGCTCGACGACCCTTTTGGGTTCGGTTTGGATCGTCGACCAGCGTCGGAGGATGACCACAAAGACTTTTATCTCCCTAGTGCCGCCGTCGTCCCTTTTTGAGAAATTGTCGTCCCAGGCATGGATGAGGAGACCTTTTTTGTAGGGTTCCTGGGCTTGTGGCTGTGCAACTTTGCGCTCCCTATGCACCCGCGCCACATGCGGCCATCTGTTTTCTATTCAGCGCATCGGATGGTGGCTGGTTTGCAGTTGTCAGTAGGAATCGCTGGGCTGGCTTACCTTTATAATGGACTTAGCGTAGCGGCGGACGCTAGTGAGCCTGGGGTGCAACCCGCCAACTTCCCGATGCACTATTTTACGTCTTGGATAGAAATGCACGTGCAGGGGGTGTTCGACGCCCATAAGATTCCTCCTTTCTTTGAGAGATGCAGACTCCCGAGGGTCATACGGTTGGTCGGGGCTTCGATCGTAGTTGCACCTCCGTGGGAGGCTAGGGGACTGCTCCTTCGACCACGCCTGGTTGGAGCGAAGACTTCTTTCTTGGATAAGGTCATAACAATAGGCTCAGAGACCACCAAGTCGGTTGTGTCACTACGCGATGACTTTAAAGACAGGGCTTCCATATTGAAGGCTCGGGAAATCCTCCATCTCTACTCCATTCGGCCGGGCTACTTAGTGTTCAGGCAAAATGAGAAAACACTCTTTATGAGGTATAATCCGCACCGGTTTGCTCAGCAATCGAGCTACAACCAAGGGATCCCAATGGAAGCTTTCTTGGAAAAGCCCGTGGTTAGCCGAGAGGGGATAAAGAACGCGATGCACCACTTCATGCGACTTAACACGGGTTCCTATTTCTTCATTAGCGAGCCAAGCTGCGTCCCCAAGGTCCTCAACGTGTACGTGGCTTGGTATGCGCATGCTATGGGTCCAGTTATCCAAATGGAAAAGCGCATGCTGGTCGACCGCAAGGGTGCGCCTCCTGGCGGCGATCGCAAGGCTCCCCTGAAGCCGAGGACCCCGGTCATTCTTCCATTGAAAGGTGTTGGAATTGGACCTCCGCGCGTGTTGAGCCCTCCGCGCGGATTGCCGTTTCGCGATATTGTGGATGTGCCACCAGTCCCCCGTGCTCCAGCGGAAGTGGTAAAGGTGGTATCGCCGAAGTCCGGCGCAGGCGCGGATATCGGGACCCGCTACCCCAAAGTGTCTGTCAAGCGCAAATCAGTCCCGGGTGCATCCAAAGCCGGTGGGCAAAATAAGAAGAAGTCGCTCCTCTCACTCGATGCGATACTCGGTTTAGAGCCTGAGGCCCCTGTTCCCCTCCGAATGGCGGCCAAGACATGTACGTCTTGCGTGAGATTCGGGGCAGATGCTATATGGTTTTATCCGCCCACCTCTCTGAAGATGCCAAGTTGATTTATGGCACCGAGTATCAGAGGTTTAGACGGATGCGGCCGATGTAGCAGACTTCGTCAGATTCTCCCTCGCTCGAGGGGTTTTTGATTGTGGGGATGCTCTTCCCTGCAGGCGCAAGCCCCTGCAGTTAATTACGCTACCGCGTTGCGGTAACAACTTTCTCCTCTCCAGATGGTCACTTCGTGTCGTGGGTGTTTGTTTTATTTGTGGTTGCCCGTGGATTGTATACGGAGACTAATTTATGTCATCGCCCGTAGGACGTGGATTAGTCCAAATCCGTATTTTCTTAGATTTGGGTTTGGGGTTTTGGTTTAAGGATACGTTAGCCATTTTTGAGGCTAAGATCAACTTAAACGTTTGTTAAGGACACGTTAGTCTGATTTGAGACTAAGATCGACTTAACGGGATCGTTTAGATCCGACAAAAGAGAATTTGAGGGCTCTATTGTTCCAGTTTAGGGACATGGTGATCCATTGAATGTATGGCCGTCGGGACCCATCACCTCTCTGACGACGTTGAAGGATTACAACGGCAGATGTCAGAGGAGTTCAGAGATGTACCCTTGAACCAAAGCTGGTTGGGAGATTTATAGTCCAATTTGGGACTAAAGTCTGTTTGAAGGATACGTTAGCCATTTTTGAGGCTAAGATCGACTCAAACGTTTGTTAAAGATACGTTAGTCTAATTTGAGACTAAGATCAACTTAACGGGATCGTTTAGATCCGGCAAAAGAGCATTTGGACTCTATTATTCCAGTTTAGGGACATAGTGGTCCATTGCCAGTTTAGGGACATAGTGGTTCATTTAAAATGTATGGCTGTCAGGACCCATCACCTCTCTGAAGACGTTGAAGGATTACAACGACAAATATCAGAGGAGTTCAGATATGTACCCTTGAACCAATGAGTTGGTTGAAAGAGCAGATGTGCTCAGTTCAAGATGATTTGAGGACTTATGGCCAGTTTGGGCTAAGTCCAATTATATTTGAAATATTGGCCCTTTGGACCATTAGATATTTGTCTGGGTTCAGCCCCTCATCATTCAGCAGTGCTAAACAGAGGTTTGGGGGCTCTGACAACATTTTGTCTTTGATTTCCTCAATTTTGAGATTCATTTGGAGGAGGGACTTTTGCCTCTGGAGAACTAGCCAATTTGGCTAAAAGCAGTGTTAAACACTAGAGAACAACAGTGTTAAACACTGGAGGTAGAACTCTCAAATTAGTGTTAAACACTAAAAGACAATCAGTGTTAAACACTGGAAATATAATCTTCAATTTAGTGTTAAACAATAGAAACAATCAATGTTAAACACTGGAAATATAATCCCCAAATTAGTGTTAAACGCTAAAGAAAGAGGGGTCACGTGTGGACACGTGAGAGCGCCCAAAAGTGGGACCAGATCCCTTTTCTTCGTTCTGCAATTAAGTGTTAAACACTTTTATATTTTACTTTGGAGTATCACATGCTGACACGTGAGGAGGATTCATGCACTGATTGTTAGAGCGTCTGCCAAGAGGTCACATGGGAACACGTGAGAGCGCCCAAGGCCTTTATTTCTTTTACTTTTTCTCTCTGTATTTCGGGAGTCACGTGGAGCACGCGAGGCGTTGCCTCAGTGATTTTTCTTTCTCATTTCTGGGGATCTTTTCAGGGGTCACGTGGGGACACGTGACCTTAATTCTTGTTCGTTCTCTTTTGATCATTGAGGGGAAGGGTCACGTGTTACCACGTGATCAAGTTCTGTTTTTTCTTCTCTGCTCATTGATAATGGGGATCACGTGTTACCACATGATCAAGTTCTTTACGTGCATGGAGATCTTTCAAGTCTCTTTATTTCTTTAAGAATTAAATTCTCTGTAGGGTTAAACCCTAATCATGATTTTGGAGGAATTAAATTCCTATAATATGGGGTTAAACCCTAATTTTATCTCAAAGGAATTAAATTCCTGTAATTCTGTGAGAATTAAATTCTAAAAACTCAATTCCTCCTCTGTGTTTTAGATCTGCATGGCAGGATCTCAACCCAATGAAAATTAAATTCTCAATTCATGGGGAGATGTGCACTTTGCAGATCCTCAACCAGAGAAAGAACTAAGTCCTTTTCTTTATATAAGAGTTAAACTCTTTTGAGAATTAAATTCTCTTTTGAAGCCTCTCTTTTCTTACCTAGGGTTTTTCTTTTGCAGAGAATTAAATTCTCCTCTCTTTTCTTTTTTCTCTTGAGAATTAAATTCTCCTCCCTCTGTTTCTTCTCTCAAAAAAAGTAGATCCCTTCTCTTCTTTTCTTGGCTCCTATTTATAGGAGAAAGAAAAGAATCAATTTGTTTTGCAAATCTTTCATTGAAAGATTTGATTTGTTTTCATATTTAATATGAGCCTTTAGATCATTCAGTGAACTTTATTCACCGTTGGATTTTAAATCCAAAGATATTATATTTGTTATTTTCGGTGAGATTTAGGGGAATCTTTCCTTGTCTAAGATTTTTCCATAAATTGGTGATTTTTAATCACCCTTGGATCTTTAATCCAACGGTCCCCATAATCCTTTTCCATTTGGAAAGATTTAAAGAAATTTAGAATTTTAATTCTATTTCGAAAGATTTTAGAGAAATTTAGAATTTTAATTCTATTAAACTGTAAGGCTTTCAAAGCCTGTCACGTGCTGGCACGTGACCCTTGGTCATGTGTGAGCACGTGACCCCCAAATTGGTTCCTTTAACAGCCGTTTGTTTATGTTGTTGTTTTAACCATCACGTGTCAACACGTGACCATTGGTCACGTGTGAGCACGTGATACCTCGTTGAGGTACTTCCTGATTTTTAATCAGGGAACAGATTTTAGAATTTAATTCTATTCATTATTTTAGAGGCCTTAAAAGCCCATCACGTGTCTGCACGTGACCCATGGTCACGTATGAGCACGTGATGCCCAATTGGGGTCTTTTCTTAGTTTTTATTATATCTTTTAACTCCTCCAGCGGGTTCTTAAAGGTCCATCACGTGTGAACACGTGATACCTCATAACTTTTGATCCCGGATGAATTATGAGGCCCATAATATATCAAATCGAAGTGATTTTCGAGATGCTTCCAATACCATCATAATTTAATAGTTCCTCCTTCGGGAACTTATCAAAATACAGGCCGGAAGATATTGGTTCGCATTTCCTTAAGCGTATCGCTGCCATTTGATACCTTGGACTCTTCTGCGCAGAAATTTTTGGCGGGAACAACCCCTCTTACCGAAGGAATAAGCGAATATGGCAGCAATAAGGGCTTCTCGGAAGACCCCGCAGACACCGATTTGGCGGCTGCTGTTGCAGCTTCTGAGCGATCAGCGAGGCTCGAAGCGATGTTGAGTAAACTTGCTGAGTCGGGTAACCTTTAGTTGCTTTCTTCGTCATTTTATCACACATTTTTTTTATCATTGTTTTTGACTAATGCTTTCTCCTTTTTTAAACAGGGGTCAATACCGAAGAAGCCATCGCTGCTTCTTTGAGAACCTTCCAGGAGGAAGAGAATAAGCGCGCTTTAATGGGCGTTGGTACGTATCGCCTTATCAGAAATTTTTGTCTTCTTCTCTGATGGCCAATCTAACCTCCTTCCTTTGTTTCTTTGCAGGGGCTGCGCCGGCTGATGTGGGGACTATCCCCGGATCCTCTACTGAAGTTCCATCTTCCTCGGGGCTGCCGCGGGAGCCTCAACTTGACAAAACAACGAGGGATGCCTTGAAAAATTTGGAGGCATCCCTGTTCACGGACGAAGACGCCTCAATGAGAGAGGCTCTGGTGAGGTCCGTCTCAACGGCTCGGGAGGAGAGGAAGCGGCTGAGGCGCGAGGCGAAAGCGCGCAGGGCTGCTTTGGCCATGGGAGCGGGCCCAAGCACCATTATCCTCTCTACTTCTCCTTCTGAAGAGCTCCCGGCCGGTCTATCTACCGCACGCAGACAGGTAGCGCGTGCGGTTTGGGAAGCTAATGACAAGTCCACTTCGGGTAATTTTTCTTTCAGAATCTTGTTGTAAGAATCATAAAGCCGTCGGTTCTTATATATTCTATCCTACAGAGCCAAGTCAGACCGAGGGGGAGGCGGAGACCGTCGGACCCAAGGACACAGAGGAGGAGGCACCGGCCGAACCCGAGACGACAGTAGGCAACGTCGCCAGGGTTACTGAGCCTGATTTGGGGGCTGGAGGAGCCGCACCCGAAGAGGTTGTTGATGCCGAGCCTGAGATGGCGGCAAATGAGATGACCTCTATTACTGAGCCTGGGGCGGAGGCGGACGAGGCGCTTAAGACCGGCGACCTCATGGTGGCGGTGGATGAGACGACGGCGACTACCGAGCCCAAAGAAGTAGCGGGTGAGATGGGCACGACTCTTGGGGAAGAGCCAGCCGCTCTTTCTCAAGAGTCCGGCAATGCTCTGATTATTGCCCTCCCCGTCTACGGTCTTCCGCCGTCTCCTGGCCACGCGAGTACGACGATGGCCCCCATTGAGTCGGGTGATGAGGCCACGGGCGGTGGCCTCATGTCAGTGGAGGAGGGAGTCACCTCCGTTTCGGCCGGCAGCTCATCAGGTAAATCCCAAGTTACTGTCTTTTTTTTTAATCTTACAATCCTTTCTGATAAGTTCACATTTGTTCGTAACGCAGGTGCAGCCAGCGCCGATGCCCCATTGCTCGAGGGAGCGCCTTCAACTACTGCCTTGGCAGTGGTCACTTCTCAGCCCTCTCTCATACCATCGAAGATGTTGGAAGGTATGGGTTTGCAACTTATTGATCTTATCTTTCAGACGTATAATTTGTGTCTTTCAGGAGTGCTTTTTGACCATCTCTATCAGGTGTTGCTCCCACACTTCTCCTTCCCATCTGAACTTGCTTCTTCCTCCAGTGGCGCTGGTGAGTATAGTTTTCAACTGATGTCTTTCTCTTTTTAGTACCGGAATTATTTCTAATTTTCCTTTGTCCTACAAATCGAAGGCGGAGAAGAAAGATCGGTCGCGCCACCGGCCGTTCCGGCCTTGCCACCTGCTTCAACTAGTATAGTAGACTATCTCATCAATGACTTTTTCCATATCTCTTGAATCGTCATCTAATCGCATTTTGTCTTTTCAGCCGTCATTCCGATCTCGGCGCCTTTTGAGTCTCATATTGCAACACCGGCAGGCCCTTCCCAGAGACGTCCGTCGTCGAAAGGTGGCGCGAATAGTCTGCGTATGTTGAGCGACTACATCGAGGAACTCGACGTCGAGACTCCTGCGTCTGCTGCAAATTTCGCTACGACGGTTAACCCGATGCTGGTGATATTTGCTAATTTCCATGACGAGGGCATCGTCGCATCTTAGGTTAACCACTGCAGGGAGATTGAGGCTCGCCTTCATCAGCTGGAGTCGATGCGTCCCGCTCCCGAGACCTTAGCCGCAGGCGATCACAGAGCAGCGTGGATTGAGCAAAGTGCTTCTTACGTCCACCACTTGGAACAAGAAGCGGCTTTAAGGCTGAGGGAGTACCAACAGACTTCAAGCAAGACGGCTCATCTGCGTGCTGAGGTTGAGGCAAATGCTGCCCAAGTGAAGACTATCTTTGAGGGCCTCTTGGAATGCATCTCTCATGGGCCAAACTTGAAGCGAAAGCTTGATACTGCCGAGCGTGACATTCCAGGCTGTGAAGCTGCTCATCAGGCCGTTAGGGAGCAGCTTGCATCCGTCTTGTAACAGCGGGCTCAAGTGGAGGCTGAACTGGCGGTGGTGGCCGATCAAGAAAAGGCGCGGAAGGAAGTGCACGAACAATTAATAGAGCTATGCAAGACGCTTCCTTCCCAATGATTCCCCTTGTATCTTCGTACTTGTAAATTTTTATTTTTTTTTTATAAATAATATGTATCCATTCTTTATTCTTTTGTACGCTTCACTTTGTACTTGATTACATTCAATAAAGATATACATTTTTCCTTGCAATGTCTTGTGCTATTTCTTTGCTTTTTCTTTTCTCTTATTATCAGCATACTGTCTTGATAAACACATTTGACCGATAATAGAGTAAGCATCTAGATTTTTCCGAGAGATAGCGATGACTTAGGCCGCAGGTTCAAATCATAGAGACTTTTCTCCCTACGGATCGAGAGGATCTCGTAGGTGGATTTTCTCCTTAGAAATCGTGAGGATTCCTAAGTGTGTTTTCTCTTATAAGTCGTAAGGATCTCATAAGCGAATTTTTCCCTCTTACGAGTCGAGAGGACCCGTAAGCGGTTGCTTCCCTCCTTGTCGAGTTTCGAGTTTGGAGAGTGAGACCCGTGGATAGTGTGCAAGAGACCGTTTTGGGCCAACTTGCAGGGTCCCAGTGCTTAGGAAACAGGCTCCTTTTATTCCTACTGCCTAAGGCTTTATCTCACGAGTCGAGCCGCATCGAGAATTTCTCGTAAAGACATCAATTTCTTCACAAGTCGAGAAGAATCGAGCATTTCTCGCAAGAATATCCTAACATCACGGTTAACCTCTGCTATTTATGACAGAAGTCCGTTAGGGTCTGTGGTACTTAGGGTTTTGGCCGTCGTACCGTCGCATTAGCTGATATATTCCTCGATAGGCAATCGTGCTGTTCGAGTAGCCCTGCGACTACCGTGTCTCTGATCCCTTCGGGGGCTGGACAAGACGTCTTCAAGCAATCTTCCTAGGCAGTTTGACCGTCGGAAGAGCAAGCGTTAGGAATTTGCCATGCCGCTTTTTACTTGAGGTTAGGCTCATTTTGACGAGCCCCGATGAGTCATAACCACTCCGCACTGGTGTGGGATGATCTCCGATAGTCTTTCAGGTTTTATGTGAGTTGCCGTCAAGACCCTGAAGCTAGGAATTTGGCCTTTGCTTCGTTTGCTGGCATTGCGTCTGCTGTATCGAGACAAATGTCGCGGTGGGAACTAGGGATTTTGCCGTGGCTCCATTTGTTTGATTGTCGCGTCTGAACCCTGCTGGAGGAAGAACGCTGGAGTGATATCTCGTCTGCTGTATCGAGACGAACGTCGTAGTTGTCTCTAGGTTGCTGGTGAACCGTTGAGGTTTGGAACTAGGGATTTTGCCGTGGCTCCATTTGTTTGATGATGTCGCGTCTGCTGTGTCGAGACGAACGTTGGGGTGACATCTCGTCTGCTGTATCGAGACGAACGTCGTGGTGGAGCTGGGATTTTGCCGTTACTCCGCTTGTTTGATTGTCGCGTCTGAACCCTGCTGGAGGAAGAACGCTGGAGTGACATCTCGTCTGCTGTATCGAGACGAACGTCGTCGTTGTCTCTAGGTTGCTGACGAACCGTCGAGGTTTGGAACTAGGGATTTTGCCGTGGCTCCATTTGTTCGATGATGTTGCGCCTGCTGTGTCGAGACGAACGTCGAGGTGGTGACCACTCCGCACTGGTGTGAGACGATCTCTACTTGTCTTTCAGGCTTTATATGACTCGCCGTTAAGACTTTGAAGCTAGGAATTTGGCCTTCGCTTCATTTGCTTTTGTCACGTCCGAACCCTGCTGGAGGAAGAACGCTGGGGTGACATCTCGTCTGCTGTATCGAGACGAACGTCGCGGTTGTCTCTATGTTGCTGGTGAACCGTCGAGGTTTGGAACTAGGGATTTTGCCGTGGCTCCGTTTGTTTGATAATGTTGTGTCTGCTGTGTTGAGACGAACATTGCGGTGGAGCTGGGGTTTTGCCGTTGCTCCGCTTATTTGATGGCGTTGCGTCTGCCGTGTCGAGACGAACATCGCGGTGGAGCTGGGATTTTGCCGTTACTCCGCTTTGTTTCGACCATGGGGTCTTTTGTTGATGTTGTATCTGCATCCTGCTAGACTGGAACTCTGAAGAATTGGGGAATCTGTTCCCCTCCGAAAAGGACACTTACAAGGTCACCGTTCCTCCGTTGTTGACATTACGTCTGTTGTATCGGGACGATTGTCGAAATGAAGCTGGTTTCTAGGTTGTCTGTGAATCGTCGAGATTTGGCTTCGCTTTTTTACGGAGCCTGTTGGGAAGGTATGGTTCCCTCCTTCTTTGTGCCCATGAATTGTATACAGGGCTCGATGTGATCCCACCTGTAGGGCAAAAGTTTCATTCATTATTATTATTATTTTATATATATATATTATTGTTTTCTTTCCACGATGCTCTATCATTTCAGCTTTTATATCGCGAAGGTCGCGATTGCCCAATCATTTCGGCTATTTTTCGCGGTGCCCCATCATTTCGGCTATTTATTTTAATTTTACTCGCTGCTTTTTATTGCGAGTTGCCCAATCATTTCGGCTATTTTGTATGCATACGTTTTCTTTACTTGCTGCTTTTTATTGCAAGCTGCCCCATCATTTCGGCTATTTCGTATCCATGTGCGGCTTGCTGGCTTTTCACCGTAGACCTGAAATTAGACACCGATTTCGGCATCAGCATCGCTACAACTAGGATATTGCCAGGAGCGAATCATCATTTGCCTCTGTCGATGTCACAAAGGTGGCTTAGCGAACAGGGTTAAGGTCTTGTCGACTAAGGCTTTTGACTTCATGAGCCGTAGGGGTTTCACAAAGGTATTTCTCCCTACAAGTCGTGAGGATCTTGTAGGTGTATTTTCTCCTTGGGAATCGTGAGGATTCCTAGGTGTGTGTCCCTCTGTAAGTCATAAGGATCCTACAAGAGGGTTTTCTCCTTGTAAATCGAGAGGACCTACAAGGGTTGTTTATCATGTGTACATATCCCCAGTCACGGATGGGACTTGGTTAGGGAAATGTTTATTCGCGCCCGTGGATTGTATACAAAGGTCAGTGCTAAACCACTAGGGCAATATCGAAAGTTGTGAGGTTTGCTTAAGCACAGGTTTAGGTCTCTGTAACTTAAGACTTTCGAATCTTATGAGCCGTGAGGGTCCCATAAGAGAGTTCTCCTTACGAGTCGTGGGGATCTCGCAAGTGTATTTTCTCCTTAGGAATCGTAGGGATCCCTAAGTGTGCTGCTCCCTTGTGAGTCATAAGGATCTCACACGGGTGGTTTCTCCTTACAAGGTCGAGAGGACCTTGTAAGTATCCTTTAACGAGGTTGTGCCCTTTCGGGTTTTCACAAACACTCGCCGGTAGTCCTGCTGTTTTTACTCACGGAGCCCTTTCGGGTTTTCATCCGTGCCCTTTTTGCTTATGGACATACCCTTTTTTTTCTTTTTCTTTTTTTCTTTTTATTTTTATATATATATTTTTTTACGAGTTCGCGCCCTTTCGGGTTTTCACGAACACTCGCCGGTAGCCTTGCTGTTTTTACTCACGGAGCCCTTTCGGGTTTTCATCCGTGCCCCTTTTGCTTATGGACATACCGTTTATTATATATATATATATATTTTTTATATATTTTTTTGTGTCAGCCTAAGGATGCTGCGGTAGTAGTTTAAAGACGTTTCGGTCCGTCATTAGTTTAAGGACGTTTCGGTCCGTCGTTAGTTTAAGGACGTTGCGGTCCGATGTCGCCGTATTTGAAGCGAATCTCTAGTTTACTGACTTTTCAGTCGATGAGGCTTTCTCTATGACTGAGCATGATGCCCCCGGCGTATCCGTCTTTCTCAGAGCGTGCGGTTTGTTGGGGTAAAAATTTACACCCCGGTTGACCAAGTCAAAATCAAAGTCAACCCCAAGCCAAGTGGGCCCAAGCCCAGATCCAGTGGGCCCATGCCCGGGTCGAGCCCGAACATGAAGCGGCCGACCTCCCCCCATGCCAAGATAAAAATTTTGTAATAAATAATTTTGTTGTATTTCTTTTATTTTATTTTTGGATAAATGTAAGAAAAAATAGGCATAAAGCCAAATTTTTGTAAAGCCCATGGCTTATGTGCAAAAAGAAATAGCACATGAGCCATGGGATAGGCAAAATGCCATTTTGTGAAGCCCAAGGGGCTATGTGTAAAATGTATGGCCTATAAAGGCAAGGATAATGAAATATCCCAACAACTTTTTCTCTCTCCAAAAAAAAAAGTCTCAGAGCTGAGCTCTTTCTTCCATCTTCAAAGTTCCAAAACCTTCTTCTTTCTCTTGAATTAAATCAAGAGTTTTACTCTTCCTTTTTCAAAACAAATTAGTTTTTCACCACAAAACCCACAAAGGGGAACTTGGATCTATCATTAGATCTCAAAAAGGAGAGATTTTGAGATTTCACATCTCTTGATCTTCAAGATCCAGCAAGCAACAGGAGGAAGAAGAAGAACCCCTTTCATTAACCCCAAAACACATTCAGGAGTCCAACTCCTCTCTGATTTCTCTTTTGAGAAATCCCTTTTTAGGCTAAAAACCCTATTTTCCTCACCAGCGCGCTAGCGCTCGAGCAATTTGCGCCCACGTGCCGACACGTGGCGCGCGCGCTCGCGCTGCGCAAGGCGCCCACGTGCCGACACGTGGCGCGCGCGCGCTCGCGCTGCGCAAGGCGCCCTCGTGCCGACACGTGGCGCGTGCGCTCGCGCTGCGCAAGGCACCCACGTGCCGACACGTGGCGCGCGCGCTCGCGCTGCGCAAGGCGCCCTCGTGCCGACACGTGGCGCGCGCGCTCGCGCTCGAGCGCCCAAGGTGCTGCCCCACGCATCCTTTGGATGTCTTTTCCCCTCTTTTTTATGTACATACATATATATAGACATATGTATACAAATGTACACATGCACATACTCCACGACACTGTCCCTGTTAGAAAAAATTTCTAACGGGGCGCTGCCCCGCACCCCGCAAGGGGGCTGCTAGCCCCCTTGACCCCCAGCCCGCTATCCGGGTAGCGGGACCCCCGTAAAAACTCTGCGTGGCTCCCGATATATCCAAAACCCCCCTTTCAAAACAGAACACACGCACACTGCACATTAGGTTCGCATGACCAGTTTGACCCGTCAATCGGAGGTTGCCTCGCCCCAAAGGCGGGGGGTAATTAACGGCAGCTTAGTCCGCAGCTGCCGGAGATTCGGATCCCCACAATCATTAAACCCCGGCCTACCCTAGGCAGGGGGAATCTGTAGTACGCCTGACAAGCGCGCGCGTATTCCCATCTCAATGGGGTGACGAAAAACACCCTACACGGTTGTGGCGGGTTCACCTTCCAGTTTTCGGAGAGCGCGAACTTGCCCTGTAGGTATTGGTCTTCAACCCAGTTTTTGAAGACGTAGCAATTCTCGATCAGGTAACCTACTATTTGGTGGTAAGGGCAATAATTAGAACTGTTGACATCATCCAGTTGTAGTTGGTGTTTCGGCTCCGGTAGAGTGATAAGCTTGTTATGCACTGCCACTTCGAACAGCCTCCTTGTTTCATCCTGGGGAAATGAGTAAGGACGTCTTAGCCTTTCCTCGAGGGATATGCGTGGACGCACATTGTTTTGACGAACAATTGGTCTAGGGCCACTCGACTATTGTCGAGTGTTGGCGACGAAGATCATTTTCCCCTTTCCTTTATCCTTTTTGCTCGATCCTTTGTTTGCGGGGCCAAGATTTTTTTCGAGTAGCGGGCGATTGTACGGCTGAATGTTCTCGCAACTCCTTAATTCTTTCATTTTTGAAATGGATTCCTTGAGGAGAGGGTTGAGGGCAACTTCTTCGTCAGAGTCGCTTCCAAAGGTGATAATTTGCGATCCCTTGGAGTTGGCTATGTGACAGTCGTCGGCGGCTCTTTTGCGCTCATCTATCACATTTTTCCGATGTCTACGAGCTCCACATTTTGTCCTGTTGAAGTGTTGCTTTTGAGCAACATATCCTTGCCACCAACACTTAAAGGAGTCGCAGTCTTCGGTAGGATGTATGATCTTCTGATGATATAAGCAGAAGTTAGGATGTATCTCTACTCCATCGAGAGTATTCTCTTCAGAGGGCGGTAGCTTCATTCCTGCTGACAGGGCTTTAGCGAACCTTTTTTCCTCGTCTTGAATTTGTTTTTATCCGCAGCGGATGGCTTTTGATTTGATGGAAGTGCTTCGACTCTTTGGTCTAGTAGTCGGCGTTTGGCTCCTTCCAGTATAGCCATCTCACGCTCTTGATCGGCTTTAACTTTCAGACGAATCTCATTCAGGAAGGCATCGATCAACTCGTCTGATGGCCGCGGAATTTCCGGTTCAGGGTCCGCCCTCGGTTTCTCGGCGCAAGGAGCCTCTTTATCATCCGCCAATGAGTGAGAGATCACATGACAAGTTGCCCCCGGTGCGTCCGTTTTCTTTGGAGTATGCGGCTGTGGTGGGTTTACCTTCCACTTTTCAGACGGCGCAAACTTGCCTTGTAGGTACTGATCCTCGATCCATCCCTTGAAGACGAAACAATCCTCGATCGGGTGACTTACCGTTTAGTGGTAAGGGCAATAATCGGGATTATTGAGATCGCCTGGCTGTAACGGACGTTTTGGATTCGGCAGATTGATGAGTCTGTTGCGTACTGCCAGTTCGAACAGTCTTCTCGTTTTATTCTGAAGAAACGAATAAGGACGTCCTAGTCTCTCCTCAAGGGACGGGCGTGGATGCGCGTTATTTTGGCGAACGACCGGCTTTGAGTTGCTCGGATGCTGTTGAGCATTGGCGATGACGATCACTTTCCCTTTTCCTTTCTCATTTCGAGAGTCTGGTTTTGGAGGAGACGGCCCATGACCCATCTGGTCCATTTGGGCTAATTTGTCGATCAAGGCCTGGAAGGTGGTCGGCCTGAAGAACATCATGAATTGCGAGATGGTCGTTTGCGGCTCAAGAGTGCCGACGAACATGCCTACCGCAGGTGCCTCTCCTATGCGTTGTTCATATTTTGACCATAGGTTCCGCCATCGTGTTGCGTATTGGACCCATGTCTCGCCGGGCCTTATCCTGGCATTTATCAGTGCTGTTATCGGGGTGCGTTCACTAGCACTCGCGAATCTTTGCGTGAACAGTAGCTCCATCTCCGCAAATGTTTTGACAGAGTCATTAGCTGTTTCTGCTAAGCTGCCGACGAACTGGCGAAATAACAATTTATCATCGCCTCCAGTATTGCCGCATAAGGCCCTGAATTGAGCGACATGCTGATGTGGATTCCCTGTCCCTCTATATACGTGGAATTTAGGGATCGTATATCCCGGCGGGTAACTGATTTCGTCATACCAGCTTGGATAGGGTCGTCCGGGTCTAACAATTTGCGCGGCCGCTTCACTCGCCTGATGAGCTCGTATTTGATGAGCTATATAGTCATCCAGCGCGGCCTTGGAAATGGTTTCATCTTTGGCTGCTGAAAGAGCCGGCGGAGGATTAGATGTCTCTCTTCTATCATCTTCAACAATGATTGGAGGGTCATCAGCTGGAGGGTCCGGCTGTAACATCATCCCTACCATATCTTGGAAGAGGAGCGCCATCTGTTTTATGTTAGCCGCTTGCTCTGCGGCTTCTTTGTCCTTCTTTTCGAGGACTCTACGTAGGAAGTCAGCGTCAGTTTCTTGTTCGTGACGCTGTTCTGATGATGACTCCAAGCTTTCTTTTGGCCCAGTAAGTGCAGCCATTGCAGTCATCATTTCCTGAAACTTTTGTTGTTGCTCCTGGGCTTTCGTCATGGATCGGGTGAGCGGTCGGTGGCCCATAGAAGTACGGCTTTCCTCCTTTCCGGCAGTTATATAAATAGTGTGCACCACCATGCCCCCAGACTTGGGGCGTTTGTGTTCAGCGCTTTTACGGTTCGCCATGTTCACAGGGGATTTTTGCGGCCTCCTTTTTTGAGTGATTGGAGTTGAGGGGGTCGTTGTAGTGGGCACCCAAGTAGCTGCTGCTTTTTTTGGCTTGACAGAGTAGCCCTTCTCCTGCCGAACCTTCATCTTCTTCTGTCGGCGGAGGTAGTCTTGATCGATCACTGACTCTTGGACTTGTCGCCAGACTTTGTAAATTTTAGAGGACAGCCGTTGAGGGGGCTGCTCTAGTCTTTTCTCTGGAGTATTTTCTACAGGTGAAGGAGTTCGTTTCAGCACCGTATTAGGAGAGTTCCTGCGTACCGTATTTAGCAATTCAAAGTTGTTCCCGGTTGGAACAGCAACATCGATCCCCACCATCGGAGCTGGTGGCGTAAATTCAGAGGGGGAGTTGCCCCCAGCCTTTCTTATTCGACGCCAGTGGCGACGTCGAGCGTGTCTTGCGGATGGAGTCACCTCCGTTGTTGGATAAGCTTTTTCATGCCCCCTGCTCTGGGTAGGGGAAGCAGCTTTGAGTACCTCGCCTGGAGCAGCAACCGGAATGGCCAGCCTTGTAAAAACTGACTTCTCGGAAGGAGGAGCCTTTCCAATGATTTCGTCCGTTTGAGTCGGGATGGCTATCCGCTTTGGGATGGCAGCTTCGGGTATCGCAGGTTTGCGGACGTTCTGGCCCAGTCTGTTGAAAACTGAGGTATTGAAACTGGGCGACCCGTTGAGAGGGGTCGCGGCAGTGGCAAGCTGATCAAAGACCGACTTCTTTAGGGCTTCTTGCAACGTCATTGTGGCATTGAAGCTCAACGGTGGGAGCATGGTCCCGAAGAATAATCCAGTGGTGGCCTGAGTTACTTGCTCCACTGGCATCTTGAAAAGGGAGGCCGCTTGGGGCCCATAAGTCACCCCTCCAGCGAGGACGGAGCGAGAGTTGCAGTTGCAGGCAGTGCACTTTGAAGCCATTGATCTTCAGTTCTCTGCACGGAGCAAGACACCCAATCTTAGTACCTCGAATCCACAGGCAACCACAACAAACCGCGATTTGTTCGCGAACACGACACACAAAGTGTGGAGTGGAAAGAGGAAAAGGTCCCACCGGGCGTGCCAGAATCTGTTCCCCTCCGAATGGCGGCCGACGACGTGAGGACGTCTTGCCTGAGATTCGGGGCAGATGCTATTTGGTTTTATCCGTCTACCTCTCCGGAGATGCCAAGTTGACTTATGGCACCGTGTATCGGAGGTTTAGACGGATGCAGCCGATGTAGCAGACTTTATCAGATTCCCCCTCGCTAGAGGGGTTTTTGATTGTGGGGACGCTCTTCCCTGCAGGCGCAAGCCCCTGCAGTTAATTACGCTACCGCATCGCGGTAACCACTTTCTCCTTCTCCAGAATTTCACTTCGTGTCGTGTGTGTTTTGTTTTGTTTGTAGTTGCCCATGGATTGTATACGGAGATTATTTATTTCGTCGCCCGTAGGACGTGGATTAGTCCAAATCCGTACTTTCTTAGATTTGGGTTTGGGGTTTTAGTTTAAGGATACGTTAGCCATATTTGAGGCTAAGATCAACTTAAACGTTCGTTAAGGATACATTATTCTGGTTTGAGACTAGGATCAACTTAACGGAAAGAGCATTTAGGGGCTCTATCGTTCCAGTTTAGGGACGTAGTGGTCCATTTTATTTATGGTCGTCGGGACCCGTCACCTCTCTGACGTCGTTGAAGAATTACAACGATAGGTGTCAGAGGAGTTCGGAGGTGTACCCTTGAACCAAAATTGATTGGGGGTTTTATAGTCCAATTTAGGACTAAAGTCTGTTTGAATGTTTAAGGATACGTTAGCCATATTTGAGGCTAAGATCAACTTAAATGGGATCGTTTAGATCCGACAAAAGAGCATTTGGGAGCTCTATTGTTCCAGTTTAGGGACGTAGTGGTCCATAGGTAGTTTAGGGACATTGCGGTTCATATCCCAGTTTAGGGACATGGTGGTTCGTATTCCAGTTTAGGGACATGGTGGTCCGTATTCTAGTTTAGGGACATGGTGGTCCATTGCATGTATGGTCGTCGGGACCCGTCACCTCTCTGACGACGTTGAAGGATTACAACGACAGGTGTCAGAGGAGTTCAGAGATGTACCCTTGAACCGGATGTAAATTGATTTAGGAGAGCAGCCGTGCTCAGTCAATTTAATTTGAGGACTTACAGCCATAATTGGGCTAAGTCCAGTTTAGAAATGTTTAACATCTTATTTGTCTTTGGCCTATTAGGCCTGTGCTATGGCTTTGCCCTTGTTTAATAATGCACTGCATTTCTTATTTTGTTTGGGCTCTGCCCTTTTATAAATGATGCAGAGCATCAATTTTATTTCGGCTCTGCCCCTTTTATTGCATTGCAATTTATTTCGGCCTATTAGGCCTTTTTGACTTGGGCCTGGCCCCTTCAGTAAACAATGCAGTGCATTTGTCAGGCGCTTTGCGCCAACCAAAGAGCGCAAGCGCTTGTGGTGAAGACACGTGTCATGCAAGCGCAGTGCGCTGCGCTTGCGCTGCTGACACGCGGCGCGCTGTGGTGAGTTGCGCCAGTTTCAGAGAGCAAGGCTCTATTTCAAAAGCGCATAGCGCAAATGGTTCAGATGTTGACACGTGGCGCTATCTGGTGGCTTGCGCCAACCCAGGAGCGCAACAGCGCAGTTCTGCAAGTGCAAGGCACTGTTAACTTGAGAATCTTTTAGATTCAGAACCAATGGTTCATAAAAGAAGTGCAAAGCACTGTTTGTTTTCTTGATCTAATTTAGATCAAAGAAAACAAGTTCTTCTTGTTCTTCTTAGGGAATCAATGGTTCATAGAAAAGTGCAAAGCACTTATTATTATTTATTTATATATTTTTTTTATTGGAGATCCTTGATCTTGTTCTCAGATCAATGATCTGTTCATAAGAGAATTTTCTCTTTTTCCTAAAGGTTTTTACCTTTTTGGTTCTTGAGGAATTCTCTCCAATTCTTCAGAGTTCTTTCTGTTTGAAGTTTTTAATTTCTCACAAAAAATGTTGATGCCTTTGAATTGAGGTCTAGGGTCCTTTTTATAGTGCCCATAAATTAGTTAAAGAGATCTTTCTCTGAGTGATTTGGGGAATTTTCCCCACCGTTGGATCTTTGATCCAAGAGCTTCTGTTTTACAGAAGAAAATCTTCTTGTTTTAACAAGAACAGAAAGATTTCTTTAAAATCTTAATTCTGTTTGGCGCAAATGCCCCAGCGCGTGACACGTGTTACGCAGCGCACAGCGCAGCGCAACTGCGCTAGCGCATCTGGACTGACACGTGTCGCGCAGCGCAGCGCAACTGCGCTGACACGTGTCGCGCAGCGCAACTGCGCTAGCGCATCTGTGCTGACACGTGTCGCGCAGCGCAGTGCTTGCGCAACTGAAGCGTTGCTTCCTCTTGTTTTTTAATAGAGCTTTGCTCTGATTGGGCGCGCTGCCTCGGGCGCTGCGCTGACGTATCAGCACCCGACACATGGCGCGTTGCGCTCAGGATTTGAAGCGTTGCTTCAAAATTTGAATTTTGAATTTCAACAAAGCAAAGCTCTGATTGGGAGAAACAGTCCAACTTCAGAGAAAACTTATGCAATTTTCCCTGATCGACAAACTCGTTCCGCCTCAGGACCAATTCTCCGGTCTTGAAGGCATGATGCTTGACCCGAGCGTTGTAGTAGCGGGCAGTCCGTCGTTGGTAAGCGCAGCTCTGATCTGTTCCCGGTCCCGCTTCTCCAGCAAGACGTCCAAGATATTCCGGAGGCTGAGATGTTTGCTTCATCATCGAAATGCTCGACCCTGTAACTGGGCAGCCCGATTTCTACTGGGACCATCGCCTCGATACCGTAGCAGAGGCTGAAGGGGGTCTCTCCAGTGGGGGTCTTCTTCGATGTGCGCAAGGCCCATAAGACCCGAGGTAATTCATCGACCCAACTGCCATGTCGTCCTTCCAGGGGAGCACGAAGTCCTCGAATGACATTGTAGGGTGTTTTTCGTCACCCCATTGAGATGGGAATACGCGCGCGCTTGTCAGGCGTACTACAGATTCCCCCTGTCTAGGGTAGGCGAGGGTTTATTGATTGTGGGGATCCGAATCTCCGGCAGCCGCGGACTAAGCTGTCGTTAATTACCCCTCGCCTTTGGAGCGAAGGAACCTTCGATTGACGGGTTAAACCGGTCATGCGAACTCAATGTGCAGTGTGCGTGTGCTGTGTTTTGAAATGGGTTTTGGATATATCGGAGGCCTCGCAGAGTTTTTACAGGGTTCACGCTACCCGGATAGCGGGCTGGGGTCAAGGGGGCTAGCAGCCCCTTTGCGGGGTGTGGGGCAGCCCCCCGTTAGAAATTTTTTCTAATGGGGGATGGTGTTTACTGTGGAGTGCATAAAAAAATATGGGGGCAGGAGCGTCTTAAAGACGCGTGCGTGGCACATGGGCGCATAGTGCCCACGGGCACATGTCTGGCGCGTGAGCGCTTGGCGCCCGCTGGTCACATGCGCAGCACGTGGGCGCTGGGCGCCCGCGGGTCACGTGGGGCGCTGAGCGGGTCGCGTGGGGCACACGTGGATGCTATAGTGCCCGCGGGTCATATGCCTTGCACGCGACCGCGGGGTGTGCGCGCACATGGGCGCTTTAGTGTCCGCGGGTCACGTGTGCGCATGTGGGCGCTTTAGTGCCCAGGGTTACGTGCGCTGCACGTGACCATTAGGCGATTTAGCGTCCGCGGGTCACGTGCCATGCACGTGACAGCTGGGCGCTCGCGGGTTACGTGCGCGGCACGCGACCACGGGAAACACCAGCGGAAAGGGGCTTAGCCTCTAGGTTGGGGAGTTGAACTCCCAAGGGGTTTTGGAGTTGAACTCCTAACGAAAATTTAATTTATGGAGTTAAAACTCCAACAGATCTAGAAAGGAGTTAAACTCCTAGAAATCTTTGGCTTTTCTTTTGAGCCTTGGATCCTCCCAACGTGGGGTTTTTGGAGATGTGTCTCCTTCTTCTCCCTCTCGGTTGGCCGGCTCTTGGAGGAAAAGGGAATGAGATTCAAAATCTCCCCTTTCAAAGATTTGATGGGAGATCCGAGCCCCCCTTTGTGGATTTTGTGGTGGAAAAACTACTTCTTTTTAAGAAAGGAAGAGTTAAACTCTTGATTTAATTCAAAAAGAGGAAGAAGGTTTTAGACCCTTGAGAAAGGGGGATGAGGCACAAACCTTGGAATTTTTGGGGAGAATGAATTGTGTCTTCTTTATTCATCATCATGTTACCTTATATAGGCTTACACATTTACATATAGCCCCTTGGGCTTTACAAAATGGCATTTTTCCCATCCCATGCCTCATGTGCTCATTTCTTTTGCACATAAGCCATGGGCTTTACAAAAATTTGGATTTATGCCCATTTTGCTTACATTCATGCATAAAAGATTACATCAAAATTATTTATTACATGATTTTTATTTTGGCATGGAGGGAGGACTGGCTGCTTCATGTTCGGACTCGACTTGGGCATGGGCCCACTTGATCTGGGCTTAGGCCCACTTGGCTTGGAGTTGACCTTGACTTTGACTTAGTCAACCGGGGTGCAATTTTTGACCCCAACAGACGTCCATGTTAGCGACCCGGCTTGCCCGTTGCACTGGGGGTGCGCGACTGCGGCGAACTTCATTAGTATATGGTATTCGCTGCAGAATTCTTTTCGTTTCCGAAATTCGTCCTGTGGTTGGTGATGATACACCTCGGGACCCCGAACCGGAATATTACGTTGTTATGCAGGAACTTGATGGTCGTGGTAGCGTCCGATTTTCTGATGGGGACGGCCTCGATCCATTTCGTAAAGTAGTCCACCGCGATGAGGATGTATTTGTGCTCGCCCGTACCTGTAGGGAGTTGGCCTATCATGTCCATACCCCTACTGGGCAAACGACCATGGAGAGGTCAGGGTAATCAGCTCGGTAGCCGGAAGGCGGGGTATGCTGTCGTGGAGTTGGCAACTCTTGCACCTTCTGACGAGCTTCTGAGCATCATGATAGATGGTCGGCCAGTAGCACCCTTGGAGGATCGTCTTCTGGACTAAGATGCGGGCCTCTTGATGTGCTCCGCCGACCCCTTCATGGACCTCACGGAGGACATAGTCGGCTTTATGGGAGTCAACGCACCGAAGCAGGGGTTGAGTGAAAGATTTCTTGTAGAGGTTCCCATTGCTCCAGACGAAATGGCGGGATTTGTCACGGAGGCCCGCGATCTCCGGGGAGCGTACCCTCCTTCAGGAATTCCACGATGGGCTTCCTCCAATCTTGGTCCTCTTCCCGGGCCGTGTAAACTTGGAGTGATGTCACTCTGTCTTCCACGCTGGGCCGTGGCAAGATCTCGAAGAGGATATTTCTCTTGCTGTTGGCCGTGTAGGAGGAAGCTAGCTTGCTTAGGACGTCGGCCTGGGCGTTTAGGTGCCGGGGGATCTGCTCCACTTGAACTTCGTCGAAGTCCTTTCGCAGCCTTCTTACCTCGGCTAAGTACTTCACCATCAGGGACTCCCGTGCTTCGAAATGGCCGGTCACTTGGCTGACGACTAGAGCGGAGTCGCTACGGATTCGGATCGTCTTCAGCCCCACTCCGTAGGCGATCTGCAGTCCAGCGAGCAAAGCCTCGTACTCTGCTGCGTTGTTTGAGGCTTTGAACCCGAGCTTCAAAGAATACTCCATCTCTGCCTCATTCGGGCCTCGAATGATGAGGCCGGCACCACAGCCTTCCTCGGTTGATGACCCGTCGACGTAAAGGATCCAGTCGAGGACGGAGTCGGACCTCTCTTCAATCGAGGGTTGAGATCCGGGGGCCGGCACGGACACTGCCTCCTTGTTAGGGATAGTGCATTCGACGATAAAATTGGCCAGGGCTTGTGCCTTGATAGTTTGCCTCGGGCGGTATTTGATGTCGAATTGGGACAACTCCCACCTCCACTTCTCCAGATGACCAGAAGACTCGGGGGAGGCGAGGATAGCCCCTAAAGGGCGTTCGGTGAGGACAAGGATGGTGTGCGCCTGGAAATAGTGTCGTAGTTTCCTCGAGGCCGCGGTGAGTGCCAAGACAATCTTCTCTATGGCCGGGTATCTTGTTTCTGCGTCCTTGAAGATGTGGCTTACATAGTAGACCGACTTCTGGACTCTCTCGACCTCTTAGACGAGCACCGAACTTGCGGATTGATCGGACACCACCAGATATTGCGATAGCTCATCTCCTTCAACTGGCCGGATGAGTAGTGGGAGAGTCGCCAGGTGCACTTTCAATTGCTCGAAGGCGATCTGACACTCTTCTGACCATTCAAACCTTAAGATCATCCTCAGAGCTTTGAAGAACGGGAGGCACTTTTCCCCGGATCTTGACATGAAACGACTCAGAGCGGCTACCCGCCCCATGAGCCGCATGATTTCGACATTGGTCTTGGGCGCTGCCAAGTTGAGGATGGCACTAATTTTCTCCAGGTTAGCCTCGATTCCTAGGTGGGTGACCATGAACCTAAGGAACTTTCCACTAGTGACCCCGAACGCGCACTTGGCGGGGTTCAGTTTCATTTTGTATTTGCGGAGGACGTCGAAAGCCTCACCCGGATCTTTGGCGTGCCGATCTGATGAGGTCGATTTGACGAGCATGTTGTCGACGTACACCTCCATGTTCCTGCCGATCTGAGGCTTGAACATCCTGTTGACTAAGCGTTGGTACGTAGCCCCGGCGTTTTTGAGGCCGAAGGGCATCACTTTATAGCAGTATACCCCCCGGTCCATTGTGAATGCGGTGAGCTCTTCGTCCGCCGGATTCATACAGATCTGATTGTAGCTGGAGAAGGCGTCCATAAAGCTGAGTAGCTCATGGCCTGCCGAACTGTCGACGAGCTGATCTATCCGAGGGAAGGGATAGTTGTCTTTCGGGCAGGCCTTGTTGAGGTCGGTGAAGTCGACGCACATGCGCCACTTCCCGCTTGCCTTTTTAACCATGACCACGTTCGCCAACCATTCCGAGTAAGCCACGTTCCGAATGAAGTTGGCCGCGAGCAGCCTGTCGTCCTCGATCGCTCTTTGCTTGATCGGGGTGAAGCTTCGTTCTTCTGCCTGACGGGTCGGACCGTCGGGTCGACCCCGAGTTTATGTGATATTATTTTGGGGTCGATCCCGAGCACGTCGGCGGGCGCCCAGGAGAACACGTCTGAGTTTCCTCTGAGGAAGTGGACCATGTCATCGCGCCAAGCCCCCGTTAAGAGTGACCCGATTTGGACGGTTCGTTCATTGTCCCCTTCGATGAGGGGGACCTCTGTTAGAGGCTCCATCGGGGCTCATCGGATCTCTTTATGCTCGTCCCGAGTATCCAAAGATCCCCTGAATTCATCTGTGCTCTCAAGATCATCGTTTCTCTCCTCGGGCATCGGTGTTGCTGTGAAGCAAATCTTCACGGCTTGCTGGTTCCCGTAAGCCCAACCTATCTCGCCTTGGTCGAGGGGAAACTTGATTGCTAGGTGGTAGATCGATATCTGGGCCCGGAGGAAATTCAGCGTTGGGCATCCCAGGTGGATATTATAAGCCGATGGAATTCCGTCGACGATGAACTCCACAGGCACGGTACGCGTACGGTCTATCTCCCCGATGTTAAGCAGGAGGGTGACCACCCCTTCTGCCGGGATGGAGTGGTTGGTGAACCTCGACAGGATGTAGGCGGTTGGCCTCAGGTCCGACGGGGTAAGTCCCATACGTAGGGAGCAGTCGTAGAAGAGGATGTCTGCCGAGCTTCCCGAGTTGACCAATATCCTTTGCACTTCGTAATGGTGGACTCGTGCAGTGATTACCAGAAGGTCGTTGTGAGGCAGGGATATCCCGTGGAGGTCCTCGTCGGTAAAGATGATGGGCTCAGCTGCTTTGACCTTCTTCCTGGGTTAGCTACTAGTCTCTTCGACCGGCAAGGGGCGTCGTGTCTCGTCAGCCCCAGGCGCACCCCCCGCTGATACGACTATGATTTGGCCGATTGTTAACTCGCCGGGAGGGGTGGTTCTCTTGTTCTCGGTCGGCTTGTCGCTTGTCCCGCAAGTATCTTGCCAGGTGCCCCGAGTGGATTAACTCCTCGATGTAGTCTCAGAGCTGTTTGCAGTTCTCGGTGTGGTGTCCCTGCGACCTGTGGAAAGCGCAATAGGGGCCTCGTATCTGTTTGGCCGCCTTATGGTTGACCGGGGGAAGTTTGAAGAATATCTCGCCCTTCGCCTCCTCCAACAACTCTGTCTGGGAGATGTTGAGCGGGGTATACTCCTGGAACTTTGGGGAGAACTTTGGGGAGTAGGGCTTTGGCCGCTCAATCTTCTTTTTATCCTCTCATGCCCTCTTCTTCTGATCGGTCTGGTCTGTCCGAGGTAGGTTCGCGTTCACCTCGGACTCGAACTGGATCTCTCGTTCAGTCCAGGCTTTGACCTCGGCCATGGTCTTAGGTTGCGCCAATGCAAAGGAGCGGAGCCACTCCTTGTGCCTAAGACCTGACCTATGGGCCTTGATGACCGTCTCGTCCCGATACTCTGGGACCTCAAAAAGAGCGTTGTAGAAGCGGGTGACGTATCCTTTGAAAAATTCCTTGTCCTCGCTCTTTATAGTGAAAATATGCTTGACGGTCCGCTTCTGCCGTCTGTTCCCGGCGAAATGGCCGAGGAACTGGGTGGCCAGTTCATCGAAGGTAGAGATTGAGCGTTGCGTGAGTCCTCGGAACCAGTCTCGTCCAGAACGGATGAGAGTGGCGGGGAATGCCCGGCATTGTGCGTCGGAGTGGTCCTGGAAGCTCATCCCTGCTGTGAACGCGTCCAAGTTGTCTTTCGGATCGGACTTTCCGTCGAAGAGGGATACCTTCGGGGGCTTGTTCCTGAAGGAGACGTGGACAGCGAGCAACTCTTCGGTGAGGAGCCTCGTAAGCGAGTCGGCGGCGTATCTAGCCCCGTCGCTTGAAGGACGACTCTTCCGATGTATGCCGTCGATTTTCTTTTCGAGGGCGTCGAATCGGTCGTGGTATCCCGAAGATTCAACATACTCGGATCGGCCCCTGCTGCTGGCGACCTGTGCCTGGCTGCGGTTCCTATTCCGTTCTATGAGGTTCCTCGGGTCCCTTGGCGAGGTCGTCCTCGAGCTGCCGTGGTGAGTCCCGTCCGTGCGAACCTGTAGAGGGAGAGGGCGCCGGCCATGCCTGGGAGCAGGCGAGCTGACCGATACCTCCTCGGGAGGGGCAGGAGCGCGATGGGCTTCGGGACGGGGCGCTCTTTCATATGACCTCGGCGTCGAGCTGTGAGGTGCCCACCGGATCATCGAATTGGTTGCCATGGAGGATCTGTGGCCGCCGGAGACAGCGTGGCGGTGCTCGGATACGCCGACGCGGACAGTGTCTTCTCTCCCTATTGCCGCTCCTGAGGTGGGGGAGCGACGACTTGGGGAGCTTATTCCGCCGTTTGGACACGGACAAGGACATCTACGACGGACGCGAGCCGATCTATCCGCGCAGACAGTGTGTGAATGGCGTTCGGGGGAGGAGGGGATCCACCCGCATCTCCGTTGTGGGGAGGACGGTGTTCACACCATAATATTGTATTATTATATTCCCCATTCTTATTCTTTTTATAAATAAACAGGTGCTTTTGACGCATGTCTGCTACATATTACAGGTTACAGGTTCTTGGACAGAAAATAGTGAAAACGATGAAAAGACGATGCAAAAGCGGACTTTGACCAACAAACAGAAGACTCTTGATCAAGCCTACATCAAAGATAAAATTCACAAAGTACAAGGCAATGCAAGGTCTAAGATTACAAAGCGAACGGTTAAAAATCCACCGCAATTATTCACTGGAAATCTGGAAGAAACATAGAAGCTATTTTAATAAAAGAACCAAATAATAAGGAAGCCCAAAGACAGAAGAGCCCACAAAGGAAATTTCAAGGCCTAATACTTCCTTTTAAAAAGACAGAGACATAAAATTTTACCAAAACTTGAAGTCTACTTTGACTAGGTCTTCCTAAGGATATTTTGGTAAATGTAGACATGCAAATCAATTGTAACCTAGGGTTTCCTATTCTCTATAAATAGGAACTCTACTCATTGTAATTTCTTATGCCTCCTTTTAATAATAAATTTTAGAATTCTTTTGGAGAGCATCGGTGTTTCTTTTCAATTCATGAATTCAGATCCGACAACCCTGCGTTGATGATTGGAGAGATGCATCTGTAAGTAGATTTAATTCCTTGCTCTAGTTTGGATTTCAATTCTTGCCCTAGGTAATTTTTATTCTCTGCCCTAGATAAATGTTCTTCAATTCCCTAATGAGTGAGTAGTTTCCTCGCTTGTTAGGATTAGGAATGGGGAAGGATTTGAGAGACGAAGATCTCTCATCTCTTTTCTTTGCCAATCTTTTATGAAAATTAGAACTCCATGCATACCTTCTTATTCCGCTCCCTACGGCACTCTACCCTCGAGGTAATGGTGATTCCGTAGTCTAAAGGCCCGGATTTTAAGGTTTTCCATGGAGGTTAGGGTAAAGATTAAGAAAGGAAGGACAAGGATCTAGAGGAAGAATCAATCTTCCCAATCATCCTAATCCCCTTTGTTAAGATTTACCATAACACTAATATGATATCTTTAATTAAAGGCAATGGAAAGAGAAGTAGATCTTTGTTTACCAAATTTTCCCTAAACCTAATCCTAGCAAGTTTCTAATCCTAGTATCATACAACTTCAATTTTTAGATTTAATAATCAATCCGAACACCCTTCGGAATTAACTCGTTAGCGCGATTAGGAAATTCACAACATCCCTGTGGACCGACCCGTACTCACCGGCTAGCTGCAAAGCGACGCCGTTCTTGATTGCGGTTACAAATATTTTTGATCTATCTTTTAGAAAGCGCGAGCACGCTAAATCACTTAAATCAAATGGCGCCGTTGCCGGGGATCGAACCCGAGTCACCCGCGTGACAGGCGGGAATACTCACCACTATACTACAACGACCAAAATTCAACGACCAATACGCGTCGGAACCGCCGCGCCAGCCACCTTCTGGCCGCGGACCCGCCGCGGCCTGATCGATTCAGGGCTTAAAAAAAAGGCAGAAGCGCGATAAAAAAAAAACAGTTCTGCCACTGCAAATTTCTGTGAGTTTTCTCTCTCCTCCTCTGCAAATCTTGATATATCTTCTGTAAATTTGCCTGCAGGATTTCTTTACGCTCAAAAATATTTTCCCTTCCAAATAACGATCTTGTGCAGGATTTTTGCGCCCCGCTTGAAATAAAATTGATTGCAAGCAATATTTTGCTGTTGTATATCTTTTCTCTAAAATCTTTTTTGTTGCATATCTTTTCTTGAATATCTCTTTGCAACAATTTTTTCCAAATAAATATTCTTTGTGATATGCTTAAAATAATAACTGATTTCAAGTAATATTTTTTTGGTTGCATATCTTTAATTAAAAAATCTTTTTGCAACAATTTTCAAACAAAGAGAAAAAGAAGAAAAAAAAGAGGGGAAATTTTTATAAAAACTTGCAAAAAAAAAAAAAACTTTGCCGCAAATAAATCCTCACCACCATAAACCTTCTTTCTTTTCACCCTTTCTTACAACATGGGTACCCCACATAAAAAATCTCTTGCCGAACTTTGGTATCCCGAACCTAATTTTGCGTCGTACGTCAATTTGTTCGGTTAATTTAAAGACGATCCTTCTTTGCCTAAAATATATTTGAAAGATCAAATAGAGGCGTCTAGGAGAAACAGTTTGACTTTTCAACCCATTTTGTGTCAACCAAGTCAACCTTCACTACTTCCATATGTTGATACCACTTTTTCAAGTCCTGCTGTCACTCCTAAGCCGATGTCCATTGCTGAGCATATTGCTCAATCTCGCAGTCGATCTTTCACCCCTCTGCACTCATCCAGTTCTAGGGATCAACACAACTATTCACCTTTTTATCCATATGTTGATCCTACCCCTGCCCAATCACCCACTTCCTACCAGTCCTATCCGACTTTTCCACCGTCACTAGACACTGCTTCTACACAGCCTTTTGGGAGTTTCACATATCCAAACAATTTCGAATCTTTTGCCAAAACCCCCTTACCACCAAAGTCTAGTTTGGAAGAGGCGTTGGAAGCGTATATCACAGCAACAAACAAAATGGTTAGGAATGTGGAAGCGTCCGTGGCCGCCCTTATGCAACCTAGTGAACCGGTAGCTAGTCTCCAACTAGCTCCAAATTTTTCAATGTATGAGGAGGTGGTTGGACAGAATGAGAATGTGAGAGGATTTCCAAATCAAACCTACCCTTACCCAATTGAAGCCCACAACTCCAGTTTTCCATCAAATGTCCTCAATGATTCACAAGTTCAAAATAAAAACGAGTTGTGTAATTTTGTAGTGTTTGATTTGCCAAATTGTGAGTAACCCCTTTCGAGTGAAACCGCACCTAATCCTTTCGATCTTTACACCTCCACTCTAGAACCTAAATCGATAGATATCCATGCTTTTGATGAGGTGTCTAAAGAAATTGATTTTCACTTGATTGAGGATATAGACGCCGGGAATATTTCGGATGATGAACCTGTCGATTTGCTTGAAATTTTATGTTCAAATCATCATCCCGAGTTATTAAATGTTTCTCCCGAATCTCATATGCGTCTAGATTTTGATGATAATGGTATGGATGAGTTGAATATTGAGGATAGTATTGAGGAGAGTCTTGAGGATAATACTGAGGTTGAATCATTTTTGTTTGATGTGTCTGATTTTCCAATTCATCCTCCTGAACCTTTGACTGTTATATCACCCTCCCTCCTTCCCATCGTTCCGACCCCGCTTGAAGACTGTGAGCTTGAAACCTTTTCCTTTGAATCTGACACAATTCTCACAGATGATGACACCTACGAGTGTTTTACTTTTTCGGACGATGTTGATGACTCACCGTCCGAGTTTGAGTCCTTTACATTTTCAGATGAGCCATCAGACTCGGTTGATTATAGTAGTTTCGAACCATTAATGGAATCTTTCAAGTTCGAAACAGTTTACTATGGTGAGAAAGATACTATCCCTAATTCATTCCCTTTCGTCTTTCCCATTGTTCCGACCGAACAAATGACCGTTACGCTTTCATCTCCTATACCAAGTTCGGCGTACCCATGTTTTCTTGCGAATCTTGAGGGATTTGATCCCATTTCTCGACAAGTAGATAGGTTAGCGCAATCGCTTATAACATATCGGTCATCACATATTGCGCTAATTTATTCACTCAATTTACACCCTCAAGATCGTACTCGACTTCCTTCTTCTTTCCGCCCTTCTTTCCCCCCACCGAGACCATATTCTACCATTCTTCTTTCCACACGGTTTCGCGTGTTTCTCATTTTCTTGCACCAATTATACCATTACCATGATAAGATTTTTGAATGGTTGGTGCTAACCTTTGGCTTGTGTAAGGCCAAGCTTAAGTTTGGGGGAACCTTTGTATATATGTATATTTTTTTTTTCTTTTTCTATAAAAAAAATTCAAAACATTAAAAAATGAAAAAAAATTATAAATAAATAAACAGGGGAGTGCCGGCATTTTGACCCTCTTGGTTTAGCATGACAGTGAGGACATTGTTAAGTTCAAGTTTGGGGGTATGCTCGGTACGTCTTCTTCCTTCGCATTCATTTGTACATATTTTTTTTGCATTTGCATACTTATTTGAAAACCCGTAAAAATTTGAAAAATTTCAAAAATTATAAAAATTAATGTATTCAATTTTGGCTAATTGACTTGAGTTTGACAAATAGGTCAACTGGCTAGGAACAACTAGATCTTAGACTTAGTGAATTAAAAACCCTAAAGATAACCGTCCTTAAAGTTTAACGGTAGAAAGTATATGCCTTGTAGTTTATTTAGAAATAGGCAAATTTTGGGTTCACTTCTTGGGCTAAGTCAAAATGAGGGAAGAGTATTGATGTTCTTATTAGAGTATAAGTTTGAAAAATAGTTCCTAGCTTAAGTCTAGATTCTGAAAACGTATACCCTACAAAATGCACAATCACGCATCTTGAAACTTGGAATAGTAGAAGAGACCTTGAAATGCTCTTGTCTAAAGTCCTTAGTATGAAGAAAATAAAAGAAAAAAATGTGAATAAAGAATAAAAAAATGGACACTGGTTTTTGTGATTACTTAAGGCTGTAAAAATAGAAAAATATTTAGCGAGGGTGCTTCATCACCTAGTGCCTTAGACCAACTGGTTTGGGAGTCACTGCTAAAACCTTGGGTGTTGCAAGACTAGGAAGTACGCTTTAAAGTGCAAACGCATCTTGTAATCGGTTGTTGGTACCTCAAGAAGTATTAACAGTCGCATGAAGGATGTGTAAGCAAAATTCAATTAAAAATTCACCAACTAATTAGTACTTTGGACAACGGACGAGAGTACGATTGCTTGATTTGAATTTCCAAGTGTAGGGGTGATCTATACACACACGTAGGGGATATGTGATTGGAGTTTAGATGAGAGAAAGGAGTGAAGAATAGAACTTGTATCTTTAATAGAGTTGATAAAAATTCCTAAGTGGAGATGGAAACCCTAGAAGGAAAACTTAAGAAATGCCGAAAGCTAAGTAGGTCTACATAACATATATAATCTTAAGTTAAATAATGAGGAAGTGTGAAGAATATGGGTGGATAATTTGCGAGTCAAAAGGTAATAGAATTCCTTGTTAGAAAACCTAATTGGAGAATTAAAGTTAATGAGCCGAATTGATAGGATTTTGTGGGTAGTATCCGTTGAAAACCCTCAGGAGACAACACTCCTCCTACTAGGGACACCTAGAGGTTTAACGGCTTGTTGCACGAGCTCAGTGCAATCGTGTTTCCCTGCGAAAGTGCGGTTAGGTTTTTTGTAGAGAATAAAAATAAGTTTGCTCGAGGACGAGCAAAAGATAAGTTTGGGGGTATTTGTTCACACCATAATATTGTATTATTATATTCCCCATTCTTATTCTTTTTATAAATAAACAGGTGCTTTTGACGCATGTCTGCTACATATTACAGGTTACAGGTTCTTGGACAGAAAACAGTGAAAACGATGAAAAGACGATGCAAAAGTGGACTTTGACCAACAAACAGAAGACTCTTGATCAAGCCTACATCAAAGATAAAATTCACAAAGTACAAGGCAATGCAAGGTCTAAGATTACAAAGCGAACGGTTAAAAATCCACCGCAATTATTCACTGGAAATCTGGAAGAAACATAGAAGCTATTTTAATAAAAGAACCAAATAATAAGGAAGCCCAAAGACAGAAGAGCCCACAAAGGAAATTTCAAGGCCCAATACTTCCTTTTAAAAAGACAGAGACATAAAATTTTACCAAAGCTTGAAGTCTACTTTGACTAGGTCTTCCTAAGGATATTTTGGTAAATGTAGACATGCAAATCAATTGTAACCTAGGGTTTCCTATTCTCTATAAATAGGAACTCTACTCATTGTAATTTCTTATGCCTCCTTTTAATAATAAATTTTAGAATTCTTTTGGAGAGCATCGGTGTTTCTTTTCAATTCATGAATTCAGATCTGACAACCCTGCATTGATGATTGGAGAGATACATCTGTAAGTAGATTTAATTCCTTGCTCTAGTTTGGATTTCAATTCTTGCCCTAGGTAATTTTTATTCTCTGCCCTAGATAAATGTTCTTCAATTCCCTAATGAGTGAGTAGTTTCCTCGCTTGTTAGGGTTAGGAATGGGGAAGGATTTGAGAGACGAAGATCTCTCATCTCTTTTCTTTGCCAATCTTTTATGAAAATTAGAACTCCATGCATACCTTCTTATTCCGCTCCCTACGGCACTCTACCCTCGAGGTAACGGTGATTCCGTAGTCTAAAGGCCCGGATTTTAAGGTTTTCCATGGAGGTTAGGGTAAAGATTAAGAAAGGAAGGACAAGGATCTAGAGGAAGAATCAATCTTCCCAATCATCCTAATCCCCTTTGTTAAGATTTACCATAACACTAATATGATATCTTTAATTAAAGGCAATGGAAAGAGATGTAGATCTTTGTTTACCAAATTTTCCCTAAACCTAATCCTAGCAAGTTTCTAATCCTAGTATCATACAACTTCAATTTTTAGATTTAATAATCAATCCGAACACCCTTCGGAATTAACTCGTTAGCGCGATTAGGAAATTCACAACATCCCTGTGGACCGACCCGTACTCACCGGCTAGCTGCAAAGCGACGCCGTTCTTGATTGCGGTTACAAATATTTTTGATCTATCTTTTAGAAAGCGCGAGCACGCTAAATCACTTAAATCAGACGGCGGCTGGAGCTTGGATCGTCGCGATGATCACTCGCCATGAGTTCGGGATCGGAAGACCAACTTTCATTGAGTGGAATTTTTCGCTTCTCATAGATGGCGCCAACTGATAGAGGTCTGGATCTCCTTTAGATATTATCTTCCGTTGATCTGTAGCGAGCATTGATGGATGTCTGAGATTGGATCTGAGGGTTGCCTCTTGAAGCATGTGGATCTCAGCGGGCTTGATTTGGAATGAAATTGAGCTACCTGTAAGGAAGTCCTGGGGTGGTTGTACCACCGTGGACCCTTCGACGATCAAGTTAGTCGAGGTATTTTGGCAGAGTAGCGGCCTATTGGGTAAAAAATTGCCTTACCTGAGTCGTCTGAGAGAGGGGTTTATATAGTGGCAGTCATGGGCTGGCGGGTGCGAGATTCACGCTGGCCGTTACACTCCTGGCGTTACGCCTGCATGAAAGGCGGGATCCCCCATTAATGAAGAGATACACTCGTTAATGGGGGAACGCGATGGCGTGGAACGCGGGATCGTGGGCGGCGGATATCTCGCGTCTGCCGAGATTCGCGGAACCGTGGCAGAGACGCCTGTGACCGGTGCTGTTGGTCTGTCGGTGATACCGAGGAAGCTGAGCTCGGCGGGAGGCCTGGGAACGAGCGGGAGGCCGAGCAAGTTTGATTCTGTGATAGCTCGGAGGCGAGCTAGGTGGGTTGAGGAAGCTCAGCGTGCGGGAGGACTCGGAGGCGAGCTAATGGTTGTTTGTAAGACGAGCATGGGGGTGGGCTGGAAGGCCATTAAAGGTCGAGAACATTCTCGGGTCGAAGGCCCGGGGTATGCTTCCAATATACCGTTCTTGCTTCTTTCTCGTAAGCTTTGGGACACGTCATCTGCCACGTGTCATGATCTTGGGAGTTCCGAGAACCGAGCATCATCACTTACCATGTACATAAAATATAAAAATGTTGCATATTTCTCACCTTATATCTTTCATGGAATAATCCCTTTTTCTTCCTTTAAGTTTTGCCTACAAATCTATATCTTTTGTAGGGTCCTTTTTGTAAAGTAAAAAACTTTTTTAAACAACTAGTCCCAAGGACTAAATAGCAAATAGGCACAACATTTTCATTAAACGCACCACACAATCCCTTTATTACAATCTACGCCTCTCTTTTGGCGCCTACGAACTCACTCTCTTGGCCTTCTCCATTTCTAAGGTTTCACCCCCCTTCCCCCTACCATCAGTTCTCCAAATCACTCCCCTCAAGATTTTTTGAAATATTAATAATTTAAAAATTAATTATTAAAATAGGAGGGATAGATTTAAAATCATCACAATAGGGCGGTTTCGCCCCCCACCCCCACCCCCACCCCAGAATAGGGGGCGAGTTTCTAGAACCCGCCCCCTATACAGCTAGTATTAATGTCGTTGTCATGCACCTCCCGGACTGGGTGTTGCAACAATTTGATAGATCGCAACATATTCCTGTCCCGCCGCCTTCGCCTATGACAATAGAGGGAGACATGCGAGGAGGAAAGACGGAGCGTGATTGGAGGGAGCATCATCATCAATATTTGCTGAGATAGGAGGATAGGCAGCGTAATATTGCCTTACAGCAAATAGATGACCAAACAACCACCGACGCTACCAAAGCATATCTACAGTGGTATAAGCGTCTCACCATAAGATATCTTTCTGCTCCCCCTAACAACTTCCCAAACATCTCGCGGTACGAGCCTAGAGGCCACATGGAACGAGATTTGGTAAGTTGAATTCTTTATATTATATTACTTTTTAACATCCGGCGGTATGAGTCAATACTTATTTCTTATTTCTAATGTAACGACAGGCTCGTGGGTTGCATCTCGTACAAACAATGGTGCATGAACCATACCCGACTGATGCTGGTCCGGCAACTCAGGCTCTATTTTCAAGTGCAGACCAATTAATTGGTGATGTATTCGGTTCATATAATATTTCTCAACATTTATCGCCGGTACCAGAGCAGTAGTATCAGCCGGCACCGGAGCCGCAGTATGAACCGGCACCAGAGCCGCAGCATGAGCCGCAACATCACGGAGATCCAGCGCAGCAGGATCAGTGGTTTGGATCACCATACCGTCAGCAACAACCCTGGCATACCGGACAAGCGCAACAACACCGGTCTTGGGGATCAGGTTTTGCAGAACAGCCGTCTTGGGGGTCAGGTTTTGCGCAACAACAACCTTGGGGGTCAGGATTTGCGCAGCCATGGGGTCAAGGTTTTGTGCAACATCAGCCGCATGAAACTGAGACATTCTCTTCGCTACAACTGCCCAGTTGGGACACGGATTTATCGTTCTACATGCAGTTGTTGGGAGGCAGCACATATCCGACGCCTGTCCCACATTCAGGTTCAGGATTTGCGGATCAACAGCCTGTCCAAGACGCTGCTGAAGACGATGCTGAAGCCGAAGCCGAACCCGAAGCAGAAGAGCAGCCGAAGCCGAACCCGAAGCAGAAGAGCAGCCGCCGCCGCCGGAGGCATAGGCTTATGTCAAGCCTACTCGGATTTCATAAGGGAAAGGGAAAAGGAAAACGATAGTTATTTACATTTTACAAACATATAGGATTTTTTTATATTGTAAATTTGACGGATTCATTTTGATATTATAAATTTGACCGTCAAGATAGTAATCGGATAGGATTTTTTTGTATTGTAAATTTTGACGGATTCATTCTGTAAAAAACATTGATATAATGAAATTTTATTATTTTATTGAAATATTTTTTACGTTTATTTAGTTTTACTTTTTTTAAAAAGAATTATAATTATAATCATAATCATATTATAATTAAAATTAAAATTAAAATTATATAATTAATAATTAAAATTAAAATTTTAAAAAAAAGGGGACGGGTACCCGCCCTCTATAGCGGGTTCCTAGAACCCGCCCTCTATACTAGCTGTATAGGAGGCGGGTTCTAAGAACCCGCCCCCTATTCGGGGGTGGGGGTGGGGGTGAAACCGTCCTATTATGATGATTTTAAATCTATCTCCCCTATTTTAATAATTAATTTTTAAATTATTAATATTTCAAAAAAAAACCCAACTTTTTTAAACAACTAGTCCCAAGGACTAAATAGCAAATAGGCACAACATTTTCATTAAGCGCACCACACAATCTCTTTATTACAATATACGCCTCTCTTTTGGCGCCTACGAACTCACTCTCTTGGCCTACTCCATTTCTAGGGTTTCACCCCCCCTCCCCCCCCACCATCAGTTCTCCAAATCACTCCCCTCAAGATTTTTTCTCTCTCCAAATGAGGTAATTACACTCCCCATTAATTTCTTTCTACTTTCTTCATATGATTCATACTTCGAATCGAATCGAATTGTAGTTGCCAAACCCTAATCTGTGATTTGATATTTTTTCAGTCGCCAACCTGAAATTCTTCGGGCACGATAATGCAGAGGATGTTTTCTGTTAATTGCGAGCCTGGAACTCTATGAAACAATGAGGCGAGTTTATTTGATTGGATGTGCATACATAACCCAAGATGTGAAATAATTGTTTGTTTGGTAGTTTTATGTAGTGATCAGATCACCATTCATTGTCATATGAGAATGTATGGACTGTAAAATTTGCGAAAATGCGAGGATAAACGAAGTGCACTTTGATATCCATGAAATAACTGATGGCTGACCGTTTTCGTTACCGAATCTATTAATTTTGTCATTCTATGGTGAGGTCGGGAAGAAAATGATTCACAAATATCAAAGAGGGATGGTTAAAATGGATCATACTTATGGAGTATTACATGGTTGTAGAGTACCTATTAAAATTCTTCCAGATGGGTATAAGACTAGTATTGCTTTATAGGTTGATATGTTAGATAATCGAAGAAAAGAAAGTATGCCTGAAATGATAGTGTTGAGATGGGTGAATGAAATAGATTGAGATGGCTAGGAGATCGCAACCGAGCCCCACAAAATGAACTTGTTAGATGAAGTGACAAAATTTCAAATTTCATTAAATGGTGCTATGAGAGCTAGAGGTAGGCCTAAAGGAACATTGATGGGGTCAATTACATATGACAATTAAGCATCTAGTTCGAGCGAGTTGATGATTCTTAACAGAGTTGAATGGAAGAAAAGCATTCATGTAGCTTCCCATAAAAGCTTGAACTAAAGGCTTGCTGTTGTTTTTGTAGCCTCTTATAACGTAGATGGAAGTTGGGGATCAATTGTTATATCTCGCAAGAACAAGTCATCGATAACAGCCGGTGGTCAATTGAACGATACAGTTTCAATTTAGATGCTAATACACCCATCAAAAAGAAAATAGGACAATGATCTGGATCTTCATTATTGCTATCAAGCTGGCAGAAAGGCTTAATACACACCATTGTCTCCTAGCTTTAAAATCCTGCATCTTCGATTCAAAAGCTTTCAATATGCTTATGCATTATGCACTGGTATTACTAGAAAGGTTTAAAACCTCGGTATCAGATGGTTGCTTTTAGGATTGGAATATACAATCTCGGCCGTATCGACGGTCTCGGATCGAGAAAATCAAATTTTATATCGTTTGAGAAATAGAATTTTTAAGAATTAGGTTTTTTAAAATTAAATAGGCAGCTAAAAGTGACTAACAATTTGGCAAATTCTTTAGTAAGTAATAATGTGTAAAGTCATATTAATGGTGCCAAATTAATCATAATAACCTAATTACTTTTGGAACATTCATGAACCCATTAGTCCATCAATAAATCCACTAACCATTAGTAACCTTGCTACTAAAACCCCATCAATCAAATGGTAAATAGAATATTATTCAGTATCAATCAATATTGGTCTCGAAACTCGGACGATCATATTTGGGACCGGAATCGGGCCATCTTGGATTGGGATCGGCCGAGCTTTCAAACCATGATTACTAGTCAACAAGAATTGTTGTGAAAAGTGGTTGAAGCGTACGATAACGCATTTGCTTAGGCGTTTTTGAGTCACTTTCCCACTTTCATTTTGAGGAAAGCGAAGCGTTTTAGCGGTGAAGGTGTTGTTTTATGGGGTTCTACTAAAGGATATAGTTTGTGGATAATAGGAATCTATTTAAAGGGGTTAGCCCTTGTGCAATTTTGCTAAGAGGCAGACTGATCATGGCCTCCTAACTTAAGGTTTGTAAATTGCACGATGACTCAATCATGTACTACTACAAAATATTATACGAGTAAGAGATGTGCAGAGTGGGTCTTAGGTTATTAAAAGATGTTCAGTCTATTTTTACTGGGGATATAGTAATATGCTGGTACAATATAAATAGGCATTTTAGTTTTAGGCTAAATTACTAAATTATACCATGAACTTAACCGTTTTTAGTAAATACATTTAACATCTTAAATGGCAACTGAATATCATAAATTAAGTGTATACACATAAATATCGTAAACTTTAGGTGATGCTGGAAACTCTCTTCCTGTAAATTAAGTGCGATTTTTCTTTTGAACACAAACTTTATGTAATTTAATGAAATGTTAGCTTTAGTTTTTGCAGTAGAAAATTATCGATAGAGAGGGAGAGAAAGTAATATGGGTCTGTTGAATCTATTTGTGAATTCTTATGTTTTTCATTCATCTTTAGGCAACATGCGTGCATTCTAGATATAAATGTAAATTATGTGTTCTCAAAACTTTCTCATAATGTATATCCTCATTCAAATTCCTTATCCACATAAAATAATCTTCTACTTTATCAGCTCAAGATTTTTTTAAAAATGAAATAATTAGTCTAGTCACTTTATCTTCAAGCTATTTGTATGCCCTATAGACCAAATAAATTAAAAGAGGAATTGCCATCATCTGAATGCAACCAAGTCAAATTTAGGCTTTGCCAACACTTTCTCTACTGACAAAATGTAATGTGATTCTAGTAAAGAAATTCAGTAAAAATAAGATTATTATTGTTGTCTCATCATGTAACAACATAATTCAAAACTCGTGAAGGCTAGTTGTGGTCTTCTCATAAGGTGTATCTAGTCTGATGCAAGTAAACCAGTCATATGTACATCATAACAACCAGCCTTTATCCATTTTTGGGGTTATCGAAATTTACGCTAGTGTTTTCTTTTGGTTTCGGTTTGATAACTATTAGGCCTATCAATTTGTTTTTTTTGGTATTGAGTATCGATTTGAGGTCTAATTAATGTATTTTCGTTGGAACCGATCCCCATTAATAATCAAATCAGCAACCTCTCACTTGGTTGGTAGATGAAATTTTAACCATACATCTATGCTTTTTTGGTTCAATTTGGCTTGTTGCACTACTGTACAAATGGTGCAAAATGCAACGTTTTGCAACGAAAAGAAAATGTATATTCTGCAGTGAAATGGCTGCATTAAATTCGCAATGCAACATTATTAGTTTCATAAGAAATAATCCAAAGTTGTCTTTTATATCTGAAACTTTATGGTAAATGTGTGCCACATAATTAGTTGAAGGTTGAGCTTTTACAACAAAAGTAGCATGCAAAAAATATAGTATTGTTTACTTTAACAAATGCTGTATTTCCCCATACAATTAACCAAATAAACCCCCAATCTTGAAGCATATTGATGGTATAATATCTCATGGGCTCCAGTGGCGGACCTAGAAAATTTGGTACGTAGGGGCACGTAAAGCTTCTAAGATATATTGAAAATTCCAATCAAACAATATATAAACCCCCACAATACAAATTGAAACAAAATAAGAAAATTTTAAACTAATTTAATCATAGACATTTTTACGATGCTTCATTTAATCATAGACATTATAACAATATGGTTTACAATAAAAAATTTCGATGTTTCGTATCGTGGAAGTATTTTATGAGAGTTTCATTGAGGAAGGTATCAAATAAGTCGCTTTTAATGTATGCGGTACTTGAATGCATTTCACAAATTTTATGGTACTTATCTTACAAAAACGAGATGTAAGTTCATGATATTTAAGTATAATTTATCGTAAAATTAAGGAACATCAAAACCAAAAATTCAAAATATCTTTCATGAATTTTAGAAAGCTCCAAACCCATCTTCATCAAAATTTCAGACTGCTTTATTTTCAGAAAATAACAAATACGATTGCAAATTGCAATAGAAAACTTAATAATTTAAAATCTACTATATATTAGATGAGATATGAAGAAGATAAAAATATGATCTTGTTTATTCCGTTAGTTGCCAAAATCCGAACAAGATTTCAATGGTTAACTTTTCACGGTCGAGAATAACAACTAGATGGAGTTTAGAGCTATAAAATTCTAATCGAGTGAGGAACTTGGGATCGCGGTCGGGCGATAGACGGGTGGGGCAAAAGTGTCAAAGTCTCGGATCTTTGCTATCACGTTTTAGAAATTGAGGTTTGGAAATAGATGTTTTTAGTAGTAGGATAACTTTTGTTTTAAATTATGGAGGGATAAATAATGAAAGAGGTTGCTACCATAGAAGTAGGCCCTTGATTTTATGTGCAATCTCAGTGGGGTTTAGGAGTAGGATAACTTTTGTTTTAAATTATGGAGGGATAAATAATGAAAGAGGTTGCTACCATAGAAGTAGGCCCTTGATTTTATGTGCAAGCTCAGTGGGGGCACGTGCCCTCACAAGCTTGTACTTGGGCCTGCCAGTGATGGGCTCCACTTCAGCCTGCAATCACTGAAACTTATTTGTTTGTGTGAAGATCTCCCTGATTTGGAGAAAGCTAGAAATAAATTTCAAAGCCAGTAGCCAGGTCAGTCTTTTTTACTTTTATTCGGTATATTTCTAAATTCTAATCTTTTTGATCTCTTTGCACTTTTCTTAATGCTTGTTGCTTATATCTGCAACATAATTGTATGCGATATTTCGCACATTCTCATTTAGGAGATTTGATGCATGGAATATTTTGTAAATATTTCTAAGTTCTGAACAGGTTATATGCACAAAAATAAATACAGTTTAAATTCAGTTGTTTTATCACCTAGCAGCCGTAACCGTCCCTTAATTTTGAGGTCCTGGTTTGGGAAAAGAAAAGCCTTATATAGTCGGCAGAGTAAATCTAACTTTGGGGAAATCCGACTTTGGTTGCATGGAGTACATATTGAGTTTCAAATTACTATTTTGATCTTTGCAACATTTATTGCTAGATTAGCATTTTCAATGCAAATCTTACTTTTTGTTTGAAAAATTATAGTGTGAAAGTTGCAGAATTTTGAAAATTCTAGTGTTTAAACTGGTTCACTGACGATGTGTGGTGCCGCAACTCTATTTTCTACAAGTTATACTTTCCCTACCCATTTGGTAATAATTCACAATCACCTATATCGCCTTTTATTATTGATTGTGGATTTAATTCATGAATGCTTTGATAAATCATAAGGACTTGCTTGATTCATAGGGGTGAGGCCTATATAGAAGTTGGTTGTTTGTAGAAAAATATTTGCCACTGTACCAACTTTTATCGGCTATGACCAAGAAACAAAATGAGCAATGACAAATAAAATGCATGATAACAATATGTTGATGATCGGTTTAGCTATCCTTTCTAGCTTCATGTGAGTAGTGTGTCTAAATAATTGTGATTTTCCTGGCACAATTCTCAAGACCTACCAACTCTTCCATGTTAGGGCATACAAACAAAATATTTATAAAATTGCTCATGAGATAATTATATGATTAAATAGTTAGGAGTAGAGTAACAGAAGGGGAAACTAAACAATGGAGTAAAGCCAGAACTTTAAGGATGCAATGTATTATATTGAGTAATCTATTTTCTAATAGTTTTTAGTAAGCTACTTAGACTTTTGTACTCCTAATTTTATTTTTAACATTTTAAATATATTTAAGCATGTAATATACGTCACTATGATTTGTCTAAACTGCAATGACCCATTGTTTAGGTATGTGCTGGTACAAGCGATCGAGTGTTTCCTATTCAAACCAGTGCAACAATCTTCCATGGGTTTTGAGGGTTAGATAGATATATCTTTGAATAGAATCATATGCCATTAGGACTCATAGTATATCTTGGATTAAGAGATTGCGACTGTTAAGAGAGAAAATGATATTTTAGATATTCTTTGTAATAATGAAAACACAAGTTAATTATATAAATAGAGAAAGACCCGTCTCTCCTAAGTTGTTTTGGTCTTAATACGTGTTTACAGAAACTTATCATACTAAGTCCATATGAAGGGATATCATAAAAAATATGAAACTTGATTCATTCAAAAAGGTTAGGAAATAATGGCGATGATGGCGTAGAAAGCTTTAATTAATAAATTTTATTCAATTTGTAAATAAGTAATTGATTACACAAATCTGAAACATAAAAAGAACAATTGGAAAAAAATATATCTGAATATATCTCACATATATTCAAGGGGAAAAAATTAAAAAGAAATCATGCATAATGGTCATCAAATCCACATTCATCGTCTTTTCCATTAATGCCTCCCAAATGTCAATTGAAAGTACAAAGCCTATCATGGAAATCATCATGGCTGAACAGTGATGAACAATTTATGTCCCATCTGACAACCCCTTCTAGAGGCGCCGCCGTATATGTACCACTTATTTCCAGGAGTTACAAGCGTGATTACATCATTCCTGGTGGTCAGAGCCTCCTTTGCATGCATGGAAGTCAAGGCCGTTCACCTTGAAGACGTTGTGGTGCCCCACTTTATACTTGAACACTGGAATATAAAGTAACAAAACAATCAGGACATGAAACTCCTGACATTATTATTGTTCAAAATGAATGACAGAAGATAAGTCTTATACCGAGAGTGTCTCCAACCCTGAATACTCTTTTCCTAGCCCAAGCAGCATAGTCAAATTTGAGTTTCCAACCATGGCTGTCACCAACAATATGATGTGTTGGATGTCGAGGTATTGCTGGAGTGGGAGTCCATGTTGCCGGCTTAACGATAATGAATAGCTTTTGCCCCATTTGGCAATGTTTTCCATTTCCTATGCCACAAATGTACCATTTCCTTCCGGGAGTCGCGAGAGTGATTATATCGTTTCTGGTGATCATTGCCTCATTTGCTTGTGGCACTTTGCATGCATTGAATTTGGGGCGCTTGCTTTGAATACGGGGTATTTGAAAACTGCATTGTAATCATACAATCAACCAATTAGATTAAAACTTAGGGGAATTGTCATTTATGTCGATAGGGGATAAAATTGTTGTTGATCTAGCTCTTTACTAGTTTAATATTTCTGGTCAAGCGGTTATCAATAACATTTGTGTAGCCATTTTACATATAGCCTAAGTTTCGTCCTTTTGCATGGGATATATATATATATATAGAATAATGGAGAAAAGAGGCCATAGGAGGAAATTTCCTCCTATGGCGTGGAAAAAATACAACTTCCACCAATTTTTTCGACGATCGGTCCCCATCATCTTCATCGTTATCATCTCAGATGTGGGTACACCAAATTTCATGTGATTCTACAACTTTTTCACCGTTGATTTAGCAATGTAAAAAGTTATATTGTCGGTAAACCGTTAATTTTGAACCCACTAAATCAACGGTGAAAAAGTTGTGGAATCATATAAAATTTGGTGTACGCACATCTTAGATGATAACGATGATGATGATGGGTGCCGATCGTCGGAAAAAATGGTGGAGGTTGTATTTTTTCCACGCCATAGGAGGAAATCCCCTCCTATGGCCTCTCCCCTCCATTAATCTCATATATATATATATATATATAGAGAGAGAGAGAGAGAGAGGCCCTAGGAGGAATTTTCGTAAGGTGGCGTCAAAAAACCACACCCTCCCCCATTTTATTCAACGATCGGAACTCATCATCATCATCTTTATTATTTAAGATGTGGATACACCAAATTTTATGTGATTCCACCACTTTTTCACCGTTGAATTAGCAATGTAAAAAGTTCTATTGTCGGTAAACCGTTAATTTTGCACCCACTAAATCAACGGTGAAAAAGTGATGGAATCACATGAAATTTGGTGTATCCACGTCTTACATGATAACGATGATGATGGTGGGTGCCGAATGTCGAAAAAAATCGTGGAGGGTGTACTTTTTCGACGCCATTGAGGAAATCCCCTCCTATGGCACCTTTCCATTATTCTCATATATATATATATATCGACTCTGTATATCGGTTTACTTGCAAATAGCATCACCCTTGAGGGTTTTTTCCCTATTCTTTAATGCTGAAATTGGAATCCAAAAGTATCTATTTATACATGTTAGTAACCACTTTATCCAAAACTTAAACTAGTGATTCATGATGAGCAAAAAACTGTTACGAGATCCAACATGTTTAAAATAAGGTTAGGTAATGTATACCTAGTTTGTCCCCAATACGAAATTCTCATTCCCTAGCCCAAGCAACATAATCGAAGTTGAGGGTCCAACCATAGTGGTCTCCAACAATATGCGTTGTCGGTAGAGCTAATGCTGAAAATGTATCCAAGAGAAGAGCAAGGGTAGCGATCACCTGAGCAAAGGCCATTGTAGCATAGCTCTCTTTTACTTCTTGACGATCCTTTATTGGTGCTTGTATGCATAGCAGCTTGCTAATGTGCATTGTTGCTAAAAGCCAGGCCGGCCTAGAAAAAATTGAAGCGAGGTATTTCTTCAAGGATCAGGGTTTGGATTTAAATGATGACTCGGTCATCTACTATTATAAATTAATTAATTAGGTCTGAAGGCTAGGTCCTAGGTTTCTCTTAAAACAAAAATTAAGTTAATTACGACTGGTTGTATTGGAAGTTAGTAAATTGACACAGCAAAGAAGGCATTTTTTGTTTTATAGAAAGAAATGATCAGGGGTGAGAGAGATGGCAGTATTAATGTTTTGGTGTATCTGTTAATTAGCTTGTTTGTTTTTCCACATGTCTTTTGGAATGCATTATATATATATATATATATATATATATATATATATATATATATTATGTGCTTTCAATCTTTCATTATATTGAAAGAATACAAAAAGGTTCTTGTTCCTTCTATATATAAATAAAACCTGTCATTTACTTAGTCAGCTCAAGATTTACTTTTTAAACAACAGATACAACTACAAGGTTGCTCTTTATCATCAGACCATTTGTGATGAAAGAGGAAAAAAATAAAAAATAAAAACAGTAAATGAAAGAGAAGTTAACAGTAATTATCTGTACACAACCAAATTGAATCTTTGTGCTTGCAACACTTCCCTTTTGATAGAAGGTTGTTAGTTCATACCTCTTTCTATACAATACAAAAAATAATAATTGTATTATTTTTGTCTTATCATGTTACAAGAGACCTTTGCAGCTGATGGAGGTTAGTTGCAGCATTTGCAACAGGAGATTCGATTACGATGCATTATAGGTGCTGCAAATTTTTATGCCGGTAATATTACTGCTAGCAAACTTCTTGGTTTTGGTTTTATAGTCTGAGGCCTGATAAATTTGAAATTTCTTGGTTTAGAGTAATATTTCAGGCCTACTAAATTTCTTGGTTTAATTATCTTTTAATCAACAGTTGTAAGCCTTAGATTAAGTAATGAGTATACTGCTTTGTAAATTGGGGAGCACCGTGGTAAATCAACCATCAAATGCTATAAGTTTCTAATGAGTGCTGGGTAGGTTCATTGCTACAGAATGATTTTGACAATTATTTTTCTGCTGTGACGTTGCAAGTAATTTGAGAAAATATACAAAGGGCTTAATTCCACAAAAAAAATGTCAAATACTTTGGCTCAGTTACGAGAAACCATCAAATACTCTCATAATTACAAAAAACTGCCATATTTTGAAAGTTTTGTGGTGGTTTCTTGCAAAAATTGTTGACGTGACATCTTAGTTATGGTAGTTTTTTTTATAGTCTTTGAAAGTTTTTTGGTAGGTTTTCATCTAGGTTGCACGGACACTTCCAACGGGTTGCCGTATCCATGTCTGACACGCATCGGACAGTGATACTTGCAAGACACTTGCACGACACGTATCAGACGCCTTGTATATATGTCATATACTTATAGTATTTGTTCTATGCGTGTCATATGCGTATAAACATATTTATAGTATGATATTAGCGTATAACATATTAGACTTGTTAATTTTTCCTTGTTTACTGTTGTCATAATAGTTTGATATTTATCTTTGTAAGATTATATATATAGCCGTGTCCCTGTATCCTATATTTTGGGATTTTTCCGTGTCGCCGTATCGCATCATGTCGTATCCGTGTCCATGTGACCTTGTTTTTCATAGTTTTTGAAAGTTTTCTCGTAGTTTTGAGAGTATTTGGTACTTTCTCGTAACCGAGCCAGAGTATTTGGTAGTTTTTTTTTGGAATTAAGCCTATAAAAAATTAGGAAAACCGTGACTGTTTGAAATTAAGTCGTAAATGCTCTTTAGATATAACATGTGCCCTATAGATCTAACTAGTGTCATCTTACAAGTTTTTAAATGGCTGTTTAGCTGAAAAATGGAGCTGCAACAGTCTGTGCTCAATTAGCTTGTTGCAATACTGAAAAACGTTGCAAGTCGCAAGGTTTTGCAACAAAACAACGCAAATTCTGCAGTGAATGAAATGGCTGTAGCAAATTCTGTGTTGCTATGCGACGTCAATAGTTTAAGAAAAATTAATCCATACCTCTCTTAATTCTGATTTATTGCAGTACATATGTACCACCACATAACTAATTATTTATTTATTTAGCTTTTACAACAAAAGTTGCATGTAACAGATGTAGTAATATCTACTTGTATCAAATGCTATTTTTTCTCTTTGCAATGATTCAAACAACCTCAAATCTTGGAGCATATTGACGGGATAAAATTTGATAAGCTCGACTCAAGCCTGCACTCATCTGAATTACTGAAACTTGCTTGTATATCTGCAGATTCCCAGATCTAGAGAAAGCTGGAAGGAATTGCAAAGTCAATAGCGAGGTAAGTTTTTCTACTTTTGTTCTGTATATTACTTAGCGTAATAGGTTGTCAAATAATTATACCTTAACTTGTCAAAAGTTCATTAATCTTCATCCCTTATTTAAATCTCCTTATACTTTAGTTTGATCTGCAACATGATTGTATGCAGTATTTCCCCAATTCTCAGTTAGGAAACTTGATACACAGTTATTTTATGATATATCTCAACATTGAACAATTTGCATGCTCAGAATACACTTTAAATTTAGTTAGCAACTAGTTTAGCTTGTATATTGGAGGAAACATGTCGTTTTTTGCATGGAATATTTATCGTGAAAAATAAGTCTCAAATCATCATTTTGATCTTTGGGACTTCTATTGTAGGATTAGCTTATTTAGTGCAAACCTAAAGTTTGGTTAGATAAACAGCTTTTGCTAAATTTGACAATTTTGAAAATTTCTAGTATTTTCTTCTAGTTGCACTTTTCATGCCTATTTGTTAATTTGGCGGTTGTGGATTCATATCATCTATTGTTTTCCTGGCTGTTGGATTTAACTCTGAAAGCTTGAATATTCATAAGGTTTTGTATGGTTCATAGGGATGAGGCCCATATAGAAACCGAGTTTGTAGAAAGGTATTAATTTGACACTTGGTACGAATTTGGTACGACAAATAGAACCAGATGATAAATGACAAAGAAGCATACCTGATGACAATTTTTTGCTAGCATAAAGGCTAAACAGAAATGATCAATAAGCAATGACAAGTGATGAGATCCATTTAGATCATTAGCTCTACTCGGTTTCAAAAGCGCCCGCATAAGTGGTAGTGAAACTCAAGAATAGTTAGAAAACGATAAAATTTAATGATTTTTAATAAAATTAAAACGTTAACAATTAAGTAGCGAAAATAAGAGGTAAATATAACAACCTAGGATCAGATTTAATATGCTATATCTGATAAATGGGATACACATACACTTTAACCTCAACAAAAGGTTAAAAAGAATAAAGTCATTTTTCTCTGAAATAGCTGGGGTAAGTTAACCTGAATTCAAAAATTTCTCTTTTTTGTTGTGCACCCACCAACCTACAAGGGAACAATGAGAGGCCACAAATGAGGCGAAATCCAAGTTAGCTAACCGGAGTCGCCACTTGCGTCGAAACGCAAGAAAGAGAGAAGGGAGAGAGAGTAACAACGAAATGGGGATGAAGTACCAAAGAAAATATAGGTAAGGAACCACAATATACTAGTGGAAACCCGATAAGAGTCGACTACCCAAAGAGATATCCCAATCGGGCACGATTCAGCTTTAAAAGGCTTTGTTTTGAAGGAGTTTTTTAAAGTTAGGCGTCAAAATACTCTCACATGATGCAAGTATGCTGTAAGGAGGTATTAGAGGTACAAAATCAATAGGAAAGACCAAAGCAAGGCAAAACCGATGCCAAAAGACCCCTGCAAACCGAGACTGTGGCTGTCTGGGTTGCGGGGTATGTGGGCGCCTTTTTAAAAGGCGCTCAGGTACCTGGGCAAAAAAAAAAACAGTAGCCTCTGTGCAACATAGGCAACTTCAAATATCGTTATCTCCCAATCCAGAACTTCAAATTCGTTGAAACTTGCACCGTTGGAAAGTTTATCGATTCTACTTTCCAACAAAATAAGTCTCAATAGATTTGAAGGTCTGTAGAGTGAGATATGGTCGAAAATGTACAGGCTATGAAGAAAAACTGGTGTTCCGCCGACAAGCGTACTTTTCAAACTTTTTTTTTGTGTTTTTGCTTGGGATTTGATCTTCAAAAGCTTTCTAACATAGAGTCCTTGGATACAATCCTACCCTCCTTGCTTTTTCAATCAAAGTCCATAAAGAAATGAAACAAAATGAGAAGAAAACCGAAGAACTACACCATTTAACTATTTTTTTTGGTTTTTGGAGATTTTTGATCTATGAAGAGAGTCCTAGGATGAATTCTCTTCTCTTTATCGAATAGATCTCGATCTCAAGGAAAAAGAAAGAAGATCAAGAAGGAAACATAAAGAGAAGAACTATTCTACTTACATAAATAAGCAAAATGAGCTAAGAATGCATGAAAATTAAAGAAAACACAAGGCGGGGATCCTGGATCCCAATTTTTTCAAAGTTGTTTGAATGATTCAAACTTAAACTAGTCAATCTAGAACTTGAAGATAGGGCTTTCACTCCTAAATCCTAATCTTAAATAAGAAAGATCGGGTCTTTCTTTCTCCAGCTTGTATTTTTTTTGGATTTTTTTGGATTTTCTAAGCTAATCTAATGTTTATTTTCATTTGAGAGGTGTTGGAGGCTTGAGCTCTTGAAAATATCAAGTGGAGGACTGAGAGAGTCGAGAAGAAAAAGAAACCTCCCTTCATTCTCATGAGGTTTATTTATAAAATAAGTAGTGGTTAAGATATGAAATGGAGAGCTGTGATTGATTCTATGAAATTGAGTAGTTGAGATATTGTAGGGATAACTAACCATAACCTAAGTTTATCTCATAATGAAATGCTTCGACACCAAGCATTTCATAATAAAACAAAAAGACGAAAGTTAGGTATATTTTTAGGTAAAAAGATACATGTTTTGGTGTTCATGGGATGCAAGTTAAGTTAATGGTTCACTAAGGAATGAATCCTATGCTTTAGGTTTAACAAGTCAAGTGGTAATTAATTATCACTAATCAAGTGTTTGATAAGATGACTAGCTTAATGAACCCATAATCGTACATATTCGAACCTATAACAAACGATGTTCAAATGGCTTCAAATTTCGCGGATAATCTTGAAAGTTATGAAGAAATTTGACAAGTCAATACGTATTTTATGCTTTGGTAATTCATGATAAATCATTAAGAATCTCTACAAAAATCCTTATGACGAGTCGTGCAAGAATTCATGAGATACGGATTTTTGAGTTTCTCAAAAAGGGTATTTTGATCATTTGAATGAATTTTAAACCATGCACTTAAGTTGATTTCATGTACACCAAATATTTATTTTTATGCAAAAATGAGGTGAATGACGTGTGCATATGCATTGGTATGATGAGAATGCAAGGTTACAACAACTGTGCCTTTTATCCTCAGCATATGGGGTAGACTAATATTTATTTTTATGCAAAAATGAGATGAATGATGTGATGCATATGCACTGGTATGATGAGAATGCAAGGTTACAACAACTGAGCCTTTTATCCTAAGCATATGGGGCAGGCTACATGAACCAACTTGAGAATCACGCCGGGTCCAGCACACGAATCTGCAATGACTCCAAAATTCCTATACCTTCGTAACATCCATCTTTAATAAAACATTGTTTTCCTTTGGAAATCTGGTATATATTTAATACTTGTTGAATAAATGTATGAATCAATTTGTAGCCCATTGGTTAAGTCTTTACACTGCTGTCCTTCAGTATGCGTGTTCGAATCCTTGCAGCCCAATTCTTTTTTTTTTCTTTTATTTTCTTTTTAACGTTTCCGACCCCGACAATTTCACGAGCGATGCATAAAGTTATGAAACTTTATAAAAGAAATGATATATGTTTTTAGACCGCAGACATCGACCGGAGCTTAGGGTTCGAGACTTGAGTCCATTGCTCGAGATGGGATTGACCGGGGCGGTCTTTGAGCGGGTTCGGTCGGCCTGGTGGGTCCTACTCGTGCTCAGCCCGTGAGCACGAGTTTTTTGGCCAGACTCTTCGTTTCAAATGCCAAAGTGCTTAATTCTTTCTCCGTCCCCTTGAGACGTGTCAAGAGAAGTTTGAGCGGTCTCAAATCTTGCCTGAAAAGCTATTTTTGTTCTCTGTTCTCATGGCTCAAGAACAATTTGGGCCGTCTCATGCACTTTCTCGGTCCTGAAACGTCCCAGACATCCAAAAGACGAGTTATTTGGTCTCGTGGCTGTTCCCTTCATATTCCAAACCGCCATTTCATTTTAGAAACCCCTAACTCTTCATTTCCTATTAAATTCTCATTTAATGTTTTTTAATTATTTTAATTGATCGTCCTTTTTTATTTGCCTCTCTTCTCAATTCTCCATTGCTACCCAAAACCTAATTTCCTTCGAAAAATTTCCACTCAAAGAATCTCTCCAAATCGAAGATCTCTCAAGGCCAATCGGCGATACACCTCCTCCTAGACGTCGAAGCTCCACTCTTGAGTCCTTAACCCTTATAATCGGTGATACGGTTGTTATACCGTATCACATCATGAGTAATTCCTCATCCCATCCTTTTCTTGATCTCTCTATCTTCTCTTCTTCCTTTGTCATGCTCCTCTGCTGAATCACTGTCCTCGTCTTGTGATAGATTCCCATGTGATAGAGATTTTATGTGTATAATTATTTGTATAGGAATTATTTAAACGTAGTGTTAATCTCGTTCAAGCATACGATCACTTAATGTTTACCTTGATTAAGGACATCTTCATGCTGTATCCTAGATAAACTAATTTGTGACATTACAAAATGAAGTAAACCAATACTGTAACACTCTAGTTCAGTTATACCATGTTCGATTTGTTTATTCTATTTATATTGTGGGTTTTCTTGACTTTATTTGTTTTTTGGTGCGGATAGTGTTTTGGTTCCTGTGCTTGGTATCCGACCCGACTCGCATGCTTGAAACTCGTCTTGATTCTTGTTCACGTTTTATCTCCGCTGGTTTTTGAGGATCCGTGCACGCATATGTTCCGTTTACTTGCTGAATGTCTGGCATCTGCATTTTTTTTATAATACAGTTATAGTCAAATAATATATTTTAAATATTTAGCATTGCCTGCATCATACCCCAACCCTATGGTGGCATCCGTATATCTTGTTCTCGTCCCGTTCAGTGAAAGACTCGTTTGGATCGATGCGTGTGCGCTACGTGCATCCGTTCTTGGGGGTATACATTTTCGTTACCTGGATATCGATTGTTGGTTTTTGTTGACACGTATATTATCTGTATTTTCAAATCGTAATTTTAGACCCAACCTGGGCATATTTTGGAGTAAGTTTGTATTAGCCAGAAAACTCAAATATAATCAATATTATATTCTTTTATATTAAAACTGTTTATATATATGATTTTAAAACAAAATTATATTTCCTATTATATTTTAAATATTCTTAAAAGATTTCCTAACCAATCCCAATCTCAACTCACTCCCTCTCTCTCCTTTCATTATTTTATATATATTTATATATATTTTGTTAACATATCCCACGTACTCTCTCTCTCATTCTCTTTCTCGCTCTTCTTTATATATACTATATATTAATTTAACCTATATAATACCTCATATCTCTCACCCCTTTTTTTTCTCTGTTCCTTCGTCTTCCCCGCGACGAACCCCGAAAACCATAACCCTAGCTTCGCGCTCCTCGTCGTCGCCTCTGCCCTCGCCCTGCGCTCGTCGTCGTCGCGGCCGCCGTCTCGATCGAAATGGACCCCATGGACCGCCTCCTCGGCGCCGCCGCCGCCTCCAAGCCCCCTCGCTTCGCTCCCAAACTCAAAGGCAAGAAGATCGCCACCGCTCTCCCCAAACCTGAACCCATCGACATCGATCCGCCCCCAAACCCTAACCCTGCGATCCAAAATGCAAAACCGAGCCCGATCCCATCACCGATGGCAAAGCTGCTGCTGTTGCTGCCGTTGATAACGTCGTTGATGATCCGATACAATTGGATGCTTGTAATGGGGTTGCTGTTGATGATGATGGCGCCGGCGAAAAGGAGATCGTGGATGATGTCGTGGTTCAGGAGTTCGATTTGTTTATAAATCCGTCTCCGCTCGATGACGGAGCAATCCGTCTCCGCTCGATGACGGAGCCTCGTTTTATGTAATGCAGTATCCGCTTAGGCCGTCTTGGCGGCCATATGAACTGGTTGAAAGATGCGAAGAGGTTAGGGTGAAGGCAAAGTAGTGGGATTCAGGATTTTGGGTTTGGAATTTCTACAAACACCTGATGTGCTTGAGAGAATCAAAGATCTGATGCTGTGAGAACTGACCATGTGATGTTGGGAAGCAATGCGCATAGATTCTGGAAATTGAGCTGCTATAACAACAGTTCAAACATTTTGTTTCGAGACATCGGGATTTGGACTCTGCTACACCACTAGATAAGTGGTTCTTTTATGATGAAGATGAAGAAAGAGTAGCAGAGAAATACCATTTCTCATTGAGTGTAGGCAAAAGACAAAAGGATTTGCACCTTCTTGTAAGCGGTTTCAGATCAGTCCTTCATTACTTGGATAACAAAAGTGCTGAAGCCTTGGAGTTCCAAAAAGTGGACTCAGCAACTTCAATAAGAACTCGTGATGAGGAACATTGCATTGAGCAGAAGCATATCAAATTAAATGACGAGGGATTACCAAAATGGGAAAAGAAGGGGTCTACAACATTGAAGATTAAAGACAATAGAGATAGCAAAGAAGCTATTGTGCTTCCCCTCGGCATGCCCTTAATAGACGTTGCTGTTATTGAACTGCCAGTTCAAGACATTGGAGCTGTCTTGGATTTCTGCAATGCATTTGCCGAGGCGGATCGTATAACTCATATCCAAAGCCACACTTTAGCCGAGTTCGTGCCTCGCATCTTCGTACATCGTTCTTACGTGATCCTTATCCTCCAGGCAAGTACTTTTTCTTTACTTTTGGTCGATATACATCGGCATTCCCTTGTGGTTATATGCATATATATATTTTTCCTGCACTATTAGAATATAAGATAAATGTGTTAGTATCTTTTTTTTGTTATATTATACAATATATATATAGGCAAACTGTTATGTAGCAAGTGAGAATAATTAGCAAGTGTGGTTTTAAAATGAGATTTATTTTTAACCATAAATAAAGTTCGAAAGTTGATAACCTATCTCACATTTATATGTTTCTAGTCAGATTGTGATTAATATACCCATAGTAAGGTTAACGGTAAAGATAACAATTATGACTCATACCAGCTTGTACACCACCTTTATGCAGTTACTATTACCTGATAACTATTACTACTGACATGTCTTGATTATTCATTACTCTGGTCTTATTGGGCGAGATCGCTGATAAGGATGCTGAACTACATTACATGACATGACACAATCTATACTGTTTACAAGTTTTATTTCCATACAATTACCATACCACAAGTTCTTGTCTTTTCAGCATTCTTAATTAGTGCTCTAGTCATTACCATAGTAGCTATAAATACGTGGATGTTGGGGTAGTTTGAGTGTGCGTTGTACAACAGGATCTCAGGAGTCCCATGTCGGCAGCTCGTACCGGGCTATAGCGGTCTCATGTTTACAGCTCGTACCGGGCTATAGCGGTCTCATGTTTACAGCTCGTACCGGGCTATAGCGGTTTCTTGTTCATTCTAAAGTTGGGCCCGTGTTTCCTAGCCCCTGGGGCACCACTCTTGGGTTAGGAATACTTCTGCAGAGGTTGACGCACACACTCAAGTTTACGATATGATAGTTTACCTTTTAGTGACCAGTTAGGTTATGACTTGACCTCTTACATGTTTGTTTCATAGTATCCATGCATTTATTTTTATATCTATTTTGCTTGCGCACACGGGCTTCACTACATTCATATATTCATGTTATTATGCTACACACACTTTATTCGTTGAGTACTTGCTGGGATGTTCTGACATCCCTGAGATTTGCCATCTCAGGTTTAGTGACAGATTTTCAGGCCGAGCAGGATCAGAGCGGCTACCAGGACTTTGCTGAAGATCAGTAACCGTAGGTTTATTTTCACCTTTTCAATTAGCTTTTAGCATGTGCGTCCTTATGGGACATTAGGACTTATGTATCTCTTTTGGATCTTATTTTATTTCGAACCTATTGTATCAGATCTTTGATTGCATCAATTATCTAGTGGACCCATTTTTAGTATTCCTTGTGGTTTCATTGCAGCATGATTATCAGTATTATTTCTTCGGTATTGGATTTTATTGTTGACAGGTTAATCTAGACAACCTTATGTGACTATGTGTCACGACCCGAAAGAGCACGTGACTGGCCCTTGAACCATATGAAGTCTATAGGACCCCATCTGATCCAAGTAAGCCCAAAGCCCAGAAATCTAAAACCATTTTAAGAGTAAAGAAACATATCTTGTAAATTATTTTCCCTTGAGGCATTTTATCTAACACTTACTACGCATAAACAAAGAGCACAACCCACACAAGCAAAATAATATACAACGCCGAAGGGCGAGGATCAAACTCAAAAGAAACTCACAATAACATGAAAACCTTAACACTACTAAGCGCGACTCTAAGGTCGAAATAATAAATCACTAGTGTCTGAGTCTGAAACAATATACAAGTTTTGGTTGATGGAATTTCTAGATACAAAGAATAATACATATACAAGGGTGGTTCTGATGCAAAGAACCCACCTACCAAGCAAATCACCTGCAAAGGAAGCAATGTGCCGGAAATGCCGCTATGGAACTTGTACGGCAAAACCTGCAAGAACTGTGGCACAACGGGGGTGAGTTGCCAACTCGTGAATAGAAAATATCTACAAGCAGAAATTGAAAGCATGACATAATCCTAAGTCAAACGATCAGATATAATATAAACCTCAAATGAATAAGTCTGAATCATAGTAAAGTGGCAATGTAACATCTGAACATAAGTGTAGTGCCAAGCACTCGTGCCAGTGCCTCACGTAATAGTATATCATAAATATGATGTATGTATGCGGTAAAATGAAAACAGAAGATATCATGAATGAAATCATCAGAAAATCAACGTCGAGCATCGACACAAACTATATATCTCAAAATCAAGTGAAACCTATATATCATGTATCCGATATGTATGCAGCATTCATGAAGGTACTCTATCAGGTACTACTAATATGTGATGCAATGCATATACAATAAATGTGGGGTAGAGGAGATATAATATACCATCGACCATAAAGGCCCCGAGCACATAGGCCCTTCTCAAATCGAGCTCATAGGCTCCGAGCACATAGGCTCCTCTCACATCGAGCTCATAGGCTCCGAGCACATCGAGCTCATAGGCTCCGAGCACATAGGTTCCTCTCACATCGAGCTCATAGGCTCCTCTCACATCGAGCTCATAGGCCCCGAGCACATAGGCTCCTCTCACATCGCATATGTAAATTTGCATAGATCATCATGATGATATATTAAGTATGCGTATATATATATATCAGCGTCCCATACCACTAATATATATATACTCTATGGGTATACATATATATTTCAGCGTCCCATACCACCGATATATATATACGCAGGAGTAGAACAATCCAGAATCATTATATGCAACCATATCACAGTGCGAAATCCATGAATTATAATACATGCAACGAGAACACTAATATAAGCATGCAACTATGTAAAGGCATATGCACAAGGAATATGAATCAATAACATATGAGCATGCAATGCAATGCGAGCCGTAGAATAAATGGTAAATGAATAATAATGCAGCTTGCCATTTGAAATAAGACAAATCGGGGTTTTGTAATAGGTATGACTTGGGTCTAGTCTAACATCTATTATGCAAATCACAGATCTAAGTATCAAGTCAACCGGGAGGGGTATGGAATCCACCTAAATCTAAGTCGATATAAATATATATACATATAATAGTCGGTGATCCCGCCTCAATAGTATCGCGTACAATACAGTATATCATATAGCAATCCTCAAGTCATGAGTGCGGATCTATCATCAATATAAAGCTCGTACGGTAAATCGTCGTACGGCATCCCAATAGCTGGGTACGGGTCAATATCACATTATCTCATCAAGTACCTGGTATTCTTATCATCATAACACATAATCTGGGATACTGAATCTAAGTCTAGTACAAATCGATACCATCTATATAATTATGAATGCGGGGGTAAAACACATGCCCAAACGCCCGCTAAGAATCACATATCGTATCCCAAATACGAATCATATCAAATCACCGATCTCACGGCACCAAGCCCAATATCATCGACTCATCTCCAAAGTCATCCAATATCATCATCAACACAGTGTAAGTATAGTGAATATGCAAGGGTGTGCGTGTGGGTGTAAACCTATTCTAGGGTTCGTGGCTATGAACTACACTAGTTTACATCTAAAGCCTAAACTATCCATAAAACACCTAACACAAAATCCATGACAAACTATAACTATCATATATAGTATATCAACTACGGACTGCGGGGGTGCTATACGTCATTCCCCGACTTCCCCTTTTAGATATAATCTACTCACCTTGCGTCTTCATTGTCGACGTCACCACGCGTTTGCTTGTCGTCCCGAAGTCTTCATGGGGTACCTACACATTAACGTATCGCAAACGCGTATCAAAACCAATTCCGAACTAAAACGGCATACGAATCTCAAAACGATACGCTAAGATCTATAGGTTAGAACCTATGGACAACGCCTTCCAAACCCATCAACAACCCTCGATATCGTCGTATAAACGCCAAATAGTCGAGGTAAAACACAATACACAAATTCAGAATTAAAAATACGGAATACAGAAACACGAATCCAAAACAACAACTAAGGAAATATGCTCCAGATTTCACCCTAGGTCAAATTAGACAAATCTATACATACCAAGGGTCTAATCTACAAATAAGGGAACACCAAAACCAAAACGAGCAAGTTTGGTGGGGTCCAGGCCGCAAATTGCGGCCAAACAGAATAAATCTGCGGCCGGGTCAATGAGTTAGGGGTTGGGGTCTTGTGTGGTGGTTCTAGGGTGCCTGCACATCTCACTGTCCAATCAATTTTATTTTAGGATGTCTCGGGTGAAAGCAGATTCAATAAAACCTTCACAGATTTCACAATTTCTCCGATATCGGTTTCTAAATCCGTATTCCGGGTTTCAACTCTCAGGTTTTGGGTCTCCATTCATGCACTAGGGTGTTGGTGTAGCCTCTACTGAGCTCAATTTCATATTACAACACAAAATTTCCTTAAACCCTAACTAGGTTTTCCTTAACTCCACAATAACATACAATATCGGTTTAATCTAAACATGGGGCATAAGTAACGCTAAAACTAAGCAAATGGTTCAACAAATACCTCATTTGGCAACTCAAGAATTTTCTTGAGTTGCCCCTAGTGGCCAAAATCCTTGCTTCTTTAGTTCAATGTGTAGATCTTGAGCTTGTGCACATATTTAATGAAATGAGAGTGGGGTTTTGAAGTTGTTTTCATGGTGATCTGAGGAGTTGAAGAGGGGAGGGAGAATGAGGTGCAGGAGCAGCAGCAAGCAAAGAAGAGGGAGAGAGAAATGGTGAAGACAATGGAGGAATGGCTAAGTCTTGGTCAAAGAAGCCCATACCTCTCTCTCTCACCAAACCTCATATAATATTCCCCTTTTCCATTTTCTTTTTCTTTTTTTATTCTCTCAAAATCCTTCTCCCAAGAATAGTAAACCCAAAGTGAACCATGGCAAGAAAAATGCACAAGTGTGATAAAAAAGATATGTGCATGTTTTGCACAAAAATGCTAAAAAACCGATTAGCGATTTTTAATCGCGATTAACACTAAATTAGCATATAACTAATCAATTAAACTTAGAAATGACATAATTCTCTAATTTACCCTATTTTAGAATTTTCCATAATTTTCCAAAATTTTTCCCCATTTATTTGTATTTAATTATACCGAATTATTAAAATATTCAATAAAATAATATTAAATTATAAAAATTCCCAAAAATAATATTTTTATTATTTCGAAATGTTACACTATGGAAGGATCTTTCCTTACCGTAGGTAGCACGGCTGGTCTTCGTCGCTCTCGCATTCCGGATTTTGGGAAACGGGGCGTGACAAATACTGTATCATAAATGTCTGAAAAATTGAAATCTGAAACTTGATCGTTTGAACGAACAGGTTTCGAATTGGCTCAACAGAACATGAGCCGTCACATTCACAGAGAGAAAACATGGCATCCTAAAGATTGTTGAGCCGTCTTAAGACTATGTCGAACCGGCTCAAGAACATTTTGAGCTGTCTCATTCAACCATAGACCCAAAAACACGATTGTAGAATGACTTGTGGGCCGTCTCAAGATACTTGAGCCGTCTCAAACTAATATTTATACTGAAACAATATCTGACATGTAATCTTATATTATACTTGCCTTAACTCATAACATGTGACTTCTTAGTTACCGTAGCTATATGAATTATGTAAATACTTAGTTACGGCACTTAACTCATCTCATGATTTGCGATAATAATTTCCTATTTACATGAATTGTATGAACACCCTACCACATGCTTGACTCGATTTGCCTTAAAACATGAATACAAATTGACATGAATACCTGCTTTTGATATGAATACAAGCAATTGACATGAACTCAACTTGAAACCTGAACTTGTACACTCTCTTATGTATTCATAATTTGGGGCAAGACATGTGACATTAACTATAGATTAATTACACGGGGTGTTCGGATAGTTTGAGTGTGAATCCAACAAAACCTCAGAATTCCCTAGTATATGAATCCATGAGCACTAACACAATTTACAATCATGAGGGCCCGTGTTTCCTTACCCCCAGATTATAACCTGTTGGGTTTGGAATACTTCAATGACGATTGAAGTTCCATTACTAACACTTGATTTGAGCCCGTGATTCCTTATCTCTGGGTTATAGCCTTGGGTTCGAGAATACTCTTGAAATTGGTTGGCACTCATACTTGAACTTGCGTTAGTTAGATTACCCTTACAGAGACCCTTTAAGACACATTGACATTCACTTCATGTTCACTATATACACTTATTACTTGCTTATATTGACCAATACATGTTATACTATATTGCCATGCTCATGTATCATATAGTTGCCATGTACATTGCCATGCCATACTTGTTCACAAGTTCATGATTTCTATTCATGCCATATTATATGTCGCTTTACACTACATTTATATAATTCACACATCTTTTGGGGACTTATCGAGCGCAAGTTCGCTGATGGGCATTCCATCCTTTTCTTTTCTATCCTTGGAATGTTCGTCAGATGATTTAGGGACGGAGGACATATGAGAGACGTAAGAAGGGTACAATCAGCTTTCATCATAAGCGGACGACTAGTTTCCTTTCCAGCTTTTATTTCAGTATGCCTCTTGTTCGGCTTATCATGTTATCGTATCTTGTATTCAGATATTTTATCAACTGTTGAACCCTGTGGAACTTTGAATGTAATAAGTTAATTGTTGGATTCTTAATCATTTGTTTATTCTTGTTATAATTATGTTGTTTATAAACGCTCAGCGTATTTGTTGGGAGAAAGAACCTTTTCGGAATAAATACGTCGCGGGCTTCTCATGTGACCGTTACCGCTCTTTTGGAAAGCAGGGCGTGACAGAATCCTCCGCCTTCACTCACTCTTATCGAACAATATACTTTCATTGAGGCTTTTGGCAACTAAATCTTTTTGTATCACCTCTATCCATGTTTTCTTCGGTCTCCCTTTTGCCTTTTTGACATTGCCTATATCGAGAGTATACATCATCGAACCGGTGCTTTCATAGGTCTGCGTCGCACATGACCAAACTATCTTAGCCGGTTTTCCCGCATCTCCTCCTTCACAGGTGCTGCATCAACTTTTGCATGAACATCCTTATTTTGCATCTTATCTTTTATAGTGTTATCACACATGCGAATCTCCGCTATGTGCATCTTCTGTATATGATATTTCTTAGAAGCCCAACATTCTGTGCCAATAATAAAGCAGGCCGAAACCTACCGTTGCCGGTCCCAAGTCTGGATAAGAAAGGGTGAGGGTTGTGGTAGGATTGTGACAGCTAATGTAAAACTGTCACATTCTATGACATGGACCATAATAAGAATATCGTTGGGGTGTCTCTTACTCAGTAACGCGCTATATCGGATCCCGAGTGTAGTGTTAAGTATACAAGGACTTTTAGGTCGTCGTCCGGAAGCTGCGTGCTACATCGGATCCGGGTATAGTAAGAAATAAGCAAGGGTTTCATAGGATCCGTCTACCTTTTTGGAACATAGGTTTCCTTACGGGTAGACTAACAGAATTAGTGAAGGTGATGATTAGGAGGAAAGTAACATGTGTTTGTAAGAAACTAAGTGGGTAGGTGAAAAGGATAGAGTCATAGAGCCTTGGGATTTTAAGATTTTGTATACGGGTAAAGATAAAAATCGTAATGGGAGGCGTAATCATAGATAGACGATTGCTTGGGGATGTAGTTGAGATTAGGAGAAAAGATGATAGGATTCTACTGGTTTAACTTATTTTAGGCGGGGCGATCTTTAATATTATTAGTGTTTATATACCACAGATGAGTCTTGATGACGCTACTAAGCGTCTATTCTGAGAGGATTTAGACGAGATGGTGCAAATGATACCTAGTGGAGAGAAGTTATTTATTGGTGGTGATCTCAATGGTCATGTAGGCACTAGTCGTAGTGGGTTTGATACTATCCATGAAGATTTTGGTTTTGGACAAAGAAATGAACTGGGTATCTCGATTCTAGATTTTGCCTTGTCTTATGACTTGATGTTTAGGAAAAGAGAGTCTCACCTTATCACCTTTATGAGAGGATCGAGTGCACGTCAAATAGACTTTTTTCTGACAAGAAGAATTGATAGAGGTTGTTGCATTGACTGTAAGGTAGTGCCAGGTGAGACTGTAACCACTCAATATAGACCTTTAGTTCTAGATTTTCGATTTAGAAAAGGATCTACGAAGATTAGACGTAAAGTAGTGCCTAGAATTAAGTGGTGGTGACTGAAAAAAGGTAACCAAAAAGCTTTTATAGATCATGTAGTTCAAGAGACGGATTGACAGTCTGAAGATAATTCAGACACAACATGAAACAAGATGGTTAGTTGTATTAAGGGGTAGCTAGAGATCTACTTGGTGAGTCGAGGGGTGGTGCTCCACCATCTAAGAACACATCATGGTGGAACGAAGAAATAAAGGCCCATATTAAAATCAAGAGGAATTCTTATAAAGATTTAAAAAAGCAGAGATGCCGAGAGATTTGAGAAATATAAAATGGCTAAAAAGAAAGTTAAGAAAGCTGTTCGGGAAGTTAAACCTAATGTCTACAAGAAGGTGTACGAGAAGTTGGACACTAAGGAGGTTGAAAATGATATATATAGGGTTGCTCGGATGCGGGAAATGAAGACAAAGAGACTTATGTGCGGTGAAGTGTGTCAAAGTTGAAAATCAGAAGGTTTTAGTTCGAGATGAGGATATCAAGAAATGTGGAGAGATTATTTTGACAAATTGTTCAATGAGAGTTTTACTAAGAATTTGGATGGACTTGTTATTCAATCTCAAGATATAAATCGTGATTTCATGCGTAAAACAAGAATACCTGAGGTTAAAGATGCTTTGAAGAGAACGAAATTAAGAAAAGTGTTGGTCTAGACGGGATTCCTATCGAGATTTGGAGATGTTTAGGAGAGATAGACGTTAAATGGCTGACAGATCTGTTTAATAAGATTTGGCAGACCAAAAATATGCCAAATGAGTGGAGAAAAAGCACTATTGTACCCATCTACAAGAACAAGGGTGACATTCAAAATTACTCAAATTACCGTGTAATAAAAATTATGTGTCACACCATAAAGTTTTGGGAGAGAGTGATTAAACACAGGCTAATGAAAGATGTTAAGATAACAGAGAACTGGTTTGGGTTCATGTCTGGACGATCGACGACATAGGCTATTCATTTGCTTCGTCAACTTGTTAAGCGTTTTTGAGAGACGAGAAGAGATTCACATATGATATTTATTGACTTAGAGAAAGCGCACAACAAGATACCTAAAGAGGTATTATGGATGACAATGATGAAGAAGGGGGTCACAGTAAAGTACATTGACATAATCAAGGACATGTACGATGGAGTAGTGATAAATGCCAGAATTTACGGCGGCCTTAAGAGTGATTTTCCGATTACATTTGGTTTACATTAAAGATCTGCATTAAGTCCATTACTGTTTACTATCGTGATTGATGAGCTTACTAGAACTATCTAAAATGAGATATCTTAGTGTATGCCAATTGCTGATCATATTGTTTTAGTAAATGAGATGAAAGCAGGGGTTAATACCAAATTGGAGTTATGAAGGCAAACTTTGGAATCTTGGGGGTTCAGATTGAGCTGGTCCAAGACATCATATATGCATTGCAAATTTAGCAAACAGAGAAATCAAGACCACAGTGGTATAACACTGGATGGACAAGAGATATCACCGAGCAATCAGTTTAGATATATTGATTCCATTATCCAAAAAGATGGGGAGATCGATAGCGATGCCAATCAAAAGATCTAAGCTGGTTGGTTGAAATGGAGGACTGCAACAAGGATTTTGTGCGACCGTAACTTTCCGTTAAGGTTGAAAAAGAAGTTTCATCGGAGCGTTATTCGACTTGCCTTATTATATGGTACAGAGTGCTGGGCTCTTAAGAAGCATCAAACACAGATGATGCACGTAGCGGAGATGCACATGTTTCGTTGGATATATGGTAACACTAGAAAAGATAAGGTGTGAAATAAGAATATTCGTGCAAAAGTTGGTGTAGCATCTGTAGAGAAGAAGATACAGGAAAACCGGCAAAGATGGTCTGGTCATGTGCGATGCAGACCTATGGAAGCACCGGTTCGACGAGGGGATACTCTCGATATAGGCAATATCAAAAGGGCGAAAGGGAGACCGAAAAAATGGATCGAGGTGATACTCTAGATATCTAAATTGATCGCTCGGTGATATTTCTTGCCCATCCAGTGTTATACTACTGTGGTCTCGACTTCTCTGTTTGCTAAATTTGCATTGCATATATGTTGTCTTAAACCTGTTCAATCTGAATCCTGAGATTCCAACGTTTGTCTCCATAACTCCAATTTGGTATTAACCCTTACTTTCGTCTAATTTACCAGAACAATATCATCAGCGAATAACATATATCAAGGTATCTCATCCTAGATAGTTCTAGGAAGCTCATCTATCACAATTGTAAACAGGAATGTACTTAATGCAGATCCTTGATGCAAGCTAATTGTAATCGGAAAATCACTCGTTAGGCCATCACAAGTTCTGACATTTGCCACTACATCGTATATGCCCTTGATTATGTCAATATATTTTATTGGGACTCTCTTCTTCATCATTGTCCCTCATAATATCTCTTTAGGTACCTTATTGTACGCTTTCTCTAAATCAATAAATATCTTATGCAAATCTCTTCTTCTCTTTTGAAAACGCTCGACAAGTTGACGAAGTAAATGAATAGTCTCTATCGTCGATCGTTCAGGTATGTATCCAAACCCGTTCTCCGTTATCTTAATATCCTTTTTTAGCCCGCGTTCAATCTCTCTACCAAAGTTTTATGGTGTGACACATAAGTTTTATTTCACGGTAATTTGAGTAACTTTGAATGCTCTTGTAGATAGGTACAACGGTATTTTTCGTCCATTCATTTGGTAATTTTTTGGTCTGCCAAATCTTATTAAACAGATCTGTCAGCCATCTAATGCCTATCTCTCCTAAATATCTCTAAATCTCGATAGGAATTCTGTCTGGACCAACTGATTTTCTTGATTTCATTATCTTCAAAGCATCTTTGACCTCAGGTATTCTTATTCTACGTATGAAATCACGATTTATATCTTTGAGATTGAATGACAAGTCCATCAAAATCCTTAGTAAAGCTTTCATTGAACAATTTGTCAAAATAATCTCTCCACCCTTGATATTCTCACCTCGAACCAAAATCTTCTGATCTTCATTTTTGACACACCTCACCGCACATAAGTGGAGAGATTATTTTGACAAATCGCTGCTTCGCTGGGGGTGTCTACATGTTGGTTGCATGTTTTAAACCTGTGACTCTGTTGTTATCACAATCTTTATACCTTCCCAAGTCTTCCATTTAAACTTTTGGAGACTCCAAACAAAAAAAATTACTAAATTGCTCATGAGATGATTATAATACCAAAAGTTAAAAGTTGAGTAATAGAAGGGCTTAACTAGCAATTGAGCAAAATCAAACTTGGAGGATGCATTGTATTGTTGACCAAAGTATATCAAGTCATATATCCTAGTAACTTTTAGGTGTTTCTTAGCTTTTTTCCGACCCCAAAAGTTTGGACTTGGTTATTGTGTTTAATTTTCAATAGTTTCCTAAAAGTACTTCTAGTTATATATTGACTTTTTAGTTATTATTAGTCATACAATAATTGTCACTATTATTAGCTTAATAAGTTGCAATGATCCATTGCTAAGGTCTGTCTTGCTGTAAGTGAAAAAAGCAATGTAATTGTGTGAGGTTATTTTAAACTTTTTGGATGTTTCAATTGGGTATTTGATGTAACGGTATACCAGTAGGACTCATAACGAGGACAGCCATATCCTCATCACTGCCATAAAGTTCAGCAGCCAGGATTAGGAGATTGAGATTTACCATACTACATCTAGTTTTGTACTTAAATATGAATCAATATCAATGAGATTTATGTGGCTATCTATCCCACAACGTTGTTTAAATTTTCTTACATCATGAAAGGATATTTCAGGAAAAAATATCTTATCATTTCCTCTCTAATTATTCTTGATGTCATGACAATATTGGTAATGATAAATATCATAAAAATATAGCGCTAAATTCCTTTTTTAAAAAAGGTAAATAAATATTAATAGTGTAGAAGGTGCTAGATAATTAAATTTGTTTGACTTGTAGTTGGTCACACAAACCCCGAACTTATTAAAAGAATTTAGAAAATATACCTCATAAAAGGGAACAATTTAAAAGAGAAATCATCTACAACACTATTTTATTTAAGTCCATCTCCTCTAATGCCTTTTAAGTGCCACCCTGTCATAGTAATATTCATGGGAAAACAGTGATGAAACAGTTTTGTCCCATCTGAGCCTGCTAGAAGACGCACATCACGCAACACACATGTACCACTTGTTTCCTGGAGTAGCAAGTGTGATCACATCGTTCCCAGTGGTCAGAGCTTCTTTCATTGGCTGCGCTTTGCATGCATAAGTCAGGGCCACACACCTTGAAGGCATTTTGATGCCTGTTTTATATTTGAACCCTGCAAAATAAAGCAATAATACAATCAAGTCATGAAACTCTCATTCTGAATATTCAAAGATGAATGATGCAAGCCAAGACATACCAAGAGTGTCACCGACCCTGAACACTCTGTTCCTAACCCAACTGGTACAGTCAAATTTGAGTTTCCAACTATGGTTGTCACCGACAATATGATGCGTCGGATATCGAGGTAATACTGGAGTGGGAGTCCATGCTACCGGCTTGACGATAGTGAATAGCTTTTGCCCCATTTGGCAATGTTTTCCATTGCCTATGCCGCAAATGTACCATTTCCTTCCACGAGTTGCGAGAGTGATTATATCGTTTCCTGTGATCATTGCCTCATTTGCTCGTGGCACATTTCAGGCATTGATTTCGGGGCTGCCTACTTTAATGATACTGATATCCAACGCCATACTTAAAAACTGCTATATAAAACGAAAAATTGAAGAGATTGTCAGTTTTTTTTGTAGAATAAAAGGATTTTGTCAGTTCTATTTGTAGGGATTTGAACAATGTCCTACCTCTTACTAGTTTATTTTTATTTGGATTCAAGTGTTAATCAAGACCATGTAGATAACCATTGTACCTATAGCATAAACTAGTCAGCGTAGGCCAATCTCGTCCCTCGCTCCTCGCTCCTCGCTTGGCGATACACAAGAGACATGAAGTATACATCGCAACTGTTAGAATTTTCTACAATGGCAGGACACATGGCAACAGACTATTCATTGATTCATCATTCATGTCGCGTTCCCTTTATTATTATAATTTAAAAGATTCTTGTATATGCAAAATAAACCTAGACATGGATCAGTAAATAGTGTGTTGCCGTGTGTCTTGGCAGTGATAATATATATTCAGTAGTTCATCCCCCCCCCCCCAAACACAAGCACACGCGCGCGTGCGCAAGCACTCACACACGCAAACAAAAAAAACAAGTATTTTGTCTCCAACATGAAAGTCTTTTCGTCTAGCCTAAGCAGTGTAGTCGAAATTGAGGGTCCGTCCATGATGATCCCCAACGATATGAGTCGTAGCTCGATCAATGCAGGAAGCATAACCAAGAGGAGAGCAAGTGGAGTGATCACCTGAGTAAAGGCCATTATATCTTAGCTTATCTTATTTTCGATACCATTCATGTACAAGGTTACTCTTTGTGGATATATCATGTCTCGTGCAGTAGAAATCGATTTGTTAGGTTTCAGTCTTGTGCAATCCTGCTAAGAGGCCGACCAGCCATGACCTAGGGAAAAACGTGTTAAGCATTTTCCTAAGATAGGGTTTGGAATTGCATGATGACTCAGTCACATACTACTACTAAATAATATATGAATAATGAGGTGTGTAGACTGGGTCCTAGGCTATTAAAGAAATTCAGACTACATTTACTGTGGACATAGTAATATACTGGCACAAGATAAATAGGCATTTTGGTTTAAGGCTAATTTTGACTAAAAGTAATACCGTAAACTTCACCATTGTCACCATTGTCAGATAAATACACTATACAATATAAGTTGCAAGTAAATACCATAAATTAAGTAAATACAAATTAATACCACAAACTCTCATCATGATACAGCTTAATGCCACCAAAAATGGATATGAAAGTTGAGCAGGTGATGCTGGAAACTCTCTTTTTCCTTGCTACTGAGTAAGATACTCAGTTGATAGCGAAATGTTCAGATACTGATAGGAAAGTCGTACGAGTGATGTGTTGTTCCCGTCCTCGTTTCTTTCCGCTAAACCTGATCTCGTTCCTAGCTTGCCACCACAGCTAGAGCGCTTAGGAGATGAAAGATCGTAAGAAACGAAGGCCATTGTCTGTTTCCCCCTACGTTTGAGCCATCCATCCAGTTGTTCAATAGAAAATGGTGTCAAATTGAGCTTCCCCCATGTAGCCAGGATACCCCAAAATGGAAACTCTTTTGCTGTATGTTCAGATAGGCTATGATTGTTACAAATCTGCAGCGGAATGGCTGTATCGAATTCTGTAATCCATGCAACATCATCATTAGCTTAAGAAAAAATAATCGGAAGTTCTCTCTAATAAATGATTTTTTTATTTCTGCGGTAAATGTGTACTACCACATCAACTAACTATTGTCAATTGAGCTCTTACACCAAAAGTAGCATCCAATAATTTAATATCGGTTGTAACAAATGCTGTATTTTTTCTTTCAAGTAACCGAATAAACCCTGAATCTTGAAGCATATTTGCTGGGATAGGATATTATGGGCTTCACATAAGTATGCAATTACATGAAAATCTAGAACTTGATTGTTTGTGTGCAGATCTTCCTAATATAGAGAGAGCAAGAAAGAATTGCAGAGTCAATTGCAGGTAAATTTTCAGAATTTTTATGTTGCTTTGCATATTAAGCGAACAAACATATAGTTGCGCCTTCTTGTCAAAAGTTCTTAATCTCTCATTTGGATTGCCTCAGTTCATGTTGCTCTGATCTGAAATATTTTCCACCTGATGCACAAATTGTTTGGGATAATCTCAAGTCTCAACCAATGTTAGCTGGGACACGAAATGCTTCAGCACATGCTATCAAAACCCGAACATGGAACATGTTACGATAGGGGTAGTTTTCTTTAATAAACTTATACGAAACGGAAAACATAGCTTTGGAACATGGAGTGTTTTTTGGAGCGTGTTTGTGTGCGCGCGCGCGCGACAAACATATATATAGTAGTTCTCTTAATAAACTTATACAAAACAGAAAACATACCTTTGGAACATGGCGTGTTTTTTGAAGTGTGTTTGTGTTTTTTGAAGTGTGTTTGGAACATGGAGTGTTTTTTGAAGTGTGTTTGGAACATGGAGTGTTTTTTGAAGTGTGTTTGGAACATGACAAACATATATATAATTTAATTCCTTTTGATATATATTTTAGTTCTTGAAAACGAATTAGATATTACTATAATTTAACACAACTCTTATTTTATGCCCATTTAAGTCAAATCCATAATAGGTTATGTTGAAGTCGAAAAAATATATATACATTGCATTTTCAAAAGAACAGCAGGGAGCCCAAGCATGGAGCTGGCTCAGTCAAGAGAAGAAAAAAATTATAATATGTAAATGTAAAATGAAAAGAAGTATGAAAAAATGTAAAAGAAAAAGGGGCAAAAAGCCAAATTTAATGTGCAAAATGTGCACATGCAAGGGTATAAAAACCCTCACAAATGAAGAAATGAATATTCTATTCTCTCCACTACAATTTACTAGGGTTTTGTGCCTCCACTTCTCTTTGAGGTGATATCTCTCATCTCATTTTCTTCCTCAAGTAACCCATAGAAAAGAGAGCTTATTTCTTCCAAAAAAACATAAACACCATTTTAAGCTCCAAACCTAAATAAAGGAGTGCTCATTTCTTCCAAAAAACCATAAACACCATTTTAAGCTCCAAACCTAAATAAAAGGGATCAAATCTAAGGATAATGGAGAAGAGCTCTAGGTGAAAGCCAATGGCTTTCATGCCGGGAAAACTTCCCTGATGAAGATCCACGTGGTTTTCACCATCAAACAACTCAAAGGCGATGGCTTTTGGGGTGAAAGCTTATAGTTTTCGTCCCATAAAGTCTCCTCATCATCAGATCTCTCATGAGATCCATTGGATACCCCTAAAGGGCTATCCGCCATCGGGTATCTCAAAAGGGGTATCCGCATTCAGATACCCTTAAAAAGGGATATATGCTCGGGATACCCCCAATGAGATATCCTCTTTTCTTCCTTTCTAGTATTTTAATCTCGCCCACTGACTGGGCAGCAGGACCTCCGAGAACTCTGCGAGGTCCCAATAATGTTCAATGTAGACCCAAAAGGTTTTCATCGAAGTTGCCTTGCATGAAAAGAACAAATTCAGTATCCCAACCAAAGCAAACACGATCCCACAAATACACATATTTTAGAGTTCTCAGGATACGCATGATCTGTTAATCGGTGGTGCTCTCATGTCGAAACGAGCGATAATCAACAACAGTTTTGTCTGCGGCTGCTGGAGGCTAGAACCCCACAATCAATAAATCTATGCCTGTAATAGGCAAGGGAAATCTGTACAAGTCTGAAGCGCACATGCATCCATCTTAATGGGGACCGTTTGCGACAAAGCACCCTACAAGTTAGATCGAGACGGCGATTTATTTCGATATGGAATGCTAGAGTTTCTGAGTGGGAACTTTGTATCAAATTACAAATCGCCAATGCTTTAGCAATTTATGATAACACAGGTTTGAACAGTTTACATTTGCAAAATGCGGTTTGAACTCAATTGTTTTAGTAATTGGATTAGCTGAATATGCCCTTTGAGTCTCAAGTTATGAACTCTGTCTTTTGTGGAGTGTATCTAAAGTTGGGAAAATGCGGCGTTTGTTGCATGAGTTGTGAATTTGTCAGTCTTAGAGACAGATCATGTATTGCAGGTGGAGCATGATCTGACCCATGGAGACTTGGACCATTTCTCTAGCCAAACCGATTTCTAGCTTCCTCAGATGTTCGTTCCGGTTTCAGTCATTATTTCTTTTCTTGTAAAATAAATGCCTTATTGTTCAAGGCTTTTCTTTGATGTAACCTTTGGGTTGTTAAACTCCTAGATGTAATAAGTGATGTTGGATTTTCTTTTGAAAACTATTATTAGGGTTCTTGTGATGTTAGTTGCTTGCCGGACGCTTAGCGTGTCTACGGGAAGGTGCGCTTTTCGGTATAGATATGTTGCGGAACTAGTCGCGTCTCCGTTTTCCTAGTTTGGAAAGTAGGGCGTAACAGGTTTTGTGAGTCTCAAATTAATATTTCGATCTTTTGGGCATTCAAATTAGCATTTTTAGTGCAAACCAAATGTGGTTCAAAAACAATTGTTGCTAAAAGTTGCCTTGCTTTCTTTCTAAAGGCTGTTGTGATGTCATTATTTTCTAACTAGATTTTATGCATGTATGATGCGTGAAAGATGTAAGAAAATTGAATTGTTAGAAGGTAAGTAATAAATGTTGAGCGAATTATGTATAATTTTCTATTTCAAATTCCAAAGTGCATGATGCTTTTTTAATGTTTGGGGTTGGGGGGAGCGAGAGAAGCAGATAATACTTTAGTAATCTCTACTATTCTAACTAGAAATATATGGCAGCCATGTGATACTCTCATAATTCATTGAAATAAAATATTTAAAAAAAAAGAAAAATCATTAATTCTAAGACAATTCACATTATCAACTTCTTGCATGTTTAATACCCGTGGGTATAGGTTATCATCATAGACAAAATGTTTGAAAAGATTGTTAAAGAGTTCTGGTCAAGATAATATATCTTTTAAAGATTTTTAGTTAGAATAATGAAGATATTGATATCAAACCTTTATTTTAATACACACATGCATAAAAAACTACTAGTTAGAATAAATTGACAAAAGTTTGTGTTATTTTTGTGGAACAAAAGGCCACGTGTCCCATCTTGGGTTTAGTTATAATAGTAGAGATGTGTGGCACCTAACCCTAAATGTCAAAAAATATAATAACTGTAATTTTACTATTAGAAGTGTCCTTTGGCCCACTCAAAATGGAGCTGCAACAATTAGCTGTCTTTTGATTGGAAAGAACAGTTTGCTCCAATATTCAATTGTAAAGTTGAAGAGATCCCTCTTGCGTACTTGGGGAATCGAGGCCTGGAGAGCTTAAGAAAGAAGATTGATGTCGTAATTGACAGTGTAAGGAAAATTGGAAGAATGAAAAGGAAGCTGTCTTTCGAGGAAAGAAGCATTACTTTACTCAACGTAGTATTACCAACAATCCCTACCTGCTATATTTTTTTTATTTTGCTTTGAGACTGGGTGATTAAAAGGACTGATCAGATCCGACGCAAAGGGCTTCGGCGGAGAGAAGTATAATTTAGTTAGGCGAGGGAAGGTATGCAAATAAAAAAAGGAGGTTTAGGAGTGAGACTTAAAAGATACGAATAAAACACTTTTAGGAAAATGGTGGCAGAGATGGGCTGCAGATTACAACCGAGGTTGGGTGGTTAGTATAAATACAATATATGCTAATAAATCAGTGGTGATTAATGCCCTTAGGGCATGTTTGGATAGTTAGGATTAAAATTTATAGGATTTAATTTGGGATTAGAATATCCCGGAATGCACTTGCATTCCTTTTGATTTTCAACTTGAATGAGTGTTTAGATAGGTTGGGATAAGAATACATATTTTACATAAAAATAAGCAAAAATAAAAATAATGAATTAGGTCTTACAATCTATCTTCTGCCCTAGGGTTGCCTTTGAGCTGGATGCAGACAGAAACGCCACAAAGTCTTTAAAATTCAACCCATCCACTATCTTCAACAACCTCTGCAAGAAAAATCCACACAAAAAGATCAAAACTTTTTCACTCAAGACTCAAAATCTAAGGCTAAATCGAAATGGGTTTCATTCTACTTGCGAGAGGGGATTGAGAAAGAACTCAGGGATGGAGATGGAGAGGAACACATCGGCGGAGATGAACCCTTTCGCGCTCCGATCCATTTGGCAAAACCACTTGTAAAGAGACACAGGCTCTTCTTGCGAGAGCAGTCAAAAAAAGATCAAAAAGTTGATAAATTGAAATTGGGAAATTGAGAAATTGATGGGTTTAAGATGAAGAGAGGAGAGGTATATAGAAGTAGTTGCAGTGCTCTTGGACTTTTTCGATGTCGTATTGGGTCAGCATCGATGAAGCGTTGCCCATCTCTCTCTCTCCGCTCTCTTTCTAGAGATTGAATGATTGATTGTAAAAGGAGAGGAGAGAGAAAGAAGGGCTAATGGTGATCTCGGGCTTTCAGTTGGGAATCGATGGAGACGATGGAATTGATGAAGGATTTTGAGAGAAGGGCATTTTGAGAGAAGGGAAGAAGAAGGAGAGAGAGAGAGAGAGAGGAACTTAGACAGGAGGCACAAGTGGAGCTTGGGGAAAAAAATGGCTCAAAGGTCAATTTTTTCTATTCGGTGGATAGGTCCAAAGTAGGGGTTCTTTTTTCTCTTGATCAAACAATAAAAAATATATTCAAACAACACTTTTTGCAGGATTAGGCCAATCCGGCGGAAAAATGGCATCTGAGATTTTTTCTATAGGATAGGTGCTATCCAAACAAGACCTTAGTAAGAACTTATACTCAGCCTGCGGTTTCTGGAAAGAAGTGATGACGATCAAAAACGCCTTTTTTCGAGGAGTGCCATGCACGAAAGTTGATGGTATACTGATTAAGTTTTAGACGGATTATTTATGTGTGTGTGTGTGGTGGGGGGGGGGGGCAGACCTTACTAAAGAGATTCCCTATATTTGAACTGGCTTAATACAAAGAAGCGTCAGTGATAAGCCAATGGCGAGGAAGTAAATTGTAGCCAATATTCAGAAGAGACCTAACCATATGACGGGTGTTGATAGATTTTCAAGTCCGGAGACCTACAGTGGCAGGGAGACAGGATAGGCCAATGTGGAGATGGGCTTCGAACCGAGTTTTTTCGGTCAAATTTTTTCATTCGATCTTTAATTATGGAGGAATACAGTCGGCATGTGATCAGAAAATCTGGAAAGTCTCAGTTTTGCTAAAAGTATAGGTGTTTGTGTGGTAGGACTCGAATAACGCGATTCTGACTCGAGACGGTCTATGTAAATGAAGATAGGTAGGTCCAGAGATATGTGGAATTTGCGAATAACAAGTTGAGTCAATAGACCGCTTGTTTTTTACTTGTAGAGTGGCTAGGTGAATTTGGGATAAGTTTCGAAATGATGTAGAGAATAGGTCTTCCCCTTGTACCTTTGGTGATCTTTGGGGACACTGAAGGAAAGGGACGGATAAGGTGTTACTGGGGTTGCAAGCCATTGTGGCTTCAGCTATTTGCTGGTGTACTTGGTTAGAGATTAATAATAGAATTTTTAAAAATTCTAAAAAATAGGTTATACCTATTATAAATTGGATTGAAACAAATGCCGTGTCTTGTTCAGGTATAGCAGCAGCGAGGGCTACCAAGATGGCTAGATCTGGCATGTTGAAGGACAGTTTAGGTGCATAGCATAGGGATTCAGAACCGCCAGCCCGAGCAGAGGTGAGGTCAGGATACAAGAGGTGCGGTGTAGGTTGGGACTGCTTTTTTGGGAGGTTGTTCTGGTTGGGTGGATGGTTCAGCCTTGTTGGAGATGAGGGAGTGGTTTCTTTATGTCGTGAGGATTATGTAGGGGCTATGTTTCCAAACCTCTGTTTTATGTTTTTTTTGCTTGTCTTCTGTTTTTAACTTTATTTTTAATTCCTTAAAATTTTCTTTTATCGAAACACGGGAGGCGCCGTGCCGTGCCATGCCATGTTTTGATTAAAATATGGAGCTGCAACAACAAATGCTGCATGTGCTCAATTTGGATCATCGCAAAATGCTGTAACATTACCTTAAAAATACCATTCCAATATTTTCTCTTTAAAGACTTTTTATAGACTTTTTCCCCCTTTCTATAGTAAATATGTGCGATCAATTAATTAGTTGCATGCGACAGTGTTAGTATCGTTTGCTTTGCAATAAATGCTGCAATTCCTTTACGATGCTGCATTTTCTTTACAATGAATCAAATGATCCTGGAATCATGGAGGATAAGATCTCATGGGCTCCTCTGAAAACTGCACTTAATCTGAAACACTTAAACTTAATTATTTGTTTGCAGAAATTCCTGATCCTGAGAAAACCAGAAAGAAATTGGAAAGCCGGTAACCATGATAGTCTTCTTTCTTCTGTATGTTGCTTAGGGGCTGTATGGTTGCAAAACTTCTAAACATGGACTCTCAATTACTAAAAATGTTGTCGTCAAGGAATCCACATATTCTTGTTTGGTTATAAGGAATGATACAAATTCTTGGATTTTAGAGTCAACATTCTTTTAGAGTCGAGCATTTGTCTGGATGGAAAATCGAAAGGAATGGGTAAGATACACTTGGCAATTGTTGAATGGTCAAGAAATAAACCAAAGTGAAATATTGAATTGTTTAATATTTCTTGCCCACTATACACTTTGGAACCAAACACAAAACTTGCAATTCCATATAGATTTGAACACTTTTCCAAATCTTGACCCTCTGGTCCTCTCCAAATCTTAGCATATGAGGCTCTCAAATAATTGTGGCTTCCTGTCAAAAGTTCATTAAAAGTAATCACTCATTTGAATCTCCTTGTACTTTTGTTAATGCTTGCTACTTTTGTCTACAACATAAACGAATATGCCATATATAGTTTCATGATATATATTTTGTTGTGTGATGACATTTACATGATTCGAATACTGCAATCTATCCAAGAGACAAAATGGTGGGACACATAACACCTCGATACAAGAGCCAAACAAGTGAGCCAATAGTGTTTGTCTCTTGGATAGATTGTGGTATGATTTTAAGCCTGGTAGGTTAAGCATTTTTAATTCCTTCATAAAACCACTTTCAAGTTTTGCAGTTTGACAAGAAACTCTGAAAACATTTATAAACCCCAAAAAACTAGCATGGATAACGGTTTAATGGTGTTAACTATGATGGTTTATCCTTCCTAAAATATAATTAATTAAATATATTTTTACTAATTATTTTATTAATAATAATTAATAATTGTTAATTATAAATTAATAATTATATGTCGGTGAGGAGGGAGCGACGAGTGGAGGTCGGCGATGGGGTGGTGGTGGAGGGCGAGATGCTGTACTCCGGGTTGGAGGGTGTCTAGATTGGGGGTTGGGGTTGGGTGGGGTAGGGTGTGGACGATTTTCAATAGGGATATGTATATAAGAGAGAGATCCGACTTGATGGCTGGTGTGTTGCGTTGGTGGGGGAAGGAGGGGGGTGGCCAATTATTGCTTGGTTACTGACACATGTGTGGTAAAGAAAGAACCGTTCAAAAGCATAAACTGATAAGTGTTGGTTATCAAAAAACAAAAAGCCAAGCCGATTACAAGAACGAGACAGTCGGCTCAAGCCAAGCCAAATAAAAAAAATATACTCGGCGCAAAGGAGTCAAGGGTTCCTAAAACTTTGCCAGAAGTAGGCAACAATCTGTTGAGGTTGATCCCTCAGCATGACAAGGGCATTTGCAAACAATTTTTGGTTTCGACCCTTGCCAAAAGTTCTATCGCTAAGCCCTTGACACGACTCAACTTCTCAATCAACGGAGGAGCGTGCGGCAATGCCGCCTTGGCGTCTTGAAGCTCTTTATCTTTCACGCCCCGCTTCCCAATAGACAGAAACGGTGACGTGGACCCGCAGCATATTTATTCAGAGAAGATCATTCTCTAAATAAATATATTAAGCGTATTGAAATAATAATACACAATACAAGAATAAATGGAGACTGTAAAATTTTTCAACAAACATTTTTATTTACATTCAACTTCCAATATTTACAAGTACATGAGTTTCAACTGAAAAATAAATACAATAAAGGAAAATGCTTAACATGTGGCATATATAAGCTGAATAGAAAGTGAAGCTAGGTTAATCCTGTGGAGCAATCCGGTTGTGGTCTTCCTCTATGGCCTCCACTTCCTCCGCCTCGATCGTATCTGACGAAAATTCTAAGAAAACAAGGATGGGTGGAATGATCGTCAGCGAACTAGCGCTCGGTATGTCCCAGGGATAAAATAAGAGAAAGAAAATGATAAGTATAGAATATAGATATGACAAGTAAAAATATATGATCATGGGTAAATATGTACTATAGGTTTCTATATGGTCACTATGTTAACGTTAAATTCCAAGTGTGAATGTCAACGCAACCGTAGAAGTATTCACGAGCTCAAGAGTGGGGCCCCAGGAGTAAGGAAACACAGGTCCATTTTATGTGTTAGTATCGGGGTTCTAGGTTGTGGATGAGTCAACCCGACTGATATTCGAGTAAAATAAAAAAAAGAGCTTAATATGTGATGATGCTCAATATTGACGACCCCCAAGATCAGGACGCGTAGCAGATGACGTGTCCCAGAACTCAGAAGAAAGGGTCCACAGGGGCCGACCAGGCCACCCCTGTATCCGACCTGCAAGCACGAGCTGGCCCTCCTCAGGGCCCCTTGCAAATTGGCCTCCTCGGCCCCTCAGCTCGTCCCGAGCCGCCACAAGACCAAGACTCCTCGACCTTCTCGCTCGTCCCCGAGCTCCCCAGCCGAGGCCGTCTTCCTCGGTCCTCCGACCAACTCCACCGCTCACAGGCGTAACCGCCGCTCTGCAAATCTCGCCATGCGCAGATTCTCCGTCAGCAACATCCCACGTTCCACGCCATCACGATCCCCATTAATGGGCGATCCACTCTCCACACGGGCGTGACGTCGGGAGCATAACTGCCGGCGAGATTCTCGCGCCTGCTGCTGCGTGCTACCACCGCTATATAAACCCCCATCACAGAGGGGTCAAGGGAGCCATTTTTTACTCCACTTAGCCGTTACGCTGCTCGGATCTAGTACTAACTTGATCGTCGGAGGGTCCTCCACCCCGGGACTTCTTTGCAGGTACTCGGCGCTAAACTCCTCTAATCACCAATCTCCTCAAAACCCATTGAGACCCACACGCAACGGGAGATCACCTCTAAACCTACCGGGAGATCGACGGAAGACAACATCTGAAGGAGACCCGAAAAGGACTTCCATCAGTTGGCGCTGTCTGTGGGAAAGCAAACTCCACAAAAACAATGTTGGCCTTCCGATCTCCATCCACATGGCAAGTAATCGCCCTGAAAATCCGGGTACCAGCCGCCACCTCCCCCTCGACGGAGGCGCGGGCGAACCTCAACCGAACGTCATCGGCTCCTCCACCGACCACCGCCTCGTGAACTCCGGCGGTCGCAGGCCCCTCGATACTTCCCATTCAACCTCGAAGTCCCACGTCGGAGAGCCTCTCCTCAGGCCTCGTCGCCCCCTGTCCCTACCGAGGCGGTGGCGGTCAGCTCGCTTGCTTCCAGGCATGACCAGCGCCCCCTCCCTCGACGGGGTCATGCCCACAAGACTCGCCGAGGCAGCTCGGGGACCACCCTACCCCGGGGCCCAGGGGACCTCGCCGGAAGGAACCGGGGCCCATCAAGAACTATGGTCATGGCGAAAGGGGCCAGTCGAGCTCTTGCGAGACTTGGCTCCCCACGCCGGCAACAGACGTCGACGGCTGCCCGAGCAAAAAGGCTAGGAGCCACGAGCCTATCGCCTTTGGCGACGGAGACCTCCACGGCATATCCGTTCCCCACAACGATCCACTGGTGATCACGGCACGAATCCACCGGTACGAGGTCCACAGGATACTTATCGACTCGGGCAGCTCGGCAGACATCCTCTTCCACGACTGCTTTCTGCGCATGGGGCTCACCCCAGCAGACTTGAAACCGACCTCCCACGTCCTTTCGGGTTTCACCAACCACTCCATCCCGGCGCAAGGGGTGGTCACCCTGCAGTTCAACGTCGGGGAGCCCGGCCGCACACGTACGTTGCCTGTGGACTTCATCGTAGCGAAAGTCCCGTCGGCCTACAACGTCCTCCTCGGCCGCCCGACGCTGAACTCCCTCCAGGCCCAGATACCGACCTGCCACCTGGCGATGAAATTCCCTCTCGATCAGGGCGGGATAGGTCGAGTCTATGGGAACCAGCGGGCCGCGAAGGTATGCCTTACCGAAACATCTTCGTCCGAGCAGCCGGCCGACGATGCTGAGGTAAATAAAGACATCAAGGGTTCTCTGGACACCCGAGACGAGCGGAAAGAAGTCCGCGGGACGCCGGTCGAACCACTGACCGAGGTGCCCCTGACAGAAGGGGACAAGGAAAAAACTGTCCAGGTCGGATCACTCCTGACGGAGACTTAGCGAGATGACCTGGTCAAATTCCTCAGAAATAACTCCGACGTCTTCGCCTGGGCACCTGCGGACATGCCTGGAATTGACCCCAAAATCATCTCCCACAAGCTCGGGGTTGATCCTGCGGCCCGACCCGTCAGACAGAAGAAGCGAAGCTTCGCCCCGGTCAAGCAGAAGGCTATCGAAGAGGAGGTTGATCGACTTCTCGCCGCCAACTTCATCAGGAATGTACCCTACTCGGAGTGGCTGGCGAAAGTAGTTCTGGTCAAGAAGTCAAGCGGGAAGTGGCGCATGTGTGTCGACTTCACCAACCTCAATAAGGCCTGTCCCAAGGACAACTATCCACTCCCTCGGATAGATCAGCCCGTCGACAGCTCGGCCGCCCATGAGCTGTTGAGCTTCATGGATGCTTTCTCCGGCTACAACCAAATCCGTATGAATCCGGAAGATGAAGATCTCACCGCGTTCACAACAGACCGGGGGGTGTATTGCTACAAGGTGATGCCCTTCGGCTTCAAGAACGCCGGGGCCACGTACCAACGGTTGGTCAATCGCATGTTCAAGCCACAGATCGGCAGGAATATGGAGGTCTACGTTGACGATATGCTCGTCAAATCTGTCTCATCGGCCGACCATGCCAGGGATCTAGGTGAGGCCTTCGAAGTGCTCCGCAAGTTCAAGATGAAGCTAAACCCCGCCAAATGCGCATTTGGAGTCACCGGGGGAAAGTTCCTCGGTTTCATAGTCACTCACCGTGGAATCGAAGCTAACCCAGAGAAAATCGATGCTATCCTCAACATAGCCGCGCCTAAGACCAACGTCGAGATTATGCGGCTCACGGGACGAGTCGCCGCTCTGAGCCGTTTCATGTCCAGGTCAGGTGAGAAATGCCTCCCGTTCTTTAAGGCTCTGAGGAAGATCCCGAGGTTCGAGTGGTCGAAAGAGTGCCAAGCCGCCTTCGACCAATTGAAGAAGCACCTCGCAACGCCATCGCTGCTCACCCGACCAGTTGAAGGAGACGAGATGTCGCTGTATCTGGCGGTATCCGACCAAGAAGCAGGCTTGGTGCTCGTCCGGAAGGTCAGTGGGGCGCAGAAGCCAGTGTACTATGTGAGCCACGTATTTAAGGACGCGGAAATGAGATATCCAGCCATGGAGAAGATTGTCTTGGCCCTCATGGTGGCCTCAAGGAAGCTGCATCACTACTTCCAAGCACACACCGTCATCGCCCTCACCGAGCGCCCGTTGGGGGCTATCCTTGCATCACCAGAGTCCTCGGGCCGCTTAGAAAAGTGGAGGTGGGAACTATCTCAGTTCGACATAATATATCGCCCGAGGCAGGCCATCAAAGCGCAGGCCCTGGCCGATTTCATCGTCGAATGCACCATCCCCAGTAAGAAACGGGAGTCCACACCGCCCCTCACAACTCAGTGTCCCATCACGGAGAGGCCTGGCTCGGTCCCTGAGTGGGTCATCTACGTCGACAGGTCTTCAATCGAGGAGGTCTGTGGTGCCGGGCTCATTATCCGGGGTCCGAACGAAGCAGAAATGGAGTACTCTCTGAAGCTCGGTTTCAAAGCCTCGAACAACGCGGCAGAGTACGAGGCCCTCCTGGCCGGACTGCGCATGGCCACCGGGTTGGGGCTGAAGATAATCCGAATCCGCAGCGACTCGGCCCTTGTCGTTGGTCAAGTGACCGGCCGCTTTGAAGCTCGGGAGCCTCTGATGATGAGGTACCTGGACGAGGTGAGGAAACTCCGGAAGAACTTTGACGAAGTCCAAGTAGAGCAAATACCTAGGCAGCTGAATGCCTAAGCCGACGCCCTGAGCAAGCTGGCTTCGTCATACTCGGCCAACAATAAGCGGTTTATCCTCTTCGAAACCTTGGCTCAGCCCAGCGTGGAAGACGGAGCGACAACACTCCACGTATATGCGGCGCAAGAAAGCGACCAAGATTGGAGGAAGCCTCTCGTGGAATTCCTGAGGGACGGTACGCTCCCAGGAGATCGGGGAGCCGCCCGCCGTCTCCGGGCCAAAGCCCGCCACTTCGTCTGGAGCAATGGGAACCTCTACAAGAAGTCCTTCACTCAGCCCCTGCTCCGGTGCATAGACTCCCACGAAGCCGACTATGCCCTTCGGGTAATCCATGAGGGGGTTGGCGGCGCGCACCAAGGGGCCCGAACCTTGATCCAAAAGGTGTTGCTCCAGGGGTACTACTGGCCCACTATTCATGAGGACACTCAGAAGCTAGTCAGGAGATGCAAGAGTTGCCAGCTTAACGGCAGCATCCCTCGCCTCCCCGCTACCGAGCTGACCGCCCTAACATCCCCATGGCCGTTCGCCCAGTGGGGATTGGACATGATCGGCCAGTTTTCCACCGGTACAGGCGGGCACAAATACATCCTCGTCGCAGTAGACTACTTCACCAAATTGATCGAGGCTGTCCCCATCAGGAAATCGGACGCCGCTACAACCATCAAGTTCCTGCAAAACAATCTGATACTCCGGTTCGGCATCCTGAGATGTATCATCACCGACCATGGGACGAACTTCAAGAACGAGAAAGTGAAGGACTTCTGCAAAGAATACCACATCCTCATGAAGTTCGCCGCGGTCGCGCATCCCCAATGCAACGGGTAGGCTGAAGTCTCTAACCGAGACGTCTTCCGAGGTCTTCGGACCTGCCTAGAAGGGCGACAAGGCAGTTGGGTCGAAGAACTGCCCCGGGTCTTATGGGCCCTGCGCACGTCAAAAAAGACCCCCACCGGGAAAACCCCGTTCAGCCTCTGCTACGGGACTGAGGCAATGGTCCCAGCGGAGATCGGGCTATCCAGTCATCGGGTCAAGCACTTCGATGATGATGCGAACACCTCGGCGCTACGTACCAACCTGGACATCTTGTTGGAGAAGAGAGACCGGGCTCAGATCAGGGCTGCCGCTTACTAACAACAAGCGGCCAGATACTACAACTCCCGGGTCAAGTACCGCTCCTTCCAGACCGGGGACCTGGTCCTACGGCGAAACGAGTTCGTTGATCAAGGCAAGCTTCACAAGTTCTCCCCGAAGTGGGATGGTCCCTTCCTCGTCTCTGAGGCGCTCCCCGGTGGAGCCTACCGCTTACAAGACGCGGACGGACGCAAGCTCCCGCGGCCTTACAACGCCGAGAAGCTCAAGCTATACTAATGAGGCCAAGGCCAACAAGTGTATACCCCTCCTTTCGCAAAGATGATGTAAATGTTTTCTAAAAATCCTGTCCACTCGAATAAAGAAACGTCGGGACACCTCGAATAGAGTTCTGTCTTTGCGAGCCAAAGCCCTCGCCAAGAGGCGGCCGCGCAGCTTCACTGTCCGGTTATCCTTAGCAGTCCTCCCACGGCCCCTCCAACGCTAAGGATCCAAGTCCTCCTTAGAGGCAGCTCAGCAGCTACCCTGCTCGGCTATCCCCGGCTGGTAGCTTCCTACCACGACCGACAGGGATCAAAAGCCCTCCCAGAGGCAGTCGAGCCCGAGGATCCTTCGCTCGGCTATCCTTCAGGACAAAAGCCCTCGCCAAGAGGCACCGGGTAGTAACCCTGCCCGACCAAGGGTCCTTGGTAGGCTTCTTACAGCCCCTTCCGCGCTAAGGACCAAAGTCCTCCTAGAGGCAGTCGAGTCCTTACTCGGCTATCCCTGGCTGGTTGCTTCCTACCACAACTGACAGGGATCAAAGTCCTCGCCAAGAGGCACTGGGCAGTAACCCTGCTCGGTCCCCATCCTGAAGGATCAAAGCCCTCGCAAGAGGCAACCGAGCAGCTACCCTGCTCGGTCATCTCCGGCTGGTAGCTCCCTACCCATGATGCCAGGGATCGAAGCCCTCACAAGAGGCATCCGAGCGGCTACCCCGCTCATTCATCCCACGCTGGTAGTTGCCTACCCATGACGCCAGAGATCAAAGACCTCGCCAAGAGGCAACCGCGCAGCTCCACTGCCCGGTCATCCTTAGTTGGCTTCTTACAGCCCCCCAACGCTAAGGATCAAAGCCCTCGCAAGAGGCAACCGAGCAGCTACCCTGCTCGGTTATCTCCGGCTGGTAGCTCCTTACCTGTGATGCCAGGGATCGAAGCCCTCGCAAGAGGCACTCGAGCGGCTACCCCGCTCGGTCATCCCAGGCTGGTGGTTTCCTACCCACGACGCCAGAGAACAAAGCCCTCACCAAGAGGCAACCGCGCAGCTTCACTGCCCGGTCATCCTTAGTGGGCTTCTTACAGCCCCTCCACCGCTAAGAACCCGAAGTCCTCCCAGAGGCAGTCAAGCCCGACCCTCGCTCGACCAACCCCAGCTAGAGGTCATTGCTTGTGACGCCAGAAGTGAAAGGCCCTCGCCAAGGGACAACCGAGCAGCTCCCCATTCATGCTCGGCGACAATACGACGGACATCACTCTGCCCGTCACGTGCAAAGAATCCGAGGCCCCAACAGGGGGCATCAAGTCTATCCGAGTCCGAGCGATCCCCCATCGACTTCGGGGCCATGGAGACGCCTCCTTCTCGGCAGCGCTTTGCGCGCTTGGCAAGTGATCGAAATCAACTCGACGAACGATCGCTTGACAGATGTCCGACCCAACAGTGCAAGCAGAGATATTTTACAAGCATTCTTCACAGACAAAAGATAAAGTGCAAACCGATGAAACCAAAGAAAAAGTTTTATTACCAAAGGCAAAGCCTTTACAAAGGGTACTTTGGGCTCCCCAGCCTTACAAACTGCCCGGAGGCTTACAAAAAATAAAAGGGCCTAAGTCGCAAACCCCCCTGCGCCTTGCTCATCGCGGCCTGCCGGAGGCTTCACCACCGGAGGTTTCGCCACCAGGGGTGCGCCTCGTTTTCCTCATCGTTGTCTGCCGGAGGCCTTGCCGCCAGGAGTGGGACCCGAGCACGGAGCTCACCATCGGCGAACTCGGGAAGCTGCTCCTTCACAGCGTCCAGAGCCTTATTCCACGCGACGGCGGAATACTCGCCAAGCTCGACGTAAAACTGCTCTGACACCTTGTAATCGGCCACAGCTTTCCTGGTCCGATCCTTGGCAGTCTCGGCCACCAAAAGCGCCGCCTCGGCATCCCCCCTGCCGGCGTCTCTCTCCTTTTCCATGGCCGCGAGACGGTCGGTCAGATCCGCCAGCTTCCTCTCGACAACTCGGTGGGATGCACTCAGGCGACGGTAGGCATCCCGATTCGCTGAATTGGTGAGCTCCGCAGCCTCTGCACGGGCTGCCAGGACATCGGCCCTCGCCCTCTCCACACGCAGGTCACGCCGCAGGGCCTCGACCTCCGATGGAAACGCTTCTACTGGCCTCGGTGCGTGGAACGCCCTCTTGGCCTCCATACAGATAGCGAGGGCGTAGTATTGAAGGACCTGATAGGAAGTGGATGAGAAACTCGGGGGCGCTCGAGCCAAAGAAAGGAAGGTCAAAAACAACGCGTAGAGAAGCTCGTACCTGGACGGCCCCTTGGGCTATGGCCTCCATTTGGACCCTCAGGTTGCTGTGCAGAAGCCTTCCCCTGGCCGACTCTTCCATCCCGGCGAGCAGGCCGGCAGCGACAGAAAGCCCAGATGGAGCCATGAAGACGGCGTCACCCCCTGCACGGGAATCCCCTCAGGAACCATCGACGGCGGCGCACGAGAGATTGTCCTTTTCCTCTTAAGGGGAACCCAATCCTCGCCCTCCCCTCTGTCTCTTGTCTGGGGGCTCGGATGACCGTGGACGTCTCTGGCCGCCGCCGAGACAATCACCGGGAGCCGTCAACGAAGCAGATGACCCTATCACCGGCGGAACATTCGGCGCAGGGCATGAACCAGCCAGGGGCACGGCCGCGCCATTGGCCTCCCTCTGGGACGAGAAACCCAAATAGTGGGAATGAACCATGTATCCAAAAGAAGAAGAGCGCTGAGCAGGCAAAACTTAGAAGAAAGGAAATATGAAAGAGTAGGGGCACTGGAGTGGGCCCCGCCCCTATTTATCACCGCGAGCGACCTCATCTAACGGCGCCCTTTATTTCCCGCCAAAACGCCTCCTCGCGTCCAACGGCTCCGATTGCTCCACTTGTCGTTCCCATACTGGACCGCACCCCTTCAAGCGTCGCAGGTCTGCACACATCGCGTCGTCCAACCGACGCTTGACACGTAGACCGTCACTTCAACGGCAGGATGCACGAACCGGCACACCCTCCTTAAATGCAGAGATCTCGCCCTGATTCGCTGACAGAAAATACAGCCGACAGCCCGGGGACACATCCCGACGAAACCTTAGGAGGAAGCTCACCCCAGGCGGCCCGGTAGTCCACTCCTGACCCGACCCGCTAGCTAGTCGGGACAAGAGTGGGGGGATAATAATGATGCTCAATATTGACGACCCCCATGATCAGGACGCATAGCAGATGATGTGTCCCAGAACTCAGAAGAAAGGGCCCACAGTGGCCGACCGGGCCACCCCTGTACTCGACCTGCAAGCACGAGCTGGCCCTCCTCAGGGCCCCCTGCAAATTGGCCTCCTCGGCCCATCAGCTCGTCCCGAGCTGCCACAAGACCAAGACTCCTCGACCTTCTCGCTCGTCCCCGAGCTCCCCAGCCTAGGCCGTCTTCCTCGGTCCTCCGACCAACTCCACCGCTCATAGGCGTAACCGCCGCTCCGCCAATCTCGCCATGCGCAGATTCTCCGCCAGCAACATCCCACGTTCCACGCCATCACGATCCCTATTAATGGGCGATCCGCTCTCCACGCGGGCGTGGCGTCGGGAGCATAACTGCCGGCGAGATTCTCACGCCTGCTGCTGCGTCTACCACCGCTATATAAACCCCATCATAGAGGGGTCAAGGGAGCCATTTTTTACTCTACTTAGCCGTTACGCTGCTCGGATCTAGTACTAACTTGATCGTCAGAGGGTCCTCGGTGGTACCAAACTACCCCGGGACTTCTTTGCAGGTACTCGGCACTAAACTCCTCTAATCACCAATCTCCTCAAAACCCATTGAGACCCACACGCAACGGGAGATCTCCTCCAAACCTACCGGGAGATCGACGGAAGACAACATCTGAAGGAGACCCGAAAAGGACTTCCATCAATATGGGACTCCTGAAGCTCCGTTGGATTCACACAAGAAACTATCCCAAACACCTCGAGTATAAATAGTTTATAACCGTATAGTATACTTAATTAAATTAATTGATTGGTTTTAACATGTCTTGATCAAAACCATAAATTGCAAAAGGTGTAGAATGAAGTCGAGCGAGTCGAGTAAAATGCGAGTCATGTCAATTTCAATCTTGGTTCGAGTCAAGTTAGTTCGAGTAGATTGGGTTCGAATTCATATTCAGGTTTAGATTCGAGTTCAGGTCTTTTTCATATGAATTGATTTAAAACTGTTAAAAATCTTATGTTCGGGAGAAATTGACAACTGCTGCACATGGACGGCATGATTTGTGGCTTTTTCCAAGACAATTGCCATTGATAACTCCGTTAAGTTATCTAACCTGAATAGGAAAGCACTCACTTTCTCCGGCTCTCTGGGGCTCAAGAGAAATAATACCATTTAACCTATATTAATCTAGAGTCTTTAAATATTGTTTGCATATCTCGAGAGAGTTTAATGAAAAATACTTTAATATAGTTTAAAAATAAAGTTCGAGGGTGATTTATAATATTTTGGATTTTCATGAACATGCATTTTAATTGTTATGGTATTTTGGTGATAAAACCTTAGCTTTTAAAAGTTTATGGTATTTTTTATGAAAACTATTACTTTTGGAAACTTGTTGGTATTTTATTAAAAATTCTAATCTTTCATTTTAAAATATAGTTTCATAATTTGTTTTTATTGAAAATGCGAATTCATAGTTTTATATAATTTTCCAAGGTTTGTTTTGTTTAGAAAAGTCATATTTCTTAAAAACCATATTTTTATTTCCTTTCGAGACCGAATACTCCGTGAGGAGTTCTGCATCTCGCTCTACTATTCTCAGAATGTGCGATAATCCGCACCATCCATTAGCGGGTCCCCTAACGAGAGTTGTAAAGGCGTAATTGCCAAGGATTTAAAAAATCGATTTAAAAGAAACCCGTTTTGAAAAAATGTGGTATTTTAATGTAAAAACTATTCTTTAAATAAACTATATATTTAGAATCTCATGCTATGAAACCATAGTGTGCGTGTGGGGTAGGTCATTACCCCGTGAATGATCTAAAGGTTTATATTCTAGTTATCGAAAATACAATTATTAAAGTTCATGGTATTTTAATGAAAAATTTGTTATATGATTGTTTCACATGAATTTTTTTGTTAAACTATAAGCTAAATGATATACATAATATTAAGAGTGGTGTTAAGATATTAGTTTGACCTATTTTGCTTATAAGGTGGAGTGGAGGTGTTAAAAATAATAATATATCGGAGCTAATTCCACTTTGTCGATGTGTTTTTAGAAGACGATTCGAGATGAGAGAAATGGAGAGAGAAGGGAAAGTTACTAGCTTAGATCGTTAACAAGAATGAAGGGGAAGCCTTCGGGTATCGTGGTGTCGTTGGAAAGGTTTCGGTCGTCGGAATTTGATCGCTACTCCCCTTGACTTGCTTAACTCCACTTGAATAGCCTTAACCTTTCTTGAATTTAGATAACTTTTGAGGAATTTTCAGAATAGAGAAGAGCTAGGGCATGAGATGGTATTTATAGGGTAAAAATGAGAGAGGGTGTGAAATAAAAATGAATTAAAATGGATTTAATGGTGTTAATTAGGGATTTGAAGAGTCTCTGTTTGATTGCAGCGAAATCAAACAGTGCAGGGGAGTTGAGGGGAGCTGAAGAGGGGAGTGTGCAAAGCACGGAGCGATTTGGAGCATATCGGACCGTCGGCAGCGGCCATTTGATGAAAATGGGCGGTCGGATTTTAGGGTCTCACCTCGAGATCCGTGCCACGTGTGTAGATCCGTGTTTACTCCTCTTTGCGCCTGTTTGATTTTTCTGAAATCTTTCGATTCTTCGTGGATTGCACGTGCAACTTTTGGGCTTCCGAAAAATTAAAAATTAAAATCTTTAAAAATAATTGGGACTGATGGGAATCGAACGCATAAGCTATGTCACAGCAGTGCTGAGGCTTTACCAGTGAGCTACAAGTTATTTCTTGCTTTTAAAAAAAAATGATTTATAACTCCTATACAGGCTGAAATACCCTTTTCTATACATTTAAACAAATAATTCTGTACAGGGATTTCAGAGTCGTTACATTCTACCCTCCTTATAAAAATTTCGTCCTCAAAATTTACATTTACATAGAGACTAATTTTCAAAAAGGTAAGGGTGTCGTGTACGCATATCTTCTTCTTTTTCCCAAGTTGATTCTCCCGGCGAATCCTTTCTCCACATTATTCGGACCAAATTCACCTTCTTGTTCTGTAATGTCTTCATATTTCGATCCAGGATCTCAACTAGTTGCTGCTCACAAGTTAGATCGGTATGTACCGTGAGCTCTGAGTGATAGAGTATATGGCTGGAGTCGCTCACATATCGTCGGAGCTGGGATATATGGAACACGTTGTGCACTCCTTCCAATGATGGTGTTAGTGCTTAACGGTATGTCACTTCTCCAATTCGTTCAAGTATGTCGAACAGTCCTATGTATCTTGGACTTAATTTATCCCTCTTACCAAAACGTATCACTCCTCTGTTTGGAGAGATCTTCAAGTATACATACTCTCCGGATTGAAACTCCAGATGTCGTCGTTTTGCATCTGCCCAATACTTCTGTCGGTCCTGAGCTATGCACATCTTTTCCCTGATCGTGCGAACCACATCTACAGTTGCTACGATCATCTCTGGTCCAAGAAGTTCACGATCTCTAACGTCATCCCAACTCAGCGGGGAACGACACTTCCGTCTATAAAGTGCTGCTAATGGTGTCATCCTAATACTGTCTTGATAGCTGTTGTTGTATGAAAACTCCACAAGGTGTAGGTGATCTTCCTACGAACCTCCAAAGTCTAACATACAGGCTTTCAGGATATCTTCTAATATCTGAATTGTTCGCTCAGACCGTCCGTCTGTTTGTGCATGATATGCCGTGCTAAAATTCAGGCTCGTTCCCAGGCTACCTTGCAGACTCTGTCAGAACTGTGATCAGAATCTCGTGTCACGATCGGAGATGATGCAAACAGGTAACCCATGTAATCTCACGATCTCCTGCATGAGTTTATGGGTGTCAAGACAAGTATGGTACATCTTGAAGGTATAAATCTTACTTTAGATTTTTATTCACCTCCATGTACTTTCTTGCCAACGTCTCGGTTGAATGGCCAACTCGGAATGGAATAAAGTGAGCCGACTTGGTAAGTCGATCCACAATAACCCAAATTGCATCGTTACCCTTCGTGCTACGAAGGAGAGCAGTCACGAAGTCCATGGTGATGTGCTGCCATTTCCATTCTGGGATTGGTAACGGCTGAAGTAGACCAGCAGTTTTGTGATGTTCAGCCTTCACTTACTGACACACCAAATACTTAGCTACGCACCTTGCTACTTCACGCTTCATTCTATGCCACCAGTAGTGGTCGACGTTGGGCTTAGGGCCGGATGTATAGCTCGTACCCCGAGGGGCAGAGGCCGCCGTCGACATATTTCAGTTGCGGGCATCCAGGGCATTTCGCTAGAGATTGTGGATGCCAGGGAGGGACTATAGTTCCGCAGGCTGCTTTACCCCCTCCACTTTCTTCTTCGATGGCATTACTTCATCCACCAACTGCTACTCTACACTAGGCAGTTACACCGCGAGGCCGTGGTTTTGCGGGACGTACTCAGAAGGGACGAGGAAACCGAGGGAGAGGATATCAGGATGCAGGTAGGGGTCAGGTTAGGGTTTTCGCTTTGACTCCCCAGGTTGCCCAGGCATCCAATGCAGTGGTTACAGGTACTCTTCCAGTATGCTCCCTAGATGCGCATATTTTGTTCGATCTCGGTTCCACGCACTCATACGTGTCTGCACACTTCGCACTTTCTCTGGGGAGAGATACGTCGTTGTTAGAGTTACCGCTAGTTGTGATTACTCCGGTGGGAGATTCCTTTGTAGCTCGACGCGTATTTAGGTCATGTTCCATACGTATCGGTGATAGAGATTCGTTAGTCGATTTGATTCTTCTCAATATGTTAGATTTCGACGTACTTCTCGGTATGGATTGGCTGGCCGCTTGTCATGCATATGTTGATTGTCGGGGAAAGGCGATCAGATTCTGTTTTCTGGATAAGCCAATTTTCGTTGTGTAGGGGGACTACAGCATCACTCCTACCAATCTGATTTCTGCACTTAGTGCTAGACGGCTTTTGAGGAAGGGGTGTCGTGGGTTCTTGGCGTTTATTCAGGATGTGGGAGCCGCAGAGGTCCCGTTGGACCAGGTTCCGATTGTACGAGAGTTTTCTGATGTGTTTCCTGCTGAGTTGCCAGGATTGCCGCTAGAGTGCGATATTGAGTTCTGTATTGACTTGATTCTCAGCACGGGGCCTATTTCTATACCGCCCTATCGGATGGCCCCGACGGAGCTGAAGGAGCTCAAGAGCCAGTTGCAAGAATTACTTGATAGAGGACTCGTTCTTCCGAGTGTATCACCATAGGGAGCTTCGGTCCTGTTCGTTAAGAAGAAGGATGGCGGTATGCGATTGTGTATCGACTATCGGCAGCTGAATCGAGTTACGGTGCGGAATAAGTATCCATTACCTCATATTGACGACTTGTTCGATTAGCTGCAGGGAACCGGCTATTTCTCGAAGATTGATTTGCGGTCCGGGTATCATCAATTGCGTGTCCGGAATGATGACATTCTGAAGACCGCCTTTTGGACGTGCTATGAGCATTACGAATTCCTGGTGATGTCGTTCGGGCTCACCAATGCCCCAGCAGCGTTCATGGATCTGCTGAACCGAATCTTCAAGCCGTTCCTCGACCAGTTTATTATTGTTTTCATAGATGATATTTTGGTCTACTCTAGGCGTCACGCCTCGCTTCGCAGAGTGCGCTAAGATCAGCACGTGATAGAGCCAACCATACTACCTGTGGTTAGGAAACATCCATCCACAGTCACATTACGACTGTCTATAAGATATCAAGAACAGTAAAACATAAACTAACTAGTACATGTCCATCTGCCAGAATAAAAGAGTCAAGAAATATATATGCGGAAGCAATAAATCCAATAAACAGTAACATCTGGAAATACGTCCCAAATACGGGCTCACATCAGGAAATAAAGCCGGGGAAAGAAAATTAAACTAACTATCACTAAGAACGATCCTCACTGCTCGGCTTGATGACTAAAGTACTCCTGGTCAGCCTGCAACAGAGATAGAAGAACTGGGCTATGCAAAATTCAGACGTCAGTACGCCATAATATCAACAATAAATAAATAACCGGATGCAACGAGGTATGCATGCATGAATATAAGTGATAACATGAATATACAAGTAAACATAGATATGAAACAGTGAGGTGTATATGTGTATGTGAAGTGCGGTGAGTGATCTAAACTGTGCTACTGGGTTATCTATTCTAAAGTTATTTGAAACCAATTGATGTACTCCTCATATAACCCAAAAGAATATGCCCCGTTACCCCCAGGACCACGGATCAAGATGTATGAACCAATAATGGCTCTGTCCCGTTACCCCCGGGACCACGGATCAAGTAATAAGAATCACGAATGACTCTGTCCCGTTACCTCCCGGGACCACAGATAAGTAAGAATCACGAATGATTCTGTCCCGTTACCCCTCGGGACCATGGATCAGTAAGAATATCCTTTTAAGTTACACTCGGTTACACCCTTGATTTCCCCATACCCCCAAGGTTATGTGTTCAAGTCAGGTATTGATAAATATGAAGCTAATACCAACACAAGATCAAGCAGCTACGGGTTTGTCTATGCAGACAACAGGATACGCCCTTCAGGGCAATATGTTAGGATTGTCGGCATTAGTAATAAGATCAGGTAACAAGTCAAGTAGTGTATCAGGTCATGACAGGTAGTGCATATGTATCACACGGATGCTCAAAGTAAAACTGTAGCAAGTATCGAAATACGGTAAAAGCACGGATGCACAAGTAATACACTGTGATATCATATAATGACTCCATGAGTCGTATGATGCACACTAGCAAGCATGATATGTGAATATAACAGTAACATGAAGTAATCAGGTTCCGGCATGCAACTAAATATGTAATACATAGTACGGATACGAACATATATCGTAAAAACGGTAAAACTGTAACAGGGATGCACAATGCAATATATATGTAATATTTTTATTCATATGGATGCAAATATAATAGCATAGCATGTAGCAAGATAAACTTGCATGATCGGATCTCACGACGGGATGCGTACGCTGCGTCCGACGTCGGGTAAACATCGCAATGCACACACGTGCGTACAGAATAGAACCAAGCTATGAAAGAACATGACCACGCTGGATGAGGACGTCTACTGGATCGCCCGGATCGTCGGCGACGAGCATGTTAGTGTATATGCCCTAGAGGCCATTACTGTATCATACTAGTTTGTATATTACTTGATGGAAGCTTGGGATATTCACCTTGTATAAATAATCTTGCTCAATATAGTAGTATGCTACTTGGTTTGTTTCTGCTCTAATATGTGCATGTGTTTCTTTTAGCATATCGCCTTTACACATTAGTGGAGCCCTTAGGATCTTTGCTTGATTACCAGCGTTGTGATAGCAGTCACACTCGTGGGGGCTGGGTAATCCACAAGCACATCCTTATGCAGGTCCCTAGTCGTAGGACTATCGAGACAGGGCATCGATACTCCGGAGTAGACTAGCGTATACGCTTCTCATCCCAGCTTGGGAAACGGTCTGTCCTACAGCCATCAGTACGTCGTACTTAAGATAGTATGCGGGTGCTCGTTAGGTTACGAGTACACTGGACATGACTCGTCGGGAACTGTTGGTTGGTATTATACCTATCGTCAGTTATCAGTTCCCAGGTGACATGAGTACAGCTTAGTCCGCTGACTTGACACTGTCACTTCGCCTCGAGTGTGTTCCCACTGCACTTTGATTACTACCCTACCACGGCTCAAAGGAGTCGTGCAAACAGGTAGTTTTTGGGTGCAGTCTCGAAGCACTTGGAGGCAGTGACGGTTAGACAGGATTCGTCTCTCCCGGTATTGGGGGTTGACATCGCGCTGTGTCTAGGAGAGCCATTACACAAGTAGTCCCTGGCCAGGGCAAGCGAGATATACTGGTAGGTTTCCAGTGTTATCTCAGGGTGTTCTTGGCTACACTCCGACACGACTTGTACCGCTATTAGGGGACTGATGTTTACTGCCCCCTAGGCCCGCCATGCGATGTATCAGACGAACAGACCGGACTGTACGGAGATTGTCACATGCAGACTCAGTAGGAGTTCAGATGGGTTTCACCTCGTCCGTCTTCTTATCGGCATCTACCTGGGGACCGTTACGTACAGCTAGTGCCGCTTGCGGTCTGTGGTTAAACCCACTGCCAGCGTAGTGTCGAGTTTTTAGAGTCCCACACAGAGGGTTATTCGCCTTTGGACAAAGCAGAGTAGAGGTCGCATGGTTTTGCGGCAGGGTTCGTTCTCATCTGCGCACTTGTGCACGTTTGGAGTCCGGACGGATATTACTAGCGGGTTCTGGTTTGAGCCAGATCCTAGTATATGTTTTGGGGTTAGTTTTATCTCATAGTATTCATGTTCCTCGGAACACGAATGCGGGTGTGTATGCACAGTTGATTGAGGCGGAGGAAGAGGATTTTCATTAGGGTTTCGGAACGGGTGTGTATGCACAGTTGTCAGTCGTCTTTTTCCAAACTCTCATGAATTTGTGATATATCAATTAATAATATTAATTAAATGAAATTGTGTCATGGTTGGGTTTGTTGACTTGTTGACCAAGGTTGACTTGTTGACCATGGTTGAAACATTGACTATCATCATTACACATCAAAGATGCTCTTTGATTCTAGCAAAAAACATTTAATGTGATATGATAATAGTCTCATCAAACCATCCATCACCTTTTTCATTTTTGGATTAATATTATTATTAGATAATTCACTTATTATGTTATGGTTGTAAAAATACCATCTCATTCTATCATAACCATTCTCTCTCCTCTTTTCTTCTTCTTCCTCCTCTAGTTCAAGGAGATCCATTCTCATGTGTTGAGAAACCTCTTCTTGAGATAAAATACTCTAAACCACTCTCTACTCACTCTAAGGTTGAAGGTCTAGCAAGCCAAAGACCTTAGTTCTCTCAAAATTCGAGAAAGGAGCCCAAGGTTGCAACCTTAGGTGGATCCATCTTTGACGAAAGAAGGCGACGAGGAAAGCACCATCCAACCACTACTAAGAGTTCAAGAAGAAGGAGTTCAAGTGAGGTATAACCCCTAACCGAGTAGACAACTCTCTAGTTAGGTTGCTAGTGTGTAGTTTAGCCAAGATCCGTTTTTGTAGTCCATGTTACCCAAACCCTAAAAATCGTTTTTCACCATTTCCGCAAGCCCGAAAGAACCGGGAGAGGTAACGTGGACTTACAGTGGTATCAGAGCCTAACTAAACACACTCTAGCATGTTAGCAAAGTATTCAGAATATCGACCGAACGAAGAAACCGCAAAACACCCCGGAAAACCCTAGTTGCTGCCGATTTTTTTTTCTGCTCTAAAAATAAAAAATTATGTCTTAAAAATCGGCTCAGCCTTTTCTATAAACAGGCAAGAAAAACGATCGCACGAGCCGACCAACTCGCCGCGGTTCCGCGGCCGAGTTGACTCGGCCGTGGATCTTTTCTCCTGCAGTTTGTTTCTGGTGGTGTTTTGGGATTTTTGGGATGTTTCTTTTCTGCCCAGATTTTCCAAAGAACAAGTTTGTTTCTGGGGTGATTAGAAATCCGTATTTTGGTCGATTTTCTGTAGACTTTGGCTAATGGTTATATCTGTAATATTTTATATGTATTGAACGTCTACTAATCACTATACGTTGATTAGTGGGGGTTGTACATATCTGTGATCTATAATGTTGATGGTATGTGTATATGAATTCGTTGGATTGTCGCGGATGAATAGCCGGGGGAATTGTGAGATGAGAGTTTTGTTTATCTTTCAATTCTTGTAATATGTAAATTGATATAATATTATTTTTGGCCGCACAACCGGGTCGGGGTTGTAGCCGTCATTGTATAATTTCTTTTTACTGTTTTTGCTCCTAGGATAGACCCATGGTGGGGTGCACAAACTACCGGGTATCTCGAAGTGCCGAGTGGCCTACTCACGTCGTTGAGGGAGGTTGCTCCACTTCGGATATTTGGCGGGTAGTTTGCCGCACCCGTAGGGGTCTAAGGTGGGGTATTGGCTATTCATCGCAACCGTGTAATCCGCTTTTCGTTACAGGGTCGTACAAATTCCGGATTCCTAGTATATCCAATGTATTCATCTGTGATCTGAAATGGCTATCATTGCAATATATCTATGTATGATATTATTTAGGCGTTGCTTATGTTTTGCAGCCGCGCTAGCCCAGCCCCCGCTCTGTCGTTAGTTAAGTAACCTAACGGGTGATGACGGGACCCCGTGGCGAATGCGAATGGCATAAGCGTACGTCATATTTTGGTTGTTTTCTGCAATGGTAGGATTAATTGATGGGACGCATTAAAAGAACTAATGCAAGAAAAATAAACCAAAGTAAAAGTCGTTGGAACACTTTCAAAAACCACTCGGTTTCTTTTCAAAATAACTTTTAAACGCGGAGCTTAAACCACTCCGTTTAAAAGCTATCTCGTTCCATCGATTATATCAAGTTCACTACGTTCACGGTTTCGCCAAAACCATTCGTAGCCCTCCGTCGTTTCACATGGATGGTCAATAGTATTCAAGCTATGTTTGTTGGCCAAAGTCAAGGCATAGTGATTGGTAGCTATTGGGTATTCATGTGCAGCATAGATAGATGTGTTGGTTTGGGACAGTCGTACTGCCTTGTTGGCCAAAGTTAAGGGTAGGTGCGGGTGAGTTCAAATTAACCTGGAGAATGACGGGTAGAACTTGACATGTGACTTATGATTTGTTGGCCAAAGTCAAGGTCATAAGAGCATGGGGCAAAAATCCACATCGGGAGTTTCAAAAGAACTGAAACCTGCTAGCGCTGCATACCATTTGGAGTGTGATGATTCAGGTAGGATTCCTTCAGTTTTTTCACGCAATGATATTTGGATCCCGATCCTACTGTGAGTATATGCTACTCCTCGGGAAAATTCTCGCTTAACGATCAATGCTATAAACCCAGTAGGTGTCGAGAAAGGTGTTAGCGGGGCTGCGCCCCCAGGGAAAAGAGGTTATTTAATTAAGGAACTTCGCGAAAGCGTTGGAAAATCTCCCTCGAAGTACCGACACTAGCCTGGCTGAATGGTTAAGCAAGTATTGTACGGTGAGATTGATCCTGACTAATTCTTCCTTTTTGGTTTGAGGAGGGATTCGAGAGACAGTGGGAGCCATCCTGTTTAGACAAATTAAAAACCACCTCTAAACTTGCAAGAGCATCATGCTAAAGTGTTTCTTCTCTCTCTCCTAATTGCAGCAACCATTCAACATGACTGGACTCAAGTTACTACTAGATAAAAATATACTGACAGGGCCAAACTACAAAGATTGGCTCAGGAATGTCAAAATGGCAATCACTTACGACAAGTTGGGGTATCTCCTTACCACCAAAGCTCCCCCTGCCCCAGGTCCCACCTCCAGCGTCGCGGATAAAGAAATCCGTAAGACTTGGGAGATTGATTGCGCGAAGGCCAAGTGCCTCGTGCTTGCCTCTATGGACAACGAACATCAGAGGAGGCATGAGAATATGGATCTCGAATCCATATTTCTCCATACAAAAGAACTGTATGGAGAGCAATCTCGTATCGCAAGATACGAAGTGTCGAAGAAGTTATTTTCGGCAAGATTGGCCGTCGGATCATCAGTAGCGGAACACGTGCTTAAGATGATTGGCTTCATTGAGGAGCTCGCAGACCTTGGGACCACGTTGGAGAATGAGCTCTATACGAACTTGATTCTTCAGTCCCTTCCTTCCACTTACGCCCAGTTCATCCTGAATTTCAACTTGCAAGAAAAGGAAGTTGAACTTTCAGAACTCCTCAACATGCTGAGGAGTGCATAGGGCACCCTACAGAAAGGTAGGGAAACATCCACTTTGTTTGTAGGAGGATCTTCATCTTCTAGGTCCAAGGCAAAAGCCAAGGGAAAGAAGAAGAAAACCCCCGCCAAACCAAGGGGCGGTGTTAGTAAAGTGGATACGAAGGGAAAAGCAAAAGCAATAAAGGAAGCGGGAAAGCTTGTAGGAAAGGAGGAATGCTTTTACTGTCACAAGAGTGGACACTGGAAGAAAGATTGCAGGGCTTGGAAGGCCAGAACACAGGATCTGAAGCGAGTTGCAGCTTCAGCTTCATGTGTGTATGTTATTGAAAACTGTCTATCAATAAACTCTACTTCCTGGGTATTGGATACCGGATCAGGATCTCATATCTGTAATTCTTTGCAGGCGTTGAGAAACCGTAGGGTTTTGAAGGCAGGTGATATGACCCTCAGAGTTGCAAACGGAGCTGGCATGGATGCTGAGTCCGTGGGGGACTATCACCTGGGATTGTCAGATGGACACGTTTTGGTTTTGCGTAATTGTTATTTTGTACCAAATGCAACTTGTAATATCATTTCTGTATGTTTAGTTTCTAAAGAAGGTTATGAATTTGCGTTTGTAAGTAATGTTGTAAACATTCGCCTTAATCAAGTTCTGATTGGGTCAGGTACATTAAACAGTGGAATATATGTATTAAACCAACCACAGATTTTCAATGTCCAGAATACACACAAAAGAAAGTCTCCGGAATCTAATCAGGCTTTCTTATGGCATTGTAGACTGGGTCACGTCAATGAGAGAAGGTTGACGAAGTTACATACAGAAGGATATTTGGATCCGTTCGAATATCAATCATATGCAACTTGTCAATCCTGTCTCAAAGGAAAGATGACAAAGACTCTGTTCACTGGACACGGAGTAAGAGTGAGCGAGCTCTTGGGGCTCGTACACAGCGACGTGTGCGGTCCAATGTCTACGCATGCACGAAGCGGTTATTCTTACTTCATTACTTTTACGGATAACTTTTCAAGGTACGGTTATGTCTTCTTAATGAAACATAAATCCGAAGCCTTTGGAAAATTCCAGGAATATAAGAATGAAGTGGAAAAACAAACAGGCAAAAGTATCAAGACACTAAGATCTGGTCGAGGTGGTGAATACTTAAGTGCCGAGTTCCTGGATTACTTAAAAGAGAATGGAATTCTCTCTCAGCTTACTCCTCCATACACTTCGCAACATAACGGTGTATCGGAGAGACGGAACCGGACCCTATTGGATATTGTACGTTCCATGATGAGTAACGCTGAGTTACCACGATCATTCTGAGGATATGCACTAGAATCAGCTGCATACCTTTTGAACCGAATTCCAACTAAGACTGTGCCTACTACACCATATCAGATGTGGTGTGGGAAGAGACCCTATCTTAATCACATTAAGACATGGGGATGTCCAGCTTTTGTCAAAAAGCAGCATGCGGACAAGCTCGAGGCACGCTCAGTACAGTGCAAGTTTGTGGGATATCCAAAGAACTCCAAGGGATATTTTTTCTATTGCGAAGAGGAACAAAAGATTTATGTTTCTCGTCATGCCCACTTCTTGGAAATTGAATTTTTGGAAAATCAGATAAGTGGGAGCACAATAGAACTGGAAGAAATTCCAGAACCACGAGCTATTACTGAAAGCTTAGTAGAACCAGAAGGTTCAAAAGAACATGACATTCCTACGCCGCTCCGCAGGAGTAGTAGGCAGTCTCATCCGCCCGGGAGATACGGTTTTCTCATAGACGGGGATAGAGAGGATTGCATCATTGATAGTGATGAGCCGACTAGCTTCCAGCAGGCCATTCAGAGCGTTGACTCGGTAAAATGGCTGGATGCAATGCGGACCGAAATGGAGTCCATGTACACCAACAAAGTATGGACGTTGGACGTTGCTCCAGATGAGGTAAAACCCGTAGGATGCAAGTGGATCTTCAAAAGGAAGATTGGTGTAGATGGACAGGTTGAGACCTATAAAGCTAGATTGGTTGCAAAGGGTTTTCGTCAAAGACCTGGTTTGGACTATGACGAGACCTTTTCTCCAGTAGCTATGCTGAAATCCATTCGGATCCTTCTTGCCATTGCTGCTTTCCACGATTATGAGATCTGGCAGATGGACGTAAAGACCGCTTTTCTAAATGGAAATTTAGAGGAGTGCGTCTATATGGACCAGCCAGAGGGTTTCATTCAGAGTGGGAGCAGCGGGAAGGTGTGCAAGTTGCTTAAGTCCATCTATGGACTAAAGCAGGCATCGCGGAGTTGGAACATCTGTTTTGATGAGACGGTCAAAGATTTTGGCTTTATCAAAAATCCAGATGAACCATGCATCTATAGTAGATTTGTAGAAAGAACTGTCGTATTCCTCGTTTTATACGTGGATGACATTCTCTTGATAGGAAATGACATTCCTATGCTACAATCTGTCAAAGGGTTCTTGTCACACAGGTTCTCCATGAAAGACCTGGGTGATGCCTCTTACATTCTGGGGATCCGGATCTATCGTGACAGATCCAAGAGGATATTAGGACTTTCACAGTCCAGGTACATCGACACCATACTGAAAAGATTCAGTATGGAAGATTCCAAGCGCGGTAATCTACCGGCTTGTCACGGGATCACCCTCTCCAAAGAGATGTCTCCCAAGACTGATTTGGAATGGGATCGCATGTCTATTATACCCTACGCTTCTGCGGTAGGCTCTATAATGTATGCGATGTTATGTACCAGACCAGATGTAGTTTATGCACTGAGTGTGGTAAGCAGGTATCAGTCAAACCCTGGGGAGAAACACTGGATAGCGGTAAAGAACATTTTCAAGTACCTGAGAAGGACTAAGGAGATATTCTTGGTGTATGGCGGAAAAGACCTCCAGATCGAGGCCTTTGCTGACTCCAGCTTCCAGAGTGACAAGGATGATTCCAAGTCTATGTCGGGCTATGTCTTTACCCTCAATGGAGGGGCGGTGTGTTGGAAGAGTTCCAAACAGGAAACCGTTGCTGACTCGACGATGGAAGCGGAATATATCGCTGCATCTGATGCCGCAAAAGAAGCCGTCTGGATGAGGAAGTTCTTGATAGAACTTCAGGTGGTTCCTACCATTGTTGATCCAATACCGCTGTATTGCGACAACAACGGAGCTATAGCTTTAGCAAAGGAACCCAGGTCCCATCAGAAGTCCTGGCACATCTTGAGGCGGTATCACCTGATCAGGGAGATCGTGGGTCGCCAGGAGATCGAGGTTCGGAGAGTTGCTACGGAAGATAACACTGCTGATCCATTCATAAAGGCCTTACCCCAGACTCAGTTCGAGCGGCTGATCGAGATGATAGGTCTTCGATACGCCAGTACATGGCCTTAGTGCAAGTGGGAGATTGTTAGTGTATATGCCCTAGAGGCCATTACTGTATCATACTAGTTTGTATATTACTTGATGGAAGCTTGGGATATTCACCTTGTATAAACAATCTTGCTCAATATAGTAGTATGCTACTTGGTTTGTTTCTGCTTTAATGTGTGCATGTGTTTCTTTTAGCATATCGCTTTTACACATTAGAGGAGCCCTTAGGATCTTTGCTTGATTACCAGCGTTGTGATGGCAGTCACACTCGTGGGGGCTGGGTAATCCACAAGCACATCCTTATGCAGGTCCCTAGCCGTAGGACTATCGAGACAGGGCATCGATACTCCGGAGTAGACTAGCGTATACGCTTCTCATCCCAGCTTGGGAAACGATCTATCCCACAGCTGTCAGTACGTCGTACTTGAGATAGTATGCGGGTGCTCGTTAGGTTACGAGTACACTGGACAGGACTCGTCGGGAACTGTTGGTTGGTATTATACCTATCGTCAGTTATCAGTTCCCAGGTGACATGAGTACAGCTTAGTCCGCTGACTTGACACTGTCACTTCGCCTCGAGTGTGTTCCCACTGCACTTTGATTACTATCCTACCACGGCTCAAAGGAGTCGTGCAAACAGGTAGTTTTTGGGTGCAGTCCCGAAGCACTCAGAGGCAGTGACGGTTAGACAGGATTCGTCTCTCCCGGTATTGGGGGTTGACATCGCGCTGTGTCTAGGAGAGCCATTATACAAGTAGTCCCTGACCAGGGCAAGCGAGATATATTGGTAGGTTTCCAGTGTTATCTCAGGGTGTTCTGGGCTACACTCCGACACGACTTGTACCGCTATTAGGGGACTGACGTTTACCGCCTCCTAGGCCCGCCATGCGATGTATCAGACGAACAGACCGGACTGTACGGAGATTTTCACATGCAGACTCAGAAGGAGTTCAGATAGGTTTCACCTCGTCCGTCTTCTTATCGGCATCTACCTGGGGACCGTTACGTACAGCTAGTGCTGCTTGCGGTCTGTGGTTAAACCCACTGCCAGCGTAGTGTCGAGTCTTTAGAGTCCCACACAGAGGGTTATTCGCCTTTGGGCAAAACAGAGTAGAGGTCGCATGGTTTTGCGGCAGGGTTCGTTCTCATCCGCGCACTTGTGCACGTTTGGAGTCCGGACGGATATTACTAGCGGGCTCTGGTTTGAGCCAGATCCTAGTATATGTTTTGGGGTTAGTTTTATCTCATAGTATTCATGTTCCTCGGAACACGAATGCGGGTGTGTATGCACAGTTGATTGAGGCGGAGGAAGAGGATTTTCATTAGGGTTTCGGAACGGGTGTGTATGCACAGTTGACAGTCGTCTTTTTCCAAACCCTAATGAATTTGTGATATATCAATTTATAATATTAATTAAATGAAATTGTATCATGGTTGGGTTTGTTGACTTGTTGACCAATGTTGACTTGTTGACCATGGTTGAAACATTGACTATCATCATTACACATCAAAAATGCTCTTTGATTCTAGCAAAAAACATTTAATGTGATATGATAATAGTCTCATCAAACCATCCATCACCTTTTTCATTTTTGGATTAATATTATTATTAGATAATTCACTTATTATGTTATGGTTGTAAAAATACCATCTCATTCTATCATAACCATTCTCTCTCCTCTTTTCTTCTTCTTCCTCCTCTAGTTCAAGGAGATCCATTCTCATGTGTTGAGAAACCTCTCCTCGAGATAAAATACTCTAAACCACTCTCTACTCACTCTAAGGTTGTAGGTCTAGCAAGCCAAAGACCTTGGTTGTAGGTCTAGCAAGCCAAAGACCTTAGTTCTCTCAAAGTTCGAGAAAGGAGCCCAAGGTTGCAACCCTCAGGTGGATCCATCTTTGACGAAAGAAGGCGACGAGGAAAGCACCATCCAACCACTACTAAGAGTTCAAGAAGAAGGAGTTCAAGTGAGGTATAACCCCTAACCGAGTAGACAACTCTCTAGTTAGGTTGCTAGTGTGTAGTTTAGCCAAGATCCGTTTTTGTAGTCCATGTTACCCAAACCCTAAAAATCGATTTTCACCATTTCCGCAAGCCCGAAAGAACCGGGAGAGGTAACGTGGACTTACAGAGCACGGCTCCGGCGATCACCGGGAAATGTGAAATCAAGAAATAGAAAGAGAAGAAGAAGAAAGAAGAAGAAGGTGAAGGGCTGTGCTCTCTGGGTTTAGTGCTTTGGGACAGAGGCGAGGCGAGGGGGGACGTCGACAATGGGTCGTGGGTTTCCGGCGAGGTTTCACTGCGAGGCAAGGGTAAATGGGTTTCTTGAAGTCGGGTGTGCAGGGTTCTTGCGCAGGGAAGAGAGGCTCGGGTTTTGGAGAAGAAAATAGGAGAGAGGGGAGAAGGTGGTGGCGAGGGGTGAGGTGGTCGACGCGGTCGGAGCTACGGCGAGGCGCAGGCGACGAGGGTTGCAGGCACGGTTCTTCGTCGGGGTTCGTCGGAGGTGAAGGGAAGAGGGACAAGAGAAGGCGGAGGTGGTGACGGGGTGGACTCGATGACGGCGAGGTGGTGACGGCGAGGCGCAGGCAAAGTCGGTGGATGGGTTCGGGAAAGATGGGTTCGTCGGGGCTGTTGGTGCAGAGGAAGAAGAGTGGAGGAGATGGAGGTTATGATGACGACGATGTTGAAGCGAGGGGGTCGGCGGCGGTGGCGACGACGGCGTGAGGGTTAAGGTTCGTGACTAGGCGGGGAGGCGGGAATGAAGAACAAGAAGCAGAGAAAGAGAGAGAGGACGTGTGGAAGTTTATATAGGGTTTAATAATATATATATATATATATATATATATATATATATATATATATATATATATATATATATATATATATATATAAAGAATATATATGAGACAGAGAGAGAGTTGAGATTTGATTTAAAATATATATGAATATATTCGTTTGGTAAAATATATGTTAATATATATAGAGAATAATGGAGGAAAGAGGCCATTGGAGGGAATTTCCTCCTATGGCGTCGAAAAAACACACCCTCCATCGTGTTTTCCGACGATCGGAATGCATCATCTTTATCATTATCATCTAAGATATGAGTACACCAAATTTCATGTGATTCTACAACTTTTCACCGTTGATTTAGCAAAGTAAAAGTTCTATTGTCGGTAAACCGTTAATTTTGAACCCACTAATTCAACAGTGAAAAAGTTGTAGAATTACATGAAATTTGGTGTACCTATATCTTAGATGATAATGACGAAGATGATGCATACCGATCGTCGGAAAACACGATGGAGGGTGTGTTTTTTCGACGCCATAGGATGAAATTCCCTCCTATGGCATCTTTCCTCCATTATTCTCATATATATATATTGACGGTTTTAAATTTAAAGGTTATAATATTAAGTAAATTTGTGTTTTTTGGCTAATATAAAATTACTCCAAAATATGCCCGAATTGGGTCTAAAATTATGGTTTGAAAATACGGATAATATACGTGTCAACCAAAACCAAAAAGCGATGTCCGGTTAAAGAAAATGCATACCCCCAAGAACGGATACACGTAGCGATCCAAACGAGTCCGTTTCACTAAACGGGACGAGAACATGATGTACGGATGCAACCACAGGGTTAGGGGTATGATGCAGGCCATGCTAGATATTTAAAAATATTTTATTTGACTATATTTGTATTATTAAAAATATGTGCAGATACCAGATATATGATGCAAGTATATGGAACATATGTGTGCACGGATCCTCAGCACTAGCAAGGATAAAACGTAATCAAGAACCAAGACGGATTTCAAGCATGCGGGTCGGGTCGGATACCAAGCACAGATACCAAAACACTATCCGCACCCAAAAGCGAATAACATCAAGAAATAGCCACAAGATAAATAAATCATTAAAACGAACATGGTATAACTGAACTAGGGTGCTACACCAGGAGTCGAGAGGAGCACGAGCAGCACTTGAGAATTGCATTGCAAACTTAGAGAGAGCATCAGTTGTTCGCCAAATTCTCGAAGTGCGCTTTCTGGCTTGACAGTGTGGAATTCTTGGGTCATATTGTTACGAGAGATGGGATGCAGGTTGATCCGAAAAAGATTGAGGCAGTACAGCATTGGCCCAGACCCGCGTCAGTGACTGAGATTCGTATCTTTTTGGATTTAGCGGGTTATTACAGTCGCTTTGTACATGACTTCTCTCGTATTGCGGCACCTATGACCAGTTTGACCCGAAAGGGAGTTATGTTTCAATGGACTGAGAGATGTGAGCAGAGTTTCCAGCAGATGAAGACTCGTCTGACGACTGCGCCCGTTCTATCTTTACCTTCAGGCTCAGGCAGATTTGCGATATATTGTGATGCGTCTCGTGTGGGCTTAGGTTGCGTATTGATGTAGCACGACAGAGTTATTGCTTATGCTTCTCGACAGCTGAAGAAACATGAGCAGAATTACCCTGCCCACGATCTGGAGATGGCCGTGGTGGTCTTTGCACTGAAGATTTGGAGACACTATTTATATGGAGAGTCGTGCCAAATCTTTACAGACCACAAGAGTCTGAAGTATATATTCCAGTAATGGGATTTGAATTTGAGGCAGCGTCGCTGGATGGAGCTGGTAAAAGATTATGATTGTGAGATTCTTTATCACCCGGGCAAGGCAAATATAGTGGCTGACGCGTTGAGTAGGAGACCTGGGATTAGATTGTCTTATTTGGGTTCGGTTCGGAGGCGGTCGGATGCTGATTGGCAGATTTTGTACGACAGTGGTATACAGTTTGAGTTTACTACTGTAATTGGACAGTTTACCCATGTTCGTGCTCGTCCACTTTTGCTTGATCGTATCAGGGAGGCACAGTCTGAGGATGCACGTTTGTCAGAAATTTTAGAGCGAGTTCGAAAGTATGGGGATTCTGAGTTTACGATTGACAGCGAGGGAGTGCTATGGTTAGGGACCCGGTTGTGTGTACTCGGCGTTGATGGGCTGAGGCGTACGATATTAAAGGAGGCACATCAGTCTTCCTATAGCGTTCATCTAGGGTCTACCAAGATGTATCACGATTTACGAGACGTGTACTGGTGGGAAGGGATGAAACACGATGTGTCTGACTTCGTTTCGAAGTGCCTGACTTGTCCGCAAGTCAAACCCGAACATCAGAGGCTGGCTGAAGAGTTGCAGCCTCTACCCGTTCCGGAGTGGAAATGGGATTAGATCTCCATGGATTTCATTGTGGGTCTACCCAGGTCTAGCAGAAGGTATGACTCCATTTGGGTGATTGTGGATCGGTTGACGAAGGCAGTTCACTTTCTTCCGGTGAAGACTACTTTCGGATATGCTCAGTACGCCCAGATTTACATTGATGAGATTGTGCGGTTGCACAGAGTTCCGACCTGTATTGTTTTTGATAGAGGCACACAGTTTACCAGTCGTATTTGGAAAAAGCTTAAGGATGCTTTAAGCACTCGCTTGAGTTTCAGTACCGCCTTCCACCCATAGACCGATGGCCAGTCGGAGCGTACAATTCAGACTCTTGAGGATATGCTCCGAGCTTGTACGCTAGATTTGAGTGGCAGTTGGGATCGTCACTTACCTTTGATCGAGTTCTCCTATAATAATAGCTTTCAGGAGACGATTCGGGTGGCACCATTTGAAGCGTTATATTGGAGGAAGTGTCGGTCGCCAGTCTATTGGACCGAGCTTAGCGAGAGCAGTCTCCTAGGGCTTCAATTAGTCCAGGAGACTACTAAGAAAATCCAAATGATCCAGGATAGGATCAGAGCAGCTCAGAGCAGGCAGAAGTCTTATGCTGATCGTCGTTGACGTAGACTTGAGTTTGATGTGGGAGACCATGTATTTCTCCGTGTCTCTCCAATGAAGGGTGTGATGCGATTTGGGAAAAAGGGAAAGCTCAGTCCGAGATATGTTGGACCCTGTGAGATTCTTGAGAGGGTGGGTGTTGTAGCGTATCGTTTAACACTTCCGCCAAGTTTTCCCGATGTGCATCCTGTGATCCACGTATCCATGTTTTGTAAGTACCTTCATGGTCCTTCTCATGCTATTGGGCATCAGACTATACAGCTTGAGCGTGATTTATGTTACACTGAGCAGCCGGTAGCTATTCTCGACCGACAGGTGAAGAAGCTGCGATCAAGGGTACTTCCATCCGTAAAGGTTTTATGACGCGGACCAAATAGCTAAGAGGTCACTTGGGAAGTCGAGGAAGTGATACAGAAGAAATTCCCGCATCTTTTTGAAGGTATGTGTGTTAAAGTTTTAATTCGGGGACCGAATTTTCTTAAGGGAGGGATATTGTAACGTTTCGGAATTTTTTTAGATAATTAATTATTTTATTTTATTTTATTTTTAAAATGTTATTTTAAATTTTATAATTTTGATAAAAACACTTTTTATAAATGGTTATGGTATTTAAGTATTATTGTAATTAGTTTAGATGACTTTTAGATTGTAAAGAAAGTTTTATGGTGTGAAGTTCTATTGTGTGAGGGTTTATATGCAAATGGGTGAGCATGTAGGGTTAAGTTTATTTGATACCTCATATACACCACACCTTGAAGTGTGCCCTAAACCAACACCTCACCCTTACACACGTTCACCTCGCCCTTCCATGTTGACACCTCACCCTTCCAACAAAAACACCACACTTATATTATTTCCAGCATTTCAAACTGAACAAAACATCTCTCAACAAAATCATCATCTTTTTTCCTCTAAATCCTTCATTATTTCATGAAAAAGACTAAAGTTTTCATGTATCTTGGTTCAAATCACACAAGGTAGGACTCCTCACCTCTTTGTGCACATCTTGACGATTGAGTTCTGTGGAATTATTCATATAGGTATAACACCCAACTTTTCTGGTTTTGTTATGAGTTCTGTATAAATTAACCTTTACGATATCGGAAAAATGTGTTTTAGTTTAGAGTTTTATCATCTGTTAGTATCTGCTATAGTTATATCAGTCTCCTTGTAAATCTAACAGTACAGTAGAATGTTGTTAGAATCTAGAGTGCCCCGCAGAAACCTGGACCCAATCCCCTACAGTTCAACCGTCGGAATCCTTAAAATCCCCGCTACCGCCGGTTTTCTTGAGGAATTGGCTTTTGAATCTTTGTGGGTATATCTATGTAGTTATATAAGGTCTTTGATTTACTTTGTTTTTCCTAGATAGTCTGTAAACAAAATCTGGAAGCTAATTGCTTTGCTTTTTATAATATTTTAACGTATAATACGGACATTTCGTATCACGTTTTTGTGTTTTCTCAAAAATACGACGATTCGGGGTAGCTCTAGTTAGCTTTGGGTATGTATAACACACGATATTCAACGTATCACGTTACGTAAGTTAGTTCACTTAGAATTTACGTATTCGCCGTATCAGAATTTAGCAGTTTATATACGAAAGTTTCATTTCGATATTAGGTTTGATCACGGGGACTTCGGAGGCAGCGAGGAAGGGAAAATGAGTGATGGGATCCGAGTAGATCACGACTCGTTCCGGTGAGTAGACTAAATATTTACCGGGGACATTGTATGGATGGCGTATAGCGCCCGAAACCAAAAATTTTGTTACACTTGTTTTCCATTTATGTTGTTTGCATAATTAGACCTAGCATTGCATTGTATGCATTCATACCTATTAATCGCTATTGCTTAACACTTGCTAGAACACTTGCACTATTACCGATGAGTTATGTTGCACTTGCATATGCTTACATGCTACATTACACCCCCATCGGTAATTAACATGTCACGTACACACCTAGAACTTGCCATGTCACTTATAATCCATTACGCATTACTAGTACCATTAATAACTGTTGTCACGCAGCATTGCTATTGTTTTGACACATATCATATCTCATTGTCATTATTATTACTTGTATCATGAAATATTGAATTATGAGATTTCCCTTGTTTTGAGTTTTTATTCACTACATGTTACGGTTGGTACGACCTAAATTAGTTAAAATTTTATGGGTCTTCATGATTTATATGATACGTCCACCATGAGTTGCTGTTTTTATGATTTGGTTTTATTCTGAACCGAGTGGGGGAACTATACGATTGCGGATTTTTACGTTGTCCGGACTGAGTGGGGGAGTATACAGTCGGATACATGGTGGATACGGTCGAGACCGAGGGACAGGAAAGACACATTAGAGGTGGGAAGCCTAGCGAGGACACTCGATACCGAAGATAGTTTGAGAAACACGGCGAATATCTATAGCATACCGACCGATATTGTTGGTTGTAAGGATCGTTCGGGGAACGATGCCTGCTAGAACAGAAGATTTGTGTCGATATTTGATATTGGATTTGTGGATCGTTTATGAATATGACCAAGATTTTGGAGCACTTGATGAGATTTCTGTTTTCTTCTATATAGGCACTATAGTGATGCATTCATGTTTCATATGCTATTACATATCATAACTACCTGATGTGTAGCTTTAATCGCTATTTCGTTTATACCTACAATTTCAACTGTTTGATATTAGTTTATTCGCTGAATTGTCAACTCATCCCCGTTGTGCTTTAGTTCCTTGCAGGAGACGTGTGGACGCATAGCGGCGTTGCAGACACATATATCACAACTTTCGTCACTTATCTTGGTAGGTGGGTTACATGTTTAGTAACCGCCTCTTTTGAGTATTTTGTATCTAGTGTCACTCCATCAGACCGTGTATATTATTTGATTTAGAACGAGGGTATACTTATGTATATATTTTGGATCGATTTGAGTAGAATTGACTAGTCATGTTTGATTGCGCTTCTTTTTCTTTTATGCATGTAATTGTTCGCTTTTGAGTGTGTATATTTTTTGTGTGGGTTGTTTCTGCTGATTGGCGTTGATTTTGCTCCCAAGGAGGGGATGCCACTATTATAATGATTATGTACTTGTCTTTCTCAAAAATTACAAAGGAGATGTTGTCAAAATTTCCAATATTAAAACTAATTGTTTTAACCTCATTTCAAAAACCATTCGGCTTATGCTTTAAACTAAGCAATCTTTGAAATTAAAATGTGGTCTCATTTTCATTACTTTTAAAACCGTATCTCCTTATTTCTGCAAACAAGGTTTAGATCTTGGTTTCTGGCTTACTTGGATTGTGTCGGTATGTTTAGATGTCACACAATCTAAGTGCTGGTCACGTGCCAAATTTGGATCGTGACAAAACGTCGAGCCTCCGGAGTCACACAAAGGTGAACTCTTACTTGCCAAACATAGAACTATAAAAGAAGAGAAAGTATATTGTTGATATACAAATAAGGATTTAATTAAATAAGTATATTTGATATACTATTAATTAAATAAAGGTAAAATTGCCAAATACGATTTAACATGCTACTCAAGATATGATATTAAATGGGTAAATAATACGCGCGCGCGCGTGTGCATTTGATGTGTATCAAATATTATATGCATATATGTCTGTGGGCCAACATGTATTAAATTATAACTAATTAGTTTGTTTAAAGGATTAAACAAATTAATTAATTATGAGGATTTTGAATAGAAAAAACTATATCCCTATATAGGTTTCTATTTGATACAAACCGTAAGCCCTAATTATTTCTCTCATCTTTTCAAAAGTTTTGGCCTCCCCTTTCCATTTCTTTTGGCCAAAATTTTTATGGTGAAGACGAATTAAATTTTGATTTTTAATTCTCTTCTTTCTTTTATAATTCTCTCTAATTAATTAGATCAGATAACTAATTAATTAGAGTTCACTAATCTTAGATATTCGTGTGGAGGCAAGTAAGGAGATCATCAAGATGCAATCACGTTGTCTTGATTGGATAGGAATCGCTAGCACAGTGAACATAACGCAAATCCGAATTTACGTAAATGTATTATCTTTTCGAATCAATTAAGGTTTAATTGATTCCGTTTATAATTAACCTAATTTATAAACCCTAAATTGGTGTCAATGTAAAATTTTTAATTTTCTCTTCTGCTGCGTTTACACCAAGTTTCACCAACAAATATATCTGACCCAGGTCCACAGCAGCAACCTCAGCAACAACCATATATTATTGCAATCGATCATCAGCAAAGGCATATCCGTCCCCCTCATATGTATGGTTACGAGAATATGATAACGTTTGCGCTTAATGCAACAGAAGTGATGGAATCTCCTGAGCCCTCTATCGAGAGGCTTTTTTTGGTGCCGAGTCTATGTAGTGGATTGCTGCTATGGGAGAAGAGATGGAATCTCTTAAGAAGAATCAAATACGAGAGCTTGTCAAATCGTCAAAGGGAAGAAAAATTGTAGGATGCAAGTGGATCTTAAAAAAAAAGTCCGAAATCCCAGATGAAGTAGGAAAAAATTCAAAGCTCGTCTAGTTGTTACGGGCTACAGTCAGAAGGAGGGAGTTGATACTTTCCTCTGTTGTGAGGTATACTTCCATTCGTGTGCTGCTTGCCAAACCGTCAGAGGAAGAAAAATTGTGGGATGCAAGTAGATCTTCCCCATACGATGGAGATATCTGCTGCCATCTACACTTCTTTCAAGCCATTTATGTTCAAAAGACGCGTTCGAATTGTCTGCGTGAATTTTGAATCTCTCCCACGCGAGATCGTTTACTCCATGGAAAGTCCCTATTATTCAGGATTTTGATTTCTCTGCCTCTTTTGAATCGAGCTTTTAGAAGCCTGCATCCAAAATAAATCAAATGAACAATGACTATAATTATTATTATTCGTATCATTTAACCTTTAGAAAAAAACCTAATAACGATTATTAGGTTCCTTTGAAATCTTTATTCGGAATACAAGTCTGCCGAGATGGGGAAACAAAATCTAGAAGATATTAAAGAACATACATCAATTCCTATATTAAAGGTTAATTGTCAAAACACATATGTTTAGTTTATAAGGAATAGGGTAAATTGCTTAAAAATACCATAATATTTCACACTTCTACAGATCCTAATACATTATATATTTTTTTCGATCACTTAAATACCATATAGTTTTCGACCATTTGTATTTTGATACCTTCTGTTAGAGCTCCATTAGATTATTCTTAATTCGATTCCTATATGAGTTCCAACCGTTAGCTTGATAACACACTTGCATCGCGGGCGCTTTCGTTGCTTAGTGACAGTAGACCAAGATGTTTGTGAGGGAATCTGTTCAAGATCTCAAGTGGATAACTTACGTTTTTGTGGTTGGAATGTTCAGGATCTCAAGCTTTTGTATTTTTGTTTTCAGAAATTGATTGAATGTTGAACTCTTACCAGTGGGTGTACTCATTAAAATTAAATCATTTTAATGATGTTAAGGGTTGCTAATTATCTCACCATTTTTTTAAAAAAGAAATAAAATGGATCCATACACTTTTGCATAACAATACAAGGCAATAACATGTACAAGATACAGAGTCATGAGAAATGATTAAAAAAAACATTTCTCCGCACATTGCAAAAAATATGTTATGCATAAAAGTAAGGAGAAATTGAACTAAATTATATCTTATTCCGCTTATATACTGTCCTTATTAATCACGAGTCATCAACAAACCTAACACAACTTTAAATTAACATGAAGTCACACACATTATACAACTAATTAAGAAAGCACTTATTCATAACGCTTTATAAATCACAAGCATCATTTATTTGGGCTATCTCAAAGTGTTTTACGGTAACTATTGTGGCTTCTAGTTCCTAGGCCTGACAGTGATGAACAACTTCATCCCCCTTCGGCAGTGCCCGCCGTTCTCTTTGCCGCATATGTACCACTTCCTTCCGGGCGATGTAAGGGTGACCACATCTCTTCCAGAGGTCATGGCCTCTCTTGGCCGCGGCACTCTACATGCATTGAACTCAGAGCCGCCTACTTTAAAGACGTTGTGGACACTGGGACGATATCTAAAAACTGCAATAAAATTATACAATCAAGACAATCAAGTCGATCTGCAATAGATATTTACGCTTCATTCTATATTAAAGTAGATCGTGGTACACTATTTCTCAATTAGCATGCAATAGACAAAAAGAACAATTGAAACGGATATGTATTAGTATGAATACCAAGTCTATCTCCAACACGAAAGTCTCGTCCTCTAGCCCAAGCAACATAGTTGAAGTTGAGGGTCCAGCCAGCACGGTCCCCGACGATATGTGTCTTCGCTTGGGCCGCTGCCGAAAGTGTAACCAAGAGAATAGCAATGGTGGCTATCACTTGAGTCGTGGAGGCCATTCTAGCTAGCTCTCCTTTGTTTCACTCAATGCTTGTATTGAAGAGGAGAACTGGTGCATATATTTCATGGAATAGATGCTCTCTATTTATAGGATTTTCATGTATTTAAAAGAGACTAAAAAAATGAAGGATTGCTTTAAGAAAAAGGATTAGATGATGACTCGGCCCCGTCTAATGTTGTACATCCTTAGTTTTATGAGATATAAAGCCACAAGTCAAATAAGATTTTGTGTTATATTATATGATCCGTAGATTTTTTTTAAAAGATTTATTCTGATAAGCAATGACTTGCTGAAAAAAAAATATATAAATTTGTTGTACATCAAAATTCATGACTCGCGTTAGAAGTATATTGTAAAAATAAATGTTGATCTACCTTCTTCACTGATAAAAAAAAACATTTTCTGTCTTTTCAAACTAATTGATCACTTTTATATATCTCATGTAAATCTTCTTCTTATCTAAAAAAAATTCATTGCTCATATCAGTAAGAAACCTTCAACGTAAAGAAAATTTCACAATAAATTAAATTGATTAGTGATTTCATAGTTAGTTTGTAGAATTTATAAATATTCTTGCAATCTTGATAGTTCCAAGTTCCGTGCTAGATGGAACAACTTGCATATATATATACCCTAGATTTTGTGCACATGCGTTGCACGTGTTAATTAAAAAATTTATTTTTTGGCAGAAAAGAGAGGTGGAGGTTTTTTTGATGATAATTAAAAGATTAAATTTCTTTTTGGGAGAAGAGAGAGATATGTGAATATTTCTAGATTATGTGGAGGTTTGAAAATATAGGATTTTTCTCCTTTATTCTTTTTTCCTAGAAAAAAAGGAGGGGTGGATCTCTATGCAAAGGGTATTTGCATATATATATATAGATAGATAGATAGATATAAATAGAGAGAGAGATAATATGGAAGGTATTAGATGTATATAGAAGAGATAAATATATATATTTGGAGAGATGATATGAAAGTTTCAAGATAAATAATTAATTGTTTTTTAGAAAAGAGAGAGATGATGTGGAGGGCTTGAGAGGTGAGAGAGATGATGTGGAGGGTTTGAGAGATGAGAATTTTTTTCATTTTTTCTATTTTTTTTTTAAAAAGAAGAAGGATATATATATATATATATATATATATATATATATATATATATATAACTTCGTCAAAACACATGTTCTGACTTCAGTGGCTTGTATCATATTATAACAAACGAAAGAAAATATGTAGGGTCTATAAAATGTACTTATATTTCGTTAAATTATTAACTGCTACAACAAAGTATCATGATTAATATATATGCATCTCTCTTAATCCTTATTCATAGAAACAAAGTCAGCTCAAAACTGATTTTTCAAGTGAACGAATTAAATGTATTATTTATATTTCATGCCATTTGTGAGTGAAATGTCCCTTCTGCTACACCAAAATCTTGAAATTATGATGATGAGGATTGTGGGAATATATTCTATATTCTAACATGCACCCGCAGGTCAAACGTTCATTGAGCCAAAACCTGGGCTTTAGCGATATTTTTAATTTAATAAATCCGCATTTTAATACGTGTCCAGTGAGAATCGAACTTGGATTGCTCTGATACCATGTGAAATGTCCTCTCTACTACACCAAAACTTCGAAGTTATGATGATGGTCGAAGAATTATATTCTACATTGCTCTAAATCATCATAATAAAATTGATAGCGATAAGAATAACAAAGATATTAAAACAACTTAACTTGTATGGTAAAAATTTCCTCAAAAACCGAGAGATTGCCAACTACACCCAAAATGGTCGGATTTGGAGAAATAACAGAGATTAGATTGGTTATCCGTTGTGAAAAAAACATACACATAGATTTTTTATTCTTATTTTATTGAGCGCAATGAAGCCCACCGGCTCCATGTGTCCTCTCGAAGGACTAAATGGAAGATCCCAGGTTCGATCCCGGATCTCCCTCCCAAAAACTCCTATTGTCCAACACTGGGCTATGTGTCCCGCTCGATATACACATACATTGTTGTACATGAAAATTTTGTACTCATATCAGGTGGTGTTGCAAAACAAACTTCTATCTACCTTATTGGTGGCAGCACTCTACATGCACGGAACTTGGAGCCGCCTACTTTAAAGACGTTGTGGACCCAGGACGATATCTAAAAAATGCAATATAATTATACAATCAGGACGATCTGAAGAGAAACTATATGCACATATTTCCTCCATTTCTTCTTTTAGTTATCGTCTCTTTGTGTTTAAATTAGTTGTCTTAAGAAAACAAAATGGATGCGAACTCTACTTTTGTAATTAGTGCAAAATACATGTAAATTACCAAAAGCAATCTTTGAAACATTCGTAGATCCAAATACGGCTATATATATATATATATATATATATATATATATAGACATTTACGCTTCATTCTATATTAAAGTAGATCGTAGCACACTATTTCTTAATTAGCATGCAATAGACAAGAAGAACAGTTGAAGCAGACGTAATATGTATACCAAGTCTATCTTCAACACGAAAGTCTCGTCCTCTAGCCCAAGAAACATAGTTAAAGTTGAGGGTCTAACCGGCACAGTCCCCGATGATATGTGTCTTCATTTGGGCCGTCCCGAAAGTATAACCAATAGAATAGAAATGGTGGCTATCACTTGAGTCTAGGCCATTCTAGCTAGCACTCCTTTGTTTCACTCAATGCTTGTATTCAAGAGGAGAATTGGTGCATATATTTCATGGAATAGATATTCTATTCATAGGATTTTGCTTAGGTGCAACTCATGCATTTAAAAGAGACAAAAAATTGAAGAAAGCATAACAGGAAAATGGTCCCACCGGCGAATTTTGTTGAGTTTTATTTCGGCGGAATATTTCTGTCGAAATAAGCCACCCCCGTCGAAAAAGATGAAATTTTGTTGATTTCGGTTAACAGTTATTTCGACGGCTAATTCCCGCTGAAAAATTGTTGGCCGAAATCAACAATTTCCCAAGACCTGCCCCCGTTTCCCCCTTACTAAAAATTCTTTTCTCACATTTTTTTTCTCCTCCCTTAAAAATTTCCCTCTCCCCTCCTCCTCTATCCCTCCATCGGCCACCAAAAAAATCCACCGTCCGCACAAAAATACTCTGCCGACCTCCGATCTCAGCCCTCCACCCGCCTCCTCCCCTTTTCCCCTCCTCCTCCATCCGATCTAAGCCCTTTTCGAGCCTCCACCCACCTCAAGCCTCAAGCCTCCACCGCTTTTGACTTTGACCTCCACCGCCTCAAGCCGTCTCTTGGTCGGTTCCCTCCGGCTCCGAACCCTTCCGATTCCTTTGGCTCTGGCTACGAAATCATGTTAGATTCTCTCTTAATTTAGTTTATTTGTTAATATTTTGTTAATCTTATTTAGGATTTATGGTTAATTTTAGGTTATGATTAAGCTTAATTTTAGATTTATCCCGGCCGTCTCCTAGCCTCCTTCTCTCTAAGCATCTCCGGCCTCCGCCTCCAACGTCCGGTGAGTTGGTTTATTAATTTATTAAGATTGTTTGAATTTTTTTAAAATTTAAGTAATCTTAGGCTTAGTGTTAAAGCTAATTTTAGGGTTATAATAAAATAATTTTAGTGTCGGGTTAATTTTAGATTTAGAATAAGAATTAATTTTAGGTTTTGGGTTAGGATTAGGGTTAATTTTATGGATAGTGTTAGGACTAATTTTATGGTTAACGTTAGGGCTAATTTTGGGGTTAAGGTGAGGGCTTATTAATTTTGGGATTAGTGCTATGGTTAATTTTGGGGTTAAAATTAAGTTAGTTTATTTGTTAAAAATTTTAGGTTTAGAGCTTGGTTAGATTGTTAATTTTAGTTAATTATAGTTAGGAATGCGCGCGCGTGTGTGTATTGTTGTTATTGATAGAGAATGGAAACATATGTAATTAAAAATTTGTGTGATTGTACGGTTAACGTGGGCGTTATTGCTCCTGTTTTTTTGCTTTCTATATACGTTAATCTCCGATACACAACTTTATCATTTTTAATTCTTAAGTACTAAAATTAACCTAAGTCACTAATTAAATATTAATTAAACCGAAAATATAGATATTTGACATGCCATAAACCATAGTTATATATATGATTTCTTTCACGAGTTTAAAATCAATTATTTATCATTCCTTAAACAAATAGTCAATGTCGGGATCTAATGTGGATGTGTGTGTACTGTGTGTGTAATATATTGTTTATAGAAATTTGGTTGTATGAGAGAGTGTGTGTGAAATTTACTTTTATGTAATTTTCGTTGTACAGATGCATGTTTATTTTAATGAATGCTGATACTTCGTTAATAATATTAATTATTTGAAAACTTACCATTCAAACTGAAAATTTCAAAATCTTAAACAAAATAGTTAAATAACCAATGATATTGAAACAATAACCATCAAAACCAATCTAATTAAGTATATGATACTCGATGATAAAAAAAGGTAAACCGATACATATTGTCATCGAGTATCTCACATTGAAAAAATATCGCGACTTAGAACTCGTCTATCAGTTATAGGCGTACGGCTATTTTTGTGACATAAAACTACGAGTGTGTTGTCGAACTCGAAAATTAATCGTTCTTTATTAACAATCATTTCGTAGTTTATGCAACGAGAACAGTAGTCGCACAATAACTAATAAATTTGTCCCGTTTTGGACATGTTAAGAATATATAATGTATACACTTCCCTGTATACTTATGTTTTTCATTCATTTTGAGATGCATTTCATCGGTACTTTTCCGCTGGTTCTCCGTGTACAAATATAGTTGAGATGATCAACTCAATATTGATAGTATTGAGATGTTTATCTCTTCTATTGCAGTGTACTCGGAGAACAGCGGGGAGCTACTTCTCGAAGCGAGTGAAAACATAAGTGCAGAGGGTATATGCATTTTATATTCTTAATGGGATAGAAATCTAACCCCCGACAGCCATTACCCATTGACATCCAAGAGAGAAGCGTTAATATTATTTCCAGTCATAATAAATTACTCAAATGTATTTTCGAGACACCGTTGTCATTCTTTTTTTGTCTATAACCATCTCGTTCATAGCTTTCTTACTGCAGTATAAAATTGTTAATATCGTATATGATTTTAAAATATTTGTTATAATATAATAATTAATTAAGAACTGTATTAGATTTTATGTATCGGACAAGAATGAATAAGGCTTGGATAAATAAGAACAAGTTTGGCTCTGAATTTAAAATGGGTGTAGAAAATTTTATGCAATTTTCATCAAAAGTGGGTGGTAGTCGGATCCCCTGTCGCTGTAGAAAATGTTGTAACAGCAGAAGTGATATTCAAGGAGCGGTTGACTGCATACTTGCTAACGAATTCTGTGAAGGCTACACTATCTGGCACTTGCATGGAGAGGTCGTAGATTATAGAATCGGTGCACATCGTCTGTTGCCGCCTCCTATGAGAACCCCAGTAACCACCGATTTAAATGATATGATTGAAGAGTTATATGATGGCATGAATGATGATATCCCTAACGAGGATGCAGTTCCAGATTCCGAATCTGCTAGTTTTTTTTAAGTACATGGAGGATGCTAAGAAACCGCTTTACGAGGGTACGATAATCACGAGGTTGAATTAGATGGTTCGCATGTTTCATCAAAAGTTTATGGAGAAATAATCCAGTCGATGATTTTCTAAAGATAGAGAAGGAGGATTACCTAAATTCCGATCTCCCCGCCAATTTTTAAGAGATGAAGAAGATTATTGCCGATATCGGTTTCAGTTATCAAAAAATCGATGCATGTCCAAATGACTGCATGTTATTCACGACAGATGATGACAGGAACTTAAATAAGTGCAGAACTTGTGGGGAATTTAGGTGGATATTACCTAAAAGTCCCCCGAGGGACGAGGAGTCAATTCCGAAAATTCATGTGAAAGTGTTGTGCTTGTTTTCTATTAAGAAAAGACTACAGAGGTTACTTCTGTCGTCTAAAGCCGCCGAACATATGACATGGCATACAGATGGTGTAAGTCGATGTCGCACACCCCACATACTTGTGGGAGTGGCGGAATTTACAAAAAACAATTTTTATACTTGCAACATCGACCTATATACAGGATCATTTTGGAAACCTTAACTAGCTAAACACTTGGAGGTTCTAAACTACTATGAAAGAGTTTTATACCTCCTTGATTCAAGTCCTTCGGGTCTTCTTCTCCTTAGCTTGAGCTCCTCGAAGTTGCGGATCTAGCTCAGCCATCGGCCTTCTCGTGTTGAAGACGATCCACCCGAGAGTCTATGGTTCAAGCTCTAACCTCTAAACCGAGATAAATAAAGTACCTAGTTCGCTAATTTAGGTAGCTTAAGAAATGTAGAGTGTTTATTAGAGTATTTTATCTCAAATGACCCTAGGGTTCATAACACATGTGAGGATTTAGGGTCTTGAGGAAGAAGGAGAAGAACAATGGAGAGAGAAAGAGAATGAACAAATGAGCTAGTCATGAAGGCTAGTGAAGAATGGCTCATTCTTTTCTCACATGAAGCATGCAATAATTTTCAATAGAAAATTGTGTAGGGTTCCTAGGCACACCAAGGAGGTCTTACAAGGCATCAACCATGCCAATTTATAAAAATACGGTGCCGAGAAACCCTAGACTAGATCGTTGGCTAGAAGTTTAGGTGATAAAATGAGCTAGTTTACAACTAAACTATAAGATAACGGAAATACAACCTTTGTAGATCCAGTGCTCCACCTCCATAGCTCCGCAATAAAGTCTTCTCGCTGTCCAAGTCGAACCCCGGGCTCTAGCGTCGGCTTCATCGGAGAATGGACGGGCTAGGTCATCGACGACGATGCCGAAGATGATCTACGTCGAGGCATCGCTAGATTAAGCTCCAACTTCACCAAGTCAAGAAAAATTGTGAAGGAAATACACTCTACTACTTGGCAAGAGGTAGAGGATGAAGAAATAGGAAGTGGGTAGACTTTAGAATTGGATTTCTCACTCATTTTCATCAATCACCATTGATGAAGTGAAGCTTTCTTCAAGTGATGAAGAAGAAGAAGAAGATGAATATTGTTATGATAAGTTATTCCAAATAGAAAATAAAAGGAATGCTTATCATAATATTAACCATGGTAATGTGTAGAGAATTAACCAAGGTTAGTTGAATGGTTAGGGTTAAGAATGAGATAAGAATGGTGGACTTTGGTCAAAGCTTCATGAAGCTTCAACTAAACTACAAATAAAGACACCATTCTTTCTCTTTATGCTTATTTATTTCAAAATGAATAAATGAAATAAATAAATGAGAAAAGGAAATGAAACCCTAACCACTTAAGTAACCATGGTTTAATTCTTTATACAAACCCAAACTAGCATGTATCATCAAACATGATACAATCTTGTGTACAAAAGTATATCACATATACAATGTGCACAAAAAGTGAGAAAATCCATTTAAAGTGAACCAATACTAGTTAACGCAAAGTAATATATCAAATATATAATTATGTATTAAATCATTAAATCAACACTTGATTTAACGATCCGGTCATATCGCATATAACCGACTAGTATCCAATGTATCGGCTTATCGAATCAATCCTCGATTCGATAACTAGGTTATATCTCATACAACCAATCGAAACATTAATCGCGAGAATGAAATACGGTATCACATACACGCATTATTCTCGGTCCCGCACATATCTCATATGCGCTCCTATTTCGTTTCGCTTGAGCCAGGAAACCTCTGTGTAGGACTCTAAAGACTCGTCAATACGCCGGCAGTAGGTGATGATCATATCAAACACCCACAAGCCGCAAGCGGTCTGCTAAACGTAACGGCCACCCAGGTATTGAGCGATCAGAAGATCGACAAGCAAGCCCACTCACACTCCAGTGAATCCAACCAGTAACACTACCGTACAGTCCGGTCTGATCGTCTGATATGTCGCATATCTCAGCTAGGGGTGGTAAACGTCAGACCCCAATAGCTCGATAAGTCGTGTCGATATGAGGTCTATAACAATTCGAGAAACTACTGGTAACAATTACCAGTAAATCTCAGCAACCCTGGCCAGGGATTTCCTGTTATAGCCAATCGAACACAGCGCAACATCAACTCCCTATACCGGGAGAGACGGATCCCCTCCTATCGCTCATTGCCTCCATGTGACTCGGGACTGTACCCAAAAACCACCGTTTTGCACGCCCTCTTGGACGTGGTAAGATGGAAATCAAAGCACAGTGGGAACCACACAAGACTCTATGACGATCTCGGGTCAACAGACTACTCTGTACCAGTGTCACCAGAGAACTGCCATCTGACGTAAGGTATAATACCATCTGGGAGTTCTCGGCGAGTCCGTCCAGTGTACCCAGTCTCCACTGAGCACCCGTATATCATCTCTGATGTCAAACACCAATGGATATGGGATCATCCATCGCCCATCTGTATGGGTCGAGAAGGTATACGCTAGTCTACTCTGGTATATCGATGCCCCGTCTCGATACACCCACGACTAGGGATTTTGAAGGATGTACTTATGGACTACCATGTCCCCACTAGTATGATCCGCATCATAGTCCAGGTAGTCAAGTACACATCCTAAGGGCTTTACCAACATGTATCAGAGAGACAATCAGTATACACGTTAAGGTAAAGAGCAACCAGATAGCATACTATCATGTCGAGCAAGAAAGTCCTCCCTATATATGTCCCAGCATCCACTACAATATACATCCTATGTACAGTAATGGCCTCTAGGGCATACATATAACTAACAATCTCCCACTTCCACTAGGGCCATCTGTAGCAGTGGTTGTAGTATCTCATACTCAACTATCCCATAAAAGTCTCTCTCTGGGAATAGGCCTTCGTGAGTGGATCCGCCGTGTTGTCCTCTGAGTCTACTCTCCTAACGTCGATCCCTTAGAGATCAACCATCTCCATGATCAAGTGATACTGTCTTAGAATATGTCTGGATCACTGATGGGACCTGCGTTCCTTGGCATAAGCCACAACTCCATTGTCACCCAATGGAAGGAACTTAGTTCATCTCATGAACCAATATACACCAAAATAGCCTCTTTGGTAGCATCTTAAGTAGCGATGTATCCTGCCTTTATCGTCTAGTATGTCACGGTATCTAGCTTGGAACTCTTCCAACATACCGTCCCTTTACTGAGGGTAAAGACTGTAGGGTTGTAGGCACGCGCACAAGGGTCTACGAGGCATCAACCATGCCCGATTAAAAAATTAGCCGTGCCGAACTACCCGAATACGGAACTTTAAACTAGAGATTAGGCGATAACTAGCATGCTAAACAATTTAACACTAAGTGAGAGGGATCACAACCTTTGTAGATCCGGTCCTTCACTTCATATGCTCCATGTTGTGGTCCCTTCGCTGCGATCATCGGGATCCGGACTCTCGAGAGGTTCCACGAAAAGAAAGACGCAACCTTTGCTTCCGATCTTCGATACTAAGATGATCTACCTCGAAGTTTCTTTAACACAAGCTAACACCCATGAAATGATGTGAACACCCTCATCTAAATGGCAAGGGAAGATGAGGATGATGAAGTAGGAATTTTGCTCTATTTATTTATCTTTTTCTCACTATTATTCATCACTTGGAAAAATCAAGCAAGCATTTTTCCATGAAAGAAAATGAAGGAAGAAGATGAATGAATAATGAATATCCTTTTGTGATGAATAGGAAAATAATAATATGATAGAATTATGCAACCATGGTTCAAACTAACCCTTGTAGAGATTTTACTAGGGTTAAAGGTTTGGTTAGGGTTTTGGAAATATCTAGCATAATATCTTAACAAAGACAAAGAAAGAAAATATCTAGAATCTTCTAGAAAGCCTTAACCCTAATCAAACCCTAACCATGTTTAATCTCTACTAAACAAGTTGCATTATTTATCATATCATGTTACAATATTATATATCACATATACAATATTTATTGCAACAAAATAAAATAATACAATTAACATATATCGCATATATATCAATGTATTATCCGAGTGAGAAAAAGAATCTTTTAGTGAGCAAATATTAGTTAATGTAATTTAATATATCATATATATTATTATACATTAAATTATCGAATCAACACTTGATCCGACAATCCGGCTATATCGCATATAACCGACTAATATTTATCCGTACCGATTCATCGAATCAACATTTGATCCGACGACCCGGCTGATATCAAATATCGCGAGAATAGAATACGGTATCACATATCGTATTATCCTCGGTCCCGCACATATCACATATGTGCTCCTACTCCGTTTTGCCTGAGTCAAGAAACCTCTGTGTAGGACTCTAAAGAATCGTCAATACGCCGGCAGTAGGTGATGATCATATCAAACACCCACAAGCTGCAAGCGGTCAGCTAAACGTAACAGCTACCCAGGTATTGAGCGCTCAGAAGATCAACAAGCAAGCTTGTAACTTCTCCTGTGAATCCAAACAGTAACACTCCCGTACAGTCCGGTCTCGTCGTCTGATATGTTGCATATCTCGCCTAGGGATGGTAAACGTCAGACCCCAGTAGCTCGATAAGTCGTATCGATATGAGGTCTATAACAGTTCAAGAAACTACTGATAACACTTATCAGTAAATCTCAGCAACCCTGGCCAGGGATTTCCGGTTATAGCCAATCGAACACAGCACAACATCAACTCCCTATACCGGGAGAGACGAATCCCCTCCTATCGCTCATTGCTTCCATGTGATTCGGGACTGTACCCAAAAGCCACCTTTTTGCACGCCCTCTTGGACGTGGTATGATGGAAATCAAAGCACAGTGGGAATCACACAAGACTCTATGACGATCTCGGGTCGACAGACTACTCTGTACCAGTGTCACCGGAGAACTGCCATCTGACGTATGGTATAATACCATCTGGGAGTTCTCGGCGAGTCCGTCCAGTGTATCCAGTCTCCACTGAGCACCCGTACACCATCCTTGATGTCAAACACCGATGGATATGGGATCATCCATCGCCCATCATATGGGTCAAGATGCGTATACGCTAGTCTACTCTGGTGTATCGATGCCCTGTCTCGATACACCCTCGACTAGGAACAGTTATAGGATGTACTCGTCGACTACCGTGGCCCCACTAGTATGATCTCATCATAGTCCCGGTAGTCGAGTACATATCCTAAGGGCTTTATCAACATGTAATATAGAGACAATCAGAGTACATGTTAAGATAAAGTACAACCAGATAGCATACTATCATGTCGAGCAAGAAAGTCCTCCCTATATATGTCCTAGCATCCACTACAATATACATCGTATGTACAGTAATGGCCTCTAGGGCATACATATAACTAACAATCTCCCACTTGCACTAGGGCCATCTGTTATGGTATCGCATACCCAACAATTAGCTGCGGTTGAAGTATCTCATACTCAACCATCCCATAAAAGTCTCTACTGGGAAAAAGGCCTTTGTGAGTGGATCCGCGCTGCTGTCCTCTGTGTCTACTCTCCTAACCTCGATCTCCCTGGAGATCAACCATCTCCATGATCAGGTGATACTGCCTAAGATTTATATCTGGATTTCTGATGGGACGGTAGTTCCTTGGCTAAAGCCACAACTCCATTGTCACACAATGGTAGGAACGAAGTTCATCTTATGAACTTATATATATCCAGACTACCTCTTTGGTAGCATCTTTTGTAACGATGTATCTTGCCTTTAATCGTCTAGTATGTCACGGTATATAGCTTGGAACTCTTCCAACATACCGTCCCTCCACTGAGGGTGTAGACAAGCCTGCGACTGACATTCAGTCGTTCTTATCACCCTGGAACCCTTCCAGTGATTCTCCCCAGGATCGATTGATACCATCTCACTACAACTAGTGAGTATCCTAACATCCAATTAGATCTATCTCATAGATCCAAGAACCCAGGATATAGGAGGTATCACTTTGATCCTATATGGAGAATCCTTGTGATAAGCGGAGATTGACCGAGCGTAGCATAGGAAACTCCTTCCCTATCAAGAGTATGTCATCCACGTACTCTACGAGGATCACCACCATACTCCCTACTACCTTTTTGTATATACAAGGTTCATCTACCATTTTGATGAAGTCAAACTCTTTGACTACCACATCAAAACAGATGTTCCAACTCTGCGATGCCTGTTTTATCATATAAAACATCTTGCACACGTTTCCGCTGCTCCCACTGTCTACGAAGCCCTCTGGCTGTGTACTTATAGATGCTCTTTTCTAAAACATCATTTAGAACAGCAGTCATGACACCCAACCACCAGATATCGTAGTCATGGTATGTAGCCGTGGCAAGTAGGATCTGGATGGACTTAAGCATAGATCCTTAGAAAAGGTTTCAACATAATCCATACCTGGTCTATGATGCAAACCTTCAACAAGTCTAGCTTTGAAAGTCTCAACTTTTCCATGTACACCAAGTAATCTTCTCAAGATATACTTGCTCCTGATGGGGATTTAACCCTTCAGATAAAGCAACCAAAGTCCATACTTTGTTGGTGTATAAGGATTCCATCTCAGATCGTTAAGCATCCAGCCATTCTTACAGAGTCCCACTCCTGATGGCCAGCTCGAAACTAGTTGGGTCATCATCTCATGATGCAATCCTCGCTCCCACTGTCATAGAGAAACTAAAGTATCTCTCAGGTGGGTGAGGATCCCTACTAGATCGGCGAAGAGGCTAAGGTTCATTGGAAACTATTGAATCCTTTGGTTCTACCAAATCATCAGCTGCATTTTGTATAGCTGGAACCTTTCCAGTTGTACATAACAGACCTTGCCTCGAGCTTGTCCAGATTTTGCTTTTAGACATAGGCCGGACAACCCCAAATCTTAACAAGCTTAAGATATGGGCTCTTCCCTTTCCATATCACATATGAAGTGGTAGGCAACTGATTTGATTTGAACCCTATTCAACAGGTATGCAGCTTCTCAAGTGCATAACTCCCAAAAGGAAATAGGAAACTCAGTAGTACTCATCATAGAGCACACCATATCACATAGGGTGTTATTGCTCCACCCCGATACACCGAGGTGCTATGGTGTATACAGAGGAGTAATTCTGAGAGAGAATCTCATTCTCCTTTAGAATAGTCCAGGATTTCCGTGCTCAAGTATTCTCCTCCTCGATCACATCAAAGGACATAATACTTATATCCGTTTTTGGTTCTCTACTTCTAACTTATATTCTGTGAATATCTCAAAAGGTTCGGACTTCTGTTTCAACAGGAACATATGTCTGAATCTTGAGAGATTATCAGAGAATGTAATGAAGTACAAAGAACCGATCTTGGCATATGTAGACAGGGGACTTTCATACATCAGCATGTATCAATCCCAAAAGTTCACTAACTTTTTCTCTGTTTCCAATAAACAGAGTTGTGGTCATCTTATCTTTGTGACATGACCGGCAAGTTTCATAAGATGTAAATTCAAACTAATTTAAATATGCATCTATATGTAACTTCAGCCAGTCGGGTCGCATTGATATGACCTAGTCTACAATGCCTAAAGAAGGATTCGTTCATTTCTGAACTCTTCCTCTTGTGTGTGTTCCGTATACTAAGAACTGTAATTTGATTTAGAACGTCAATGCTTTTAGATAACGTGCCTGATCCGATCAACTCTTGATATAGGAAATGTTCAAAACATTATCCAACAATACAAAATTATATCCTTTCTTTACTAATAAAGAGAATGATATGATTTTGTATATCAGGTTCGGTATCTAATAACATTTGTTCAGAATCAATGTATTCTGGTAATACAGGGTGACAGTGACCAACAGACTTGGCTGCAACACTTGCACCGTTTTCTGTCTCATGAAACTTATCACCCGTTCTCAGTTCTCTACCTTTCTGTAGCCCATGTAACAGATTACATATGCGGGACCCTGATCCGGTATCACATACCCAGGACGTAAAGGATACTGAGAAACAGTTCTGTGTAATGAACACACCCGAAGATGATGCATCAACATGCACTTTCTTCGTTTGGGCGGTACGGGAAATCTGGTATTCCCCAATTTTCTGCTCTGTCCTATAACAATTATAAGTTGGAGCGGGACCAACGTTCCCCAGCTCAGTATAACAAGCGGGTTCGGTCAATATATCCGTTTTATTATCTTGATTAAGGCGTGATATGTTCGCTACCTGGAGAGAGAGAGAAGAAAACACTCAGCGTATGCTCTTGCAAGATTAGATTGGTTATCTAATATATCTAATCAGGATGTCTCCCACTGTTTTAATCAAATCTTCCTTCAAACCCTAAAAGGAAAGACTAGCCGGGATTAATCACACGCTACAAGTTCGCCAATCTTTCAGCCAGGCCAGTGTCGGTACTTTGAGGGAGGTCCCCCGTGCTTTCGCACGAACCTAATTAAAGTAAACCTCGTTTTTCCAGAGGCGTAACCCCGTTAATACCTTTCTAGACACCTACTTGATCGGCTAATTGTAATGTGTAAAACTCTCCCAGGAGTAACTCTTACTCGCAGCGGGTATCGGGATCCAACTATCTTATAGAAGGTATGCAATCTCATTGCAAATTTCAATTCTTGAAATTCCCAATAATATTTTGCCCCTAGCGATCTATGACCTTAACTAAGTCAACAAATCATAAATCGCAAGTCAAGTTCAACCCGTACATTTCTCGATTGAATTAAACCCACCCGTACGACCCTTAACTAAGTCAACAAAGCCGTACGAATACCCTAATCCAATCACATCTCATGTTTTAGCAGATAAACATTACTTAGCTACCGTACACTATGCCTTAACTAAGTCAACAAACATAGCACGAATACTAAATAATATCTATCTGAAATGACGGAGGGCTACGCAGGTTTTTCAGAAAACCCTGAGCGTAATGAACTTGATATCGTCGTAGAATCGAGTGATTTTAAATGGAGTGTATTTGAGGCTTTTCTAGTTTTGCTAAAGGAGTCACTCCTGGTGAAGGGATCGTCGGTCCTTTCCTCGTCGAATGAGGTGCGGGATATATCATATATATCACTGTACAAAGCTGAAACTATAGAAGCAATCAAAAGACAAACCGAGTTTGTAGCATCTGCCAGTTATTGCTAAAGGAGTCACTCCCGGTGAAGGGATCTCGGTCCTTTCCTTATCGAATAAGGTGCTGGATGTTCTACAAGGAACACCGCTATGCAAAGCAAGAACTGTAGCTACCAGTTTTTATAAACAAGTTTCTACAACATCTTAGGTTTCTTTTATTTCATTAATCTCATTAATGAAGTTCCATTTTAATTATGCTTCACAAGCATCTCTTTTGAAACGAAATCTGCAATATAACATATATCTCATATATATAATATAAACATTCGTCTCAGGCAGTAATATGATCTCATCACAGAACATTGCAGCAGAAGAACATATATGAAATATTGGATATACTAGGACGTCCGTGTTTTCAATACGAGCCAGTATAAAACACGGATTCCACGGTCGCGATGAATAGCCAAACCCACATCCCTAGACCCCTACGAGAGCGGCAAGTAACACTGCCAATTCTAGGGTTAGGAGACCCGGTCTCGACTCCTCGAGATGGTCTTCCACTGGACCCTAGAACCCGGTTACTTGTGCTCCCCGCCTTGGGTCTACCTAATGCAGAAAAGTAAATAATATACAGCGGTGACATCTTCCGCTACCTGGAAGTGCCCCAATAAAAGAATATTACATACAAATGAATTTTACATGAATGAAAAAGAAAAAACTCTCATCTCACATAAAACCCCCGGCTATTCAAACGCGACGATCCAATAGAACATATCACAGCAACACATAATATCTCATATCATCAACGTAAGCAAGTATGTGTATCCCGATTGTCGTTGATGTATAACAACGAAGCCGGCGATACACCACATACTACGCTTACGGTCACAGAAAAGAAAGTGTAAAACTACAACAGTTGGAATCCGCAACCTCTTTAGACATCGCATGCCTAACCAAATGAATTCCTTAGACATCACATTCCTAATAATTATAAACCCCGCATTTTAGTCTCATTATCAAAAACTCTTTTCAATATCAAGTCGGGCAATTCAACAAGATTCCCGGCGTCCTGATCGAATGCTCGTCGCAAACTTTAGTAGACGGCCTCACCCCCGATACCGTCGACGAAGTGCACCAAGGCGGAACACCGCTACCGGGAGCACCCGAACGGATGCTTTCGGCGACGGGGTTCTCCTACAGTCACTTGGTCGGGGCTATGGGGCGTGGCTGTCTATTAAGTTTACCCGGCGAGTATCCGCGTACACTACGTGATTGCGACGGACTTTTGATCACATCAAAATTCCGTAGCAACCGATCAACTGAGACTAAACTGCTATGTTTATAATATTCAAATCAGTTATCTCATAACTACCTGTGGATTCCAAATATTGTATCACATTCCAGATAAATAGAAAAAGTTAAACTTTCCGATCGAATCATCAAGCACCCAAGATTTCCCCAATTTATCTCAACACTTGAAATCAGTTTAAAAACATCCATTACATGCCACAGTACCAATGGTCCAGCCGTAGAAGGGGCAAGCCAACGCCTCACATGTGGCACGCCGTACTGCCCCAAACCCTAAGGTTCAAAAGGCAGTTCAAGACGGTCACATAATCGAGTTAAGGTTTGTTGTCTTCTAGAGGGTCCATCGAGTTACTTGCACGACTTAGAACATTCTTAAACAGTAGAAAAAATCCAACTTTTGAAAAATTTTCCGACAGGGGAAAAATTGAGTTATTGATATCCGTTCGAACTTTTTAACAGTTTCTAAAAGTTATCCGGACAAACTAAACAAAGTTATAATATTCGATCGAATCTTTAAGTCCCCAATACAACCCAGATTATTCAACAGTTGAATAAATATCAAAAATTCCCAGAGAACTCAGCACCAGAAAATATAAATTACTGCGCAAAAATTAATGCAACAGGAGACCGTACGACCACGGAACCGCCGCACATGCCTGGCTCGTGCCGCGGTTCCGCGGTGGATTAATTGAATTAGGCCCCCGGATTTTACAGTAATTCATATTAGACCCTGCTTAATTTTCTGCATATTTTTAATATGGAAAAATCACAGTTTTGAAAAAATTTCCAGAAAGTGGGTTTTATCGGGTTTTCCGGGTTCGATCGGACTTTAAACTTCGTCTAGACTTCGCCTAAAGCTCTAGCTTGGCTCTGATACCACTGTAGGGTTGCTAGGCACGCGCACAAGGGTCTACGAGGCATCAACCATGCCCGATTAAAAAATTAGCCGTACCGAACTACCCGAATACGGAACTTTAAACTAGAGATTAGGCGATAACTAGCATGCTAAACAATTTAATACTAAGTGAGAGGGATCACAACCTTTGTAGATCCGGTCCTTCACTTCATATGCTCCGTGTTGTGGTCCCTTCGCTGCGATCATCGGGATCCGGACTCTCGAGAGGTTTCTCGAAGAGAAAGACGCAACCTTTGCTTCCGATCTTCGATACTAAGATGATCTACCTCGAAGTTTCTTTAACAGAAGCTAACACTCATGAAATGATGTGAACACCCTCATCTAAATGGCAAGGGAAGATGAGGATGATGAAGTAGGAATTTTGCTCTATTTATTTATCTTTTTCTCACTATTATTCATCACTTGGAAAAATCAAGCAAGCATTTTTCCATGAAAGAAAATGAAGGAAGAAGATGAATGAATAATGAATATCCTTTTGTGATGAATAGGAAAATAATAATATGATAGAATTATGCAACCATGGTTCAAACTAACCCTTGTAGAGATTTTACTAGGGTTAAAGGTTTGGTTAGGGTTTTGGAAATATCTAGCATAATATCTTAACAAAGACAAAGAAAGAAAACATCTAGAATCTTCTAGAAAGCCTTAACCCTAATCAAACCCTAACCATATTTAATCTCTACTAAACAAGTTGCATTATTTATCATATCATGTTACAATATTATATATCACATATACAATATTTATTGCAACAAAATAAAATAATACAATTAACATATATCGCATATATATCAATGTATTACCCGAGTGAGAAAAAGAATCTTTTAGTGAGCAAATATTAGTTAATGTAATTTAATATATCATATATATTATTATACATTAAATTATCGAATCAACACTTGATCCGACAATCCGGCTATATCGCATATAACCGACTAATATTTATCCGTACCGATTCATCGAATCAACACTTGATCCGACGACCCGGCTGATATCAAATATCGCGAGAATAGAATACGGTATCACATATCGTATTATCCTCGGTCCCGCACATATCACATATGTGCTCCTACTCCGTTTTGCCTAAGTCAAGAAACCTCTGTGTAGGACTCTAAAGAATCGTCAATACGCCGGCAGTAGGTGATGATCATATCAAACACCCACAAGCTGCAAGCGGTCAGCTAAACGTAACAGCTACCCAGGTATTGAGCGCTCAGAAGATCAACAAGCAAGCCTGTAACTTCTCCTGTGAATCCAAACAGTAACACTCCCGTACAGTCCGGTCTCGTCGTCTGATATGTTGCATATCTCGCCTAGGGGTGGTAAACGTCAGACCCCAGTAGCTCGATAAGTCGTGTCGATATGAGGTCTATAACAGTTCGAGAAACTACTGATAACACTTACCAGTAAATCTCAGCAACCCTGGCCAGGGATTTCCGGTTATAGCCAATCGAACACAGCACAACATCAACTCCCTATACCGGGAGAGACGAATCCCCTCCTATCGCTCATTGCCTCCATGTGATTCGGGGCTGTACCCAAAAGCCACCTTTTTGCACGCCCTCTTGGACGTGGTATGATGGAAATCAAAGCACAGTGGGAATCACACAAGACTCTATGACAATCTCGGGTCGACAGACTACTCTATACCAGTGTCACCGGAGAACTGCCATCTGACGTATGGTATAATACCATCTGGGAGTTCTCGGCGAGTCCGTCCAGTGTACCCAGTCTCCACTGAGCACCCGTACACCATCCTTGATGTCAAACACCGATGGATATGAGATCATCCATCGCCCATCATATGGGTCAAGATGCGTATACGCTAGTCTACTCTGGTGTATCGATGCCCTGTCTCGATCGACTAGGAACAGTTATAGGATGTACTCGTCGACTACCGTGGCCCCACTAGTATGATCTCATCATAGTCCCAGTAGTCGAGTACATATCCTAAGGGCTTTATCAACATGTAATATAGAGACAATCAGAGTACATGTTAAGATAAAGTACAACCAGATAGCATACTATCATGTCGAGCAAGAAAGTTCTCCCTATATATGTCCTAGCATCCACTACAATATACATCATATGTAAAGTAATGGCCTCTAGGGCATACATATAACTAACAAAGACAATGCCTGCGACTGACATTCAGTCGTCTTTATCACCCTGGAACACTTCCAGTGATTCTCCCCAGGATCGATTGATACCATCTCACTACAACTAGTGAGAATCCTAACATCCATTTAGATCTATCTCATAGATCCAAAACTCAGGATTTAGGAGGTATCATTTTGATCCTATATGGAGAATCTTTGTGATAAGCGGAGATTGATCGAGCGTAGCATAGGAAACTCCTTCCCTATCAAGAGTATGTCATCCACGTACTCTACGAGGATCGTCACCATACTCCCTACTACCTTTTTGTTCATACAAGGTTCATCTACCATTATGATGTTGTCAACTTCTTTGACTAATCCATCAAAACAGATGTTCCAACTCCGCGATGCCTGCTTTATCATATAAAGCATCTTACACACGTTTCCGCTGCTCCCACTGTCTACGAAGCCCTCTGGCTGTGTACTTATAGACGCACTATTCTAAAACATCATTTAGAAAAGCAGTCATGGCACCCAACCGCCAGATATCGTAGTTATGGTATGTAGCCGTGGCAAGTAGGATCTGGATGGACTTAAGCATAGGTACTGGAAAAGGTTTCATCATTATCCACGCCTGGTCAATGACGAAAACCTTTAACAAGTCTAGCTTTGAAAGTCTCAACTTTTCCATTTACACCAAGTAATCTTCTCAAGATATACTTGCTCCTGATGGGGATTTAACCCTTCAGATATAGCAACCAAAGTCCATACTTTGTTGGTGTATAAGGATTCCATCTCAGATCGATAAACATCCAGCCATTCTTACAGAGTCTTACTCCTGATGGCCAGCTCGAAACTAGTTGGGTCATCATCTCATGATGCAATTCTCGCTCCCACTGTCATCGAGAAACCAAAGTATCTCTCAGGTGGGTGAGGAACCCTACTAGATCGGCGGAGAGGCTGAGGTTCGTTGGCTTCTACTGAATCTTCTGGTTGTACCAAATCATCTGCTGTAGTTTGTATAGCTGGAACATTTCCAGTTCTACATAACAGACCTTGCCTCGAGCTTGTCCGGATTTTGCTTTTAGACATAGGCCGGACAACCCCAAATCTTAACTAGCTTAAGACATGGGCTCTTCCCTTTCCATATCACATATGAAATGGTAGGCAACTGATTTGATTGGAATCCTATTCAATAGGTATGCAGCTTCTCAAGCGCATCACTTCCAAAAGGAAATAGGTAACTCAGTAGTACTCATCATAGAGCACACCATATCAAATAGGGTGTATCTGCTCCGCCCCGATATACCATCGTGCTATGGTGTATACAGAGGAGTAATTCTGAGAGAGAATCTCATTCTCCTTTAGAATAGTCCAGGATTTCCGTGCTCAAGTATTCTCCTCCTCGATCACATCAAAGGACATAATACTTATACCCGTATTTTGGTTCTCTACTTCTAACTTACATTCTGTGAATATCTTAAAAGGTTCGGACTTGTGTTTCAACAGGAACATAGGTCTGAATCTCGAAAGATTATCAGAGAATGTAATGAAGTAAAAAGAACCGGTCTTGGTATGTGTAGACAGGGGACTTACATACATCAACATGTATCATCCCAAGAGTTCACTAACTCTTTCTCTGTTTCCAATAAACAGAGCTATGGTCATTTTATCTTTGTGACATGACTGGCGAGTTTCACAAGATGTAAATTCAAACTAATTTAAATATGCATCTTTATGAAACTCTAGCTAGTCGGGTCACATTGATCTGACCTAGTCTACAAGACCTCAAGAAGAATCCGTTCATATCTGAACTCTTCCTCTTGTGTGTGTTCTATATACTAAGAACTGTAGTTTGATTTAGAACATCAACGCTTTTAGATAACGTTCCTGAACCGATCAACTTTTGATATAGGAAATGTTCAAAACATTATCCAGCAATACAAAATTTTATCATTTCTTTACTAATAAAGAGAGTGATATGATTTTGTATATCAGATTCGGTATCTAATAACATTCGTTCAGAATCAATGTATTGGTAATACAGGGTGACAGTGACCAGCAGACTTGGATGCAACTCTTGCCCCGTTTTCTGCCTCATGAAACTTATCACCCGTTCTCAGTTCTTTACCTTTCTGTAGCCCATGTAACATATTACATATGCGGGATCCTGATCCGGTATCATATACCCAGGACGTAAAGGACATTGAGAAACAGTTCTGTATAATGAACACACCCGAAGATGATGCATCAACATGCACTCTCTTCGTTTGGGCGGCACGGGAAATCTGGTATTCCCCAATTTCCTGCTCTTTCTTATAACAATTATAAGTTGGAGCGGGACCAACGTTCCCCAGCTCAGTATAACAAGCGGGTTCGGTCAATAATCCGTTTTATTATCTTGATTAAGGCGTGATATGGTCGCTACCTGGAGAGAGAGAGAAGAAAACACTCAGCGTGTGCTCTTGCAAGAATAGATTGGTTATTATTTTATCTAATCAGGATGGCTCCCACTGCTTTTTATCAAATCTTCCTTCAAACCCTAAAAGGAAAGACTAGCCGGGATTAATTACACACTACAAGTTCGCCAATCTTTCAGCCAGGCCAGTGTCGGTACTTTGAGGGAGGTCCCCCGTGCTTTCGCACGAACCTAATTAATGTAAACCTCGTTTTCCCAGAGGCGTAACCCCGTTGACACCTTTCTAGACACCTACTTGATCGGCTAATTGTAATGTGTAAAACTCTCCCAGGAGTAACTCTTACTCGCAGCGGGTATCGGGATCCAACTATCTCATAGAAGGTATGCAATCTCATTGCAAATTTCAACACTTGAAATTCCCGATAATATTTTGCCCCTAGCGTCCTATGACCTTGACAGAGGTCAACAAACCATAGGCTGCTAGTCAAGTTCAACCCGTCATTTCTTGATTGAAGTAAACCCACCCGCACGACCCTTGACAGAGGTCAACAAGGTCGCACGACTACCCTAAATCAATCACATCATATGCTTATGCAGATAAGCGCTAATCAGCTACCGCACACTACGTCTTGACAGAGGTCAACAAACGCAGCACGAATACTAACCAGTACTTATCTGAAATGACGGAGGGCTACGACAGGTTTTTCTGAAAACCTTTTGCGTAATGAACTTGATATCGTTGTAGAATCAAATGAATTTTTGAAATGGAGTGTTTTTTAGGCTTTTCTAGTTTTGCTAAAGGAGTCACTCCCGGTGAAGGGATCGTCGGTCCTTTCCTCGTCGAATGAGGTGCGGGATATATCATATATATCACTGTGCAAAGAAAAAACACTTAAAAGCAATCAAAGACAAACCGAGTGTGTAGCATCTGCCAGTTATTGCTAAAGGAGTCACTCCCGGTGAAGGGATCTCGGTCCTTTCCCTATCGAATAAGGTGCAGGATATATCACATATACCGCTGTGCAAAGCAAGAACTGTAGCTACCTGTTTTATTTTGAAATTCGATTCTACAACATCTTAGGTTTCTTTTATTTCATTAATCATATTAATGAAGTCCCATCATTTAAATACCTAAACATCACAGATACATACGACGTACACTTATGCCATCCGCATTCGCCTCGATGTCCCCTCGTGCACCGTTAGGTTAGGTAACTAACGGCAGAGCGGGGCAGGGATAGCGCGGGTGTAAAACATAAGTAACGTCTATATAATATATCATATATACTATATACTGTATCTATCACAGAACATCATATGATCACATCACAGATATCGCAGCAGAAGAATCATATGAAATATTGGATATACTAGGACGTCCGTGTTTTTAATACGAGCCAGTATAAAACACGGATTCCACGGTCGTGATGAATAGCCAATCCCACACCCCTAGACCCCTACGAGAGCGGCAAGCAACCCTACCAATTCTGGAGTTAGGAGACCCAGGCTCGACTCCTCAAGTTGGTCTCCCACTGGACTCCAGAACCCGGTTACTTGTGCTCCCCTCCTTGGGTCTATCCTAGTGCGGAAAAGTAAATAATATACAAAAGGTGACAACTTCCGCTACCTGGAAGTGCCCCAATAAAAGAATATTACATACAAGTTTTTACATGAATGAAAATGAAAAACACTCATCTCACATAAAAACCCCCGGCTATTCAAACACGACGATCCAATATAACATATCCAGCAACACATAACATCACATGTCATCAACGTAAGTAAATATGCGCATCCCAATTGTCGTTGACATATAGCAACGAAACCGGCGATATCACATATTACACTTATGGTCACAGAAAAGAAAGTGTAAAACTACAACAGTTGGAATCCGCAATCTGCATAGACATCGCATGCCTAATCAAATGAATTACTTAGACATCACATGCCTAACAGTTATAAACCCCGTATTTTAGTCTCATTATCGAAAACACTTTTCAATTTCAAGTCGGGCAATTCAACAGGATTCCCGAAAAACTGATCGAATGCTCGTCGCAAACTTCAGTAGACAGTCGCACCCCCGATACCGTCGACGAAGTGCACCAAGGCGGAACACCGCTGCCGCGAGCACCCGAACGGATGCTTTCGGCGACGGGGTTCTCCTACAGTCACTTGGTCGGGGCTATGGGGTGTAGCTGTCTATTAAGTTTACCCGGCGAGTATCCGCGTACGCTACGTGATTGCGACGGACTTTTGATCACATCAAAATTCGGTGGCAACTGATCAAGTGAGACTAAACTGCTATGTTTATAACATTCATTCAGTTATCTCATAACTACTTATGAATTCCAATTATTGTATCACATTCCGGATAAACAGAAAATGTTAAACTTTCCGATCGAACAATCGAACACCCAAGTTTTCCCGACACAGATCAACACGTGAAACAAGTCTAAAAACATTCAGTTCGTGCCTCAGTACCAACGGTCCAGCCGTAGAAGGGTCAAGCCAACGCCTCACATTTGGCACGCCGTACTGCCCCAAACCCGAAGGTTCAAAGGGCAGTTCAAGACGGTCACATAATCGAGTTAAGGTTTGTTGTCTTCTAGAGGGTCCATCGCGTTACTTGCACTACTTAGAACGTCGTTAAACTACGGAAAAATCCAACACTTGGAAATTTCCCGACAGGGGAAAAATTGGGTATTTATATCCGGTCGATCTTTTTAACATATTCTAAAATTATCCGGAAAGCCACACAGACAAAATTTGATAATCCGATCGAACATTCGAATCCCCAAAACAACCCCAGAAAATTCAACTCTTGAATAAATATTAAAAATTCCCAGGAAAACTAGCACTGTTAAGTAGGAGTTACTGTGTAAAATACACTGAACAATGAGGCCGTACGGCCGCGGAACCGCCGCACGAGCCATGCTCGTGCCGCGGAACCGCGGCAAGTTGATGGAGTTAGACACTCGAACTTCACTGTAACTCTTAAAATCACCTGCTGATTTTTCTGCATATTTTGAATGTGGAAAAATCCCCGATTTTAGAAAAAGTACAGAGAGCAATTTTTGGGGTTGGGTTTCGGTTCGATCGGACTTCAAACTCCGTCTGGACTTCGCCTAAGGCTATAGCTAGGGTCTGATACCACTGTAGGGTTCCTAGGCACACCAAGGAGGTCTCACAAGGCATCAACCATGCCAATTTACAAAAATACGGTGCCGAGAAACCCTAGACTAGATCGTTGGCTAGAAGTTTAGGCGATAAAATGAGCTAGTTTACAACTAAACTATAAGATAACGGAAATACAACCTTTGTAGATCCGGTGCTCCACCTCCATAGCTCCGCAATAAAGTCTTCTCGCTGTCCAAGTCGAACCCCGGGCTCTAGCGTCGGCTTCATCGGAGAATGGACGGGCTAGGTCATCGACGACGATGCCGAAGATGATCTACGTCGAGGCATCGCTAGATTAAGCTCCAACTTCACCAAGTCAAGAAAACTTGTGAAGGAAACACACTCTATTACTTGGCAAGAGGTAGAGGATGAAGAAATAGGAAGTGGGTAGACTTTAGAATTGGATTTCTCACTCATTTTCATCAATCACCATTGATGAAGTGAAGCTTTCTTCAAGTGATGAAGAAGAAGAAGAAGATGAATATTGTTATGATAAGTTATTCCAAATAGAAAATAAAAGGAATGCTTATCATAATATTAACCATGGTAATGTGTAGAGAATTAACCAAGGTTAGTTGAATGGTTAGGGTTAAGAATGAGATAAGAATGGTGGACTTTGGTCAAAGCTTCATGAAGCTTCAACTAAACTACAAATAAAGCCACCATTCTTTCTCTTTATGCTTATTTATTTCAAAATGAATAAATGAAATAAATAAATGAGAAAAGGAAATGAAACCCTAACCACTTAAGTAACCATGGTTTAATTCTTTACACAAACCCAAACTAGCATGTATCATCAAACATGATACAATCTTGTGTACAAAAGTATATCACATATACAATGTGCACAAAAAGTGAGAAAATCCATTTAAAGTGAACCAATACTAGTTAACGCAAAGTAATATATCAAATATATAATTATGCATTAAATCATTAAATCAACACTTGATTTAACGATCCGGTCATATCGCATATAACCGACTAGTATCCAATGTATCGGCTTATCAAATCAATCCTCGATTCGATAACTAGGTTATATCTCATACAACCAATCGAAACATTAATCGCGAGAATGAAATACGGTATCACATACACGCATTATTCTCGGTCCCGCACATATCTCATATGCGCTCCTATTTCATTTCGCTTGAGCAAGGAAACCTCTGTGTAGGACTCTAAAGACTCGTCAATACGCCGGCAGCAGGTGATGATCATATCAAACACCCACAAGCCGCAAGCGGTCTGCTAAACGTAACGGCCACCCGGGTATTGAGCGATCAGAAGATCGACGAGCAAGCCCGCTCACACTCCAGTGAATCCAACCAGTAACACTACCGTACAGTCCGGTCTGATCGTCTGATATGTCGCATATCTCACCTAGGGGTGGTAAACGTCAGACCCCAATAGCTCGATAAGTCGTGTCGATATGAGGTCTATAACAATTTGAGAAACTACTGGTAATACTTACCAGTAAATCTCAGCAACCCTGGCCAGGGATTTCCTGTTATAGCCAATCGAACACAGCGCAACATCAACTCCCTATACCGGGAGAGACGAATCCCCTCCTATCGCTCATTGCCTCCATGTGACTCGGGATTGTACCCAAAAACCACCGTTTTGCACGCCCTCTTGGACGTGGTAAGATGGAAATCAAAGCACAGTGGGAACCACACAAGACTCTATGACGATCTCGGGTCAACAGACTACTCTGTACCAGTGTCACCAGAGAACTGCCATCTGACGTAAGGTATAATACCATCTGGGAGTTCTCGGCGAGTCCGTCTAGTGTACCCAGTCTCCACTGAGCACCCGTATATCATCTCTGATGTCAAACACCAATGGATATGGGATCATCCATCGCCCATCTGTATGGGTCGAGAAGGTATACGCTATTCTACTCTGGTATATTGATGCCCCGTCTCGATACACCCACGACTAGGGACTTTGAAGGATGCACTTATGGACTACCATGTCCCCACCAGTATGATCTGCATCATAGTCCAGGTAGTCAAGTACACATCCTAAGGGCTTTACCAACATGTAACAGAGAGACAATCAGTATACACGTTAAGGTAAAGAGCAACCAGATAGCATACTATCATGTCGAGCAAGAAAGTCCTCCCTATATATGTCCCAGCATCTACTACAATATACATCCTATGTACAGTAATGGCCTCTAGGGCATACATATAACTAACAAATTGTAGCCATGCTTCAATAGTAAGTCCAAACCAATAAATAAAAGAATTAGCCATGCTTCACCCATTCCACAAATATCTCCATTTTTCACCTCATTAATCTATTTTCCAAAAATAGATAAATCTAATAATGAGATGTCCCCTTCTAGAAGTATCTCTTGTAAAATTACAAGAATGACCTCACCGTATATACATATCTGTATTCGTACTGCAAAAATACGAATACGATGAGATAATAATAATCTAATAATATAATACTAGAATCCGGCTTAATCCAAAACTCATTAGTATTATCCATCCGAACAATATCCATGTAGCCAGTACACATATATGATCGGAACCCTGGACGTAAAACCATACGGGCTCTACATCGTTTCGCCTGAACCGGGGAAACTCTCTATGTAGGAATCTAAAAACTCGACAGTATGCTGGCAGTGGGTTTAACCACAAGTCCGTCAGCGGCACTAGCTGTACGTAACAGCTACCCATGCACCTGTCGAAAAGAAGGCCGATGAGCTTACTCATCCGAACCTCTACTGAGCCTATCCGTGACAATCTCTGTACAATCCAGTCTGTTCGTCTAAGAGTATCACATATCGGGCCTATGAGGGTGGTAAACGTCAGACCCCTAATAGCGCAATAATTCGTGTCGGTGTAGAGCCCAATACACCCTGAGAAACTATTGATGTACCTACCAGTAAATCTCACTTGCCCTGGCCAAGAATTTTGTGTATTAGCTATCCTAACACAGCGCGATATCAACTCCCAATACTAGGAGAGACGAATCATTTCTATTCACTACTGCCTCCAAGTGCTTCGGGACTGCACCGAAGTACTACCTGTTTGCGCGACTCATTTGAGCCGTGGTAGGGTAGTAATCTAAGTAAAGTGGGAACACACTCGAGATGAATAGTGATGTCAAGTCAACGGACTAACCTATACTCATTTCACCGGGAACTGCTAACTGACGATAGGTATAATACCAACCAGCAGTTCCCATCGAGTCCGTCCAGTGTAACTCATAACCTAATGAGCACCTGTATACTATCTTTGGTACCGTATACCAATGGCTGCGGACATGCCACCTCCCCTGACTGGGGATAAGAAGCGTATACACTAGTCTGCTCTGGAGTATCGATGCCCTGTCTCGAAAATCCTACGACTAAGGACAAGCTTAAGGATGTGCTTATAAACTACCCAACCCCCACTAGTATGACTGTCATCACAACGCTGGTAGTCAACCAAAGATCCTATGTGCTCTATCAATATGTATTAGAGATATGCTAAAAGAAACATATACATATATTAGGATAGAATCAAATCAGGTAGCATACTATCATATTGAGAAAGACTGTTATTATATTTTTGTACATCCCAAACTTCCAAAATATAATATACAATTCAGTACTGTACAATAATGGCCTCTAGGGCATTTATTACTAACAATCTCCCACTTTCACTAAGGCCATGTATTGGCATATCGTAGACCTATCATCTCGAATAGTTTCTCGAACTGCGTCTGAGGGATGACTTTTGTGAATGGATCTGCTGTGTTATTCTCTATATTTACTCTCCGCACCTTGATCTCTCAGCGATCTATGATCTTCCTGATCAGGTGATACCGCCTCAAGATATGTTTGGACTTCTGATAGGACCTTAGTTCCTTTGATAAAGCTATAGCCCCATTGTTGTCACAATACAAATGTATTGGATCAACAATGGACGGAACCACCTAAAGTTCTGTAATGAACTTCTTCATCCAGACTGCTTCTTTCGAGGTGTCACATGCAGCGATATACTCTGCCTCCATCGTCGAGTCAGCAACGGTATTCTTCTTGGACCTCTTCCAATAGACCGTCCCTCCATTGAGGGTAAAAATATAATCCAACATAGATTTATAGTCATCCTTGTCACTCTAGAAGCTGGAGTCAGTGAAGGCCTCGATCTGGAGGTCTTTACTACCGTACACCAAGAACATCTCCTTAGTCATTCTCAGGTATTTGAGAATGTTCTTAACTGCTATCCAGTGCTTCCCCCCAGGGTTTGACTGATACCTGCTTACCACACTCAGTGCGTAAGCAACATCTGGTATACAATATCATATACATTATAGAGCCTACTGCAAAAGAGTAGGGTAAAATAATCATGCGATCCCTTTCTAAATCAGTCTTGGGAGATATCTTTTTGGAGAGGGTGATCCCGTGACAAGCCGGTAGATTACCGCGCTTGGAATTTTCCATACTAAATCTTTTTAGTATGGTATCAATGTACCTGGACTGTGAAAGTCCCAACATCCTCTTATATCTATCACCATAGATCCGGATCCTTAGAATGTAAGAGGTATCACCCAGGCCTTTCATGGAGAATTTCTATGACAAGAATCCATTGACTGATTATAGCATAGGAATGTCATTTCCTTTCAGGAGAATGTCATCCACGTACAAGACGAGGAATGCTACAGTTCTCGCTATAATCTTACTATAAATGCATGACTCATTTGGATTTTTGATAAAGTCAAATTCTTTAACCATCTCATCAAAGCAGATTTTCCAACTCCGCGATGTCTGCTTTAATCCATAAATGGATTTAAGTAACTTGCACAATCTTCTGCTGCACCCATTCTCTATGAAACCCTCTGGCTGATCCATATAAACACACTCTTCCAAATTTCTATTCAGAAAAGCGGTCTTTATGTCCATCTACCAAATTTCATAATCATGGAAGGCATCAATGGCAAAAAGGATCCGAATGGATTTAAGCATAGCCACTGGAGAAAAGGTTTCATCATAGTTCAAGCCAGATCTTTGACGAAAACCTTTTGCCGCAAGTCTAGCCTTATAGGTTTCAACCTGTCCATCTACACCAATATTCTTTCTGAAGATCCATTTACAGCTTACGGGTTTTACCCCTTGAGGTGCATTGTCCAAAGCCCAAACATTGTTGGTGTACATGGATTCTATTTCGGTTCTCATTGCATCCAGCCATTTTACTGAGTCTCTGCTCGTAATGGCCTGCTGGAAACTAGTTGGCTCATCATCATTGATGATGCAATCCTCTTTATCCCCGTCTATGAGAAAACCGTAGTATCTCTCGGACGGATGAGACTGCCTACTAGATCCGTGGAGTGGCGCAAGGATGTTCGGTTTTTTTGAAACTTCTGGTTCCACCATATTTTCAGTAATAGTTTGTTGTTCTGGAATTTCTCCCAGTTCTATTACGCTCCCACTTATTTCTTTTTTAAAAAATTGAGTCTCCAGAAAGTGGGCATGCCGAAAAACAAAAACCTTTTGATCCTCTGCGTAATAGAAAAGATACTCCCTGGAGTTCCTTGGGTATCTCACAAACATACATAGTACTGATCGTGCATTGAGCTTGTCCACATACTGTTTTTTGACAAAAGCTGGACATCTCCATATATTAAGATACTTAAGATAGAGTTTCTTATGGTGTGGTAAGCACAGACTTAGTAGGAACTTTGTTCAAAAGATATGCAGCAGATTCTAGTGCATAATATCAGAAGGATCGCGGTAACTCAGCGTTACTCATCATGGAACGTATCATATCCAATAAGGTGTGGTTCCGCCTTTCCAATACACCGTTGTGTTGAGGAGTGTATGGAGGAGTAAGCTGAGAGATAATTCCTTTCTCTTTTAAATAATCTAGGAACTCGGCACTCAAGTATTCACCACCTCGATCAGATCAAAGTGTCTTGGTACTTTTGCCTGTTTGTTTTTCCACTTCATTCTTGTATTCTTAGAATTTCTCAAAAACCTCGAATTATATTTCATCAAGAATACATGTCCATATCTTGAGAGATCATTCGTAAATGTAATGAAGTAGGAATAACCACTTCTTGCATATGTGGACATTGGACTACACACATCACTGTGTATGAGTCCCAAGAACTCGGTGGCTCTTACTCCGTGTAAAGTGAATGGAGTCTTTGTCATCTTTCCTTTGAGATATGATTAACAAGTTGCATAAGACAGATATTCAAACGGATCCAAATATCCCTCTTTATGTAACTTCGTCAACCGTATTTCATTGATGTGACCTATTCTATAATGCCATAAGAAAGCTTGATTTAATTCTGGATACTTTCTTTTAAGTGTGTTTTGGACATTGAAAACTTAGTGTTGATTTAATACATATATACCGTTGTCTAGTGTATCGGACCCAATAAAACCATGAATAAGGTGGATGTTTACAACATCACTTACAAATGTAAAATTATAACCTTCTTTAGATAGTAAAGATACAGAGATGATATTACATGTCAAACTAGGTCACAAAAACAGTTACGCAAAACTAAAATGTGTCCACTTGTCAATCCTAGGTGATATTCTCCTACGGACACAGCATCCACGCTTGCTCCGTCAGCAACCCTGAAGGTCATATCATCTGCCTTTAAGCAGAGCGGGTGTCTCCAATAACCAGAGCGGGTGTCTCCAATAACCAGAGCGGGTGTCTCCCTAGTTTTTTAGGGTGCCCTCTGCACTCCTTAACTTGTTAAGGAGTTCTGAAAGTGTAACTTTCTTAGCTTGAATATTGAAATTCAAGATAAACTAGGCATAGGTAGATGGGAGGGATTGTAGAATCAAGTCTGTATATAACTCGTTCTTCAACATGGTCCCAAAGTCCGCGAGCTCTTCAATATAGCTAATCATCTTAAGGACGTGGTCTCTTACAGATGACCTGATAGCCAAGCTCGTCTGAAACAATTTCTTCGAAGTCTCATATCTTGCGATACGAGATTGCTCTCCATATAAATCTTTGGTATGGAGGAAAATGAAAGCTAAGTCCATCTTCTCGTGCCGTCTATGGTGTTCATTATCGATTGAGGCCAGCACGAGAAACTTGGCTTTCACACAGTCTATTTCCCATATCTTACGGATCTTTATATCCGCGACGGTGGAATCTGGACTTGGGACGGCAGGGGCTTTGTAGTAAGGAGGTAGCCTATCTTGTCATAGGTTATGGCCATATGGACATTCCTTAGCCAATCTTTATAGTTTTGTCCTGTCAATATATTTTTATCTAGCAGCAACTTAAGCCCGGTCATTCTGATTGCTGCAATTAGCAGAGAGAGAAGAAACACTCAGCATGATGCTCTTGCAAATTTAGATTGGATATTAGTTTATCTAAACAGTATGGCTCCCACTGTTTCCTCAAATCCTCCTTCAAACCATAAAAGAAAAATTAGTCGGGATTAATCACACCCTACAATTCTTGCTTAACCTTTCTGTCAGGCTAGTATCGGTACTTCGAGGGAGGTTTTCCAACGCTTTCACGAAGTTCCTTAATTACATAACCTCTTTTCCCTGGAAGTGTAACCTCGCTAACACCGTTCTAGACACCTACTTGGTTTATAGCATTGATTGTTAAGTGAAAAACTCTCCCGAGGAGTAATAAAAATCACAGCGGGATCAGGATCCAACTATCATTGTGTGACAACTTTGAAGGAATCCTACCAAAATCATCACACTTCAGATGGTATGCAAAACTAGCAAGTTTCCTTTTCTTTTGAAACACCTGATGTGGATTTTTGCCCCAGGCACTTATGACCTTGACGAAGACCAACATATCATAAGACACAAATCAAGTTCTAACCGTCATTGTCCAGATTAATCTGAACCCATTCGTACAGACCCTTGACGAAGGCCAAAATAGCTGTACGCCTATCCCATATTAACGCATCTATCTATGGTACAGATGAATACCCAGCAGCTACCAATCACTATGCCTTGGCGAAGGTCAAAATACATAGCTTGAATACTACTGAATACTCATCTGAAATGACGGAGGGCTACGGCTGGTTTTGGCAAAAACTGTGAACGTAATGAACTTGATATAGTCGAAGGAACCATGATAACTTTTAAAAGGAGTAGTTTAGACTCCACATTTAAAAGTTATTTTTAAAGAAAACCGAGTGGTTTTGAAATTGTTCCAACGATTTAACTTTGGTTTTTTTTCTTTGCATTAAACAATATTAATGCCGTCCCATCATTTAACCCTATTATTGCAGAAAGAAACGAAAATAGAACGTATGATTATGCTATCCGCATTCGCCATGGGGCTCCGTCATGCACCGTTAGGTTACTTAATTAACGGTAGAGCGGGGGCTGGACTAGCGCGGGTGCAAAACATAAGCAACGATTATTATAATATATATATATATATATATATATATATATATATATATATATATATATATATATATATATATATATAGCCATTCGTCTCATGTAATAATAGTCATTCCAGATCACAGATCACAGCAACACAGATGAATATATTAGATATACTGGGATTTCCGTGTTTCGTTTTATCCTAGAACGAAAAACGGATTCCACAGTCGTGATGAATAGCCAAACCCCACCGTAAACCTCTACAGGTGCTGCAAACTACCTGCCAAATTCTCGAAGTGAAGCAACCTCCCTCAATGAACTGAGTAGGCTACTCGGCACTTCAAGAACCCGGTAGTTTGTGCACCCCTCCTTAGGTCTATCCTAGGTGCAAGAAAAAATAAATGAAATAATACAATGGTGGCTACAATCTCAACTCGGATATGCCCCGCAAAAGAATATTACATCAATTTACAAATATACATGAATGAAAGAAAAGAACACTCTTCTTACATTCCCCCAGCTATTCATTCACGACGATCCGATACTTCATATACACAAACCCTCAACAAGATATTAGATATTTGCAACCCCCACTAATCGACATATAGCAATTAGTAGACGTTTAGCAACACATATACAAACACAAGTAAGCAAGAATTTGGAATTTTGATCGATAAAAACTTTCCGTATTTACCCCATGTATAAATTAGTACGCAAACAAATCTGGGCAAAAACCAAATGTACCAAAAATCATATTTCCAAGAACCTGAACCACATAAAAAAAATTGGAGCAATATAGCCACAATTAGGCCGCGGATTAGTGGTCTAATTAGGAGCTTATTTGCTCGAATTTTTTTCTTGGCCCTATAAATGTCTGCATGTAATTTTAAGGTCACTGAAATAATTTTTTTTTAACAAGTTTGAAAATCGGACAACAAGCTTGAATTGGAAATGTAATTTCGGATGTTTTCCGTCGATCGAAGTTCTATCTACTTGCTAACTAGCTAATTAAGGTTTAAGTAGGCACCGATACCACTGTAAGTCGATATCGCACACCCCATACACTTGTGGGAGGCGGAATTTAAAAAAAAACGATTTTTTATACTTGCAACATCAACCTATATACAGGATCTTTTCGGAAAGCTTAACTAGCTAAACACTTGAAGGTTCTAAACTACTATGAAAGAGTTTTATACCTCCTTGATTCAAGTCCTTCGGGTCTTCTTCTCTTTAACTTAAGCTCCTCGAAATTGTGGATCTAGCTCGGTCGTCGGCATCCTCGTGTCGAAAACGATCCACCCGAGAGTCTATGATTCAAGCTCCAACCTCTAAACCGAGGTAACTAAATTACCTAGTTTGCTAATTTAGGCAGCTTAGGATATGTAGAGTGTTTATTGGAGTATTTTATCTCAAATGGCCCTAGAGTTCACAACACATGTAAGGGTTTAGGGCCTTAAGGAAGAAGGAGAAGAACAATGGAGAGAGAAAGAGAATTAACAAATGAGCTAGTCATGAAGGCTAGTGAAGATGGCTCATTCTTTTCTTACATGAAGCATGCAATAATTTTCAATAGAAAATTGTAGCCATGCTTCAATAGTAAGTCTAACCCATTAAACAAAAGAATTAGCCATGCTTACCCATGCCACAAATATCTCCATTTTCCATTTCATTAATCTATTTTCCAAAAATAGATAAATCCAATAATGAAGTGTCCCCTCTAGAAACATCTCTTGTAAAATTACAAGAATGCCTTCACTGTATATACATACATGTATTCATAATGCATAATACGAATACAATGAGATAATAATAATCCAATAATATAATACTAGAATCCGGCTTAATCCAAAGCCCACTAGTATTATCCGTCCGAACAATATTCATGTAGCCAGTACACGTATATGATTAAAACCCTGCATGTAAAACCATACGGCCTTTACATCGTTTCGCCTGAACCAGGAAAACCCTCTGTGTTGGACTCTAAAAAGTAGACAGTACTCTGGTAGTGGGTTTAACTACAAGTCCGTTAGCGGCAGTAGCTGTACGTAATGACTAACCATGAACCTGTCGAAAAGAAGGACGATGAGCGAACTCATCCGAACCTCTACTGAGCCTATTCGTGAAAATCTCCGTACAGTCCGATCTGTTTATTTAAGAGTATTGCATATCGGGCCTAGGGGGTGGTAAACGTCAGACCCTTAATAGCGCAATAAGTCATGTCAGTGTAGAGCCCAATACACCCTGAGAAACTACTGATGAAACTAACAGTAAATCTCACTTGCCTTGGTTAGGGACATTGTGCAACATGATATCAACTCTCAATACCGGGAGAGAAGAATCCTTTCTATCTACTACTGCCTCCAAGTGTTTCGGGACTGCACCCAACTACTACTTGTTTGCACGACTCATTTGAGCCGTGGTAAAGTAGTAATCTAAGTACAGTGGGAACACACTCGAGAAGAATAATGATGTCAAGTCAACGGATTAACCTGTACTCATGTCACCCGGAAACTGCTAACTGACGATGGGTATAATACCAACCAGCAGTTCCCATCGAGTCCGTCCAGTGTAACTCATAACCCAATGAGCACATATATACTATCTCCAGTACCGTATACCAATGGCCGCGGGACATGCCACCTTCCCTGACTGGGGATAAGAAGCATATACACCAGTCTACTCTGGACTATCGATACCCTGTCTCGATAATCCTACGACTAACGACAAGCTTAAGGATGTGCTTATAGACTATCCAGCCCCCACTAGTGTGACTGCCATCACAACGCCAGTAGTCAAGCAAAGATCCTAAAGGCTCTACCAATATGTATTAGCGATATGCTAAAAGAAACATATGCACATATTGAGGTAGAATCAAACAGATAGAATACTACCATTTTGAGTAAGATTGTTATTATATCTTTGTATATCCTAAACTTCCAAAATGTAATATATTATCCGGTACTATACAATAATGGCCTCTAGGGCATATATCACTTGTTAGTGATATATGCCATAGAGGCCATTATTGTATAGTACTGGATTGTATATTATATTTTGGAAGTTTAGGATATACACATATAAAATAACAATCTTGCTCAAAATGGTAGTATGCTACCTGGTTTGATTCTATCTCAATATGTGTACATGTTTCTTTTAGCATATCGCTAATACATATTGGTAGAGCCCTCAAGATCTTTGCTTGACTACCGGCGTTGTGATGGCAGTCACACTAGTGGGGGTGGGTAGTCTATAAGCACATCCTTATACAGGTCCCTAGTCATAGGATTATCGAGACGAGGCATCGATACTCTAGAGTAGACGAGTGTATACGCTTCTCATCCCAGCAGGAGAGATGGTCTGTCCCACATCCATTGGTATGTCGTACCAGAGATAGTATACATGTGCTCATTGGGTTATGAGTTACACTGGACGGACTCGTTTGGAACTGCTCGTTGGTATTATACCTACCGTCAGGTAGCAGTTCCTGGATGGCATGAGTACAGGTTAGTCCGCTGACTTAACATCACTATTCGTCTCGAGTATGTTCCCACTGTACTTAGATCACTACCCTACTATTGCTCAAAGGAGTCATGCAAACAGGTAGTGGTTGGGTGCAGTCCTGAAGCACTGGGAGGCAGTAGTGATTAGATAGGATTCGTCTCTTCCGGTATTGGGGGTTGATATCGCGCTGTGTTCGGAAAGCCATTACACAAAATCCCTGGCCAGGGCAAGAGAGATTTACTTGTAGGTACTTCAGTAGTTTCTCAGGGTGTTTTGGCTCTACCCCGGCATGACTTATTGTGCTGTTAGGGGTCTGGCATTTACCACCCCCTAGGCCCGATATGCGATACTCTTAGAGGAACAGACCAGACTGTATGGGGATTGTCACAGATAGGCTCAGTAGGAGTTTGGATGAGTTTCCTTATCGGCCTACTTATCGACAGATACCTGGGTAGCCGTTACGTGCAGCTAGTACCGCTGATGGACTTGTGGTTAAACCTACTGCCGCCATACTGTCGAGTCTTTAGAGTCCCACACAGAGGGTTTCCCTGCTTTGGGCGAAACGATGTAGAGGCCGTATGGTTTTACGGCAGGGTTCCGATCATATACGTGTACAAGATGCACATATGTTGTTTGGATGGATAATATTGGCGGGCTTTGGTTTAAGCCGCATCCTAGTATTAGATTATTGGACTATTTTCGTATCTTTGTATTCGTATTTTTTGAAATACGAATACATGTATGTATATACGGTGAGGGGTATTCTTGTAATTTACAAGAGTGATTCTAGAAGAAGACACCTCATTTGTGTTTTAATCCATTTATTTAAATGGATAATGAGTTAGAGAAATGAGGTGTTATCTAGGACATGATTGAAGTATGGCTACTTGGGTGATTCATTCTCATTTGGATGACTATTGCGGCATGGTGGGATTATGATATTATTGTTGAAAATGATTTTCTTCATAGTCATCAACACCTAGCCATTATTCACATCATTCTTATGATAACACTCTTATCTCTCCTTGGCTTTCTTCTTCTTCCTCAAACCCTAAAATTTCTCATGAGTTGAGAAACCAATGGTAATTGAGAGAAATTAATCCATAATCATTCTCTACATCTTCTAGGATGCCTAGCTTAGAAAACTAGGTACCTTAGTTACCTCGATTTAGAGGTTGGAGCTTGAAGTACATACTCTCGGGTGGATCGTCTTTGACGCGAGGAGGACGATTATCAAGCGTGATCCGGATCTTCGAGAAGCTCAAGGAGAGGAGGAGAAGAAGACCCGAAGGACTATAATTAAGGAGGTATAAAACTCTTACCGAGTAGTTAAACCTCCAAGTAGTATAGCTAGTTAAGGTTTCCGTAAAGATCCTGGAGTTTAAGTCGGTGTTGCATAGTATGAAAAATTGTTTTTTGTAAATTCCGCCTCCTCACAAATACGTGGGGTGTGCGACATCGACTTATAGTGGTATCAAAGCCTACTCAAACCTTAACTAGTATATTAAACGAAGTTCAAAATTACGAAACCGAAATAACTCCGAAACAGTCGAAACGAAATCCAAGTTTCTGTCGATTTTCAAAGAGGCTCTAAAAATTATTTAAACAATTGCAGAGTGCTCTTCTTGTTATAGTTTGAACACCATAGAAAAACGAGCCCCAGAGTCAAAATTTTGGCCGGCCAAATGTTGAAAATTCTGGCCTGGCCGGTTCTTATAGGGACTTGGGTCTTGGTTTTATGGCGGTGTTCTGGAATCTTGGATTTAGGTTTTCAGGTGCTGTTTGATTTTGCCCAGATTATATATTCTGTTATCTTTGTGTTGGGGCAATACGGATTATTTCGAAGTCACAGTTATAAGTTTCAGTTTGTATATGTGTTGCTAAACATCCGCTAATTGGTATATGTCGATTAGTGGGGGTTACACATATCAGTATCTTTGTGATGGTTTGTGTATATGAAGTATTGGATCGTCGTGGATGAATAGCCGGGGATGTGAGAAGAGTGTTTTCTTTTCTTTCATTCATGTATATTTTTAATTGATGTAATATTATTTTTGCGGGGCATATCTGGGTTGAGGTTGTAGCTACCGTTGTATTATTTCCTTTACTTTTTCTTGCATCTAGGATAGACCCAAGGTGGGGTGCACAAACTATCGGGTTCTTGAAGTGTCGAGTGGCCTACTCATCTCATTGAGCGAGGTTGCTTTGCTTCAGAAATTTGGCGGGTAGTTTGCCGTATCCGTAGGGGTCTAGGGTGGGGTTTGGCTATTCATCATGACCGTGGAATCCGTCTTTCGTTCTAGGCTAAAACGAAACACGGAATTCCTAGTATATCTAATATATTCATTTGTGATCTATGATCTGGAATGCATATTATTGCATGAGATGAATGGCTCTATATATATATATATATATATATGTATTATATATAATAAACATTGCTTATGTTTTACCCCCGTGCTAGTCCAGCCTTCGCTCTGCCGTTAGTTAAGTAACCTAATAGTGCATGATGGACCCCGTGGCGAATGCAGATGGTATAAGCGTACGTTGTATTTTCGTTTCTTTTCTGCAATGATAGAGTTAAATGATGGGACCGCATTAATATTGATTAATGCAAGGAAAACAAACCAAAGTTTAAATCGTTGGAACAATTTCAAAACCACTCGGTTTTCTTAACAACTTTTAAATGCGGAGCCTAAACCACTCCTTTTAAAAGCCATCATGGTTCCTTCGACTATATCAAGTTCATTACGTTCACGGTTTCGCCAAAACCATCCGTAGTCCTCCGTCATTTCAGATAGGTATTCAATAGTATTCAAGCTATGTATTTTGACCTTCGCCAATGTATAGTGATTGGTAGCTGCTGGGTATTCATCCGTAGTATAGGTAGATGCGTTAATTTAGGACAGTCGTACAGTTATTGTAGCCTTCGTCAAGGATTTGTACGGATGGATTCAAATTAACCTGGACAATGACGGGTAGAACTTGACTTGCGACTTATGATATTTTGGCCTTCGTCAAGATCATAAGAGCTTAGGGCAAAAATCCACATCGGGAGTTTCAAAAGAAATAGAAATTTGCTAGTGTTGCGTACCATTTGGAGTGTGACGATTTTGGTAGGATTCCTTCAAAGTTGTCGGTAGGATTCCTTCAAAGTTGTCACACGATAATATTTAGATTCTGATCCCACCGTGAGTTTTATTACTCCTCGGGAGAATTTTTCACTTTGCAATTAATGCTATAAACCAAGTAAGTGTCTAGAACGGTGTTAGCGGGGCTATGTCTTCAGGAAAAAGAGGTTATTTAATTAAGAAACTTCTCGAAAGCATTGTAAAACCTCCCTCGTAGTACCGACACTAGCCAGGCCTAAAGGTTAAACAAGAATTGTAGGGTGAAATTAATCCCGACTAATTCTTCTTTTATGGTTTGAAGGAAGATTCGAGAAACAGTGGGAGCCATCCTATTTAGATAAACTAATAACCAATCTAAACTTGCAAGAGTACCATGCTGAGTGTTTCTTCTCTCTCTCTCCCCTAATTGCAGCGGCCAAAATGACCGGGCTTAAGTTACTGCTAGATAAAAACATATTGACAGGGCCAAACTATAAAGATTGGCTAAGGAATGTCCAGATGGTCACAATCTATGACAAGCTGGGCTACCTTCTTACTACCAAAGCCCTTGCCGTCTTAGGTCCAGATTCCAGCGTCACAGATATTGAGATCCGTGACATGGGAAATTGACAGTGCGAAAGCCAAGTGCCTCATGCTGGCCTCAATGGATAATGAACACCATAGGCGGTACGAGAAGATGGACTTAGCTTCCATCTTCCTCCATACCATAGAATTATATAGAGATCGATCTCGTATCGTAAAATATAAGATCTCGAAGAAATTATTTCAGGCGAGATTGGCTATCGGATCATCTGTAGGGAACCACGTCCTTAAGATAATTAGCTACATTGAAGAGCTCACAAAGCTTGAGACCATGTTGGAGAACGAGTTGTATACAGACTTGATTCTACAGTCCCTCCCCTCTAGCTACGCCCAGTTTATCTTGAATTTCAATATTCAGGGTAAGAAAGTTTCACTTCCAGAACTCCTCAACATGTTGAGGAGTGCAGATGGCACCCTACAGATAGCCAGGGAGACACCCGCACTGCTTATTAGGGAATTTTCCTTTTCTAGATCCAAGACGAAAGCCAAGGGGAAGAAGAAGAAGGCCCCCACCAAGCCGAAATCCGATGTCAGTAAGGTAGGGAAAGGGCAAAGCAAAAGTTTCGGGGCCGACAGTATGGAAGGAGGAATGTTTATATTGTCACAGAAAAGGCCATTGGAAGAAGGACTGCAGGGCTTGGAAAGCTAGAAACCAGGATTCGAAGCACGTTGTGGCTTCGGTTTCAGGTGTGTTTATGATTGAAAACTGTCTGTCAATTAACTCTACTTCCTGGGTACTAGATACCGGATCAGGACTCATATCTGTAATTCATTGCAGGCGCTGAGAAACCGTAGAGTTATTAAGGCTGGTGATATGACTCTCAGGGTTGCTAACGGATTGAGCGAGGATGCTGTATCCATAGGGGAATATCACCTAGGATTGACAAGTGGGCAGATTTTGGTTTTGCATAACTGTTTTTGTGTACCTAGTTTGACATGTAATATCATCTCTGTATCTTTACTATCTAAAAAGGGTTATGATTTTACATTTTTAAGCGATATCGTCCACGTCCACCTTAATCATTCTTTGATTGGGTCAGGTACACTAGATAACAATATATACATATTAAATCAAGCTCAGGTTTTCAATGTCCAGAACACACTTAAAAGAAATTCTCCGAAATTAAATCAGGCTTTCTTATGGTATTGTAGACTGGGTCACACCAATGAAACACGGTTGACGAAGTTACATAAAGAGGGATATTTGGATTCGTTTGAATATTTTTCTTATGTAACTTGTCAATTATGTCTCAAAGGAAAGATGATAAAGACTTTGTTCATTGGACACGGGGTAATAGCAAGGAAGCTCTTGGGACTCATACACAGCGACGTGTGTGGTCCAATGTTTACATATTCAAGAAGTGGTTATTCCTAGTTCATTACTTTTACGGATGATTTCTCAAGGTATGAGCATGTATTCTTGATGAAATATAAATCTGAGGCCTTTGAGAAATTCCAGGAATATAAGAATGAAGTGGCAAAACAAATAGGCAAAACTATCAAGGCATATAGATCTGATCGAGGTGGTGAATACTTAAGTGCCGAGTTCCTGGATTACTGAAAAGAGAATGGAATTCTCTCCCAGCTTACTCCTCTATACATACCTCAACACAACAGTGTATCGGAAAGGAGGAATCGTACCTTATTGGATATGGTACGTTCCATGATGAGTAACGCCGAGTTACCGTGATCTTTCTGGGGTTATGCACTAGAATCAGCTGCATATCTTTTGAAAAAAGTTCCTACTAAGTTAGTGCCTACTACACCATATTAGATATGGAGTGGGAAGAAACCCTATCTTAAGTATCTAAACATATGGTGTTTTCTAGCTTTTGTAAAAAATCAGCATGCGGACAAGCTCGATGCACACTCAGTACTGTGAAAGATTGTGGGATACCCAAAGAACTCTAGGAGGTATCTTTTCTATTACGCGGAGGAACAAAAGGTCTTTGTTTCTCGGCATGCCCACTTTCTGAAGACTCAATTTCTTGAAAAAGAAATAAGTGGGAGCGTAATAGAACTAGAAGAAATTCCAGAACCACAAACTATTACTGAAAGCATAGTGGAATAAAAAGTTTCAGAAGAACCGGACATCCCTGCGCCACTCCGCAAATCTAGTAGGCAGTCTCATTCGCCCGAGAGATATTATGGTTTTCTCGTAGATGGGGATAGAGAGGATTGAATCATCGACGATGATAAGCCAACTGGTTTCCAGCAAGCCATTAGGAGCAGAGACTTGGTAAAATGGTTGGATACAATGCGGACCGAAATGGAGTCTATGTACACCAACAAAGTATGGACTTTGTGTCAGTGATACATGCCCTATAGGCCATTATTGTATCATACTGGTTTGTATATTACTTAATGGAAGACTAGGACATACACGGATATAGTAACAGTCTTGCTCGAAATGGTAGTATACTACTTGGTTTGTTTCTACCTCAATATGTGTATGCGTTTCTTTTAGCATATCGCTTATACATATTGGTAGAGCCCTTAGGATCTTTGCTTGATTACCAGCGTTATGATTGAAGTCACACTAGTGGGGGCTGGATAGTCTATAAGCTCATCTTTATATAGGTCCCTAGTCGTAGGATTATCGAGACGGGGCATCGATACTCCAGAGTAGACTAGTATATACGCTTTTCATCCCAGCAGGGGAGCCGGTCTGTCCGACAGCTATTAGTACATCGTACTGGAGATAGTATGCAGGTGCTCATTGGGTTATGAGTATATACCTATCGTCGGGTAGCAGTTCCCAGGTGACATGAGTACAGCTTAGTCCGTCGACTTGACATGGTTACTTCGCCTCAAGTGTGTTCTCACTGTTCTTAGATTACTACCCTACCACGGCTGAAAGGAGTCGTGCAAACAGGTAGTAGTTGGGTGCAGTCCCGAAGCACTTGGAGGCAGTGGCGGTTAGATAGGATTCGTCTCTCCCGGTATTGGAGGTTAATATCGCGCTGTGTTTGGAAAGCCATCACACAAAGTCAAGGCAAGCAAGATTTACTGGTAGGTACTCCAGTAGTTTCTCAGGATGTTTTTTGTCTACACTCCGGCATGACTTATTGCGCTATTAGGGGTCTGATGATTACCACTCCCTAGGTCTGATATGGGATACTCTTAGACGAACATACCGGACTGTACGGAGATTGTCACAGATAGGCTCAGTAAGAGTTCGAATAAGTTTGCTCATCGTTTTCCTATTGACATATACCTGGATAGCCGTTACGTGCAGCTAGTACCGCTTGCGGCTTATGGTTAAACCCACTGCCAGCATAGTGTCGAGTCTTTAGAGTCCCATATAGAGGGTTTCCCTGCATCGGGCAAAAGATGTAAAGGCCGTATGGTTTTACGGCAGGGCTTCGATTACATACGTGTACTTATGCACGTATGATGTTCAGGAGGATACTACTAGTGGGCTTTGGTTTAAACCAGATCCTAGTATTATACTGATGGATTATTTTCGTCTCATTGTATTCGTATTCTTTAGAATACGGATACGGGTATGTATATACAGATGAGGGGTATTTTCGTAATTTACTCAAAATTTCTTCTAGAAGAAGACACTTCATTTAGGGTTTTAATCTTTTGATTAAAAGATTATGAGGTGGAGGTTTACATTGATTGAAGCATGAATCAAGGTATGACTCATGGGGGTGACTCATGGCATGACTCACCTTATGAATTAATGAAGCATGCTAGATATTTGTGTGAAATATTTTTCTTGCTTGCGTATTGTATGCTTCATATTATTCATTACAAATGAGCCAACTTCATTCCAATGTTCTCTTCTTCACTCTCACTTCCTCAAGCTCCACTTCTTTTACCTCTGGCCCTTCATGTCTCATGTGTTGAGAAATCTAGGGCAGTTGGAGACATATCAATCCATCTACACTCTCTACATCATCTAGGACATAAAGTTTAGCGAACTAGATGTCGTAGTTACGTTGGTTGTCTTTAGAGCTCGGACTCTAGACTTTCGGGTGGATCGTCTTTGACTCGAGGAGGCTGACGAGGAGGCCTGATCCGTTACGATCCTTGGAGCTTATGACGAGGAGGAGGAAAGGAGCAAGAAGACCCGAAGGACATGGTATCATGAGGTATAACTTTCATTCGAGTAGTTAAACCTCATACAAGTTTGGTTAGCTAGGGTTTAGCATCAATCCTGGAGTTCAAGTCGGTGTTGCGACACCGGTAAAAATCGTTTTTACGCCTTCCGTCTCCCCACGAACTTGCGGGGTGCGCTACATAGATTTACAGTGGTATCAGAGCCGACTAAACCTTAGCTAACAGTTTAGAAAACGTGTAAAACTATAAAACCGAAATAACCCCGAAATATCGAAACCAAAATTCAAGTTTCTGTCAAATTTTTCGGAGGCTCTAAATTTTTTTTAAACAATTGCAGAGTGCTCCTTTACTTGTGATATAAACACACACAAAAAACGAGGCAATTCCACCGGATTTTGGCCGGCTACATTGGCTAAAAAACCGGCCCCATCGGTTTTTGTATGTTGGATTGGGTTCATTTTTGTTCCATGTTCTATTTAATTGAATTTAGGGTTTCAGGTGGTGTTTGATTTTGCCAATTTTGAATATACTGTTAATTTTTTGTTATGGCAATACAGAGTAATTCGAAGTCGCAGTTTTAATGTAGTTTAACATGTTCAATTGTTATATATTTGTTTCGAAACGTCCGCTAATCGCTATACGTCGATTAGTAGAGGTTGCACACATCTGTGTTGCTGTGATGTTGGTTTGTGTATATGAACTTTATTGGATCGTCGTGATTGAATAGCCGGGGTGTGAGAAGAGAGTTTCTTTCATTCGATATAAATTGTAAAGTGATGTAATATTATTTTGCGGGGCACATCCGGGTTGAGGTTGTAGCCACCGTTGTATTAATTCTTTTACTGTTTTTTGCTCCTAGAATAGACCCAAGGTGGGGTGCACAAACTACCGGGTTCTTTAAAGTGCCAAGTGGCGTGCCGAGTGGTCTACTCACTTTATTGAGGGAGGTTTCTTCACTTCAGAAATTTGGCGGGTAGTTTGCCGCACCCGTAGGGGTCTAGGGTGGGGTTTGGCTATTCATCACGACCGTGGAATCCGTCTTTCGTTACATACTTAAACGAAACGCGGAATTCCTAGTTTATCTAATATGTTTATCTGTGATCTGGAATGCCTATTATTGCGTGAAATGAATGGTTATTATATATATGCTATATAGTAGACGTTGCTTATGTTTTGCATCCGCGTTAGTCCAGCCCCCGCTCCGGCGTTAGTTAAGTAATCTAACGGTGTTAGACGGGGCCCAATGGCGAATACGGATGGCATAAGTGTACGTCATATTTTCGTTTCTCTGTGTGATGATAGGTGTAAATGATGGGACTGCATTATTAATGTAAAGCAAACAAACCAAAGCTGAATCGTTGGAACACTTTTAAAACCATTCGTTTTTTTTCAGAAACAACAGACTTTTAAATGCGGAGCTTAAACCACTCATTTAAAATCTATCAGGTTCTTTCGATTAAATCATGTTCATTATGTTCACGGTTTCGCCAAAACCAGCCGTAGCTTTCCGTCATTTCAGTTGAATATTCAGTAGTATTCAAGTTATGTATTTTGACCTTCGCCAAGGTATAATGATTGGTAGCTGCCGGATATTCATCTGTAGCATAAATATATGCGTTGATTTGGGACAACCATACTGCTATTTTGGCCTTCGTCAATGGTATGTACGGATGGGTTCAAATTAACCTGGACAATGACGGGCAGAACTTGACATGTGACTTATGATATGTTGGCCTTCGTCAAGGTCATAAGAGCATGGGGAAAAATCCACATTGGGAGTTTCTAAGGAAACTGAAACTTGCTAGTATTACATACCATTTAGAGTGTAATAATGTTAGTTGGATTCCTTCAGGATTATCACACAATGATATTTGGATCCCGATCCTATTGTGAGTATCCGCTACTCCTCGGGAGATTTTTCACTTAACGATCAATGCTATAAACCAAGTAGATGTCTAGAACAGTGTTAGTGGGGCTACGCCTCTAGAGAAAAGAGGTTATTTAACTAAGCAACTTCGCGAAAGCGTCGTAAAACCTCACTCGAAATACCGACATTAGCCTGACTGAAAGGTTAAGCAAGAATTGTATGGTGACATTAATCCTAACTAATTCTTTGGTTTGAGGAAGGATTCAAGATACAGTGAGAGCCATCCTGTTTAGATAAATTAAAAACCAATCTAAACTTGCAAGAGCTCATGCTGAGCGTTTTCTTCTTTCTCTCCTAATTGCAACGACCAGGTAAGTAAGATTAGGTTACAACTAGATAATAAAATGACTGAGTTATATTATATTGACTGGCAAGTGTTTGTCCAGATGTCCATTACCTATGAAAAGCTGGACAACCTCATTACTACTCAAGCCCCCACCGTCCCAGCTCCAGATTCCACCATCGTGGATAATGATATCCGTAAGACATCAGAAAAAGACAGTGCGAATGCCAAGTGCCTCGTGTTGGCCTTAGTAGATGGTGTAAACCAGAGGCAGCACGAGAAGATGGACTTAGTTTCTATCTTCCTCCATAACAAAGATTTATATGGAGAGTAATCTCGTATCGCAAGATATGAGACCTCGAAGGAATTTCTTCAAGCGAGGTTGGCTATTAGGTCATCTGTAGGGGATCATGTCCCTACAATGATCAGCTATATTAAAAGAGCTCACGCACCTGAAGACCACGTTGGAGAATGAGTCATATACCGACTTGATTCTATAGTCCCTACCTTCTACTTATGCCCAGGGGAAGAAAGTTATACTTCTAGTTGAGGACATCCTGAAGGAAACCAGGGAGATACCCATTCTGCTTATTGAGGAATCTTCCTCTTCTGGATCTAAGGGGAAAGCCAAGGGTGAAAAGAAGAAGACCTCCACAAAGCCGATAGGCAGTGTCAGTAAAGGTAGAGGGATAGGGAAGGGCAAAAGTTTTGGGGCTAACAGTAAGGAAGGAGGGATGTTCCTATTGTCACGGGAAAAAAAGAGCATTAGCAAAAGGAATGCAGGGCTTAGATAGCCAGAATTCAGGATCTGAAGCATGTTGTGGCTTCGGCTTCGGGTGTATTTATGATTGAAAACAGTCTGTCAATTAACTCTACTTCCTAGGTACTTGATAACGGATTGGGATCTCATATCTGTAATTCATTACAGTGTTTAAGAAACCGTAGAGTTATCAAGGCAGGTGATATGACTCTCAGGGTTACTAACGGAATGGGCATAGACACTGTATCTGAAAGGTTACGCTAGTACCCCGGCCAACTACCGTGACCAAATGCGAAACAAAATTTTTTCTAACGATTAGAACATGGCACTAGAATAACTTATTAACCCGGATCTTGCCATAAACCTAACTAGCAAAACTAAAGTGGTGCTATCTACTATGAAAGAAGTCTCACCAAACTATCCAAGTCCTTCGGTCTTCTTTCCTCATCATGTGCTCCTAGTGGCCACCTTGAACATGCTTGATCTCCATTCCTGCCTCCATCGGTCCTCCGGGATCGAGCTTGTTCTCCAGCCTTCCTTTGTCGTAGATGATCCACCCGAGGGATATGATCCATGGCTCTAGCTCCACACTATACGTCAAGTGGAGCAACTAGAGAACTTGGGTTGCTAAACCAAGTAGTCTAGGATGTAGTATGATGATCTAAGTGTTTTGCTATCTCTTTCTTACCTCTTCACTTATATCTCAACTCATGAGAAGGGCAGTGAAGAGGAAGATGATGAAGGTGGAGGAAACTTAAGTGGAAGGAGGAGAGTGAAGCAAAATAGGAGATGGAGAAAATAATGAAGCATCCATGTGAGAGAAAATCAACACAAAGGTTTTGTGTATGAATTTCTTTCAATAAACAAGTGTAGCCATGCTTCAATAGTAACCAAAAACGAATAAATAATTCATTTGTGAACTATCGAAGCCATGCTACTCACCATGCCTCTCTCTCCTTAATTTCCACCTCATTTACATTTATCAATAAATGGAAAAGTCCATGATGAGATGTTCACCTTCTAGAAGGTAATCTGTAACAAAATTTGGATTACAGTCTGCTATATATACATACCTGCATTCGGATAAAAACACCAACGCCTAAAGAGATAGAATAACAAGAAGAACGTAATACTAGAATATACATATCGAAATACATATATGTAAACTATTAAATCAATACCTGATTTAATAATCCGGCTCAAACCCGAGCCGGCCAGTATTACCAATTGTCCGATCGAAAGTCCGAGTAAAATGTACATCAATCGATCGAGACCCTGCACGTATCCAATACGGCTACTACACCATTTCACCTGAACCAGGGAAATTCTCTGTGTGGGACTCTAAAGACTCGACAGTACGCCGACAGTGAGTTACTGGATAAATCCATAACCATAATCACGCTAGCGGCACTAGCTGTATGTAACGGCTACCCGGGTACCTGTTGAAAAGGAAGGCCGACGAGCAAACTCATCCGGATCCCTACTGAGCCTATCTGTGACAATCTCCGTACAGTCCGGTCTTTTCGTCTGAGAGTATCGCATACCGGGTCTAGAGGGTGGTAAACGTCAGACCTTGATAACCTGGTAATTCGTGCCGATGCGGCTCAGGACCAATCCGAGAAACTACTGATCAGCCTATCAGTAAATCCCAACTGCCTTGGCCAAGGTCTTATGATCCTGATCAATCGAACACAGTGCAATATCGACTCCCTATACCGGGAGAGACGAATCCTCGACAATTGCTCACTACCTCCATGTGGCTCGGGACTGTACCCAACCAAAACCTATTTGCACGACTCAGTAGAGCCGTGGTAGGGTGGTGATCAAAGCACAGTGGGAACTCACACGAGATAAATGCCGATCTCAGGTCTAAAGACTAACATGTACTCATGTCACCCGTGAACTTCCACCCGACGATAAGTATAGTACTATCTAGAAGTTCTCGGAGAGTCCGTCCGGTGTACTCACCCCCAGTGACCACCTGTATACGATCTTAGGTCTAAAGGCCAATAGTTGCGGGACCAAACCATCGCCCCTCTTCGGGGTCTAGAAACGTATACACTAGTCTGTTCCGGAATATCGATGCCCAGTCTCGATACTCCTACGACTAGGGACCATTTAAGGATGTGCGTACCGACTACCCAGCTCCCACAAGTATGATCGCCATCACAACGCGGGTAGTCTAGCATTGATCCTACGGGCTTTATCAACATGTATAAAATATATGTAATAGCAAGTAAAACATACACATGTTAAGATAAAGTCAAACCAAATAGCATATTATCATATCGAGCAAGACTGTCCTGTACATATATATGTCCAAGCATCTATATGTATACATATACAATAATGGCCTCTAGGACATACATATCCAACAATCTCCCACTTGCACTAAGGCCATATATATTGGCGTACTGAGTATCCAACGTATGCTCTAGGGCCAGCTGTTGGCGTACGACATACCCAACATCTCAAAAAGTCTCTCGAACTGTGTTTGAGGAAGGGCCTTGGTGAATGGATCCGCAATGTTGTCTTTTGTATCCACTCTCCGGACCTCGGTCTCCTGGCGATCTATGATCTCCCTGATCAGGTGATACCGCCTTAAGATATGCCTGGATTTATGATGGGACTATGGTTCCTTCGCTAAAGCTATAGCCCCATTGTTATCGCAATACAAAAGTATTGGGTCAACAATGGATGGAATGACCTGAAGTTCATTAATGAACTTCTTCATCCAGACCGCCTCTTTTGCGGCATCGCTTGCAGTAATATATTCAGCCTCCATCGTCGAGTCTGCAAAGGTATCCTGTTTGGAGCTCTTCCAACATACCGCCCCTCCGTTGAGGGTAAATAAAAAACCCGAGACTGATTTGCTATCATCCTTGTCACTCTGGAAGCTTGAATCGGTAAAGGACTCGACCTTTAGGTCTCCATTACTGTAAACCAAGAACATTTCTTTAGTCCTTCTCAGGTATTTGAGAATGTTCTTTACTACTGTCCTGTGGTCCTCACCTGGGTTCGACTGATACCGGCTCACCACGCTTAGCGCATAAGCTACATCTGGCCTTGTACATAGCATCGCATACATTATAGATCCTACCGCCAAAGCGTAGGGTATAGTTCTTATACGAACCCTCTCCTCGTCAGTCTTGGGAGACATCTCCTTGGAGAGGGTGATTCCGTGCAATGTGGGTATGTTACCGCGCTAGGAATTTTCTATACTAAATCTCTTTAGTACGGTCTCTATGTACCTGAACTGTGAAAGTCCCAGTAATCTCTTAGATCTATCTCTGTAGATTTTGATCCCAAGAATGTACGAGACATCACCCAGGTCCTTCATAGAGAACCTTTGTGACAAGAATAGCTTGACCAATTGTAGCATAGGAATGTCATTTTCTATCAAAAGAATGTCGTCCATATACAAGACTAGGAATACGACAGTTCGTCCTACAATCTTCTTATAAATACAAGACTCATCCTCGTTCTTGATAAAGTCAAATTCCTTGACTGTATCATCAAAACAAATGTTCCAGCTTCGCGATGCCTGCTTCAATCCATAAATGGATTTAAGCAACTTGCATACCTTCCTGCTGCTCCCACTGTCTACGAAACCTTCCGGCTGATCCATATAAACGCACTCTTCTAAACTTCCGTTCAGAAAAGCCATTTTTACATCCATCTGCCAGATTTCATAGTCATGGAAGGCAGCAATGGCAAGTAGGATCCGAATGGATTTGAGCATAGCCATTGGAGAAAAAGTTTCGTCACAGTCCACTCCTGGTCTTTGACGAAAACCTTTTACAATAAGTCTAGCCTTATAGGTTTCCACCTGCCCATCTACACCAAACTTCTTCTTGTAGATCCCTTTGCATCCAACGGGTTTTACCCCAGGTGGAGTAACTTCCAGGGTCCACACTTTATTGGCGTACATGGACTTCATTTCAGATCGCATAGCATCTAGCCACTTATCAGAGTCCTTACTGATATTGTCCTGCCTGAAACTAGTAGGATCATCTTCTTCCAAGATGCAATCCTCTCGATCCCCATCTATGAGAAAACCGTAGTATCTTTCGGGCGGATGAGAAATCCTACTAGATCTGCGGAGTGGCTGAGATTCGTCTGGGGTTATTAAATCTTGAGGTTCCGTCAAATCTTCAGTTTCAGTTTGTGGTTGCTGAATTTCTTTTAGTTCTACCGTACTTCCACTAATTTCTTTTGCAAGAAACTCCGTTTCTAAGAAAACGGCATGTTGAGCAACAAACACCTTCTGTTCCTCGGTGTGGTAGAACAGATGTTCATAACCATTCTTTGGATGTCCCATAAACTTACACAAAACTGACCGTGCCTCTAGTTTATCTGGTTTATGCCTTTTAACATAATCCGGAAAACCCCATATCTTAAATCTTGTAAGATGTGGCCATTTTCCATTCCATATCTCGAACGGTGTCTTAGGCACTGATTTGGACGAAACATCATTCAATAGGTATGCTGCTGTCTGAAGCGCATGCCCCAAAATGAAAGAGGAAACTCAGCATTACTCATCATAGAGCAAACCATGTCTAACAGGGTACGATTCCTCTTCTCCGACACACCGTTGTGCTGTGGTGTATACGGAGGAGTAAGCTGAGAGAGAATTCCATTCTCTTTTAGGTATTCTAGGAATTCCATGCTTAAGTACTCCTCTCCTCTTTCAGATCGGAGGATCTTGATACTTTTTTCAGTCTGATTCTCTACTTCGTTTCTGAATTCTTTGAATTTCTCAAAAGCTTCAGATTTGTGTTTCATAAGATACATATATCCTAACCTAGAGAGATCGTCAGTGAATGTGATGAAGTATGAGAACCCACCCCTTGCATGTATAGACATTGGACCACATACATCACTGTGTATGAGTCCCAAGAGCTCCGCTGCTCTTTCTCCGTGTCTGTTGAACGGAGATTTGGTCATCTTTCCTTTGAGACAAGATTGACAAGTTTCATAAAATGAAAGTTCGAACGTATCCAAAAGTCCATCTTTATGCAACTTATTCTTTTCTCTCCGATATGACCAAGTCTATAATGCCACAAGTAGGATTCGTTCACATCTGAACTCTTCCTTTTGCGTGTGTTTTGTATACTGAGAACCGTGTTTTGATTAAGAACATAGATACCATTACATAGTGTACCTTCTGCAACCAATACTTGATTAAGGTAAATGTTCATGATATTTCTATCAAGAACAAACTTATATCCATCTTTATCAAGTAAAGAAACTGATATGATGTTGCAAACCATGGAAGGTGCATAGTAGCAGTTGTTCAAAATCATAGTATTGCCATTTGGCAATGCTAGGTGATATTCACCGACGGTAGAAGTATCAACCTGTGCTCCGTTCCTTACTCTGAGTGACATATCACGAGGTCCAACCATCCTACTTTTTCTCAGTCCCCGTAATCAATTATAGATATGAGATCTCGATCCGGTATCGAGTGCCCAGGAGGGAGGACTGACCAATAAACAATTCTCAATAAAAAGAACACCTGAAGAAGACACAATAGTATGTTTCTTCTTCAATGGGGTCATCGAGAAATTCAAACAATCCTCTTTTCCATGCTCACACTTATGACTGTTGTCATAAGTTAGAGCCGAACCGACGTTCCCCAGCCCTGAATAAGAATTCGGATCGGTCAAGCGATACATTTTATTATCTTGATTAAGGCGTGAAATGGTTGCTACTTGGAGAGAGAAAAAAGAAACACTCAGCGTGCGATCTTGCAAAATTTAGATTGGTTATTAATTTATCTAATCAGGATAGCTCCCACTGTTTTCTCGAATTCTTCTTCAAACCTTAAAAGAAGAACTAGTCAGGATTAATTACACGTCACAATACTTGCTTAACCTTTCTGCCAGGCTAGTGTTGGTACTTCGAGGACATTTTCCAATGCTTTCGCGAAGTTCCTTAATTACATAACCTCTTTTCACTGGAGGCATAGCCCCGCTAACACCTTTTTAGACACCTACTTTGTTTATAGCGTTGATTAATAAATGTGATAATATCCTGAGAGTAATCCTACTCATCAGTGGGATCGAGATCCAACCATCATTGTGTGATGCACTAGATGGAATCCACTCTAGTCACCACACTCCAGAAGGTATGCTAAATCTGCAAGTTTCCTGTATATTTGAAACTCCTGATGTTGTTTTTTCCCCTAACGGTTTATGACCTTGACTAGGTCAAAAAACCATACACCGCTAGTCAAGTTCTACCCGTCATTTTCTTGATTGCATTAAACCCACCCGTAGTGCCCTTGACTAGGTCAACAAGGCCGCACGACTGTCCTAACCAATCGCATTTACAATGCACAGAAAAATACCACTTAGTCACCGTACAATACGCCTTGACTAGGTCAACAAACATAGCACGAATACTAAATATTACTATTCTAAAATGACTGAGGTCTACGACTGGGTTTTTGGCGAAAAACCCATTAACGTAATGAACTTGATATCGTCGAAGGAACCTGAGTAGTTTTGAAAAGGAGTGGTTTAGGCTCCGCTTTTGAAAACTTGTGGTTTTTTTATAAAATAACCGAGGAATCTACAGTATAGAGTTTTGCTCAAGAGGTCACTCCCTGCGAAGGGATCTCGGCTCTTGCCTCCTGGAATGAGGTGCTGGATATTCATGATCGAATACCACTATGCAAAGCGAAAGAATATAGCTGTAGTTTTTCGAAATTTGTTCCAACAACATATTTTAGGTTTATTATCTTGCATTAATAAAAATTAATGCGGTCCCATTAGTTTAATCCTATCACACCAGAAAAGAATGAAAATACGATGTACGTATATTCCATCCGCATTCGCCATGGGGCCCCGTCATCACCCGTTAGGTTACTTAACCAACGACAGAGCGGGGGCTGGACTAGCGCGGGTGCAAAACATATACAACATCTACCAGTATATATATAAGTATATATAACATTCGTCCCAGGAATGATAATAAGCAACATCACAGAATCTTAGCCAACAATACAGAAAGGTGGATAATCCTGGAGACCCGGGTTTCATTTGAGCCGCAAATAAAACCCGACATTCCCGGTCATGTGGATAATCTGTGTAATGAAAACCTGGACCCCTACGAGCGCGACAAGTTTCCCGTCAATCCCAGAAGTGAGGCAGCTCCCTTCAACAAAGTGAATGGGCTACCCAGCACTTCACGGAATCCGGTAACTTGGACGCCCCTCCGTGGGTCATTCTATACCCCCTACGAGTGCGGCGAATAGCCCGCCAATTCTAGAATGAAGCCCCCTCCGTCTCAATGCCATGAGATGCGGGCTTGTTGCCTTCTAGAATCCGGCTATTCGTGCACTCCACCGTGGGGTAATCCTAGTACAGAAAATGAAAATAATATGTATAAATGATGACATCGATCTCAACCCGGTTGTGCCCCAAAATAATATATAACCCAGCAAAGACGGCAGTCCACATGTCGGACGCTCGCCCCGCAAATGAATATACAAATGAATCTTAAACTGTACCACTAACATTGCACCACATGCTATCCATCACGACTATCCAACCACAATCACAGCACAAGCACAAAACATCAACGTGAATGTCAAGTTCGCAAACTCGTCTGAAAGGACATATAGCAGATAGACGGGTTTACCGATCAAATGACATTCACGGTCGCAGATGCTAATCTAAGTACTGATAACAATTAAACAGTTGTTAAAAATATAACGACTTTGAAACACTCCAAATTGCCCCAAACTGAAAAACAACAGAAAATCAAACTTGGGCAAAAACTAGCAACACCTGAAACCCAAACTTCAAGAGATAAGAACCCAGACCAAAACACGAGGAAATCCACCGTAATAAAACCGGTGAGGTCGGATTTTTGAGGGGTGTGGCAGGCCAAAACTTGGTGTAATTGCATCATTTTTGTTTTGGGTACATCTCACAGTCAAAGGATCACTTTGCACTTGCTAAAATATTTTTTGATGCCTTTAAAAATTCGACAGAAACTGCAGTTTGGTTTCAATGTTATGGAGTCGTTTCGGTTTCGTTGTTTTAATATTGTTTAAACTTGCGAGTGTAGGGTTTATGGGCTGACTCTGATACCATGAAAGGTTACGCTAGTGCCCCGGCCAACTACCGTGACCAAATGCGGAACAAATTTTTTTCTAACAATTAGAACATGACACTAGAATAACTTTTTAACCCGGATCTTTCCATAAACCTAACTAGAAAAACTAAAGTGGTGTTATCTACATTGAAAGAAGTCTCACCAAACGATCCAAGTCCTTCGGTCTTCTTTCCTCATCATGTGCTCCTAGTGGCCATCTTAAACATGCTTGATCTCCATTTCCGGCTCCATCGGTCCTCCGGGATCGAACTTGTTCTCCGGCCTTCCTTTGTCGTAGATGATCCACCCGAGGGATATGATTCATGGCTCTAGCTCCACACTATATGTCAAGTGGAGCAACTAGAGAACTTGGGTTGCTAAACCAAGTAGTCTAGGATGTAGTATGATGATCTAAGTGTTTTGCTATCTCTTTCTTACCTCTTCACTTGTATCTCAACTCATGAGAAGCGTAGTGAAGAGGAAGATGATGAAGGTGGAGGAAACTTAAGTGGAGGGAGGAGAGTGAAGCAAAATGGGAGTTCAAGAAAATAATGAAGTATCCATGTGAGAGAAAATCAACACAAAGGTTTTGTGTATGAATTTCTTTCAATAAACAAGTGTAGCCATGCTTCAATAGTAACCACAAACGAATAAATAATTCATTTGTGAATTATTGAAGCCATGCCACTCACCATGCCCCCTCTCCTTAATTTCCACCTCATTTCCATTTATCAATAAATGGAAAAGTCCATGATGAGGTGTCCACCTTTTAGAAGGTAATCTGTAACAAAATTTGGATTACAGTCTGCTGTATATACATACCTGCATTCGGATAAAAACACGAATGCCTAAAGAGATAGAATAACACGAAGAGCGTAATACTAGAATATACATATCGAAAAACATATATGTAAACTATTAAATCAATACCTGATTTAATAATCCGGCTCAAACCCGAGCCGGCTAGTATTACCAACTGTCCGATCGAAAGTCCGAGTACAAAGTATATCAATCGATCGAGACCCTGCACGTATCCAATACGTCTACTACACCATTTCACCTGAACCAGGGAAACCCTCTGTGTAGGACGCTAAAGACTCGACGGTACACCGGTAGTGAGTTTCTGGATAATCCATAACCACAAGCACGTCAGGGGCACTAGCTGTACGTAACGGCTACCCCGGTACCTGTTGAAAAGGAAGGTCGATGAGCAAACTCATCCGGATCCCTACTGAGCCTATCAGTGACAATCTCCGTGCAGTCCGGTCTCTTCGTCTGAGAGTATCGCATACTGGGTTTAGGGGGTGGTAAACGTCAGACACTGATAACCTGGTAATTCGTGCTGATGCGGCTCAGGACCAATCTGGGAAACTACTGATCAACCTATCAGTAAATCCCAACTGCCTTGGCTAAGGTCTTATGGTCCAGACCAATCGAATACAGTGCGATATCGACTCCCTATACCGGGAGAGACGAATCTCCGACAATCGCTCACTGCCTCCATGTGGCTCGGGACTGTACCCAACTAAAACCTGTTTGCACGACTCAGTAGATCCATGGTAGGGTAGTGATCAAAGCACATCAGGAACTCACACGAGACAAATGTCGATCTCAGGTCTAAAGTCTAACCTGTACTCATGTCACCTGAGAACTTCCACCTGACGATAGGTATAGTACCATCTGGAAGTTCTTAGCAAGTCCATCCGGTGTACTCACCCCCAGTGAGCATCTGTATACGATCTTAAGTCTAAAGACTAATGGTTGCGGGACCAAACTGTCACGACCCATAATTGGCCCGTGACGGCCCTAATACTACGCAACGCCCTAAGACGTAACGTAGTAAAAGAAAGCCAAAACCCAGAAGTCTAAACCATAAAAATACGGAAAAGATAATATAAGTTTTAAAACATTTGAAATCGCAACCCAAATTCTTTAAATGTCTTACTTTCTTTCTTTAAAACTTTAGCAACATCCCTTTTTGTAAAAACTAGCCAAGAAGAATACAATACAAATATACGACGCCGTAGCGAAGAAATAAAGACAGTAGAGAGAAAGCTGTATATAAAAGACAACAAATCCACAAAGATACACATTAACGTCCTCACCAAGTCTCTAAGTCAATAATACAATAGTAGATGGAGAGTACAAAATACAACGAATGTACAATATGAAATACAGATAACCATCTAACCCACCTAAGCAAAAGATGGTAGCTGGATAGCTGAATAGAGGAATAGCCTGCCTCGACTACTCTGGGGAAAAACCTGAAACACCTGTGGCACAACGGGGGTGAGTTGCCAACTCGTGAATAGTATAAAACATATGCAGGTAATCGCAGGAATGCACGTACAGCATGAATCTAAGATATGCGATTACAGTAATAACATGTCATGCAAATGCTGAATAAAGGAGAGTACACTAGCAGGTACAATCAATATGTGAAGCAATAGTAACATGACAATAATATGCAGAAACTATGCAATAAGGATATGAAAATGTAGATATGCAACTTATCATAAGGGTACACTAACATGTACTACCACTATATGAATCTGCATAAAATAGATAAGGGTGATGTATAGGGTGGAATATGTCATTTCCACGGAAACCTGACATCGTGGCAGGATCACAATCCATCAAGACACTCCAATCCCAAATCCTTAAATCAGCCCCATATTGGGCTCTCACAACATATAAGTCTCACATCACCTCAATGTACAATATCGAATAGCTCTCCTATATCTCAAATGTACAATTCAACAGTCTCATTCATATCCAATATCCAATGTCAATGAATCACCTATATCCCAAGTCGAATCTCGAGTAAGAATCTAACATCCTAAAAGTAAATACATAGAAATAAGTATGATGGGGGCAATACACATATATTAGCGTCCCATTCCACTAATATTGGTGTAAGGGTATATATAACAACGGCTAAATCCCCTGTTATATATACAAAATGGGTTAAAGAAATATCATGAAAACAGTGTGCCAAGCATCGGCACAGAAATCCTCGTATATCGGGCTCCGTCAGTCCGGATCGGCCCACGGGGTCCGTCTGCGGTATCGGCCCTCGGCCCCGACAGTACAGATCATCCCGCATCCATCTCTCGACTCTGGCCAGTATCCTCCGGACAACTGCCAGGTCCAACCAATCACCGGTAGGTACTCGCCCGCCTCCAGGCTCAATCGGCAAACCCATCGATCTTCTTGCCGAGGGGAACCATACCGGGCCCCACCATGTACTCTCATACGGCAACCACACCTCGTATGGAGTATATAATCAGCACCGATAAAACTCATGGGGGACGCTCAAATATCATATCAAGGAAACCGGGTTGTTCCATGTATGCATAATTTCATGAACTCCCGCGGTTCCCAAATCCCGAAAACATCATATAAAATCCAGATAAACAATGTACAGATCCAGGAATAAATATATACGATATATCTGAATGCGAGCAGGTAAACAAATATATATAGCTGAACCAGATGTATGCGAAATCAAGATGATACAGCTAAGTGACATCAGTAAAAGTAAATAGGTATCTGCAACTGAATATGTGTGTAACATACAGGTGTAGCAATACACAGGTATCTACCTATAGGAACTGATGTCGTATACCCCCTGGGTATAAGTAACATATATAGAAAATCCCTCCCGGTATAACTAAGATATGTGCACGGTATACCTGTAGCTGTATCGCAAGGTGTAAATGTACCTATCACTAAAGGTATGATACACTATAGATATACCGGTAATCTAGATGTCATGTGTGGTAGGCAATAGTAGCTATAAGGGTTAGTGTGTGACATGGCAATTATTGACGGTGTGTGTGTAGCATACAATCCGTGCTCGTGCAACATGGACCGTCAATAATATGTGCAGTGTCCTACGGCTGCTAGTCACAGTATAACAATATCTAAGGAAAAACAGTAAAGGCGCAATTCTACAATGACGTAGAATATGCGACAGGTATTTGAATCCTAGCCCAGACGCATAACGCCATGCGGGCGATTCCCCTGTAGATGTTAAATCTACTCACCTACACTCCACGCTAGGTGAATCCTACCATCTGCTCCCCCTGTAGCCGTGTCCGTAGTCCCTGCCTGCAACCCTGCAAATACGACATGGAAATCACATATAAGCCAAATATTCCGCGAAACGCGATATCGAATCGAAACGAGAAACACGCGTCGCGAACTAAACGCGCGTGTGCATGATACGCTGAATCGTGTGTGTACGCGTCTAAAGCCATCGCGACACGCCGCGATACGCTGGATCACAGAACCCACTCACGTATCGCGCGTATCGCGCAAACACAACGGACACCAAAAACGATATATTGGCCCAGATTTTCCTACAGGTCAAATATTACAAAACTATACATGCCAAGATACTAGACAACACAGAAGAGAACCCTAGCCAAGACCCCAACACCCCTGTCCCCTTCCTGGCCGCAATTTGCGGCCAGAATCATCAAATTGGCGGCCTGCATTGGGAATGGTGGGTTCGTATTCTGGTGGTTGTATCTATACCTAGTGTACATGCTCCAGTTTCCTCAATTTTGTTCTGTAGGGTCCGGGTCAATTGCAGATCTCAGAAGTCACAAAAATCACTTTAAAAACACCGATTTGCACAATTAAGAAACCTTATGGTATGTTAGTGTAATCTGGGGTATTTCTCAGTTGAAGTGACCCTATTAACACTAAAATAGGCTAGGTTATCTAACACAATCACCAATTATCCAAAAGTCCACACAAAACATCAAAATTAGCACTAAACTAGCTAATTAATACTAACCGACACCAATTAACACATAAGCTAGCAATAAGGGGAAATTGGGTTCAGCAATTATACTCTAAAGACCCCCAAGAAGCAGGTGAAGAAGGTGAAAGAAGCTGCTACAGCTGCTGATGCTCCTCCTACTGCTGCTTGCTGCTGCTTCTGATGCTTGCTGCTGCTCCTGCTGCTTGTTGCTGATCGTGTTGTTGTTGTTGATGTTGAAGCTGCTACTGCTGCTCCTGCTGCTGATGATGATGTTGTTGCTGATGGTGAGGATGCTGCTGCCACTGCTGTAGGTGTGTGTGTGTGATGAAGCTGCTGCTGCTATTGCTGCTGCTGCTGTTGTTGTTGTAGCTGATGATGATGCTGCTTCTGTTGTTGCTGTTATTGTGTTGCTGGGGCAGCTGCTGCTGATGCTGAAGGGTGTGTGTGTGTGTGGGAATGAGAGATATGAGAGTGAGAGGTGAGAATGAGAGAAAACCAACAACCCCTCCCATTCTCTTTCTCTTTCCTCATAAATGAGGTATGGTTCACCCCATGCTCCCCATGCCCTCTCTCACACACAAAGTCAAACCAAACAAAATATTAAAACCTTATTAACTTTAACAACCATGCACTTAAACAACCCAAAACACCTAAACCAAACTTAACACTAGATTAAGCAATGGTTAAACCACAATTAACATCCTAGTTTACATGCACAAGTGTGTGTGTGCCTAACAAAATTCTAATAAAATACTCATTAAATAGGATAAAATATTTAAAACTTAATTTGGTAAACTTTTTATTAAAAACCACACATCAAAATATAATTAGCTACAAAACACATTCTAAGGTGTTACAATCTCCCCCCCTTTAAAGAAATTCGTCCCCGAATTTAAAAATATTCCGATACGCATACCTTCAAAGAGAAGATTAAAATCCTCAAATCTCGCTCGCAGCCTCCCAAGTGACTACCTCACTATACGGCTACGTCCAAGAAAACCCTTCACAGATGGCAAGACCTTTGACCGACGTTTCTCCACTTGTCGAGCCATTAACACACATGGCTGCTGGTGAACGAAAGATCGTGTCCAGCTAAATGGTCTGGTGCCAAATCATGTGAGAAAGGTCATGAAGGTAAATGTAAAGTATCATCACAAGGAATACGGGGTGAAAATCCAATAATCTGGGCGGAAGTGCCAAATTAAAGGCAACGAAACTAACTCGCTTATAGGAACTAAAAAGGACCTAAAATCCTGGGATAAGCTTCCCAAAATCCAACACGTCATTCATCAGAAAGTCCATAGGAATCCATGATTTTCCACTGCGCACTCAAGCCTGCGACCAGCACAGTCGCATAAGACATCTGTTTGCAATGGACAGTTCTCATCCTGACCTGAACACAACTAGACTATCTTCGAAGCTCTGGACTAGCTGGGGTCCAAAAATCCTACTTACGCAGAGTCAGAAAAACAACAGGCTGGCGATCGACACGATCTAACCCCTAAGTCTAAGGGTGGCCAATTGGAGTGTCTCCTGATAACAGCTATCGAAGGAGAACCCTAACGATGGCGAGTGACGATCCCAACTGCTGACAACAAACAAGACAACACACAACTTAACAAAGAACAACTGAGCAAACTGAGTAAAACCGGAAGACAAGAATCCGAATGGAGTCACACCTTGACCAAACTTGGGTAGAAACCATAACGAAATTCGTGGAGATCTGCTCCCATCCCTACTTCGGAACGGTAAAAGATTGCAACTCTCCAGCCGGCCTCAGACGCTCGACTTAAGCACACAACAAGACAGACACCTTGAAACGAAACCTGAAACATCCCTTTACATCCCGGCCCACCCGTAACTATCTCACAAGTCAAGCTAAATGTTGGTGGAACTTGAATGCATATAGAGAATTGACAGATGTGCATGCTTTAGGGTTTCACATCTCTACCCGATAATATCAGGTACACAGACGCGTCCCTAACTTAGCACACCATTGTCACAATTCAAGGTCTCCGAATCATTACCCAGCCGAGTATGCTCAAGTATCTCTGACGTACGAGCCTCGACGGGCAGTGTCTCGCGAAAACGATTCAAGAAAAGTGGTCGGGCGCGGACATAAGCAAGCTGTCCCCTCCGTAGGGACGAACTAAGCTATACTCAACGATCACACAAAACTGTAGATCTGCAGAAGACTAGCACAACAATCCAAATCTGCTGCAGGAAGATGTACATTAAGCTCTAGTGGTCCGTGGAAAATCTGACACGACTCTCAAACAAGAAGTGTCTCCAATTTCCAACGCAAAACCACCGCGGCCATCTCCAGATCATGAGTGGAATATCCTCCTCGTACTTCCTTTAAATGTAGGGAAGCAAAAGCGATAACTCTCTAGTGTCACCTCAGTACACAATCGAGCCCACTCAAGAAACACTACAGTTAAACAACAAAGTCGCCCGAACCAAAAGCAAGGAAGACTGAGGCGGTTGTTAACAGAATCTTCAACTGCCGAAAACTCCGTACACATGCCTCAGTCCACAGAAAAGAAACCTCCTTTTGGTCAATTCAGTCGACGGTGCAGCACTACTCTAGCAATCCTGCAAGAAACGGCGGTAAAAACCTGCTAAGACCAACCATCTGCGGATCTCCGTCCTGCACACAAGTCTGGGTCTAAGCTATACGGCCACGATCTCCCTCGGAACCATACGGAACCGCCTCCCGTGACTACAAGACCTAGGAGTCAACACAAACAAGCCTGAAGAAACACTCCGAGAATTTAGCAAACTGCTGGGGCTCTCCCAGTATCTGCATAACAAATTCCTAAGTGTTACTCCTGTCCCTCAAGACAAATTAAGTAGACCAGAGTGTCGTAAATAAGACAACAAAAACTGGTCGAGGAACGGCCTGCAGAAATCTGGTTCATCACATCTACGAATGCTGCTAGGGCATCAGGGAATCCAACGACTCACCGATACACACAAAGCCCGTAGCACGCATAAGGCAGTCTTCGGAATGCCATCACTCCGAATCCGCAATAATGATGACCTGATCCCAGGCAAACTTAGAAAAAAGTCTCGCACTCTGGAGCTGATCGAAGAAATCGTCACGGCGAGGTGAAGGATACCTATCCGCACCGTAAGCCGGTTCAATTGACGATCCGTCGATACACAACCTCCAACTGCCATCTTCTTCCTGGACGAACAGAAATAGGAGTTTCCAAAAGCGAAACACTCAGACGCACAAAACTCCCCAAACCACAACTCTGCAGCTGATCCTTTAAGCTCCCTCAGCTTCGCCGGCCCATCAGGAGCAACGTCGGAAAAACTCTCGCACGAAAGGAACCCGGTCCAACAATCCCACTGTGGCTCCGGTATCACGAATGAACGCCAAGAATCCACGACATCTCCTCAGAAGCCGTCTAGCTAAAAGGCTGAATTCAAGCTGTAAGAGGCGGCACAACTATCCACCTGTACAACAAGAACTGACTTGCCGGGGAAAACAAAACCTAACTTGCTTCCTCACGGTAGTCCACAGACGCCTAACACGTAGTTAACCAGTCCGTGCCCAGGAGAACGTCAAATCCAACATCTCTAGAAGGATCAACACGACGGACGAATCTCTATCTCCTATCCGATTGGCACAAAACTGAAATACGTGTCGCGCAACAAAAGAATCGCTGACAGAAGTTAAAACAACAACTACGACTAATCTACCCAACCACAGTACAAGCAAGAAAACAAACGGATACATCAAAAGAACATATAAATCAAGGGTACCTGAAAACTCCACATTGGACGTCTGCGCGTCCCGATGAGTAGAAGCAAACTCCTGTGTCTGCCCTCTACTCGCAGCTGGATGAACTCCTCTGGTAGACTGAGCCCTCTGAGCGAATCTTCCACGTCCACGGCCTCTCTGAAAACGATCCTGACGAGGTGCCAAGGAACAATCCCTGACGAAGTGCTGAAGGCTCCCGCATCGAAAACATCCACGTGCTGACTGCTGACCATCCTGGGGCTGAGAGCTGAACGACTGTCCTCGTCCTAAGCCTCTGCTACTCCCGTAGTGGCCATGAAATCTGTCTCGACGACCAAACCTCTGTCTCTGGGCTGGTACGCTGGTACGAGTCCTCCATTGTCCTGGAACTCTCTGAGCCTCTGGAATATGCGCCTCATCAACTGGAGCTGCAACCACTGGTACTATGTAAGTGACGGACTGCTGCATGCTGACCGTAAGCGACAACTGAGTAACAGGGGTAACAACCTCTTGTCGTAGCTCCCGAACGATATCAACTAAAGAACTCATCGTCTGGCGGAAGTCCTGCATCTCTACCAAAAGTCTATCCATAGTATAGGTCGTAGGCTGATCCGTCTGCGCCTGTGCAACTAGAGTGCCATCCTGGTCAGTACTCGTCTCACCCGAGCTAACTCTGACCTCGGCCCTCGCTGCATCGCTCTGAATCTCCATAGTCATCGGCGGCAAGGCTATAAACAGATATAAGATGAGATTCGATAGGAATAAGGAAATCGAATCTCAAAGATGTGAATCATCAAGGAAGGAATATCAAGCAAATTGTACTTAGGCCACTTAATGCAAAGTACCGCGCTGTGGGTATGCTGCAGACATACACACACTACGTTACTCTGCTTAAGCTACCTACTCCATCATACTAAGGTCATCCTACACTCCGAAAGGTAAAACCTAACGCTCTGATACCAACTTTGTCACGACCCATAATTGGCCCGTGACGGCCCTAATACTACGCAACGCCCTAAGACGTAACGTAGTAAAAGAAAGCCAAAACCCAGAAGTCTAAACCATAAAAATACGGAAAAGATAATATAAGTTTTGAAACATTTGAAATCGCAACCCAAATTCTTTAAATGTCTCACTTTCTTTCTTTAAAACTTTAGCAACACCCCTTTTTGTAAAAACTAGCCAAGAAGAATACAATACAAATATACGACGCCGTAGCGAAGAAATAAAGACAGTAGAGAGAAAGCTGTATATAAAAGACAACAAATCCACAAAGATACACATTAACGTCCTCACCAAGTCTCTAAGTCAATAATACAATAGTAGATGGAGAGTACAAAATACAACGAATGTACAATATGAAATACAGATAACCATCTAACCCACCTAAGCAAAATGGTACTGTGAGCTGATGCTGTATCTGTAGCAAAAGATGGTAGCTGGATAGCTGAATAGAGGAATAGCCTGCCTCGACTACTCTGGGGAAAAACCTGAAACACCTGTGGCACAACGGGGGTGAGTTGCCAACTCGTGAATAGTATAAAACATATGCAGGTAATCGCAGGAATGCACGTACAGCATGAATCTAAGATATGCGATTACAGTAATAACATGTCATGCAAATGCTGAATAAAGGAGAGTACACTAGCAGGTACAATCAATATGTGAAGCAATAGTAACATGACAATAATATGCAGAAACTATGCAATAAGGATATGAAAATGTAGATATGCAACTTATCATAAGGGTACACTAACAGGTACTACCACTATATGAATCTGCATAAAATAGATAAGGGTGATGTATAGGGTGGAATATGTTATTTCCACGGAAACCTGACATCGTGGCAGGATCACAATCCATCAAGACACTCCAATCCCAAATCCTTAAATCAGCCTCCACATTGGGCTCTCACAACATATAAGTCTCACATCACCTCAATGTACAATATCGAATAGCTCTCCTATATCTCAAATGTACAATTCAACAATCTCATTCATATCCAATATCCAATGTCAATGAATCACCTATATCCCAAGTCGAATCTCGAGTAAGAATCTAACATCCTAAAAGTAAATACATAGAAATAAGTATGATGGGGGCAATACACATATATTAGCGTCCCATTCCACTAATATTGGTGTAAGGGTATATATAACAACGGCTAAATCCCCTGTTATATATACAAAATGGGTTAAAGAAATATCATGAAAACAGTGTGCCAAGCATCGGCACAGAAATCCTCGTATATCGGGCTCCGTCAGTCCGGATCGGCCTACGGGGTCCGTCTGCGGTATCGGCCCTCGGCCCCGACAGTACAGATCATCCCGCATCCATCTCTCGACTCTGGCCAGTATCCTCCGGACAACTGCCAGGTCCAACCAATCACCGGTAGGTACTCGCCCGCCTCCAGGCTCAATCGGCAAACCCATCGATCTTCTTGCCGAGGGGAACCATACCGGGCCCCACCATGTACTCTCATACGGCAACCACACCTCGTATGGAGTATATAATCAGCACCGATAAAACTCATGGGGGACGCTCAAATATCATATCAAGGAAACCGGGTTGTTCCATGTATGCATAATTTCATGAACTCCCGCGGTTCCCAAATCCCGAAAACATCATATAAAATCCAGATAAACAATGTACAGATCCAGGAATAAATATATGCGATATATCTGAATGCGAGAAGGTAAACAAATATATATAGCTGAACCAGATGTATGCGAAATCAAGATGATACAGCTAAGTGACATCAGTAAAAGTAAATAGGTATCTGCAACTGAATATGTGTGTAACATACAGGTGTAGCAATGCACAGGTATCTACCTATAGGAACTGATGTCGTATACCCCCTGGGTATAAGTAACATATGTAGAAAATCCCTCCCGGTATAACTAAGATATGTGCACGGTATACCTGTAGCTGTATCGCAAGGTGTAAATGTACCTATCACTAAAGGTATGATACACTATAGGTATACCGGTAATCTAGATGTCATGTGTGGTAGGCAATAGTAGCTATAAGGGTTAGTGTGTGACATGGCAATTATTGACGGTGTGTGTATAGCATACAATCCGTGCTTGTGCAACATGGACCGTCAATAATATGTGCAGTGTCCTACGGCTGCTAGTCACAGTATAACAATATCTAAGGAAAAACAGTAAAGGCGCAATTCTACAATGACGTAGAATGTGCGACAGGTATTTGAATCCTAGCCCAGACGCATAACGCCATGCATGCGATTCCTCTGTAGATGTTAAATCTACTCACCTACACTCCACGCTAGGTGAATCCTACCATCTGCTCCCCCTGTAGCCGTGTCCGTAGTCCCTGCCTGCAACCCTGCAAATACGACATGGAAATCACATATAAGCCAAATATTCCGCGAAACGCGATATCGAATCGAAACGAGAAACACGCGTCGCGAACTAAACGCGCGTGTGCACGATACGCTGAATCGTGTGTGTACGCGTCTAAAGCCATCGCGACACGCCGCGATACGCTGGATCACAGAACCCACTCACGTATCGCGCGTATCGCGCAAACACAACGGACACCAAAAACGATATATTGGCCCAGATTTTCCTACAGGTCAAATATTACAAAACTATACATGCCAAGATACTAGACAACACAGAAGAGAGCCCTAGCCAAGACCCCAACACCCCTGTCCCCTTCCTGGCCGCAATTTGCGGCCAGAATCATCAAATTGGCGGCCTGCATTGGGAATGGTGGGTTCGTATTCTGGTGGTGGTATCTATACCTAGTGTACATGCTCCAGTTTCCTCAATTTTGTTCTGTAGGGTCCGGGTCAATAGCAGATCTCAGAAGTCACAAAAATCACTTTAAAAACACCGATTTACACAATTAAGAAACCTTATGGTATTTTAGTGTAATCTGGGGTATTTCTCAGTTGAAGTGACCCTATTAACACTAAAATAGGCTAGGTTATCTAACACAATCACCAATTATCCAAAAGTCCACACAAAACATCAAAATTAGCACTAAACTAGCTAATTAACACTAACCGACACCAATTAACACATAAGCTAGCAATAAGGGGAAATTGGGTTCAGCAATTATACCCTAAAGACCCCCAAGAAGCAGGTGAAGAAGGTGAAAGAAGCTGCTACAGCTGCTGATGCTCCTCCTACTGCTGCTTGCTGCTGCTTCTGATGCTTGCTGCTGCTCCTGCTGCTTGTTGCTGATCGTGTTGTTGTTGTTGATGTTGAAGCTGCTACTGCTGCTCCTGCTGCTGATGATGATGTTGTTGCTGATGGTGAGGATGCTGCTGCCACTGCTGTAGGTGTGTGTGTGTGATGAAGCTGCTGCTGCTATTGCTGCTGCTGCTGCTGTTGTTGTAGCTGATGATGATGCTGCTTCTGTTGTTGCTGTTATTGTGTTGGTAGGGCAGCTGCTGCTGATGCTGAAGGGTGTGTGTGTGTGTGGGAATGAGAGATATGAGAGGTGAGAATGAGAGAAAACCAACAACACCTCCCATTCTCTTTCTCTTTCCTCATAAATGAGGTATGGTTCACCCCATGCTCCCCATGCCCTCTCTCACACACAAAGTCAAACCAAACAAAATATTAAAACCTTATTAACTTTAACAACCATGCACTTAAACAACCCAAAACACCTAAACCAAACTTAACACTAGATTAAGCAATGGTTAAACCACAATTAACATCCTAGTTTACATGCACAAGTGTGTGTGTGCCTAACAAAATTCTAATAAAATACTCATTAAATAGGATAAAATATTTAAAACTTAATTTGGTAAACTTTTTATTAAAAACCACACATCAAAATATAATTAGCTACAAAACACATTCTAAGGTGTTACACAAACCATCGCCCCTCGTCGGGGTCTAGAAACATATACACTAGTCTACTTTGGAATATCGATGCCCAGTTTCGATACTCCTACGACTAGGGACCATTTAAAGATGTGCGTACCGACTACCCAGCTCCCACAAGTATGATCGCCATCACAACGCAGGTAGTCTAGTATTGATCCTACGGGTTTTATCAACATGTATAAAAGATATGTAATAGCAAGTAAAACATACACATGTTAAGATAAAGTCAAACCAAATAGCATACTATCATTTCGAGTAAGACTGTCATGTACATATATATGTCTAAGCATCCATATGTATACATATACAATAATGGCCTCTAGGGCATTGTTTCCTGATTTAAAATCAGGAAAGTTTACGGAGGAAGCATCACGTGCTACCATGTGACCAGCAGTCACGTGTGGGCACGTGACATTTAAAAGCAGCGACAAAGGCAGATTCAGCTCCTTGATTAAATCAAAGAAAAGGCTCCAGAAAGGGTCGCGTGCTCACACGTGACCAGGGGTCACGTGTTGGCACGTGATGGTTGAACAACGGCTAGAAAACAGAGCGCAAAAAGGAGAAGAAAGCTCGTTCCCCGGGGTCACGTGCCTACACGTGACCAAGGGTCACGTGCCTACACGCGACCAAGGGTCACGTGGTCATACGTGACCGGCTTTCAAAGCCTCTCTATTTAACAGAATTAAATTCTGAAAGGCATTCAAATCTTTCCAAAGGAGAATGATTATTTGGAATCGATTGGATTAAAAATCTAAAGGTGATTAAATATCACCTATTCATAGAAAAGTCTTGAACTTGGAAAAATTTCCCTTTAAAATCTAACCGAAATAACAAAGGAAAATCTTTGGATTTAAAATCCAATGGTGAATAAAATTCACCTAATAATCCAAAGGTCCAAATGAATGATGAATGCAAATCAAATCTCGAATGAATACAAATCAAATCTCTCAATGAAAGATTCACCAAAACTAATTGATTCTGCTCCTTCTCCTATAAATAGGAGCCAAGAGATACAGAGATATAGAGAGAGAGAGATAGAAAAAGAGAAAAATAGAGTCTTGAGACTTTGGAAGAATTTGATCTTCTGCAGAAGAAAAACCTTAGGTAAGAAAGGGAAGGCTTCTAAAAAGAGAATTTAATTCTCAAAAGAGTTTAACTCTTATATTAAAAAGAAGAACCTAGTTCTCTCTTTAGTAGAGGATATGCAAAGTGCACATCTCCCCATGAATTGAGAATTTTATTCTCTTTGGGTTGAGATCCTGCTATGCAGATCCAAAGCATACAGAGGGAATGGAAGTTTGAGAATTTAATTCTCATAGAATTATAGGAATTTAATTCCTTTGAGATAAATTAGGGTTTAACCCTATGTTATAGGAATTTAATTCCTTCAGAATGAACAGAATCAGGGTTTAAACCTAGTTAAGAACTTAATTCTGTTAAAATAACAGGAATTTAATTCCCTTAAGAAAGAAGAAATTAGGGTTTCACCCTATGACAGAACCTAATTCCTCAGAATATAAATTAGGGTTTAACCCTACTAAGAGTAATTCTCTAAAAGAAAATGGGAATTTAATTCCTCTAAAGTTATCATTAGAGTTTAACCCTATGATAGAAGTCAGTTCTTCACATATATAAGGAATTTAATTCCTACAGAAAAGAAGTTAGAGTTCAACTCTATCTAAGAATATAATTCTTCAAGAAAATGGGGATTTAATGAAGAATTTAATTCTTAAACAAAAATGCAAAGAAGCAGGGTTACGTGCTACCACGTGACCCCTGAAAAACTCCACAGGGGAGGGCGCCCTTACGTGCTACTACGTGACCCCTCTTGCCTTAGTGTTTAACACTAAATTGGAACCTTTGAATCCAGTGTTCAACACTGATTTGCCTTAGTGTTCAACACTAATTGAAGAACTTTATTTGCAGTGTTTAACACTGAATTTCTTAGTGTTAACATTAAATTAAACCTCTGTTAACAGGGTTTAATATTAATTTTCTTCAACACTAAAATAAAATCCCTGTCACCAGTGTTTAACACTGATTATCTTAAGTGTTTAACACTAATTTGAGATCTCTGTTGCCAGTGTTTAACACTGATTTGTTTTAGTGTTCCACACAAATGAGAAAGCCCCTGTTGCTGGTGTTTAACACCAACTATCTTTTAGTGTTAAACACTAACTTGTCAATCTCATTCCCAGTGTTCAACACTGGTTGGCCTTTAGTGTTTAACACTAGCTTCAGCCCAATTGGCTAAGTTCTAGAGGCAAAGCCTTTCCTCCAATGGACCAACAGAAAGCCAATATTCCAAACATGATTGGACTTAGCCCAAGATGGCCATAAGTCCTCAATTCAAACTTAACTGGGCTAATGGGCTCATAACATAATTAATTGGTCTTGGTCCCAAATTGGGCCAAAGACTATTTAATCTACCTTGGTTCAAGGGTACATCTCTTCACTCCTTTGATACTTGGCGTTGTAATTCCTCAACGTCTTCAAAGAGGTGACGGGTCCCAATGACCACACATTGATACGGACTGTGGGGTCCTTAAACTCATGGACTATGGCGTCCTTAACCTTGACTGGGATGTCTTAAAACTAACATCGGACTGTGGGGTCCTTAAACCCATGGACTATGACGTCCTTAACCTTGACCGGAATGTCTTAAAACTAACAATGGACTATGACGTCCTTAACCTTGACCGAGATGTCTTAAAACTAACTTCGGACTGTGGAGTCCTTAAATCCACAGACTATGATGTCCTTAACCTTGACCGCAACGTCTTAAAACTAACATTGGACCGCAATGTCCTTAAACTACCTATGGACCGCAATGTCCTTAAACTACCTATTGACCGCAATGTCACTAAACTAAACAACATGGCTCTCTTAATTGCTCTTTTGTGGGATCTAAACGATCCCGTTAAGTCGATCTTTGTCTAAAAACTAGACTGACGTATCCTTTACAAACGTTTAAGTTGATCTTAGTCTCCAATGAGGCTAACGTATCCTTAAACCCAAACCCCCAAACCCAAATCTAAGATAATATGGATTTGGACTAGTCCACGCCCTACGGTCGACGACATAACTCAGTCTCCGTATACAATCCACGGGCAACTAAACACAAAATAAACACACACGACACGAAGTGACCATCTGGAGAAGGAGAAAGTGGTTACCGCAGTGCGGTAGCGTAATTAACTACAGGGGCTTGCGCCTGCAGAGAAGAGCGTCCCCACAATCAAAAACCCCTCAAGCGAGGGGGAATCTGACGAAGTCTGCTACATCGGACGCATCCGTTTAAACCTTCGATATACGGTGCCATAAATCAACTTGGCATCTTTGGAGAGGTAGACGGATAGCACCAATTAGCATCTGCCCCGAATCTCAGGCGAGACGTCTCTGTTGCGCCGTCGTTCGGAGGGGAACAGATTCTGGCACGCCCGGTTGGACCTTTTCCTCTTTCCACTCCACACTTCGTGTGTCGTGTTCGCGAACCAAACACGGTTCATTAATGGTTGCCCTTGGGTTTCAAGGTACTAAGATTTGGCATTTTTCTTATTGTAGAAAGCAAAGAATCAATGGCTTCCACTTGTGCAAAATGGTCCAACTGCGATTGCAACTAGTGCTTTGCCTCGCCAGGAGGTATAGCCTACGGACCCCAAGCTGCTTCGCTATTCACAATACCCTTGGAACAGGTAACTCGAGCCACCATATGGTTGTTTTTTGGGACCATGCTCCTGCCAACGAGCTTCACCGCTCCTGTGCTAACAATGGAAGCTCCCAAGAAGTCGGTCTTTGATCGGCTTACACCTACCGCGGCCCCTCTCAACGGGTCGCCCAACACCAGTGCTTCGGTCTTCTTCAGATTGGGCCAGAGCTCCTGTGGGCCCACGATGGGGCCTACAATCCCAGAGAAGGCTGCTCCTAAGAAAATAACCAGTCCTGCTCCTGAAGTCGTCAAGGCGGGTTCTCCTGCCAAAAAGTCGATCTTTACAAGATTGACTGTTCCAGCTCCCGCTCCTGCTATCCAAAGGACATCGGTCTTTAACAGGCTGACACCAGTAGCGACCCTCCACCTACACAGGGGGCAAGACGAGGCTATCGCCATCACCGAGCCGATGCCATCAGCACGACACGCTCGACGTTGTTACTGGCTCCGAGTGAGGAATGCCGGAGGCAACTCCCCTTCTGGGCCAACTCCTCCAGCCCCGACGACAGAAGTTAATGCTGCTGTCCCAATTAAGAACAGCTTTGAGATGCTGAATAAGGTGCGTAGGAATTCTCCTACCGCGGTGCTAAAAAGGTCTCCCCCTCCGCTGAAAAAGTCTGTAGAAGTAAAGCCAGAACAACCCCAATCTCCTCAACGGTTGTCCTCCCAAATCTATAAAGTCTGGCGGCAGACCCGAGACTCGGTGATCGATCCAAATTTCTCCCGCCAGCACAAGAAGCTGAAAATCCAACAGGAAGTCAGTCACCAGGCTAAGCCACGAAAAGCTGTCTGGGTGCCCACTTCAACAGCCCCCTCAACTTCCACTGCTCATAAAAAGAAGAGGCCAGAGAAGATCCCCGGGCTTGCAACGAAAGCTAAAAGCGCTGAGCCTAGACGCCCTAAGGCTGGAGGCAGGATGGTCCATACTGTATACATGGCGTCGGGGAAAGAAGACAGCCGCGCGTCCACAGGTCATAGACCGCTTACACGGTCGGTGACCAAAGCTCAGGAGCAACAGCAAAAGCTCCAGGAAATGATGATCGCAATGGCCGCGCTTACTGGGCCGAAAGAAAGCCCCGAGGCGTCCTCGGATCAGCAACAAGAACAGGAAACCGACGCCGAGTTCCTCCGGAGGATATTGGAAAAGAAAGATAAAGAGGCTGCGGAACAAGCGGCCAATATAAAGCAAATAGCCCACTTATTTCAAGACATGGTTGGGATGATGATTCAACAAGATCCTCCCGCTGAAGATCCCCCGACCATACTTGAAGACGATAGGGGAGAAACTTCGAATCCTCCACCGGCTCTCTCAATGGCCAAGGAGGAGACAATCTCTAAGGCTGACTTGAACGACTATATAGCCCAGCAGATCCGGGTTCATCATGCGACTGAGGTAGCTGGTCAAGTCGTAAAAATGGGGCGACCGTATCCGAGCTGGTACGACCAAATCAAATATCCGCCGGGTTATATAATACCGAAATTCCAGGTGTATAAGGGGACCGGCAATCCCCACCAACATGTTGCCCAGTTCAGGGCCCTTTGCGGTAACACCGGCAGTGACGATAAACTGTTGCTTCGCCAGTTCATGGGAAGCTTATCAGAAACAGCGTTCGAATGGTATTCGGAACTCCCGAACGATTCTATCAAGATGTTCGCTGAAATGGAGTTGCTATTCACTCAGCGATTCGCAAGCGCCAGTGAATGCACTCCAATGATGGCATTGATTAATGCCAGGGTGAAACCAGGCGAAACGTGGGTCTAGTATGCTATACGCTGGAGAAATTTGTGGTCGAAATGCGAGTAACGCATTGAAGAAGCGCCCGCGGTGGGCATGTTCGTGGGAACCCTAGACCCTCATGCAACCATCTCCCAGTTCATGATGTTCTTTAAGCCGACCACATTTCAGGCTTTGATCGACAAGTTGGCCCAGATAGTCCAGATGGGTCACAGACCGTCTCCCCCGAAATCGGAGCTTCGGAGTGACAAGGGTAAAGGGAAGGCAACCTTCGTCGCGAATGCTCAGCAGCAAACCAGTGCCTCAAAGCTGGCGGATCAGTTGGAAGAAAGACGGCGGTATTATAATGAGAAGATAAAGCGTCCCTACTCGTTCCCACGGGACAAGACGAAACGGTTATTCGAGTTGGCAGTACGCAACAGGCTTATAAACTTTCCAAATCCGAGGCGACCGCCACAACCCACTGAGGTGAGTAACCCCAATTATTGCCCTTACCATCAAACGGTAAGCCATCCGATTGAGGACTGCTTCGTCTTCAAAGGATGGATTGAAGATCAATACCTCCAGGGAAAGTTTGCACTGTCCGAAAAGTGGAAGGTGAACCCGCCACAGCCCCATACTCCTAAGAAAGCAGATACACCATGGGCAACCTGTTCCTTTATTGAAGAAGCTCCATGGGAGGTCGTGCTATCAGCTAAAACCAAAAGGATGCTGAGTGATCTTCATGCGTGCCCGACAGTCGAATGGAAGAACCCACTTGAACCTCAAATTATCGAAGGGATGCTGAAGCCGCGTCCAACTACAAGAATCGGTGGTGATGGCCCAAGTACTCACACCCAACCGTCAAAATCTTCGAAGAAAAAGAAGAAGAAACCCAAGAAGCCCGTGAAGCCTGGAGACAAGCGCACGGATTTGCAGAAACAGATTGACGCGCTGGAGGAGTACAATCAAAAGGCGCGGACTCCCATCATACTGCAAGAGTTCCTCAACCACGTCTTTCAAGGGGAAGATGATGGACAGAGCTCTTCAGATGAATTCGAGGGATATGTGGCGAGCTGTCATGTGATCTCCCACTCGGAAGATGAAAGAACTCCTAGCACTGAGAAACTAGGGGCACGGCCTGAGCCAGAACTTGTATGGCCAACAGATGAAATGATCGACGCCTTTTTGGACGAGATTCGTTTGAAGAGTAAAGCCGATCAGGAGCGTGAGATGGCTGCATCGGAAGGAGCCAAGCACAGACGACTAAACGAAAGAGTCGAAGCACTCCCGCTAGATCAAAAGATATCCGATGCGAATAAAAACGTATTCAAGACGAGGAAAAGGTTTGCCAAAGCTATGTCAATGGGGATGAAGCTACCACCCTCGGAAGAGAACACGTTCGATGGGGCGGAGAGGCACCGTAATTATTGCTCATATCATCAGAAAATTTCACACCCTACGGAGGAGTGCGACGCTTTCAGGATATGGTGGCAGGGATATGTTGCTCACCGGCAATATTTCAAGCGCATGAAACGCAAAACTCGTCGGGAACAAAAAGGTACGGCCGAAGGACACAAAAGAACTGCCGGCAATTGTTACATGATCAACACCGGAGGATCACAAGTTCTCACCATTGGGAGCGACTCTGATGAGGAAATGACTCTGGGCCCACTCTTTAAAGAATCCGTTTTAGGGAAAGAAGAAGAATCAGAAGCCTACGAAAACATTCAGCTGCGCAATAGTACGCTCCCGGAAAAGAATCTCGGGCCTACAAATAGAAAAGATAAGGGAAAGGAAAAGGTCACTGAGGGTATCGCCTTAGATGACCAATTCATGAAAGGGCTGACTGCCAAGAACCCTCCCAGAAAGGGTAAGGTGGACTACAACATCCTAGAGCACCTAAGGAAGCTACCTTTTCAGCTCAGCATTCTCGATGCCCTCCTATTATCAAAAGAAGCGCGAGATTCATTAATCAAGGCGTTACAAGAACCCGAGCAATTCCAAGCCTTCCTCGCCGCGGAAAGGATGAAGGATGAACTGGAAGAAGTGCACACGGCCGACATCACTTTCGGTTACGAAGACCTTCTCCTCGGGACGTGCGACCACAACCATCCCCTATATGTCTCTGGATACTGCCATGATATCAAGATAGGCAAGATCCTGGTGGATAATGGATCCTCCGTCAATCTTTTTAATGTTCGGGTGTTGAAGGAAATCTGCGTGAGCGTGCAGCACCTCGCTCGTGACAAAATTACCATCTCCGGTTTTGACTCCCAGTCATCACGGACTCTTGGATCTATGATATTAACATTACGCTTTGGACTGCTCATCACGGACATCAAGTTTCACGTCATTGACGCCAAGACCTGCTACAACGCCTTGCTCGGTCGCCCCTAGTTACACGAGTACAACATCGTCCCTTCTACACAGTATCAGTGTATGAAATACTTTAAGGATGGTTTCGAGTATACCGTAACAGATGAGCTGATCCCATTTTCCGTGAACGAAGTCCGTAAGTACGAAGATGCGAAGTACTTTTTGCCAGATTTCGAGGATACAGAAAAGTGTCGCAAGCCGGAGAATAAAGCTACCGCCACCATCCCTGTTTTCGAAAGAGATACCGAAGAAGAAGAAGAGATAGTTTACGCTGGGCCGTCTCGACGCAACAACCCGGGACCGTCCGCCCCCATGTTGATCTTCGGAAGTGACTCAGAAGATGAGGTTAATGCCGTGTTCTCCAGTCGGTCGTCAATACAAGCATCCCCTGGCGATGATCAGAGTTTGCAAATTACCATGGTGCTGCAGGAACACTACAAGGACCTTGACGCACTTGAAGCTTACAATGTGCAGAACCTGCAGACGTTTTACATCCCTCCCAGGCGAAAGGGTGAAAAGGTGATCCTATTCTACCAATCCACGGAAATAAGAGTAAAGAATGAGATCTGGCATGGCGCGGATTCTACACTCGACAGGCTCCAACCCATCCGTTTTCCCAGATATTACACAAACGGACTAATAAGGCTATTGAAGCGCCAAGGGGTACCCTTAAAATAAACTATTCGACAAGCTCGATTTTACAACAGGATCTAGGATGTCCCTGGAACTCAGCGCAAATTGCCCAACGGGAAAATGGAGACGCTCAGGCTTGGATATATGAGATCCGGGAAACGGGAACGAGTCCACGGTAGCTACGCCATATATAACTTCGATGAGGAGGAAAACGCACTGTCGAGCAACGCTAACCCTTCGTCAAAACTGGAGACCGCGAGCGAAGTGCCGAGTCCGTCGTTTGAAGAACGAATGGATAAGCTTATCAGGAAAGCGGGTCAAAAAGCTCGGGAAGACCATAATCGCGAGATGGCCATCTACGAGAAGGCCAGAACGCAACGTTTGTTTCAACAGGCTGCAAAAGACGAAGATGCTCCTCCCTGTCAACCCGTTGTGTAAAAGGCCCGACGCAGAGGCAGAAGTAAGTCAAGAAGCGGAAAAAGGAGTCGACAACAACGATGCAGGATTAGAGAGTCATGTGATCGGGCATTACGCGGTCCGGATTTGTCCCTCATGAAGAAGATGAGTCGAGCGTATTCCTTCCCTCGAGACAAGACGAAGAAGTTACTCGAGCTCGCTATAAAACATCAAATGATCGCACTTTCGGAGTCTAAGCACCCTGAGCAAGCTAACAAAGTTTCTCATCCGGGCTATTGCTCTTATCACCGAGCCATAGAACACCCTATCGAAGACTACTTCGCCTTCAAGAACTGGGTTGAAGACCAGAACCAGCAAGGATGATTTGCTTTATCCAGTAGCTGGAGGGTAATGCCGCCACAAAAGCACGAACCCAAAGCCACAAGAGCAGAACCAGATCCACATCGGTCTTGGAAGCGGATTCGCACTTGTCACATGATAACAATATTAAAAGAAGAGCCCGAGAACATGGATGACCTTCCCTGGTGCTTTGAGAACAGCAATGACGAGGTGATCTCAGAATTTTCACCAGCTCCGAAAGATCTGGAAGATGGCATACATACTACTGCAGATAAACTCAAGAAGATTGAGTTGGGGTTGGCAGACGATCCGCAACCGACATTCGTTAGTGAGCTGCTATCTGAGGAAAGGGTGGCGGCGTTAAGAGACGTGCTTCTACAGCATAGAGATTGCTTCGCGTGGAACTATTCCGAGATGCCAGGATTAGATCCAGAGATTGCGGTGCATAAATTAGCAATATCCCCGGATATCAAGCCAGTCAAACAGGCGCCGAGAAGGATGCGGCTCGAGCTGGAGATGAGCATTAACGCCGAAGTCAAGAAGCTGATAGATTCTGGGTTTATCCAGGAGGTACAGTATCCTGACTGGGTCGCCAACATCATCCCGGTAATGAAGAAAAATGGGACAGTGCGCATATGTGTAGACTTCAGAGATCTCAATAAAGCCTGCCCGAAGGACGATTTCCCAGTGCCGGTCACCGAAATGATGATAGACAATACGTCCAGTCATGAGGTTTTCTCTTTTATGGACGGTTCATCAGGATACAATCAGATAAAGATGCATCCCGACGACCAGAAGCACACCGCTTTCCAGACTCCTTTGGGTATATTCTTCTACAAAGTTATGCCCTTCGGTTTAAAGAACGCCGGTGCTACCTATCAAAGAGCCATGACAAAAATCTTCGATGATCTCATACATGAAATCGTCGAGTGCTATATCGACGACCTCGTAGTGAAGAGCATGTCATACGAAGAGCATTTAAAGCATCTGAAGACCGTATTTCAACGCCTTCGGCAATATAATTTGAAGATGAATCCCCTCAAATGCGCGTTCGGAGTCTCCTCGGGTAAATTCCTGGGATTCATCATCCGACACCGAGGTATCGAAATAGATCATCTAAGATCAAGGCGATCATGGAAATGCCACAGCCGAGAACTCTCAAACAATTGCGATCTCTCCAAGGAAAGCTCGCGTATATCCGGCGGTTTATCGCTAACCTGTCAGGCAAGTGCCGTCCTTACAGCCACCTGATGAAGAAGGGAACCCCGTTCGTCTGGGACCAAAAATGCCAAAGCGCGCTAGATGAAATCAAGCAGTACCTGTAGAACCCGCCAGTGCTGGCTGCTCCGGTCAAGGGAAAGCCTCTTATTCTTTATACCACAGCCCTCGAGGGTTCCTTAGGCGCATTATGTGCGCAAGAAAACGACCAAGGGAAGGAAAGAGCGCTCTACTATTTAAGCCGAGTTCTTCTGGGGGCAGAAAGCAATTACTCCCCTATCGAAAAACATTGCCTGACATTAATCTTTGCGATAACAAAACCCCGGCACTATGCATTGGCACATAAAGTCCGTCTTATATCAAAGATGGACCCCCTAAAACATCTAATGTCAAAGGCCATATTGACAGGGAGACTCGCTAAATGGGCCCTGCTCCTGGTGGAGTTTTCAATAATCTATCAGCCTCTTAAGGCAGTGAAAGGCCAAGCCATCGCCGATTTCCTTGCTGAGCATCCAGTATCTGCCGGTTCTCCTCTAAATTGCGATTTGCCGGACGAACATGCGTTTGACGCGATCGACGGTGGTGATACTCGATGGGAACTTTATTTCGATGGAGCGTCTTCCGTAAAGAAGCGCAAACAAAGTACCCCAATGATCAAATCGGGGGTAGGCCTTATCTTCGTAACTCCACAAGGAGGGATAATGCGCTTCGCTTTCTCCTTAACAGAACCAAGGACGAACAATGAAGCCGAATACGAAGCTTTGATGGCAGGCCTCGAGATCGCCATTGACATGGGAATTGAAAACCTCCTCATATACGGGGATTCTTAACTGGTCGTTAGTCAAGTAAACGGCAACTACCAAACATGCAAACCGGAGTTGGTGAAGTACCATGAAAAGGTGCAACAACTGTTACCCCAAATTCCTTCCTATACTTTGGAAAGCATACCACGCGCAGAAAACAACAAAGCAGACGCGTTGGCCAAGCTCGCTAAAGAACTGGCTGACGAGAACCTTGATGACGTTAAAATCATGGTGCAAAGCCGTCGGGTGCTCGCCCCAGCAGAAATATCTCCAGAATCATCCGAAGAGAAGGGAGTGACTGAGCAGACGACCTTACAAATAAAAGACCGCGAAAAGGTTGAGGATTGGAGGGAAGTCTTCATAGACTACTTTAAGTCCCACCGATTGCCCGAAGAAGCGTCCTCAAGACATCAGCTCATGAAACGAGCTCTGTCTTTCGCCTTCGTCAACGATACTCTATACAAGAGGTCGTTTGATTCTCTGTGGCTGAGATGTTTAGGACCCGACGAAGCAGAAAGAGTCGTTCAGGAAGTTCATGACAGAATCTGTGGTTCTCATCAAGCAGGCAGATGAAGTTAAAAATTAAACGGATGGGTTACTACTGGCCCACGATGATCCAGGACTGCCTCGAATATGCGAAGCAATGCCACTCTTGCCAAATCCATGGGGATTTCATCCACCAGCATTCGAATCCACTACATCCAATGGTGGCTAGCTGGCGATTCGAAATGTGGGGAACTGATATAGTCGGCCCCATCGAACCGGCATCGTCCAGGGGACATCGTTTCATCCTGTCGACGACTAATTACTTCTCCAAATGGGCAGAAGCAGTACCGTTGAGGGAAGTGAAGACGGAGAATATCCTCCACTTTTTCAAGACGCACGTCATTTATTGGTTTGGAACTCCGCGGCGGACTATCTCCGATAACGGGCCAGCCTGCAGAAGCCACAAGATCAGCCGCTTCGCGTAACAGCATAATATAGACTGGAGATACTCCTCAGTTTATAATCCACGAGCTAACGGTCTAGCTGAGGCCTTCAACAAGACCTTGACAAAGATCATGAAGAAGACGGTGTCCCGAAATAAGATGGACTGGCACGAGAGACTGCAAGAAGCTCTATGGGCATATCGAACTACGTTCAAGACGGCCACGAACACGACGCCATATGCATTGGTATTCGGTACGGAAGCAGTACTCCCTCTCGAGATAGAGGTACCTTCTCTACGAGTGGCAGTCCACCACGAGTTGACAAACGAAGAAAATGCTCACCTTCGGCTTGAGGATCTTGACGCCCTTGATGAAACCCGGCTCATAGTGCAACAAAATCTGGAGGCTTACAAAGCGAAAATGACGTGCTCATATGAAAGATTGACCAGGCCGAGGACATTCCGCCAAGGCGAACTCGTGCTAGTGGTCAAAAGGCCTATGGTCCCCAATCGCGCCAAGCGAAAAAAATTCAAGCCGAACTATGAAGGCCTGTACATCATAGACAAGGTCTACCAGGGTGGAGCCTATCTACTCAGGGATATGCACGGTGAAAGGCCTTTCAGGCCAATAAATGGCCGCTTCCTTAAGAAATACTACGCTTAATGAGCCACAGCCTAGGTCAATGGTAGATGACGATGACTATGTCCGCTCGCTATCTTCCTAAGCTCAACCTCTATAAGTAGTAGCCGACCCTCTCCACAATGGACCGAAACGTCCTTAAACTAACGACGGACCGAAACGTCCTTAAACTACTACCGCAGCATCCTTAGGCTGATGAGATAAAAAAAACAATAAATAAAAAAATATAAATAAATAAAAAAATAACAAAAAAGAAAACGGTATGTCCATAAGCAAAATGGGCACGGATGAAAACCCGAAAGGGCTCCGTGAGTAAAAACAGTAGGACTACCGGCGAGTGTTTGTGAAAACCCGAAAGGGCGCAACCTCGTTAAAGGACACTTGCGGGGTCCTCACGACCCTGTAAGGAGAAACCACCCGCGTGAGATCCTTACGACTCACAAGGGAGTAAGACACTTAGGGATCTTCACAATTCCTAAGGAGAAAATACACTTGAGAGATCCTCACGACTCACAAGGAGAACTCTCTTATGGGATCCTCACGTCTCATAAGACTTGAAATTCTTAAGTTACAGAGACCTAAACCTGTGCTTAAGCAAAATCCCCCATAACCTTCGACAACGCCCTACAAGCGGCTCCTACTGACCCTTGTATACAATCCACGGGTGCGAATAAACATTTCCCCAGCAAAGTCCCACCCATGACTAGGGATACTTCCATATGATGAACAACCCTTATGAGTCCTCTCGACTTATAAGGAGAAAACCCTCTTGTAAGATCCTTACAACTTACAAAGGAACATACACTTAGGAATCCTCACGATTCCTAAGGAGAAAATACACCTGCAAGATCCTCACGACTTGTAGGGAGAAATACCTTTGTGGGACCCTTACGGCTCATGAAGTCAAAAGCCTTAGTCGACAGGACCTTAACCCTATTCGCTAAGCCATCTTTGTTTGACATCGACAGAGGCAAATGATGATTCGATCCTGGCCATATCCCAGTTGTAGTGGTGCTGATGCCAAAATCGGTGTCTAATTTCAGGTTTATGGCGAAAAGCCAGCAAGCCAACATGCATACGAAATATCCGAAATGATGGGACAACTTGCAATAAAAAGCAGCAAATAAAAATGTATGCACGCAAAATAACCGAAATGATGGGGCAACTCTCAATAAAAAGCAGCGAGTAAAAATGAAATAAATAGCCGAAATGATTGGGCACCGTGAAAAATAGCCGAAATGATAGGGCAATCGCGACTTTCGCGATATAAAAGCTGAAATGATAGAGCATCGCGGAAAAAGAAATAAAATAAAAAAAAGTTTTTAATTTATGCCCTACAGGTGATGTTATATCACACCCTGTATACAATCCAAGGGCGTAAACAAAGAAGTGATCATACTTCCTCCCAGGTTTCATCAAAGAAAGAAACTAAATCTCGACGGGCTGCAAGCGACCTAGAGATCACCCTAACACTCGTCTCGTAACAACGGACACAACTTCAAACAAAGCGGAGCAGTGGCAACCCCTAGTTCCATGGCTTGGCGGTATAAATATCACCAACAGTCAAACCTCCATTTCGTGAAATGTGGATACAATCAGCAAAATTCCTGGTTACGTAGAACGCGGATAACATCACTCTTTGACCCCGTGGAAAACGTCCAGAGCGGATCCTGGTCCTCGTAGAGCACGGCGGTGAACCCGTATGAAGTATCCAGAGCGGAGCCTAGTCCTCGCCGAACACGGCAGTGAACCCGTGTGAAGCATATAGTGCAAAATTCCTGGTTACGTGGAACGCGGATAACGTCACTCATTGACCCCGTGGAAAACGTCCAGAGCGGATCCTGGTCCCCGCAGAGCACGGCAGTGAACCTATGTGAAGCATCCAGAGCGGAGCCTAGTCCTCGCCGAACACGGCAGTGAACCCGTGTGAAGCATCTAGTACAAAATTCCTGGTTACGTGGAACGCGGATAACATCTCTCTTTGACCCCGTAGAAAACGTCTAGAGCGGATCCTGGTCCTCGCAGAGCACGACAGTGAACCCGTATGAAGCATCCAGAGCGGAGCCTAGTCCTCGCCGAATGCGACAGTGAACCCGTATGAAGCATCTAGTGCAAAATTCCTGGTTACGTAGAACGTGGATAACGTCACTCTTTGACCCCGTGGAAAACGTCCAGAGCGGATCCTGGTCCTCGCAGAGCACGGCAGTGAACCCGTGTGAAGCATCCAGAGCGAAGCCTAGTCCTAGCCGAACACGGCAGTGAACCCGTGTGAAGCATCTAGTGCAAAATTCCTGGTTACGTAGAACGCGGATAACGCCACTCTTTGACCCCGTGGAAAACGTCCAGAGTGGATCCTGGTCCTCGCAGAGCATGGCAGTGAACCCGTATGAAGCATCCAGAGCAGAGCTTAGTCCTCGCTGAACACGGCAGTGAACCCGTGTGAAGCATCTAGTGCAAAATTCCTGGTTACGTGGAACGCGGATAACGTCACTCTTTGACCCCGTGGAAAACGTCCAGAGCGGATCCTGGTCCTCGCAGAGCACGGCAGTGAACCCGTGTGAAGCATCCAGAGCGGAGCTTAGTCCTCGCAGAACACGGCAGTGAACCCGTGTAAAGCATCTAGTGCAAAATTCCTGGTTATGTGGAACGCGGATAACGTCACTCTTTGACCCCATGGAAAATGTCCAGAGCGGATCTTGGTCCTCGCAGAGCACGGCAGTGAACTCGTGTGAAGTATCCAGAGCGGAGCCTAGTCCTCGCCGAACACGGCAGTGAACCGTGTGAAGCATCTAGTGAAAAATTCCTGGTTACGTGGAACGCGGATAACGTCACTCTTTGACCCCGCGGAAAACGCCCAGAGCGGAGCCTGGTCCTCGCCGAGCACGGCAGTGAACCCGTGTGAAGCATCCAGAGCAAACACTGGACTGTGGAGTCCTCAAAATCAACGGACTATGATGTCCTTAACCTCGACCGTAATGTCTTAAAACTAACAATCAACCACCCTGATTCTATATTGATTCCACCTTGGTTTAGGGGTACATCTCTTCACTCCTTTGATACCTGGCATTGTAATTCCTCAACATCTTCAAAGAGGTGACGGGTCCCCGCAACCACACATCGGACTGTGGAGTCCTTAAATCTACGGACTATGACGTCCTTAACCTTGACCGTGATGTCTTAAAACTAACATCGGACTGTGGAGTCCCTAATTCCACGGACTATGACGTCCTTAACCTTGACCGTGATGTCTTAAAACTAACATCGGACTGTGGAGTCCTTAAATCCACGGACTATGACGCCCTTTACCTTGACCGTGATGTCTTAAAACTAATATCGGACTGTGGAGTCCTTAAATCCACGGACTATGACGTCCTTAACCTTGACCGTGATGTCTTAAAACTAATATCGGACCGTGGAGTCCTTAAATCCACGGACTATGACGTCCTTAACCTTGACCGTGATGTCTTAAAACTAATATCGGACTGTGGAGTCTTTAAATCCACGGACTATGACGTCCTTAACCTTGACCGTGATGTCTTAAAACTAATATCGGACTATGGAGTCCTTAAATCCACAGACTATGACGTCCTTAACCTTGACCGTGATGTCTTAAAACTAACATCGGACTGTGGAGTCCTTAAATCCACGGACTATGATGTCCTTAACCTTGACCGCGACGTCTTTAAACTACGATACTTTGAGCAACCCCTGACCCCGTGAAACATGGATAAGGGCGACCATATCCAGCACTTGCGGGTCCTCACGACCTGTAAAAAAAACTCTCTTGTGAGATCCTTACGACTCTCAAAGGAAAACCCGCTTAAGAATCCTCAAGATTCTTAATAAAGAACTTACACCTATGGGATTCTCTTGATCTGTAGGGAGAAAACTCTTTATGAGACCCTCGTGGCTCATAAAGCGCAAAAGTCTTAGGAAGCAGACCTTAACCCTGAATCCTAAACCATCGCTGCCCTGCAAGGAGATCAAGATAAATTGTCCGCAAAACACATTCAATGAAAAGAGACACACCATTGAGAAGAAAAAAGTATCTTTTATTCATAAACCAAAATGTATCTTCAAGCTCTTTCTCGATGGCCTTGTGAGCCTCGATCCACTCGCGAGTGAACGTGGTAGCTTTATCAAGAGTCACCACCTCCCTGATAGACTCTTGAAGCACCCGCCAGAGTTCGTATGCTTTGTTGGCCTTAGCAGTAAGATTAGTTTGAAGCTCGCTCAGCGCTTTAGAAGCCAGCTCTCTCTCCGAGAATTTACGGCGGGGCCTCTTCTCGCACGATGTCATGTTTTCCGCGCACCGCGCTATCAGCCCCCGTAAGTCCGCCTTTGCAGCTATGGCCTCCGAAGAAAGACGGGAACATTCAAGTGCGTGCAAGCAAGCCTCCACCTACCGACAGAACTCCACCCACACTCGCACCACCTCTTCGCTATGGTAGGTGGCAAGAAAAGGAAGAGAACCGTTAGCCCCGACGGCAAATGCTTCAGCTATGGTTGCGCTGCCAGCATGAAGCTCCTCGATCAAAGATGATAGGGAGACAAGGTTTAATTGGGCCAAGCGTTCTGAAGCCCGCAGAGCATAGGGGCCGGGCGGCATAACGATGTGCGATTCCAATGCTATGGAGGCTGGCAGGGCTGTTCAGATTTGAAAGACGTCAATAAAACTCTTAAGCAAAAGAACAAATGGGACTATAACGAAATGTCACTGTCACGACCCGAAAGAGCACGTGACTGGCTCTTGAACCATATGAAGCCTATAGGACTCCATCTGATCCAAGTAAGCCAAAAGCACAGAAATCTAAAACCATTTTTAAGAATAAGTAAAGAAACTGGTATAAAGGAGTGAAGAAAAACATGTTTGAAATCAAGGTTTTTAAATAACTAAGCCGAATATGTATTTTAAAAACAGTAAAGTCTTTTCTAAAAATTTCGGCAGAGTTTCTTTTGTAAAAACTGGCCCCGAATGGGGTACAACAAGAATAACAATATATGCAATGATAAAGGGCATCCCCAAGCGGGAGCTAGCTCTTCGTCAATTGACGGCCACAACCACACAAGCAATAAGAATATACAACGCCGAAAGGCGAGGGTCAAACCAAAAGAACTCAAAAGCAACAAGAAAACCGCAATACTACTAAACGCGAATCTAAGGTCGAATAATACATCACTAAAGTCTGAGTCTGAAGCAATATACAAGTTTTGGTTGATGGAAATTCTAGATACAATGAATAAAATAAATACAATGGTGGTTCTTGATGCAAAAGAATCCACCTACCAAAAGCAATTCACCCGCAAGAAAGTAGTGTGCCAGAAATGCCGCAATGGAACCTGTACGGCAGAACCTGCAAGAACTGTGGCACAACGGGGGTGAGTTGCCAACTCGTGAATAGAAATATCTACAAGCAGAAACCGAATGCAAGACATAAACCTAGGTCAACAATCAGTAATATAACCATAAGAGTACATCTGAAGTATGATAAGGTGGCAAGGTAACATCTAAATATGTATGTAGTACCAGGTACTCAGGTAATAACATGTCATCAGTATAAGGTATGTCAGCATGAAGTAAATATGATGAAGTATCAAAGGATATCAATACACATATATTAGCGTCCCATACCACTAATATTGGTGTAAGGGTATATATAACAGCGCCCTCATACCCTGTTATATATACAAGTGAAGTGTGATCAAAGTAAATCCAGTCTGTATGATCTATATCTGTATATATGTGGAACCCTTCCACCCGTCACCCAATGACAATAACATCATGTATGCGAATATGAGGATATAATAAAATCATGGAAAACATCATGAAACCCGTGCCTAGCATCGACACGTAAATCCTCATCCATCGGGCTTCGTCAGTCCGGATCGGCCCGCGGGCTATGTCTGCGGAATCGGCCCTCGGCCCCGGCAGTACGCCCATCTCTCAACTCCGGTCGGTATCCTCCAGATATCCGCCGAGCTCAAATACAATCACCGGTAGGTACTCGCCCGCCTCCAGGCTCAATCGGCAAAACCCATCGATCATCTTGCCGAGGGGAACCATACCGGGCCCACCACGAACCCACAAACGGATCATCCACTCCTCGAATCGGGTTTCAGGCACACATCTCAGCACCGAGAAAACGCGTGGTAGACGCACCAAAATATCATATCACGAGGTACCGGGTTTTTCAAAATAGAGCATCCTTTCTTAAATAATCCTACGGTCCTCAAACCAGAAATCACATGAAAATCCAACATCAAGAAGTAAATCCAATGCGATGTGCTATGCAATCAATCCATGATGTATGCGACATGTAAAGAAAGGTAATCATATCAGAAGTCATGCAACATGGAATAGTAATGTGCATATGTCGAGGGAAACCGCTCCTTTAGAATGAATCAGTTTTAAAGAATATCTTGCGGTACTCAATCTCTAATCAAGTCAGAATCATCTATGTTTGTGTACAGGTATAAGTGTACAATATGCCAAGCAAGAATCATATCATGAATGCAACAGTACTACAGTGTAGTGGCATGGCAATTATCGATGATGAAGTGTGTGAGCCGGCAAACAGTGTACGTGGAACATACGTATCATCGATAATGGTGCCGGTGTCCTAACAGCATGATAACAGTAGCAATAAACATATGCAAGCGATGCGAATAGCATGAAAATGCGGAAATCAAATAATCAACATCACAGTGAAGAATCTACTATGCAACTACAGATCTAAGTATCAAGTCAAATGGGAGAGGTATGGAAACCACCTAAATCTGAGTCGATAAATATATAGATATATAGTCGGTGATCCCGCCTCAACAACATATCGTAGGACATCCTCAAGTTATGAGTGCGGATCTATCATCAATATCGGCTCGTACGGTAAATCATCGTACGACATCCCAATAGCTGGGTACGGGTCAACATCTCACTATCTCATCACATAACAGGTATCACTATCATCAGATCATATAATCTGGGGTACTACTCTATGTCTAGTACAAATCGATACCATCAATAAAGTATGCATGCGGGGGTAAACACACATCCCAAGCCCGCAAGAATCACAAGTCATATCCCAAATATGAATCATATCAAATCACTGATCTCGCGGCACAAAGCCCAGATCATCGACTCATCTCCAAAGTCATCCCATATCATCAAACACAGTGCAAGTATAATGAATATGCAAGGTTGTGCGTGCTGGTGTACCTCTATCCTAGAGCTCGCAACTAGGAACTACGCTAGTTATTTCTATCTCTAACTAACCATAACACACTACAACTATCACGTAAATAAACTACATAGTATACTATCTACGGACTGCGGGGGTGCTATACGCCATCCACCCGACTTCCCCCTGTAGATATAATCTACTCACCTTGCATCATCATTTGCGGACATCACCACGCATTTGCTTGTCGTCCCGAAGTCTTCATGAGTACCTACACATCAAAGTGTCGTATATGCGCATTAAAACTAAATCAAAGCTAAAACGGCACACGAAACCCAAAACGATACGATAAGGGGCCTATAGGTGAGAACCTATGGCACGCCTTCAAAACCATCAATAAATCCTCTATATCGTCGTATAAACGCCAAATAGTCGAGGCAAAACACAATCCACAATTGCAGAATCAAAAATACGGAATACGGAAACACGAATCCAAAACAACAACTTAGGAAATATGTCCCAGATTTCACCCTAGGTCACTTTATACAAATCTATATATATCAGGGGCCTAACATGAACATGTAGGACCTACAGAACCAATACGAGCCAAAATGGTGGGACCCAGGCCGCAATTTGCGGCCAAAGTGATTAAATTGGCGGCCTGGAATGGGAGTTGGGGGCTAGGGCTTTGGTGGTAGCTTCCTGGGTGCCTGCACATCTCACTGTCCACTCAATATTATTTTAGGAGTCTCGGGGTAAAAGCAGATTCAATAACACTACACAGATTTCATAATTTCCCCGATATCGGTTTCTAAAATCCGTATTATGGTTTAAAACTTCAGGTTTTGGTTTTCAATTCATATACTAAGGTGTTGGTATAACCTTAACTGAGCTCAATTTCATAATACAACACCAATTTCCTCAAACCCTAACTTGGTTATCCTCAAGTCCACAATATCACACAATATCGATTCTATAACAACATTGGGGTGTGAGGAATGCTAGAATTAAACTAATGATCCAGAAATTACCTCATTTGGCAATTCAAGAAAATTCTTGAGTTGCCTCTAGTGGCCAAAATCCATGCTTCTTTAGCTCCAAGTGTAGATCTAGGGATTGTGCACACCTTTAATGAAATGGGGATGGGTTTTTGGTGTAGTTTTCATGGTGATTTGGGGCTATTGAAGAGGGGAGGGAGATGAAGAGCAGTAGCAGCAGCAGCAAGGCTGAAGAGGGTGAGAGAGATGTGTGAAGAAATGGCTAAGTGTTTTAGTCAATGGTGCCCCATACCTCTCTTTCTCACCAACCCTCCATTTCTTTAATCTTTTCTCTTTTCTTTTCCTTTTCTTTTCTCTCAAAATCCTTCTCACATAAATAGTAACCCCAAAACAAATCATGGCAATAAAATATAACACAAGTGTAGAAAATGATATGCGCATGTTTTGCACAAAAAAGCTAAAAAACCGATTAGCGATTTTTAATCGCGATTAGCACTAATTTAGTATATAACTAATCAATTAAACTTAGAAATGGCATAATTCTCTAATTTACCCTATTTTAGAATTTTCCATAATTTTTCTCAAATTTTTCCTATTTATTTGCATTTAATAATTCCAAAATATTAAAATATTCAATAAAATAATATTAAATTATAAAAATTCCCAAAATTAATATTTTATCTTTTTGAAAATGTTACAATCTACCCCCCTTAAAGAAATTCGGTCCCCGAATTTAAATTTAAACCCCCAATACTAAGACAATTTCAATAATAATCCAATTTGTCGGGGCTCCGAAAACATCAATTCATAGAGAATATCATAAAAATGTATTGCTCTACTAGAAAGCAATCCCCAAAATGCATATATAAGAATATCCTGTGCGTCTGGTGCGCAAGGAATCAAAATCCATATATGTGTCAAACAGGTGTACAAAACAATATCTAGGTGCAACTGGTGTGCACGAAACATCTGTCGTAGGCAACGTGTGTGCCTGACAGTAGAAATCAGGTGCACGTGACATGCATGAAGAATCCCGATTTAGTGCATCTGGTGTGCACCAAAATCGTATATCAAAACACTAAAGGTGCATGAAAACTATGCTGGAAGTGTAAATCAAATCACTGTATAAGATAGGCATGAAATCACAATCAATACCTCGAATGTAATAACTATGCACAAAATATAAATATCCAGTGGGTGCATGAAACAAATATCATTAAACTCAGTCATCAAAACTAAATCATGCAAACAGAACGCCCAAAATACCGAAATCCAAAATGACGGATACGTGATAATCGAATCACAAAATCACAAATCATAATACCGTCGTCGGTAGTTCCTCCTTCAAGGTAGAGAAGGAGTCGGTGCATCCACTGCTAGCAGCGCAAGATATCTACTTGCCTCTTGCTCACGGTCTAGCGTCCTCTGACTCTGGGTCCTTATCTTCTTTGCGGATTACCTATCTCGCAGTCAATCGGCTCATTGGCCCTGTCAGGTGTGCTAACGGGGACGATTCCGTTCTGGCACTTCTCTGGTCACCTCTCGGTCAATCCTCACGACCACTCGTAAGGCAGCATATCACTGGCGTCGGCCTTTGGCTCTCTGAATGCACATCACACATCTGATCCTGGGTGCAAATATCATTGCAGCATTGTCCTGGAAGAAATCCTGCTCGAGGTCTCTTCCAATCATGCCTATGCCGATCAGTACAGAGACTGGCTCTCTTGCATAATTTCTTTTCACTCGATAGACATCTGTGTCCTCAGCACAATATTTTCTCGGAAATTGGTCCCATCCCAACGTCTCTGTAAGCATATCAGGTCTCTAGTCTCGACGGGAAGTAATGACAGCTCGTCAGCGTCTCGCTCGAACCTCTGGTTCCACCTGTCTCTATCGTCGTCCACTATGACGTCACGCCATGCTACCACGCACTGCACTGTTCTCGGCCACGGTCAATCTGAAGTCTCTCGCACGGACTCGAAATCGCGTACTCTGTAGCTTCATCATTCTGTAGAAGATGTCAGGCCGAACAGGTCCTCGGGAACGCGTCCTAACCATCGGAGGAATACTCAATACTCGTCCGTCCTTGATCGATTCGCAACGCATCTGGGTAAGTTCCTTTATCTGAATCTGGTCAACTACCTCGTCGACGATGCCGAACTCTGGCCTGCTGGGTGTGCGCAATATGACCACTCCTGGGTCTAGGTCTTCTCGTATCGTTATCCAGAAAGGTCCTGTCAAGATTTCTCTCTCAAATCTCATTCCTGCCGAATTGCCCGGAGGTCATCATCCCTTGCTGAAGCTAATCATTATTCCGGAATGGCTGCATACTTATCGGGCTTCTTTCTGGAAGATATATCCATATACCACGCCTCTGGGTGCGTATCACATCTCTGATGTCAGCGGAGTGGGACGTCATCTCGTCGAAATATCTTGCGAACTCCTTTCTTCACTCTGCTTCACTGTCGACTGATTCGGACTCGTCTCATCATGGCTGCATGGACTGTGCTCCAATGGCTATACTCGTATCTGGGGTATCCCAAGCAATGCATCCCATCACATGATACCCGAATGATGTCGAAACATTCGATCGACTCGTCAGAACCTTATAATCCCCCAAGAGATCAACATCTTGAGTACAGTTTAATAGTATCGAGTACATGCCACAGCATCGGTGGTCCAGCCGTAGAAGGGTAAACCCAGGCCTCACTAATGGCGCCGCAGAACTGCCGCAAACCCTAAGGTTCAAAGGCTTCCACACGGTCATTAAGTCGAGTTAGGGTTTCATTCTTCTAGGGGGTCCATAGAATCACCTGCATGTCTTTCCGTATACTTAAAACTTGGAAAATGGGCTCCTGACATTCGATCGTCTTTATCGACTCTCAACGAATCTGCGTGAAGTCGTCTCTAGCTGGAAACAATCTATCTGATGAACTTGCATCGGTAAACGAACGAACCACATGTCCTAGTCATTAGTCCTCAGGTGACTAGCGACCGTTCATCATATCTCTAAGTACATGCTCATGCTGCAGTAGCTCCAACCATCTCGGCGATATCTCGTCATTTGCAGCAACAACTGGCTCATTTGCTTGTACGCCGAACAGCGCCTCAATCCTCCAGGAAAGGCGATACATTGGCGGTCATCTCTGAATCGGTCTGCTCTAGATCTGAGTAAGACTCTCCACACTGGAAATCTTCAACTCAACTGGGCCCGCTCCGGTGCAAAAATCGGACGAATCACCTTCGTCTCTCAAATCGGGTAGACTAGCTATCATCTATCTCATATCTGCCTGAAAGCTCCAACAATCTCAGCTCGTAAGCTCCGAAAGCGACATCCTGTCAATCTCAGCAACAGCTGGTCTATCTGTCTACACGGTAGGCGACATCATAATCTCTGAGGTATGCTGTACATCAACAGTCCTCTCTCAACTGGCAGCTCTAGCAATGGCCCGATCATCCGGTGCAAAACCAAGCACTCGCCTCCACTAGAGGTCACAATCACCAATACTAACTCGAGACGTTCTCATGTCACCAGAAAACAGAATGGTCGGCCCTCATACCAGACGAGCTCGCACTGACCGTAACCCTAGCAGCAGCCCAAACTGCGCTCAAACATGGCGATAGGAACCTCAATCGAGTATCGAAGAGAGCACATCAATGGTAAGGAAATGAACAACAGATCCAAAGGGGATACATGATCATAAGAAGGAACAACATCAATAAAGGTATGCTCATGAAACTAATAGAATCGGGGATCTCAAACGGACGTATAATCATGGATATGAAGAGAATCACTGATCTCGAAAATATGTACATCCTAAGGTTCCTTAAGCGGAGTGGCGTGTCGTAAGTATGCCGCGGAACATACCAACGATACGTCACTCTACTTTAGTCACCTATTCCATCAACCAAGGGTCATCCTATGCGACGAAAGTTCGGGTCTAATACCCCCTCGACTAAGTCTAAGTTCCGTAAGGTCAAGCCTAAGTTCCGTATATATATAAACGCCCTAGGCTCCACATAGTCAAACTTAGACTCGAACCAAGGTCAACCTAGCGCTCTGATACCAACTTTGTCACGACCCGAAAGAGCACGTGACTGGCTCTTGAACCATATGAAGCCTATAGGACTCCATCTGATCCAAGTAAGCCAAAAGCCCAGAAATCTAAAACCATTTTTAAGAATAAGTAAAGAAACTGGTATAAAGGAGTGAAGAAAAACATGTTTGAAATCAAGGTTTTTAAATAACTAAGCCGAATATGTATTTTAAAAACTGTAAAGTCTTTTCTAAAAATTTCGGTAGAGTTTCTTTTGTAAAAACTGGCCCCGAATGGGGTACAACAAGAATAACAATATATGCAATGATAAAGGGCATCCCCAAGCGGGAGCTAGCTCTTCGTCAATTGACGGCCATAACCACACAAGCAATAAGAATATACAACGCCGAAAGGCGAGGGTCAAACCAAAAGAACTCAAAAGCAACAAGAAAACCGCAATACTACTAAGCGCGACTCTAAGGTCGAATAATACATCACTAAAGTCTGAGTCTGAAGCAATATACAAGTTTTGGTTGATGGAAATTCTAGATACAATGAATAAAATAAATACAATGGTGGTTCTTGATGCAAAAGAATCCACCTACCAAAAGCAATTCACCCGCAAGAAAGTAGTGTGCCAGAAATGCCGCAATGGAACCTGTACGGCAGAACCTGCAAGAACTGTGGCACAACGGGGGTGAGTTGCCAACTTGTGAATAGAAATATCTACAAGCAGAAACCGAATGCAAGACATAAACCTAGGTCAACAATCAGTAATATAACCACAAGAGTACATCTGAAGTATGATAAGGTGGCAAGGTAACATCTAAATATGTATGTAGTGCCAGGTACTCAGGTAATAACATATCATCAGTATAAGGTATGTCTGCATGAAGTAAATATGATGAAGTATCAAAGGATATCAATACACATATATTAGCGTCCCATACCACTAATATTGGTGTAAGGGTATATATAACAGCGCCCTCATACCCTGTTATATATACAAGTGAAGTGTGATCAAAGTAAATCCAGTCTGTATGATCTATATCTGTATATATGTGGAATCCGTCCACCCGTCACCCAATGACAATAACATCATGTATGCGAATATGAGGATATAATAAAATCATGGAAAACATCATGAAACCCGTGCCTAGCATCGACACGTAAATCCTCATCCATCGGGCTCCGTCAGTCCGGATCGGCCCGCGGGCTATGTCTGCGGAATCGGCCCTCGGCCCCGGCAGTACGCCCATCTCTCAACTCCGGTCGGTATCCTCCAGATATCCGCCGAGCTCAAATACAATCACTGGTAGGTACTCGCCCGCCTCCAGGCTCAATCGGCAAAACCCATCGATCATCTTGCCGAGGGGAACCATACCGGGCCCACCACGAACCCGCAAACGGATCATCCACTCCTCGAATCGGGTTTCAAGCACACGTCTCAGCATCGAGAAAACGCGTGGTGGACGCACCAAAATATCATATCACGAGGTACCGGGTTTTTCAAAATAGAGCATCCTTTCTTAAATAATCCCACGGTCCTCAAATCAGAAATCACATGAAAATCCAACATCAAGAAGTAAATCCAATGCGATGTGCTATTCAATCAATCCATGATGTATGCGACATGTAATGAAAGGTAATCATATCAGAAGTCATGCAACATGGAATAGTAATGTGCATATGTCGAGGGAAACCGTTCCTTTAGAATGAATCAGTTTTAAAGAATATCTTGCGGTCCTCAATCTCTAATCAAGTCAGAATCATCTATGTTTGTGTACAGGTATAAGTGTACAATATGCCAAGCAAGAATCATATCATGAATGCAACAGTACTACAGTGTAGTGGCATGGCAATTATCGATGATGAAGTGTGTGAGCCGGCAAACAGTGTACGTGGAACATACGAATCATCGATAATGGTGCTGGTGTCCTAACAGCATGATAACAGTAGCAATAAACATATGCAAGCGATGCGAATAGCATGAAAATGCGGAAATCAAATAATCAACATCACAGTGAAGAATCTACTATGCAACTACAGATCTAAGTATCAAGTCAAATGGGAGAGGTATGGAAACCACCTAAATCTGAGTCGATAAATATATAGATATATAGTCGGTGATCCCACCTCAACAACATATCGTAGGACATCCTCGAGTTATGAGTGCGGATCTATCATCAATATCGGCTCGTACGGTAAATCATCGTACGGCATCCCAATAGCTGGGTACGGGTCAACATCTCACTATCTCATCACATAACGGTATCACTATCATCAGATCATATAATCTGGGGTACTACTCTATGTCTAGTACAAATCGATACCATCAATAAAGTATGCATGCGGGGGTAAACACACATCCCAAGCTCGCAAGAATCACAAGTCATATCCCAAATATGAATCATATCAAATCACCGATCTCGCGGCACAAAGCCCACATCATCGACTCATCTCCAAAGTCATCCCATATCATCAAACACAGTGCAAGTATAATGAATATGCAAGGTTGTGCGTGCTGGTGTACCTCTATCCTAGAGCTCGCAACTAGGAACTACGCTAGTTATTTCTATCTCTAACTAACCATAACACACTACAACTATCACGTAAATAAACTACATAGTATACTATCTACGGACTGCGGGGGTGCTATACGCCATCCACCCGACTTCCCCCTGTAGATATAATCTACTCACCTTGCATCATCATTTGCGGACATCACCACGCATTTGCTTGTCGTCCCGAAGTCTTCATGAGTACCTACACATCAAAGTGTCGTATATGCGCATTAAAACTAAATCAAAGTTAAAACGGCACATGAAACCCAAAACGATACGATAAGGGGCCTATAGGTGAGAACCTATGGCACGCCTTCAAAACCATCAATAAATCCTCTATATCGTCGTATAAACGCCAAATAGTCGAGGCAAAACACAATCCACAATTGCAGAATCAAAAATACGGAATACGGAAACACGAATCCAAAACAACAACTTAGGAAATATGTCACAGATTTCACCCTAGGTCACTTTATACAAATCTATATATATCAGGGGCCTAACATGAACATGTAGGACCTACAGAACCAATACGAGCCAAAATGGTGGGACCCAGGCCGTAATTTGCGGCCAAAGTGATTAAATTAGCGGCCTGGAATGGGAGTTGGGGGCTAGGGCTTTGGTGGTAGCTTCCTGGGTGCCTGCACATCTCACTTTCCACTCAATATTATTTTAGGAGTCTCGGGGTAAAAGCAGATTCAATAACACTACACAGATTTCATAATTTCCCCATATCGGTTTCTAAAATCCTTATTCTGGTTTAAAACTTCAGGTTTTGGTTTTCAATTCATATACTAAGGTGTTGGTATAACCTTAACTAAGCTCAATTTCATAATACAACACCAATTTCCTCAAACCCTAACTTGGTTATCCTCAAGTTCACAATATCACACAATATCGATTCTATAATAACATTGGGGTGTGAGGAATGCTAGAATTAAACTAATGATCCAGAAATTACCTCATTTGGCAACTCAAGAAAATTCTTGAGTTGCCTCTAGTGGCCAAAATCCATGCTTCTTTAGCTCCAAGTGTAGATCTAGGGATTGTGCACACCTTTAATGAAATGGGGATGGGTTTTTGGTGTAGTTTTCATGGTGATTTGGGGCTATTGAAGAGGGGAGGGAGATGAAGAGCAGCAGCAGCAGCAAGGCTGAAGAGGGTGAGAGAGATGTGTGAAGAAATGGCTAAGTGTTTTAGTCAATGGTGCCCCATACCTCTCTTTCTCACCAACCCTCCATTTCTTTAATCTTTTCTCTTTTCTTTTCCTTTTCTTTTCTCTCAAAATCCTGCTCACATAAATAGTAACCCCAAAACAAACCATGGCAATAAAATGTAACACAAGTGTAGAAAATGATATGTGCATGTTTTGCACAAAAAAGCTAAAAAACCGATTAGCGATTTTTAATCGCGATTAGCACTAATTTAGTATATAACTAATCAATTAAACTTAGAAATGGCATAATTCTCTAATTTACCTTATTTTAGAATTTTCCATAATTTTTCTCAAAATTTTCCTATTTATTTGCATTTAATAATTCCAAAATATTAAAATATTCAATAAAATAATATTAAATTATAAAAATTCCCAAAATTAATATTTTATCTTTTTGAAAATGTTACAGTCACTTACCTACGGTCATGCAAACAGGAGCTGAAGGTTCCCCTGGCCCTTCAACGACCAAAACTGTAAGAGACATCCACATCATTTCGCAAAATGACAACGACGCTATAATAAAAAAATAGCGAACAACGCTAACTTTGCCCAGAGGAAAGGACAATGCGCTGAGGGAAGATAGCCTACGGAGCTGCCATCTCCAATAAATGCTGAAACGATAGCCGAGGCGACAAATCAGCAATAGAGGCCGCCAGCCCGCGCAATTCTGGGGAAGACAAAAGAGTTCAGACCATAGAAAGATTACTAATTTAAAATGCAGAAGGTTACCTTCAACACTCTTCCCGTTCTGAGTCGGGGGGTAGCGGCTTCGACGGCCTCTGCCATGACATCGGGCTCCAACAAAGGGAGGGTAGTCCCGACTACCTCCATCTCAGCCTCTGGGCCGCCTTCGGGGAGAGTCGTTGGGGCGGTGACCACCAAAGGAGCCTCCCCCAAAGGAGCAAGCGCTCCGTGATCAATAACTGCCACTGGAGGCTCTATTGTAAGAGGAGCAGCCTCATTAACCCCCTCCACATCAAGCAATGCTTCATCGGGAATGTTGACAGGCATTAGCTTCAATAAGCCTGTAGAGACCTCCCCCATCGTCGAAGATTCTGCACAATTCACACAAGAATAAGGATACATACATACAGGCGTAAACAATCTGAAATGCTACAAAGAAGTATAAAGGCATACCAATGCGTAACGAAGCCATCAATATGGCTTCTTCAAGCCGCTGCTCCTTCTCAAGGAGGCGTGCTCGCCGGGGTTCGAGGGTGGACTCGTGGCTGCCGGTCCATAAAGAAAGCGCGTCCGCCGCGTCCTCTGAAGCAGCTTGCTTCAAGGCCTTTTCCCCCTATTCCTCCAAAAGGCCTATAAACCGCCGCCGAATCCATGAGGGGTCTTCGTAAAAGATTATAGCAGGATAGGGCTTCTTCGGAACCCTGGCGTTCTGAGATGCGTTTTTGGAACGCCTTATAGCCTCAGCCAACTGCGCGGCTTCCTCAGCGGCTGAACTAGGGAAAAGCAGTTCAGCATTTGATTCCGGCAAGGCCAATGGCTCATCTTCAAGGATGGGCTCAGACTCCGTTAAAGAGTCGAGCAAATTAGTAGCCACCTTCCTTCGACGCTTGGACCCAGAACCAGTCGCCAAGGACGACCGTTTCTTTCCCTTCGAAGCCTTAGTGCGGCGTTGGCCTACGTCGCCCTCAACACCCTCACCCCGGGCCACAACTGGAGATGACACTGCCATCGTCAATGCCGCGGAGGGTGGTACTGCCTCGGGTGGTGGTACTGTTACCGGATCCCGTCTACCCCACGACCGAGTACCCAGGGGCATACCAACTATTGGAGTAAGATCCGACTCTCCAGGAATAAGCGTAGTGCAGGTATCCCTCAGGGGAAAACGGACCGGGGCACGTGGTCGCAGCATGGCTCCCATGGCCGGAACCTAAATAGGGGCACCGTAGCCAAGAAGCACCCTTCTCTCCTCAATAATAACTGGGTTCACCCGATGGAGATACCAGCCCGTGAACGACCCCATGCATCGGGGAATGTAATCACCATCGGGGATCATGAACTGAGAACCGGTGTTCAGCCTCACAAAGTGGTGGGCGGCATCTCAGACGGCCTCGAGCGAAGGAACCGGCGCGACTATGAAAGCTTCAAACGGAACGCCCTGATTATAGCCGAACTGCCGGGCAAAGTGATGCGGATTGTACCGCATGAAGAGAGCCGCACTGTCCTGACGGAACACCAGGTAACTCGGTCTAATTGCATATAAGCGCACGGCCTCCCGGGGCTTCAAAGTGGGCGCGTCATCTTTCGACCGGTCCCAAAGCAGCTGGGCCGAACCCACGAAAGAAGATAAGACCCGATCGTTAAATATTAATCCGCCAGCAGTAGCGTAAGGAGAAATCAACGCCCGAATGGCCCTAAATTGAGTTGGGTCAGTGGCAGAAGCATCCACCAATTGCATAAGCCGAGGGAAAGTGTAGGCGTCGTAGAACGCGGGCCTCTGATGCATAGCGAAAGCCCCCAACACATGCATTTCGATCCAAGACGTGAAGTAATGAAGCGAAAAATTTACTACATCCACGCCAGGAGTAGAAGTATTAGCTGCGGTGCCCAACCCATGATAAAGATGTACCAACGCCGGAATACCGACAGCCAACCGCGTCCCCTCAGCGATACAATGAGCCGGGTAGATAACCGAAGCCCTCATAAAGCGACGATGCATGGGGATGACAAACCAACTGAGCCAGACATTGACAAACCCTACGAAGAACGTCTCTTCATCCATACCGGGTGTTGCAATGGACTCAAAAGACATCGGCGACATGATGGGGATATAGTATTGTGGTAGATCCGATTCAGTGGTCGGCAGCTTCTTCGGACCAAACCCAAAGGGGTCTTTGATGTTGGCAAACTTCGGAGCTGTCTTCAATACGACGTCCTCGCGGAGGAAGCAGGCAATGAAGCTCTTAAAAGTAACACCCTGCTCTTCGGATTCGGTGAACAAACGATCGAAGATACCTAGCGCCTTGATCAAACTGGGATGCTTGTGACGGACGGCATTCTCAGCAGACAGGCCGTCAACCGGAGCAGGCTCGGGCTCAAAGACGTACTCGTCAGAAGGCAGCAACTCCTCATACAGGGCACCTCTGATTGGTAACCCCGAGATGTCATAAAATTCGGCCAGAGGGATCGAGACCTCACGATCCCCTAAGAGGAAAGTGTTCGTGGGAAGGTTCCACTGGTTCAAGAACGCCTTAACCCACCAAACAAGCGGGGACTGGTAATGGAAGAGTGACGCGTATATTGCCTGGTAAAGCCCAACCTTCTGCAGCCGCGCACGATGGGTGGAAAGGATATAGCGAGCCCAGAGAAGGTAGCCCATGGGGTGTCGAGGAGTGAGCCCTATCTTATAAATCTGTCTCCATGGGTGGGCCTCACCCTGACAAATGCGACGTCCCAGGATATCTATAGCGGGGACCGGATGGTTTGGGATACCTGTTGTTGAAGGCTCGAGTCATCCCGTTGGAGTCCAGTTGGGCATCTCCACAGTAAAAACCATCCTCAGAGGGTCCATCAGCAAGAACGAGAAAGTAGGCTCTGTCGGTACTGCGCAGAAGAAACTCCGGCGATCCCGGATGATATGACTGTACCAAGATCCCCATAGAAGCAAGTTGGTGCAGTTCGGGTCATGAGCTAAGATCATCGCCATCATTTCCTCGTCAGATGGTGATTGAGGAAAAGCGGCCTCCGAGCGAGTGAAGGAAAAGCATAGAACATAAGCCATTGCACCTGAAATCGAATAAAAGATAACTGTCAAAAGCAAAGCAGCAATATATATGCATGCATGAACATGAAGAAAGTTGAAGAAAGCGATGGCAGACTATTTTTATGGGACCATTGGCTACAAAACACGTGGGCCCTACAGAATCAGGATGACGGCTCGTTAATAATGAGACCAAGCAGTTGTAATAAGACAAAGGGGATATCTCATTAAATAAGAAGTGGGTTTCAAGTGGCCCTGCACATCCCCTAGAAGACAAATCTACCTTGGACTTTACAACGAATCAAACAGGATTAAGGGAATTAAATTCCTATATAAGACATCATTGCAAGCTTCTGCTACATTAATTACAGAAGGACAACCTAGCGCAAAGAGACCCTAAGAAGCCTCCATGGGAAGAACTTAGTTCTTCATAGGAATTAAATTCCTTATTGAGAAAAGGGAATTAAATCCCCAGAAACATTTTTTCTGTGAATGGAGTTAAACTCCATGGATCATCATCTGAAACCTCAAAGATCTACTGTTGAAGATTAAATGGTTTCATATTTTGGTTGAAAAGCTTAGAGGAAGAACGGGTTCCTGTTAAAAAGGGTAAAATCCCTTGTTTTGGATTTAAAATCCAGAGAAATGTGAGAGTTCATCGTTCATTCAAGAGCATTACCTAAAGAAAAGAGTCTTTTTCGGACAGAGTTAAACTCTGAAGATGATTCGAGACATAGAACTAAGCTCTGGAAGAACAGAATTAAATTCTCAGAAAAAGTTTGCAAGGAGAAAGATAAGCAAAGTGGAGGAATGATCCTTATATTTATAGGATGTGATGGAAACGCTTCATCTACCCGAGGCCCTAGAGGGATCCAATGGTCACCAAGGTGACAGCGTTGCACTCACGTGCAGACACGTGAGAACAACGCTGTGGGGGCATTTGTTTCCTGATTTAAAATCAGGAAAGTTTACGGAGGAAGCATCACGTGCTAGCACGTGATCAGCAGTCACGTGTTGGCATGTGACATTTAAAAGCAGCGGCAAAGGCAGATTCAGCTCCTTGATTAAATCAAAGAAAAGGCTCCAGAAAAGGTCACGTGCTCACACGTGACCAGGGGTCACGTGTTGGCACGTGACGGTTGAATAGCGGCTAGAAAACAGAGCGCAGAAAGGAGAAGAAAGCTCGTTCCCGGGGGTCACGTTCCTACAGATGACCAAGGGTCACGTGCCTACACGTGACCAAGGGTCACGTGGTCATACGTGACTGGCTTTCAAAGCCTCTCTATTTAACAGAATTAAATTCTGAAAGGCATTCAAATCTTTCCAAAGGAGAATGATTATTTGGAATCGATTGGATTAAAATCTAAAGGTGATTAAATATCACCTATTCATGGAAAAATCTTGAACTTGGAAAGATTTCCCCTTAAAATCTAACCGAAATAACAAAGGAAAATCTTTGGATTTAAAATCCAATGGTGAATAAAATTCACCTAATAATCCAAAGGTCCAAATGAATGATGAATGCAAATCAAATCTCGAATGAATACAAATCAAATCTCTCAATGAAAGATTCACCAAAACTAATTGATTCTGCTCCTTCTCCTATAAATAGGAGCCAAGAGATACAGAGATATATAGAGAGAGAGATAGAAAAAGAGAAAAATAGAGTCTTGAGACTTCGGAAGAATTTGATCTTCTGCAGAAGAAAACCTTAGGTAAGAAAGGGAAGGCTTCTAAAAAGAGAATTTAATTCTCAAAAGAGTTTAACTCTTATATTAAAAAGAAGAACCTAGTTCTCTCTTTAGTAGAGGATCTGCAAAGTGCACATCTCCCCATGAATTGAGAATTTAATTCTCATTGGGTTGAGGTCCTGCCATGCAGATCCAAAGCATAGAGAGGGGATGGAAGTTTGAGAATTTAATTCTCATAGAATTATAGGAATTTAATTCCTTTAAGATAAATTAGGGTTTAACCCTATGTTATAAGAATTTAATTCCTTCAGAATGAACAGAACCAGGGTTTAATCCTAGTTAAGAACTTAATTCTGTCAAAATAACAGGAATTTAATTCCCTTAAGAAAGAAGAAATTAGGGTTTCACCCTATGACAGAACCTAATTCCTCAGAATATAAATTAGGGTTTAACCCTATCTAAGAGTAATTCTCTAAAAAAAATGGGAATTTAATTCCTCTAAAGTTATCATTAGAGTTTAACCCTATGATAGAAGTCAGTTCTTCACATATATGAGGAATTTAATTCCTACAGAAAAGAAGTTAGAGTTCAACTCTATCTAAGAATATAATTCTTCAAGAAAATGGGGATTTAATGAAGAATTTAATTCTTAAACAAAAATGCAAAGAAGCAGGGTCACGTGCTGCCACGTGACCCCTGAAAAACTCCGCAGGGGAGGGCGCCCTCACGTGGTACCACGTGACCCCTCTTGCCTCAGTGTTTAATACTAAATTGGAACCTCTGAATCCAGTGTTTAACACTGATTTGCCTTAGTGTTCAACACTCATTGAAGAATTATTTGCAGTGTTTAACACTGAATTTCTTAGTGTTAACATTAAATTAAACCTCTGTTAACAGGGTTTAATATTAATTTTCTTAGTGTTCAACAATAAATTAAAATCTCTGTCACCAGTGTTTAACACTGATTATCTTAAGTGTTTAACACTAATTTGAGATCTCTGTTGCCAGTGTTTAACACTGATTTGTTTTAGTGTTCCACACTAATCAGAAAGCCCCTGCTGCAAGTGTTTAACACCAACTATCTTTTAGTGTTAAACACTAACTTGTCAATCTCATTCCCAGTGTTCAACACTGGTTGGCCTTTAGTGTTTAACACTAGCTTCAGCCCAATTGGCTAAGTTCTAGAGGCAAAGCCTTTCCTCCAATGGACCAACAGAAAGCCAATATTCCAAAAATGATTGGACTTAGCCCAAGATGGCCATAAGTCCTCAATTCAAACTTAACTGGGCTAATGGGCTCATAACATAATTAATTGGTCTTGGTCCCAAATTGGGCCAAAGACTATTTAATCTACCTTGGTTCAAGGGTACATCTCTTCACTCCTTTGATACTTGGCGTTGTAATTCCTCAACGTCTTCAAAGAGGTGACGGGTCCCAATGACCACACATTGATACGGACTGTGCGGTCCTTAAACTCATGGACTATGGCGTCCTTAACCTTGACCGGGATGTCTTAAAACTAACATCGGACTGTGGGGTCCTTAAACCCATGGACTATGACGTCCTTAACCTTGACCGGAATGTCTTAAAACTAACAACGGACTATGACGTCCTTAACCATGACCGAGATGTTTTAAAACTAACTTCGGACTGCGGAGTCCTTAAATCCACAGACTATGATGTCCTTAACCTTGACCGCAACGTCTTAAAACTAAAATTGGACCGCAATGTCCTTAAACTACCTATGGACCGCAATGTCCTTAAACTACCTATTGACCGCAATGTCACTAAACTAAACAACAGGGCTCTCTTAATTGCTCTTTTGTGGGATCTAAACGATCCTGTTAAGTCGATCTTAGTCTAAAAACTAGATTGACGTATCCTTAACAAACGTTTAAGTTGATCTTAGTCTCCAATGAGGCTAACGTATCCTTAAACCCAAACCCCCAAACCCAAATCTAAGATAATACGGATTTGGACTAGTCCACGCCCTACGGGCGACGACATAACTCAGTCTCCGTATACAATCCACGGGCAACTAAACACAAAATAAACACACACGACACGAAGTGACCATCTGGAGAAGGAGAAAGTGGTTACCGCAGTGCGGTACCGTAATTAACTGCAGGGGCTCTCGCCTGCAGGGAAGAGCATCCCCACATTCAAAAACCAATCAAGCGAGGGGGAATCTGACGAAGTCTGCTATTTCGGACGCATCCGTTTAAACCTTCGATATACGGTGCCATAAATCAACTTGGCATCTTCGGAGAGGTAGACGGATAGCACCAATTAGCATCTGCCCCGAATCTCAGGCGAGACGTCCCTGTCGCGCCGTCGTTCGGAGGTGAACAGGCATACATATCTAACAGTATCCGTAGGGGAATATTACCTAGGATTGGCAAGTGGGCAGATATTGATTTTACGTAACTGTTTGTGTGTACCTAGTCTAGCTTGTAATATTATATCTGTATCTTTACTTTCTAAAGAAGAATATGATTTTACATTTGTAAGCGATGTGGTCCACATCCATCTTAATCATGGTTTGATTCGGTCAGGTACACTAGATAACGGAATATACGTGTTAAATCAAGCTCAGGTTTTCAACGTCCAGAACACACTTAAAAGAAAGTCTTCAGAATTAAATAAGGCTTTCTTATGGCATTGTAGACTGGGTCGCATCAATGAAACACGGTTGAAGAAGTTATATAGAGAAGAATATTTAGATCCGTTCGAATATCAGTCTTATACAACTTATCATTCTTGTTTCATAGGAAAGGTGACAAAGACTCCGTTCACTGGACACGGAGTAAGAGCAAGAGAGCTCTTGGGACTCATACACAGCAACGTGTGGTTCAATGTTTACACATGCACGGAATGGTTATTTCCATTTCATTACTTTTACAGATGTTTTCTCTAGGTATGGACATGTCTTCTTGATGAAAAATAAATCCGAGGCCTTTGAGAAATTCCGGGAATATAAGAATGAAGTGGAAAAACAAACATGCAAGAGTATCAAAACACTGAGATCTGATCGAAGTGGTGAATACTTAAGTGCCGATTTCCTGGGTTACTTAAAAGAGAATGAAATTCTCTCTCAGCTTACTCCTCCATACACACCACAACATAACGGTGTATCGGAAAGACAGAACATAACCCTATTAGATATGGTTCGTTCCATGATGAGTAATGCCGAGTTACCGCGATCTTTTTAGGGCTATGCACTAGAATAAACTTCATATCTTTTGAACAAGGTTCTTACCAAGCCTATGCCTACCACACCATATCAGATGTGGAGTGGGAAAAACCCTATCTTCAGTATCTAAACATATGGGGATGTCCAGCTTTTGTCAAAAAGTAGCGTGTGGACAAGCTCGAGGCATGCTCAGTACTGTGTAAGTTTGTGGGATACCTAAAGAACTCCAGAGGTATCTTTTCTATTATGCAGAGAAACAAAAGGTTTTGTTTCTCGTCATGCCCACTTTTTGGAAAATCAATTTTTGGTAAAAGAAACTAATGGGAGCGCAATAGAACTGGAAGAAATTCCAGAACAACAAGGTATTACTGAAAGCATGGTAGAACCAGAGGTTTCAAAAGAACCGGACATCCTCACGCCACTCCGCAGGACTAGTATGCGGTATCATCCTCCTGAGAGATATTACGGTTTTCTCATAGACAGGGATAGAGAGGATTGCATCATTGACAATGATGAGCCAACTAGCTTCCAGCAAGCCATTCAGAACAGAGACTCGGTAAAATGGCTGGATGCAATACGGATCGAGATAGAGTCCATGTACACCAACAAAGTATGGACTTTGCACATAGCTTTAAAAGGGTTAAAACCCGAAGGCTGCAAATGGATGTTCAGAAAGAAGATTGGTGTAGATGGACATGTTGAAACCTATAAAACTGAACTTGTTGCAAAAGGTTTTCGTCAAAGACCTGGTTTGGACTATGATGAAACCTTTTCTCCAATGGCTATGCTTAAATCCATTCGGACCCTTCTTGCCATTGCTGCCTTCCACGATTATGAGATTTGGAAGATGGACGTAAAGACCGCTTTTTTGAATAGACATTTGGAAGAGTGCGTCTATATGAATCAGTCAGAGGGTTTCATTCAGAGTGGGAGCAGCAGGAAAGTGTGCAAGTTACTTAAGTCCATTTATGGACTAAAGCAGGCATCGCGGAGTTGGAACATATGTTTTGATGAGACGGTCAAAGAATTCGACTTTATCAAAAATCCAGATGAACCATGCATTTATAGTAAGATTGTAGCAAAAACTGTGGTATTCCACATCTTGGATGTGGATGATATTCTCTTGATAGGAAATGACATTCCTATGCTACACTCAGTCAAAAGATTCTTGTCACAAAGGTTCTTCATGAAGGACCTGGGTGATGCCTCATACATTCTGGGGATCCAGATCTATCGTGATAGATCTAAACGGATGGTGGGACTTTCACTGTCAAGGTACATCAACACCATACTGAAAAGATTTAGTATGGAAGATTCAAAGCACGGTAGATTATCGGGTTGTCATGGAATCACCCTCTCCAAAGAGATGTCTCCCAAGACTGATTTGGAAAGTGCTCGCATGTCGATTATACCCTACGCTTCTGCGGTAGGCTCTATAATGTATGCGATGTTGTGTACCAGACCAGATGTTGCTTATGCACTAAGCGTGGTAAGCCGGTACCAGTCAAACCCAGGGGAGAAGCACTGGATAGCAGTAAAGAACATTCTTAAATACCTGAGAAGGATTAAGGAGATGTTCTTGGTATATGGAGGAAAAGATCTCCAGATCGAGGCCTTTGCTGACTCCAGCTTCCATAGTGATAAGGATGACTCCAAGTCCATTTCGGGTTATGTCTTTACCCTTAATGGAGGGGCTGTCTGTTAGAAGAGCTCCAAGCAGGACACCGTTGCTGACTTAACGATAGAAGCGGAGTATATCGCTGCTTGTAATGCCGCAAAAGACAGTCTGGATGAGGAAGTTCTTAACTGAACTTCAGGTGGTTCCAACCATTATTAATCCAATACCGATGTATTTCGACAACAACGACTCTATAGCTTTAGCAAAGGAACCAAGGTCCCATCAAAAGTCCAGACATATATTGAGACGATACTACCTGATCAGGGAGATCCTTGATATCCGGGAGATCGAGATGAGGAGAGTAGATACGGAGAACAACACTGCAGGTCCACTCACTAAGGCCATCCCTCAGACACAATTTGAGAGGATATTCGAGATGATAGGTCTGCGATATGCCAATACATGGCCTTAGTGCAAGTGGGAGATTGTTAGTCATATACAACTTAGAGACCATTATTGTATCATACTATTTTGTATATTACTTAATGGAAGCTTGGGATATACACGGATATAGTAACAGTCTTGCTCGAAATGGTAGTATGCTACCTGGTTTGTTTCTACCTCAATATGTCCATATGTTTTTTTTCGCATATCGCTTATACGTATTGGTAGAGCCCTTAGGATCTTTGCTTGATTACCAGCGTTGTGATGGCAGTCACACTAGCAGGGGCCGGGTAGTCTATAAGAACATCCTTATATAAGTCCCTAGTCGTAGGATTATCGAGACGGGGCATCGATACTCCAGAGTAGACTAGTGTATACTCTTCTTATCCCAGCAGGGGAGATGGTCTGTCCTATAGCCATTAGTACATCGTACTGGAGATAGTATGCAGGTGCTCATTGGGTTATGAGTATACTGGACAAGACTCGTAGGGAGTTGCTGGTGGGTATTATACCTATCGTTGGATAGCAGTTCCCAGGTGACATGAGTACAACTTAGTCCGTCGACTTGACACTGCTACTTTGCCTCGAATGTGTTCCCACTATTCTTAGATTACTACCCTACCACGGCTCAAAGGCGTCGTGCATACAGGTAGTAGTTGGGTGCAGTCCTGAAGCACTTTGAGGGAATGGCCGTTAGATAGGATTCGTCTCTCCCGATATTGGGGGTTGATATCATGCTGTGTTCGGAAAGCCATGACACAAAGTCTTTGGCCAAGGCAAGCGAGATTTACTGGTAGGAACTCCAGAAGTTTCTCAGTGTGTTTTTTGGCTACACTTCGGCACGACTTATTGCGCAGTTATGGGTCTGATGATTACCGCCTCCTAGGCCCGATATGTGATACTCTTAGACGAACAAACCAGACTGTACGGAGATTGTCATAGATAGGCTCAGAAGGAGTTCGGATGAGTTTGCTCACCGGTCTTCTTATTGACATATACCTGGGTAGCCGTTACATGCAGTTAGTACTGCTTGCGTCTTGTGGTTAAATCCACTGCCAGCATAGTGTCGAGTCTTTAGAGTCCCACATAGAGGGTTTCCCTGCATCGGGCAAAACATTTAGAGGCCGTATGGTTTTATGGTAGGGCTTCGATCACATACGTGTACTTATGCACGTATGATGTTCGGGCGGAAAATATTAGTGGGCTTTGGTTTAAGTCGGATGCTAGTATTATACTGATGGATTTTTTTGTCTCATTGTATGCATATTCTTTGGATTACGGATACGTGTATGTATATACGGATGGGTGGCATTTTCATAATTTACTCGAAATTGCTTCTAGAAGAAGACACCTCATTTAGGGTTTTAATCTTTTGATTAAAAGATTATGAGGTGGAGGTTTACATTGATTGAAGCATGGCTCAAGGCATGACTCATAGGGGTGACTCATAACATGACTCACTTTATGAATTAATGAAGCATGCTAGATATCTGTGTGAGATATTTTTCTTGCTTGAGTATTGTATGCTTCATATTGTTCATCGCAAATGAGCCAACTTCATTCCAATGTTCTCTTCTTCACTCTCACTTCCTCAAGCTCCACTTCTTCTATCTCTACCCTTTTATGTCTCATATGTTGAGAAACCTAGGGCAATTAGAGACATATCAATCCATCTACATTCTCTACATCATCTAGGACATCTAGTTTAACGAACTAAATGCCGCAGTTACCTCGGTTGAGGTTAGAGCTTGGACTATAAACTCTCGGGTGGATCGTCTTTAAATCGAGGAGGCCGACGGGGATGCCAGATCTGTTACGATCCTCGGAGCTTATGATGAGGAGAAGGACAGCAACAAGAAGACCCGAAGGACATGGTATCGTGAGGTATAACTTTCATTCGAGTAATTAAATCTCATACAAGTTTGGTTAGCTAGAGTTTAGCATCGATCCTGGAGTTCAAGTCGGTGTTGCGACACACGTAAAAATCGTATTTTATACCTTCCGCCTCCCCGTGAACTCGCGGAGTGCGCGACATAGACTTACACTTTGGACATTACTCCAGAAGGGGTAAAACCCGTAGGCTGCAAATGGATATTCAGAAAGAAGATTGGTGTATATGGACGGGTTGAAACCTATAAGGCTAGACTTGTTGCAAAAAGTTTTCGTCAAAGATGAAAGTGTGTCTTAGCATCACCACTAGGTTTAGACAAGCATCAATTATGCAATTTTTAAAAATCTAGAGTGCTAAGCTACACTAACCTAGAATCTAACTAGAGTATTAGGGTTTTATGAGCATGTAAACAAGTTTTATACTTAGTAAATAGAGAATACAACCTTTGTAGACCGGTCCTTCATTTCTAAAGCTTCAAGTAGTAGTCCCTACGCTCCAAGTAGTGGTCCCTAAAACTCTTCTTAGGCTCCATTAGGCGAAAGGAACGAGCTTGCTTCGTCGTCTTCGAGGCCGAAGATGATCCACCTTGAAGTCTCTCTAACTCAAGCTAATGCTTCACTAATCAAGTATTAGTGAAGCTAACAAGCTAAACTTATGGGCTAGATGAGTGTAGGTTGATGAAATATGAATTTTTCTCACTTTAGAAATCTCTTTTTCTTTTTCTTTCTTCAACTCAAGAAAACCTAGAGAGGAAGAAGATGAACTTGGGTGAGGAAATTATCTAGTGATCAAGTGAGAGAGTGAACCGTGGTTTAAAGATAAGGATCAGAGTGAGAAAATATCTAGAGTAAAAAAAATTAGTGGAATGAGTCATGGCTTCTACATGCTTCTACAAGCATCTAAGCCATACTCATTTCCACCTCATTTTGATTTTCCTCTAAATAAATTATTGCCCTAATTATCTTTATCCTTGGTGTGAGTCTCATACACCCATGTTCAATGTATCATCCACCATGACAAAAAATAGAATTTTATATATAAATAAATAAATAAATATATATATATATATATATCATTATATATAACAAGAGAAGAAAATCATTAGTGAGCTTCAATATTAGTTAATATATAAATATATCAAATATAAATATATATCAAATTATTAAATCAACACTTGATTCAATAGTCCGGTTATATCATATATAACCAACTAATATAATTTATATATATATCAAATTATCAAATCAACACTTGATTCAATAACCCGGTCATATCACATACATCCGACAATATTCAATATACTATATCAAATCATTGAATCAACACTTGATTCAACAATCCGATTATATCATATATAACCTAACCGATATCCATTATCGCGAGATTAGAATACGGTATCACATACTCGTATGTAATCAAGCTCCCGCACATATCACCATATGTTCTCTATTTCGTTTCGCTTGAGCTAAGAAACCTCTTTGTGGGATTTTAAAGACTCGTCAATACTCCAATAGTAGGTAATGATCACATCAGTCTCCCATAAGCCGTCAGTGGTAATAGCTGGGCGTAACGGTTACCCAGGTATTGAGCAAACAGAAGATCAACAAGCAAGCTTGTCCAAACTCCCGTAAAGCCTATAAGAAACACTTACCGTACAGTCCGGTCTCTTCGTCTGATATGTTGCATATCAAGTCTAGGGGTGAAATCATCAGACCCCAGTAACTTGATAAGTCATGCCGATGTGTGGCCTATAATCTTTTAAGAAACTACTGATAACACTCACCAGTAAATCTCATCAGCTATGGTCAGAGATTTGCTGTTATAGCCAATCGAGCATAGCGCAACAAAAACTCCCTATACCGGGAGAGACAAAACTCTTTCTATCGCTCACTACCTCTATGTGACTCGGGACTGTACCCAAAATCCACCAGTTTGCATGACTCCTTTGAGCCGTGGTAAGGAGGAAATCAAAGCACCCCACACAAGACACTATGACGATCTCGGATCTACAGACTAACCTGTACCAGTGTGACCAGAGAACTGCTATCTGACGATATGTATAGTACCATCTAGGAGTTCTCGGTGAGTCCTGTTCAGTGTACCCATTCTCTAATGAGCACCTGTGTACAATCTTTGATATCAAACACCAATGGTTATGGGATCAATCATCGCCCCATACATGGTTAAGAAACGTACACATTAGTCTATTCTGGAATATCGAGGCCCTGTCTCGATACTCCCTCGACTAGGAACTGGTAAAGGATGTGCTTGTGGACTACACAAGCTCCATTAGTATGATCCGCATCATAGTCCTGGTAGTCAAGCTAACATCCTAAGGGCTTTATCAACATGTGTCAGAGAGACAGAATAATAATAAGTGTACATGTTAAGATAAAGTGCAACCAGATAGCATACTATCATGTCGAGCAAGAAAATCCTATATATATATGTCCAAGCATCCACTATAATATACAATAATGGCCTCTAGGGCATACATATTACTAACAAAAGACCTGGTTTGGACTATGATGTAACCTTTTCTCCAGTGGCTATGCTCAAATCCATTCATATCTTTCTTGCCATTGCTGCCTTACACGATTATGAAATTTAGCAGATAGACGTAAAGACCGCTTTTCTGAATGGAATTTGGAAGAGTGTGTTTATATGGATCAGCCGGAAGGTTTCATAGAGAGTGGGAGCAGTGGAAGAGTGTGCAAGTTGCTTAAATCCATTTATGAATTAAAGCAGGTATCGCGGAGTTGGAACATCTGTTTTGATGAGACGGTCAAGGAATTCGACTTTATTAAAAATCCAGATGAACCATGTATTTATAGTAAGATTATAGCGAGAACTGTGGTATCCTCGTCTTGTATGTGGATGACATTCTCCTGATAGGAAATGACATTCCTATGCTACAATCAGTCAACGGATTCTTGTTACAAAGGTTCTCCATGAAGGGCCTGAGTGATGCCTCCTACATTCTGGGGATCCAGATCTATCGTGATATATCTTAAAGGATGTTAGGACTTTCATAGTCAAGATACATCGACGCCATACTGAAAAGATTTACTATGGAAGATTCAAAGCGCGGTAATCTACCGGCTTGTCATGGAATCACCCTCTCCAAAGAGATGTATCCCAATACTGATTTGAAAAAGGATCGCAAGATTATTATACCCTACGCTTTTGCGGTAGGCTCTATAATGTATGCGATATTGTGTACCAAACCAGATGTAGCTTACGCACTTAGCATTATAAGCAGGTATCAGTCAAACCCAGGGGAGAATCAATGGACAGCAGTGAAGAATATTCTCAAGTACCTGAGAAGGACTAAGGAGATGTTCTTGGTGTACGGCAGTGAAGACCTCCAGATCGAGGCCTTCACCGATTCCAGCTTCTAGTGTCACAAGGATGACTCCAAGTCCATGTCGGGTTATATCTTTATTCTCAATGGAGGGATGGTCTGTTGGAAGAGCTCCAAGCAGGACACTGTTGCTGACTTGACGATGGAAGCGGGGTATATCGCTGCATGTGATGCCGTAAAAGAAGCAGTGTGGATAAGGAAGTTCATAACAGAACTTCAGGCGATTCCGTCCATTGTTGATCTAATACCTCTGTATTGTGACAACAATGGAGCTATAGCTTTAGCTATGGAACAAAGGTCCCATCAGATGTCGAGACATCTCTTGAGGCGGCACCACCTGATCAGGGAGGTTGTTGATCGTCGGGAGATCGAGGTGCAAAGAGTAGATACGGAGAACAACACTGCAAATCCACTCACAAAGGCCATCCGTCAGACACAGTTCGAGAAGCTAATGGAGATGATAGGTCTGCGATATGCCAATACACGGCCTTAGTGCAAGTGGGAGATTGTTAGTGATATATGCCCTAGAGGCCATTATTGTATAGTACTGGATTGTATATTACATTTTGGAAGCTTGTGATATACACAGATATAATAATAGTCTTTCTAAAAATGGTAGTATGCTACTTTGTTTGATTCTAGCTTAATATGTGTATATGTTTCATTTAGCATATCGCCAATACATATTGATAGAGCCCTTAGGATTTTTGCTTGACTACTAACGTTGTGATAGCAGTCACACTGGTGGGGTCTGGGTAGTCTATAAGCACATCCTTATACAGGTCCCTAGTCGTAGGATTATCGAGATGGGGCATCGATACTCCAGAGTAGACTAGTGTATATGCTTCTCATCCCAGCAGGGAAGATGGTCTGTCCTACAGCCATTGGTATGTCATACCAGAGATAGTATACAGGTGCTTATTGGGTTATGAGTTACACTGGACGGACTCGTCGGGAACTTCTTGTTGGTATTATACCTATCGTCAGGTAGCAGTTCCCGGGTGGCATGAGTACAAGTTAGTCCGCAGACTTGACATCACTATTCGTCTCGAGTGTGTTCCTACTGTACTTAGATCACTACCCTACCACGGCTCAAAGGAGTCGTGCAAACAGGTAGTGCTTGGGTGCAGTCCTGAAGCACTGGGAGGCAGTAGTGGTTAGATAGGATTCATCACTCCTGGTATTGGGGGATGATATCGCGCTGTGTTCGGAGAGCCATTACACTAAGTCCCTGGCTAGGGCAAGCAAGATTTACTGGTAGGTGTTTCCCCTAATCAGAGCAAAGCTCTGTTTTAAAATTCAAAATTTAAAAATTGAAGCAACGCTTCAGATTCAGCGCTAGGCGCGCTGCGTGCCATGTGTCAAACACAGATGCGCTAGCGCCAGGCGCGCTGCGCCCCGGCAGCGCACTCTCAATCAGAGCAAAGCTCTGTTTTAAAATTCAAAATTTAAAAATTGAAGGAACGCTTCAGATTCAGTGCTAGGGGCGCTGCGCGCCACGTGTCAAACACAGATGCGCTAGCGCCAGGTACGCTGCGTCTTAGACAGCGCACCCCCAATCAGAGCAAAGCTTTGTTTTAAAATTCAAAATTCAAAAATTGAAGCAACGCTTCAGATCCAGCGCTAGGCGCGTTGCACGCCACATGCCAAATACGGATGCGCTAGCGCCAGGTGCGCTGCGCCCTAGGCAGTGCACCATGAGTGCGCTAGCGCTAGGCGCGCTGCGCGCCACATATCAAACACGGGTGCGCTAGCGCAGGTTGCGCTGCGCACCACGTGTCAAACGTAGGTGCACTAGCGCAAAGTGCACTGCACTCTGAGCAGCGCACCACGTGCAAAGCACGGGTGCGCCAGCGCTGGAATTAAAAAATTCCCCACCGTTAGATCAAAAGATCTAATAATAATGATAAATCATTAATTAATCAGAAATAAAATTCTGTTATGGAAATATTTTTCCAATCTTGTTAAAAACAAGAAGATTGCCTTCTGTAAAACAGAAACCCTAGGATCAAAGATCCAACGGTGGGGAAACATTCCCAAATCAATCAGAGAAAGATCTTTTTAACTGATTTAACAAATCAATTTGCCCTATATAAAGGCCCCAAGACTTCAAGTCTAAAAATGAAAAAAAAACCCTACAAACTTTGAGAAGACTCAAAAGAAAGAGAGCAAGCTCTTGAAAGAAGATCATTTCTTCAAGGTAAAAAGAATGATTTTTGAACAAAGAGATGAAATCATCTCATTAAAACAGAAGAATTATCTTCTTAAAAGATCATAGATCTACAAAAGACCAAGGTCTTTCATAAAAAAAGATCAAAAGATCTCATCATGAAAAACAAAATAAGTATTTACTTCATTCACAGATCATTGATCTACAAAGGCAAAGCCCTTTAAAAAATAAGAATTGTTGTTCTTGAATCTTGAGGCAAACCCTCCTTTAAAAAGAACATAAATTTGTTCACAGATCATAAATTTGATCAAATGCGCTTTGCGCTATTGAAAAGTGCCTTGCACTCTTGAACTACGTTTCTGCGCTCCTTGGACCGGCGCTCAGCGCCAAAACGTGCCACGTGTCAACCACGTATGCAACTTGCGCTTTGCGCTTCTGAAACAGCGCACTGCGCTCATGGGCTGGCGCTCAGCGCCAAGCGCGCCACGTGTCACTCACTTATACGCCACTAAACTAGCGCAACGCGCTCATAAATTGAAAGCGCATTGCGCTCATAAACTGGCGCAATGAGCCCATCATCTGGCGCTTAGCGCCAAGTGCGACACGTGTCCTTTTCGTATGTGCTACTTGGCAAAAGTGCAATGCGCTCTTTAATTGGCGCAAAGCGCCTGGTGCGCCACGTGGCATGCTATCAGAACACACATTCTTCTGATGAATGCTATGCATTCAATACAAGACAAAAAAAAGTCAGGATCTAATGCTTAGCATTATTAAAATGGCCAAGCCCAAATAAAGGCTCAACAGCCCAGAACAATAAAATGTTAAACATTTTAATCTTATTGGACTTAGCCCAATATTGGCCATAAGTCCTCAACTTATATTGAACTGAGCCCATCTGCTCATGAATATTTAACAGATCTCAGTCCCAAACTGGACTACAGATCCTTCAACCAACTCGCACCGGTTCAAGGGTACATCTCTTTACTCCTCTGATATCTTTCGTTATAATCCTTCAACGTCTTCAGAGAGGTGACGGGTCCCGACAACCACACATTTCATGGACTACGATGTCCTTAAACTCATAGACTATGATGTCTTTAAACTACGGACCGTGGGGTCCTTAAACTCATGGACTACGATGTCATTAACCTCGGACTGTGGGTCCCTTTAAACCCATGGACTACGATGTCCTTTACCCGGACCGAGATGTCCTTAAACTAACAATGGACCATAATGTCATTAAACTAATCGACCGCAATGTCCCTAAACTAAACAATAGAGTCCAAATGCTCTGTTGTTGGATCTAAACGATCCCTTTAAGTTGATCTTAGTCTAAAATTAGACTAACGTATCCTTAACCAACGTTTAAGTTGATCTTAGTTCCAAATGAGGTTAACGTATCCTTAAACACAACCCCCAAACCCAAATCTAAGAAGATACGGATTTGGGCTAATCCACGCCCTACGGGCGACAACATAAATTAGTCTCCGTATACAATCCACGGGCAACCACAAACAAAACAAACACCCACGACACGAAGTGACCATCTGGAGAGGGAGAAAGTTACCGCGATGCGGTAGCGTAATTAACTGCGGGGGCTTGCGCCTGCAGGGAAGAGCATCCCCATAATCAAAAAACCCCTCAAATGAGGGGAATTTGACGAAGTCTGCTACATCGGCCGCATCCGTTTAAACTTTCGATATACGGTGCCATAAATCAACTTGGCATCTTCAGAGAGGTAGACGGATAGCACCAATTAGCATATGCCCCGAATTTCAGGCAAGACGAACCTGTGCGGTCACGTCTTTGTGTTTGGCGGGGAACAATAAGTACTACAGTAGTTTCTAAGGGTGTTTTGGGCTCTACCCCGGCACGACTTATTGCGTTGTTAGGGGTCTGATATTTACCACCCCCTAGGACCGATTTGCGTTACTCTTAGATGAACAGACCAGACTGTACAGAGATTATCACAGATAGGCTCAATAGGAGTTCAGATGAGTTTGCTCATCGGCCTTCTTATCGACAGATACCTGGGTAGCCGTTACGTGCAGCTAGTACCGCTGAAGGACTTGTGGTTAAACCCACTGTCAGCGTACTGTCGAGTTTTTAGAGTCCGACACAGAGGGTTTTCCTGCTTCGGGCGAAATGATGTAGAGGCCGTATGGTTTTACGGCATGGTTCCGATCATATACGTGTACTAGATGCACGAATATTGTTTGGACGGATAATACTAGTGGGCTTTGGTTTAAGCCGGATCCTAGTATTAGATTATTGGATTATTTTCGTCTCTTTGTATTCGTATTTTTTAGAATACGAATACGGGTATGTATATACGGTGAGGAATATTCTTATAATTTCACAAGAGTGCTTCTAGAGGAAGACACCTTATTTGTGTTTTAATCCATTTATTTAAATGGATAATGAGGTGTTATCTAGGATATGATTGAAGCATGGCTACTTGGGTGACTCATTCTCATTTGGATGACTATTAAGGCATGGTGGGATTATGATATTATTGTTTAAAATGATTTGCTTCATAGTCATCAACACTTGGCCATTATTCACATCATTCTTATGATAATACTCTCATCTCTCCTTGGCTTTCTTCTTCTTCCTCAAACCCTAAACATTCTCATGAGTTGAGAAACTTAGGGTAATCGAGAGAAATTAATCCATAATCATTCTCTATATCTTCTAGGCTATCTATCTTAGCAAACTAGGTACCTTAGTTACCTCGGTTTAGAGGTTGGAGCTTGAAGTACATACTCTCGGGTGGATCGTCTTTGACGTGAGGAGGCCAACAATCAAGTGCGATCCGAATCTTCGAGAAGCTCAAGAAGAGGAGGAGAAGAAGACCCGACGGACTAGAATCAAGGAGGTATAAAAATCTTACCGAGTAGTGAAATCTCCAAGTAGTATAGCTAGTTAAGGTTTCCATAAAGATCCTGGAGTTTAAGTCGGTGTTGCATAGTATGAAAAATCGTTTTTTGTAGATTTCGCCTCTTCAAAAGTGCGTGGGGTGTGCGACATCGAATTACATCACTAATAGATGGTCGCAGGAAGGATAGAGTCTTACGGCAACCCACTAATGGTGAAGAGTGGCAAAGATTTGACGCTCAATTTCTCGTGGTCGCTCAAGAAGCTCATAATGTGAGACTTGGATTATCGGCTAATGGATTAGAACCGTTTAAATGAGGTGCATCTCATAGTGTATGGCCCGTTACACTAGTAGTTTATAACTTCTCTCCGTGGATGTGTTTGAAACAATCTTACATCCAAATGCATCTGTTGATCTCTGGAAGCAACTTTCCTGGTATTGATATCGATATTTGTTTGAAGCCGTTGATCGATGAGTTGAATGAGCTGTAGGGCACCAGTATCGTTGCTTATAATGTCCACAAAAAGGAGAGACTCACACTGCGCACGACGTTGCTTTGGACAATAAACGATTTCTCGGCATATGCCATGTTGTCAGGATAGAGTACGAAAGGTCATCGTACTTGCCCCTATTGTCAAGAGAACTCCGTCTGTGAAACGCCAGTAAATCGGATTTCCTAATACATTGGACATCATCATTGGCTAGATGTCGATCATCCTTATCAATGCAATGGGTTCAAGTTCAATGGTGAGCAGGAGAATCAGTGTCCTCTTCCTGAGCCAAATCGGATAAAGGCGTTTGTGGATGTAGATCACATCAATGTTGTTTTTGGTAAGAAATATAAGTATACAATTCCGAATGAGACAAATAACTGGAAAAAGTGATCTATATTTTATGACTTTTCGTATTGGCGATTTCTTAATCTTTGCCACAACTTGGACGTCATGCACATTGAGAAGAATGTCTGTAAGCTCTTGCCGGGTACCCTATTGAATACCAAATTCAAAAACAGAGACATATTAGTGATACGGCAATGGTTTTCTACAAAGAATTTGCGGCCAGAATTTCATCCAACTTTAAAAGAGAATGGAAAATGGGCTATTCCACCAGCAAAGCACACGATGTCCGATAATGAGAAGCTGGGTTTTTTTAAGGTACTTAAACAAGTAAGGGTACTGGATGCATATTCTGCGAACATCAATAATTGCGTAAACTTGAGAAAGAAAACTCTCATCGGCCTGAAAAGTCACGACTGCCATGTGATCATGTAGCAATTGCTTCCGATTGCTGTTAGGGCATTATCAGATAACGACATTGTATCAGTTATGAATGATTTGTGTCATTTCTTCAGAGAGTTATGCTCCAAAGATTACTCGGAAAATGATTTTAGAACCCTGGAGAATAAAATGCCTTGCATACTTTCTAGAATGGAGATGTTGTTTCCGCCTTCTAATTTCACCATAATATTGCATCTCATGGTTCACCTTGCTCAAGAGGCACTTTAGGTGGTCCCGTGAATTATCGGTGGATATATCCTTTCGAGAGGTAAAACTAACATAACAACTCTTTATTGTTCATAATATATCTAATATTTATAATAAAACAAATTAAATTTGTTTGCATCCGTCAGGTTCATGTACAAAATAAAACGGTATATCCGTAACAGGAGTCGGCCTGAAGGGTTGATCGCTGAAGGGTTTCTCGCGGAAGAATGTATGCGTTCTGTTCTATGTATTTAGAGCGTATTGATACTGCATTTAATAGGCCAAGACATAATGAAGACATGGTTGAAAATTGACCTATAATATCCATCTTTCGGACCCAAGAAAAGGAACTGGGTAAAGTGAAGTTGGGTCACAACGCGTCTGACCAGTTCGGCATAATTCATCATTACGTTTTATTCAACTATTTAGATGTGAATAGTTTTATCGGATAAATATTTATTACTTTTTTCTTAACATAATTATAGAAAATCTTCAAGTCAAAATTAAAAGTTTATTTATGATATATACAGTGTTTAGAATACTCAATACCATCCACCTACTAAACGAACTCGGCAATGGGATATTGATAAATAGCAACATAAACACTTTCCCGCTTGGTTGAAAGCATGTATATATTGTAAACTATAAAAACCAAACTACAATTCATGTTGATATATATGTATATATACACATAACTTAATCCATTTCACCCTAATAGGTTGAAAGAAATCCTAATGATAGACATGTATCAAAAGATATAAAAGCGCTAGTGTATGGTCCAGATGAACAGTCGAGTACCTCTCCGGTTACGTTGTTAATGGGTTTAAATTTCACACCAGAAAAAGAGATCAAAATAAAATGTTTCAGAATTGTGGCATCTTTGTTACATCCACCATTACTGGAAATTTCTTTTCTAGAAATTCAAATCCAACCACGGGAAAATTGGCCTATTACGGGGTGTTTAAAAAAATAATTTGGGTGCGTTACATGAACAAACGGTTGTCATGTTCAAGTATATATGGTACGATATCCATCATGAATATTGATTGGTTCTGTATTTAAAGAAATGTTTGTAGAATAACCGCAATCAATAACGGTGTCACATGTAGCTAGACCGAGATGAGTACGGGTAGTCCGCAGGGATACGTAGAATATTTCAATCTTACTTTAGACGTGTTGAAAAAGAGAAAGAATAGAGGAATAAAAAATAGTGGAGAATAGTTTCTAGATCTAGGTCAAAATACGGATGTAGAATATAGATCTAGTTTGAATACGGATATAGATTTTATAAGAAGAATGCTTGTAGGGTTCGTTCAGATTTAGTAGTCATGGATGACTAATAAAGATTACTCCTTTTATCTATTGATAGATTTAATACTAGATAGATAGTGATGAATAAGAATTAGGGTTCTTGGAAGAAACTAGGATTTCCCAACTATTGACCCTTGTTCTTTCATTGATCTCTATTCATGTCTAGCCCTTAACAAAACAATTGTTAATCTGTTCTCAAATCGCGGTCGAGACTAGCAATAAATTGGTTGCGCGCCCGATAAGGATGTTAACATTTATTTTGCTAAAGTTTATAAACTTCATAAGACTTAAAAGAAGTTAAAACATTTTCTCATCCATTGTTCTACCCTAATCCTACGAACCCTATCAAGCGAAGAATTACTCGTGCATGATGGAGATAGAAGAACGGATAGAGATGAAATTCATAATGTAACTAAATAATTAAACTAATTAAACTAAAGATTTACCTTTATTAATCAACTTCACAAGTACAAACTTCAAGTTTAGATTACAAGAGAAAGAAGAAGTTGTACTCGATCTCTGCCTTTTCGGATGTAGATGTTCTGTCGAATCTCACGTCACTTTATCACGTCGAATCTTGGACCTGTCTTGGATCACTTGTTCTTTGACGGTGATTAGCTTGTGTAAAAATTTGATGATTTCTAAGTTTAGCACTCGGTCCTTTATATAGCCCCAAAACCAGAAACCAAAGATCCCAGAATTAGGGTTAATTGTAGCAAATCCAACCTGAAAATCCTAACTCCTGATTCGGCGAATCGGCCCCGGTTTGGCCGCATATTGCATGGTTTGGCCGCGGATCCGCGGTTTGTTGGTGAGATCTTGGGTGCAAATTTTTGGGGCTTTATTCTTGTGACACATGGAGATTTAGTTGATGTCTGGAACATGAAAATATTTCCTGAATCTCTGCCAGTATTGATTCTTCGATTTTCTTTAATATTTCGGCAGATTTTTTATTTTTGACATCCCAACATCTCGATCTCCTGACCTGAGCCAAAGTTTGCACCATATCTCAAAGAATAATATTAGTAATATTTGGTATTTTTTAGATATTATCCTAACCAATTTGATATGATATTATATATTAAGAATATTGATTAAGGATATTTGATATGATATGCATATTTAAATTATTAAAATATTATATAAATATTATATGCATATATTTTCCTACATAATGTTAATTATAATATATAAACATATGAAAATAGTATTTTTACAGATAAACCCTCATATGTGTCATATTTATCATAAACACTTTTAGATATTTAAGAAAAGTAAGGAAAATGTCATATCAAAAGTGCGATATTTTTGACTGAACAAATACTCCGAAACTTAACTTTGATCGTTCCGAGCAAACTTATTTATTCAAGAGAGAGAGAAAGAAAAAGAAAAACCTAAGTAGTACACTTTCGTAGGCAACACGTTTGCACTGAACACGTGCAACAAGCCGTTAAACCTCTAGGTGTCCCTAGTAGGAGGAGTGTTGTCTCCTGAGGGTTTTGAGCGGATTACACCCACAAAATCCTATAATAAAAGAAAGATAGTGAAAGTTACATACAAAGATAAGAATTATAAAAGAAAGAACTTGAAAATAAGAGTTTCCAACTACACCGGTTTTTCGGTTGTCATGAGCCCTATCTTAATGGTCATGAAAAGATGTTAGAAATCACATCATCCTTCAATAAAATATCGTCTTTAGTTTTCCTCCCTATCTTTCCTCCAAACATTGATCATATATCCCTACATGTGTGTAAAAGGCACCCCTACACTTAGAGAATTCAATTCAAGCTATCATACTCTTGTCCATCTTTCTTAGTACTTTTTATTTGGTGAATATTTTAGATGGAATTGCTCACACATTCTTCATGCGTCCGTTAATACTTCTTGAGGTACTAACCAACCGATTACAAAATATACTCGCGTATTAAGGCGTAATTCCTCGTCTTGCAACACCTAAGGCTTAGCAGTGACTCCCAAACCAGTTGGTCTAAAGCACTAGGTGATAAAGCACCCTCGCTATATTTTTTTATGCTGCCTTAAGCAATTCTAAAACCAGTGTTCATTTTTTCTTCACCACTTATATTTTATTTTATTTTCTTTGATACTAAGGCTTTTAGACAAGAGCATTTCAAGGTATCCTCTACTATCCCAAGTTTCAAGATGTGTGTACGTACGTATAGTAGGGTATCAACGTTCAAATGTTTGGAATTAAGAATATGGACTATTTTTCAGACTTATTTTTATTTTCAGATTAGCAATTTCCTTCATCTTACTAACCCTTGGGACAACGGCTCATAACTACTTATTACTAGTTTCGTTTAAGAAAACATCTAACTTTCTTGTTTTTCTCAAACTATTCATATCTTTCATATTTTATTTTTTTTGCTTATATATAGTATGATGAAAAATAATGCATGAATAAACACAAACCTCCCCCAAACCTGTTTGCTGCAGTGTCCTAACTGATGTCATCTGTCAAGCTTAAAAAAAACTGTAGACTTGGGAGGAAAAGTAACAGGGACAAGAAATAATGAAAGTGAAATCCTCCTCCAAACTTATTTTTGGTTCACAATTTTATAAAAAAATTCTTTCAAGAGCCAAAATATATCCCTTCCCCCAAACTTGAGTAAAATCGTATTAAGCATTTAAAATTATGAGGGGGGTTAAAGTTATTGGTCTATGCAAAGCTTTACAAAAACCAAAAGTCAACACCAACCATTCAAATATTTTAACGATGTAACGCACTGGTTGATAGAAGAACATGTCACCTATCGACGTGAAGAAGTGGGAAGGGGATAAGAGGTGGAATAGAACATGTTTACGTCTCGGTTTATAGAGACAAAACAATGATGGTGGATTACTCGCATTCTTGTTATTGATAAGAAGAAGGGGGGTGGTTCAACTTCTTTGTATTAAGGTTGATTCATCACAACACCCATGTTTTCTATGAATGCGAGTTCTTCAGCGAAAATTTCTTCAAAGCTTTCATCGATATCCCGAATAATAATCTCATCAGAAAGAACGGGATGATACTCGAACTCCATAAAAGGTTCATATTTAGCATTAGGTGTTGACCCGGACAGCTTGATAGACGGGTCCGTATGTGTATAATAAACAGTAGAGTCAAACAACAACGTATTAGCGGAGTCAAGATCAGTATCGTGAAGCTGTTCAAATTCACTGCTGTCGGAATCTATCACTTCGACAGAAAATACTTGAGCATAGGGTTGAGAGGGTTCACTTCCTAATTTATAAATGTTAAGCTCAATTGATATCTTCCCGAAAGATAGGGTCATAGAGCCATTTCGACAATTGATTATTGCGTTGGAAGTCGCAAGAAAAGGTCGACCTAGAATCACCGGGATTTGGTTTCGGGGGTTTGCTACAGGCTGTGTATCTATAACGATAAAGTCCATAAGGAATATAAATTCCCCGACTTTGATTAAAACATCCTCTAACTCACCCCTAGGTTGGGTGATAGATCGATCTACCATCTGGAGGGTGTAGTGAGCCGGTTTTAACTCTCCGATCTTTAATTTCTCATACACAGAATATGAAAGCAAGTTAACACTAGTGCCTAAATCGAGTAGAGCACGATTGATATCTTTACCCCCAATAGAAATAGATATAGTAGGACTTTCGGGGTCCTTTATTTTCTTGGGTAGTTGTTGGGTAAAAGCAATGCTTACATTACTCGTTAAGAAAACTTTTTTAGGCACTTGAGTTTTTCTCTTCCTAGTGCACAAGTCCTTTAGAATTTTTGCATAAGATGGAACTTGTTGAATAGCATCTAGGAGAGGAATGTTTATAATAACTTGTTTAAAAATTTCCATAATCTTCTCCATTTGTGGACTTGGTCTGTTGCCCTTTAACCTGTTTGGATAAGGTGATTTATCAATAAGGGTTGTGTCCAACATTGGAGAGGATTGTGGGGATGGAATGGATCCCAGAATTGGAGTTGGGATTGTTTTAGGTTGACTCGAGGAAGTGAGCTGAGTGTTCGAGCCTTGGGAAAACAAAGAATAGGCTCGAAAGAAGGTGGTGGACTAGACGAAATAGGAGAAGAAGTAGAAGCCGGGGTATCATTAATATCATCAGCGTCATCAACGTGTTCACCCACTTGGTTATCCGGCACTCTTCCTGATCTCAACGTGGTAACATCACTCATATTATAACTTTATGAGTGGCCAGGATTAGGTATAGGTTGAGATGGAAGTTTCCTTTTTTTCTCTTGCACTCATCGCAGCATTTATTTGTGCAAATTGAGCCTCTATCCATTTTATACTTTCACCATGGGAGGTGGTGGTCTGTGTTAATGATTGGATAAAAGACTTTATTTCATCCGTCGATTGCATGGAATATTTAATAAACATATCCACGCTTCGTTCGAGTGCAGATGAGTTTTCGTTACCAGCCGTTTGGAAAGAATTATTACAAGGTGTAGAGTTATTGGCCAGATTTTGAAAAGGTTGCGAATGAAAGAGGTGCTGACTCTGTGGGTGTGGTTGCTGTTGCTATGGAGGAGGTCTTTGATAATTGCTTTGGAACTGGTTTTGATTTTGGTTTTGGTTCCAAGCAAAATTTTGATGATTCCTCCATCCCTAATTATATGCGGAAGAATAAGGATCGTTTCGAGATCGTTGCTGAAAATTAGCATTAATTTGTTCTTGACCTTGAAACGGTGGATTCAAAGGACATTCTTCCGTTAGATGTGATGGGTTGGAACGGCAACCACACACGGTTTTGGGGAGAATAAATTGGTTTACGGGGGCTGAAGAGACTTTGTTTTCTATAGTATTGAGTTTCTTTTATATCGCGGCCATTTCGGCTTTAACTGCGATGGAAATATCGAGCTGATGGATACCTCCCCTAGACGATGCAGGCCTAACGCTTTCCCACTGTTGGGTTTGTTCAGCGAGATTTTCCAGAAATTGCCAAGTTTCACCATCATCTTTAGACAGGAAATAATATTGACACATGGTTTCAAGCATCTATTTTGTTGTTAGATCAACACCCTCATATAATGCGACAAAGGTCCCATCTATTGATTCCGTGATGAGGACATTGTAAAAGAAAATCCTTAAACCGTTCAAAGCATTTCTAAAATGGTTCATTAGCAAGTTGTGTAAACTGGTTAATCTCGCTTCGAACGCGGGCGGTCTTATGATTGGGATAAAATTTCTTAAGGAATGCTACAACGATTCATCCCATTCGGCAATAGAATATGAGGCAGTGTTATAAATCCATTTTTCTGCTAGATCGCACAAAGTAAAAGGGAGAAGACGTAAGCGCATAGCATCCACAGACAGTTGTGACGTACCCATCATTGCACATACGTCTTCGAATTTGTTTATAAAAACGTATGCGTCTTTGGATTCAAGCCCGTGAAATTTGGGCAACAGTTTGATGAAGTGGGGTTTAATTTCAAAATTATCTCCATTGACTGGTGGAATAGATAGACAGGTAGGAATGGGTCCGTGCATGGGTTAATATCTTTCTTGGAGAGAGATGCGCTTTGGATTCTGCGCACCGACGGGTGGTGGCAGGATGGTGGTGGTAAAATCTGATGGAAAACCGTCCATCTCGGTCGATATGGTGGGTGGAGGGGAAAAAAGAGATGAAGAAGTACCGACTTCAGAGTCGATAGCAGAAGCGCGGACAAGACGGGAACTAGAATCCCGTGTCCAGCCGAGCATGCACTAAGCGGGTTTAGCGCATGTGGCAGTATGTGAGAACTTAAAAATTTGTTTGTTTTGAAAAGTTTCGGACGTGAGAAAAATCACAAAAAAAAGCACACACAACCCTAGAACTAAGGTTACCTAGGTCAAGTCTCTAGACCGCTCCTAGACTTCCAATAGAAAAGCCGTAGGATCAATCCTCTACCATCTCTTTATCACTCTTGTGGCCAGGTAAGTACCAGGTAAGTAGCAGATATCCGCTATACGAATCACCGAAAATAGGGGGCATAATTAAGTAACCACTTTCCTTAGACACACTTGCCTAGACCCCACAAAAGTAATGCGGATAAACGATAAATTACCCACGACCTTCCTTTGTCCTTATTGAGTGCGACGGTCCTTAGAGTCTTGGTCTAGATATTTTTTAATTAATGTAGGGTGTGCGGATACTCGTTTTGTGATTTGTGGGGCTTAGGAAGGGTGATGAAATCCATACCTAATCTGAATTTTTGTCTTGCCCCTTAAAGTCCGTATTAAAGTATGCAAAAACAAACCAATTATAAAACACTCAAAAAGATTTGTGAGCGGCAATATTTTGCAAAGAATCCTGCAGGAAAATATATTATTGGATTTCAGAGGATAGGGAAAAATTAGGGAAGATTACCAGAAGAATTTGGCGCTCCAACTCACCAACTCTGCCGCGGTTCCACCGCCAATAGCATACTATGGCCACGATTCCGCCGCAGTAATTAGGATTCTTCTAAAAGAATTTATTCGCTTTCCCCCTTTGCTCCTCTGGTCCTCTCTAAAGGTGTCTGAATCTCGATTTTCTCGTTCAAGTGACTCCAGATTCCCTCGCAAAAATCACACACTAATCGTTAAATACACAATTTGTTGTTTTATTTTATTTTTATGATATGGATTGAATAAGAATTCAATACGAATAGCAAGAAAAAAATTACACATGTATTCCCGGCAACGACGCCATTTGATTGGTTCTGTATTTAAAGAAGTGTTTGTAGAATAACCGCAATCAATAACGGTGTCGCATGTAGCTAGACCGGGATGAGTACGGGCCGTCCGCAGGGATACGCGGAATCTTCTAATCTTACTTTAGATGTATTGAAAAAGAGGAAGAATAGAGTTATAAAGAATAGTGGAGAATAGTTTCTAGATCTACGTCAAAATACGGATGTAGAATACAAATCTAATTTGAATACGGATATAGATTTTATAAGAAGAATGCTTGTAGGGTTCGTTCAGATTTAGTAGTCATGGATGACTAATAAAGATTACTCCTTTTATCTATTGATAAATTTAATACTAGATAGATAGTGATGAATAAGAATTAGGGTTTTTAGAAGAAACTAGGGTTTCCCCACTATTGACCCTTGTCCTTTCATTGATCTCTATTCATGTTTAGCCCTTAACAAAACAATTGTTAATCTGATCTCAAATCGCGGTCGAGACTAGCAATAAATTGGTAGCGCGCCCGATAAGGATGTTAACATTTATTTTTCTAAATTTATAAACTTCATAAGACTTAAAAGAAATTAAAACATTTTCTCATCTATTATTCTACCCTAATCCTACGAACCCTATCAAGCGGAGAATTACTCACGCATGATGGAGATAGAAGAACGGATAGAGATGAATTCATAATGTAACTAAGTAATTAAACTAATTAAACTAAAGATCTACCTTTATTAATCAACTTCACAAGTACAAACTTCACGTTTAGATTACAAGAGAAAGAAGAAGTTACTCACGATCTCTGCCTTTTCGGATGTAGATGTTCCGTCGAATCTCACGTCACTTTATCACGTCGAATCTTAGACCTGTCTTGGATCACTTGTTCTTTGACGGTGATTGGTTTGTGTAAAAGATTGATGATTTCTATGTTTAGCCCTCCATCCTTTATATATCCCCAAAACCAGAAACCAAAGATCTTCAGAATTAGGGTTAGTTGTAGCAAATCCAACCTGAAAATCCTAACTCCTGATTCGGTGAATCGGCCGTGGATCTGCCGCATATTCTATGGTTTGGCTGTGGATCCACGGTTTGTTGGTGAGATCTTGGGTGCAAATTTCTGGGGCTTTATTCTTGTAACACATAGAGATTTAGTTGATATCTGGAACTTGAAAATATTTCCTGAGTCTCTGCCAGTATTGATTCTTCGATTTTCTTTAATATTTCAGCAGATTTTTTATTTCCGACATCTCAACATCTCGATCTCCTGACTTGAGCCAAAGCTTGCACCATATCCCAAAGAATAATGTTAGTAATATTTGGTATTTTTGAGATATTATCCTAACCAATTTGATATGATATTATATTTTAAGAATATTGATTAAGGATATTTGATATGATATGCATATTTAAATTATTAAAATATTATATAAATATTATATGCATATATTTTCCTTCATAATGTTAATTATAATATATAAACATATGAAAATAGTATTTTTACAGATAAACCCTCATATGTTTCATATTTATAATAAAAACTTTTAGATATTTAAGAAAAGTAAGAAAAATATCATATCAAAGTGCGATATTTTCGACTGAACAAAAATATTGGGTTCAAAGTTTAAAATGATCTATTTTTACTCAATTCATCGAAACTCGCTTTTGGTGAGGAGCCTTATATTTTCGCCAGTCAAGCCCGCCAATGCTTTTATGTCGCAGACCCTAAGAATGCCCAGTGGGATCTTGCTGTTTTGATGAATCCACGAGACTATTACAACATAGGTGAAAGTAATGTAAGCAAGATTAGTTGTCCTACAATCCTGGTTATACAAGATGATGTTATTCCTCTCGAATTCAACAACGGTTTATTAATAACGAACATAAAGCCGGAAATAGTATCTGATATGCGATTGGCAGTAGTAGAACCAGAAGTCTAATTAAAACTATAGACATATTGATATATTAACTCGCTCTTGTATGATACTCATAACTTAAATAATGTGAAACTTACAATTTATTGTATATTTATTTCCGAATATTATTTTATACATTTCATCTTTTTCCGCATATTATTTCCGCATATTATTTCCTACAGTTTTGAATTCTAATGTACATAGATTTTACTATTAATTTATATATGAGGTTATATAAGCCGGTTATATGTATTCTGTTCTTTGTAATTATTTTAGGCCAGAATTTTAATGTCCTGCATTTCATCTTTTCCCCCGCATATTATTTCCACCATTTATTGCTCATGTATGATATTATTTTCAGCAATACTTTTCACTATTATTTTTTTTATCTAACATACTAAACTATATTCCGTGATGTTGTTTTAGCAGGTTCTGATTGCAGGACCGATTAGTCTACCGGGGACGAGGGGCAATCCTCTCAGAAAAAGAAAAGGACTGGGAGAGGACCCACATGGGCCAGTGATATATGGAGAATGATGCCGCATACCCCTGATAAGCCGATTGTATACCTTGTGTTCATAGGGGACGTTGTAAAAGAAGCCAGCAAAAAAGTGAAGAAAATGATGTTTTCGATCGTGAACAGCAAGGACCGCATGCCTCATTTGTTGAAGGACGAAAATGACTAGTGGGAGGTCCTAGATTGGGACAGCGAAGCGTTAAGGCTAAAGAAACAAATTGCTATATTGGAAATGATGGTCAGATTTCTTTATACAATTCAATACTGCACTTTTTTTTATATGCACACATGTACATACATATATGTGTATATCACAAACACACACACATATACACATACACATTTACAAAATTACTATAAAATACCCATACAATGATGAATTATCCCGTTTTGTAGGATCGGTTCGAGTTCCGGTAGGATGACATAGAGGGCTCCAGGGGGTTTGCGATGAACGCGCGGTTTAAGATAAGATGTGTAGTCATATGTGGAAAGTCCATAAGAACAAGATTTTTAAAAAGCTTAAAAACTTCACTTCACCGAATGAGATGTTTTCGATTAAGCCGGATCCAGATTGGTTCAATGAATACTGGCATGCCTTGGTCGATCATTTCTTGTCCGGAGAGTTTAGGGTATGTCTTTAACGATATCTTTTTACTATTTTGTAGCAACTCAGTAATCAATATTTGATGTAACTGCAGGAGAAGAGTGAGTGAGGCAAAATATCTTGCGCTCAGCCACACGATATTTAAAAGGGTGGGAGCTATAGTTCCCAGCAGCTTGCCATAGAACACGTAAGTATCCTATTTGATATTAATATATTAAAATTATCTTAGAAATTTATGTGTGAACTTTCTAAATGTTATATGTGTTGGATATGGATATAGTGTTGTCAATGCAATTATTATAATCGTAGGCATGCGATTATAATGATTGAGGGAGGACTTATACGGGTAGAACAATCTTACTCGAGATGATCGTATGCTATCTGGTTCATCTCTATCATCATATATATGTATTATGTGGTATTACAGATCACTACTACATGTTGATAGAGCCTATAAGATTCTTGCTTGACTATCAGGGTTATTGTAGCGATCATACTTGTGAGAACTGGGTAGTCTATAAGAAAATCCTTAAATGTTCTTAGTCGTGGGAATATCTATACTGGCCTTCGATCTTCCAGAGTAGACTAATGTATATGTTTCTTGACCCAGGCAAGGGGAGATGGCCGGTCTCACAGCCATCGGTATCAGTTAGTCACCAAAGATAGTATACATGTGCTCATTTGGTTATGAGTTACACTGGACGGACTCGCCAGGAATATGCTAGATGGTATGATGCCTATTGTCATATAGTAGTTCTAAGGTGGCATGAGTACGAGTTAGTCTGTCGACTTGAGATCGTCATTTGTCTCATGTGAGTTCCTACTATTCTTTGATTGCTACCCTACCACGGCTCAAAAGAGTCGTGCAAACAGGTTTTAGTTGGGTACAGTCCCGAGCCATGTAGAGACAGTGAGCGGATCATCGGGGATTCGTCTTTCCCGGTATTGGGAGTAGATGTTGTGCTATGCATGGGTGGCCATCACCAAAAATTCTTGGCCAACGTGGATGAGATTTACTGATTTGGTTCAGTAGTTTCTTAGTAGGTGATGGGCTTTAAACCAACACGAAATGTCGTGTTATTAGGATTTTGACTTTATCCACCCACAGACCTGATATGCGATACTCTTAGACAAATAGACCAGACCGTATGGAGATTGTCATAGACAAGCTCAGTAGGGGTACGGATGGGTTTGCTCGTCGGCCTTCTTTTCGCTCAATACCTGTGTAGCCGTTACGTACAGCTAGCGCCGCTGACGTGCTTGTGATTACACCCACTGCTAGTTCGACACAGAGGGTTTTCCCGGTTCAGGCGATATGATGTGGATGACGTAACTTGGTACATACTGGTGTCTGATTAAATATGTGTACAGGATACACGGATTTTAACCGGACGGTTAATAGTACTAGCGGCTCAGGATTAAACCAGATTATTAAATCAAGTTTTAATTTAATAATTTTTATATATATTTTTAATATATGTACTCTAGTATTATTGTTCACTATTCATTTCTTCTCTTGGCTATTCATATTTTTATACGGATACGCGGTATGTATTTCGATACGTATACCGGGTTGTATTCCGTATTTATACGGAATTTATTCTAGAAGATGGACACCTCATTTGTGAATATTCATTTATGAATATTCATAAAATGAGATAGAGGGTGAGGTGGGATTGAGCAGGGTTGAAGGCATGTAGAGAGGAATGAGCTTCATTATTTTATTGCAAATTGTTATGAGTTTTTTTATTTGTATGGTTGCAAAAAAAAGGATATGAAGCCATTCTACATTCTACTCTTCATGGTTTTGTTTCTCATGTTCTTCAACACTTGCTCGTGGCTATTTTTCCGCACCTCCTCCTCCTTCTATCCTTGCTCTCTGGAGCTTAGTTATAAGAGAGAAAGATAGTGGAAAATTTCTACATTCCTACTCTCCATTCCTAACGAGCTTAGAGTGTTGGCTACTTCACTAGGTGAAATTGGAGTTTGGATCGGTTCACTCGGGTGGATCATCTTCCAGCGAAAGAGGACTGGCTTGCAAACACGATCCGGAGCTCTTGAGTGTATCCTAGAGTCTAACCCAATTAGAGCAAATGAAGAAGCTACAAAGATTATAATTTATATCTTGTTATGGTTCCAGTTTAGGGGTTTGGTTCAGTTCTTTGGTTTTAGTTTCTAGTGCCACAAAAAATTTTGTTTTTAGAGTCCGTATTGGCCGCGGATTAGCGGCGTGGGCACTAGGAACCAACAATGGTATCAGAGCTACTGGGCAGGGATGCTGACCTATGGGGGTTATCACTGTATGACAGTAATGACGAAGCACATGCTCTTATCCCCAGGGTGCCGCATATGGATTGGTCTGGTGGATTGTAGTCCGTCGCAAGGGGACTATATAAAAAGTAGTTGATGAGAGACCTATGGGCGCCACGGCCATTTTCCGCTGCGCTGACCGACCTTATATGGTATTAGAGCTACTAAGCAGTGATGCCGACCTATAGGGGGTTCTCACTGTGTGACAGTACTGGCGAAGCGCAGGATCTTACCTCTAGGATGCCCTATGCGGACTGGTCCAGCGGGTTGTAGTCCATCACGATGGGACAGTGTAAAAAGTAGTTGCTGAGGGACCTTTGGATGCCACAGCGAGCTTCCGTTGCGCTGACTGACCCTAACAATGGTATTAGAGCCACCTGAACAGCCTAAATTAGATCGTTACGACTTCCGAATTTTGCCGGTTTTTGCCCTGCAAAAATTGCTGGAAAATTGGTAAGTATTTTCATGCAATCTTGATATTTTGACTCCCCGCAAGCTCTTAGCTTAGACCGAAAAGCTGCGGGGAGGTGCGTAAGGACCCTGCGGATGTCCCGAAGGGACCTAGGGAAGGCCCACACCCCCGAGACCACCCAAAGGTGGCCTTGGGGGGTTGTGTAACATCCTTGCATATTATACGTTATTTAATTATATTAAATAAATCTCTTGGGAATTTTTATTTAAAGTATTATTGTTATTGGGTTATATTTGATGGTTAGTATGATAACCGTATTTTACTTTGACTTGATCCCTAGTTCAGATTAGTATAAGATTTGTACCCGCATGTATATTAAATCAAATATTCCAGACAAAATATTGTTTGTGTTCATAAAATATATTTTAATTATTATATATATATATATATATATATATATATATATATATATATATATATATTTCACTAAAGATATGAAAAAATTTAAGTGTTATTTCTACTAGAATATTGATTGTGTTTAGTTACCTTAACATCTTATTGATGTTTTATTATTTTTTGCTAAACTAATAATATCTTATTTTATTATGCATACAATATTTAGTCAAACACTAGATATATAACAAAATAAATATTTTAGAATGATAGTTTTAGAAAAAGATATGATAAGATATGAAAAATCCTTTGTGATCTCTTAAACAAATTGTTTTGGGGGGTTTTGTGAGAAAACCAAGTTCATGGGGGTCTGAGCAAATTTTTCCTAAAATTATATATATATATATATATATATATATATATATATATATATATACCCATATTCATAGAAATTTTCTCTCTTTCTCGTTTCCTTCTTCTTCTTCTCGCCGCCGCCTTTCTCATCGCCAGCAACTCCTATACTCGAGATCCTCTCCTTCTCCTTCCTCGTCGTCGAGCACTCAATAGACACACCCAACATCACAACAGCATCCTAGGCTGCATCTCACCTGCACCATCGCCGGCGTTCGAGCCTTGTAACCTCGCATCAAGCCAATTTGGAACCCTACCCGAGCTGTACGTTGTCTTGAGACGAGATCAAGTTTCGTTTTGCTCCATTCATTTTTACGTGTCCGCATTTAACTTTAGAAAAGTATTTCTAAATACTTGTTACATGCTAGTTACGGCCAAATCATATCTGGAGTAACAATATTATTATTGTTATTAATGCCATATAATTAAATTGATCGTAAACCTGTTAATGATGTATCGAGATCTAATCTAGTTTCTGTCGTATTGTTTACCATGATCGGTCAAGGCAAGTTTGACTTGCTATATGCTATAATTACTATATATCTACATATATTGCCGTAATACTATTCTATCATTTTATGCGATTATCTTGTTTATCATTTCATGCTGTTAATTATTTAATAACTAAGACATAAATTTAATAAGTAAAATATAATAAGATATTTAATATTATTTATCTATAACGGTTAAAATTAGTATACGCCTTAAGAGAATAATCATGTTTAATTAATAATATTATTTTGATAGGTATTGATTATTGGAGATTGCTAACAATCATTTTCTACAGTTTAATATTTGAATATATACATTAAGTGTGCATGTGTACATTATAATTTTAATACATGTCGAGGATAGGTTTTATAGTTTTATATAAATTCCTAAATATGGTTGATAGGTATATCAGTTTATTTAGGTTGGCATCATTAATTAGGATGTCTGGTTTATTTAATGATGATCACTATATATATATATATATATATATATATATATATATATATATATATATATATATATATATATAAAACCCGTTTTATTAACTATTGCAAACTAAAACTAGTTGTAAATAGAATACATTATAATAAACCCTATTCTACTTAAAGCGAAATAATAATGTTTAATAATTATATTATGATATATCCCTTTTATTGACATATATACCACCCTTGAATATGATAATGTATTGACCGTTTTCCTGTATGAACGTGACTGTTATCATAATAGTTACCATTATCATGATCATTACTATTATCGTTATCGTGCCAATACACACTTGCCATATAATATTTACTCATGCCCACGACTATTGATATTGACTTGATTGACTGGATTATCCTAATTGACCAGACTTGTTGTCTTGCTAGACAAGACCTGTACATGATTGTTCTTATGTTGGCATTAAATAAATATTATATTGATACCTGACTTGAACATGGAATCTGGGGAAAAAGAGGAAATCAAAATGTAACTGAAACGTAACTCAAAAGAATATTATTGTTTACGTGATTCCGAGGGTGAACGGAATAACCATTATTAATTATATCGTGGTCCCGTAGGGAAATAACGGGATATATTGTACCGTAGTCCTGTGGGGGAATGAACGAGATATATACTGTTGAGTTACGATAATAATTGCATTAATTGGTTTCAAATACCTGTAGGATAGATAACTTAGCGATATTGACCCATAGGATACACGTGGCATGATTGACTCCCTATATCATACTTCTTGCATTACATGTCATTACTATTGCTTATCATTTATACTCATGACATCTAGTTCTTGCACATGGTATACTATATCATATACTGGTTATATTAATATTATGATATTTATGATGCACTGACGTCTGGGTTTTGCATAGCCTGGATCCTTTGGCTTTAGCACAGGAGGATCGCGAGTATTTCAAGAAGCTTGTCGATCATTGAGGAGTATTCTACTGATCTAGTGTTAGCTATGGTTTAGTTTCTTTCTAGCTTCAAACTTGTTGGAAGTATTATAGTGAGCCCATAACGGACAGCTACTAGTTATTATTTCCTTTAGTTCTTCTGATTGTTATTGCATCCGGTATTGTTTCCTATTTTTGTTTATCATGGATATTGGACATATTTAGAGATAGATATTTATATTATTTTTCTTGATTACCGATTGAAAGCCTTAATGTGACTATGGAAGGATGTTTCCTTACTGTAGGTAGCATGGCTGGCCGAGTTATGTCCCAAAATTTTGGTATCTTGGGAAGCGGGGCGTGACAAGCTTTTGTTGGTATCAGAGCATAGGTTTAGGTAATCGGGTTTGGTTCAATTTGTAGTTGGGTATAGTACCCAATACATTGACCATGAAATCCGGAATTATAGGAACATGTCTTGCCACAATTATTGCCATGTTGTCCTTAAATCTATTGTTCATTGAATACTTGTTTTATTGAATATTGTTTCCATATCTAATCCTCGTCGTTTGTTTTTTACTTCAGAATCATGACGGGAAAAGATTTACGGGCGTATCAGAGGTGTGTCGACGCTGCCGCACTACTTAGGCTCATATGCAGCATGCTGAAGAACCATAAATGTCAGACAGAACTGAACCAGCAACAGGCTGAGGTTTTCCAAGAGAGCTTGAGAACGACCCAACAGATTTCTATCACGACAGCTAAGAGGGCGGTAGTTCCTAGACTAGCTCAACATGAGGGTATTGTTGTAGACTTCAGGAAGCTCACTCCGGCAACATTTACAGGATTGGAAGAGCCATTACTGGTGGAGCAGTGGCTGGTCGATATAGAAAATCTTTTAGTTGTTGTACATATTCTAGACAAGAAAAGGGTGGTCCAGTTGGTGGATTATGCTTATGAATGGTGTCTTGTTGAGGAGACACGTTTGACAAAGCCAATCAGCTGGGTGACTTTTACATGGAGTTTCTTGGAGAAATTCTTTCTGCAGTCTACTAGGGAGGAAATGGAAGAGAAGTTTATTGGCCTAAAGTGGAATGGTGGATCTGTGGATGCACATATAACTGAGTAGTCCCGGCTCAGTCGATTTGCAGGGTCCTTGGTAGCCAACGAGATGGATAGGGGAAGGCGGTTCATGCACAGTTTTGATATAGAGATTTAGAGGTATATCACATCATTGGGGTTGACCACTTTTTTGCAAGTTCTCACGGTGGCTAGAGAATAACGGAGATTATCATAGAGAGAAAAGGGTACTCATCAGCTGGAGGTTATGGCACGGAAGAAATTTCATGCACAGACTAGAACTTCAGGACGTAGAAGTATTTCGGTCAGGAGACAGGGAACGATATTCCTATGAAGAGGCCATTCGTTTCAACGCAGAGGAAGATTGTGATTTGTGATTTCTGTCAACGACCTGGTCATTTTCAGAGAGAGTGACGGATGAAGCTTGGACAGTGTCCGATTTGCAGAGCTGCTGATCATCAGGTCAATACATGTCCATCGAGAGTTCAGATGAAAGGTGATATTCCAAGAGCACAGCAGAAGCAGATTACTCAGAAGCCAAATCAAGGACGGGCATTCACCCTGACGGCCGAGGAGGCCGAAGCTTCAGAAGATGCAGTTTCAGGTATCTTATTTGTTTGAGTTTTTCTAGCTTTAGTTTTATTTGTTTCCTTAGCATTCCACTGTTGTATTTCCCTAGTTAGTTGGTTTAATCCTTAGATACAACTTTTATATAGACTTGTAGGGTGTTTTTCGTCACCCCATTGAGATGGGAATACGTGCGCTTTTATCAGGCGTACTACAGATTCCCCCTGCCTAGGATAGACCGGGGTTTAATGATTGTGGGGATCCAAATCTCCGGCTGCCGCGGAATAAGCTGTCGTTAATTGCCCCTCGCCTTTGGAGCGAGGGAACCTCCGATTGACAGGTTAAATCGGTCATGCGAACTCAATGTGTAGTGTGCGTGTTGTGTTTTAGAGGGGGGTTTGGATATATCGGGAGCCACGCAGAGTTTTTACGGGGGTCCCGCTACCCGGATAGTGGGCTAGGGGTCAAGGGGGCTAGCAGCCCCCTGCGGGGTGCGTGGTAGCGCCCCGTTAGAATTTTTTTTTCTAACAGGGACATGCCGTGGAGTATGTGTATGTGTATATATGTATACATATGTATATATACATACATGTATATATAAATAAAGAGGGAAAAAGACATCCAAAGGATGCGTGGGGCAGCACCTTGGACGCTGTGCGCCTAGGCGCTAGAGTGCCACGTGTCGGCACGTGGGCGCTTTGCGCTTGAGCGCTGGACGCTTGAGCGCAAGCGCGCCACGTGTCGGCACGGGGGCGACTTGCGCTTGAGCGCTGGGAGCTTGAGCGCAAGCGCACCACGTGTCGGCACGCGAGCGCTCTGCGCTTTAGAGCCGGCAAGAAAAAAAGGCTTTTAACCTAAAAAAATTTCTCGGAAGAGAAATCAGAGAGGAGTTGGACTCCTGAGTGTGTTTTTTTGGGTTTAGTGAAAGATGTTCTTCTTCTTCCTCCTCTGTTAACTGGATCTTGAAGATCAAGAGATATGAGATTTCTAAAAATCTCTTCTTTTTGAGATCTAATGGAAGATCTGAGTTCCCCTTTATGGGTTTTGTGGTGGAAAACTAATTTGTTTTATAAAACGTAGAGTAAAACTCTTGATTTAATTCAAGAGAAAAAGAAGGTTTTGGAACCTTGAAAAAGGAGAAAAGATCTCAGATCTGAAAAATTTTGAAAGAGAAAAGTTGTTGGGATTTTTTCATTATCTTTGCCTTTATAGGCTATACACTTTACACATAGCCCCTTGGGCTTCACAAAATGGCATTTTGCCTATCCCATGGCTCATGTGCCATTTCTTTTTGCACATAAGCCATGGGCTTTACAAAAATTTAGCTTTATGCCTATTTTTCTTACATTTATTCATGAAATAAAATAAAAGAAATACAACAAAATTGTTTATTACAAAATTTTTATCTTGGCGTGGGGGGAGGCCGGCCGCTTCATGTTCGGGCTCGACCCGGGCATGGGCCCACTGGATCTGGGCTTGGGGTTGACTTTGATTTTGACTTGGTCAACCGGGGTGTAAATTTTTACCCCAACAAATTGCCCCTCATCAATAAATGCACACCACATATGTAGGTCGTGTGCATGAAATTGATGGATCTTCTTTCACGTGGAGGTGACTTGATTCGGTTCCCACCTTTTGGGAAGCCGGCACTGCCCTTTTTACGACATGGACAGTCGATGCGGCCCTTTTTGTGACTTGGACGGTCGGTTATGCCCTTTTTGCGACTTGGACGGTCAGCGCTGCCCTTTTAGCGACGTGGATGGTCGATGCTGCCCTTTTTGCGACTTAGACGGTCGGTGCTACCCTTTTTGCGACATGGACGGTCGGTTCTGCCCTTTTTGCGACTTGGACGGTCGGTGCTGCCCTTTTAGAGACGTGGACGGTCGGTTTTGCCCTTTTTGTGAGTTGGACGGTCGATGCAGCCCTTTTAGCGACGTGGATGGTCGATGCTGCCCTTTTTGCGATGTGGACGGTCAGTGCTGCCCTTTTAGCAACGTGGACGGTCGGTACTGCCCTTTTAGCGATGTGGACGGTCGGTGCTGCCCTTTTAGCGACGTGGACGGTCGGTGCTGCCCTTTTAGTGACGTGGACGGTCGGTTCTGCCCTTTTTGCGACTTGGACGGTCGGTGCTGTCCTTTTAGCGACGTGGACGGTCGATGCTGCCCTTTTTGCCACTTGGACGGTCGGTGCTTGATTTGACTTGCTCTGCTTCTTGTAGTGTTAGGGGTAGACTTGACTTGCTCCGCTTCTTGCGGTGTCGAGATTGGATTCTGACTTGCTCCGCTTTCTGCGGTGTCGGAGTGGAAGTTGACTTGTTGATTTTGATTTGGGTTGACATCAACATCGCTATACTAGAATATGGTACGAGGAGCGAATCATCATCTGTCATTGAGAGAATTTTGGGATTTTGGTTTGTATTTGGCATCTGCATTGCTGCACTGGAATAATGCCAGGAGCAACTCATCATTTGCCCCGGGAGGATTTGGGAATTGGTTTTTTTTTTGGTGGGACTTTGAATGTGGTCTCACCGGTAGGACTTGGGAGTGGTTGGGATTGTTTTACGCCCGTGGATTGTATACGGTTTTGCAGGATGTATGATCCAGACCGTAGGGCCGGAAAAATTTCGGGGCTTTGTCGGCGTCTGCATCGCTGCACTGGAATATGGTACCAGGAGCGACTCATCATTCGCCGTTGGGGTATGGGATTTAGAATTTGGTTGGCGTCTGCATCGCTGCATTGGAATATGGTACCAGGAGCGACTCATCATTCGCCATTTGGGGATTGGGGAGCGATGGCTTAGGAGACGGGTTTAGATCCCTATCGCCTAAGGCTTTTCAATTTTATGGGCTGTGAGGGTCCCATAAAAGCATTTTCTCCCTACGAGTCGTAAGGATCCCGCAGGTGTATTTTCTTCGGACTCCTAAGTGTGTTTTTCCTTTATGAGTCGTAAGGATCCCACAAAGGTTTGTTCTTCTCATATATCATGAGGACACATGAGTGGGTCTTATCAATGGAGCATCATTCCCAAAGCGGAGACCGGCCGCGTAACTGGTGATTACGGTGGGGCATGGGTATTTTGAGAAATTGGATTTTGGTTGACGTCTGCATCGCTGCACTGGAATGTGGTACTAGGAGCGACTCATCATTCACCGTTTGGGGACTTGGAATTTGTATCTTGTTTGGCATCAGCATTGCTGCACTGGAACAATGCCAGGAGCAACTCATCATTTGCCTTGGGAGGACTTGGGATTTGGGTTTTTGGTCGGCATCAGCACCGCTAACACTGAAGCGAAATGCCAGGATCGACTCATCATTTGCCGTTGCCTGTCAGGGAACGATGGCTTAGGAGACAGGTTTGGGTCCCTATCACCTAAGGCTTTTCAATTTTATGGGCCGTGAGGGTCCCATAAAAGCATTTTCTCCCTACGAGTCGTAAGGATCCCGCAGGTGTATTTTCTCCTTAGGAATCGTGAGGATTCCTAAGTGTGTCGCTCCTCTGTGAGTCGTAAGGATCTCACACAGGGGTTTTCTCCTCACAAGGTCAAGAGGACTTTGCGAGTGTATTTCATCTATTTTCACGAGTTTGCGCCCTTTCGGGTTTTCACAGACTCGCTGGTAGTCCTGCTATTTTTACTCACGGAGCCCTTTCGGGTTTTCATCCGTGCCCGTTTTGCTTGTGGACATACCGTTTATTTTTTTATTTCTTTTATTTTTCTTCTTTTTCTCTTTTTTTTGCCGCTGGTGGGACTTTAAAAGTAGTCTCACCGGCTGGATTTGGGAGAGATAGGGGTCATTTACGCCCGTGGATTGTATACGGTTTTGCAGGATGTATGATCCAGACCGTAGGGCTGATGTGCTCAATTCGCCTGCGACTTGGAGCATTCACATGTAGTATTTCTTGATATATTGGCCATTTATGGGTGGCATGGGCCTTTCTCCCTCGGCACTTATTAGTTGGTAGGATCCTCCGTCGAACACTTTCTCGATGACGTATGGTCCTTCCCAGTTTGGCTCGAATTTTCCCTTGGCATGTCGATTGGGGATGATCGGTCTTTTGAGGACCAACACCAATTCACCTTTCTTGAAAGCGCGGAGATGGGTCATCTTGTTATAGGCCCGTGACATTTGGGCTCGGTATAGCTCCAATTTTTGCTGCACCGCGAGCCTCTTTTCTTCGATGGCATCGAGCTCTTAAAGTCGAAGGAGCACGTTTTCCTCCTCCGTCAACTCGTGCTGAACGACCATTCTTAAGCTTGGAACTTCGACTTGAGAGGGAGGACCGCCTCCACTCCGAAGAGCAATGAGTATGGAGTGGACTGAGTTAGAGTACGGTGCGTGGTACGATATGCCCACAACGCCTCATGAAGTTTGAGATTCCAGTCTCTCTTGTTGGCTGAAGCATTTTTCCTCAGGAGCTTGCATAGAGTCTTATTGAAGGTTTCGGCTAGCCCATTGGCTCTTGGATTATAGATGGAGGAATATCTCCAGTCCTCCAGTCTATCTTGTGCTGAGTAGCGAACCTTGAGACATTGAAGCTCTTAAAAGAAGGCCCGTTGTTAGAAATGATTCTTTTTGGTGTACCGAAGCGGTATAGAATATTATACTGGAAGAATGTTAGAATATCATTTGTCTTGATTTCTTTTAGCGGGACAGCTTCAGCCCATCTAGAGAAGTAGTCTATGGCGGCCAGTATGAATCGGTGGCCTTTGGATGACGGAGGATCAATTGGGCCAACAATGTCGGTGCCCCGGACTTCGAAGGGCCACGACGCCACCGTAGGATGCAACGGTTTGGGATGCTTGTGAATGAAATCACCATGGATTTGGCAGATCTGACATTTCTTTGCATGCTCTCCGCAATCCCGTATCATGGTGGGCCAGTAATACCCAAGTCGTTTGATTTGAAGTCGCGTCTTGGGGCCATATTGGTGAGCACCACAAACGCCCGAATGAACATCTTTCATGACCTTTTGGGCTTCGGCCAATGACAAACACCTGAGCCAGAGTTGGTCATATGACCTGCGGTATAACGTATCATTTACAAACACGTATCGGAGAGCTCTTTTCATCAGCTGAATCCTCGCAGATTTTCTACGGGCAGCTTGTCGTATCAGAGGTACTCTATGAAGGGTTCTCTCCAATCGGGCTCGTCTTGGATGATCGAAGCTTCTTCGGCGGGACTGCTCTTTTGTTTCGCGCTTTCCTCTTCTCGTAGAGAGACTGGGGTAGAATTTGCCGGCTCCTGACTGTGATCAGAATTTCGTCCATGTCGGGATCAGCCAGCTCCTTGGCTAAGCGAGCGAGTATGCCGACTTTTCCATTCAATGCTCTGGGGATTCTTATTAGTTCAATGTGAGTGAACCGTTTCATGAGTTCCACTACCCGACCTCTGTACCGAGCTAACTCGGGTTTGTATATCTTATAGTCACCGCGTACTTGGTTGACGACAAGCTGGGAGTCACCGTAAACCCGTAGCCAAAGGATTTCCATTTCTATGGCGAGTTCCAAACCAGCTATCAGAGCTTCATACTCAGCTTCATTGTTTGTCCGAGGCTCGGTGAGAGCAAAAGAACGCCGTAGGGTTCCCATTGATGGCGTGATGAACACCAATCCTATCCTTGCTTTTATCTCCGGGACACTTGATTTACTAGAGGTCCTTTTAGATGAGGCTCCATCGAAGTAGAGCTCCCAACATGGCCCATCTTCCTCGAGGTGCAGCACTTGTTCGTCGGGTAACTAACAATTTAGCGGCGACCCTTCTGGTATGGGATGAGCAGCGAGAAACTCTGTAAGAGCTTGCCCTTTTACTGCTTTCTGAGGAGTATATACTATGTCAAACTCAAGTAGCATGACAGCCCATCTTGCTATCCTGCCAGCTAGGCTTGCTTTGGTCATTAAGTGTTTGAGCGGGTCGACCTTGGAGATCAGCATAACCCGATGAGCCACCAGATAGTGCTTCAGCTTCTTCACAGCAAATATCAGAGCCAGGCATTGCTTTTCGATTGGGGAATAGTTGTGTTCCGCCTCGACTAGAGTTCGACTGAGGTAGTAGAGGGCATTTTCCTTTCCCTCCTCGTTATTCGGGGCAAGGAGCGCACCGAGTGACTCATCCAGCGCGGCAGTGTAGAGAATCAACGGTTTATTTGGAATGGGAGCGGCCAGCACTGGAGGGTGCAACAAGTACTGTTTGATGCTTTCGAACGCTGCTTGACATTCGGCATCCCAGATAAAAGGAGCTCTTTTCTTCATGAGCTTTGAGAAGGGCCTACATCTCCCCGATAAATTTGAGATAAACCTCCGTATATAAGCAAGCTTGCCTTGAAAAGATCTTAGCTGCGTCAGACTCTTCGGAGGGGCATCTCCATGATGGCCTTTATCTTTGATGGGTCAACTTCGATCCCTTGATGTCGGACTATGAAGCCCAGGAATTTTCCCGACGACACGCCAAAAGCGCATTTCAGAGGATTCATCTTTAGGTCGTATTCCCTCAGTCTGGTGAGAACGGTCCTAAGATCTTGGATATGATCGGCCTTGGTTTTAGTCTTAACGACCAGATCGTCAACATAACATTCGACGACTTTATGAATTAGGTCATCGAAGATATTGTTCATTGCCCTTTGATATGTAGCACCTGCGTTCTTCAGTCCGAACAGCATCACCTTATAGCAATATATTCCGATCGGGGTTCGAAAAGCTGTGTGCTTCTCATCCTCAGGAGACATCTTGATCTGATTGTATCCAGACGAGCCATCCATAAAGGTGAACAGCTCGTAATTTGAGGTGTCATCGACCATCATTTCCATGACCGGTAGCGGAAAGTCGTCTTTAGGACATGCCTTGTTGAGATCCCTGAAATCGACACAAACTCGGATCTGCCCATTTTTCTTCTTCACTGGGAATATGCATGAGATCCAGTCCGCATATTTCTCTTCCCTGATGAAGCCGGCATCGATGAGCTTCTTAGTTTCCTCGATGACCTTTTCTTCTAGTTCCCTTCTCATTCTTCGAGAAGCTTGTTTGACTGGCTTAGCATCCGGAGATATAGCCAGCTTATGCACGGCTACTTCAGGGGAAAGACCGGGCATTTCTTTAAATGTCCACGCGAAGCAGTCGACGAACTCATGCAGCAGGGCAATTATCTGCGCTTTCATTTCCTCTGACAAGAGTGAGCTGATGTAGGTCGGCCTTGGATTATCGGGCGTTCCTAAGTCAATCTCGGTTAGCTCGTCAAAGGTTGCTTGTCCGCCATCTTCGAGAACTTGAGGAGCTTCTTCTGGCTCGGCTATCTCGTCATCATCATTTGATCTTTCGCTGGCCTCACCAACATGGATCATGTAGCACGCTTTGGAATTAGGTTGAATGTAGCCTATGCCCCGTCTATCTGGAATTCGTCCATCGATGAGTGCTCTGACCTGGGGCGGATACCATAGCTCTTCGTAAAACTTTGCTTCAGACTCCGTTTGATATAACCAGCATCCGCACTTCTTAAAGTATTCCCGCATCTCGGGCGCATAGTATCTGGGATTGAGGACGGCTCTTATGCCTCTCTCATAGGGAAGGCACGCGACAAAAAGATCGTCCGGGTGCACAACGGGGTTTGACCAGTAAAACAGGATACCCTTCTGTCCATTTTTCCTCCCGGGCACGTAGAAAGTTTTCAGCTGGTCTACGGTAGAGACTGACAATTCGTCGAGCTCTTTGCACATCCGTTCCGGCACCCTTGTGACGGCTAGGGACCCTTCTGCAATTTCGAGTGTCTTCCATAGTTTCGCTTTTTGCATGGGGGTCCAATCTGCACCGCTGTTGCACGACAGGTCCTCTTCCTCTGACTCTTCAGTGTCGCTGCCAAGATGAGGGCGGACTTTACTGCTAGATAGGGCTTCAGTGACAGATTCATCCGTATCGCTACCGAAATGAGGGCGAGTTTTACGGAAGGACGGACTTCCAGCGTCAGACTCATCAGTGTCGCTACCGAAATACGGGCGCACTTGGGCATTTTTGCTTTTGAAAGTGACAGCCGGCACAGATTTTCTTTTGAGTCTTGGGGCCGGTCTATCCTCGGTCAGTTGTGGCTTAGCATTTTGGTTGTTCATAAAGTACCGAGAATCTTCATATCGGACTTCATGCACACCGAACGGCTGGATGTCTCCGTCAATGCGTCTTTCTTCGCCATTTTTAGTATACTTCATGCATTGATGGAGAGTTGACGGAATGATGCCGTAATCGTGGAGCCACGGCCGCCCCAAGAGAATCTTATAAGACGTGTCGGCGTCGATCACGTATATCTTAGCTTCAGTTTGCAGATCCCCGAATTTGATTGGCAAAGCTATAGACCCCAGAACTTGCTGGCAATTTTGGTTGAAGTTTTGAATGACAATCCTTTCCTTTGACAGGTGTCGGACGTCCATTGACAAACTCTTCAGAGTTCGCAAGTTCATGATGTTCACTGAGGACCCCGGATCAATCAATATGCGATTAATTCGATCTCTGTCGCTGTACCCGGACACGTAAAGCGGCCGATTATGCTCAGTCGTTCCAAGTAGCAAGTCTTCATCCTTAAATGTGACTGCGGCAGCATGCAAAGCGTGCTGGGCTTCTTTCATATTAATTTCCGCAAAGTGAGCTTGATACCGCTCGGGTTTTGTAGAGCTTGAATGAGAACATCTCTAAGCTCCTTAGATAGGACCAAGGCATCGTAAATGCTCAGGAGAGATGGAAGCTTTTGGAGATGTGCCAAGACATTATAGTCCACTGAGGAAGGACTTATGTTTTCATCAGCCGGTTCTCTGCCATCTTCTTCATTAGCGACTTGTTTTTCCTTCCCTTTTGGGGTGTTGCCCTGATTTTGCGGTAGAGCACTGCCGCTTCTGAGCTGGATTTGATTGGCCTTTGTGGTGAGCTCCTCGTCTTCTTCGGAAAAACAGAGGTCATCCTCGGAGTCGCTGCCAAGATGGATGGCGTAGCAGGTCATTACTGGGATCTCTTCATTGGAGTCTTCTTCTAACTCCCCCAGAATTTCAGCCGCTTGTATAGGGAAGAACTCTTTCAATTGAATCAATGTTCTTTCCTTTTGTTCATATTCTTCGAGGGAATCGATATATTTTTGAATGGTTGATCTCCCTGCAGATTCCTTTTCGCGCCGAGCTGCACTTTTCTTCTTCTTGAGCTTCTTGGATTTTGAGCCTGATGGAGCCGTATTGGCAGCTGGACTGGTAGGCTTCTTCTGCCCTTCCCATTCCGTCCTGGGTTCTTTCCGAAGTAGCTTTATCATCTTCTTCGTCTTATTAGATATGTGCGTACTCTACGGAGGCCGCGATGAGTCCGTTTCATTTCTCAGGACAGCGGGTTCGGCTGTCTGCTCCCAGAAGGCTTCAGTTTCTGTCTGTATAAAGTTGGTGGTTGCAACTTGATTGTTCACCAACACATTTTTGGACAGCTCGATCTCTCCAGCCTTATACTGCTTCTCAACCCAGTCTTTGAAGATATAGCAATCCTCGATCGCATGGCTCACTACTCGGTGGTACAGGCAATACAGAGAATTGTCGGTCATTTTTGCTTCTTGGGGTCTTTTCGACTCCGGCAATTGTAGGCCGTTGTTCAAGGCATCTTTAAATATCTTGCGGACCTTGTCCCTTCTGAAAGAGTAAACCTTGTTCTTTTTCTCCTCTAGGGAAGGCCCATCTCCTCCCAGCAATGGCTTTCGAGACCAGTTGGTTTTGGATTCGCCCGCCCTTCGCTTTTCTTCATTGTCGGACGCATTGAAGACATTGGTACCGCTGGAACTCCCGCTTCTACGGTTGTTTTCCCGCTTGCTTTTCCAAGTTTTGTCTCTCTGAGAGTCCGGCGGGGACTCTTTCTTCGAGCGTTCCAGCATTTGGACTTTCTTGGTTAGCTTCTGAAATGTCTTGAGACCCGTTGTATACAAGAATGGGACCATCCAATTGCTGAGGTTCCCAATGAGAAGGCTGACGGACTGGTCCTGCTCCAGCGGCGGTTCGCACTTGACCGTGAGATTACGCCATCGGGCGATAAAGTCAGTGTTTCTTTCATTCTTCCTAGGCTTGGTCCTCACAAGGTCGGCAATGGAGATTTTATCACTGACGCTCATGAACCTTTGCCGGAACAGAGACTCCATTTAGGCAAAGGTAATGACGGACCCGTCTGGTATGCTCGCGTACCAGTCGAAAGCGACACCGGTCAGGCTGTTGACAAACTGACGAAGAAGGAGCGCGTCATTGCCCCCTGTATTTCCGCACGATGCTTTGAAGTAGGCGACGTGCTGATTTGCATTCCCCGTTCCATCAAATCTTCCGAACTTAGGAATGCGTAGCCGCTTGGGAACTCAATCAGATCGTACTGCGCGGAATATGGCCGTCCACTACTGCCGATTTCTTTCTGAGCTTCAGCTTCGGCCACCAATGTTTTAACCTTGCTGGTGACTAAATCCATTATCCGATCCTGTGTTAGCGGGATAGTGCTATCTGGGGCCAAGGAGTCCCTAGAAGCGGAATGCGGCCGGCTCTCATGCGGCTCGACCAGTCTTGGTCCCAAAGGAACAGGCATTGGCTGCCTCGGATTGTCATCACCCGGCTGATTAGTAGCGGCTTGTGTCTGATTGGGAGGCGGTCGAGCAATTTGAGACGTAAGCTGCATCACCACGTTCGTTAAGTCGTCAATCTTCGAATAGAGCTTGGCCATCTCTTTATCTTTGCTCCTGAGCTGTTTTCGAAGCTCTTGAAGCAGCTCTTGCTCCGTAGTCCTGGGGCGGAAAGTTAGCTCTTCCTCGCTGTCCGAGCTTGACTCTGCATGGACCGAGGGGTCTTTCTGCCTATCATCCTCATCGAGAGGGTTTTCTTCATCCAGCGAGGGCGGCTGTTCTTGGGCAGCGGCAACCACATTCAGGCTAGATTGGGCTTGGGATGTGGTGGCCCCATCCTTGCTTTTGCTGTGAAGGTTGTCGCTGGGGTGCCCGCCCGCCATATAGACCGTATGGATGATATATCCGGCCGTCTTTCTATCATTGGCAGCTGATTTCACGGATCGCTGTCTTAACCCCCTTGTTTCGTTAGCTGGTAGTCGATTGAAGGCGGCTGGCCTAACCAGGTTCTTGAATGGTGCTAGCGCTTCTTTTCTGGGTTTGCCCCGCTACTTTCGTGCGGCACAGAGTGCTTGATAGACTTTTGAAGAGACAGTGTCATACTTTTTCTATTTGGGCCGAGACACATCCTTTGTGGCACTGTTCGGACCACTGTCTTCTTGATTCTGGCGGTCATGGCGTTTTTTGAACCCACTTCAGAGGCTCGAAGGAATTGCTGATTCTTACGTTCGACTCAGCCGTCGTCGCGGGGCAACCCTACACTTGTAACTTCACACGATTCCATTTGGCCGAAGCCTTGACCCTCTTGTTGGCTCGATACCTGAGCCGCTTCTGCCTTAACTTTTCTGTTCTAAGCACCTAGCAGACTTCGGCTCTTTGGGAAGACGCCGCAGACCGGTCGATGGAGGGCCTTGGAGATACACTCGATTGTGCATTTGTTGGAGTCATCGCCTGAGATCGTCTGCAACATTTGATGTTGCCCTTTGTACCGAATTTTCTTGCCCCCTGCTGGAGCACCAGAGAATCGTTCAGATATTGTCTTAAGTTTCGGTTGTGGTGCCTTGGCGATCATGACATTCGACCTCTTGCCTCTTGAGACCGGCTTGGCCGCCTGCTTTGCTGGGATTTCTGCCAGATGAGCGCTTCCGGCAGGGTAGATGATGACGGAGCCAAACTGGCGGGACGGTTCCTCCCACTGTCGACCGAGGCTTGCGGGGAGAACCACACGAGCATTGACCTTGACCACGTACGGGATCGGGGTCGCGTTGGAAGCCGAATTCATCTTAGAAGACATTGTCGTCGAAATTTGATTGCTGCACGAAAAAAAAACATCATTTCAGTATAGACAATCGATATGTATATTGATTGAGTTCACATGAACGTTTAACCCGAAATATGGGAGGAGAGAAAGGTCCCACCGGGCGTACCAGAATCTGTAGGGTGTTTTTCGTCACCCTATTGAGATGGGAATACGCGCCCGCTTGTCAGGCGTACTATATATTCCCCCTGCCTAGGGTAGGTCGGGGTTTAATGATTGTGGCGATCCGAATCTCCGGCAGCCGCGGACTAAGCTGCCGTTAATTACCCCTCGCCTTTGGAGCGAGGGAACCTCCGATTGACGGGTTAAACTGGTCATGCAAACTCAATGTGGAGTGTGCGTGTGTTGTGTTTTAGAGGGGGGTTTGGATATATCGGGAGTCATGCAGAGTTTTTACGGGGGTCCCGCTACCTGGATAGCGGGCTGGGGGTCAAGGGGGCTAGCAACCCCCTTGCGGGGTGCGGGGCAGCGCCCCGTTATAATTTTTTTTCTAACGGGGACAGTGTCGTGGAGTATGTGTATGTGTACATATGTATACATATGTATATATATACATGTATATATAATTAAAGGGGGAAAAGACATCCAAATGATGCGTAGGGCAGCACCTTGGGCGCTGTGCGCCTAGGTGCTGTGCGCTCAGGCACTAGAGTGCCACGTGTCGGCACGTGGGCGCTCTGTGCTTGAGCGCTGGGCGCTTGAGCGCTGGGGCGCTTGAGCGCAAGCGCGCCACGTGTCGGCATGGGGACGACTTGTGCTTGAGTGTAAGCGCGCCATGTGTCGGCACGGGGGCGACTTGCGCTCGAGCGCTTGTGCTGGAGCGCAAGCGCGCCACATGTCGGCACCGGGCGACTTGCGCTCGAGCGCTTGCACTGGAGCGCAAGCGCGCCACGTGTCGGTACGCGGGCGCTCTGCGCTTGAGCGCCGGCGAGAAAAAGAGGCTTTTAGCCTAAAAAAAATTTCTCGGAAGAGAAATCAGAGAGGAGTTGGACTCCTGAGTGTTTTTTTTGGGTTTAGTGAAAGATCTTCTTCTTCTTCGTTCTCTGTTAACTGGATCTTGAAGATCAAGAAATATGAGATTTCTAAAAATCTCTTCTTGTTGAGATCTAATGGAAGATCTGAGTTCCCCTTTATAGGTTTTGTAGTGAAAAACTAATTTGTTTTATAAAAAGAAGAGTAAAACTCTTGATTTAATTCAAGAGAAAAAAGAAGGTTTTGGAACCTTGAAGAAGGAGAAAAGATCTCAGATCTGAAAAATTTTGAGAGAGAAAAGTTGTTGGGATTTTTTCATTAACTTTGTCTTTATAGGCCATACACTTTACACATAGCCTCTTAGGCTTCACAAAATGGCATTTTGCCTATCTCATGGCTCATGTGCCATTTCTTTTTACACATAACCATGGGCTTTACAAAAATTTGGCTTTATGCCTATTTTTCTTACATTTATCCATGAAATAAAATAAAAGAAATACAACAAAATTGTTTATTACAAAATTTTTATCTTGGCGTGGGGGAAGGCCGGCCGCTTCATGTTCGGGCTCGACCCGGGCATGGGCCCACTGGATCTGGGCTTGGGCTTACTTGGCTTGGGGTTGACTTTGATTTTGACTTGGTCAACCGAGGTGTAAATTTTTACCCCAACAAGACTGTAGATCTAGTTTGTAATGATTACACCGCAAGTTGATCCTTGAATCATTCCTACTTTTCTGACGATCGTATCTCGGCAAAAACGGAAACAGATTTCTGAACCTTACTTCCCCGTTGATCTTGTCATGAAATCGCCTTTATTCCTTATTGTTTCCTTCAATTTTATTCCATTGATTCTGATAGTAGGATTTGAGCGACTTAGATAGAGGTACGTGGTTGTAACTATGTACGGCTGCATGTTGCAATACGGTACTCTGCTTGGGTAACTTGGAATCCTATTCTTGATTCATTTCCTTGATTTGATTATATGTACTACCTTACTTATCCATTGTTCTTTTACTTCCAAACCTATGTCCCATCTTGAATATCGAATCTAACAACCTTTGTATTCATTCTTACCCTACTGTTGGAGTCTGATAGTGACAGACGACCGCGTTATTCTCTATCTTATCCAGTAGCGACGGGCATTTAAGGATTATACATTAGACATTGGAATAAGAGATTTGGCTGGATGAAGTGATGTTTTAGGCTACGTCAAATTAGGAGAAGGTATGGCAGTGGATCCGGAGAAAAAGATTGTAGTAAATAGATATTTGGTTGAATGGAGATTGGTATTCAGGTACAGTCATTTTGGGTAAACCGCATCAAGGACGCTCAGAAGTAAGATGCGCGATTGAAGAAATTTGAAGACTTGTCCCTGTTTACCGCTGAAAACTGGGAAGACAAATGTCTTGCCTGAATTTGGGGGAAGATGCTATTTGGATTTATCCGTTCACCTCTCCGAAGATGCCAAGTTGATTTATGGCGTCGGGTATCGGAGGTTTGGACGGATGCGGCCGTTGTAGCAGACTTCGTCAGATTCCCACTCGTTGTGAGGGGTTTTTGATTGTGGGGACGCTCTTCCCTGGAGGCGCAATGTAATACCCAGCCTTTTATACCAAATTTGTATTTTGTTACTTTAGAATTCTATTTATTTTTAACTATAATTTTATTTATTTTATTTAAAAATTTATTTCTTCAAAAACCCCATTTTTTCTTTTACCAATAAAACCCAAACCCTATTATTTTTCCTTATCCTCAGCCCATTTCTTTATTTTTATATATAAACCCAATTTCTTCTATTTAAACTCAGCCCATCCCTCTTCTTTTAAAATAAACTAAATTCTTTATTCCCAGCCCGGCCCTTTTCCTTCTTATCTATTTTTTTGGTTTTATTCCTTTAAGCCCGGCCCCCTTTCTTTCTTCTTTATTTTTCGATTTTATATCTCTGGCCCAGCCCAGCAGCCACCCGGCCTTTTTCCATTTTTCTCCTCTAAATTATTTTCCTGCGGCCCAGCGAAAAATACCTCAGCCCATTCATTTTTTTCTTCATAAACTTAATTCCCCAAATTTCCCGGCCCGCTTCACTCTCACCCACACCTCCTACCCGACCCGGCCCACTACCCAACACACCTTCTTCCCCAACGGCTATAATTCTTCCCGCTCGTTCTTTGCTCGCGATCCACGCTTCTCGCCGCACCCCACGCCCGCGTCCACGCTCACGCTCACTTGGGCGTTACCCCACGACGCGCACCCTCGGCCTCTACTCGTCTCCTCTATCTCACTCCTCCTCACGTTTTTCTCTCTCGCTTTCTCTCCTTTTCTCTCCGTCTCTCTCTCTCTCCTCCATTTTCCCGCTCCTCCCTCGAACCCACCACTTCGCCAACACCGCCGACGAGCACCCTCGCCTGCCCTTCCATCGCTTCTCCCCGAGTTTGTCACCTCCCCCCGATCATCCTTGCCGTCTCTCCTTTCCGTCGCCCTCGTCGCTGCGATCCCGCCGTTCACCATAACCCCCTGCACACCCCGACCCAAACACCATCATCACGGTCACCTCTCTCCTTCTCTTCCTCTCCATCTCGCCTGAAAACCTTAGCCGTACCCATCTCCTCCCTCACACTCTCTTGCTCTTTCCCTCGACCTCTACCCCAACGAGCCCTGCCGCGACCTCCTCGCACCACCTCCATCACCACAGCAACCAAGCACCTCCCTCCTCCCACCTTCCAAGCACCCGAACTCCACCCCACTACGTCTCGTCGACTCCCCCGCATCATCATCATCATCGTCGTCGTCGTCGTCGTCGTCATCTCTCTGCTCTCTCTCTATCTGCTTGCTCTCTCTCTCTCCCTCTTTCTCTGTCTAACTCTCTCTCTCTCTCTCTCTTTGTGATATAAGTTCTCTCTCTCTATAAACATCTCTCTCTCATACTCTCTGTGCCTCTCTCTCACACTCTCTGTCTCTCTCTTTTCTCTCTTTTTCTGTGTGTCTCTCTCTCTCTCTCGATCTTTCTATCTTCCCCTCTCCAACTCTCATCCGTCTCTCCCTTTTCTATCAACCTACCACCACCATAACATCGCTTGAGCTTGCAACAGCCCGTCACCAAGCTGCCGTTGCCGAGACTCGAGTTCGAGCCAAGTCAAGTTGCCGAGCCGCGCGTGTGTCGCGATCATGCCATTGCCGCTGCCATATCATCGTCGACACGTCGCCAGGCAAGTTTTTACTTGCTTACATGCTATATACTCAAGTTACAATCTTTAATTACATAGATCACGAAGTTACGATTTTGGATCAATTATGTGTCATACATGTTCGACGTGTGTTCCCAATGAAAATACTTATCCAATTTGACGGAACTAGATTGTTTATATTGGACCTTGTAGTGATGAATATCTTATGCAAGTTTTGCTGGAAAATATGACCGTTAACAACTAAAACGACTACCCCCCAAGTTTACTCATAAAGCTGGAATTTTCTTGTACCTAAAAACCGATAAAATCACCATAAATTATTTATATACTGGAATGATGTATTCGAGGGCTCAAATCGAAGCCAACTCGACGAACTTTAATCCTATACTAGTTTCCAGATATTCCTATACTTGAACTGTGACAATATTTGGATCGGAGTGCGACTCTGGACTGCAGTCCAGAGCGACTCCAGTTGTTGTTTACTGTTTCGTAATGAACACCACCCTGTTTCCTAAACTCGTAGGTTGCGGAACTCCACTGATTATTAAAGATGAATCAGTTAGCTAGATAATACAAGTGGTTTCATCCTGTTTCGTCATCATTTGCTATTTAATTTGTAATTTAAAAGATGGGGACGTATAACAGTCTCAGCAGAATCAGAACTAACATATTGGTATTGAACAGTATATAACTCCTAACGTACAGACGCGATTGAGAAACCGTCTATTGAGTTGAAAACCTTACAGAAAACCATAGATTTCATTAAACTGTAGCATTGCTAAAATCTGTTCCCAACTTGGATTAAAATGCGTTGCGAAACGGATTTCTGATTCTGTAACCGGATTTCCAGCCGTGAACGCTTAAAATGAAATGGCTATAATTAGTGATCCTGGAACCCGATTGGCGTGAAACTAAATTCAATGCATAGATAACTGAACATACTAATTATTACCTGTTCATCGTCTCACTAAATTGTAACCGTGTGATTTATGATAAATTATGCAAGTGGTTGGTTATTGATTCAGGACATCCTAAACATGATTTATATACTGTTTAAGCATCATATCATACACATGTCATTGCATTGATAACTTAGTGATAACGTGCATTACCCAGTGTTAGGTATTAGTGATGATTGTGGCAAGTACGTCAGTGTTCGTGTATCAGTGAATAAGTGAAAGTGATACGTAATTGTACACAATCAGTGACCCTATTATTCTATTGCATTGTCGACGTCTGTAGGATGCGTGTACGTGTGACTATAAGTGGTATGGGACACTTATGGAAGCTCTTGCACGGGTGTCACAGATAAGGCACCAGACACTGCCATTTATCTTAGGTATTAGTCGGGACGTGCTTGGTGGAGGTCCTGCCTCCAGTTCTCGTACAGACTTGTCACCGACCGATTGGTATTTAGGGTTATGCTTAGAGTTTGATGTAGACCACGGGGTGTGGGGTAGTTTAAGTGTGAGTTCAACAGAATCTCGGGAGTCCCATGCCGGCTTATATATTTAGGGAGATATATGGAGATTTACAGGGTATGTGATTATTACCGTGATATACATGTTGGGCCCGTGGTCCCTTGCCCTTGGGTTCTACCCTTGGGTGGAGGACACTCGCGAGTGGTCGACTCTCACACTTGGACTGACGATAGGCTTAGTGACCTGTACAGTGAGACTTAGAGACTGATAGGGATACTGACATTGATATACCTTATATACTGTGTTGACATACGTGGCATATCATTCTACTGGTTTCACTGTTCCGCTGCATTGATTACTGCATGTTCATATCCATACTGCCATTGATTTACTGTTATATATACCTATTATCACTGTTAGAATTGTCATATGATTTCATATATTATATTGCTATTGTGTCGCTCTGACGACCTGAGTATGCATGCTCAGTGTGAGGAGAAGATTTAGCTTGGACCAGGACTAGATGTACATCACGGACATCTTGATTAGCTATCCAGAGTTATATTCGTTTGTTTCCCCTCAGGTCAGTTCTTTACATTGTTTCATTCAGTTACTGCAATTCTTATTACCTGCGCATCATTTACTGTTTACCATGAAAAACTAGAAGCCGAAGTGTGACTACGGGAGGACATTTCCTTGACCGTAGGAGCATGGCTGGCCTTGTCTACCCCTCGTATTCCATATTTTAGGAAGCGGGGCGTGGCACGCAAGCCCATGCAGTTAATTACTGTTGGATATATATGCCCTAGAGGCCTACATTGTATAGGATGCTTGGGATATGTATGAACATGACAGTCTTGCTTGATATGATAGTACGCTATTTGGTTTGACTTTGTCTTAACGTATAATATATTTTACTTGGTATTTATATATATATGTTGATAAAGCCCATAGGGTGTTTGTCTGACTACTGGCGTTGTGATGGCAGTCATACTAGTGGGAGCTGGATAGTCAATAGGCACACCCTTAGATGTCCCTGGTCGCAGGAGTATCGAGATTGGGCATCGATACTCCGGAGTAGACTAGTGTATACATATCTAGACCCTGACGAGGGGCAATGGATTGGTCCCGCAACCATTGGTGGTGTTCACCTAAGATTGTATACAGATGCTCACTGGGTGTGAGTACACCGGACAGGACTCGCCGAGAACTGACTGGATGGTATTATACCTAACGTCAGATAGCAGTTCTCAGGTGACATGTGTGCAGATAGTCCGTTGACTTAAGGTCATCATTTGTCTCTTGTGAGTTCCCACTGTGCTTTGATTATTACCCTGCCACGGCTCAAAGGAGTCATGCAAACAGGTTTCAGTTGGGCACAGTCCCGAGCCACGTGGAGGCAGTGAGCGACTGTTAGGGATTCGTCTCTCCCGGTATAGGGAGTTGATATCGCACTGTGGTCGGTTGGTCATTACCATAAGTCCCTGGCCAGGGCTGATTGAGAATTACTGATGGAATGATCAGTAGATTCTCGGGTGGTCTTGAACCATACCGACACGACTTGTACGGTTATTAGGGGTCTGACGTCCACCACCTCCCTAGACCGTACATGTGATACTCTTAGACGAACAGACCGGACTGCGCGGATATTGTCACAGACAGGCTCAGTAGGATTTCAGATGGGTTACCTCATCAGCTTTCTTATTGACAACTACCTGGGGACCGTTACGTACAGCTAGTGCCGCTTGCGGTCTGTGGTTAAACCCACTGCCAGCGTAGTAGTCGAGTCTTTAGAGTCCCACACAGAGATTTCCCAAACCCAGGCGAAAAGATATAGAGGTCGTATGGTTTTACGACAAAGGTTCGGACGCATACGTGTATGAACGCACGTACGACATTCGGACAGTTTTTACTAGCCGGCTTTGGTTTAAGCCAGATTCTAGTATCAGGTTATTGGATTTATACAGTCTAAAGTTTTTCCGTGTTTTCACGGATAAGAGGGGCGTTCTCGTAATTTTCCGAGAAGCTTCTAGAAGGATGTGACATGGAGAGAGAGGTGGCATTTTCATTTATTGAATTAGTGACTCTTTGTGAGTGATTCATCATGTCATTAAAGCATCATTTATTGCTTAATGACTCACATGATGAATCACCCACTTGAATTATTGAAACATGGTGAATAATCTCATATTATTCATTTCTTTATAATTCATTATGTTTCATATATCAAGTGAGAAGCTTTTTCTTTATCTTTAATAATATCATTATCATCTTCTCACTCTCTCTCTTCAAGTTCTCTCTCCTTCACCAAACCCTAATCCTACCCTCATGAGTTGAGAACAAGGATTAGGAAAGACTAATTACTCCATAACCTATCTCTACATCACCTTAGCTACTCTATTTAGCAACTAGAGAAACTAAGTAACCTCAAGTTTAGAGGTTATAGCTTGGATTAGGGTTCTCGGGTGGATCGTCTATCACGGGAGAAAGCCGAAGAGGACGCGGAGATCCAAAGAGGCCGTAGACAACATCAAGACGAAGGACTAGAACCGTTTGGTATAATCTCTTAGCATAGTAGTTTAAAACTCTATAGCTTTTGTTAAAACTTGTTTAGCAAACGATTCATACGGTTAATCGATATTTGATCATAGAACTTGATTGTTATTCATATTTCTGCCTCCCCACAAGGATTGGGGTGTTGAACATCGACTTACAGTGGTATCAGAGCCTAGCTAAACAATATTTAACTTAATTGCAAATTTGTACGAATTTCGAACGGAAAAACGAAGCCGGAAAACCCTAAAAACATCAAGTTTCTGTCGAAATTTAAATGAAGTCCAAAAATTTTTCAGGCAAGTTCAGAAAGCTTGACAAGACACTAGAAGAACACCCAAGAAATTTGGGCTCCTGAATCGGCAACGCGGCCGCGGAACCGCGGCGGATCGCACCGATCCGCCGCGCTTCCGCCGCCGAGTTGCCGAGTCAGGAACTCAAATTTCCTGTGCTGCTTCTCTGTGTTATTTGGGATTTTCTAGGATATTTAATATTTGCTCAGGTTTCAGATTTACAGAGCAGTTTTTGGAGCAATATTAAAGATGTTTAATCGATCGAAATTGTACAGTATTTGCATATTGGATTATATCTGTGATTGATTAATGTGTTCGTAAACCTCCCCTAACTGCTAGTATGTCGGTTGGCAGGGGGTTGCACATTTCTGTAATGGTTTTATCTGTTTGTGCATATAAACTGTATTGGACTGTTGTGGTGATTAGCCGGGTTTTGTGATGGGTTATTGTTTTAATTCATTTGATGTAAATGTAACAAGTTGTAATATTATTTTGCGGGGCACATCCAGGTTGCGGTTGTAGCCACCGTTGTATTATTTCTTTTTACTGTTTTTGCTCCTAGAAAAGACCCAAGGTGGGGTGCACAAACTACCGGGTATTTTGAAGTGTTGGGGCAGACTGCTTCACTTCTGGTACTTGGCGGGTAGTTTGCCGTACCCGTAGGGGTCTGGGGTGGGAAAATGGCTATTCATCACAACTGTGTAATCTGTCTTTCATTGCAGGATCAAATGAAATGCAGATTGCTTGCAAATCCAATATTGTTTATCTGTGATCTGGAATGCCTATTATTGCGTCTGACGAATGTACAATATCTATATATGATAGCTATTTATACGTCGCTTATGTTTTACACCCGCGCTAGCCCAGCCCCCGCTCTGTCGTTAGTTAAGTAACCTAACGGGTGATGACGGGACCCCGTGGCGAATGCGGATGGCATAAGAGGACGTTGTATTTTTGTTGTTATCTGTAATGATAGGTTAAAGATGGGACGCATTATTATTAATGCAAAGAAAATAAAACCTAAACTGAATCGTTGGAACAATTTCTAAAAACCACTCGGTTTTCTTGAAAAAGCAAATTTTAAATGCGGAGCTTAAACCACTCCTTTTAATAAAAGCTATCTTAGTTCCTTCGATTAAATCAAGTTCATTACGTTAACGGTTTTTTGCCAAAAACCAGCCGTAACCCTCCGTCGTTTCAGATAGACAGCACATCGTATTCATGCTATGCTTGTTGGCCTACGTCAAGGCATAGTGTATGGTAGCAGTGTGTGTGCCTATTTGTTGCATAGATCGATGCATTAGTTTAATACAGACATACACCTTGTTGGCCTACGTCAAGGGCTTGTACGATGTATTTAAATTGATCAGGACAACGACGGGTAGAACTTGACTTGCGTCTTATGACTTGTTGGCCTACGTCAAGGTCTATAAGAGCTTGGGGTAAAAATCACATCGGGAGTTTCAAACATAAAGGAAACTTGCAGATTTAGCTTACCTTCTGGAGTGTGGTGACTAGAGTGGCTTCTATCTAGGGCATCATGCAATGATAGTTGGATCCCGATCCCACTGATGAGTAGGAATACTCTCGGGAATTTCTCTCACTTAACAATCAATGCTATAAACCAAGTAGGTGCCTAGAAAGGTGTTAGAGGGGCTACGCCTCCAGGGAAAAGAGGTTCTTTAATTAAGGAACTTCGTGAAAGCATTGGAAAACCTCCCTCGAAGTACCAACATCAGCCTGGCTGAAAGGTTAAGCAAGTATTGTGACGTGTGATTAAATCTTGACTAGTTCTTCTTTTAGGTTTTGAAGAAGGATTTGAGGAAACAGTGGGAGCCATCCTGTTTAGATAAATTAATAAACCAATCTAAACTTGCAAGAGCATATGCTGAGTGTCTTCTTTTCTCTCTCTCTGGCAGCTACCATGACTGGACTAAAACTATTACTTAAAAAGAATATACTGACCGGGCAGAACTATAAAGATTGGCTAAGAAACGTCAATATTGCGCTGACTTATGACAAAGTTGCATATGTTACCACCACTGTTCCTCCCCTTATCCCAGGACCAGATTCCTCAGTTGCGGACAAGGAAGTTCGTAAAACCTGGGATCTAGACTGTGAGCGAGCTAAGTGTATCGTGCTGGCGTCCATGAATAATGAACTCCAGAAACAGCACGAGAGTATGGATATTGTATCCATATTCCTCCATTGCAAGGAATTGTATGGTGAACACTCCCGTATCGCGAGGTACGAAACCTCAAGGAAACTCTTCCAGATGAGGTTAGCTCCAGGATCGCCTGTTGGAGAGCACGTCCTCAAAATGATCACCCTCATTGAGGAACTCGCAAACCTGGGATGCGTGCTAGAGAATGATTTGTATATCGACTTGATTTTGCAGTCCCTTCCCCACACCTTCTCTCAGTTCGTGCTGAACTTCAACATGCACGAAATGGAAGCGGATCTTCCAAAGCTCCTCAATATGTTGAGGGTAGCAGAGACCTCCTTGAAAAAGGAGAAGACCCCCGTTCTATATGTTGGCCAATCATCTTCTTCTAAAACTAAAGCGAAAGCTAAAGGGAAGAAGAAGATGAAAGCCACCAAACCGAAGGGCGGGGTCAAGAAGGTGCAGGGAACGAACAAGGCAGGAAGGGTGAAGGCAGAAAAGAATGAATGCTTCTATTGTCACAAGCAGGGGCACTGGAAGAAGGATTGTCAGGCCTTCAAAGCCAAGGACATGAAGCAAGCAGTTGCTTCTACTTCAGGTGTGTTCGTAATCGAAAATTGTCTTTCAGTAAACTCTACTTCATGGGTACTTGATACCGGTTCTGGTTCTCACATCTGTAATTTTTTGCAGGATCTGAGAAATAGTAGAGTACTGGGGGCAGGTGATATGACTCTCCGGATGGGCAATGGAATGCATGTAGATGCAGTTGCAATAGGGGAATATCACCTAGGGTTGAATAGTGGAAACATTTTGGTATTGTATAACTGTTTTTGTATTCCCAGTATGTTGTGTAATATTATATCAGTATCTTTATTGTCTAATAAAGGATATAATTTTGTGCTTGAAAGAAATGTCATGAACATTCTCCTAAATCAAGAACTGATTGGGTTTGGCACACTGGAAAACGGCATATACATACTTAATCAACCACAAATTTTCAATATTCAAAACACGCGTAAAAGAAAGGCTCCAGATTCGAATCAAGCCTTCCTATGGCATTGTAGACTTGGTCATATAAATGAAACAAGGTTGACTAAGTTACATAAAGATGGATATCTAGATTCGTTTGAATATTCATCATATGCAACTTGTCAATCATGTATCAAAGGAAAAATGACCAAATCTCCGTTCACCAGACACGGAGAAAGAGCCAACGAACTCTTGGGACTAGTACACAGTGATGTATGTGGTCCGATGTCTATACATGCACGAAGTGGTCACTCCTACTTCATCACTTTTACTGATGACTTCTCTAGGTATGGACATGTGTTCTTAATAAAGCATAAATCCGAGGCTTTTGAGAAGTTTAAGGAGTATAAAAATGAAGTAGAGAAACAAACTGGTAAAAGCATCAAGACACTCCGATCTGATCGAGGTGGAGAATACTTAAGTACCAGTTTCCTTGAATACTTGAAAGCGAATGGAATTCTTTCTCAGCTTACTCCACCTTATACACCTCAGCATAATGGTGTATCAGAAAGAAGGAATCGCACGCTATTAGATATGGTGCGTTCAATGATGAGTAGTGCTGAGTTACCACTTTCCTTCTGGGGATTTGCTCTAGAATCAGCCGCATATCTATTAAATAGAGTTCCAACTAAGTCTGTACCTACCACTCCATATGAAATGTGGTGTGGGAAGAGACCATATCTCAAGTATATCAAGATATGGGGGTGTCCGGTATATGTTAAAAAGCATAATCCGGACAAGCTCGAAGCACGATCGGTTTTATGCAAGTTTGTAGGATACCCCAAGCATTCAAGGGGGTACATGGTCTACCACACTGAAGAACAAAAGGTGTTTGTCGCTCGTCACATTGTCTTCTTAGAAAGCGAATTTCTTGCAAAAGAAATTAGTGGGAGCGCGGTAGAACTGGAAGAAATTCCAGAACCTCAAACTGCAACCGAAGACTTAGAAGAATCTCAGATTTCAATAGAACATGACTAACCAACGCCACTCCGCAGATCTAGTAGGCTTTCTCATCCTCCTGAAAGATACTATGGTTTTCTTCTTGATGGAGATCGAGAGGATTGCATCATCAATGATGATAAGCCTACTAGTTTTCAGCAGGCTATCACAAGTAGCGACTCAGTAAAGTGGCTGGATGCAATGAGATCCGAAATGGAATCCATGTACACCAAAAAAGTATGGACTTTAGAAGTTGCTCCTCCTGGGGTAAAACCAGTTGGGTGCAAATGGATCTTCAAAAAGAAGATTGGTACATTTGGACAAGTGGAAACCTACCAAGCTAGGCTAGTAGCAAAAGGTTTTCGTCAAAGACCAGGATTGGACTATGATGAAACTTTTTCACCAGTAGCTATGCTTAAATCCATTCGGATCATGCTTGCCATTGCTGCCTTCCATGACTATGAAATCTGGCAAATGGATGTAAAAACAGCTTTTCTAAATGGACATCTAAAAGAGAGTGTTTACATGGATCAACCAGAAGGTTTCTTAGACAGTGGGAGCAGCAGAAAAGTGTGCAAATTGCTTAAATCCATTTATGGGTTAAAGCAAGCATCGCGGAGTTGGAACATCTGCTTTGATGAAACAGTCAAGGAATTTGACTTTATCAAAAATATAGATGAACCATGTGTTTATAGGAAGATTGTAGAAGAAGCAGTAGTCTTCCTCGTTTTGTACGTCGACGACATACTACTGATAGGGAATGATATCCCTATACTACAATCAGTAAAGCTCTTCTTGTCACAGAAATTCTCTATGAAAGACTTGGGAGATGCATCATACATTCTGGGCATTAAGATCTATCGAGATAGATCTAATAGAATATTGGGACTTTCACAGTCCAGGTATATAGACACTATACTAAAGAGATTTAGTATGGAAGATTCCAAGAGCGGCAATATGCCCGCTTGTCACGGAATCACCCTCTCCAAAGAGATGTCTCCAAAGACTGATGAAGAGAGGGCTCGCATGGGCATTATACCCTACGCTTCGGCAGTAGGATCAATAATGTATGCGATGTTATGTACCAGACCAGATGTAGCTTACGCACTTAGTGTGGTAAGCAGGTATCAATCGGACCCAGGTGAGAAACATTGGATAGCGGTGAAGAACATTCTCAAGTACCTAAGAAGGACTAAGGAGATGTTCTTGATTTACGGCAATAGGGACCTCCAGGTAGAGGCTTTTACCGACTCCGGCTTCCAAAGTGACAAGGATGATTCTAAATCTATTTCGGGTTTTGTGTTTACCCTCAATGGAGGAGCGGTATGTTGGAAGAGTTCCAAACAAGATACCGTCGCAGACTCAACTATGGAGGCTGAGTATATAGCTGCTAGTGAAGCCGCAAAAGAGGCTGTCTGGATAAGGAAGTTCATTTCTGAACTTCAGGTGGTTCCGTCCATTGCCAATCCAATACCTTTGTATTGAGATAACAATGGCGCTGTAGCTTTAGCGAAGGAACCAAGGTCCCATCAGAAATCCAGGCATATCTTAAGGTGTTTTCACCTGATCAGGGAGATCGTGGATCGTCGGGAGATCGAGATACGGAGAGTGGACACAAAAGACAACACGGCAGATCCATTCACCAAGGCCATTCCTCAAGTACAGTTCGAGAGACTTTTTGAGATGTTGGGCATGCGGTACGCAAGCAACTGGATCTGGTAGAGACAGTGGGTACTCATTGTGCCAATCATAGACCTTAGTGCAAGTAGGAGATTGTTGGATATATATGCCCTAGAGGCCTACATTGTATAGGATGCTTGGGATATGTATGAACATGACAGTCTTGCTTGATATGATAGTACGCTATTTGGTTTGACTTTGTCTTAACGTATAATATATTTTACTTGGTATTTATATATATATGTTGATAAAGCCCATAGGGTGTTTGTCTGACTACTGGCGTTGTGATGGCAGTCATACTAGTGGGAGCTGGATAGTCAATAGGCATACCCTTAGATGTCCCTGGTCGCAGGAGTATCGAGATTGGGCATCGATACTCCGGAGTAGACTAGTGTATACATATCTAGACCCTGATGAGGGGAAATGGATTGGTCCCGCAACCATTGGTGGTGTTCACCTAAGATTGTATACAGATGCTCACTGGGTGTGAGTATACCGGACAGGACTCGCCGAGAACTGACTGGATGGTATTATACCTAACGTCAGATAGCAGTTCTCAGGTGACATGTGTGCAGATAGTCCGTTGACTTAAGGTCATTATTTGTCTCGTGTGAGTTCCCACTGTGCTTTGATTATTACCCTACCACGGCTCAAAGGAGTCGTGCAAACAGGTTTCAGTTGGGCACAGTCCCGAGCCACGTGGAGGCAGTGAGCGACTGTTAGGGATTCGTCTCTCCCGGTATAGGGAGTTGATATCGCACTGTGGTCGGTTGGTCATTACCATAAGTCCCTGGCCAGGGCTGATTGAGAATTACTGATGGAATGATCAGTAGATTCTCGGGTGGTCTTGAACCATACCGACACGACTTGTACGGTTATTAGGGGTCTGACGTCCACCACCTCCCTAGACCGTACATGTGATACTCTTAGACGAACAGACCGGACTGCGCGGATATTGTCACAGACAGGCTCAGTAGGATTTCAGATGGGTTACCTCATCAGCTTTCTTATTGACAACTACCTGGGGACCGTTACGTACAGCTAATGCCGCTTGCGGTCTGTGGTTAAACCCACTGCCAGCGTAGTAGTCGAGTCTTTAGAGTCCCACACAGAGATTTCCCAAACCCAGGAGAAAAGATATAGTGGTCGTATGGTTTTACGACAAAGGTTCGGACGCATACGTGTATGAACGCACGTACGACATTCGGACAGTTTTTACTAGCCGGCTTTGGTTTAAGCCAGATTCTAGTATCAGGTTATTGGATTTATACAGTCTAAAGTTTTTCCGTGTTTTCACGGATAAGAGGGGCGTTCTCGTAATTTTCCGAGAAGCTTCTAGAAGGATGTGACATGGAGAGAGAGGTGGCATTTTCATTTATTGAATTAGTGACTCATTGTGAGTGATTCATCATGTCATTAAAGCATCATTTATTGCTTAATGACTCACTTGATGAATCACCCACTTGAATTATTGAAACATGGTGAATAATCTCATATTATTCATTTCTTTATAATTCATTATGTTTCATATATCAAGTGAGAAGCTTTTTCTTTATCTTTAATAATATCATTATCATCTTCTCACTCTCTCTCTTCAAGTTCTCTCTCCTTCACCAAACCCTAATCCTACCCTCATGAGTTGAGAACAAGGATTAGGAAAGACTAATTACTCCATAACCTATCTCTACATCACCTTAGCTACTCTATTTAGCAACTAGAGAAACTAAGTAACCTCAAGTTTATAGGTTATAGCTTGGATTAGCGTTCTTGGGTGGATCGTCTATCATGGGAGAAAGCCGAAGAGGACGTGGAGATCCAAAGAGGCCGTAGACAACATCAAGACGAAGGACTAGAACCGTTTGGTATAATCTCTTAGCATAGTAGTTTAAAACTCTATAGCTTTTGTTAAAACTTGTTTAGAAAACGATTCATATGGTTAATCGATGTTTGATCATAGAACTTGATTGTTATTCATATTTCCGCCTCCCCACAAGGATTGGGGTGTTGAACATCGACTTACAATTACGTTACCGCATCACGGTAACCACTTTCTCGTGTTCCAGAAGGTCACTTCGTGTCATGTGTGTTTGTTTTATTTTTGGTTGCCCGTGGATTGTATACGGAGACTAATTTATGTTGCCGCCCGTAGGGCGTGGATTGGGCCAAATCCGTATCTTCTTAGATTTGGGTTTGGTTTGATTTATGGATCGTTAATCTCGTTTGAGATTAAGATCAACTTAAATGTTTATTGAGGATACGTTAGTCTAATTTTAGGCTAAAATCTACTCAACATGAATTTTTGGATCATTCAGACCCAACAAAAGAGCATTTGGGCTCTATTGTCTTAGTTTAAGGACGTTGCGGTCCATAGCTAGTTTAAGGATGTTGCGGTCTATAGCTATTTTAAGGACTTTGTGGTCCATAGCATTGTTGGTTGTCAGGACCCGCCACCTCTCTGAAGACGTTGAAGAATTACAACGATATATATCAGATGTGTGGGGAGATGTATCCTGGAACCAATGAATATTCGTCAGAAGCTTGGTAGTCTTGTTTGGGACTAGGACCACTTTGGAAAATAAAGAGCCCATGTGCTCGGTTTGATTAGGAGTTTGGCCAAACTTTGGCTTAACCCAGTCATTTCATTTTTGAATAAAGTGTTAAACACTTTCTTGGGCCCCGTCCTTTTTCTGTGCAAATAATGCTGAGCATTATGTAGGTTCTGATACTCACACTTTACTTTACTTTTCCCTTTTTTTTGTTTTTATGGCATGTTGAACACTCTTTATGGCGCTGGGCTCTATTTGATGAGTGCAGAGAACTTTATGTTAAACAGCGCCCCCGTGAGGGGCACGTGAAGCACTTGGCACTGAGCGTCAACCATTGAGTGCTTAGCACTCTTCATTTGAGCAATGCCTGCATGAGGGGCACGTGAGGCGCTTGGTGTTGAGCGCCAACCATTGAGTGCTAATCACTCTTCATTTGAGCAGAGCCCACGTGAGGGGCACTCGAGGCGCAAAGCTCCAAACATTAAGTGCTAAGCACTCTTCATTTGAGCAGTGCCCACGTGAGAGGGCACGTGAGGCGCTTAGCGTCGAGCGCCAACCATTGAGTACTAAGCACTCTTTATTTGAGCAGCGCCCACGTGAGGGGCATGTGAAGCGCTTGGCGCTGTTTCTTTCTTTGTGCATTTTTCTGAAGAGTTCAATTCTCTGTTCTCCCCTGGTTCTTCGATCCCCAAGAACAAATTCATCCCCACGAGAATTAAATTCTCATTTGTGGGAGATTTGTTTCATGGATCTCAGATCTAGGGGAAAGAACTATGTTCTTTTTTAGGGTTAAACCCTTGGATATGCAGATGAGATACAATGATCTCTATTATTTTTATTTACCTCCAAGAAGGTTTCTTCTTCTTTCTTCTTTCTTCTTTCTTAAAGCTTTCTTTTTACTTGCTCTCCTTTTTTTTGAACTTGAAGTTTATGGGGGGGGGGTTTCTCTCTACAAGACCTGAAGTCTTGGGGCCTTTATATAGTGGAGGCAAGTTTGTTGATTTAGTTAAAGAAATCTCTCATTGAGAGATCCTTAATTGATTTGGGGATTTTATCCACCGTTGAATCTTTGATGCAAGGACTTCTGTTTTACAGAAGTTATTTCTCTTGTTTTTAACAAGATTAGGAAATATTTTCTCATACAGAGCTTATTCTGTAGCTTGGTGATTTTTTAATCACCATTGGATTTTTTTAATCCAACGGTGCTCTATTTTACAGAGGGTAATCTTTCTCGTTTAGAAAGATTTTGAGGAAATATTTCCTCAACAGAATTCAATTCTATATTTCGATGATTTATCATCCCCGTTGGATCTTTGATCCAATGGCAGGGAACTTTTAGTTCTGGCGCTGGCGCCCTCATGCAAGGCACGTGAGGCGCTGCCTCAGAGTTTTTAACTCCTGGCGCTGGTGCCCTCATGCAAGGCACGTGAGGCGCTGCCTCAGAGTTTTTAACTCTTGGCGCACTGGCGCCCTTGTGCAAAACACGTGAGGTGCTGACTCTTTTCAAATTTTGAACAGAACCTTGCTCTTTTATTATTGGGGGGAACATAGTCCCAACTTATTAGAGTGGTGCAACAGAAGCATGGTAGACCCATGATTCATAAGTTTTGGAACAGATTTGCTAATTCTAGGAGATGAGTCCTTGTGGTATGAGAATCATTTGCGTGTGCCAAAAGGAGAAAATCTTGAAGAAGTTATGAAGGGAGCACATGTCTCAGCCTATTTGTTACATTCGGAAGGTGTTAGCGGGAGATTGTGAGGTTGCATGACACTTGTCAGCCTAAGTTAGATGAATTGGAAAAATTTAATTCTCCTTGTTACCATTCATTTCATTTCTTTATCATGGTTTAGATTGATATAGTGTATCATGATCAATTCTGTATTACTTTAGGGCATGTGTATCTCTCCTAGCATTCGTTTGACTTGTTTGGACATCCTGACATCTGATTTACCTTGAGTCTTCATTCTCTGTCACATGTTTGTCTTGATACTTAACATTAGATCCGATTCCAAAGTCGATGCTGAATGATTAGTGATATTTGACTTGACACCACCTTATCTTATGCACCATTTGTAAGTCGATGTCGCGCACCCCACGGGTTTGCGGGGAGGCGGAATTTACCAAAAAACGATTTTTCAAGCTCGTAACATCGACCTGAACTCCAGGATCTACACAGAACTCCAGGATCTACTAGGAGGTTCTAACTATATGTTAGGGTTTATACCTCCTTGTTAACAAGTGCTTCGGGTCTTCCTTTTCTTGATCTCCTCGAAGATCGGATCGTGCTTGAAACGTCGGCCTCCTCGTGTCAAAGATGATCTACCCGAGAGAATGTGGTTCAAGCTCCAACCTCTAAACCGAGGTAACCTAAAATGCCTAGCTAGCTAAACAAGGTAACTTAGGAGATGTAGAGAGTTTAAAGATGTGTTTTATCTCATATAACCCTATGGCTCACAACACATGTGAAGGTTAGGGTTTTTGAGGAAGGAGGAGAAAATGGAGAAAGAAAGGATTTTTGCAAATGAGTAAGTGCTGAGGCAAGTCAAGAATGGCTCACTCATTTTCTTTCCTCAAGTATGCATTATTATTTCAATAAGAAATAAAAACCATGCTTGAATAGTATTGCCAAACCAATAAATAAAATGGATAAGCCATGCTTGACTCCAAGCCTCAAATATCTCTATTTACACATCATTAATCTATTTTCCAAAATAGATTAATCCAAATAATGAGGTGTCCCCTTCTAGAAGCATCTCTTATAAAATTACAAGAATGCCCTTACCGTATATACATACCCGTATTCGTATTCTGAAAAATACGAATACAATGAGATGATAACAATCCAATAATCTAATACTAGGATCTGTCTTAAACCAAAGCCCACTGGTATTATCCGTTCGAACAATATCCATTCAACCGGTACACGTATATGATCAAAACCCTGTCGTAAAACTATACGGCCTCTACATCATTTCGCCTGAATCAAGAAAATCCTCTATGTTGGACTCAAAAGACTCAACAGCATGCTGGTAGTGGGTTTAAGCACAAGTCCGTCAGCGGCACTAGTTGTACGTAACGGCTACCCATGTATCTGTCGAAAAGAAGGCCGACGAGCAAACTCATTCGAACTCCTACTGAACCTATCTATGACAATCTCCATACAGTTCGGTTTGTTCGTCTCAGAGTATCGCATATTGTGCCTAAGGGGTGGTAACTGTCAGACCCCTAATAGCATAATAAGTCGTGTCGGTGTAGAGCCCAATACACCCTAAGAAACTACTGTAGTATCTGCCGGTAAATCTTTCTTGCCCTGGCCATGGACTTTATGTATTGGCTATCCGAACAAAATGCAATATCAACCCCCAATACCGGGAGAGACAAATCCTATCTGACCCCTACTGTCTCCAAGTGCTTCGGGACTGTACTCAACTACTACATGTTTGCACGACTCATTTGACTCGTGGTAGGGTACTAATCTAAGTACAAGGGAACACACGAGATGAATAATGATGTCAAGTCAACGGACTAAGCTGTACTCATGTCACCCGAGAACTGCTAACTGACGATAGGTATAATACCAACCAGTAGTTCCCATTGAGTCCGTCCAGTGTATCTCATAATCTAATGAGCACCTGTATACTATCTCTGGTATTAGATACCAATGGCTGCTGGATAGGCCACCTCTCTAGACTGGGGATGAGAAGCATATACACTAGTCTACTCTGGAGTATCGATGCCCTGTCTTGATAATTCTACAACTAGGGACAATCTTAAGGATGCGCTTATAGACTACCTAGCCCCAACTAGTGTGACTGCCATCATAACGCTGGTAGTCAAGCAAACATCCTAAGGGCTCTATCAACATGTATTAGCGATACGTTAAAAGAAACATATACACATGTTAAGATAGAATCAAACCAGATAGCATACTATCATGATGGGAAAGATTGTTATTATATCTATGTATATCCCAAGCTTCTAAAATGTAATAAACAATCCAGTACTATACAATAATGGCCTCTAGGACATATATCACTAACTCTCCTACTTGCACTAAGGCCATGTATTGGCGTATCGCAGACCTATCATCTCGAATAGCCTTTCGAACTGCGTCTGAGGGATGGCCTTTGTAAGTGGATCTGCAGTGTTGTTCTCCATGTCAACTCTCCGCACCTCGATCTCTCGGCAATCCACGATCTCCCTGATAAGGTGATACCTCCTCAAGATATGTCTGGACTTCTGATGGGACCTGGGTTCCTTCGCTAAAACTATAGCCCCGTTGTTGTCACAATACAAAGATATTGGATCAACAATGGATGGAACCACCTGAAGTTCTATAACGAAATTCTTCATCCAGACGACTTCTTTCACGGCGTCACACGTAGCGATATACTTCGCTTCTATCGTCGATTCAGCAACGGTGTCCTGCTTGGAGCTCTTCCAATAAGCCGCCCCTCTATTGAGGGTAAAGATATAACCCGATATGGACTTGGAGTCATCCTTGTCACTCTGAAAGATAGAGTAAGCGAAGGCCTCGATCTAGAGGTCTTTACCGCCTTATACCAAGAACATCTCTTTAGTCCTTCTCATGTACTTGAGAATGTTCTTAACTGCTATCCAGTGCTTCTCCCTAGTGTTTGACTGATACCTACTTACCATGCTCAGTGCGTAAGCAACATCTGGTCTAGTACACAACATCGCATACATTATAGAGCCTACCGCAGAAGCGTAGGGTATAATACTCATGCGATCTCTTTCTAAATCTGTCTTGGGAGACATCTCTTTGGAGAGGGTGATCCCATAACAAGCCGATAGATTACTGCTCTTGGAATATTCTATATTAAATCTGTTCAGTATGGTGTCGATGTATCTGGACTGTGAAAGTCCCAACATCCTCTTAGATATATCACGATAGATCTGGATCTCCAGAATGTAGGAGGTATCACTCAGGCCTTTCATGGAGAACCTTTGTGTTAAGAATCCTTTGACCATTGTAGTATAGAAATGTCAGTTCCCATCAGGAGAATGTCATCTACGTACAAGACGAGGAATACCACAGTTCTTGCTACAATCTTACTATAAATGCATGGTTCATCTGGATTTTTGATAAAGTCAAATTCTTTGACCGTCTCATCAAAACAGATATTCGAACTCCGCAATACCTTCTTTAATCCATAAATGGACTTATGCAACTTGCACACTCTTCCGCTGCTCCTACTCTCTATGAAACCTTCTGGCTGATCCATAAAAACATATTCTTCCAAATTTCCATTTAGAAAAGCGGTCTTTACGTCCATCTTCCAAATTTCAGAATCATGGGAGGCAGCAATAACAAGTAGGATCCGAATGGATTTAAGCATAGCCACTGGAGAAAAGGTTTCATCATAGTCCAAGTCAGGTCTTTAACGAAAACCTTTTGCAACAAGTCTAGCCTTATAGATTTCAACCTGTCCATCCGCACCAATCTTCTTTTTGAAGATCCATTTGTAGCCTAGAAGTTTTACCCCTTGAGATGCAATGTCCAAAGTCCATACTTTGTTGGTGTACATGGATTCGATTTCGGTCCGCATTGTATCCAGCCATTTTACTGAGTCTCTGCTCATAATGGCCTGCTAAAAACTAGTTGGCTCATCATCATCGATGATGCAATCCTTTCGGTCCCTGTATATGAGAAAACCGTAGTATCTCTCGGGCGGATGAGACTACCTACTAGATCTGTGGAGTGGTGCAGGGATGTCCGGTTCTTTAGAAACTTCTGGTTCCTCCATGCTTTCAGTAATAGTTTATGATTCTGGAATTTCTTCCAGTTCTATTGCGGTCCCACTTATTTCGTTTTCAAGAAATTGAGTTTCTAAAAAGTGGACATGCCGAGAAACAAAGACCTTTTGTTCCTCCGCGTAATAGAAAAGATACCCCCTAGAGTTCTTTGGGTATCTCACAAACTTACACAATACCGAGCGTGCCTCGAGCTTGTCCGCATGCTGCATTTTGAGAAAAACTGGACTTCCCCATATCTTAAGGTACTTAAGATAGGGTTTCTTCCAACTCCACATTTCATATGGTGTGGTAGGTACTGACTTAGTAGGAACCTTGTTCAAAAGATATGCAGCTGTTTCTAGTGCATAACCCCAGAAGGATCGTAGTATCTCAGCGTTACTCATCATTGAACATACCATATCCAATAAGGTGCGGTTCCGCCTTTCCAATACACCGTTGTGTTGAGGTGTGTATGGAGGAGTAAGCTGAGAGAGAATTCCATTCTCTTTTAAATAATCCAGGAATTCGGCACTTAAGTATTCACCATCTTGATCAGATCTAAGTGTCTTGATACTTTTGCCTGTTTGGTTTTCCACTTCATTCTTATATTCCTGGAATTTCTCAAAAGTCTCGGATTTATGTTTCATCAAGAATACATGTTCATACCTTGAGAAATCATCCGTAAAAGTAATAAAGTAGGAATAACCATTTCTTGCATATATAGATATTGGACCACACACGTCGCTGTGAATGAGTCCCAAGAGCTCGCTTGCTCTTACCCCTTGTCCAGTAAACGGAGTCTTTGTCATCTTTCTTTTGAGACATGATTGATACGTTGCATATGACAGATATTCAAACGAATCTAAATATCTCTCTTTATGTAACTTCGTCAACCGTATTTCATTGATGTGATCCAGTCTACAATACCATAAGAAAACTTGATTTAATTATGAAGACTTTCTTTTAAGTGTGTTCTAGATATTGAAAACTAGGTGTTGGTTTAATACGTATATACCGTTGTCTAGTGTACCTGACCAAATCAAACCATAATTAAGGTGAATGTTTACAACATTACTTACAAATGTAAAATCACAACCTTCTTTAGATAGTAAATATACATAAATGATATTACATGTCAAACTAGGTACACAAAAATAGTTGCACAAAACCAAAATGTGTCCACTTGTCAATCCTAAGTGATATTCCCCTACGGATACAGCATCCACGCTCGCTTCATTAGAAACCGTGAAGGTCATATCATCCGCCTTCAAAACTCTATGGCTTCTCAGTGCCTGCAACATATAAGATCCTGATCCGGTATCCAATACCCAGGAAGAATAGTTGATTGACAGACAGTTTTCAATCATAAACACACCTGAAGCCGAAGCCACAACTTACTTCGAATCCTGGTTCTGGGCTTTCCAGGCCCTGCAGTTTTTCTTCGAATAACCCTTTTTATGACAACAGAAGCATTCCTCTTTCCCTACTATCGGCCCCCCAATTTTTGCCCCCTGTACCTTATTGACACCTCCTTTCGGCTTTATGGGGCCTTCTTCTTCTTCCCCTTCGCTTTCGTCTTGGATCTAGAGGAGGAAGGTTCCCAAATAAGCAGAGCGGGTGTCCCCAAGTTTTCTTTAGGGTGCCCTCTGCACTCCTCAACATGTTGAGGAGTTCTGGATGTGTAACTTCATTCTCTTGAATATTGAAATTCAAGATTGTTTCCCCCAATCAGAGCAAAGCTCTGTTTAATATTCAAATTTTTGAAATGAAACTACGCTTCAGATGCAGCGCCAAGTGCGCTGCGCCCTAAGCAGCGCACCACGTGCAAAGCACGTGGACGCTAGCGCTAGGTGCGCTGCACTCTAAGCAGCACACCACGTGTGTGCTAGCGCTAGGTGCGCTGCGCTCCAAGCAGCGCATTACGTGTCAAACACAGGTGCGCTGGCGCAATGTGCGCTGCCTTTCAAGCAGCGCACCACGTGCAGAGCACAGGTGCGCTAGCACTAGAACCAAAAGCTCCCCACCGTTAGATCAAAGATCTAATAATAATGATAAATCATTAATTAATTAGAGTTAAATTCTGTTAAGGAAAGATTCCTCAAAATCTTTCCAAATAACAAGATTGTGCTCTGTAAATCAGAGCACCGTTGGATCAAGGATCCAATGGTAAATAAAAATTACCAAAAGACAGAATAAATTCTGTATGGAAAGATTTTTCAATCTTGTTAAAAACAAGAAGATTGACTTCTGTAAAACAGAAACCCTAGGATCAAAAATCCAATGGTGGGGAAACATCCCCAAATCAATCAGAGAAAGATCTTTTTAACTGATTCAACAAATCGGCCTACCCTATAAAAAGGCCCCTAGACTTCAAGTCTCAGAGAACATATAGAGAAAGAGAGAGAAACCTCCCCAAAAACTTTGAGAAAATTCAAAGAGCAAGCTCTTGCAAGAAGATCTTTCTTCAAGATAAAAATGATGATGATGAATATAGAGATAAAATCATCTCAGAAAAAGAAGAATTCATTTCTTTAAAAAGATCATAGATCTATAAAGACAAAAAGTCTTTCACAAAGAGATCAAAAAATCTCATCATAAAATAAAAGAAGAACTTACTTCTCATTGATTATAGATCTATAAGACTAAAGTCTTTCTTAAAGAGATCATGAACATCTCATTATAAAAAGGAGAATAATTCAATTCTCTTAAGGATCATAGATCCATAAAGGCAAAGCCTTTCATCAATATAAGAGATTGAAACAAAATAAGAACGGTTGTTCTTAGATCTTGAGACAAAATCTCTTTTTTTTTAAAAAGCCAAGATCATAAAATTGATCAAATTCGCTTTGCGCTCTTGAACTGCACTTCTGCGCTCACTGGACTGTCGCTCAGCGCCAAATGCGCCACGTGTCAATCACGTATGCGCCAATTAACCACTAGCACTTTGCGCTCTTGAAATAGCGCACTGCGCTCATGGGCTGGCGCTCAGCGCCAAGCGCACCACGTTTCACTCATGTGTTTGCCACTAAACTGAAAGCGCAATGCGCTCATGGATTAGCGCTCAGCACTCATAAACTGGTATCATGCACTCATCATCTGGCGCCTAGCGCCATGTGTGACACATGTCCCTTACATGTGCGCCACGTAGCAGAAGCGCATTGCATTTGTTGACTGGCGCAAAATGCCTAGTGCTCCACGTGTTGCACTGACAGAACATAAATTGTTCTTTAATAAGCCCAGAGCTCTGATGAGTGCTCGGCATTTAATAAAAGACAAAAAACTGTCAAGATATAAATCAATGCTCAGCATTGTTAAAAAGGCCAAGCCCAAATAAAGGCTCAACAGCCCAAAATAAAATGTTAAACATTTATTAGACTTAGCCTAAGATTGGCTATAAGTCCTCAACTCATATTAATTGAGCTCATCTGCTCATAAATATGTTAACAGATCTTAGCCCTAAATTGGACTACAGATCTTTCAACCAATCATTTCGGTTCGAGGGTACATCTCTTTAGTCCTCTGATATTTGTCGTTGTAATCCTTCAACGTCTTCAGAGAGGTGACGGGTCCCGACAACCAAACATTCTACGGACTGTGGGGTCCTTTAAAACCCATGGACTATGATGTCCTTAACCTTGACTGTGAGGTCTTTAAACTCACGGACTATGATGTCCTTAACCTTGACTGTAAGGTCTTTAAACTCACGGTCTATGATGTCCTTAACCTTGACTGTGAGGTCTTTAAACTCACGGACTATGATGTCCTTAACCTTGGACTGTGGGGTCCTTTAAAACCCATGGACTATGACGTCGTTAACCTTGGACCGAGATGTCCTTAAACTAACACTGGACCGTAATGCCCTTAAACTAATCGACCGCAATGTCCCTAAAATAAACAATAGAGCTCAAATGCTCTCTTATTGGATCTAAACGATCCCGTTAAGTTGATCTCAGTCCAAAATTAGACTAACGTATACTTAACAAACGTTTAAGTTGATCTTAATCTCAAATGAGACTAACATATCCTTAAACCCAACCCCCAAACCCAAATCTAAGAAGATACTGATTTGGACTAATCCACGCCCTACAGGTGACAATATAAATTAGTCTTCGTATACAATCCACGGGCAACCAAAAACAAAACAAACACCCACGACACGAAGTGACCACCTAAAGAAGGAGAAAGTGGTTACCGCGATGCGGTAGCGTAATTAACTGCAGGGGCTTGCGCCTGCAGGGAAGAGCGTCTCCACAATAAAAAAAACCTCTCAAATGAGGGGGAATCTGACGAAGTCCACTACATCGGCCGCATCCGTTTAAACCTTCGATATATGGTGTTATAAATCAACTTGGTATCTTCTGAGAGGTAGACGGATAGCACCAATTTCCATTTACCTCGAAATTCAGGCGAGACAGACCCGCGCGGTCACGTCTCCGATTTTCGGTGGGGAACAGATTCTGGGACCCCCGGTGGGACCTTTTCCTCTTTCCACTCCGCACTTCGTGTGTCGTGTTCACGAATGAATCGCGGTTTGCTATGGTTGCCCTTGGGTTCGAGGTACTAAGATTTGGTGTCTTGCTCAGTGCAGAAAACGAAAGATCAATGGCGTCTACCTGCACAAAATATTCTGGCTGTAATTGCAACTCCCGTTTCGCCTCATCTGGAGGTGTAACTTACGGGCCCCAGGCGGCCTCCCTGTTCACAATGCCGGTGGACCAAGTAACTCTGGCCACCACTGGGCTGTTCTTTGGGACTATGATCCCATCCATGAGCTTCAATGCCCCGATGCTTCCGTTAGATGCCCCAAAGAAGTCAGTCTTTGATCGACTTACCACTTCCGCGGCCCCTCTCAACGGGTCGCCCAAGTCTAACTCCTTAGTTTTCAACAGACTGGGCCAGAATGCCAACAAGCCCGCAATACCTGAAGCAGCCATCCCAAAGCGGATAGCCATCCCTGTTCAAGCGGACGAATCATTGGAAAGGCTTCTTCTGACAAGAACTTAGTCTTCACAAGGCTGGCCATTCCAGCTCCCGCTCCAGGCGAAGTCACCTCTACCCAGAGGTCTGTATTCGATAGGTTGGACATTACTTCTCGGCTAACGTTAGTCTTCAAAAGGCTGGCACCGGCGACAACCCTCCGTCAAGACAGGGGGCATGACGAAGTCACCCCTACAGCTGAGACAGTCCCATCTGTACGACATGCTCGACGTCGCCACTGGCGTCGAGTAAGGAAGGTCGGGGGCAACTCCCCCTCTGGGCTAACTCCGCCAACTCCCATGGTGGAAATCAATGCTGCTGTTCCAACTGGGAACAACTTTGAACCACTTAGGAGGGTTCGCAAGAACTCTCTGACCACTGTTCTGAAGAGATCTCTTCCACCTATGGAGATTACTACAGAAAAGAAGCCGGAGCAGCCCCCTCAGCGGCTGTCCTCCAAAATTTATAAAGTCTGGCGACAGGTCCAGGAATCGGTGATTAACCAGGACTACTCTCACCGGCCAAAGAAGCTTAAAGCTCAGCAAGAAAAGTGCCATCTCGTGGTACCTCAAACGACATCATCCGTCTGGGTGCCTGCTGCAACGGCCCCTTCGACTTCAACTGCTCACAAGAGAAGGAGGCCAGAGAAAGCCCCCGTGAATGTGGCAAACCGCAAGGACGTCGAATCTAAATGCCCCAAGTTTGGGGGCATGGTAATACATACTGTTTATATGGCTTCCGGAAAAGAGGAAATCCGTGGTTCTACAGGTCATCGACCACTTACTCGATCGATAATGAAGTCTCAGAAACAACAGCAGCAGAAACTTCAGGAGATGCCGACTGCAATGGCCGCACTCACTGGGCCAAAAGAAAATCCAGAGACCTCGGAGCAGCGTCCGGAACAAGAAACTGATACCGAGTTCCTCCGAAGAATGCTTGAGAGGAAAGAAAAAGAGGCCGCGGAACAGGCAGCCAATATAAAACGAATGGCTCTTTTGTTCCAAGACATGGCTGGGATGATGTAACAGCCGGAACCTCCAGCTGAAGACCCCCCGATCATCATTGAAGACAACAGAGAGGAGACATCGAACCCTCCTCAGGCTCTTTCAGCAGCCAAAGAGGAGACCATCTCGAAGGTCGCTCTGGATGATTACATTGCTCAGCAAATACGAGCTCACCAGGCAAACGAAGCGGCTGGACAGATCGTTAAGACTGGACGACCTTATCCAGGCTGGTATGACCAAATAAGGTACTCGCCGGGATATACGAACCCTAAATTTCATGTATATAAAGGGACGGGGAATCTACATCAGCATGTCGCTAAATTCAGAGCCTTGTACGGCAACACCGGGGGTGACGATAAACTTCTGCTCCGCCAGTTTGTTGGTAATTTGTTGGAGACGGCATTCGAGCGGTATTCTGAACTTCCAAACGACTCCATCAAGACTTTTGCAGAGATGGATCTACTATTCACCCAGCGTTTCATGAGTGCTAGTGAATGCACCCCAATAACGGCATTAATCAACGCCAGGGTGAAGCCAGGAGAAACTTGGGTACAATACGCAATACGATAGCGAAATTTATGGTCAAAATGTGAGCAGCGAATCGAGGAAGCGCCGGCAGTGGGCATGTTCGTGGGCACTCTAGACCCTCAGGCAACTATTTCCCAATTCATGATGTTCTTCAAGCCGACCACGTTCCAGGCCTTGATTGACAAATTGGCCCAGATGGACCAGATGGGTCATAGACCGTCTCCTCCAAAGCCGGAGCCGCGAAACGAAAAGGGTAAAGGGAAGGCGACATTCGTTACGAATACTCAACAGCAGCCCAGTGGCCTAAAACTAACTGATCGCCTAGACGAGAGGCGGTAATTCTATAATAAGAAAATGAAGCGCTCTTATTCATTTCCTCGGGACAAAACGAAGAGATTGTTCGAGCTAGCGGTTCGCAACAGGCTCATCAATCTGCCAAATCCAAAATGACCATTGCAACTCGGCGAGACTAATAGTCCCAATTATTGCCCCTACCATTAAATGGTAAGCCATCCAATTGAAGATTGCTTCGTCTTCATGGGCTGGATTGAAGACCGGTATCAACAGGGCAAATTTGCCTTATCCGAGAACTGGAAAGTGAACCCATCACAGCCACACGCTCCCAAGAAGACGGACACACCGGGGGCATTGTGTTCTTTCGTAGAAGAAGCTCTATAGGAGGTCGCTCTTTCAACCAAAACAAAAAGAATGCTGAAGGATCTCCACACATGCCCGGCAATCTGGTGGAAGAATCCACTGGAACCCGAGATTATCGAGGGAATGTTGAAGCCGCACCCAACTCCAAAAATTGGTGGTGATAGTCAAAGCGCTCACACCCAGCCGTCAAAGTCTTCGAAGAAAAAGAAGAAAGCCAAAAATCCCGTGAAGCCCGGTGACAAGCGCACGGACCTGCAAAAATAGATTGACGCGTTGGAAGAATACAATCAAAAAGCGCAGACTCCAGTCACACTCCAAGAATTTCTCGGCCACGTCTTTGAGGACGGAGATGATGACAATGGAGAAGACTCGTCGGATGAATCTGAAGATTATGTGGCAAGTTTCCATGTGATCTCTCACTCATCGATAGACGATGAAGACGATCCTTACACAAAGAAACTGGGGGCAGATCCTGAGCCGGAACTTCTAGGGCCATCAGACAAAATGATTAATGCATTCCTGGACGAAGCTCTTCTTAAAAGCAAAGCTGCTCGAGAGCGTGAGATGGCCATATTTGAAAAAGCCAAACGCCGGCGACTGGACGAAAGGATTGAAACACTCCCGCCAGATTGAAGTACGTCCGCCGCAAATAAAAGTAGGTGCAAGACAAGGAATAGGTTCGCCAAAGCCATATCGATGGGAATGAAGCTGCCATCCTCCGAAGCGAACGCCCTTGGTGAAGCGGAAACACGTCCTAGCTACTGCTTATATCATCGAAATATTGTGCACCCCATTGAAGAGTGTAACACTTTTAAAAGATGGTGGTAGGGATATGTTTCTCACCGGCAACATTTCAAGCGAATGAAACGCAAAACTCGTCGGGAGCAAAGAAATACGACCGAGGAGTATAAAAGAACAGCTGACAACTGCCATATGGTTGATTATGGGGGATCGCAAGTTCTCACCTTTGGGAGCGATTCTGATGAAGAAATAGCTCTTGGCCCTCTCTTCAAAGAATCCACCTCGGGAAAAGTGGAAGAACCGAAGAGTTGCGAGAACATTCAGCTGCGCAATCGCACATTACCTGAAAAGAATCTCGGACATGCAAACAAGGGATCCAATAAAAAGGATAAGGGGAAATAAAAGGTTCCTGAGGATATCGCCCTCGATGATCGAGTCGTCGAAGAGCTGGCAGCCAAGACCCGCCTAAGAAAAGTAAAGTAGATTACAACGTTCTTGCACACCTGAGGAAGATACCCTCGCAGCTCAGTATTCTCGATGCCCTTCTGCTATCCAAAAAGGTGAGAGATTCGCTGATCAAGGCATTACAAGAGACTGAACAATTCCAAGCTTTCCTCACCGAAAAAAGATGAAGGGCGAGTTGGAAGAAGTGCACACAGCCGATATCACCTTCAGCGATGAAGATCTTTTCCTCGGGATGTGTGAGCATAACCGTCCCTTATATGTCTCCGGATACTGTCATGACATCAAGATAGGAAAAATCCTGGTTGACAATGGGTCCTCCGTCAATCTCCTTAATGTAAGAGTGTTGAAAGAAATCTACATGAGCGTTCAACACCTCGCTCGTGATAAAATCACCATTTTCGGGTTTGACTCCCAGTCATCACGAACGCTTGGGTCTGTAATATTAACACTACACTTTGGGCTGCTCCTCACGGACATCAAGTTCCAAGTCATTGACGCTAAGACCTGCTATAACGCTTTGCTCGGTCGGCCTTGGTTACACGAGTACAACATCATCCCTTCTACACAACATCAGTGTATGAAATATTTCAAGGATGGTCTCGAGTATACCGTAACAGGAGAGTTGAACCCATTCTCCATGAACAAAGTCCGAAAGTACAAAGATGCAAAATACTTCCTGCCAGATTTCGAAGACACTGAAAGATGTCGCAAATCGGAGGACAAGAACAAAGCTATCACCAATATTCCAGTCTTCAGGAGTGATACTGAGGAGGAAGAAGAAATAGTTTATTCAGGTCCACCCTAGTATAACAAGCCGAGACCGTTCACTCCTATGTTGATCTTCGGCAGCGACTCAGAAGATGAGGTCAATGTTGTATTCTTTGCTCGTCCATCAATACAAGCCTTCGCTGATAAAGATCAACGTTTGCAAGTTTCCATGGTTCCGCCAAAACATCATAAAGAGCTGGACGCGATTGATACCTACAGTGTGGAAGAACTGCAGACATTCTACGTCCTTCCCAGGAGAAAAGGTGAAAAGGCGATCCTATTCTACCGATCCGGGGAAACCAAAGTGGAGAAAGAAATTTGGCATGGTGCGGATTCTACACTTGACAGGCTCCAGCCCCATCCGTTTGCCCAGATATTACACAGACGGATTAAAGAGACTCTTGAGATGCCAAGGTATACCCCTTAAGCAAATTGCGCGACAAGCACGGTTCTATAACAGGATCTGGAACGTTCCCGGAACTCAACGAAAGTCGCCCAACGGGGGAATGGAAACGATCGGGCTTGGATATGTTCAATCTAAGAGACGGGAGCTATTCCACGACTGCTACGTCATAAATGACTTTGAAGAAGAAGGAGATGCTCTGTGGGAAGATGCTAACCCTGAACCAAAACAAGCTCCCGCCGTGAAAATGCCAAGCCCATCGTTCGAAGAACAAATAGACAAGCTTATAAGGGAAGCGGGTCAAAAGGTTCGAGATGACCATAATCGCGAAATGACCATCTACGAGAAAGCCAGAACGCAACGCCTCCTTCAGCAGGCTGCGAAAAATGAAAATGCTCTTCCTCATCAACCCGTCATACAAAAGGCCCGACGCAGAGGCAGAAGTAAACCCAAGAGCGGGAAAGGCGTTCGACAGCGACAAAGCAGGACCAAGAAGCCACGCGATCAGGAATCAAACAATCTGGATTCGTCTCTTATAAAGAAGATGAGTCGAGCATATTCTTTTTCCCAAGACAAGACAAGCAAGATACTTGATGCTGCCATAAAACATCAAATGATGACCCTCCCGGAGTCCAAGCACCCTGAGCAAGCAGGTGAAGTTAATCACCTAGATTATTGCTCCTATCACCGAGCAATAGGACATCCTCTCGAAGACTGCTTCATATTCAAAGAATGGGTAGAAGACTAGTATCAGCAAGGCAGGTTCGCTCTATCCAGCAGCTGGAGGGTAACTCCGCCACAGAAGCATGAACCAAAAGCCGCACCCACAGCGAGAGTAGAACTAGATCAATATCGGTCTTGGAAGTAATCTCGTACTTATCATATGATAATGTTGTCAGAAGAAGAACCCGAGAATACGGATGACCTCCCCTGGTGCTTCAAAAACAATGATGACGAAATAATATTAGAGTTTCCACCAGCGCCAAAAGAGTTGAAAGATGGGATACATACTACTGCAGACAACCTCAGAAAGATTGATTTGGGGACGGCAAGTGACCCGCGGCCGACATTCGTCAGTGAGCTGTTGTCTGAAGAAAGGGTGGCTATGCTTAAGGACGTGCTCATGCAGCATACAGATTGCTTCGCATGGAACTATTCCGAGATGCCAGGAGTAGATCTAGAGATTGCTGTACACAAATTGGCAATATCCCCGGACGTCAAGCCAATCAAACAACCACCGAGAAGAATGTGGCTCGAGCTTGAAATGAGCATCAACGTGGAGGTCAAGAAGCTAATCGACTCTGGCTTTATCCAAGAGGTTCAGTACCCTGACTGGATCGCCAATATCGTCCCAGTGATGAAGAAAAATGGAACGGTGCGCATATGTGTGGACTTTCGGGATCTCAACAAAGCTTGCCCAAAAGATGACTTCCCAGTGCCAGTTACTGAGCTGATGATAGACAATACGTCCACTCATGAAGTTTTCTCCTTCATGGACGGCTCGTCAGGTTACAATCAGATAAAGATGCATCCCGAGTACCAAAAGCATACCGCCTTCCGGACCTCTTTGGGTATATTTTGCTACAAGGTGATGCATTTCGGTCTAAAGAACACCAATGCCACCAATCAGAGGACCATGACGAAAATTTTCGTTGACTTCATACATGAAATCGTCGAATGCTATATCGATGACCTCGTAGTAAAAAGCAAATCATACAAGGAACATTTAGAGCATCTGAAGATTGTGTTTCAACGCCTTCGAAAATACAACCTGAAGATGAACCCTCTCAAATGCGCGTTCGGAGTTTCCTCGAGCAAATTCTTAGGATTCATCGTACGACATCGAGGCATCGAGATAGACCCATCGAAGATCAAGGCGATCATGGAAATGCCCCCGCCAAAGACTCTCAAGCAGCTGCGATCTCTCCAAGGAAAGCTCGCATATATCCGGCGATTCATAGCCAATCTTTCCGGAAAGTGCCGCCCCTACAGTCACTTGATGAAAAAGGGAACCCCGTTCGTCTGGGATCACAAATGCTAAAGCGCACCGGACGAAATCAAGCAATACCTGCAGAATCCGCTAGTGTTGGCCACTCCCGTTAAAGGAAAACCTCTCGTCCTGTATATGACAGCCTTCGATGGTTCTTTAGGCGCGTTGTGGGCACAAGAGAACGATCAAGGAAAAGAGAGAGCCCTCTACTACTTGAGTCGAGTTCTACTGGGGGAAAAAAGTAACTACTCCCCCATCGAAAAACACTACCTAGCGTTGATCTTCACGATAACGAAGCTCATACACTACGCGTTGGCGCATGAGGTCCATCTCATATCAAAAGTGGATCCTCTCAAGTATTTGATATCAAAAGCCATATTAAAGAGGCGTCTCGCTAAATGGGCCCTACTCTTGATGGAATTCTCGACAACTTATCGGCCTCTTAAGGCAGTGAAAGGCCAGGCCATCACCGACTTCCTCGCTGAGCATCCGATGCCCGCCGATTCTCCTTTGAACTGCGAATTGCCAGACGAACATGTGTTTGACACGATTGACGTGGATGATACTCGGTGGGAACTCTATTTTGATGGAGTGTCTTCCATGAAGAAGCGCAAACAAAGCACCCCTATAATCAAATCAGGGTAGGCCTCATCTTCGTGACTCCACAAGGAGGGATAATGCGCTTTGCCTTCTCCTTAACAGAGCCGAGGATGAACAACGAAGCCGAATAGGAAGCTTTGATAGCAGGTCTTGAGATCGCCGTCGACATGGGAATTGAAAGCCTTCTCATATACGGAGACTCCCAGCTGGTCGTTAGTCAAGTAAACGACGACTATCAAACGTGCAAACCAGTGTTAGTGAAATACGGCGAGAGAGTGCAGCAACTGCTGACTCAAATTCCTTCCTACGCCATAGAAAGCATACCGCGTGTGGAAAATAGCAAGGCGGATGCTTAGCCAAGCTCGCTAAAGAACTGGCTAACGAGAGCCTTGATGACGTGAGGATCATTGTGCAAAGCCGTTGGGTCCTTGCACCGGCAAAAATATCTCCGGAGTCGTCCGAAGAAAAGGGAGCGACCGAGCAAATGGCTATGCAATTAAAAGACCAGGAAAAGGCTGAGGATTGGAGAGAAGTCTTTATAGACTAGTTCAAATCCTGTTGAACACCTAAAGATGCGTCCTCAAAACATCAGCTTATGAAATGAGCTCTGTCTTTCGCCTTCGTCAATGATACTCTGTATAAGAGATCATTTGATTCTCTGTGGTTAAGATGCCTGGGACCTGAAGAGGCAAGGAGAGTCTTCCAAGAAACTCATGACGGACTCTGCGGTTCTCACCGAGCCGGGCCGAAGATGAAGCTGAAGATCAAACGGATGGGTTATTATTGGCCCATGATGATCCAAGACTGCTTAGAATACGCAAAGCAATGCTACTCGTGCCAGATTCACGGAGACTTTATCCATCAACATCCTAATCCACTGCATCCAACAGTGGCTAGCTGGCCATTTGAAATGTGGGGAACTGACATAATCTGCCCCATCGAGCCAGCATCGTCCAGAGGACATCGGTTCATTTTGGCGACAACTGATTACTTCTCCAAATGGGCAGAATCAGTACCACTGAGGGAAGTGAAGACAGAAAATATACTCCATTTCTTGAAGACACACGTCATTTATTGGTTCGGCACTTCGCGGCGGATCATCTCCGATAACGGGCCAGCCTACAGAAGCCACAAGATCAGCCGCTTCGCACAACAACATAACATAAACTGGAGATACTCTTCAGTCTATAATCCTCGAGCTAAAGGTCTAGCTGAGGCTTTCAACAAGACCTTGATGAAGATCGTGAAAAATACGGTGTCTCGAAATAAGAGGGACTGGCACGAGAGACTACATGAAGCTCTCTGGGCAGATCGAAGCACGTTCAAAACAGCCATGAACACAACGCCATATGCATTGGTATTCGGCACAGAAGCGGTACTCCCCCTTGAGATAGAGTTACCCTCTCTACGAGTGGCGGTTCACTACGAGCTAACAGATGAAGAGAATGCTCACCTTCGGCTTGAGGAGCTTGATGCCCTTGATGAAAACCGGCTCGTAGCGCAACAGAGTCTGGAGGCTTATAAACCAAAGATGACGCGCTCATATGAAAAATTGACTTGGCCGAGAACGTTCCGCCAAGGCGAACTCGTGCTAGTGGTTAAAAGACCTATGATCCCCAATTGCGCCAAGCGGGGGAAATTCGAGCCGAACTATGAAGGCCCGTATATCATAGACGAAGTCTACCAGGGTGGAGCCTATCTACTCATGGACATGCATTGTGAAAGACCTTTCAGGCCAATAAACGGTCGCTTCCTGAAAAAATACTACGCCTGACGAGTCACGGTATAGGTCAATGATAGATGATGATGCCTATATCCGCTCGCTATCTTCCTAAGCCTAAACTCTGTAAGTAGTAGCCTGCTTCCTTTTCTTGGACCGAAACGTCCTTAAAACTAACAACGGACCGAAACGTCCTTAAACTAACGATGGACCACTATGTCCTAAAACTAGCTGTTGACCGAGACGTCGATAAACTACTGTGGACTGCAGCATCCCAAGGCTGACACAAAAAAATGAAAGAATAAAAAAAAAGAAAGAAAAAGAAAACGGTATGTCCATAAGCAAAATGGGCACGGATGAAAACCCGAAAGGGTTCCGTGAGTCAAAATAGCAGGGCTACCGGCGAGTTTTTGTGAAAACCCGAAAGGGCGCAACCTCGTTAAAAGACACTTGCAAGGTCCTCTCAACCTTGTGAGGTGAAACCACCTGTGTGAGATCCTTACGACTCACAAGGGAGCAACACACTTAGGGATCCCCATGATTCCTAAGGAGAAATTACACTTACGAGATCCTCACGACTCATAAGGAGAACCCTCTTATGAGACCCTCACGGCTCATAAGATTCAAAAGTCTTAAGCTACAGGGATCTGAACCTATTCTTAAGAGGCCACTACAACCTCCAATGCTGTCCTACAAGCGGCTCAATGCTGACCCTTGTATACAATCCACGAGCGCGAATAAACATTTCCCTAACAAAGTCCCATCCGTGACTAGGGATATGTCTACACGGTGAACAGCCCTTGTAAGTCCTCTCGACTTAGAAGGAGAAAATACTCTTGTAAGATCCTTACGACTTACGAGAAGCCATACACTTTGGAGTCCTCACGATTCCTAAGGAGAAAACGCACCTACGAGATCCTCATGACTCGCAGGGAGAAATACCTTTATGAGACCCTTACGGCCCATGAAGTCAAAAGCCTTAGTCGACAGGATCCTAACCCTGTTCGCTAAGCCACCTTTGTTCGACATCGATAGAGGCAAATGATGATTCTCTCCTGGCAATATCCCAGTTGTAGCGGTGCTGATGCCGAAATCGGTGTCTAATTCCAAGCTTGCAGCAAAAAAGCCAGCGAGCCACACATGCATACGAAATGGGGCAACTTGCAACAAAATCAGCAAGTAAAAATGTATGCATACAAAAATAGCCGAAATGATTAGGCAACTCGCAATAAAAAGCAGCGAGTAAAAATAAAACAAATAGCCAAAATGATTGGACACCGTGAAAAATAGCCGAAATGATTGAGCAATCGCGACCTTCGTGATATAAAAGCTGAAATGATAGAGCATCGCGGAAAGAAATAAAAAAAATGAAATTTATGCCCTACAGGTGATATCACATCAATCCCTGTATATAATCCAGGGACGCAAACAAAGAGAGAATCACACCTTCCCTCCCCAGGCTCCATCAGAAGAAGAAGCCAAATCTCAACAGTTCACAGACAGCCTGGAGATCATCTCAACATTCGTCTCATTTCAACAGACACAACATCAAAAAATCGAAGCTGCGGCGAAGTTCCCAGTTCCATAACTCGCCGATGCACAGACAACCGAGAGTCAACCCCCAACTCCGTGAAATGCGGATAAAGTCAACCCTTCCTGGTCACGTGGAACACGGCTTATGTCAATCCTGACCCCATGAGAAACGTCCAGAGCGAATCCTGGTCCTCCCAGAACACGGCTATGACCCCGTGGGAAGCATCCAGAGCAAATTCCTGGTCATGTGGAACGCGGCTTATGTCAATCCTGACCCCGTGGGAAACGTCCAGAGTGGAGCCTGGTCCTCGCAGAACACGACTATGACCCCGTGGAAAGCATCCAGAGCAAATTTCTGGTCACGTGGAACGCGGCTTATGTCAATCCTGACCCCATAGGAAACGTCCATAGCGGATCCTGGTCCTCGCAGAACACGGCTATGACTCCGTGGGAAGCATCTAGAGCAAATTCCTGGTCACGTGGAACGCGACTTATGTCAATCCTGACACCGTGGGAAACGTCCAGAGCGGATCTTGGTCCTCGCAGAACACGGCTATGATCCCGTGCAAAGCATCCAGAGCAAATTCCTGGTCACATGGAACGTGGCTTATGTCAATCCTGACCCCGTCGGAAACGTCCAGAGCGGAGCCTGGTCCTCGCAGAACACGGCTATGACCCCGTGGGAAGCATCCAGAGAAAATTCCTGGTCACATAGAATGAGGCTTATGTCAATCCTGGCCCCATGGGAAACGTCAAGAGCGAATCCCGGTCCTCGCAGAACACGGCTATGACCCCGTGGGAAGCATCCAGAGAAAATTCCTGGTCATGTGGAATGCGGCTTATGTCAATCCTGACCCCGTGGAAAATGTACAGAGTGGAGCCTGGTCCTCGCAGAACACGGCTATGACCCCGTGGGAAGCATCCAGAGCAAATTCCTGGTCATGTAGAATGCGGCTTATGTCAATCCTGACCCCGTGGGAAACGTCCAGAGCGGAGCCTGGTCCTCGCAGAACACGGCTATGGCCCCATGGGAAACATCCAAAGCAAATTCCTGATCATGTGGAACACGACCTATGTCAATCCTGACCCCGTGGGAAACGTCCAGAGCGGAGTCTGGTCTTCGCAGAACACGGCTATATCGATCAAACCCCGTGGGAAGCATCCAGAGCAAATTCCTGGTCACGTGGAACACAGCCTATGACTATCCTGACCCCGTGGCAAACGTCCAGAGCAGATCCTGGTCCTCGTGGAACGCGGCTTATGTCAATCCTGACCCCTGGGAAACATCCAGAGCGGAGCCTGGTCCTCGCAGAACACGGCTATGACCCCATAGGAAGCATCCAGAGCAAATTCCTGGTCACGTGGAACGCGGCTTATGTCAATCCTGACCCGTGGGAAACGTCCAGAGTGGATCCTGGTCCTCGCAGAACATGGCTATGACCCCGTGGGAAGCATCTAGAGCAAATTCCTGGTCATGTGGAACGCGGCTTATGTCAATCCTAACCCGTAGGAAACGTCCAGAGCGGAGCCTGGTCCTCGCAGAACACGGCTATGCCCCGTGGGAAGCATCTAGAGCAAATTCCTGGTCACGTGGAACGCGGCTTATGTCAATCCTGACCCCGTGGGAAACGTCCAGAGCGGAGCCTGGTCCTCGCAGAACACGGCTATGTCAATCAGACCCCGTGGGAAGCATCCGGAGCAAATTCCTGGTCACGTGGAACACGGCCTATGTCAATCCTGACCCCGTGGGAAACGTTCAGAGCGGAGCCTGGTCATTGCAGAACACGGCTATGTCAATAAGACCCTGTGGGAAGCATCCAGAGCAAATTCCTGTTCACGTGGAACACGGCCTATATCAATCCTGACCCCGTAGGAAATGTCTAGAGCGGATCCTGGTCCTCGCAGAACACTGCTATGACCCCGTGGGAAGCATCCAGAGCAAATTCCTAGTCATGTGGAATACGGCCTATGTCAATCCTGACCCCGTGTGAAACGTCCAGAGCGAAGCCTGGTCCTTGCAGAACACGGCTATGTTAATCAGACCCCGTGGGAAGCATCCAGAGCAAATTCCTGGTCACGTGGAACACGGCCAATATCAATCCTGACCCCGTGGGAAACGTCCAAAGCGGATCCTGGTCCTCGCAGAACATGGATATGAACCCGTGGGAAGCATCCAGAGCAAATTTCTGGTCATGTGGAACGCGGCTTATGTCAATCCTGACCCCATGGGAAACGTCCAGAGCGGAGCCTGGTCCTCGCAGAACATGGCTATGTCAATCAGACCCCGTGGCAAGCATCCAGAGCAAATTCCTGGTCACGTGGAACACGGCCTATGTCAATCCTGACCCCGTGGGAAACGTCCAGAGCGGAGCCTGGTCCTCGCAGAACACGGCTATGTCAATCAAACCCCGTGGGAAGCATCCAGAGCAAATTCCTGGTCACGTGGAACACGACCTATGTCAATCCTGACCCTGTGGGAAACGTCTAGAGCGGAGCCTGGTCCTCGCAGAACACGGCTATGTCAATCAGACCCCGTGGGAAGCATCCAGAGCAATTCCTGATCACTTGGAACGCGGCTTACGTCAATCCTGACCCCGTGGGAAACGTCCAGAGCGGATCCTGGTCCTTGCAGAACACGACTATGTCAATCTTGACCTCGTGGGAAGCGTCCAGAGCAAATCCTGGTCCCGTGGAACACGGCTAAAGTCAATTTTGACCCCGTGGGAAACGCCTAGAGCAACTCCTGACTCTGCGAAGTGCGGATAATGGCAACACCATCTATCACTTACAGGTCCTCTCGACCCGTAAGGAAGAAAACTCTCTTGTAAGATCTTTACAACTTATAAGAGAAAACACACTTAGGAATCTTCACGATTCCTAAGGAGAAAATACACCTACGAGATCCTCTCGACTCGTAGGGAGAAAAGTCTTTATGAGACCCTCACGGCTCATGAAGTTGAAAAGCCTTAGGCAGCAGATCCGAACCTGCTTTCTAAAGACACCACCACCTCTCGAAGAATTCAAAATGGAATGCTCTCTCTATCGTCGGCAGGCTACGCTTACTAAAGTAACATGCTGATAACGATGAAAAGAAGAAAGCAAAGAGATGACACAAGACATTGCGAAAGAAATGTATCTCTTATTCATAAATTCAATTGGGTACAAAATACATCTTATGAAAGAATAAAAAAATGGATACATTTTATTCAAAATTATAATGGTACAATAACAATTATGGAGAGGGAAGCGTTTTCAATAGACCAATTAACCGCTCGCGCACTTCCCTCAGCCCCTTTTCATGGTCAGCTGCCACGGCCAACTCTGCTTCAACCTGTGCTCGTTGCTACAGATAAGATGAAAGTTGCTCGTCAACGGTCCGCTGCGCCACTTCACGACCTTGTGCATCTTGCTCAATGAGGTCGAGTTTCTGCCTCAGCGTTTGCCCATCAGAAATACACCGTAGAAGGCTTTCAAAGATGACATTCAGCTGTGCAGCGTTTGCATCAACTTGAGCATGCAAACGAGCAGGTTCGCTTAAAGTCTCCTCACGCTCCTTACGCCTCAAAGCCGCTTTTTGTTCAAGATAGCGGAAGTAAGGGGTGCTCTCTTCGACCCATGCAGCCCGCTGGGAATTCACAGCCAAGACCTCAGGGGTAGGACGTCTAAACTCAAGCTCATACAGACATGCCTCGATTTTTGTGCAATGATTAACCCAGGACTCCACGACGCCTTCATTATGAAAGTGCACGAGCGTCGTCAGCAAAGTATTAACCTCAACAGAGAAATCTGCAGCAAGGGCAGGAGTCTCCGCATCAAGCTCCTCGAGATGATCAATCAACGTGCACAGGCTATTCATAGCACCTTTAGAGGAGGGGCGTCGAGAGAAGGGGCCTACTGGCATTATGACTTGAGACTCAAATGGAGCTGAAGTCGGTGTCACAGCTATAAAGCAAATCACAGTCAAATAACGGTTCAAGAAATAAAGGAGGTTCATGAACAACGAAGTTTACTATACCGGCTGCAACAGGTGGCAAGACTGGGAGTACCGGCGATGCAACTGTTCTTTCATCTCCTCCTTCGAGCTGTAGGGATGCAATTAAAAAAAAGAAGAATTAGAAACGATTTAACTACCCTTCAAAGAAAAGAAGAGACGTTAGCTAAAGGCTGTACTCACCAGCTCCGTTAGAAGAGGCAATCTCCGACTGAAAGGAGAAGTGTGGGTGTAGCACCTGATACAGATGATAAAAAAAGGACTCCTGTAAGGATATAATAATGCAATGTCAGCACATGAAGTATACTGCCTACAATGAAGCTGATGGGTCACAAATCCGCACCTTTCAGCATTTGAGAGGGTACGAGAGAAGGTAAAGGTGCGGTCACTGTCAAAGCAGCAACTGGAGACACTTCCTCGGATAACCCAAACGTTCATCACACCTGCATTAGAAATAAGAGAAACACTATCAAAAGAAATTGAAAGGAATTGCAAAATAATGGGGAAAGTGATGACCCAAAATCTACCTGGTGATTCGCCGGTCGAGACCGCAACAAGGGCGTCACTGGATGCAGCGAATGCTTCACCTCCTCCATCGGAACGGTCTCGCCACCCGTAGCCTCATCTCCCGATTCCACGAGAATCGTCGTGACACTCGCAGCGCCCGGCAACGGTAAGGAGCCGCAAGGGGAAAAAGCGACGATTGAAGCAGTGCCTGGCTCTTGAGAAAGAGTGGCTACCTCGGACTCGGCGATTGTAGCCATCTCACCTACCGCTACCTCAGGCTCGGCGATTGTGGTTGTCTCACCTGCCGCTACCTCAGGCTCGGTGATTACCGCCACGTCACCTACCACTTCTTCGACAAGACTCGGCCCTACAGGATAGGATATATGAGAACCTGAAAATTAAAGCTTTGACAAAAGAACCCAATGTCATGTTACCTTGGGTCGGTTTTTCGATTTCCTCCCGAGCCGCACGTGATGCTTGTCTGTGGGCGGTAGACAAGGTAGCCAAAGTATCCTCTGAAGGAGTAGGGGCAGGGGTAACAGCGGTTGGACCTGCACCTGCATCCAAGGCGGTGGTACACTCCCTTGCCGTGCGCATCCTACGCTTCCTTTCCGCCTGGGCCGTGAGGGCAGATCTTCTAAAGACCTCCTTCAACGGGACGTCATTGTCCGCGCCAATAGTTACCTCTGGAGCTGTTATGGCATCCGTCATCGGTTGCTGAGTGAAGCTTCTTTCGGCAATACCGGCGGAACTGAGACTTCGATAGCCGACCCGGGAAGCGTCTCCGCACTACCCTATGAATTCGGTGCCACGCCTGGAATAACCTTAGTAGAGGTAGTTCCTGTAATAAGATGAAAAGGAGGGGTCAGATTACCCATAAGAAATGGGAGTGGAGATGCGGTGAACCGAAATATACTGATGCCTAAGGATGCTCGAAGTCTTTCCTCTTCCTCAAAAGTCTTGAGAGAAGCTACAAGAGCTTCTTCAGTGGAAATACCTATTTAAAAGGGGGGAAAGTGTCAGTAAAAACATGATGACAAAAATATGATGCAATGACGAAAGATACAGCTAATGGTTACCTGATTGCGCGAGGATGGCCAGTCCCGCTTCGTGGCTTGCCAATTGCTCAGAAGATGCAATGGCGGCCGCCAGATCAGTATCATCTGGTGGCATGAATAGACCCTCGTTTATCCCATACTCGCTCAAGCCCTCGCCATAAGGAGCGTGAGGCTCTTGGCCGAGTACAACGTCGACAGAAAGGATCGACTTTTTCTTCCTTTTCTGGGAGCGAGCTCCGGTCGCAGCTAGCACAAGCTTATGCTTGGTAGGCACTTTAGGACGATGAGTCTCAATAGCTGAACCCACGCCAGAATCGGGGGAAGCTACAGTCGCCATTTCTATAGGAGCCCGGGGTATCGGTAGCTCGGGCCTGTCGTGCGGGACTTCGATCACGGCAGCTTCTCTTAAGGGAGGCGGGACAATGGTCTGTCACTTCAGAGGAACGTTTCGATCACCAGCAGGGGGTGCACCTTTGCGATCGAACAACAGTCACTTCTCCTCCTTGATGATGGTGCCCATTGAATGCTGGTACCACTCCACGCACACACTAAGGGCCTTCGGGACACAGCTCGGTTCGCTGATAAAGAAGTTGGACCCCGTGTTCATACGCATAAAATGATGCAGCGCGTTTCACATTCCCTCTTTAGTGACAACAGGTTCTAACAAGAAAGCCTCAAGCGGGACTCCCTGATTGTAGCTCAGCTGCTGGGCAAAACGGTGCGGATTGTATCTCATGAATAACGCCACATCATTTTGCGTAAACACTAGAAAGCCCGGTCTGATGGAATATAAATGAAGGATTTCCCGAGCTTTCAAAACAGAGGCTCCATCTTTAAAAATGTCTCGCAATGTCTGCATTGTTGTCGCGGACTCTTTGCCGATAGTCAGGATCTTGTCGGTGAAAATCATGCCATCTCCAACCATGCGGGGACGAAAGAGCAAACCTATAGCTTTCTGCGGTGACGGATTTACAATAGATGCGTCGACTAATCGCATAATCTGGGGGAAGCCACACCTGTCGTAGAAGGGCGACCTTTTATGGATACCGAAAACGCCAAGTGCATGTAGCTCGAGCCATGACATGAAGTAATGAATTGAGAAGTTTACATGCCGCACTCCGGGTTCAGTAGTATCCGCCGCTTGGCTGAGGCCGTAATACAGATGAGCTAACCCGGCAACCCCGACATCCACTTTCACCCCAATAATCATTCGGTGAGCTGGATAGAAGACAGACGGCCTCATACGGCGAGGGTGCATCGGGAGCGCAAACCAGCTCAGCCATAGCCCAAGAAACCCCAAAAAGAACGTTTCCTCATCAATCCCAAGGAATGTGACCTCTGCGAAAGAAACAACCGGAGTGTTGGGAAGGAAGAAACTCTTTTGATCTGCCTCCGCCGTTGGGAAGTTGTTTAACCCTAAACCGAAAGGGTCAAGTTTGCCGAATTTAGCAGCATCTTTCGAGAGGACTTCCGGATGGAGAAAACGAGCAATGAAATCCTCGGAAGTAACCCCGCGGCTCCCAGATTCGAGAAAAAGGCCCTCATAAATATTCAACACTTTGATTAAACTAGGGAACTGGTGTTGAATGGCGTTCTCCAGGATAAGGCCTGTCATCACTGGCTTGGCACAAAAAATGTATTCATCTGTAGAAAGCAGTTCCTCATAATGCTCCCCCATAACCGGCAAGCCAGAAACTTCTGCAAATTCCTCTAAAGAAATTGATACTTCTCGGTCCAGCGAAAGGAAGGTGTGAGAAGGAATATTCCACTGCTCCAGAAAGGCCTTAACCCACCAGACGGGAAGCGTAGAATACTGGAAGAGAGAAGTATAAATGGCGAGATACAACCCAAGACTCAACAACTGTGACTTCTTCGCTGATAGAATGTAGCGGGTCTATTGCAGATAGCCAGCTGGATGACAAGGAATTAGGCCGATCATATATGGTTGTCCCTACGGTCGCGCCTCGCCTTGACAAATACGCCGCCCCAGGGTTTCCAAAGCCATTGGAGGATGAACGGGTATCAAAGCCATAGCAGGCTGAAGAAGACCTCCCGAAGTCCAGTTGAATTCTTCCACGGTATAGTTCACCGGGGGTGGGTCGGTGTAATGGATCGCCATGATGGGCTCTGAGGGTACCGCGCACGAAAAGCTCTGCTGACCCTTAATAATCTGATCATACCATGTCCCCCAGAGGTGAAGATTCTTATGTTCCAGGTCATGATCTTTGATCAATGCTAAGACTTCCTGGTCCACAGGCGCTCCATGGAATCCTCCCTCTAAACGAACAAACGGGAAAAAGGGATCGAAAGACATGTCGTCTGTGCAAAAAGGGACAAAATTCAACTGTCGGTGCGATAATTTAATTTAAATTCTGACACTTGATACTTTAGAATTTGTACCACACTGCAATGCAGTGAAGAGGGGCCAAAAGGAGCCCAGAAAATCTAGATGAAAGTTCATCATTAATAAAACAGCCTCATCATTTGATGAGACTGTTGATTAAATGAGGAAATCCTCAAGAAATTCTCATTAAATGAGAGATCTCTCGGGAACAGGAGTAAATCTCCCTTTGAGAGCAGTGCTCTGTGACAGAGTGACACTTGTCAAACTCTGATCATGAAGAAATAAAAATTCCTCAAGAGCCTTGCTCTGGAAGAAAATGATGGAATAATACATCAAGAAAATTAAAAACAAATTTTTATATATATGAATTAAAAAAATTCTGAGATCTTCAAGATCCATGAACAAACTCTTAAGAGTTCTTCATGATTTGAAGAGAGCAAAAGCTCTATTAATGAAACCTTAAAAGGGTTTTCTTTAGATCAAAAATCTATGAAGAGCAAGACTCTGTTAATGGGTAAAACCCTAGATTATTAAAAGATTTAATCTTTACCTAAATTTTGACAGAGTTTTTGTCCTTAAGAAAATTCTTAAGATGGAGAGCTATGCTCTGTGAGAGAATAAAAATTCCCAGAAAACAAGGACGAAGATGAACAGAAATCATCCTAAGGACCAAAGGTCCTATTTATAGGCACTGAGTGCCGTTTCAACTTCTTAGTTGATCCAAGAGCGCAGATACTGCCACCGCTGCACTCACATGTGGGCCATATGAGCGCAACAGTGGGGGGGGCATTTGTTTCCCCCAATCAGAGCAAAGCTCTATTTAAAATTCAAATTTTTGAAATGAAGCAACGTTTCAGATGCAGTGCCAAGTGCGCTGCACCCTAAACAGCGCACCACGTGCAAAGCACGTGGGCGCTAGCGCTAGGTGCGCTGCACTCTAAGCAGCACGCCACATGTGCGCTAGCGCTAGGTGCACTGCGCTCCAAGCAGCGCACTACGTGTCAAATACAGGTGCGCTGGCGCAATGTGCACTGCCTTTCAAGCAGCGCACCACGTGCAGAGCATGGGTGCGCTAGTACTGAAACTAAAAGCTCCCCACCGTTAGATCAAAAATCTAATAATAATGATAAATCATTAATTAATCAGAGTTAAATTCTGTTAAGGAAAGATTCCTCAAAATCTTTCCAAATAACAAGATTGTACTCTGTAAATCAGAGCTCCGTTGGATCAATGATCCAATTGTAAATAAAAATTACCAAAAGACAGAATATATTCTGTATGGAATGGATCAATGATCTAATGGTAAATAAAATTTATCAAAAGACAGAATATATTCTGTATGGAAAGATTTTTCAATCTTGTTAAAAACATGAAGATTGACTTCTATAAAACAGAAGCCCTAGGATCAAAGATCCAATGGTGGGGAAACATTCCCAAATTAATCAGAAAAAGATCTCTTTAACTGATCTAACAAATCAGCCTACCCTATAAAAAGGCCCCTAGACTTCAAGTCTCAGAGAACATATAGAGAAAGAGAGAGAAACCTCCCCAAAAACTTTGAGAAAATTCAAAGAGTAAGCTCTTGCAAGAAGATCTTTCTTCAAGGTAAAAATGATGATGATGAACATAGAGATGAAATCATCTCATAAAAAGAAGAATTCATTTCTTTAAAAAGATCATAGATCTACAAAGACAAAAAGTCTTTCACAAAGAGATCAAAAGATCTCATCATAAAATAAAAGAAGAACTTACTTCTCACAGATCATAGATCTATAAGACTAAAATCTTTCTCAAAGAGATCATGAACATCTCATTATAAAATGGAGAATAATTCAATTCTCTTAAGAATTATAGATCAATAAAGGCAAAGACTTTCATCAGTATAAGAGATTGAAACAAAATAAGAACGGTTGTTCTTAGACCTTGAGACAAAGTCTCTTTTTAAAAAAAGCTCAGATCATAAAATTGATCAAATGCGCTTTGCACTCTGGAGCTGTGCTTCTGCGCTCACTGGACTGGCGCTCAGCGCCAAATGCGCCACGTGTCAATCACGTATGCGCCAATTAACCACTAGCACTTTGCGCTCTTGAAATAGCGCACTGCACTCATGGGCTGGCGCTCAGCGCCAAGCGTACCACGTGTCACTCACACGTGCACCACTAAACTGAAAGCCCAATGCGCTCATAGATTAGCGCTCAGCGCTCATAAGCTGGCATCATGCGCTCATCATCTGGCGCCTAGTGCCAAGTGCGATACGTGTCCCTTACATATGCGCCACGTGGCAGAAGCGCACTGCGCTTTTTGATTGGCGCAATGTGCCTAGCGCGCCACGTGTTGCGCTGACAGAACATAAATTGTTCTTTAATAAGCCCAGAGCTCTGATGAATGCTCAGCATTCAATAAAAGACAAAAACACTGTCAAGATATAAATCAATGCTCAGCATTGTTAAAAGGGTCAAGCCCAAATAAAGGCTCAACAGCCCAAAATAAAATGTTAAATATTTATTGGACTTAGCCCAAGATTGGCCATAAGTCCTCAAGTCATATTAATTGAGCTTATCTGCTCATAAATATGTTAACAGATCTTAGCCCCAAATTGGACTACAGATCTTTCAACCAACTCACGTCGGTTCGAGGGTACTTCTCTTTACTCCTCTGATATTTGTCGTTATAATCCTTCAACGTTTTCAGAGAGGTGACGGGTCCTGACAACCAAACATTCTACGGACTGTGGTGTCCTTTAAAACCCATGGACTATGATGTCCATAACCTTGACTGTGAGGTCTTTAAACTCACGGACTATGATGTCCTTAACCTTGACTGTGAGGTCTTTAAACTCACGGACTATGGTGCCCTTAACCTTGACTGTGAGGTCTTTAAACTCACGGACTATGATGTCCTTAACCTTGGACTGTGGGGTCCTTTAAAACCCATGGACTATGACGTCCTTAACCTCGGACCGGGACGTCCTTAAACTAACACTGGACCGTAATGTCCTTAAACTAATCGACCGCAATATCCCTAAACTAAACAATAGAGCCCAAATGCTCTCTTGTTGGATCTAAACGATCCCGTTAAGTTGATCTCAGTCTAAAATTAGACTAACGTGTCCTTAACAAACGTTTAAGTTGATCTTAGTCTCAAATGAGATTAACATATCCTTAAACCCAACCCCCAAATCTAAATCTAAGAAGATACGGATTTGGACTAATCCACGCCCTACGGGCGACAACATAAATTAGTCTCCATATACAATCCACGGGCAACCAAAAAAAAAAACAAACACCCACGACACGAAGTGACCACCTGGAGAAGGAGAAAGTGGTTACCGCGATACGATAGCGTAATTAACTGCAGGGGCTTACGCCTGCAGGGAAGAGCGTCCCCACAATCAAAAACCCCTCAAATGAGGGGGAATCTGACGAAGTCTGCTATATCGGCCGCATCCCTTTGAACCTTCGATATATGGTGCCATAAATCAACTTGGAATCTTCGGAGAGGTGGACGGATAGCACCAATTAGCATCTGCCCCAAAATTCAGACGAGACGGACCCGCGCGGTCGCGTCTCCGATTTTCGGTGGGGAACAAAGATGAACTGGGCATAAGTAGAGGGGAGGGACTGTAGAATCAAGTCTGTTTATAACTCTTTCTCCAACGTAGTCCCTGGGTCCGTGAGCTTTTCAATGTAGCTGATCATTTTAAGGATGTGGTCCCATACAGATGACCCGATAGCCAATCTCGCCTGAAATAATTTCTTAGAGGTCTCGTATCTTGCAATACGAGATTGCTCTCCATATAAATCCTTGGTATGAAGGAAGATGGAAGCTAATTCTATCTTCTCGTACTGCCTCTGGTGTTCATTATCTATTGAGGCCGGCACAAGGCATTTGGCTTTCGCACTGTCTAATTCCCATGACTTACGGATTTCAATATCCGTGACGATGGAATCTGGACCTGGGACGGCGGAGGCTTTGGTAGTAAGGAGGTAGCCCAGCTTGTCATGGGTTATGGACATCTGGACATTCCCCGTCAATATGTTTTTATCTAGCAGTAACTTAAGCCCGGTCATTTTGGTCACCGCAATTAGGAGAGAGAGAAGAAACACTTAGCATGATTCTCTTGCAAGTTTAGATTGTTTTATTAGTTTATCTAAACAGGATGGCTCCCACTGTTTCTTGAATCCTCCTTCAAATCATAAAAGAAGAATTAGTCGGGATTAATCTCACCCTACAATTCTTGCTTAACCTTTCAGCTAGGCTAGTGTCAGTACTTCGAAGGAGCGTTTCCAATTCTTTGGCGAAGTTCCTTAATTACATAACCTCTTTTCTCTGGAGGCGTAACCGCGCTAACGCCGTTCTAGACACCTACTTAGTTTGTAGCATTGATTGTTCAGTGAAAAACTCTCCCGAGGAGTAACAAAACTCATCGTGGGATCGGGATCCAAATATCATCGTATGAAAACTCTGAAGGAACCCTACCAAAATCATCACACTCTAAATGGTATGCAAAACTAGCAAGTTTCATTTTCTTTTGAAACTTCCGATGTGGAATTTTGCCCCAGGTGCTCATGACCTTGACGAAGGCCAAACTATCATAAGGCGCAAGACAAGTTCTACCCGTCATTGTCTAGGTTAATCTGAAGCCATCCGTACAAACTCTTGATGAAGGACAAAATAGCCGTATGACTGTCCCGAATTAACACATCTATCTATACTACAGATGAATACCTAGCAGCTACCAATCACTATGCCTTGGCGAAGGTCAAAATATATATCTTGAATACTACTGAATATCCATCTGAAATGACGTAGGGCTACGGCTGGCTTTGGTGAAAACCGTGAACGTAATGAACTTGATATAGTTGAAGGAACCATGATTGCTTTTAAAAAGAGTGGTTTAGGTTCCGCATTTAAAAGTTGCTTTTTGAACAAAACCGAGTGGTTTTGAAATTGTTCCAACGATTTCGCTTTGGTTTGTTTTCTTTGCATCAATCAATATTAATACGGTCCCATCATTTAATCCTGTCATTGAAAAAAGAAATGAAAATAGAACGTATGCTTATGCCATTCGCATTCGCCACGGCACCCCGTCATGCATCGTCGGGTTACTTAACTAATGGCAGAGCGGGGGCTGGAATAGCGCAGGTGTAAAACATAAGCAACATTTATTATATACAATATATATATATATATATATATTAATTCGTCTCACACAATAATAGGCATTTCAGATCACAGATCACAACACAGATGAATATATTGGATATATTAGGATTTCCGTTTTAGCCTAGAACGGAAAACGGATTCCACGGCCGTGATGAATAGCCAAATCCCCACCCTAGACCCCTACGGGTACAGAAACTACCCGCTAAATTCCCGAAGTGAAGCAACCTCTCTCAATAAAATGAGTTGACTATTCGGCACTTCAAGAACCTGGTAGTTCGTGCACCCAACCTTAGACCTATCCTAGGTGCAAGAAAAAGTAAATGAAATAATACAACGGTGGCTACAAGCTCAACCCGGATATGCCATGAAAAATAATATTACATCATATTACAAATTACACGAATGAAAGTAAAGAAAACACTCTTCTCACATCCCCAATTATTCATTCACAAAGATCCAATACTTCATATACACAAACCATCAAGATACAGATATGTGCAACCTCAACTAATCGACATATAACAATTAGTAGACGTTTCGAAACATATATACAAACACAAACGATTAAACGATGTTGAAATTCCGACTTCAAAATACTCCGTATTGCCCCAACACAAAGATAACAGAATATGTAATCTGAGCAAAATCAAACAATACCATAAACCCTAAATTCAAGAGTACATAACACCAAAAAAATTCCAAGACCCAAGTGCTATAGTCAACCGGCCATATCGGGAAAAATTGAATTTTGGCCAGCCATTCTTAAGAGTTTAGGCCTCGTTTTTTTACAGTGTTCTAGTTATAACTAAAGGAGCACTCTGCAATTGTTTAAAAAAATTTAGAGGCTCTGTAAAATTTAACAGAAACTTAGATATAGTTTTAACTGTTTCGGAGTTATTTCGGTTTCGTAATTCTAAACTTCGTTTAACAAGCTAGTAAAGGTTTTAGTAGGCTTTGATACCACTTTAAGTCAATGTCGCACACCCCGCAGGTTCGCGGGGAGGCGGAATTTAGAAAAAAAACGACTTTTCAAGCTCGCAACATCGACCTGAACTCCAGGATCTATACAGAAACCTTAACGAGCTATTTCTACTAGGAGATTCTAACTAATATATTAGGATTTATACCTCCTTGTTAACAAGTCCTTCGGGTATTCCTCTTCTTGAGCTCCTCGAAAATCGGATCACGCTTGAAACGTCGGCCTCCTCGTATCAAAGACGATCCACCCGAGAGAATGTGGTTCAAGTTCCAACATCTAAACCGATGTAACCTAAAGTTCCTAGCTCGCTAATCTTGGTAGCTTAAGAGATGTAGAGAGTTTAAAAGAGTGTGTTATCTCATATAACCCTATGTCTCACAACACATGTGAAGGTTAAGGTTTAGGAGGAAGAATGAGGAGAAAATGGAGAGAGAAATGATTTTTTTCAAATGAGTAAGTGTTGAGGCAAGTCAAGAATGGCTCACTCATTTTCTTTCCTTAAGCATGCATTATTACTTCAATAAGAAATAACAACCATGCTTAAATAGTGTTGCCAAACCAATAAATAAAATGGATAAGCCATGCTTGACTCCATGCCTCAAATATCTCCATTTACACCTCATTAATCTATTTTCCAAAATAGATTAATCCAAATAATGAGGTGTCCTCTTCTAGAAACATCTCTTATGAAATTACCAGAATGCTCTTACCGTATATACATATCCGTATTCGTATTCTGAAAAATACGAATACAATGAGATGATAACAATCCAATAATCTAATACTAGAATCCGGCTTAAATCAAAGCCCACTAGTATTATCTATCCGAACAATATCCGTGCAACTAGTACACGTATATGATCGGAATCCTGCCGTGAAACCATACGGCCTCTACATCGTTTAGCCTGAACCAGGGAAACCCTTTGTGTAGGACTCTAAAGACTCTACAGTATGTTGGCGGTGAGTTTTACTAAAATTCCGTCAATGGCACTAGCTGTACGTAACGGCTACCCAGGAATCTGTCGAAAAGATGGCCGACGAGCAAACTCATCAGAACTCCTACTGAGTCTATATATGACAATCTCCATACAGTCCGATCTGTTCGTCTCAGAGTATCACATATTGGGCCTAGGGGCGGTAACTTTCAGACCCCTAATAGCATAATAAGTCGTGTCGGTGTAGACTCCAATATACCCTGAGAAACTACTGGAGTACCTTCCAGTAAATCTCGCTTGTCCTGGACAGGGACTTTATGTATTGGCTATCCAAACACAGTGTGATATCAACTCCCAATACCGGGAGAGACGAATCCTATCTAACTTCTGCTACCTCCAAGTGCTTCAGGATTGCACCCAACTACTACCTGTTTGCACGACTCATTTGAGCCGTGGTAGGGTAGTAATCTAACCACAGTGGGAACACACTCAAGAAGAATAGTGATGTCAAGTCAACGAACTAACCTGTACTCATGTCACCCGGGAACTGCTAACTGACGATAGGTATAATACCAACCAGCAGTTCCCATCGAGTTCGTCCAGTGTAACTCGTAACCTAATAAGCACCTGTATACTATCTCTGGTATCAGATACCAATGGCTGCGGGATAGGCCACCTTTCCAGACTGGGGATGAGAAACGTATACACTAGTCTACTCTGGAGTATCGATGCCCTGTCTCGATAATCCTAGGACTAGGGACAATCTTAAGGATGTGATTATAAACTATCCAGCCCCCACTAGTGTGACTGCCATCACAACGCTGGTAGTCAAGCAAAAATCCTAAGGACTCTATCAACATGTATTTGCGATATGTTAAAAAAACATATACACATGTTAAGATAGAATCAAACCAGATAGCATACTGTCATAATTAGTAAAACTGTTATTATATCTGTGTATATCCTAAGCTTCCAAAATTTAATATATAATCCAGTACTATACAATAATGGCATCTAAGGCATATATCACTAACACCGTTACTATCTGCACGATTACCTTTCAGTATTCTTTCCACTTACAACATGTGTTTTCGCATTACTTGACGTACATGATTTCTGGTACTTGTTTCCGTAAATCCGAGTTTCCTTGTTCTTGTCATTTTCTTGTTATAGTTAGGTTCATGTTTACTGTGAACATGATATTGTTTCCTCTTGTTCTTTTCCTTGTTTTTGTTCTTTCGTTGCTCGTGAATTTCGAGGACGAAATCTTTTTGTAGTTATACCTAACACCCTAGCACATTATACGTTATTTAATTATATTTAATAAATCTGTTGGGCATTTTTATTTAAAATATTATTGTTATTGGGTTATGTTTGATGGTTAGTATGATAACCGTATTTTACTTTGACTTGATCCCAAGTTCAGATTGGTATAACATTTGTACCCGCATGTATATTAAACCAGATATTCTAAACAAAATATTGCTTGTGTTTAATTACCACAATATTTTACCAAAATATTGTTTGTGTTCATAAAAACATTTTTTTAAATATTAGATAGGTATCATAACTCTCTCTCTCTCTCTCTCTCTCTCTCTCTCTCTCTCTCTATATATATATATATATATATATATATATATATATATGGTATCTTTGTTTTCACTAAAGATATGAAAATCTTTAAGTGTTATTTCTACTAGAATATTGATTGTGTTTAGTTACTATAACATCTTATTGATGTTGTATTATTTTTTGCTAAAATAATAATATCTTAATTTATTATGCATACAATATATAGTCTAACATTAAATATAAAACAAAATAAATATTTTAGAATGATAGTTTTAGAAAAACATATGATAAGATATGAAAAATCCTTTGTGATCTTTTAAACAAATTGTTTTGGGGGTTTTGTGAGAAAACCAAGTTCATGGGGGTTTGAGCAAATTTTTCCTAAAATTTTATATATATATACCCATCTTCATAAAAATTCTCTCTCTTTCCATCTTCTTTTCGTCGCCGCCTTCCTCATCACCAGCAACTCCCTCACCCAAGATCCCCTCCTTTGCCGAGCACTCAACAGCCACACCCAACATCACAGTAGCACCCTAGGCTGCATCTCATCCGCACCATCGTCGGCGTTCGCGCCTTGCAATTTCACCTTGAGCCAATTTGGAACCCTACCCGAGTACGTTGTTTTAAGACGAGATCAGGTTCCATTTTGCTTCATTCGTGTTTGTGTGTCCGCATTTATCTCCAGGTAAGTTTTTCTAAATACTTGTTACATGCTAATTACGGTCAGATCATATTTGGTGTAACAATATTATTATTATTAATGTCGTATAATTAAATTGATTGTAAACCTGTTAATGCTATATCAAGATCTAATCTAGCTCCGTCGTATTGTTTACTGTGATCGGTCGAAACAAGTTTGACTTGGTATATGCTATAATTACTATATACCTATATATATTGCCGTAATACTATTCTATCATTTTATACAATTATCTTATTTATCATTTCATGTCATTAACTATTTAATAACTAAGACGTAAATTTAATAAGTACAATATAATAAATATATTTAATTAATATTATTTATATATAAGGGTTAAAATTAATATATGCTTTAAGAGAATAATCATGTTTAATTAATAATATTATTTTGATAGGTATTGATTGTTGCAGATTGTTAACTAATATTGTCTATAGTTTAATATTTGAATATATATATATATATATTACATGTCCAAAGTAATACATTAAGTGTGCTTGTGTACATTATAATTTTAATATACATCGAGGATAGGTTTTATAGTTATATATAAATTCCTTAATATGGTTGATAGGTATATCAGTTTATTTATGTTGGCATCATTAACTAGGTTGTCTGGTTTATTTAATGACGATCAAAATAAATTTGTGTGTGTGTGTGTAACCTGTTTTATTAACTATTGTAAACTAAAACTGGTTCCAAGTCTTTTCTAGAAAATAGAATACATTATAATAAACCCTATTCTACTTAAAGCGAAATAATAATGCATAATAATTATATTAAAATATTTCCCTTTTATTGACATATATACTACCTTTGAACATAATAATATATTGACTGTTTTCCTGTATGAACATGACTGTTATCGTAATCGTTACTATTATCGTGATCATTACAGTTATCGTTATTGTACCAGTACATACTTGCCATGTAATATTTACCCATGCCCATGACTACTGATATTGACTTGATTGACCGGATTATTCTGATTGACCTAACTTGTGTTGTTAGACAAGACCTATACACGATTATTTCTGTGTTGGTATTAGGTAGATATTATATTGATACCTGATTTGAACAAGAAATCTGGGGGAAAAGGGGAAATCAAATATAACCGAAATGTAACTTAAAAGAATATTATTGTTTCCGTGATTCCGGTGGTGAACGGAATAACCATTGTTGATTGTACCGTGGTCCCATAGGGAAAGAACGGGGTATATTGTACCGTGGTCCCGTGGGGAATGAACGAGATATATACTATTGTGTTACGATAATGATTACATTAATTGGTTTCTAATACCTGTAGGATAGATAACATAGTGATATTGACCCATAGGATACACGTGACATGATTGACTCCCTATATCTTATTACATTATATGTTATTGCTATTGCTTATCGATTATACTCATGACATTTAGTTCTTGCACATGGTATACTATATCATATACTGGTTATATTATTATGATGATATTTATGAAGCACTGACGTCTGGGTTTTGCATGGTCCAGATCCTTTGGCTTTAGCACAAGAGGATCGTGGGTATTTCAAGAAGCTTGTCGATCAGTGAGGAGCATGCCACTGATCTAGTTGTTAGCTATGGTTTAGTTTCTTTCTAGTTTCAAATTTGTTGGAAGTATCATTGTGAGTTCATTAGTGACAACTATTAGTTATTATTTCCTTTAGCTCTTCGGACTGTTATTGCTTCCGATATTGTTTTCTGTTATTGTTTATCATGGCTATTTGACATATTTAGAGATAGATATTTATATTATTGTTCTTGATTACTGATTGAAAGCCTTAATATGATTATGGAAGGATATTTCCTTACCGCAGATAGCATAGCTGGCTGAGTTATGTCCCAAAATTTTGGTATCTTAGGAAGCGGGGTGATGAGGAAAGAGCCTAAATTACTTCACAGAGAGTGACCTCTTTAGAAAAAGTTTACGTGACTATAAATTACTCGGTTTTCTTCAAAACCATCAGTTTTCTACAAAACTGATCGTTTTAAAAATGCAGAGCCTAAACCACTCCTTTTCAAAACTACTTGAGTTCCTTCAACGATATCAAGTTCACTACGTTAAACGTTTTTCGCCAAAAACCAGCAGCAGCTCTCCATCATTTCAGATTAGTAATACTTAGTATTCGTGCTACATTTGTTGATCTTGTTAAGGCGTAGTGTGCGGTAACTAAGTGGTGTTTTTCTGTAAATGGTAATGCAATTAATTAGGACAGTCATACGACTTTGTTGACCTTGTTAAGGGTCGTACGGGTGGGTTTAAGATAATCAAGATAATGACGGGTTGAACTTGACTAGCGGCTTATTTTTTGTTGACCTTGCTAAGGTCATAAGCCGTTTAGGGCAAAAAACATAACGAGTGTTTCAAAGATAAAAGAAACTTGCCAGGCATGTGCATACATTCTGGAGTGTAGTGACCTGAGTGGCTTTCATCAAGTTATCGCGCAATGATAGTTGGGTCCCGATTCCCACTGATGAGTAGGTGTTACTCCTCAGGTGATTTTTATATGATCCCGACTAGTTCTCCTTTTATGGTTTGTAGGAGAATTCGAGAAAACAGTGGGAGCCATACTGATTAGATGAAGTGATTAACCAATCTAATTTAGGTTAGAGTGCATGTTGGGTGTTTCTTTTCTCTCTCTTTTTGGCAATGACTATGACCCGACCTTAAACTAAAACTCATGAACCAAATTAACTGAACATTCTTACACACTTTGGCTTTGGATTGTCATGATTCACGAAAAAGTCGCATATATCCCTGCCACTCCTGCTTCCCCTTTGCATTTCTTCAGAACACTTCGAATCACTATGAAGATCTATATTTCTTGGGTATCGATCGTATAGTTACATACGAACTCGAAGAAACTTGTTTCGGATCGAGGATGGATTTCGGTTCTGAAGAAATAGAATAGAATTATTCGGTTATCTTTTTCTTTTATCTTCTCTCAGGTTGCGAGGGCTCCTAGTATTAGGAGAGTACGCCTATTACGCTTATTGGATAGTCTTCTTCCAAACCTTAGGCAGGTACCAAAAGGTAAGGAAGGAAGAAAACCAATTAGCCTAAATATGGTGTACAGAAGGTAAGATGTAAAGACATATAATGGGATTGGAGTGAAGGCAAAGAAAATTGTGACTACTGTCATGAATCTGGATAATGGAAGTTGCATTACTAAGAATATCCGGCCACTCCATCGAAACATTCTCATATTTCAGTTTCACTATGCGGTGTTAATTGAAAACTGCTTTCCCAATTAGTTTTTGACTCCAGAGTATGTATTTACTATACTTGATTTTCACGTCTGTATGGCATTATAGATACTGAGTGGGAGTAGAATATTGGGAATTGAGTAATTAGATCCTCAATATCAGAATTCTTTATAATTGGTGATAGTTGACGAAGTCACCTGGGTTTTGCCTAACGACAAATATTTGGTTTTGAATATCCATTATTATACATCTCTGGTTCAAACCCAGGATGGCCCAGCTGCGCCAGGGAAAATAATAGAAGAAGCAAACTGATATATCTGTACGTTTATTTTATAAAGTGAGATATAACCTTTTGAAATTTTGCTTGAGATATTTACCTTGATCAGTTGATGATTAGGTAAGCTGCATTCAATAACGGTGTAATTCTTCTTAACCATAATACAGTTTTCAACTTACGATGCACATAGTTCGAGTTATTAAACTCAGAGAACTTATACAAAATATTGTATGTTGTCCGTTGTCTATTAGGACAAAGGGTTGGTACTCATACTATATTCCGTTTACTTATGACTTCTCTGATTTTAGACATGCATTTCGTAGAAATACAAGGTCCAAATTTTGAGAAGTTATAAGTATAAGAATAAAGTAGAGAACCATACGTTGAAAATATCAGGATTTTTCGAGGTGATCGAAAATGTAGATACTTATGCTAGGTATTCTGTCTTAAGTAAATATTTGAGAACTTGCTTCTATCTCAGATTACTCATCTGTGGGTGTGCTCCTTGATTAGTAATGCTACACGGCCTTCTTCCATTTAGTCGAAATGCATTGGAAACAGCTGCATGTATTTTGAATCTGGTTCCAATAAAATTAGTGCCTTTGTTTCTATATTGGATATAAACTTGATTCATATCTTAACGATATTAAGGTATATGGAGTTTTTCGTCTTATGCTTAAAACCAGAATCCGAATAAACTCAAGACATGTTTCAGTAATGGCAGTTTATGGATTATCCCGGGCTATGAAGAGGATTAACATTCTACCATTTACAGGATCAATAGCTATATTGTTCTCGACTGGCCACCCATTTTAGTAAAATGAATTCTTTTCAGAAAATATTAGTATAAGTACTGTAGAACTGGAAGTGATTTCAGAACCATAAACAGTTACTAAAAATTTAGTAGAAGCTAAGAATTTAATTGGATTCGACAATCCATTAGCCACTCCGCAGATTTGGTGGGTAATCTCAGCCATCCGAGAGGTATTCTGGTCTCCTCAAAGACGGTGACAGGGAGGTTTTGATGACCCAAACTGGCCACTACTGCTGTCTTAAACTATAAGATCTGGCAGGTGGATGACTATAACGTCGTTCTAAAATTAGCTTTAAAAGTACACGTGTATATGACTCTGCCAGAGGGTTGTTGTAGTCAGTAGGAGCAGCGGAAGCGTGGTGGGCCAGTATCTTATGTCTATTTATAGACCAAAGCAAATATAGCGGAAATAGATCTTCTATTTTTTATGTGACAGTTATAGAGTTTGACTTCATCAAAACAATAGATGGACTTGGTAAGAAAGTAGTAGAGAGTGATGTCCTGATATTTAGATGACATGTTCTTGATACGAAGTGATGTTCCTATACTACGAAGGTTATACTGTGATAGTCACAAGGTGTTTTCTCTACATAAGATCCAGACAAAATATCAAGGATTCTGATGACTAGATCAATGGTTTTAGATCGAGATTTGGAAAGTGTCCCAATTCGGAACTTTGACACTATTCTAAAGTTTTTTAGAATGGAAGACTCCTGCCATGGTGGTGTACCCGCAACTGATGGAGCCACTCTCTCTAAAGAGATGTTTTCTAGACTAATGAGAAGAGCGATTTGCATGATTGATATATCACTTGCTTAGGCAATTGAGTCAATCATGAGATATCAAGTACCACACCAGATATTGCTTTTGCACTAGCTGCAATAAGCATATATTAATCTAATTCTGGAGAAACATTGGGAAGCAGTTATGTACATAAGAGGATATTCTTGGTATATGGTAACGACAATCTCTTTCATGAGGAGGTTATCATTTTAGGATTCTAAGGTGACCTGGATGACAGAGTGACTGTCAGAGTTATAGTTTTCCCTCTTTTGAGGTGCAGTGTGTTGGATAGGTTTACAAGCAGGATACTGAGCCGGTCATGATACTGGGTGCTGATTACATCGACAATTGAATACAGTCTAAGAAGTTTGTTGGATTTGGTATTCATGTTATGAACATTCTTACTCGAGATATCTAGACAATAAGATATCTAGACAAATTCTAAGACATGTATTGCTCATTTCTGAAGATAGTTGTTCTCCACGAAATTGAGATATAGAGAGATTAAGATAGAAATATTGGAGCAGATCTTCTCACTGAGGCTATTTCTCGAACGCGAATATTTCAAAAATATTCTTTGCGAAACTGATTAGTAAAGAAGTTGGGTGTTCGGTAGCACACAGGCTGTGAGTATGCGACACCACAATAATTAGCCTGAAGTGCAGGTGGAAGATTGTTGGATATAATACCCTCAAGGCAATTATTGTAATCCTAGGCAGGCGATTTTGATGATTAAGGGAGGACCTATACAGGTAGAACATTCTTACTCGAGATGATAGTATGCTATCTGCTTCATCTCTATCATTATGTATATGTATTATGTGGTATTACAGATCATTATTACAGACACTCATTTCGTAGAAATACAAGGCCCTAATTTTAAGAAGTTATAAGTATAAGAATAAAGTAGAGAACCATACGTTGAAAATATCAGGATTTTTCGAGATGATCGAAAATGTAGATACTTATGATAGGTATTCTGTCGTAAGTAGTATATTTGAGAACTTGCTTCTCTCTCAGATTACTCATCTGTGGCTATGCTCTTTGATTAGTAATGCTGCAAGGCCTTCTTCCATTTAGTCGAAATGCATTGGAAACAGCTGCATGTATTTTGAATCTAGTTCCAATAAAATTAGTGCATTTGTTTCTATATTGGATATAGAATAGATTCATATCTTAACAATATTAAGATATTTGGAGTTTTCCGGTTTATGCTTAAAACAAGAATCTGGATAAACTCAAGACACATTTCAGTAATTGCAGTTTGTGGATTATCCTGGGCTTTGAAGAGGATTAACATTCTACCATTTGCAGGATCAATAGCTATATTGTTCTTGGCTCGCCATCCATTTTAGAAAATATTAGTAGGAGTATGGTAGAACTGGAAGTGATTTCAGAACCATAAACGGTTACTGAAAATTTAGTAGAACCTAAGCATTTAATTGGATTCGATAATCCATTAGCCACTCTGCAGATTTGGTGGGTAATCTCAGCCACCCGAGAGGTATTTTGGTCTCCTTAAAGACGGTAACAAGGAGGTTTTGATGACCCAAACTGGCCACTACTGCTGTCCTAAACTATGAAATCTGGCAGGTGGATGACTATAACGTCATTCTAAAATTATCTTTAGAAGTACACGTGTATATAACTCTGCCAGAGGGTTGTTGTAGTCAATGGGAGCAGCGGAAGCGTGGTGGGCCAGTATGTTATGTCTATTTATAGACTAAAACAAATATAGCGGAAATAGATTTTCTATTTTTGATGTGACAGTTATAGAGTTTGACTTCATCAAAACAATAGATGGACTTGGTAAGAAAGTAGTAGAGAGTGATGTCCTGATATTTAGATGACATACTCTTGATACGACGTGATATTCCTATACTACGAATGGTTATACTGTGGTAGTCACAAGGTATTTTCTCCACATAAGATCTGGACAAAATACCAGGGATTCTGGTGACTAGATCAATGGTTTTAAATCTAGATTTAGAAAGTGTCCCAATTCGGATACTTTGACACTATTTTAAAGTTTTTTAGAATGGACGACTCCTGCCGTGGTGGTGTACCCGCAAGTGATGGAGTCACTCTCTCTAAGGAGATGTTTTCCAGACTAATGAGGAGAGAGATTTGCATGATTAACATATCACTTGCTTAGGCAATTGAGTCAATCATGAGATATCAAGTACCACACCAGATATTGCTTTTACACTAGCTGCAATAAACATATATTAATCTAATTCTGGAGAAATATTGGCAAGCAATTATGTACATAAGAGGATATTCTTGGTATACGGTAACGACAGTCTCTTTCATGAGGCGGTTATCATTTTAGGATTCCAAGGTGACCTGGATGACAGAGTGACTGTCAGAGTAATATTTTTCCCTCTTTTGAGGTGCAGTGTGTTGGATAGGTTTCCAAGCAGGATACTGAGGTGGTCATGACGCTTGGTGCTGATTACATCGGCAATTGGATATAGTTTAAGAAGTTTGTTGGATTTGGTGTTCATGTTATGAACAAGGTCTAATAAGATATCTAGATAAATTCTAAGATATGTATCGCTCATTTCGGAAGATAGTTGTTCTCCGCGAAGTTGAGATATAGAGAGATTAAGATAGAAATATTGGAGCAGATATTCTCATCGAGGCTATTTCTCGAATGCGAATGTTTTGCAAATATTCTTTGCAAAACTGATTAGTAGAGAAGTTGGGTATTCGGTAGCACACGGTCTGTTAGTATACGACACCGCAATAATTAGCCTGAAGTGCGGGTGGGAGATTATTGGATATAGTGCCCTCAAGAAAATTATTGTAATCGCGGGCAGGCGATTTTGATAGTTAACGGAGAACCTATACGGGTAGAACAGTCTTACTCGAGATGATAGTATGCTATCTGGTTCATCTCTATCATCATATATATGTATTATGTGGTATTACAGATCATTATTACATGTTGATAGAGCCCATAGGATTCTTACTTGACTACCAGGTTTATTGTGGCGATTATACTTATGAGAACTGAGTAGTCTATAAGCAAATCCTTAAATGTCCCTAGTCGTGTGAATATCGAGACTGGGCATCGATATTTCAGAGTAGACTAGTGTATACGTTTCTTGATCCCGACGAGAGGCGATGGCCAGTCTCACAGCCATTGGTGTCAGTTAGTCACCAAAGATAGTATACAGGTGCTCATTGATTTATGAGTTACACTGGATGGACTCATCAGGAATATGCTAGATGGTACTATACCTATTGTCAGATAGCAGTTCTCAGGTGACATGAATACAGATTAGTCTGTCGACCTGAGATCATCATTTTTCTCGTATGAGTTCCCACTGTTCTTTGATTACTACCATACCACGATTCAAAAGAGTCGTGCAAACAGGTTTTAGTTGGGTACAGTCCCGAGCCATATAGAGGCAGTGAGCGGATCGTCGTAGATCCGTCTCTTCCGGTATTGTGGGTAGATGTCGCACTGTGCACGGCTGGCCATCACCAGAAATCCTTGGCCAAGGTGGACGAGATTTACTGATTTGGATCGGTAGTTTCTCAGTGAGTGATGGGCTTCACACTGACACGAAATATCGCGTTATTAGGAGTTTGACTTTATCCACCCCCTAGACCCGATATGCGATACTCTTAAACGAACATATATGACTGTATAGAGATTGTCACAGATAGGCTAAGTAGGGGTACATATGAGTTTTCTCATCGACTTTTCTTTCACTCAATACCTGGGTATCCATTACGTATAGTTAGTGCCGCTGATGTGTTTGTGGTTAAACCCATTGTCAGCATATTGATAAGTTTTTAGAGTCCACATAGAGCGTTTTCCCGGTTCAAGAAATATGATGTTGATGAAATATGTTGGTATATACAGGTGTCTGATTAAATATGTGTACAGTCTATACGGATTTTAATCGAACGGTTGATAATACTAGCGGCACAGGATTAAGCCGGATTATTAAATCAAGTTTTGATTTAATAATTTGTATATATATTTTTAATATATGTATTCTAGTATTATTGTTCACTATTCATTTTCTCTCTTGGCTATTTTTATTTTTATACGGATACGCGTATATGTATTTCGATAAGCATTCCGGGTCGTATTCCGTATTTATACGGAATTTGTTCTAGAAGATGAACATCTCATTTGTGAATATTCATTTATGAATATTCATAAAATGAGGTGGAGGGTGAGATGGCATTGAGCATGGTTGAAAATATGTAGAGAGGAATGAACTTCGTTATTTTATTGCAAATTGTTATGAGTTTTTTATTTGTATGGTTGCAAAAAAAATGGATATGAAGCCATCTACATTCTATTCTTCATGGGTTTTTCTCTCATGTTCTTCAACACTTGTCCATGGCTATTTTTTCTAACCTCCTCCTCCTTCTATACTTGCTCTCTTAAGCTTAGATTTGAGAGAGAAAAAATAGTGAAAAATTCCTATATCCTCACTCTCCATTCCTAGCAAGTTTGAAGCGTCGGTTGCTTCACTAGATGAAGCCGGAGCTTGGATCGGTTCTCTCGGATGGATCGTCTTCTGCGAAAGAGGTCCGGGTTACAAATGCGACCCAGAATTCTTGAGAACATGCTGGAGTCCGATCCAATTGGAGCAAATGAAAACGCTACAAAGGTTGTAATTTTTATCTTGTTATGGTTCTAGTTTAGGTGTTTGGTTCGATTCTTAGGTTTTAGTTTCTAGTGCCATGAAAATTTTTGTTTTGGGATTCCTCATTGGTCACAGGTTAGCAGCGAAAGCATTAGGAACCAACAATATGTAAGAAGAAGGCCATGGTGGAGAGTCTCTTGATCGGATCGAAATCTCCCGGGCTCAATTTGTACGGGACGACTCCACATATGCCGAGTTTCTTAATTATTTCAGAATAATTATTGTGTAGCATTTAGAACGGCAATAATAAATTTCTTTTACAAACAAGCGGCCATGGCGGCTGAGAGAGATCGGTTGATCCAGAAGATGGAGGTGGAGCAGGGACATCCGATTGATGACGTGCAGAGAACATTTATCATAGATAGGGTTATCACGGCGTTTAGATCGGATCATCACGGAAGAGTACAGTGTGTGTCCTCCAAGATCAACCTGCATCGGTATAACACTCCTTTCCAGTCGACCGGGCATCCACCTCCTAGATTTCAGTCGGCAAACGAATCGGCATCGGAGATGCCGCTACAGACCAAGACCCTTGTGTTTCATAGATCTCCTCAGGAGCAGACGCCGGAATACGACGGTTCCTCATGCCGATAGACTGTCGCTCCCGCTGCCGATCTATTTGCTGGCTGGACTCTCGAGCAGAGTCTTAATCTTATCGACGCTTACGTCCAAGCTGGGAGGCCAGTACCTCCAGTAAGTTTGATAACTCTTACATATATACACACACGCACATATCACATAAACACAACCATACAGACACGCGCGCACAAGCATACATACACACACGCGCACGCACACACATACAAAAGCATATCACATACACACACATGCACAAATCATATACATGTGTACACAGACAAGTATACAAACACACGACATAAACATGAGCACACGCGCGCAAGCATACAAAAACAAGCAAGCAAGCAAGCACACACACGCAAGCATACATACACACCCACGCATAGAAACAAGCACGCGCGCACGCATTTAATTAATATAAAATATCCATACTAATTCATATATTTTAACTTTTAATCGCAGAGTCTTTACCCGGGAAATCCATGAGCGCATCCTTCGTGATCGACTCTCTTTTCCCGTTTTCGTCCTCCCTTGATTTTTTTATTTCTCACTTTTGTAAATTTATAATATTAAAATTTGTAATGGAACGCGTAGTATGTATTGTAATCGAATTTGGATAATTGATTTTTGAATGGAATGGATTTTATATTAGAATCGTTATTTGAATAGAATGGAATCGATATTAAATTGAAATATATTGGATTTGAGATTTTCTGGGTTTCTGTAAAAAAAATTCTGTAATGCAGGCTTATTTCGACGGAATTCGATGGACCAGTCCTGTCAAAATATACTTATTTTGATGGGACTGGCTCCTTGAAATGAAAAAAATGATTCTAGAAACCATTTTTTTAATTAAAAAACCTTATATATTTCGACATTTTACGTCTGTCGAGAAAATAGTTATTTCGGGTATAGCCGTCGAAATAGCTTAACTTATTGCGACGCACTTTAATTGTGAAAATAAGCTATTGCGACACTATCTATTGCGTCAGTTTTCTTTCATGACTATTTGGGTTGTCCTGACGAAATTCACTTATTTCGATGGTAACTATTTATTAGTAGTGAAGGGATGCTTTAAGAAAAAGGTTTGGATGTTGACTCGGCCCAGTCTAATGTTGTGCATCCTTGGTTTTGGGAGATATAAACCCCCAAGTCAAATAAGATTTTGTGTTATATTATATGATCCATAGATTTTTTTAAAAAGATTTATTCTGATCAATGGATTGTTCAACGAACTAAATCGGGTCTGCGTTCATTTAAAATAAATGGTTCTGCACGTAAAATACTGAGACACGTGTTCCTGAAAACCAATCTAATTTATTTAATTATAGACCTAGTCAATTTGATGCAACATAGTGAATATTTCTTTGAGCATAAAGCAAAAATTAATATGAGTACAAGGTTCATGACATAGGGTACGGAATAATTAAACTTCATATAAGTACAAGAAGGACATGATCAAAGGGATATGATGTTATGTTAGTGGTGTCATTTGTTGTATTTGTTAATTTGTTTTCCTCAACGGTCATCCTCTAGCAACTAATATATGCTATATAAAATTTACTTATATCTCATTAAATTAAATACTAAAACAAAGTATCATGATTAATATATATTCGATTCTTTAAATCCATAATCATAGAAACAATGTCAGCTCAAAACTGAATTTTCATGTGAACCAATTAAATGTGTTATTTATATTTCATGTCATTTGTCTGAGAAATGTCCCTTCCACAACACCAAAATTCTGAAATTTTGATAATAAGGATTGAGCGAATATATTCTATATTCTAGCACGCACCTGCAGGTCGAAGGTCCTTTAAACCGAAACTTGGGATTTTAAGCAGCGGTATTTTTAATTTAATAAATCCTTTTTTTAATACGCGTCCGGTAGAAATCGAACTTGGATTGCTCTGATACCATGTGAAATGTCCCTCTGCTACACCCAACTTTGAAGTTTTGATGATGATTGAGGAATTATATTCTATATTACTCTGGATCATCATAGTAAAATTAATAGCAATAACAATAACAAAGATATTAAAACAACTTAACTTGAATGGTAAAAATTTACTCTTGAAAGTAAGAGATTGTCCAACTACATCCAAAGTGGTCGGATTTGGAGAAATAACAATAACAGAGATTAGTTACCTGTTGTGGAATACACATAGATTTTATTTTTATTTTTTTGAATGCAAGGAAGCCCACTGGCCCCACGTGCCCTCTCGAAATACTAAATGGAAGATCCCAGATTCGATCCCGAGTGTTCTCCCTCTCCCCTCTCCCCTCCCAAACTCCTATTATCCAATACCACTGGGCTATATGTCCCTCACTGTATACACATACATTGCTGTACATGAAAATTCTTTACTCATGTCAGGTGGTGTTGAAAAATAAATTTCCATCTACGTTCAGAGGAAGGAAATAGAATTAAAGAAATGGCTTGAAGAAATATTTTGACAATGTGCTGCGGCTTGTATATTTTTCTGCCACCAAAATTTTACTTTCCATCTTTTTAAACTAGCTAACATAATTACAGGTTTGTAAAGAGAAGCTTGGAGGGGTCTTCCACGATTAAATAGACACGCTACAAAGATTACAATCTTTATAGCGTGTCTACCTAATCGTGGAAGACCCCTCCAAAGTTCGTAGACCATCGGAAACGAGCTTGAGAGACGGCCGCCATTGCCGAAAATAATCCATACTAAGAAAACCGATCCAAACTTCAGCTTCAACTAGAAATCTTAGTGAAGCAACCTGAATATTACTATTCTATAAGTTGTGATGCTCAGGAATGTAGGGATTTTTCCACTATCATTTAAACGCTCATTTTTCCACTCAAGAGAGTGGGCTCACATGAGCAAAGAAGGAGGAAGAAGATCAGAGGAGAGAGAAACTCAAAGTGAGAATGAATCAAGTGTTTATAGAAAGAAATATCAATCATATTCTAATAGTAACCACAAATGAATTTCTAATATAAAATCCATGCCATTCCTCTCTACCATATCACTTTACACCTCATCCCTCCATCTCATTTCTAATAAAAGAAATAGGAAATGAGGTGTTCTCCTTCTAGATATATTCCGTATAATACGAAATACATCCCCGGTATATATATCGTCTACATATACACGTATCCGTATAAATATACGAATAGCCAAGAGAGAAAATGAACAGTGAAAATAATACTAGAATATGTGTGTGTGTGTGTGTGTGTAAATTATTAAATCAATACTTTATTTAATAATCCGGCTTAATCCTAAGCAGGATAATATTATCAAATGTCCGATTAAAATTCGTGTAGCCAGTACAGGTATTTAATCGAACCCATACACGTATCAACATACAACCTCTATATCATATCGCCAGAACCGGAAGACTCTAAAGACTTAACAATGTGTTGGCGGTAATTTGCTAGATAAATGTATAACCACAAGCTCGTCAGCGGTACTTACTATACGTAACGGCTATCCAGGAATATGTCGAAAGGGAGGTCGACAATCAACTCCGTCCATACCGTACTAAGCCTGTAAGTGACAATCTCCAAATAGCCTGGTCTTTTCGTCTAAGAGTGTCGCATACCGGCTCTAGGGAAAGATAATCAAACCCCTAATAACCTGATAAGTCGTGCCTATGTCAAGGCCATTACCAACCGAGAAACTACTGATTTTCTATTAGTAAATTTCATCCGTCCTGGCCAGGGACTTATGGTGATGGCCAACCGAACACTGCTCGACATCGACTCCCTATCTAGAAGAGACGAATCCTTTCCGATCGCTCACTGTCTCCATATGACTCACTGTACCCAACTAAAACTATTTGCACGACTCCTTTGAGTCGTGGTAGGGTGGTAATTTAAGTACGGTGAGAACTCACATGAGACAAATGATAATTTCAGGTTTAAAAACTACCATGCACTCATGTCGCTAGAGAACTGCTATCTTACAATAGATATAATATCAACTAGGAGTTCTCAGCTGTAAGTATATATGTGCTCCTTGCCGTGTCAACTACGGCTATGCGGAATCAAAAACTTTAAAACTTGAGCACAATACACTAAAATTCCCAGGATACAAGCCCAAACACTAAACTAAACAAACCCTAACTAGAGTTTTAACCACCCGGTTGAAATTACAACTTTTGTAGATGGTCTTTCGGGTCTTGAAAGTTGACTCCTCAAGCTCATTGGGTTGATGGTATGAGCTCTCGAAACCGAGCTTCCGTGTCAAAGACGATCCACCCGAGAATGCCGATTCAAGCGATTGTTTTGTCCGAAGCAACAAAAAATCAAGTTTTGCTAAGACAAGATACTTATATTGGTGTAGTTTGTGAAACTAAATGCTCTTTTTTAATCCTCACAATTCAAGAGAGAGGATTGAGTAAGAAGATGAAGAGGATGGAAACTAGAGAAAATCCTCCACTTGAAAAATGAACCATCCATTTATGAAAAATATCTCACACACTCTCTCTTATGTATTCATCACAAACAAAAGAAGTGGGTGGGCTTGGTGACTCACTAGGATGAGTCACAAACCCATACACTTCCATGTTAAATGATGAAGAAAAGAGAGAGAGAGCGTGTGTAGCCACCTCACCATGATATACATACACATACAAATACTAGTATGTGCATAATCAAGTATACCAAAACCGGTATAAATATGTATACCGTATTTCAACCAAAATACAAATACCGTATTTATACTTAAAATACAAAATACGCGTATTCATATTTTAGAAAGAAATATATGTATTTGTATCAAAGCACAAATACCCGTATTTATACAAATACACGTATTCGTATAATTACCGTATTCGTGTTAAAATACAAATATCCAAAAGAGAGAAATATAATACTAGTATCAAAACTGGTTGTCTTTCAAACCTGCTTATACTACTAAACTATCCGATTAAAGCACGTGCATAAATGCATGTGTTCAATCGAACACCCCTGCGTAAAACCATACGCAAACTACACCGTTTCGCCTGAACCGGAAAACCATCTGTGTGGGACTTTTAAAACTCGACAATACGCTGACATTGGGTTTAACCATAAGCACGTCAGTGGTACTGGCTATACGTAATGGCTACCAAGATATCTGTCGAAGGGAAGATCGACAAGATAACTCGTCCGGAAACCCTACTGAGCCTATATGTGAAATTCTCCGTACAGTCCGGTCTGTTCGTCTAAGAGTATCGCATATCGGACCTAGGGGGCGGTAAACTTCAGACCCCTAATAGCGCAATAAGTCGTGTCGGTATGGAACCCAATACACCCTGAGAAACTACTGGTGTACCTGTTCCCCTCCGAACGGCGGCGCGACGCGGGCGTCCTTGCCTGAGGTTCGGGGCAGATGCTAATTGGTGCTATCCGTCCACCTCTCCGAAGATGCCAAGTTGTTTATGGCACCGTGCATCGGAGTTTTAGACGGATGCGGACGATGTAGCAGACTTCGTCAGATTCCCCCTCATTTGAGGGGGTTTTTTTGATTGTGGGGACGCTCTTCCCTGCAGGCGCAAGCCCCTGCAGTTAATTACGCTACCGCATCGCGGTAACAACTTTCTCCTTCTCCAAGTGGTCGCTTCGTGTCGTGTGTGTTTGTTTCGTGTTTCGTTGCCCGTGGATTGTTTACGGAGACTGAGTTATGTCGTCGCCCGTAGGGCGTGGACTAGTCCAAATCCGTGTTTATCTTAGATTTGGGTTTGGGGGTTTGGTTCGAGGATACGTCAGCCATACTTGAGGCTAAGATCAACTCAAACGTTTGTTAAGGATGCGTTAGTCTAATGTTGAGACTAAGATCAACTTAACGGGATCATTTAGATCCGACAAGGGAGTGTTTTAGGCTCCATTGTTCCAGTTTAGGGACATAGTGGTCCATCGTATATGTGTGGCCGTCGGGACCCGTCACCTCTCTGACGACGTTGAAGGATTACAACGACGGATGTCAGAGGAGTTCAGAGATGTACCCTCGAGCCAGAATTAATTTGGGGGATTCATAGTCCAGTCTGTTTGAAGGTTTAAGGATACGTTAGCCCTCTTTGAGGCTAAGATCAACTTAAACGGGACCGTTTAGATCCGGCAAAGGAGCATGCTGGGCTCTATTGTTCTAGTTTAAGGACATTGCGGTCCGTGGGTAGTTTAAGGACATTGCGGTCCATGGGTAGTTTAAGGACATTGCGGTCCATTGTTAGCTTTAAGACATCTCGGTCAAGGTTAAGGACGTCGTAGTCCATGGGTTTAAGGACTCCACAGTCCGGTATGTGCTCTGGATGCTTCACACGGGTTCACTGCCGTGCTAGGCGAGGACCAGGCTCCGCTCTGGACGTTTTCCACGGGGTCAAAGAGTGACATTATCCGCGTTCCACGTAACCAGGAATTTTGCACTAGATGCTTCACACGGGTTCACTGCCGTGCTAGGCGAGGACTAGGCTCCGCTCTGGGCGTTTTCCGCGGGGTCAAAGAGTGACATTATCCGCGTTCCACGTAACCAGGAATTTTGCATTAGGCATGAGTTTAAGGACCCCACAGTCCATATCATGGGTGGTCATCGGGACCCGTCACCTTTTTTAAGACATTGAGGGATTACAATGCCAAGTATCAAAGGAGTGAAGAGATGTACCCTAGAACCGGGATGGATTAAATAGTCCTTGGCCCAATTTGGGATCAAGACCCATTAATTATATTATGAGCCCATTGGCCCAGTTAATTACGAATTGAGGACTTATGGCCAGCTTGGGCTAAGTCTTATCATGTCTGGAATATTGACTTCTTGTTGGTCCATTGAGGGAGAGGCTTTGCCTCTATCCCTTTAGCCAATTGGGCCAAAGCCTAGTGTTAAACACTACAGAGCAATCAGTGTTGAACACTGGGAATGAGGTTGACAAGTTAGTGTTTAACACTAAAAGATAATTGGTGTCAAATACCAGCAACAAGGCTTTCAAATTAGTGTTAAACACTAAAACAAATCAGTATCAAGCATCGGCAACAGAGCCCTCGAATTAGTGTTAAACACTAAGGTAGCCAGTGTTGAACACTGCAAATAAAGTTCTTTGATTAGTGTTGAACACTACGGCTCAACAGTGTTTTAACATTGGATTCAGGAATTCCAGCTTAGTGTTAAACACTAAAGCAAGAGGGGTCACGTGGCGACACGTGAGAGCGCCCTCCCTTCATTTATTCTGCTGAGATTACTGCATCTTTCAGAGCATCACGTGCCATCACGTGACGGGCATTCATATGCCTATGTGTTAGAGCTTCTGTCAAGGGTCACGTGGGTCACTTGAGGGACTGCCTCAAAGGGCTTTCTGTAGATCTTTTGAGGGGGTCACGTGGTGGCACGTGACCCTGCCTTCATGTATGTTGTTTAAAGGCTCTGTTAATCTTTTTTCAGGAGTTAAATTCCTCGAGCTTTAATTTTCAGAGGAATTAAATTCCTACTTCCTTTTGAAGACTTATATTCTGGAGTAGAATTGAACCCTGAATCTTCTGTAGGAATTAAATTCCTCGTATATGTGAAGAACTGAATAGGGTTAAACCCTAATAAAAGCTTTTTAAGGAATTAAACTTCCAGTCCCTGTTAAATTATGATTAAGGGAATTAAATTCCCGTTGTTTCAACAGAACTAAGTTCTTAATTAGGGTTAAACCCTGTTTCTCTCTGTTCTGAAGGAATTAAATTCCCATAACACAGGGTCAAGCCCCACTTTTATCTTAAAGGAATTAAATTCCTATGGTTCTGTGAGAGTTAAATTCTCATGTTTCCATTCCCTCTCTATGTTTTGGATCTGCATGGCAGGATCTCAACCCATTGAGAATTAAATTCTCAACCTAAAGGGGAGATGTGCACTTTGCATATCCTCTATCAAAGAGAGAAGAAATATGTTCTTCTGTTTTTATATTATCAGAGTTAAACTCTGTTGAGAATTAAATTCTCCTTCTTTCAAGATGCCTTCCCTTTCTTACCTAGGGTTTTCTTTTGCAGAAGCTCCAAATTCCTCCAAATATCAAAGCTCTCTCCCTTTTTTCTCTCTCTGCGTGTATATCTTCTTTTGTGTCTCCTGGCTCCTATTTATAGGAGAAGCAGCCGAATCAATTAGTTTTTGATGAATCTTCATTAAGAGATTTGATTTGCATCCATCATTCGTTTTTGACCTTTGGATTATTAGGTGAATTTTATTCACCATTGGATTTCAAATCCAGGGATTCTCCTTTGTTATTTCTGTTAGATTTAAAAGGGAAATCTTTCCAAACTCGAGATTTTCCATAGATAGATGATATTTAATCATCTCTGAATCTTTAATTTGATCGGTTCCAGATAATTGCTTTCCTTTGGAAAGATTTGAATCTCTTTCAGAATTTAATTCTGTTAGCAAAATGGGCTTTGAAAGCCGGTCACGTGTGACCACGTGACCCATGGTCACGTGTGAGCACGTGACCCCCTTGTAACGAGCCATTTCCTTCTTTTGCACTCTGCCTTCTTCTGATGCTTAGCCGTCACGTGCCACCACGTAACCCCTGGTCACGTGTGAGTACGTGACCCTCGTCTGGAGCCTTTTCCTTGGTTTAATCAGGGAACCGGTGTGCCTCTGACGCTTGCATTTAAATGTCACGTGTCTACACGTGACCTTTGTCATGTGGGAGCACGTGACTCTTTCTGAGGCCCTTTTCTTCGATGTAGTTGGGAAACGGAACTTGCCTCGCCGATACTTTTAGGTGTCACGTACCAACACGTGACTGCTGGTCACGTGTAAGCATGTGACCCTCTTCTGAAGCTTTTTCCATAAGTTTTTCTGATTTTAAATCAAGAAACAAATGCCCCCACAGCGTTGTTCTCACGTGTCTGCACGTGAGTGCAACGCTGTCACCCTTGTGACCGTTGGATTCCTTTAGGGATTTGGGGAGATGAAACGTTTCCATTGCCTTCTATAAATACCTCTGTCTCTTCATAGGAGCCTTCACTTTGCTCATCTTCTTCTTCTGAGAACTTTTTCCTTGAGAATTTAATTCTCGCTTCCAGAGCTTAGTTCTCTGTCTTGAAACAATCTTCAGAGTTTAACTCTGTTCGAAAAGAATTCTTTTCCTCAGGTAATGTTTTTGGACAAATGATGGACCTTCACATTCCTCTGGATTTTAAATCCAAAACAAGGGTTTTTACCCTTTTTTCTTCATGTTTTTCCATAAGAACATGAAACCGCTTAACCTTCAAACTGTAGATCTCTTAGGGTTTAGATGATCTTTGGGGAGATGATGATGGCGTTTCGACTCCATGGAATTTAATTCCATCCAAAAATGTTTCTGGGAATTTAATTCCCTTTTCTTAATAAGGAATTTAATTCCAATGAAGGACTTGATTTCTTCACGCGAAGGCTTCTTGGGTCTCTTGGCCCGAGGTTGTTCTTCTGCAATTAATGAAATGGGAACTTTCTAATGATTCTCGTGATCTTTATTTCAGGTGTCATGGATGCCCATCTGTATGGTCTTGACGAGATCATTTCCTATGGGAATATTCGTGCACTGGGCCGCAGTCAGAACCAGGAGTTCACCGATGCTCAGTGTGCCGAGATCATGAACCGCTTTGACGAGTACAACCATAGGCTACTCCCCCGTCGCTCTTCTCTTCTGAGGCTGATCGTGCTGGCGATCCGGGAGGCACTTCCTCTCTTTTGCACCGGCATACCGCTCGGGGCCTTGGACACTGCCGAGGATAAGGTGCATTCGGTGTACCTTATGGGCTTGATCTCAAAGAGGAGGCGAGACCACCTCATCGATCTTTTGCACCAGGCGTTCCAGCAGTCGGCCATACTTGCCGCCTATCGGAGGGTGGAGGACATTCGTGAGGACCCCGACGCTTGTGACCGTGAGAGAAAGCATACTCGGGAGGTTCGAAATGCTTGGAAGATCTTGGATAAAGTTAATTTCGAGTTTCTTAACCCATGCCCCGCGTCTGAAGCCTTGCCATTGTAAAAGTTTTCTTTTTATTTTGTATGGCCTTCTTGAAGTCTGGATGATAAGTTCTGTTGTGTCTTTGTATGTTTGCATGCTTTTTCTCTGGGATTTTATTATTTTGCTACTATTGTTGTTTGTGCTTTTTTTTTTAATATGCAGGGTACTACTCCATATTTTTCCTTTTAAATGCACATCAGGTTTAGGCCTCACGTGTTCTACACGTGGGATCCCTTGATGTGGCCGTTCACAAGATTTTCCCCATGCCATATTTTCAGTGCGCAATATTAGATGCAGAAAAAGGGCCTTGGAAATAGTTCCATCTCCTTGATTTTCGATGCCTTTCCTTTTTTAGGCCTTGGAAATAACTTCACCATGCAAGATTTTCCGCGCACAGCACTTAATGCACTTCATTATATATGAGGCTATAGCTTTCTTTTCCTTTCACAGAGAGATTTATATCATATATATTTTTTTCCCTTTGAGAGAGAAACGAGTGCCATGGCTTGTAATCGCCCTCATGCTCGTCGACAGCCATGGGAAGTTCCTCTTGAGGAGATGATCCCCCGCTTTGCTGCTCGGTTGGTGGACCCCCTCCTTTCCGACAACGAATGTGACTTGGCCATGCATGAGCTCTCGATCCGTAGAGGGTCTCCCCTCCCGATGGGTTCCCTCTGGCTCCAAATGATTCTCGCGGCCGTACTTGCCGACATCCCTCCTCACCCGGCAGAGATGACCTTGGCGATACTTGACGCGGCTGAAGAAAAGCTCGAGGGCTTCCATGAGGCGCGCCTGATTACTCAGGCTTTGAAGGATCGCTCAATTAATCTGCTGAGCCAGATAAAGGCCCGGCGAGCTGTTATGTCTGCTTTCGCAGACGAACACGGCGCCAATCGATGGGGAGCGACTCCTTGTGAGAACCGTCACTTTGACGTGCTGGAGAGAGCGGAGAGAAAGATGGAGAACCTTGTCCTTTGTTTTGTTAACCCTTGTGCCGTCGATCCCGTGTTTGGTGACCATTTTCCACTAGCGTAGCATTTTTAAATTAGTTCCTCCTTTTTGCATGCTTTATGTTGAACTTCCATGTAGGCTTGGTACTCGTGTGTATGTTTCCGCTTGCATGAATAAATTTTGTGTTCCTCTTATGAGAACTTTCTTTAATTGCAAATGTTATCATCATTTTCCTGCGCATTAGACCTTTTTAGGCATTATGAACGTTCATGCGACTGCAAATGCCATTATTATTTTTTTTTTGAATGCTCAGATGATTGCGAATGCATGCTCGAAATATGTTTGAGATCTTTCTTGTTGCCTTTCACGTTAGGAGATGTGAGCGCGTTTTAGATCGATTATTCCCGTCGGCTGGAAGCCCATTTATACGGTCTTGTAAATGCCTTGTTTCCGAGGTCGTGGTCACGAACGCGAGCTTTCGTGGCCATGTAGCGAACATATCGTTATGCGAGAAAAAGGCTCGGCCGTAAATTTTCGGAGAGGGAGGTAGCTTCCGAGGCGCTGAGCGAGCTTCGCGCTACCCTTATCACCAAGGCCAACCAAGCGTATGAACTCTGGCGGTTGCTTCAGGAGTTCATCAAAGAGGTGGTGTCCCTCGATAAAGCTGCCACGTTCACTCGTGAAAGGGTCGAGGATCACAAGGCCACTGAGAAAGAGCTTGAAGCCCGGTTTGCTTCATATCAGGCCCAACAAGCTCAAGCGGAGGCTCGTCTTCTGGAGATCTTGCGTTACGAAGCCGTGGCTCAGCAACAGAACGATGAGCTGGTAAAATTGTTGCACCGCCCGCCGGCTTGAGGACTTGTATCTTTTCTCCTCTCTTTTTTTTTGTACATACTCATGGATGAGAGTATCCCTTTCTTTGTTTCTTTCATGAATTGTACTTTGTATCCATTTTGGCTTATGAATAAAAGATACAATTTTCCTCTCAATGGTGTGTCCCCTTTTTTATTGAATGTATTCTGCGGACTTTTTATCTTGATCTCCTTGCAGGACAGCAATGGTTCAGGATTCAGGGTTAAGATCTGCTTCCTAAGACTTTTGCATTTTATGAGCCACGAGGGTCTCGTAACGAGTTTTTCTCCCTACAGGTCGAGAGGATCCCATAGGTGTAAGTTCTTCTTAAGAATCGTGAGGATTCTTAAGCGGGTTTTCCCTTGAGAGTCGCAAGGATCTCACAAGAGAAATTTTTCTTCCTTACAGGTCGTGAGGACTTGTAAGTGCTGAATGTGGTCGCCCTTGTCCGTGTTTTACGGAGTCAGGGGTTTCTTCGGGTATTGTAGTTTAAAGACGTCGCGGTCAAGGTTAAGGACCTCATAGTCTGTGGATTTAAGGACTCCACAGTCCGATGTTAGTTTTAAGACATCGCGGTCAAGGTTAAGGACCTCATAGTCCGTGGATTTAGGGACTCCACAGTCCAATGTTAGTTTTAAGACATCACGGTCAAGGTTAAGGACCTCATAGTCCGTGGATTTAGAGACTCCACAGTCCGATGTGTAGTTGCAGGGACCCGTCACCTCTTTGAAGACGTTGAGGAATTACAACGCCAGGCATCAAAGGAGTGAAGAGATGTACCCTTAAACCGAGGCAAAATCAGTAGGGAATCGGGGTGGTTGATCGTTAGTTTTAAGACATCGCGGTCGAGGTTAAGGACGTCATAGTCCGTGGATTTTAAGGACTCCACAGTCCGGTATTTGCTCTGGATGCTTCACACGAGTTCACTGCCGTGCTTGGCGAGGACCAGGCTCCGCTCTGGATGCTTCACACGGGTTCACTGCCGTGCTCTGCGAGGACCAGGATCCGCTCTGGACGTTTTCCACGAGGTCAAAGAGTGACATTATCCGCGTTCCACGTAACCAGGAATTTTGCACTAGATGCTTCACACGGGTTCACTGCCGTGCTCGGCGAGGACTAGGCTCCGCTCTGGATGCTTCACACGGGTTCACTGCCGTGCTCTGCGAGGACCAGGATCCGCTCTGGACGTTTTCCACGGGGTCAAAGAGTGACATTATCCGCGTTCCACGTAACCAGGAATTTTGCACTAGATGCTTCACACGGGTTCACTGCCGTGCTCGGCGAGGACTAGGCTCCGCTCTGGACGTTTTCCACGGGGTCAAAGAGTGACATTATCCGCGTTTCACATAACCAGGAATTTTGCACTAGATGCTTCACACGGGTTCACTGCCGTGCTAGGCGAGGACTAGGCTCCGTTCTGGATGCTTCACACGGGGTCAAAGAGTGACATTATCCGCGTTCCACATGACCAGGAATTTTGCACTAGATGCTTCACACGGGTTCACTGCCGCGTTAGGCGAGGACTAGGCTCCGCTCTGGATGCTTCACACGGGGTCAAAGAGTGACATTATCCGCGTTCCACGTGACCAGGAATTTTGCACTAGATGCTTCACACGGGTTCACTGCCGCGTTAGGCGAGGACTAGGCTCCGCTCTGGATGCTTCACACGGGTTCACTGCCGTGCTCTGCGAGGACCAGGATCCGCTCTGGACGTTTTCCATGGGGTCAAAGAGTGACGTTATCCGCGTTCCACGTAACCAGGAATTTTGCACTAGATGCTTCACACGGGTTCACTGCCGTGCTCGGCGAGGACTAGGCTCCGCTCTGGATGCTTCACACGGGGTCAAAGAGTGACATTATCCGTGTTCCACGTGACCAGGAATTTTGCACTAGATGCTTCACACGGGTTCACTGCCGCGTTAGGCGAGGACTAGGCTCCGCTCTGGATGCTTCACACGGGTTCACTGCCGTGCTCTGCGAGGACCAGGATCCGCTCTGGACGTTTTCCACGGGGTCAAAGAGTGACGTTATCCGTGTTCCACGTAACCAGGAATTTTGCACTAGATGCTTCACACGGGTTCACTGCCGTGCTCGGCGAGGACTAGACTCCGCTCTGGATGCTTCACACGGGGTCAAAGAGTGACATTATCCGCGTTCCACGTGACCAGGAATTTTGCACTAGATGCTTCACATGGGTTCACTACCGCGTTAGGCGAGGACTAGGCTCCGCTCTGGATGCTTCACACGGGTTCACTGCCGTGCTCTGCGAGGACCAGGATCCGCTCTGGACGTTTTCCACGGGGTCAAAGAGTGACGTTATCCGCGTTCCACGTAACCAGGAATTTTGCACTAGATGCTTCACACGGGTTCACTGCCGTGCTCAGCGAGGACTAGGCTCCGCTCTGGATGCTTCATACGGGTTCACTGCCGTGCTCTGCGAGGACCAGGATCCGCTCTGGACGTTTTCCACGGGGTCAAAGAGTGACGTTATCCGCGTTCCACGTAACCAGGAATTTCGTTGATTGTATCCGCATTTCACGGGATGGAGGTTTGACTCTTGGTGATATGTATCGCCGAGCCATGGAACTGGGGGTTGCCGCTGTTCCGTTTTGCTTGATGTTGTGTCTGCTGCCATGAGACGGACGTCGAGATGATCTCTAGGCTATCTGTGAACCGTCGAGATTTGGCTTCTCCTTATGATAAAACCTGGGGAAGGAGTATGATCCCTTCTTTGTTTGCGCCCTTGGATTGTATACAGAGGTAGATGTAACATCACCTGTAGGGCGAGGATTTCACTTTTATTTTATTTCTTTTTCCGCGATGCTCTATCATTTTAGCTTTTAAATCGCGAAGGTCGCGATTGCCCCATCATTTCGGCTATTTTCGCGGTACCCAATCATTTCGGCTATTTATTTATTTTCTGCTCGCTGCTTTTTATTGCGAGTTGCCCCCATCATTTCGGCTATTTTTCATGCCTTCATTTTTACTTGCTGCTTTTTATTGCAAGTTGCCCCATCATTTCGGCTATTTTGTAGGCATGTGTGGCTTGCTAGCTTTTTCGCTGCAAGCTTGGATTTTAGGCACCGATTTCGGCATCAGCACCGCTACAACTGGAATGTTGCCAGGAGCGAATCATCATTCGCCTTTGTCGATGACGAACAAAGGTGGCTCAGCTAACAGGGTTAAGGGTCCTGTCGACCAAGGCTTTTGACTTCATGAGCCGTAAGGGTCTCACAAAGGTATTTCTTCCTACAAGTCGTGAGGATCTTGCAGGTGTATTTTCTCCTTAGGGATCGTGAGGATTCCTAAGTGTGTGCTCCTCTGTAAGTCGTAAGGATCCTACAAGTGGGCTTTCTCCTTATGGATCGAGAGGACCTACAAGGGTTGGACTTTGCTGGGGAAATGTTTATTCGCGCACGTGGATTGTATACAAGGGTCAGTATTAAGCCCCTTGTAGGGCAATATCGAAGGTTGTGGAGGATTTTCTTAAGAACAGGTTTAGGTTTCTGTAACTTAAGACTTTCAAATCTCATGAGCCGTGAGGGTCCCACAAGAGAATTCTCCTTACGAGTCGTAAGGATCTCGCAAGTGCATTTTCTCCTTAGGAATCGTGAGGACCCCTAAGTGTGTTGCTCCTTTGTGAGTCGTAAGGATCTCACGCAGGTGGTTTCTCCTTACAAGGTCGAGAGGACCCTATAAGTGTCTTTTAACGAGGTTGCGCCCTTTCGGGTTTTCACAAATACTCGCCGGTAGTCCTGCTGTTTTTACTCACGGAGCCCTTTCGGGTTTTCATCCGTGCCCGTTTTGCTCGTGGACGCACCGTTTTTTATTCTTTTTTCTTTTTTTTTTATCTCGTCAGCCTAAGGATGCTGCGGTAGTAGTTTAGGGACGTTTCGGTCTGTCGTTAGTTTAAAGACATTTCGGTCCGTCGATAGTTTAAGGACGTTTCGGTCCGTCGATAGTTTAAGGACGTTTCGGTCCGTCGATAGTTTAAGGACGTTCCGGTCCGTGGTTAGTTTAAGGACGTTTCGGTCCGTCGATAGTTTAAGGACGTTTCGGTCCGTCGTTAGTTTAAGGACGTTTCGGTCCGTCGATAGTTTAAGGACGTTCCGGTCCGTTGTTAGTTTAAGGACGTTTCGGTCCGTCGATAGTTTAAGGACGTTCCGGTCCGTTGTTAGTTTAAGGACGTTTCGGTCCGTCGATAGTTTAAGGACGTTTCGGTCCATCGTTAGTTTAAGGACGTTTCGGTCCGTCGATAGTTTAAGGACGTTCCGGTCCGTTGTTAGTTTAAGGATGTTTCGGTTCATCGATATGGGAGGGCCAGCCGCTGCTTGCAAAGTCTGAGCCTAGGAAGATAGCGAGCGGACATAGTCGTCGTCATCTATCATTGACCCAGGCTGTGGCTCATTAAGCATAGTATTTCTTTAAGAAACGGCCATTTATTGGCCTGAAAGGTCTTTCACCGTGCATGTCCATGAGTAGATAGGCTCCACCCTGGTAGACCTTGTCTATGATGTAAGGGCCTTCGTAGTTTGGCTCAAATTTTCCCCGCTTGGCACGATTGGGGATCATAGGTCTCTTGACCACTAGCACGAGTTCGCCTTGGCGGAATGTCCTCGGCCTGGTCAATCTCTCGTACGAGCGCGTCATCTTTGCTTTGTAGGCTTCTAGATGTTGTTGCGCTATGAGCCGAGTTTCGTCGAGGGCATCAAGCTCCTCAAGCCGAAGGTGAGCATTTTCTTCGTCCGTCAGCTCGTAGTGGATTGCCACTCGTAGAGAGGGTAACTCTATCTCGAGGGGGAGTACTGCTTCCGTCCCAAATACCAATGCGTACAGCGTTGTGTTCGTGGCCGTCTTGAATGTAGTTCGATAAGCCCAAAGGGCCTCTTGCAGCCTCTCATGCCAGTCTCTCTTATTCCGGGAAACGGTCTTTTTTATGATCTTCGTCAAGGTCTTATTGAAAGCCTCGGCTAGACCGTTAGCTCATGGGTTGTAAACTGAAGAATATCTCCAGTCTATATTGTGCTGTTGCGCGAAGCGGCTAATCTTATGGCTTCTGTAGGCTGGCCCGTTATCGGAGATAATCCGCCGTGGGGTTCCGAACCGATAGATGACATGCGTCTTGAAGAAATGGAGGATATTCTCCGTCCTCACTTCCCTCAATGGTATTGCTTCTGCCCATTTGGAGAAGTAATCAGTTGTCGCTAGGATAAAACGATGTCCCCGGGATGATGCTGGCTCGATGGGGCCGATTATGTCGGTCCCCCACATTTCGAATGGCCAACTAGCCACCGTTGGATGTAGTGGATTCGGATGTTGGTGGATAAAGTCTCCATGAATCTGGCACGAGTAGCATTGCTTCGCATACTCGAGGCAGTCCTGGATCGTCGTGGGCCAGTAGTAACCCATCCGTTTAATTTTTAACTTCATCTTTGGGCCTGCTTGGTGAGAACCGCAAAGTCCGTCGTGAACTTCTTGGACGACCCTTCTCGCTTCGTCAGGTCCTAGGCATCTCAGCCACAGAGAATCGAATGACCTCTTGTATAGAGCATCGTTGACGAAGGCAAAAGATAGAGCTCGTTTCATGAGTTGATGCCTCGAGGATGTATCTTTGGGCATTAGGTGGGACTTAAAGTAGTCTATGAAGACTTCCCTCCAGTCCTCGGCCTTCTCATGGTCTTTTATTTGCAGGGTCGTCTGCTCAGTCGCTCCCTTTTCTTTATATAATTCCGGAGGTATTTCTGCCGGGGCAAGCACTCGACGGCTTTGTACCACGATTCTTACATCATCGAGGTTTTCGTCCGCCAGTTCTTTAGCAAGTTTGGCTAACGCGTCTGCTTTACTGTTTTCCGCGCGCGGTATATTCTCCAAAGTATAGGAGGGAATTTGGGTCAATAGTTGTTGCACCTTTTCGCCGTACTTCACCAACTCCGGTTTGCACGTTTGGTAATCACCATTTACTTGACTAACAACCAGTTGAGAATCCCCGTATATAAGGAGGTCTTCAATTCCCAGGTCGATGGCGATTTCGAGGCCTGCTATCAGGGCTTCGTATTCAGCTTCATTGTTTGTCCTCGGCTTTGTTAAGGAGAAGGCGAAGCGCATTATCCCTCCTTGTGGAGTTGCAAAGACGAGGCCTATCCCCGATTTGATCGTTGGGATACCTTGTTTCTATTTCTTTACGGAGGACGCTCCGTCGAAATAGAGTTCCCATCGGGTGCTACTGCCGCCAATCGCATCAAATGCATGCTCGTCCGGAAAATCACAGTTCAAAGGAGAATCGGCCGGTATCGGATGCTCAGCGAGGAAATCGGCAATGGCCTGGCCTTTCACTGCCTTGAGAGGTTGATACGTTACCGAGAACTCCATCAAGAGTAAGGCCCATTTAGCGAGTCGTCCCGTCGATATGGCTTTCGACATCAAGTATTTAAGGGGGTCCACTTTTGAAATAAGACGGACTTCATGCGCCAACGCATAGTGTCTGAGCTTTGTTATCGCGAAGATTAATGCCAAGCAATGTTTTTCAATGGGAGAGTAGTTGCTTTCTGCCCCCAGCAGAACTCGACTTAAGTAGTAGAGTGCTCTCTCTTTTCTCTGATCGTTCTCTTGTGCCCATAATGCGCCCAAGGAACCTTCGAGGGCGGTTGTATAAAGAATGAGGGGTTTTCCCTTGACCGGCGGGGTCAACACCGGAGGGTTCTGTAGGTATTGCTTGATCTCGTCTAGTGCACCTTGGCATTTGTGATCCCAAATGAACGGAGTTCCCTTCTTCATCAGGTGGCTGTAAGGACGGCATTTGCCTGAAAGATTTGCGATAAATCGCCGGATGTATGCGAGCTTCCCTTGGAGAGACCGCAACTGTCTGAGGGTTCTTGGCGGAGGCATTTCCATGATCGCTTTAATCTTTGACGGATCTATTTCAATTCCTCGGTGTCGAACGATGAATCCCAGGAATTTTCCCGAGGAGACTCCAAACGCGCATTTGAGGGGATTCATTTTCAAATTATATTGCCGAAGGCGTTGAAATACAGTCTCCAGATGCTTTAAATGATCTTCGTATGACATGCTCTTTACTACGAGGTCATCGATATAGCACTCGACGATGTCATGTATGAGGTCATCGAAGATTTTTGTCATGGCCCTTTGATAGGTAGCGCCAGCGTTCTTTAAACCAAAGGGCATAACCCTGTAGCAGAATATACCCAAAGAGGTCCGGAAAGCGGTGTGCTTCTGGTCTTCGGGATGCATCTTTATCTGATTGTATCCTGACGAACCGTCCATAAAGGAGAAAACCTCGTGAGTGGACGTGTTATCTATCATCAGCTCGGTTACCGGTACTGGGAAATCATCCTTTGGACAGGCTTTATTGAGATCCCTGAAATCCATGCATATGCGTACCGTCCCATTCTTTTTCATTACCGGGACGATATTGGCGATCCAATCGGGATATTGGACTTCTTGGATAAATCCAGAATCGATCAGCTTCTTGACTTCGGCGTTGATGCTCATCTCAAGCTCGAGTCGCATCCTTCTTGGCGCTTGCTTGACTGGCTTGATATCTGGGGATATTGCTAATTTATGCACGGCAACCTCCGGATCTAATCCTGGCATCTCAGAGTAGTTCCACGCGAAGCAGTCTTTATGCCGTAGAAGCACGTTCTTTAACGCGGCCACCCTTTCTTCAGAGAGTAGCTCGCTGACAAATGTCGGTCGCGGGTCATCTGCCGATCCCAACTCAATCTTCCTGAGGTTATCTGCCGTAGTATGTATACCATCTTCCAGTTCTTTCGGAGCTGGCGGAAATTCTGAGATCACCTCATCATCGCTGTTCACAAAGCACTGGGGAAGGTCATCCACGTTCTCGCGCTCTTCTTTTAATATCGCAATCGTATAACAGGTGCGAATCCGCTCCCAGGACTGAGGTGGATCCGGTTCTGCTCTTGCGGCCTTGGGTTCATGCTTTTGTGGCGGCGTTACCCTCCAGCCGTTGGATAAAGCGAATCTGCCCCGTTGGTACTGGTCCTCGACCCTGTTCTTGAAGGTGAAGCAGTCTTCGGTAGGATGTCCTATGGCTCGGTGATAAGAGCAATAGCTCAAACGAGAAGCCTTGTTAGCTTGCTCAGGGTGTCTAGACTCTGGAAGCGCGATCATTTGATGTTTTAAAGCAAGCTTGAGTAACTTCTCCGTCTTGTCTCGGGGGAAGGAGTACGCTCGACTCATCTTTTCCATGAGGGACGAATCCGAGCTGCGCAGTACCCGTAACCCTCTAATCCTGCGTCGTTGTTGTCGGCTCCTCTTCCCGCTTCTTAATTTATTTCCGTCTCCGCATCGGGCCTTTCGCACAACGGGTTGACAAAGATGAGCATCTTTGTCTTTTGGAGCCTGTTGAAATAGACGTTGCGTCCTGGCCTTCTCGTAGATGGCCATCTCGCGGTTGTGGTCTTCCCGAGCTTTCTGACCCATTTTCCTGATAGGCTTGTCCGTTCGTTCTTCAAACGACGGACTCGGTGCTTCAATCGCGGGGTCTAGTTTTGATGAGGGGTTGGCATCTCCTGATAGGGCGTCCTCTTCTTCATCAAAGGTGTATATGGCGTAGCTACTGTGAGCCCGTTCCCGTTTTCCGGCTCTCGCGTATCCAAGCCCAAGTGTTTCCATTTTCCCGTTGGGCAATTTGCGTTGAGTCCCAGGGACATCCCAAATCTTGTTGTAGAACCGAGCCTGCCGAACAGTCTGTTTTAAGGGTACTCCTTGGCGCTTCAATAGCTTCTTTAATCCATTTGTATAGTATCTGGGCAGACGGATGGGTTGGAGCCTGTCGAATGTAGCATCCGCGCCATGCCAGATCTCTCTCTCTATTTTCGACTCTGAGGATCAGTAGAATAAGATCACCTTCTCACCCCTTTGCCTGGGAGGGATGTAAAATGTTTGCAGGTCCTGCACATTGTGAGCTTGAAGCGTGTTGAGATCCTTGTAGTGTTCTCGCGGTACCATGGTGATTTGCAAACTATGGTCATCGCCAAGGGGTGCTTGTATTGACAGCCGATTGGAGAACACGGCATTAACCTCATCTTCCGAGTCACTTCCGAAGACTAACATGGGGGCGGACGTTCCCGGGTTGCTGCGTTGAGATGGCCCTGCATAAACTATCTCTTCCTCTTCTTCGGTACCGCTCCCGAAAACAGGGATGGTGGCGGCGGCTTTGTTCTCCGGGTTGCGACACCTTTCTGTATCCTCGAAATCTGGCAAAAAGTACTTCGCATCTTCATATTTGCGGACTTCGTTCACGGAAAATGGGTTCAACTCACCTGTTACGGTATACTCGAAACCATCTTTAAAGTACTTCATACACTGATGTTGTGTAGAAGGGATGATGTTGTATTCGTGTAGCCAAGAACGACCAAGCAAGGCGTTGTAGCAGGTCTTGGCGTCAATGACATGGAATTTGATGTCTGTGACGAGAAGTCCAAAGCGTAATGTTAGTATCACAGATCCGAGAGTCCGTGACGATTGTGAATCGAAACCGGAGATAGTAATTTTGTCACGAGCGAGATGTTGCACACTCATGCAGATTTCCTTCAACACCCGAACATTAAGGAGATTGACGGAGGATCCATTATCTACCAGGATCTTTCCTATCTTGATATCATGGCAGTATCTGGAGACATATAGGGGACGGTTATGGTCGCACGTCCCGAGAAGGAGGTCTTCATCACCGAAAGTGATATCGGCTGTATGCACTTCCTCCAGTTCATCCTTCATCTTTTCAGTGGCGAGGAAGGCTTGGAATTGTTCAGGTTCTTGTAATGCCTTAATTAGTGAGTCTCGCGCTTCTTTTGATAATAGGAGGGCGTCGAGAATGCTAAGCTGAGAAGGTAGCTTCCTTAGGTGCGCGAGGATGTTATAGTCCACTTTACTCCTCCTAGGAGGGTCTTTGGCAGCCAGTTCTTTCATGACTTGGTCATCTAAAGTGATATCTTCAGCGACCTTTTCTTTTCCCTTATCTTTTCTACTTATGGGCCCGAGATTCTTTTCTGGGAGTGTGCGATTGCGCAGCTGGATGTTCTCGCAGGCCTCCGATTTCTCCTCTTTCCCTAAAACGGACTCTTTAAAGAGAGGGCCCAGAGCCATTTCTTCATCAGAGTCGCTCCCAAAGGTGAGAACTTGTGACCCCCCGGCGTTAACCATGTAACAGTTGCCAGTAGTTCTGTTGTGCCCTTCGACAGTACTTCTTCGCTCCCGATGGCTCTTGCGTTTCATGCGCTTAAAATGTTGCCGACGAGTAACATATCCTTGCCACCATATTTTAAAGGCGTCGCACTCCTCCGTGGGGTGTGAGATTCTCCGATGATATGCGCAATAATTAGGGTGCCTCTCCGCCCCATCGTGTGTGTTTCCTTCCGAGGGTGGTAGCTTCATTCCCATTGACATGGCTTTGGCAAACCTTTTCCTCGTCTTGAATATATTCTTGTCTACTTCGGATGCCTTTCGCTCTGGCAGGGGTAGTTCAGCTCTTTCGTTCAGTCGCCTGCATTTGGCTCCTTCTGACGCGGCCATCTCACGCTCCTGATCCGCTTTACTTTTTAGACGAATCTCGTCTAGGAAGGCTTTGATTATCTCATTCGTCGGCCCCGCACGCTCTGGTTCAGGCTCTGCCTCCAGCTTCTTAGTGCCTGGAGTTTTCTCATCATCGGTAAACGAGTGGGAGATTACGTTACAACTCGCCACATACCCTTCGGATTCATCCGACGAGCTCTCTCCATCATCTCTCTCTTGAAAGATGTGACTGAGAAACTCTTGCAGTGTGACAGGAGTTCGCGCCTTTTGATTGTATTCTTCCAGCGCGTCGATTTGCTTCTGCAAGTTCGTGTGCTCGTCTCCAAGCTTCGCGGGCTTCTTGGATTTCTTCTTCTTTTTCTTCGAAGATTTTGACGGTTGGGTGTGAGTATTTAGGCCCTTATCACGAGCCTTCGTAGTTGTGCGGGGCTTCAACATCCCCTCGATAATTTGAGGTTAAAGAGGGTCTTTCCATTCGATCGCAGGGCACGCGTGAAGGTCTCTCAGCATTCTTTTGGTTTTCGTTGATAGCACGACCTCCCATGGAGCTTCTTCAATAAAGGAGCAAGTTGCCCCCGATGTATCTGTTTTCTTGGGAGTATGCGGTTGTGGTGGGCTCACCTTCCACTTTTCGGATAGTACAAACTTTCCCTGGAGGTATTGATCTTCAATCCATCCTTCGAAGACGAAGCAATCTTCAATCGGATGACTTACCGTTTGATGGTAAGGGCAATAGTTAGGGTTATTCACCTCGGTGGGTTGCGGCGGTCGCCTTGGATTTGGTAGGTTTATAAGTCTGTTACGCATTGCTAGCTCGAATAACCGTTTCGTCTTGTCTCGCGGGAACGAGTAGGGACGTTTCATCTTCTCATTATAATACCGGCGTCTTTCTTCCAGTTGATCTGCCGGTTTCGGGGCGTTAGGTTGCTGTTGGGCACTCGCGACGAAGGTTGCCCTTCCTTTACCCTTGTCATTCCGCGGTTCCGACTTCGGGGGAGGTGGTCTATGACCCATCTGGTCCATCTGAGCCAACTTGTCGATTAAAGCCTGGAATGTGGTTGGCTTAAAGAACATCATGAACTGGGAGATAGTTGCGTTGGGGTCTAGGGTTCCCACGAACATGCCCACTGCAGGTGCCTCCTCAATGCGTTGCTCGCATCTCGACCACAAATTCCGCCAGCGTATAGCATACTGGACCCAGGTTTCGCCTGGTTTTACCCTGGCGTTAATCAAAGCAGTTATTGGAGTGCGTTCGCTGGCACTTGCGAATCGCTGAGTGAATAACAACTCCATCTCAGCGAACGTTTTGCTAGAATCGTTCGGGAGTTCCGAATACCATTCGAATGTTGTTTCTGATAAGCTGCCCACGAACTGTCGGAGCAACAGTTTATCATCACCGCCGGTGTTACCACAGAGGGCCCGGAACTGGGCGACATGTTGATGGGGATTGCCGGTCCCCTTGTACACGTGGAATTTTGGTATCGTATAGCCTTGCGGGTATTTGATTTGGTCGTACCAGCTTGGATACGGCCGCCCCGTTTTCACGACTTGACCAGCTGCTCGCATGATGGACCCGGATTTGCTGGGCTATGTAGTCAGCCAAGTCAGCCTTAGAGATTGCCTCCTCCTTGGCCGTTGAGAGAGCCGGCAGTGGATTTGACATTTCTCCTCGGTCGTCTTCAAGAACGATTGGGGGATCCTCGGTGGGCAAGTTCTGTTGGATCATCATTCCTATCATATCTTGGAAGAGAAGGCCTATACGTTGTATGTTGGCCGCTTGTTCAGCAGCCTCTTTGTCCTTTTTCTCTAGTATCCGGCGAAGGAATTCAGCGTCGGTTTCTTCTTCTTGGCGCGCGTCTGAGGATGTTTCTGGGCTTTCTTTTGGCCCGGTAAGTGCGGCCATAGCATTCATCATTTCTTGGAGCTTTTGTTGCTGCTCCTGGGCTTTCGTCACGGATCAGGTAAGTGGTCGGTGGCCTGTAGAAGTGCGACTCTCCTCCTTTCCAGAGGCCATGTATACGGTGTGGACCATCATGCCCCCAGACTTAGGGCGTCCGGGCTCAGTGCCTTTAGCTGTCATGGCGGGCTGGGGGATCTTCTTTGGCCTCCTCCTTTTATGAGCCATGGAGGTTGAGGGGACTGTCGAGGTGGGCATCCAGACAGCCTTTTGGGGTTCAGCCTGGTGACCAGCTTCCGGTTGGATTTTCAGCTTCTTGTGCTGGCGGGAGGAGTTTGGATCGATGATCAAGTCTCGGGCCTGCCGCCAAACCTTATAGATTTTGGAAGACAGCCGTTGAGGAGATTGGGGCTGTTCTGGTTTTACTTCCGCAACCCTTTTTAATGGGGGAGGAGATCTCTTCAGCACTGCAGTAGGAGAATTTCTCCGTACCTTATTTAGCATCTGGAAGCTGTTCCCAGTTGGAACAGCAGCATTAACTTCTGCCACCGGGGCTGATGGAGTCAACCCAGAGGGGGAGTTTCCCCCAGCCTTCCTTACTCGGCGCCAATGGCGACGTCGAGCGTGTCGAGCGGACGGCGTTGGGTCAGCGGTAAGAATGGTTTCGTCTTGCCCCCTGTGTGGGTAGGGGGTTGCTGTTGGTGTTAGCCTGTCAAAGACCGACGTCCTTTGGATAGCAGGAGCGGGAGCTGGAGCCGTCGATCTTGTAAAGACCGACTTTGTGGCAGGGGAAGTCGCTTTGATGTCTTCAGGAGCAGGACCGGTCACTTTCTTAGAAGCAGCCTTCTCTGAGATTGTAGGCCCTATGATGAGTTCGCATGATTTCTGGCCCAATTTATAGAAGACCGAGGCGTTGACGTTGGGCGACTCGTTGAGAGGAGCCGCGGCAGGGGTAAGACGATCAAAGACTGGCTTCTTGAGAGCTTCCTTTGTCAGTACCGGCGCCGCGAAGCTTGATGATGGGAGTATAGTCCCGAAGAACAATCCGGTAGTGGCTTGAGTCACTTCGTCCACCGGCATTGTGAACAATGAAGCAGCTTGGGGTCCATAGGCTATACCTCCTGGCGAGGTAAAGCGTTGGTCGCAATTGCAGTCTGAGCAGTTGGAGGATTTCGCAGAAGTAGAAGCCATCGATCCTTTACTTTCTGCAATAAGCAAGACGCCAATTCTTAGTATCTTGAAACCCAAGGGCCACCATTAGCGAACCGCGATTGGTTCGCGAATCACGACACACGAAGTGTGGAGTGGAAAGAGGAAAAGGTCCCACCGGGCGTGTCAGAATCTGTTCCCCTCCGAACGGCGGCGCGACGCGGGCGTCCGTGCCTGAGGTTCGGGGCAGATGCTAATTGGTGCTATCCGTCCACCTCTCCGAAGATGCCAAGTTGTTTATGGCACCGTGCATCGGAGGTTTAGACGGATGCGGCCGATGTAGCAGACTTCGTCAGATTCCCCCTCGTTTGAGGGGTTTTTTTTTATTGTGGGGACGCTCTTCCCTGCAGGCGCAAGCCCCTGCAGTTAATTACGCTACTGCATCGCGGTAACAACTTTCTCCTTCTCCAAATGGTCGCTTCGTGTCGTGTGTGTTTGTTCGTGTTTCGTTGCCCGTGGATTGTTTACGGAGACTGAGTTATGTCGTCGCCCGTAGGGCGTGGACTAGTCCAAATCCGTGTTTATCTTAGATTTGGGTTTGGGGGTTTGGTTCGAGGATACGTCAGCCATACTTGAGGCTAAGATCAACTCAAACGTTTGTTAAGGATGCGTTAGTCTAATGTTGAGACTAAGATCAACTTAACGGGATCATTTAGATCCGACAAGGGAGTGTTTTAGGCTCCATTGTTCCAGTTTAGGGACATAGTGGTCCATCGTATATGTGTGGCCGTCGGGACCCGTCACCTCTCTGACGACGTTGAAGGATTACAACGACGGATGTCAGAGGAGTTCAGAGATGTACCCTCGAGCCAGAATTAATTTGGGGGATTCATAGTCCAGTTTGTTTGAAGGTTTAAGGATACGTTAGCCCTCTTTGAGGCTAAGATTAACTTAAACGGGACCGTTTAGATCCGGCAAAGGAGCATGCTGGGCTCTATTGTTCTAGTTTAAGGACATTGCGGTCCGTGGGTAGTTTAAGGACATTGCGGTCCATGGGTAGTTTAAGGACATTGCGGTCCATGGGTAGTTTAAGGACATTGCGGTCCATTGTTAGTTTTAAGACATCTCGGTCAAGGTTAAGGACGTCATAGTCCATGGGTTTAAGGACTCCACAGTCCGGTATGTGCTCTGGATGGTTCACACGGGTTCACTGCCGTGCTAGGCGAGGACCAGGCTCCGCTCTGGACGTTTTCCACGGGGTCAAAGAGTGACATTATCCGCGTTCCACGTAACCAGGAATTTTGCACTAGATGCTTCACACGGGTTCACTGCCGTGCTAGGCGAGGACTAGGCTCCGCTCTGGGTGTTTTCCGCGGGGTCAAAGAGTGACATTATCCGCGTTCCACGTAACCAGGAATTTTTCATTAGGCATGGGTTTAAGGACCCCACAGTCTATATCATGGGTGGTCATCGGGACCCGTCACCTCTTTGAAGACATTGAGGGATTACAATGCTAAGTATGAAAGGAGTGAAGAGATGTACCCTAGAACCGGGATGGATTAAATAGTCCTTGGCCCAATTTGGGATCAAGACCCATTAATTATATTATGAGCCCATTGGCCCAGTTAATTACGAATTGAGGACTTATGGCCAGCTTGGGCTAAGTCCTATCATGTCTGGAATATTGACTTCTTGTTGGTCCATTGAGGGAGAGGCTTTGCCTCTATCCCTTTAGCCAATTGGGCCAAAGCCTAGTGTTAAACACTACAGAGCAATCAGTGTTGAACACTGGGAATGAGGTTGATATGTTAGTATTTAACACTAAAAGATAATTGGTGTCAAATACCAGCAACATGGCTTTCAAATTAGTGTTAAACACTAAAACAGATCAGTATCAAGCATCGGCAACAGAGCCCTCGAATTAGTGTTAAACACTAAGGTAGCCAGTGTTGAACACTGCAAATAAAGTTCTTTGATTAGTGTTGAACACTACGGCTCAACAGTGTTTTAACACTGGATTCAGGAATTCCAACTTAGTGTTAAACACTAAAGCAAGAGGGGTCACGTGGCGACACGTGAGAGCGCCCTCCCTTCATTTATTCTGCTGAGATTACTGCATCTTTCAGAGCATCACGTGCCATCACGTGACGGGCATTCATATGCCTATGTGTTAGAGCTTCTGTCAAGGGTCACGTGGGTCACGTGAGGGACTGCCTCAAAGGGCTTTCTGTAGATCTTTTGAGGGGGTCACGTGGTGGCACGTGACCCTGCCTTCATGTATGTTGTTTAAAGGCTCTGTTAATCTTTTTTCGGGAGTTAAATTCCTCGAGCTTTAATTTTCAGAGGAATTAAATTCCTACTTCCTTTTGAAGACTTATATTCTGGAGTAGAATTGAACCCTGAATCTTCTGTAGGAATTAAATTCCTCGTATATGTGAAGAACTGAATAGGGTTAAACCCTAATAAAAGCTTTTTAAGGAATTAAACTTCCAGTCCCTGTTAAATTATGATTAAGGGAATTAAATTCCCGTTGTTTCAACAGAACTAAGTTCTTAATTAGGGTTAAACCCTTTTTCTCTCTGTTCTGAAGGAATTAAATTCCCATAACACAGGGTCAAGCCCCACTTTTATCTTAAAGGAATTAAATTCCTATGGTTCTGTGAGAGTTAAATTCTCATGTTTCCATTCCCTCTCTATGTTTTGGATCTGCATGGCAGGATCTCAACCCATTGAGAATTAAATTCTCAACCTAAAGGGGAGATGTGCACTTTGCAGATCCTCTATCAAAGAGAGAAGAAATATGTTCTTCTATTTTTATATTATCAGAGTTAAACTCTGTTGAGAATTAAATTCTCCTTCTTTCAAGATGCCTTCCCTTTCTTACCTAGGGTTTTCTTTTGCAGAAGCTCCAAATTCCTCCAAATATCAAAGCTCTCTCCCTTTTTTCTCTCTCTGCGTGTATATCTTCTTTTGTGTCTCCTGGCTCCTATTTATAGGAGAAGCAGCCGAATCAATTAGTTTTTGATGAATCTTCATTAAGAGATTTGATTTGCATCCATCATTCGTTTTTGACCTTTGGATTATTAGGTGAATTTTATTCACCGTTGGATTTCAAATCCAGGGATTCTCCTTTGTTATTTCTGTTAGATTTAAAGGGGAAATCTTTCCAAACTCGAGATTTTCCATAGATAGATGATATTTAATCATCTCTGAATCTTTAATTTGATCGGTTCCAGATAATTGCTTTCCTTTGGAAAGATTTGAATCTCTTTCAGAATTTAATTCTGTTAGCAAAATGGGCTTTGAAAGCCGGTCACGTGTGACCACGTGACCCATGGTCACGTGTGGGCACGTGACCCCTTGTAACGAGCCCTTTCCTTCTTTTGCACTCTGCCTTCTTCTGATGCTTAGCCGTCACGTGCCACCACGTGACCCCTGGTCACGTGTGAGCACGTGACCCTCGTCTGGAGCCTTTTCCTTGGTTTAATCAGGGAACCGGTGTGCCTCTGACGCTTGCATTTAAATGTCACGTGTCTACACGTGACCCTTGTCACGTGGGAGCACGTGACTCTTTCTGAGGCCCTTTTCTTCGATGTAGTTGGGAAACGGAACTTGCCTCGCCGATACTTTTAGGTGTCACGTGCCAACACGTGACTGCTGGTCACGTGTAAGCATGTGACCCTCTTCTGAAGCTTTTTCCATAAGTTTTTCTGATTTTAAATCAGGAAACAGTACCTACCAGTAAATCTCACTTGCCCTGACCAGAGATTTTGTTTATTGGCCAACTGTACACAACGCGATATCAACTCCCAATATCGGAAGAGACAATTCCCTTATATCCCCTACTGCCTCTAAGTGCTTCGGGACTGCATCCAACTACTACCTGTTTGCACGCCTAACTTGAGCCGCGGTAGGGTAGTAATCTAAGTACAGTAGGAACACACTCGAGACGAATAGTGATATCAAGTTAACAGATTAACATGTACTCATGTCACCGGGGAACTGCTAACTGACTATAGGTATAATACCAACCAGTAGTTCCCAACGAGTCCGTCCAGTGTAACTCATAACCCAATGAGCACATGTATACTATCTTTGGTACTGTATACCAATGGTTGCGGGACAGGCCACTTCCCCTGACGAGATAAGAAGCGTATACACTAGTCTATTATGGAGTATCAACGCCCAGTCTCAATAATCCTATGACTATGGCCAATTTTAAGGATGCGCTTATAGACTACACAGCTCCCACTAGTGTGACTGCCATCACAACGCCGGTAGTCAAGCAAAGATCCTAAGGGCTCTATCAACATGTATTAGTGATACGTTAAAAGAAATATATACACATGTTAAGATAGAATCAAACCAGATAGCACACTATCATGTTGAGCAATACTGTTATTATATTCGCGTGTATCCCAAACTTCCAAAATGTAATATACAATCCTGTACTATACAATAATGGCCTTTGTGAATGGATATGCAGTGTTGTTTTCTGTGTCTACTCTCCGCACCTCGATCTCCCAGCGATTCACGATCTTCCTGATCAGGTGATACTGCCTCAAGATATGTCTGGACTTCTGATGAGACCTTAGTTTCTTTGCTAAAACTATAGCCCCGTTGTTGTTACAATACAAAGGTATTGGGTCAACAATGGACGGAACCACCTAAAGTTATGTAATGAACTTCTTCATCCATACTGCTTCTTTCGCGGTGTTACATTTAGCGATATACTCTGCCGCCATCGTCGAGTCAGCAATGGTATCCTATTTGGAGCTCTTCCAACAGAATGTCCCTCCATTGAGAGTGAAGACAAAACCCGACAAGGATTTGGAGTCATCCTTGTTACTCTGGAAGCTGGAGTCAGCGAAGGCCTCGATCTGTAGGTCTTTACTGCCATACACCAAGAACATCTTCTTAGTCCTTCTCAGGTACTTGAGAATGTTCTTTACTGCTATCCAGTGTTTCTCCTCAGGGTTTGACTAATACCTGCTTACCACGCTCAGTGCGTAAGCAATATCTGGTCTGGTATATAACACCGCATACATTATAGATCCTACCACAGAAGCGTAGGGTATAATACACATGCGATCCTTTTCCAAATCAGTCTTGGGAGACATCTCTTTGGAGAGGGTGATCTCGTGACAAGCCAGTAGATTACCGCGTTTGAAATCTTCCATACTAAATCTTTTTAGTATAGTGTCAATGTACCTGGACTGTGAAAGTCCCAATATCCTCTTAGATCTATACGATAGATCTGGATCCCCAGAATGTACGAGGCATCACCCAGGTCTTTCATGGAGAACTTCCATGACAAGAATTCTTTGACCGATTGTAGCATAGGAATGTCATTTCCTATCAGGAGAATGTCATCCACGTACAAGACGAGAAATATCACAGTTCTCGTGTAACATTTCCAAAATAATAAAATATTATTTTTAGGAATTTTTATGATTTAATATTATTTTATTGATTATTTTAATATTAAATTAATATTTAAATGCAAATAAATGGAGGAAAATTATGAAAAATTATGGAAAATTCTAAAATGGGTTATTTATTGGAATTATGTCATTTTTAAGTGTTTGTGATCATTTATATGCTAATTTAGTGCTAATCGCGATTAGAAACCGCTAATCGGATTTTTCGGCTTTTTGTGCAAAATGTGCACATATCTTTTTTTTGGACTTGTGTTACATTTTTCTACCATGTTACTTTGGGGATACTATTGGGGTGAGAAGGATTTGGATAAGAAAAGAAAAGAAAAGAAAAGGGAAAAGTAGGTAATGATGAGAGAGAGAGGGGCAAGGTCAACCCCACCTTTTGAAAGCATGCCTTCATCATTTTCACCCTCATTTCTCTCTCCCTCTCCCTCATGGAGCTGCTGCCCTTTCCCTCACTCCCTCACCCTCTCCACTAAAACCCTAGATCCATCAAGAAAACTATCCCAAAACCCTACCCTCATTTCACAAAAAGTGCCCACAAGCCCAAGATCTATGCAATGGACTAAGAAAAGTGGTGTTTGGTGCTGTTGAGGATTCATGAGGTTCATGTGAGGTAATTTCTTCTCAATTAGAGTGTTAATTGTTGTATTTAAGGTTTAATTCAAGTTTCATATCGATATCGGGTGAATTATGGATTTTTGGACAAAACTTGAGAGGGTTAGGGTAATGTTGAGATGTGGCTTGGCAATTGAGTTTAGAGAGTGATCTTAGACCCTATTTAGACTAGAAACCCAGTCCAATCCAACCTGAACCCAAAAATACGGAATTTCGGGACTTTCATGTCGGTTTTTGAGAACCTGAAGCTTGCAGGGAAATCTGGAATACGCTGAGACTTTTTCAGGAAAAAGTAGCAACACCAGGGACCCAATTGAGAGCATAGGAGGCCACCATGACCAGACGAGCACCCAACTCCTCATTGAGGCCGGCCAGGCCGGCCAAACAGTGAATGTGGCCGGCCAAGTGGTGGTGGTTTTCCTCGGGGTTGGTCCAGTATCTTATATATACCCTGCATAGCACCCTAGAGTTGTTGATTTGACCTGATTTGACCTGAGACAAAATCTGGGAGCATTTTCTCATGTTGCAGCTTTGAAATGTGAATTGGTTTTGCGTATTTTGATTTGGTTATTTTGTTGTTTGTGTAATATCTCGATCGTGTGACGTTTGTACGTCTATATCGAGTGATTCCGGGTTGTTTTGCGAAGGCTAGCCGTAGGTTCTAACCTATAAGCCTTTTCGCGTATCGTATTGGTTTTAGCGTATCGTTTCAAGTGTTGATTTGGTTTTGATGCGATGCGATACGTGTGATATGTGTAGGTACACCGCGACGATCCGAGGCGATGCGGAAGATGACGGTGATATCGACACCGACACGCAGGATACAGGTGAGTAGATTTATATCTACGGGGAGAAGTCGGGTGGATGGCGTATAGCACCCCCGCAGTCCGTGGTGTTGTATACGAATACGTATACACACGTATATTTATTATGTGTGGTTAGGATTATTGATAATGATATTCTTGATGCTCAGATTATATTGGTGTAGTATAGTGCGAACCCTAGGGTAGCGATTGCACTTATACCTACACTTACACATATACCTACACACATACTTGCACTCATTCTTTCATATGTTGGTGGGTATATCTACACATGGGTGTGGGACTATGTGTTTATATACGGGATTGAGGATGACACGAGGATTTGTGATGACACTTGGTGTGAGGCCGTGAGATCGGCGATGTGACACGGTCGCCTTTTGAGGTGCGATATGACAGTTTAGCGGGCCTTTGGACATGTGCTTTACCCGCATTCATACTTGATGATATCTTATGATATGGTATTGAGGCGAGATTATCGGCTATCATAGCTATACTTATATATATATTGACTCAGATTAGGTGGTTTCATACCCCTCCCGTCTAGATTACTTAGTAGACATGAGACTAGACCGAGTCATACCTATTTCAAACTAACGAATCGAGGATATTTTAAAGATAGGCAGAAGGGTCATACGGATATTTTCAAATGATGTATCTCTCTTAAAACACCGTAGCCCTTGTTTTACCAAAAGCCCTGATTCGTCTTATTTCAAATGGCACCCCTGCATGACATGTTCAGATTGGTGTAGATTCCTTACTTTTGCGTTGATTGTCATTCCCGCACATTCTTGCTATTCGCATTGCTTGCATATGTTATATGCGCATACTATTATTCCATGCTGCAGGATGTATTGTTACTTGCACTCCACGTATATTGTCACATTCATCTTGCTTTCTGATTTGCGCATTGAGATATGTGGTTCTATGATATTTCTGGATTTGGGAACCGAGGATGTTTTAAAAAGAGAATATATCATTACTTTAAAAACCCGGTTCCCTTGATATGATATTTGGGGCGGCGCCCCGTGTTTTCTCGGTGCTAGAGGATGTACCTTGAGAGAGGGCTGACCCGGAATGACGGATGCCCGATGTATTGATAGAGGGATGACCCGGAATGACGGATTCCCGATGTATACTCAGAGGAAGGGCTGACCCGGAATGACGGATGCCCGATGTATTGAGAGAGGGATGACCCGGACTGACGGATTCCCGACGTATATACTCTGAGAGAGGGCTGACCCGGAATGACGGATGCCCGATGTATTGAGAGAGGGATGACCCGGACTGACGGATTCCCGATATATATATACTTGAGAGAGGGCTGATCCGGACTGACGGAGCCCGAGATATGAGGATTTACGTGTCGATGCTAGGCACGGGTTTCATGATGTTTTCCGTGATTTTGTTTATATCCTCACATTGCATACATGATGCTTATTGTCAGTGGGTGACAGGTGGACGGGTTCCATATATATATATATATATACAGACATGGATCATATACATATAGACTGGTTTTTACATTGATCATACTTTATTTGTATATATAACAGGGCATGAGGGCGCTGTTATATATACCCTTACACCAATATTAGTGGTATGGGACGCTAATATATGTGTATTGATTTCATTGATATTCATCATGGTTACTTCATGCAGACATACCTTACACTGATGACATGTGATTACCTGAGTACCTGGCACTACATACATGATTAGATGTTACCTTGCCACCCTATTACACTCAGATGTACTCTTGTGGATTATATTATTGATCGTTGACTTAGGTTTATGTCTTGCATTCGATTCCTGCTTGTAGATATCTTTCTATTCACGAGTTGGCAACTCACCCCCGTTGTGCCCCAGTTCTTGCAGGTTTTTGCCGTACAGGTTCTATTGCGGCATTTCTGGCACATTTCCTTCTTGCGGGTGATTTGCTTTGATAGGTGGATTCTTCCGTATCAGGACCACCATTGTATTTATTTATTTCATTGTATCTAGAAATTGTCCATCAACCAAAACTTGTATATCCTTTCAGACTTAGAGACAGTGTTGTATTATTCGACCTAGAGTCGCGCTTAGTAGTATTGCGGTTTTCTTGTTGCTTTTGAGCTTTCTTTGGATTTGATCCTCGCCACTTGGCGTTGTATATTATCATATCATTGTGTGGTTGTGACCGTCGTTTGACGAAGAGCTAGCTCCCGCTTGGGGATGCCTTTATCATTGCATCTTTATTATATCCATGTTGTACCCCATTCGGGGCCCGTTTTACAAAAGAAACTCTGCCGAAATTTTTAGAAAAGACTGTACTGTTTTCAAATGCACATTCGGCTTAGTTATTTAAAAACCTTGATTTCAAACATGTTTTCTTCACTTATTTAAATCAGATTTCTTTACTTATTCTTCAAAAATGGTTTTAGATTTCTGGGCTTTTGGCTTACTTGGATCAGATGGGGTCCTATAGACTTCATAGGGTTCAAGTGCCAGTCACGTGCTCTTTCGGGTCGTGACAAAGTTGGTATCAGAGCGCTAGGTTGACCTTGGTTCGAGTTTAAGTTTGACTATGTGGAGCCTAGGGAGTCGTTTATATACGGAACTTAGGCTTGACCTTACGGAACTTAGACTTGGTCGAGGGGGTATTAGACCCGAACTTTCGTCGTTTTAGGATGACCCTTGGTTGATGGATTAGGTGACTAAAGTAGAGTGACGTACCGTTGGTATGTTCCGCTGCATACTTACGACACGCCACTCCGCTTAAGGAACCTTAGGATGGACATTTGTTTAGAGATTTGTGATTCTCTTCCTATCCAGGATTATACATCCATTTGAGATCCCCGATTCTATTAGTTTTATGATCATACCTTCATTGATGCTGTTCCTTCCTATGATCATGTATCCCCTTTGGATCTGTTGTTTTCCTTCGTATCATTGATGTGCTCTTTTGATACTCGATTGAGATTCCTGTCACCTTGTTTGAGCGCAGTTTGGGCTGCTGCTAGGGTTACGGCCGGTGTGAGCTCGTTTGGTACGAGGGCCGACCGTTGTGTTTTCTGGTGACATGGGAACGTCTCGAGTTAGTGTTGGTGACTGTGACCTCTAGTGGAGGCGAGTGCTTGGTTTGTACCGGATGATCGTGCCCCTGTTAGAGCTGCCAGTCGAGAGAGGACTGTTGATGTACAGCATACCTCAGAGATTGTGATGTCGCCTACCGTGCAGACAAATGGACCAGCTGTTGCTGAAATTGACAGGATGTTGCTTTCGGAGCTTACGAGCGGAGATCGCCGGAGCTTGCAGGAAGATTTGCGACTGATGATAGCTAGTCTACCCGATTTGAGAGACGAAGGTGATTCGTCCGATTTTGCGCCAGAGCGGGCCCAGTTGAGTTGAAGATTTCCAGTGTGGAGAGTCTTACTCAGATCTAGAGCAGGCTGATCCAGAGATGACCGCTTATGTGTTGCCTTTCCTGGAGGATTGAGGCATTGTTTGGCGTACAGGCGTAGGAGCCAGTTGTTGCTGCAAATGATGAGATATCACCCAGATGATTGGAGCTACTGCAGCATGAGCATGTTCTTAGAGAGATGATAGCGAGTTGCTAGTCACCGAGGATGGATGACTAGGACGTGTGGTGAGTTCGCTTACCCAGATGCGAGATCATCAGGTGGATTGATTCCAGATAGAGACTACTTCACGCAGGTTCGTTGAGAGTCAATAGAGACGATCGAATGTCAGGAGCCTATTTTCCAAGTTTAAAGTATACGGAAAGACATGCAGGTGATTCTATGGACCCTCTAGAAGAATGAAACCCTAACTCGACTTAATGACCGTGTGACAGCCCTTGAACCTTAGGGTTTACGGCGGTTCCGCGGCGCCATTAGTGAGGCTTGGGTTTGCCCTTCTACGGCTGGACCACCGACGCTGTGGCATGTACTCGATACTATTAAACTGTACCCGAGATGTGAGCTCTTGGGGGACTATGGGGTTCTGACGAGTCGATCGGATGGTTCGACATCTTTCGGATATTGTGATGGGACACTGCTTGGGAGACTCCAGGTGCGAGCATAGCCGTCGGAGCGCAGTTCGTGTAGCCATGATGAGTTGGGTCCGAATCAGTCGATGTGTGAGTAAGGTGGAGTAAAGAGTTCGCACGAGATTTCGATGAGATGACGTTCTACTCCGCTGACATCAGAGATGTGACGTGCACGCTGAGGACGCGTTCGGCTAGATATCTTCTACTGAGTGAGGAAGATACCGAGATCGTGATTTCGAGTCCGCGTGAGGGACTTCGGATGGACCGTATCCGGAGGCATTGCAGTGCGCAGATAGAGATGCGATGTTGAAATGGACGATGATGCAGACGAGCAGAACCAGAGGTTCGTGTGAGACGCTGATGAGCTTTCATTACTTTCCGTCGAGACCAGAGGTCAGATATGCTTACAGAGGCGCTGGGATGCGACCAATTCCCGAGTAATTGCTGTGCTGAGGACACAGATGTCCATTGGACGAGAAGAGACTATGCGAGAGTACCAGCCTCCGTACAGATCGACATAGGCAAGATCGGCAGAGACCTTGAGCAGGATTCCTTCCGGGACGTTGCCGCAATGATGTTTGCACCCAGGATCAGATATGTGATGTGCATTCAGAGAGCCGGAGGCCGATGCCAGTGGCATATTGCTTTACGAACAGTTGTGAGGATTGACCGAGAGATGGCAAAGAAGTGCCAAAACGGAATCGTTCCTGTCAGCACTCCTGACCGGGCCGGTGAGCCGATGGAGTGCGAGATTGGTAATCTACAGGAAAGATCAGAAACCAGAGGCAGAGGACGCCAGCCGCGAGCAAGAGGCAAGTGGAGATCTTGCACCGCGAGAGTTTGATGTACCGGCACCTTCTCGATTTCGAGGGAGGATATACCGATGACAGTATTTATGCCTTATGATTTTGTGATTCGATTATCACGTATCTGTCAGTTTGGGTTTTCGGTATTTTGGCGATCTATTTGCATGATTGGTTTTGATGGCTGAGTTCTATGATTTCTGTTTTCGTGCACCATGGTTGCACTTATCGGGCATTTATACCCGGCGCATCATTATTATTTTTGAGGTATTGATTGTGATTTCGTGCCTATTATATGCCGGTGACTTGATTTATGCTTCCAGCATAGTTTTCATGCATTTTAGTGTTTTGATTTGATTTGTGCACGCTGATGCACACGGTTGTGAGATTTTCCTTTGCGGTACACTTGATTTTGGATTGAGCCGCATTATATCGTTGATTTTGACCCTGATATTGATGGTTGTCTTTTGCACTCCGTGCGTGTTGAGTGCGCAGGGTTTATATTTTCATTTGTGCACGATGGATGCACCGATTTGGATTTTTGCGCATGTTGGGCGCATGTTTTGAGATACGATTTGGGTGCACACCCGATGCACTAAATCGAGATTTCTTCGTGCATGTCAGATGCACCGGATTTGTGGCTGTCCGGCACATACGTTGCCTACGACAGATGCTTCGTGCACACCCGTTACACCTAGATGCTGTTTTGTGCACCTGTTTAGCACATATATGGATTTTTGATTTCCATGCGCACCAGACGCACAGGATTGTGTTATGTGCATTTTAGGGATTTATTCCTTTTGGAGCAGTACATTTTATGATGTTGGATTTTGCCTTCATACTGAGCAGGACTAGTCAGTGGACGGTACCTGGATATACTTTTGCATGCATCGATAGTTTTCGAAGGGATTTCCAAGGAGCGAGCTATGGTCTCGATATTTATATACTTACGTGTCTGGTATGACACGGAATATTTTAAAACAAGGAAACCCTTCTAAATTGTTTTCAAAACGGCGGAACGTGTTTGGTAAACGAAGGATATATATACATATATAGTTTTTCTTATGAAAAACGTCCGCCACTGTGCAGTGTTAGGTGCATCGCACAGCGACTTAAAAGAGATTTGGCATGCTTTGCATCAGCTATTCACGTGTTTAGATTGGACGTCTACATGTGTAGTTCTGATCCATATCCTATCGGTTTTGTGTTGGATTTGACATTGTGTTTTTACCTTGACTCCGATGATTGCGGGATGCTTGACGGAGTTTTGATTTTGAGTTATCTACTCAGTACCCATGCGCATGCATTGCGCTGTGACGTTTTATGTATTGATGATTTCGGAGCCCCGACGACTTGGGATTTGTATCGAAATGTTTTAGTACTTGGGGGTTTTAAATTTAAATTCGGGGACAGAATTTCTTTAAGGGGGGTAGATTGTAACATTTCCAAAATAATAAAATATTATTTTAGGAATTTTTATGATTTAATATTATTTTATTGATTATTTTAATATTAAATTAATATTTAAATGCAAATAAATGGAGGAAAATTATGGAAAATTCTAAAATGGGTTATTTATTGGAATTATGTCATTTTTAAGTGTTTGTGATCATTTATATGCTAATTTAGTGCTAATCGCGATTAGAAATCGCTAATCGGATTTTTCGGCTTTTTGTGCAAAATGTACACATATCTTTTTTTTGGACTTGTGTTACATTTTTCTACCATGTTACTTTGGGGATACTATTGGGGTGAGAAGGATTTGGATAAGAAACGAAAAGAAAAGAAAAGGGAAAAGTAGGTAATGATGAGAGAGAGAGGGGCAAGGTCAACCCCACCTTTTGAAAGCATGCCTTCATCATTTTCACCCTCATTTCTCTCTCCCTCTCCCTCATGGAGCTGCTGCCCTTTCCCTCACTCCCTCACCCTCTCCACTAAAACCCTAGATCCATCAAGAAAACTATCCCAAAACCCTACCCTCATTTCACAAAAAGTGCCCACAAGCCTAAGATCTATGCAACAGACTAAGAAAAGTGGTGTTTGGTGCTGTTGAGGATTCATGAGGTTCATGTGAGGTAATTTCTTCTCAATTAGAGTGTTAATTGTTGTATTTAAGGTTTAATTCAAGTTTCATATCGATATCGGGTGAATTATGGATTTTTGGACAAAACTTGAGAGGGTTAGGGTAATGTTGAGATGTGGCTTGGCAATTGAGTTTAGAGAGTGATCTTAGACCCTATTTAGACTAGAAACCCAGTCCAATCCAACCTGAACCCAAAAATACGGAATTTCGGGACTTTCATGTCGGTTTTTGAGAACCTGAAGCTTGCAGGGAAATCTGGAATACGCTGAGACTTTTTCAGGAAAAAGTAGCAACACCAGGGACCCAATTGAGAGCATAGGAGGCCACCATGACCAGACGAGCACCCAACTCCTCATTGAGGCCGGCCAGGCCGGCCAAACAGTGAATGTGGCCGGCCAAGTGGTGGTGGTTTTCCTCGGGGTTGGTCCAGTATCTTATATATACCCTGCATAGCACCCTAGAGTTGTTGATTTGACCTGATTTGACCTGAGACAAAATCTGGGAGCATTTTCTCATGTTGCAGCTTTGAAATGTGAATTGGTTTTGCGTATTTTGATTTGGTTATTTTGTTGTTTGTGTAATATCTCGATCGTGTGACGTTTGTACGTCTATATCGAGTGATTCCGGGTTGTTTTGCGAAGGCTAGCCGTAGGTTCTAACCTATAAGCCTTTTCGCGTATCGTATTGGTTTTAGCGTATCGTTTCAAGTGTTGATTTGGTTTTGATACGATGCGATATGTGTGATATGTGTAGGTACACCGCGACGATCCGAGGCGATGCGGAAGATGACGGTGATATCGACACCGACACGCAGGATACAGGTGAGTAGATTTATATCTACGGGGAGAAGTCGGGTGGATGGCGTATAGCACCCCCGCAGTCCGTGGTGTTGTATACGAATACGTATACACACGTATATTTATTATGTGTGGTTAGGATTATTGATAATGATATTCTTGATGCTCAGATTATATTGGTGTAGTATAGTGCGAATCCTAGGGTAGCGATTGCACTTATACCTACACTTACACATATACCTACACACATACTTGCACTCATTCTTTCATATGTTGGTGGGTATATCTACACATGGGTGTGGGACTATGTGTTTATATACGGGATTGAGGATGACACGAGGATTTGTGATGACACTTGGTGTGAGGCCGTGAGATCGGCGATGTGACACGGTCGCCTTTTGAGGTGCGATATGACAGTTTAGCGGGCCTTTGGACATGTGCTTTACCCGCATTCATACTTGATGATATCTTATGATATGGTATTGAGGCGAGATTATCGGCTATCATAGCTATACTTATATATATATTGACTCAGATTAGGTGGTTTCATACCCCTCCCGTCTAGATTACTTAGTAGACATGAGACTAGACCGAGTCATACCTATTTCAAACTAACGAATCGGGGATATTTTAAAGATAGGCAGAAGGGTCATACGGATATTTTCAAATGATGTATCTCTCTTAAAACACTGTAGCCCTTGTTTTACCAAAAGCCCTGATTCGTCTTATTTCAAATGGCACCCCTGCATGACATGTTCAGATTGGTGTAGATTCCTTACTTTTGCGTTGATTGTCATTCCCGCACATTCTTGCTATTCGCATTGCTTGCATATGTTATATGCGCATACTATTATTCCATGCTGCAGGATGTATTGTTACTTGCACTCCACGTATATTGTCACATTCATCTTGCTTTCTGATTTGCGCATTGAGATATGTGGTTCTATGATATTTCTGGATTTGGGAACCGAGGATGTTTTAAAAAGAGAATATATCATTACTTTAAAAACCCGGTTCCCTTGATATGATATTTGGGGCGGCGCCCCGTGTTTTCTCGGTGCTAGAGGATGTACCTTGAGAGAGGGCTGACCCGGAATGACGGATGCCCGATGTATTGATAGAGGGATGACCCGGAATGACGGATTCCCGATGTATACTCAGAGGGAGGGCTGACCCGGAATGACGGATACCCGATGTATTGAGAGAGGGATGATCCGGACTGACGGATTCCCGACGTATATACTCTGAGAGAGGGCTGACCCGGAATGACGGATGCCCGGTGTATTGAGAGAGGGATGACCCGGACTGACGGATTCCCGATATATATATACTTGAGAGAGGGCTGATCCGGACTGACGGAGCCCGAGATATGAGGATTTACGTGTCGATGCTAGGCACGGGTTTCATGATGTTTTCCGTGATTTTGTTTATATCCTCACATTGCATACATGATGCTTATTGTCAGTGGGTGACAGGTGGACGGGTTCCATATATATATATATATATACAGACATGGATCATATACATATAGACTGGTTTTTACATTGATCATACTTTATTTGTATATATAACAGGGCATGAGGGCGCTGTTATATATACCCTTACACCAATATTAGTGGTATGGGACGCTAATATATGTGTATTGATTTCATTGATATTCATCATGGTTACTTCATGCAGACATACCTTACACTGATGACATGTGATTACCTGAGTACCTGGCACTACATACATGATTAGATGTTACCTTGCCACCCTATTACACTCAGATGTACTCTTGTGGATTATATTATTGATCGTTGACTTAGGTTTATGTCTTGCATTCGATTCCTGCTTGTAGATATCTTTCTATTCACGAGTTGGCAACTCACCCCCGTTGTGCCCCAGTTCTTGCAGGTTTTTGCCGTACAGGTTCTATTGCGGCATTTCTGGCACATTTCCTTCTTGCGGGTGATTTGCTTTGATAGGTGGATTCTTCCGTATCAGGACCACCATTGTATTTATTTATTTCATTGTATCTAGAAATTGTCCATCAACCAAAACTTGTATATTCTTTCAGACTTAGAGACAGTGTTGTATTATTCGACCTAGAGTCGCGCTTAGTAGTATTGCGGTTTTCTTGTTGCTTTTGAGCTTTCTTTGGATTTGATCCTCGCCACTTGGCGTTGTATATTATCATATCATTGTGTGGTTGTGACCGTCGTTTGACGAAGAGCTAGCTCCCGCTTGGGGATGCCTTTATCATTGCATCTTTATTATATCCATGTTGTACCCCATTCGGGGCCCGTTTTACAAAAGAAACTCTGCCGAAATTTTTAGAAAAGACTGTACTGTTTTCAAATGCACATTCGGCTTAGTTATTTAAAAACCTTGATTTCAAACATGTTTTCTTCACTTATTTAAATCAGATTTCTTTACTTATTCTTCAAAAATGGTTTTAGATTTCTGGGCTTTTGGCTTACTTGGATCAGATGGGGTCCTATAGACTTCATAGGGTTCAAGTGCCAGTCACGTGCTCTTTCGGGTCGTGACATCTCGCTACAATCTTACTATAAATACATGGTTTATCTGGATTTTTTATAAAGTCAAATTCTTTGACCGTCTCATCAAAGAAGATGTTCTAACTCTGCAATGCCTGCTTTAATCCGTAAATGGATTTAAGCAACTTGCACACTCATCCTCTGCTCCCACTCTCTATGAAACCCTCTGGCTGATTCATATAAACACTCTTCCAAATTTCCATTCAGAAAAGCGGTCTTTACGTCCATTTGCCAAATTTCATAATCATGGAAGGCAGCAATGGCAAATAGGATCCGAATTGATTTAAGCATAACCACTGGAGAAAAGGTTTCATCATAGTCCAACCGAGGTCTTTGACAAAAACCGTTTGCTAAAAGTCCAGCCTTATAGGTTTCAACCTGTCTATCTGCATCAATCGTCTTTCTAAAGATCCATTTGTATCCTACGGGTTTTACCCCTTGTGCTGTAATGTCCAAAGTCCAAACTTTGTTGCTGTACATGGATTCCATTTCGGTCCGCATTGCATCTAGCCACTTTACTAAGTCTCTGCTCGTAATGGCCTGCTGGAAACTAATTGGCTTATCATCATTGATGATGCAATCCTCTCTATTCCCGTCTACGAGAACCGTAGTATCTCTTAGACGGATGAGACTGCTTACTAGATCTGCGGAGTGACGCATAGACGTCCGGTTCTTCTGAAACTTCTAGTTCCACCATACTTTCAGTGATAGTTTGTGGTTCTGGAATTTCTTCCAATTCTATTGCGCTCCCACTTATTTATTTTTCAAGAAATTGAGTCTCCAAAAGTGGGCATGCCAAGAAACAAAAACCTTTTGTTTCTCAGTGTAATAGGAAAGATACTCTGGAGTTCCTTAGGTATCCCACAAACTTACACAGTATTGATCGTGTCTCGAGCTTGTTCCCATTCTACGTTTTGACAAAAGCTGGGCATCCCCATATCTTAAGATATTTAAGATAGGGTTTTTACCCACTCCACATTTCATATGGTGTGGTAGGTACTGACTTAGTAGGAACTTTGTTCAAAAGATATGTAGCAGATTCCAGTGCATAACCCAGAAGGATCGCAGTAACTCGGCGTTACTCATCATGGAACATACCATATCTAATAAGGTGCGGTTCCGCCTTTCCGATATACCGTTGTGTTGAGGTGTGTATGGAGGAGTAAGCTGAGCGAGAATTTCATTCTCTTTTAAATAACTCAGGAACTCGGCACTTAAGTATTTACCACCTCGATCAGCTCGAAGTGTCTTGATACTTTTGTCTGTTTATTTTTCCACTTCATTCTTATATTCCTGGAATTTCTCAAAGGTCTCGGATTTATGTTTCATCAAGAATACATGTCCATACTTTGAGAAATCATCCGTAAAAGTAATGAAGTAGGAATAACCACTTCTTGCATGTGTATATATTGGACCACACACATTGCTGTGTATGAGTCCCAAGAGCTTGGTGGCTCTTACTTCGAATCCAGTGAACGGAGTCTTTGTCATCTTTCCTTTGAGACAGGATTGAGACAGATATTCAAACGGATCCAAATATCCCTCTCTATATAACTTCGTCAACCGTGTTTCATTGATATAACCTAGTCTACAATGTTATAAGAAAGCTTGATTTGATTCTGGAGACTTTCTTTTGAGTGTGTTCTGGACGTTGAAAACCTTGTGTTGATTTAATACGTATATACCGTAGTCTAGTGTACCTGACCCAATCAAACCATGATTAAGGTGAATGTTAACAACATCGCTTACAAATGTAAACTCATAATCTTCTTTAGATAGTAAAGATACAGAGATGATATTACATATCAAACTAGGTACAGAAAAACAGTTACGCAAAACCAAAATGTGTCCACTTGTCAATCCTAGGTGATATTCCCCTACAGAAACAGTATCCACGCTCGCTCCGTTAGCAACCCTGAGGGTCATATCACCTGCCATTATAACTTTACGGTTTCTCAGTGCCTGCAATGAATTACAGATATGAGATCCTGAACCGATATCCAATATCCAGGAAATAGAGTTGATTGACAGATAGTTTTCAATCATAAACACACCTGAAGCCGAAACCAGAACATGTTTCGAATCCTGGTTTCTGGATTTTCAAGCCCTGCAGTCCTTCTTCCAATGGACTTTCTTATGACAATAGAAACATTCCTTTCTCTACTGTTGGCCCCAAAACTTTTGTCTTGTCCTTCCCCTGTATCTTATTGACACCACCTTTCAGCTTGGTGGGGGCCTTCTTCTTCTTCTTCTTCTTGGCTTTCGCCTTGGATATAGAGGAAGAAGATTCCCCAATAAGCAGAGCGGGTGTCTCCCTGGTTTTCTTTAGGGTGACCTCTGCATTCCTCAATATATTAAGGAGTTCTAAAAGTGTAACTTCTTTCCCTTAAATATTAAAATTCAATATAAATCGGCATAGGTAGAGGGGAAAGCCTGTAGAATCAAGTCCGTATGCAACTCGTTCTCCAACGTGGTCGTAAGGTCCGCGAGCTCTTCAATATAGCTTATTATCTTAAGAACGTGGTCCCCTACAGATGACCCGATAGCCAACCTCGCCTAAAATAATTTCTTCGAGATCTCGTATCTTACGATACGAGATTGCTTTCCATATAAATCTTTGGTATGGAGGAAGATGGAAGCTAAATCCATCTTCTCGTGCCGCCTCTGGTGTTCATTATCCATTGAGGCCAGTACGAGACACTTAGCTTTCGCACAGTCTATTTCCCATGTCTTATGGATTTCAATATCCGCAACGGTGGAATCTGGACATGCGACTGCGGAGGCTTTAGTAGTAAGGAGGTAGGCCAGCTTATGATAGGTAATGGTTATCTGGACATTCCTTAGCCTGTATTTATACTTTGGCTCCATCAATATATTTTTATCTAGTAGTAACTTAAACCCGATCATCTTAATCGCTGCAATTAGAAGAGAGAGAATAAACACTCAGCATGATACTCTTGCAAATTTAGATTGGTTATTAGTTTATTTAAACATTGACGGCTCCCACTGTTTCCTCAAATCCTCCTTCAAACCATAAAAGAAAAATTGGTCAAAATTAATCGCACCCTACAATTCTTGCTTAACCTTTCGGTCAGGCTAGTGTCGGTATTTCGAGAGAGGTTTTACAATGCTTTCGCGAAATTCCTTAATTAAATATTCTCTTTTCCCTAGAGGCGTAGCCCCGCTAATACCGTTCTTGACACTTACTTGGTTTATAGCATTGATTGCAAAGTGAAAAACTCTCTCGAGGAGTAATAAAACTCACGGTGGGACCGGGATCCAACTATCATTGTGTGATAAATTTGAAATAATCCTACCAAAATTATCACACTCAAGATGGTATGAAAAACTAGCAAGTTTCCTTTTCCTTTGAAACTCCCGATGTGGATTTTTGCTCAAGGCAATTATGACCTTGACGAAGCCTAACATATCATAAAATGCAAGTCAAGTTCTACCCATCATTGTCCAGGTTAATCTGAACCCATTCATACAAACCCTTGACGAAGGCCAAAATAACTGTACGCCTGTCCCAGATTAATGCATCTATCTATGCTACAGATGAATACACAGCAGCTACCAATCACTATATCTTGGAGAAAGTCAAAATACATAGCGTGAATACTAGTGAATATCCATCTGAAATGACGGAGGGCTATAGCTAGTTTTGAAGAAAACCGTGAACGTAATGAACTTGATATAGTCGAAGGAACCATGATAGCTTTTAAAAAGAGTGGTTTAGACTCCGCATTTAAAAGTTATTTTTAAAGAAAACCGAGTGGTTTTGAAATTGTTCCAATGATTTAACTTTGGTTTGTTTTCCTTGCATTAAACAATATTAATGATGTCCCATCATTTAACCCTACCATTGCAGAAAGAAACGAAAATAGAATGTACGCTTATGACATCTGCATTTACTAGGGGGCCCCGTCATGCACCGTTAGATTACTTAACTAACGGCAGAGCGGGAGCAGGGCTAGCACGGGTGCAAAACATAAGCAATGTTTATTATATATAATTTATATATATAGCCATTCGTCTCATGCAATAATAGTCATTCCAGATCACAGATCACAGCACAAGTAACACAGATGAATATATTAGATATGCTAGGATTATCTTGTTTCGTTTTAGCCTATAACGAAAAACGGATTCCACGGTCGTGATGAATAGCCAAACCCTCACCCTAGACCCTTACGGGTGCGGCAAACTACCAGCCAAATCCCCGAAGTGAAGCAACCTTCGTCAATGAGATGAGCAGGCCATTCGGCACTTCAAGAACCCGGTAATTTGTGCATCCCACCTTAGGTTTATCCTAGGTGCAAGAAAAAGTAAATGAAATAATACAACGGTGGCTACAATCTCAACCCGGATGTGCCCCACAAAAGAATATTACTTTACATCACATATTACATGAATGAAAGAAAAGAACACTCTTTTCAAATCCCCCGGCTATTCAATCACGACAATCTAATACTTCATATCCACAAACCACAATCACAAGATACTAGATATGTGCAATCCCTACTAATCGACGTATTGCAATTAGTCGACGTTTCGAAACACATATACGAATTTAAAGCGAATAAACGATGTTAAAAATTCGATTTAGAAACACTCTGTATTGCCCAAGCACAAAGATAACATTAGATGAAATCTGGGCAAAATCAAACAATACCATAAATCATAAACCCAAGAGTCCAAAACACCACAAGAAACACGAGACTCAACTCCCCTACAAAACCGGCGAGGGCGGGAAAAATGCCATTTCCAGCGGTTTTGTTTTGGACTGAGTGGCTCATTTTTCTCTGGTGTTCTAGTTACTTTTGTAAGTGCACGGCGGCGTCCCGGCCGTCAATCCGACGTTGGAATGCGGAAGCGATGGTTTTCTTAAACTTTTTATACCGGCACCACCGCGCACTATAAACCCGGATTGGGCCATTAAACTAGTCCTAGCTAACTAGAGAGGGGGCAAAGAGATATACCGAGCGATCCGTGTCCTTCGGTCTTCTCATCGTCGTCCCGATCTCCCCGCGGAATCTCCGGTCTCCACCTCGTCGCTGGAAGGGCACCACGTCGCCGGCTTCTTTTACGGGCTCCCATCTCTTGACCGAGGCAACTCGGGCACGAAGTTGGCGGGTCGACGTGCCCAAGATTTGCTGTAGAATGATGTGGAACTTTTATGTCCCATTAGGGTGTAGGAAGTTGCCATATGAATGTGGTGTAACATTTTGAATATTTAGGAATAAATGGAATTAATTAAATTAAAAATAATATGATAAATCTCAAAACTGTTAAAAGCAAATAAGTCAATCTTCATAAGTTATATGTAATACAATTTAAATTAAAAATTTTATATGCAAATTAAATAAGTTATAAGGGTTTTCATGATAAAATTAGCTTCATTTTAATAAAATGTGTGTTTTATAATAAGTTAAGTGATGAGGGGTTAATTTGTAAAGTTAAGTTTTTATGCAAATAAAAGATTGTTGAGGGTATAAATGAAAAAGGGGATGGAAATTCTTTTTAGTTCAGAATTTATATTCAAATTAAAACAAAAAAATTTAGGATAATACATAAAGCACATCATGCTTGCATGCACACATTCACTTTCCACCTCCTCCTTGCATGAAATACACACCCTTCCACCCTTGACACCTCCTCCTTTCCCTTATCCCTTCCTCCTCATATATATATAACTCTTATTCAGTTCACTCTCAGAATTAAAAACTCAAGGGAATTAAAAGAAAAGAAAAGTTAAAAGAGAAAAGAGAAAATAAGAAGAAGAAGGAGAAGAAGAACTAGGAGCTAATGAGTTCACCATCAAGCTTGGAGTGAAGGACTTAGAATATCTTAGAGGGAGTCTTTCAATCATCCTCAGTAGGTATAATTCTTAATTCAGTAGGTTTTAGTTCTATAATATAGAAAATTTTAGAAATCGGATATCGGAAAAGTTAGTATTTTAAAACAAACTTAGCTCTGTAATAATCTGCTGTTAATAAGAATAAAATCAACTTAACAAAATAGTGCTAAAATGATATAATTGGAATATAGAGCAAACCATAGGACCACGACACCAAGGGGCCGGTTTTTGGCCGGCGGCCATGAGGGAAAATCCGGCGTCGCCGGCCAGGTAGGAAGCTAGGTTGTTTTGGTTGGTTGGGTAGGTTTCAGTGTACAATGTTGACTATATTGGTGTTATTTAAACAATTTAGTTTCACTATAAATAGAATCTGGAAGTTAATATCGGTAAGGTTATCTAAGAAAATAAAATACGACATGCTTAATGAATATACGATCTGTTTCTGTAGCGATACAGGTTATAGTTAAAATCTGGTTAGTAGAAATGTTGGATAGGTTGCGATGATCATACTTAGTATAGCTAATACGTAAAACTAGTATTTTCGTGTTTTCATCGTATCGGGGCTAGTCGTTTCTTATACAAGTTAATTTCAATAATAGATTCGAATACGGAAACTTTGGAGGCCGCAAGGAAAGGAAATGGATTGGTGATCTGAGTTGATTCGTCATATTCCGGTGAGTAGACTAAACATCTACCGGGGGATTTTGTATGGATGGCGTAATACGCCCGTAGTTAAGTTTGAATAAACATAGGCTTTATATGCTAAATTAATCATATGCATTCATATATATATATATATATATATATAAACTGCCATGTTAATAATTGTTAGAACACTGCACAGTTATCGACGAGTTATGCCGCACCTGCACATATTTACATGTTACACTACACCTCGTCGATATTACCATGTCACTTTCAGACTTAGAAAAATTCTTGTTAAAATGATTCTTATCATATTTTACACATAATTAATAGTAATAAATTGCATCATTAATATCATGCTGAGTATCTGCGTATTCCATGTTGATATAAGAGATAAATGTATTATTGAGGATTTATGGTTTTGAGTTTTAAACACTAGTGAAAGGATTCAATGATTTTATGATAATTGTGACATGTCCACCATGAATGTCGTTTTCTGATTTGGTTTTATTCCGAACCGGGTGGGGTAGCTATACGGTTGCGGAATTTATTATGTATATCCGAGCTGGGTGGGGTAGCTATACAGCCGGATCATGGTGGACCCGGTCGGGGCCGAGGGGCAGGAACCGCAGTATAGGCGGTGAGCCTAGCGAGGATACTCGATACCGGAGTCAGTGGTAAACACGGCGGATATCTAGGGGATACCGACCAGTGTTATTGATTGACAGGATCGTTCGGGGAACGATGCCTGATGAAACACCGAAGATTTGTGTCGATGATGGACACAGGAAGAAAATGAATCATATTTGGAAAATAATTGATGAGATTTCAGTTTTAGATTTATATATGGAACATTACAAATTTATGCTCCCACATGTTAGTATGCATCATATTCATCATTGTTGATATTATTTATAGATCGGCATACTTACATTATCAGCCGTTATATGTTAGTTATATTCACTGAGTTGGCAACTCACCCCCGTTGTGCCACAGTTCTTTGCAGGAATCAAGTGGACGTATAGTAGCAGACAGATCCACTTATCGGTTTATCGCTCTTTTGCTAGGTGGGTTACCTATGTAGTAACCTCCTCTTTTGATATTGTATATTGAATCTAGAGTTTCTCCATCAAACCCTGTATAATGACTTAGAACTATATGTATATTAATTCGACAGATAAGATTGTTTGGTTGTATTAAATAATGTTTCTTTTATTTATGTCTGAGATTCTTCTTTGATTTTATATTATGATGTTGCATTGAATTCCAGTGTAAATATTGTTGCTCCCAACTAGGGATGTAACCACACTTAACACTTTTACTTGTGTAATAATTTAACTTCATAAACGGAAATTTTTACTTAAAACTAATTCTCCATATAAAGAATTCCGCAAAAAGGATTTTGATCTTGGTTTTTCGGCTTACTTGGATTGTGTGAATATCTTTTGATATTATACAATCTGAGTGCCGGTCACATCCAACTTCGGGTCGTGACAAAGTTGGTATCAGAGCGTAGGATTATCCTTACGGAATCGAGTAGGAAATTAAAATAGGTTGACGTGAGTCCGTGATTTAGGATGACCTTTGGTTTGATGGAGTAGGTGAATTAGGATGAGTGCAGTACCGTACGTATGTTCCGCGGCATATCTACGTTACCATACTCAACCTAACTAACCTTAGGATATATATCTTGATCTACTCTTTCTTTGACACTCTGATATTAATTATCCTTATTCGTAAGCCTTATCAACCCTCGTTTCTTGCTCCAGCCACTATGTCATCAACGTCTACAGGGACTCAGACGACCGCTGTTAGAGATGATATTGGAGCGGGCTCGTCTGACACGGGGACAAATTTGGGCAGTATGCCTATCTTTCAGGAACCGATTGATCCACCCTATATTAATCGTATAGCTAGGATGGAGACAAATTTTCACGAGATGCGCCGAATGATTGGAGTCTTGCTAGAGAGTAGTCGAGCACAAAGGTCGACCATTACTCCACGTACGGTTGTTCAGAGACCAAGGCAAAGTCATAATAATATCTCAGTACTAAGACGTGTTCGTAGAGGCCGTGGCAGATTATGTATAGATCAGTTTCACCACTTATACCCATATGTTCAGCAGCCCGTGCAAAAATGTTTCGGGTGTGGGTGTCCGTATCACTTTTATAGGGATTGTCCCGTGAGGCGACAAGATGAGGCATCGGTCTCACATATGACTTCACCACCTCCTCCGAGTACATTACCTCCTACCCCCGTTGTCGTTCCACGCCAGGTCAACGCCTATGGAGGTCGGGGTCGTAACGGTCGTAGTTCGAGAGGACGAGGAGGTCGAGACAGAATTATTCCAGACCGTAGTTTTGATCAAGAATTGACTCAGGGACAGAGGTTTAGTTCACACCCAGTAGGACAGGGACCTTCATATACATGTTTTAATTGCGGGCGTCTAGGGCACTTAGACAGGCAGTGTACACGCCCAGGAGGAACTGTTGTTCTGCAGACTGTTTTATCACCTACACTTTCGTCGTCAACAGATTTATTTCCTCCTCCAGGTAATTTTATGCTCCAGACAGTGGCACCCCGAGGTCGAGGTTATGCAGGACGCTTTCAGAGAGGTCGAGGAAATAGAGATAGAGGACGACTGGAAGCGGGCAGGGGCCAGGCATGCGTTTTTGCACCGACTCCACAGAATGCCAGGCATCCACTGCAGTAGTGACAGGTATTCTTGTGATATATTCCTTAGATACACATATTTTATTTGATTCCGATTCTACGTATTTATACGTATCTTCACGTTTTGTATTTTTTTTGGGAGAGAATTGCAGATTTGGATTAGTTACCTCGAGTTATGATTACTCCTATAGGAAGTTCTTAATAGCCTGATATGTATAAATTGATGATAGGAATTTAGTAGTGGATTTGAGTCTACTAGGTGTAGTAGTTTTGATATACATCCTAGTATGTTGGGTTGGCTGCTTGTCATGCCTATGTAGATTGGCGGGGAAAGGCGATAGATTTTGTTCTCCTGGTGAACCGATCTTGCTAGGTAGGGGGACTGTAATATGACTCCTGTCAACATGAATTTTGTGTGGGACGACTCTTGGAAAAAGGGTTGTCATGGGTTCTTATCTTTTGTTCAGGTCTTAGGAGCCACTGAAATTCCGTTGGATCAGATTTCGATCGCACGAGAAATTCCGGATGTGTTTTCAGCTAAATCACTAGGATTTCCGCCGATAGCGACAATGAATTCTGCATTGACTTGATTTTGGGTGCGGGGCCTATTTCTATGCCACCCTATCATATGGCACTGACGGAGATGAAGGGACTCAAAAGTCAGTTGCAAGGGTTGTTAGCTAAAGGAATTGTGTGTTCCAATGTATCGCTGTGAGGGGCTCCTGTCTTATAGTGATAAAGAAGGACGGTAGTACAAGGCTGTGTATTGATTACCGTTAGATGATTCGTGTTACTATGCGAAATGGGTATCCCCTACTACGTATTAATGACTTGCTCGATCAATTGCAAGGGGGGCTGACTACTTCTCAAAGAGAGATTAGGGTTAAGGTACCATTAATGAAAAGTTCGGAAGGATGACATTCTTAAGAATGCGTTTTGTAACCGATATGGACTGACTAGGAAGGAAGATCCATTTCTTAGACGGAGACGTGTGAGCAAAGTTCTAGTAGTTGAAGACTCGCTTGACGACTGCACAAGGCTTATCATTACCTTCTGGGTCAAATGGCCTTGTTGTGTATTGTGATACCTCTAGAGTGGGTTAGGCTGTATGTTGATGCAGCAAGGTAGGGTTGTAGCTTATTGTTCTCGCCAGTTGAAGAGACGAGCAGAACTGTTCACTCTAGATTTGGAGATGGCTGCTGTAACTTCTGCACTGAAGGTTTGGAAAACAATACTTGGGTGAACAATCGTACTAATGTTTCACAGATCGTAAGAACTTGAAGTATAAATTTCAACAATGGGATCTGAATCAAGGCAGCATAGATGGATGGGGCTCATGGAGAATTACGATTGTAAGATTCTGTATCATCCAGGCAAAACAAACGTTATAGTACATGCTTTGAGTCGGAGGCCTAGAGGTAGCTTATCTCAATGGTGCACTATGCAGAGACAGTCTTCTATAAACTGACAAATTTTATGTGATAGCCGTTTACAGTTCGAGTTCACATCGACAGGAGGACAATTAGCTCAGGTTCGCACCTTCCTCCGTGATTAGATCGTATTCTAAAGACACGGCCGCAGATGTTTATAAGTTGGAGATTATGGATCAGCTTAGGCAGGGCAGAGAGTCGGAATTCGTGATAGATAACTAAGGAGTATTACGTTTTGGGACTTGTTTGAGTGTGCCAGATTCGGATGAATTGAAATGTGAGATTTTAGAGGAGGCCCATAGATCGACATATAGTATTCATCCTGATTCCACCAAGATGTAGTATGATTCTGAAGGGTGTTACTGGTGGGAAGTAAGGAAAGGGGATGTCGTGGAGTTCATTTCAAGATACTTGACTTATTAGCAAGTCAAGGGAGAAACCAGAGGCCAGCTAGAGAATTACAGTATTAACCATTCCAGAGAGGACATGGGAAATAGAATTCCATAGTTTTCGGGGTAAGTCTACCCAGGACTAGCAGAGGGTGTGATTCCATTTGGGTAGATTGACAAAGACAGCTCATTTTTTTTTGTGAAGACGACATGGGATTTGCACAGTATGTACATAATTATATCGACAAGATTATCCGAATGCATTGAGTTCCGAGAAGCATAGAGTTGGATAGAGGTAAACGGTTTACTACTAATCCTTGGCAGGAGATTCAAGGAACTCTTGGTACATGAGTGAGTTATGGTACAACTTCTCAACCACAACCAGATGGTCAGTACGAGCGGACCATTCGGACTTTAAGGGATATACTGCAAGCTTGCAGGCTTGATTTTGGTGGTAGCCGAGATCATCACCTACAGTGATAGAAATTTTGTACGACAATAAGTTTTCAGGAGACGATCAAGAGGGCACCTTTGAAGCTTGTATAGGAGGAATTGTCGATTGCCAGTTTATTGAACGGAACTGAGGGAAAGTAGCATTTTGGAACCACAGGTGATACAGAAGACTATGAGAAAGGTTCAGCAGGGAAGAGACACAATGAAAGCAGCCCAGTGCAGACAAAGGTCTCATGCAGATCAATAAGTCGTAACCTCGAGTTGATATGGGAGATCTTGTATTAATTCGTTTATCTCAGACGAAAAGTGTGATAAGTTTTGGGAAAAAGGGGAAGCTCAGCCCCAGATATGTCGGACCTTACGAGATTCTGAAGAGGGTGGATGCTGTAGTTTATCATTTAGCACTTCCACCAAGTTTTCCCGATATGCATCCGGTGTTTCACGTTTAGCTGCTTCGCAAGTACTTTCGCTATCCTGCTCACGCGACCCAGCATCAGACATTACCGCTTGAGCCGGATTTATCCTGCACAGTGCCGCCCATCACTGTCCTTGATTGGCAAGTAAAGAAACTACGATCGAGAGTACTTCCATCTATAAGGATTTTCTGGCGAGGGAAGAAACGCGAGGAGAATACTTAGAAGACCGAGGTTGTGATGAGGGAGGAAATTCCACATCTTCTTAGGGTAAGTCTAGTTAAGTTTTAAATTCGGGGACCGAATTTTCTTAAGGGGGGAATATTGTAACATTTTGAATATTTTGGAATAAATGGAATTAATTAAATTAAAAATAATATGATAAATCACAAAACTGTTAAAAGCAAATAAGTCAATTTTCATAAGTTATATGTAATACAATTTAAATTAAAAATTTTATATGCAAATTAAATAAGTTATAAGGGTTTTCATGATAAAATTAGCTTCATTTTAATAAAATGTGTGTTTTATAATAAGTTAAGTGATGAGGGGTTAATTTGTAAAGTTAAGTTTTTATGCAAATAAGAGATTGTTGAGGGTATAAATGAAAAAGGGGATGGAAATTCTTTTTAGTTCAGAATTTATATTCAAATTAAAACAAAAAAATTTAGGATAATACATAAAGCACATCATGCTTGCATGCACACATTCACTTTCCACCTCCTCCTTGCATGAAATACACACCCTTCCACCCTTGACACCTCCTCCTTTCCCTTATCCCTTCCTCCTCACATATATATAACTCTTATTCAGTTCACTCTCAGAATTAAAAACTCAAGGGAATTAAAAGAAAAGAAAAGTTAAAAGAGAAAAGAGAAAACAAGAAGAAGAAGGAGAAGAAGAACTAGGAGCTAATGAGTTCACCATCAAGCTTGGAGTGAAGGACTTAGAATATCTTAGAGGGAGTCTTTCAATCATCCTCAGTAGGTATAATTCTTAATTCAGTAGGTTTTAGTTCTATAATTTAGAAAATTTTAGAAATCGGATATCGGAAAAGTTAGTATTTTAAAACAAACTTAGCTCTGTAATAATCTGCTGTTAATAAGAATAAAATCAACTTAACAAAATAGTGCTAAAATGATATAATTGGAATATAGAGCAAACCATAGGACCACGACACCAAGGGGCCGGTTTTTGGCCGGCGGCCATGAGGGAAAATCCGGCGTCGCCGGCCAGGTAGGAAGCTAGGGTGTTTTGGTTGGTTGGGTAGGTTTCAGTGTACAATTTTGACTATATTGGTGTTATTTAAACAATTTAGTTTCACTATAAATAGAATCTGGAAGTTAATATCGGTAAGGTTATCTAAGAAAATAAAATACGACATGCTTAATGAATATACGACCTGTTTCTGTAGCGATACAGGTTATAGTTAAAATCTGGTTAGTAGAAATGTTGGATAGGTTGCGATGATCATACTTAGTATAGCTAATACGTAAAACTAGTATTTTCGTGTTTTCATCGTATCGGGGTTAGTCGTTTCTTATACAAGTTAATTTCAATAATAGATTCGAATACGGAAACTTTGGAGGCCGCAAGGAAAGGAAATGGATTGGTGATCTGAGTTGATTCGTCATATTCCGGTGAGTAGACTAAACATCTACCGGGGGATTTTGTATGGATGGCGTAATACGCCCGTAGTTAAGTTTGAATAAACATAGGCTTTATATGCTAAATTAATCATATGCATTCATATAGATATATATATATATATAAACTGCCATGTTAATAATTGTTAGAACACTGCACAGTTATCGACGAGTTATGCCGCACCTGCACATATTTACATGTTACACTACACCTCGTCGATATTACCATGTCACTTTCAGACTTAGAAAAATTCTTGTTAAAATGATTCTTATCATATTTTACACATAATTAATAGTAATAAATTGCATCATTAATATCATGCTGAGTATCTGCGTATTCCATGTTGATATAAGAGATAAATGTATTATTGAGGATTTATGGTTTTGAGTTTTAAACACTAGTGAAAGGATTCAATGATTTTATGATAATTGTGACATGTCCACCATGAATGTCGTTTTCTGATTTGGTTTTATTCCGAACCGGGTGGGGTAGCTATACGGTTGCGGAATTTATTACGTATATCCGAGCTGGGTGGGGTAGCTATACAGCCGGATCATGGTGGACCCGGTCGGGGCCGAGGGGCAGGAGCCGCAGTATAGGCGGTGAGCCTAGCGAGGATACTCGATACCGGAGTCAGTGGTAAACACGGCGGATATCTAGGGGATACCGACCGGTGTTATTGATTGACAGGATCGTTCGGGGAACGATGCCTGATGAAACACCGAAGATTTGTGTCGATGATGGACACGGGAAGAAAATGAATCATATTTGGAAAATAATTGATGAGATTTCAGTTTTGGATTTATATATGGAACATTACAAATTTATGCTCCCACATGTTAGTATGCATCATATTCATCATTGTTGATATTATTTATAGATCGGCATACTTACATTATCAGCCGTTATATGTTAGTTATATTCACTGAGTTGGCAACTCACCCCCGTTGTGCCACAGTTCTTTGCAGGAATCGAGTGGACGTATAGTAGCAGACAGATCCACTTATCGGTTTATCGCTCTTTTGCTAGGTGGGTTACCTATGTAGTAACCTCCTCTTTTGATATTGTATATTGAATCTAGAGTTTCTCCATCAAACCCTGTATAATGACTTAGAACGATATGTATATTAATTCGACAGATAAGATCATTTGGTTGTATTAAATAATGTTTCTTTTATTTATGTCTGAGATTCTTCTTTGATTTTATATTATGATGTTGCATTGAATTCCAGTGTAAATATTGTTGCTCCCAACTAGGGATGTAACCACACTTAACACTTTTACTTGTGTAATAATTTAACTTCATAAACGGAAATTTTTACTTAAAACTAATTCTCCATATAAAGAATTCCGCAAAAAGGATTTTGATCTTGGTTTTTCGACTTACTTGTATTGTGTGAATATCTTTTGATATTATACAATCTGAGTGCCGGTCACATCCAACTTCGGGTCGTGACATGTGGAGATGGAGTTGTAAGCTTTTTGGATGAACTTGGGAATTTTTTGCATGGAAAATGAGATGAAAAACCACCACCAAAAAATTGGGACAGCCCATCCCCTTGAATGGCCGGCCACTACTGAATGGGGAGAGAGAGAGCAAAGACAAAAGGGTGGGTAAGCAATCATGCTAGAAAGTTATCATGAAGAATAATGATAACCCAAAATCTCATACCAAAAACCCAAACTTCAACCATCAAAACAAAAGTCAAGCAATGATAGATCAATCAAGTCAATGGATGGTGCACCCATCATGAAAACCATCATGATGCAACAAAATGCAAAGAACACCCTCCACAAATGCTTATTTGCACAAATGCAAATAAGCTCTCCTCCACCAATCTTCAGCCAATGAAAGATACAAAGAAAATTGGCCGAAATGGAAAGCAAACTGGCAACTCCAAAAACTGATCCCGTAATAAATTACAGGAAAACCCCGATACTGTGTATACACATCCGCATCTGTATTCCGACTGAATACAAATGCAATGAGACAAAATCCACACTGTACTATACTAGGATCCGGCTTAAACCAAAGCCCGCTAGAATAAACCCGTCCGATCATGATCCGTGCAATACCGCACGTATCTGATTGAACCCTGCCATATCTCCATATGGCCTCTACAGCGTTTCGCCCGAAACTTGAGCAACTGTCTGTGGGGGAATCTAAAGACTCGTCAATACTATGGCTGTGGATTTAACCACTAGCACGTCAGAGGTATTAGCCATAGGTGACGGGCTACCAGCTATTGACCAAAAGGGACGTCGATGAGCGAACTCATCCTCACACCCTACTGAGCCTGTCAGTGACAATATCCGTACAGTCCGGTCCGTTCGTCTATGAGCATCGCATGGCGGACCTAGGGGGTTGGTAAAAGTCAGACCCCCAAAAGCGGTACAAGTCGTGTCGGAGTGTAGCCCAGAACACCCTGAGATACTACTGGAATACCTACCAGTAAATCTCCTGCCTTGGCCAAGGACTTTGTGTAATGGCTCTCCTAGACACAGCGCGACCTCACCCCCAATACCGGGAGAGACGAACCCCTGAAGATCCGCTCACTGTCTCCATGTGGCTCGGGACTGTACCCAACTAAAACCTGTTTGCACGTCTCCTTTGAGCGTGGTAAGGTAGTAATCAAAGTACAGTGGGAACTCATACGAGACAAATGACGATCCTCAGGTCGATGAACTAACCTGTACACATGTCACCAGGGAACTGCTATCTGACGTCAGGTATAAGACCAACTAGTATGTTCCCGGCGAGTCCTGTCCGGTGTACTCATAACCCAATGAGCACCTGTATACATCTTAGGTGAACCAACTGACACCAGTGGCTTGTAAGACCGGCCACCGCTCCTCGTCGGGATCTCGAATGTATACACTAGTCTACTCTAGAGTATCGATGCCCTGTCTCGAAACTCCCACGACTAGGGACCTTTTAAGGATGTGCTTATAGACTACCAGCTCCCACGTATATGATCGCCCTCATACTGCTGGCAGTCAAGCAAGAATTCTAGAGGCTCTATCAACGTGTAATAGCGACCTATCAGGTCACCTAAAGCAACATACGATGATAAAGATAAACCAGATAGCATACTATCATCTTGAGTAAGACTGTCCTACCGGGATAGGTCCTCCCTCAATCATTGCAATCACGTGCCTGTGATCCAATAATTGACTCTGAGGGCACTATCTCCAACAATCTCCCACTTGCACTTAAGGCTAATTATTGCGATGTCGCATACTCACAGCCCGTGTGATACCGAACACCCAACTCCTCTACTAGTCAGTCTCACAAAGCTTGTTTGCGAAACTATTGCATTCGAGGAATAGCCTCAGTGAGTGGATCCGCTTTGATGTTACTTTCTATGTCTCTCTATATCTCAAGTTCGCGGAGAAAGCCATCTCCCAAAATGAGCAATACATGTCTTAGAATGTGTCTGGATGTCTGATGGGACCTAGCTCATAAATGAACTCCAAATCCAAACTTCTTAAACTGTATCGTCAACTGAACTTAATCAGTATCCTGCGCCATGCCTCCTTCAGTATTGCCTTGGACCACCTGTCCAAAATACTGCCCCTCATCAGAAGGAAAACTACAACTCTGACAACCTCCCTGTCGTCCAGGTCACCTTGGAAGCCTGGAATGATAACTGTCTCCCGAATGAGGCTGTCGTTATCATATCCCTAGAACATCCACTTATGTTCTAAAACTGCTTCCGACTGTTTCTCCAGGATTGGATCAATATCAACTTATTGCTTCTACTGCAAAAACAACATCTGGTGTGGTACTTGACATTTCATGATTGACTCAATTGCCTAAGCAAGTGATCTGCCAATCATGCACATCCCTCTCCCCTTTAGTCTGTAAGACACCTTTAGAGAGGGTGACTCCATCACCTGCAGGTACACTACCGTGCCAGGAGTCGTCCATTCTAAATACTCTTAGAATGCTGTCTAAATACCCTGATTGGGAAACCATCCAAATCTAGATCTAAAACTATAGATCTAGTAACCAGAATGTCTGATATAATGTCCAAGTCCTATGTGGAGAAACCACTGTGTGACGACCAAAGTATAACCGATCGTAGTATAGGAATATCACTTCCTACTCTGTGTATGTCATCCAAATACCAGGACATTGCACCCTACTACCTTCTTAACAGACCCATCCCCTATTCTGATAAAGTCAAACCTATGACTGTCACATCAGAAATAGATGATATATCTCCGCTACATCTTATTTAGTCTATAAATAGACATAAGCCACTTGTCCACCATGCTTCCGCTGCTCCCACTGACCACGACAACCCTCTGGAAGAGTTATATAGACGTACACTTCTAAAGCCAGTTTAGAACGACGCTATACTCATCCTCCTGCTGGGTCTCACAGTCTGGAACAACAGCAATGGCAAGCATGGGTAAACAAGAACTTCCCTGTCACTGTCCTTGAGGCTACCAGAGTACCACTCGGATGCCTGAAGTTACCCACCTTATCTGCGGAGTGGCCAATGGAATGTCAAACCAGATTGAATCTTTAGGTTCCTATCAAATCTTCAGTAATCGTTTGTAGTTCTGGAATCACTTCCAGTTCTACCATACTCCCACTACTGTTTTCTGAAAAAATCCATTTTTATTAAAACTGTGGCGAGTCTAGAACCATATCACTATTGATCTTCCAGATGGTAGAAAGTCAACCCTCGTCATAGCTTGGGTCAACCCAGAAACAGCCATTACAGAAACGTGCCTTGAGTTATCCAGAGTCTGGTTTTAAGCATAGGCCGGACAACTCCCCGTACCTTAACATCGTTAAGATATGAACTATTCTATATCCAATATAGAACCAGAGGCACTGATTTAATTGAACCAGATTCAAATCATGCAGCTGTCTCCAGTGCATGTCAACTAAATGGAAGGAGGCCGATCAGCGTTACTCAACTTAGCAATGCTTCCAATTATGAGTAATCGGAAAGAGAAGCAAGTTCTCTTAATCACTACTATCAACTGAATACCATACACAAGTATCTACATCTTCGATCACTTTGAAGAATCCCGATACTTGCAATACCTGGTTCTCTACTTTATTCATATACCTATAACTTCTCAAAATTCGGACCCTGTGTTTCTACGAAACACCTGTCTAAAAACTAGAGAAGTCATAAGTAAACCGAATATAGTACGAGAACCAACCCCTCTGTCCTAATGGACACTGGAAAAAATACAATACTCTGTATAAGTCCCTTGAGTCTGATAACTCAATCCCTGTGTCGTAGGTTGAAAACTGTACCTATGGTTAAGAAGAATTACACCGCTGTTCAATGCTCCTTACCTAACCATCCACTGATATAGGTAAATGTCATAGACATAATTTCAAAAAAATATATCTCACTCTATAAAAATAGACGTACAGATATATCAATTTGAAATTGGTGCATAACAACGGATATTCAAAACCAAATATTTGCCGTCCGGCAAACCGCCCAGGTGACTTCCTCAAATATCACCGATTACAACGAATCCCGATATAATGAGGATGATCACTTAATTCCCAATAACTTACTCCCACTCATCATCTGTAAAACCATACAGATGTGAGAGTCATACCTGGTAAATACATACCCTGGAGTAAGTATCTAATCGGGAAATCAGTTTTCCTTTAACAGTACACAGTGAAACTGAAATATCGAAATGTTTCGATGGGGTATCCCGGTATTCCTAGTAATGCCTCTTCCATTATCCAGATTTACAACTGTAACCGTATATTTCTTTGCCACCTCTCCAAATCCCTTTATATGTCTTTAGTCATTACCTTCTGCACACCCCTTTAGGCCAAATGGTTTTCTTCCTTCCCTACCATTCGGCACCAGCCTATGGTTTGGAAGAAGACTATCCAATAAGCCTAATGGGTGTAATGTCCTAATCCTAGGAGCACTCGCAATGCGAGAGAAGGTGAAGATAAAAGACAACCGAATAAACCTTATTCCTATTTCTCCTGAACCAGAATCCATCCCCGAACTGGAACAAGTTCCTTTCGAGTTCGTATATAACCATACGATGGAGTATCCAATAAACTGTGGATCTTTGTAGTGATACGGAGTGTCCTGGAGAAATACAAAGGTGAAGTGGGAGTGGTAATGAAATACCTGGTTTGGTCGTGAATATCTGTCGCAATTTACGTTGCCCTCTTACTAATCCCTTTCTTTGTCTTTACATAATACCTTCTGTACACCATCGTTATGCTAATTGGTTTTCTTCATTCCCCACCGTTCGACACCAACGTAAGGTTTGGAAGAAGACTATCCAATTTGCGTAATAGGTGTACTGTCTCCTAAACCAAGGAGTACTCGCAACCTGAGAGAAGGTAAAAGGAAAAGACAACTGAATAGTCCTATTCGTTTTCTCCAGAACCGGAAACCATCCTCGAATAAATTCCTTCGAGTTCGTATATAACTATACGATGGTTTTGTCCAATGGAAGTGGACGTTCGTAGTAATACGGGGTGTCCTGGAGAAAAGGGTAAAAGTAGGAGTGGCAATGAGGTTTGCAACTCTGACAATCCAAAAGCCAGTGTTTAAGAAGGTTCGGTTAATTTGGTCACTGAGTCATAGTCTTAGGCTCGGGTCAATGGTCGCTGCCAAAGAGAGAGAGAAAAGAAACACTCAGCGTGCACTCTAACCTAAATCAGAATGGTTACCAATTTATCTAATCTGGAAACCTCCCACTGTAACCTCAAATTCTCCTCCAAACCTGAAAGAAGAATTAGTCGGGATCACCCGAGGAGTAAACCAACTCATCAGTAGGAATCAGGATCCAACTATCATCGCATGATAACATGACAGAATCCGCTCACATCATCACACTCCAGAAGGTATGCGCATATCTGGCAAGTTTCAGTTTCTTTAGAAACTCCCGATGTGGATTTTTTGCACCATGCTCTTATGACCTTGACTTTGGCCAACATATCATAAGTCACATGTCAAGTTCTACCCGTCATTCTCCAGGTTAATTTGAGCTCATCCGTACATACCCTTGACTTTGGCCAAAATAGTAGTACGACTGCCCCAAATCAACGCATCTATCTATGCTGCATATGAATACCCAATAGCTACCAATCACTGTGCCTTGATTTTGGCCAACATACACAGCTTGAATACTATTGACCACCCATATGAAACGACGGAGGGCTACGAATGGTTTCTGGCGAAAAACATTAACGTAATGAACTTGATATCGTTGAAGGAACCGGATAGCTTTTTGAAAATATAGTGACGAAAACCTTTGCTAAAGAGGTCACTCCCGGTGAAGGGATCTCGGCTCTTTCCCTGTAGAATGAGATGCAGGATATTCCAACTGAATACCACGGTACAAAGCAAAAGTAATCGGCTATAGTGAAGTTATTGCCCTGACGCAAACTTTTTGTCCAAGGGGTCACTCCCGGTGAAGAGATCTCGGCCCTTGCCTCGTCGACTGAGGAGCAGAATATTCCAACTGAATACCATGATGCAAAACAAAAGAGAACGTCCTTGCAACAACAGCTTTTTGAAAAGTGTTCCAACAATATCAGAATAGGTTTGTTTTAACTTGCATTGATCCGAATCAACGCAGTCCCATCAATTGATCACACCACAAAGAACGAAATATAATGATGTACGTATATGCCATCCGCATTCGCCACTGGGTCCCGTCATTACCCGTTAGGTTAGCTAACTAACGACAGAGCGGGGACTGGACTAGCGCGAATGCAAAACATATACAACATCTACTAATATATATATAATATATAATATTTCGCTCAAGGCGTGATAAAAATGCAACATCACAGAAATGTACAGCATCACAGAACAATACAGATATCTGGGATCCCCGGGTTTCACAGAGCCGCTACTGAAACCCGACGTTCCTCTGGTCGTGTGGATAGCCTGTGCAATGAAATCCTAGACCCCTACGGGCGCGGAAAGTTACCCGCCAAAACCTGAAGCGAGGCAGCCCCCTTCAGCAACGTGAATGGACCACCCAGCACTTCACGGAATCCGGTAACTTGGGCACCCCTCCTGGGTCAACCTGTACCCCCTACGAGTGCAGCGAATAGCCCACCAATTCTAGAGTAAAGCCCCCTCCGTCTTAATGCCATGAGATGCGGGCCCGTTGCCCTCTAGAACCCGGCTATCCGTGCACCCCACCTTGGGGTAATCCTAGTACAGAAAGTAAAATATACAAACAACGGGTACATCGACCTCGACCCGGTCGTGCCCCAAAAGAATAATATACAACAGGCAGTGACGGCAGTCCACATGTCGGACGCTCGCCCCGCAATATCAAATGTACATAATACAACAAAAACTGTACTAGCATTGCATCCAGGCTATCCCCACGACCAATCCGCAACATCACAGCACAATCACAGAACATCAACGTGAAAGTCACGTTCGCAAATCCGTCTAACCGGGCTATAACAGTTAGACAGGATTTACCGATCAAGTGACATTCACGGTCGCAAATATAATGTAAATACTGTGAACCAATGTGTTTAAAATATCCGATCGATCAAATTTTACCAAGTGGGCCCCAAGCATTACTGTAGCACTTAAAGAAATTTTGGGCCCAAAAAGAATGTTCCAAAACCCCCAATTTCAACTCATAAGCACTCTGTAGAATTTTGATGCACTGAACAGTAAATAGTGCGGCGGAACCACGACCCAAGCATGGATTTGGCCGCGGTTCCGCGGTGGGACAGAGAGTTCAAGTGACCAAAATTTCACAGAATGCTTAAAATTGCCTACACATCATTCTGCAGCAACCTGAAAAATTTTTAGAGTCCAAAAAATTTTGACAGAGAACTGATGTGCATGATATCGGGTTTTCGGAAAATCTGTTCGATCAAACTTGTAAACGCATTAGACTAAGCTAGATTAGGTTAATGGTGAGGCTTTGATACCACTGTAAGTGCACGGCGGCGCCCCGGCCATCAATCCGACGCCGGAATGCGGAAGCGATGGTTTTCTTAAACTTTTTATACCGGCACCACCGCGCACTATAAACCCGGATCAGGCCATTAAACTAGTCCTAGCTAACTAGAGAGGGGGCAGAGAGATATACCGAGCGATCCGTGTCCTTCGGTCTTCTTGTTGTCGTCCCGATCTCCCCGCGGAATCTCCGGTCTCCACCTCGTCGCCGGCTTCTTTTACGGGCTCCCACCTCTTGACCGAGGCAACTCGGGCATGAAGTTGGCGAGTCGACATGCCCAAGATTTGCTGTAGAATGATGTGGAACTTTTATGTCTCATTAGGATGTAGGAAGTTGCCATATGAATGTGGAGATGGAGTTGTAGGCTTTTTGGATGAACTTGGGAATTTTTTGCATGGCAAATGAGATGAAAAACCACCACCAAAAAATTGGGACAGCCATCCCCTTGAATGGCCGACCACTACTGAATGGGGAGAGAGAGAGAGCAAAGACAAGGTGGTGGGTAAGCAATCATGCTAGAAAGTTATCATGAAGAATAATGATAACCCAAAATCTCATACCAAAAACCCAACACTCAATCATCAAAACAAAAGTCAAGCAATGATGGATCAATCAAGTCAATGGATGGTGCACCCATCATGAAAACCATCATGATGCAACAAAATGCAAAGAATACCCTCCACAAATGCTTATTTGCACAAATGCAAATAAGCCCTCCTCCACCAATCTTCAGCCAATGAAAGATACAAAGAAAATTGGCCGAAATGGAAAGCAAACTGATAACTCCAAAAACTGATCCCGTAATAAATTACAGGAAAACCCCGATACTGTGTATACACACCCGCATCTGTATTCCGACTGAATACAAATGCAATGAGACAAAATCCACACTGTACTATACTAGGATCCGGCTTAAATCAAAGCCCGCTAGTATAAACCCGTCCGATCATGATCCGTGCAATACCGCACGTATCTGATCGAACCCTTCCATATCTCCATACGGCCTCTACAGCGTTTCGCCCGAAACTTGAGCAACTTTCTGTGGGGGACTCTAAAGACTCGTCAATACTATGGCTGTGGATTTAACCACTAGCACGTCAGAGGTATTAGCCATACGTGACGGGCTACCAACTATTGACCAAAAGGGACGTCGATGAGCGAACTCAACCTGACACCCTACTGAGCCTGTCAGTGACAATATCCGTACAGTCCAGTCCGTTCGTCTATGAGTATCGCATGGCGGGCCTAGAGGGTTGGTAAAAGTCAGACCCCCAAAAGCGGTACAAGTCGTGTCGGAGTGTAGCCCAGAACACCCTGAGATACTACTGGAATACCTACCAGTAAATCTCCTGCCTTGGCCAAGGACTTCGTGTAATGGCTCTCCTAGACACAGCGCGACCTCACCCCCAATACCGGGAGAGACGAACCCCTGAAGATCCGCTCACTGTCTCCATGTGGCTCGGGACTGTACCCAACTAAAACCAGTTTGCACGTCTCCTTTGAGCGTGGTAGGGTAGTAATCAAAGTACAGTGGGAACTCACACGAGACAAATGACGATCCTCAGGTCGATGAACTAACCTGTACACATGTCACCAGGGAACTGCTATCTGACGTCAGGTATAAGACCAACTAGCATGTTCCCGGCGAGTCCTGTCCGGTGTACTCATAACCCAATGAGCACCTGTATACATCTTAGGTGAACCAACTGACACCAGTGGCTTGTGAGACCGGCCACCGCCCCTCGTCGGGGTCTCGACTGTATACACTAGTCTACTCTAGAGTATCGATGCCCTGTCTCGAAACTCCCACGACTAGGGACCTTTTAAGGATGTGCTTATAGACTACCAGCTCCCACGTATATGATCGCCCTCATACTGCTGACAGTCAAGCAAGAATCCTAAGAGCTCTATCAACGTGTAATAGCGACCTATCAGGTCACCTAAAGCAACATACGATGATAAAGATAAACCAGATAGCATACTATCATCTTGAGTAAGACTTTCCTACCGGGATAGGTCCTCCCTCAATCATTGCAATCACGTGCCTGTGATCCAATAATTGACTCTGAGGGCACTATCTCCAACAACTTTATGAGCAGTATTCTGCACTTGTTTAAAAAATATTTAGAATCCTTTTAAAAATCGACAGAAACTTGGATATAGATTTTATCGTTTCGGAGTTGTTTCGATTTTGAAACTCCAAACTTTGTCTATTCAGTTAGTTAAGTGTTTGGGTAGGCTCTGATACAGGTGTAAGTGTATATGTGCTCCTTACTGTGTCAACTACGGCTACGCGGAACCAAAAACTTTAAAACTTGAGCATAATACACTAAAATTCCCAAGATACAAACCCAAACACTAAACTAAACAAAACCTAACTAGAGTTTTAACTATTTGGTGGAAATTACAACCTTTGTAGACGGTCCTTCGGGTCTTGAAAGTTGACTCCTCAACCTCCTTGGGCTGATGGTACGAGCTCTCGAAGTCGATCTTCTGTATCAAAGATGATCCACCCGAGAATGCCAATTCAAGCGTTAGTTTCGTCCGAAGCAACTAAAAATCAAGTCTTGCTAAGACAAGATACTTAGATCGGTGTAGTTTGTGAAACTAAATGCTCTCTTTTAATCCTCACAACTCAAGAGAGAGAATTGAGGAAGAAGATGAAGAGGATGGCAACTAGAGAAAATGCTCCACTTGAAAACTGAACCATCCATTTATGAAAAATATCTCTCTCTCTCTTATCTATTTATCACAAACAAAAGAAGTGGGTGGGTTTGGTGACACACTAGGGTGAGTTACAAACCCACACACTTCCATTTAAATGATGAAGAAAAGAGAGAAAGATTGTGTAGCCACCTAATCATGGTATACATACACATACAAATACTAGTATGTGTATAATCAAGTATACCAAAACCCATATAAATACGTATACCGTATTTCTACCAAAATACAAATATCGTATTTGTACCGTAAATACAAAATACATGTATTCATATTTTAGAAAGAAATACATGTATTTGTATCAAAGCACAAATACCTGTATTTATACAAATACACGTATTCGTATAAATACCGTATTCGTGTTAAAATACAAATGCCCAAAAGACAGCAATATAATACTAGCATCGAAATTGGCTGTCTTTCAAACCTGCTAGCACTACTAAACCGTCCGATTAAAGTATGTGCATAAATGCACGTGTTCAATTGAACACCCCTGCGTAAAACCATATGCAAACTACACCGTTTTTCCTAAACCGGAAACTTTCTGTGTGGAACTCTAAAGACTCGACAATACGCTGGCAGTGGATTTAACCATAAGCACGTCAGTGGCACTAGCTGTACTTAACGGCTACCCAGGTATTTGTCGAAGTGAAGATCGACACGATAACTCGTCCGAAAACCCTACTGAGCCAATATGTGATATTCTCCGTACAGTCCGGTCTGTTCGTCTGAGAGTATCGCATATCGGGCCTAGCGGGGGTAGTAAACGTCAAACCCCTAATAGCGTAATTAGTCGTGTCGGTGTGGAACCCAATACACCCTAAGAAACTACTGGTGTACCTACCAGTAAATCTCACTTGCACTGACCAGAGACTGTGTATTGGCCAACCATACACAGCGCGATATCAACTCCCAATGTCAGGAGAGACGAATCCCTTCTATCCCCTATTGCCTCCAAGTGCTTTGGGACTACACCTAACTATTACCTGTTTTCATGACTATTTTGAGCCGTGGCAGGGTAGTAATCTAAGTACAGTGGGAACATACTCGAAACGAATAGTGATGTCAAGTCAACGGACTAACATGTACTCATGTCACCGGGGAACTGTTAACCGACGATAGGTATAATACCAACCAGCAGTTCCCAGTAAGTCCATCCAGTATAACTCATAACCCAATGGGCACCTGTATACTATCTTTGGTACCATATACCAATGACTGCGGGACAGGCCACCTCCCCCGACGGGGATAAAAAGTGTATACATTAGTCTACTCTGGAGTATCGATACCCAGTCTCTATAATCTTACGACTAGGGACAAGTCTAAGGATATACTTACAATCTACCCATATCCCACTAGTGTGACTGCCATTACAACGCCTGTAGTCAAGTAAAAATCCTAAGGGCTCTATCAACATGTATTAGCGATACGTTAAAAGAAATGTATACACATATTAAGATAGAATCAAACCAGATAGCATACTATCATATTGAGCAAGACTATTGTTTATCTGTGTATATCCCAAGCTTCCAAAATGTAATATACAATCCAGTACTATACAATAATGGCCTCTAGGGCATATATCACTAACATCGGCGAGTCTGTTCGGTGTACCCACCTCCAGTGAGCACATGTATACAATATTAGGTGCCATAACACCAATGGCTTATGAGACTGGCCACCGTCCATCATCAGGGTCTAGAAAGTATACACCAATGTACTCTGGAATATCGATACCCAGTCTCGATACTCCCACGACTAGAAACATTTAAGAATGTTCTTATAGACTTCCCAGCTCTCACGTATATGATCGTTATCAGAATGCTGGTGGTCAAGTAAAGATCCTATAGATTTTATCATTATGTATTAGCGACACGTAATAAAACGTATACACATGAATAATAAAGACAAACCAGATAGCATATTATCATCTCAATCAAGACCGTTTTACCCATATAGGTCCTCCCTCAATTATCATAATTGCCTATCTATAATTACAATAATTACCTTGAGGGTAGTATATCCAACAGCGGCGAATGGAGACGGCCATCGTCGATGGTGACGGGCAGTGGCGAACGAGAACGGCCATTGTCGGTGGCGATGGGCGGCGATCGGCGGCAAATAGGGATGGCCGCGGGTGACGATTGCGGTGGTCATGGCGAGTCGATGGTCGGCCAACGATAGTTGTGGGGATGGTCGACCGGCCGGGCGGCTGGCAACGACGGTCGGCGACGATGATGGGGAAGGTCAAACGGCGGCGGCGGCAAGGACTGTTGGCTGACGGCGGCGGTGGTGATGACTATTAAGTAAATTCCAATTTTAAATAATCCTATACTAACATAAATTTTCATCGTTTCGTAGTTGTTTCGCTTTCGAAACTCTAAACTTTGTCTATTCGGTTAGTTAAGTGTTTGGATAGGCTCTGATACCAGTGTAAATATATATGTGCTTCTTACCGTGTCAACTACGGCTATGCGGAATCAAAAACTTTAAAACTTGAGCATAATACACTAAAAATCTCAAGATACAATCCCAAACACTAACTAAACAAACCTTAACTAGAGTTTTAACTACTCGGTTGAAATTACAACCATTGTAGATGGTCCTTCGGGTCTTGAAAGTTGACTCCTCAAGCTCCTTGGGTTGATGTTACGAGCTCTCGAAGCCGATCTTCCGTATCATAGACGATCCACCCGAGAATGTCAATTCAAGCGATAGTTTCGTCCGAAGCAACTAAATATCAAGTCTTGCTAAGACAAGATGCTTATATTGGTGTAGTTTGTAAAACAAAATGCTCTCTTCTAATCCTCACAACTTAAGAGAAAGGATTGAGGAAGAAGATGAAGATGATGGCAACTAAAGAAAATGCTCCACTTGAAAAATGACCATCCATTTATGAAAAATATCTCACTCTCTCTTATCTATTCATCATAAACAAAAGAAGTTGGTGGGTTTGGTGACTCATTAGGGTGAGTCACAAGCCCACACACTTCCATTTAAACGATGAAGAAAAGAGAGAAAGATTGTGTAGCCACCTAACCATGATATACATACACATACAAATACTAGTATGTGTATAATCAAGTATACCAAAACCCATATAAATACGTATACCGTATTTCTACCAAAATACAAATATCGTATTTGTACCGAAAATACAAAATACATGTATTCATAGTTTAGAAAGAAATACATGTATTTGTATCAAAGCACAAATACCCGTATTTATATAAATACACGTATTCGTATAAATACCGTATTCGTGTTAAAATACAAATGCCTAAAAGAGAGCGGTATAATACTAGCATCGAAACTGCCTGTCTTTCAAACCTTCTAGTACTACTAAACCGTCCGATTAAAGGACGTGCATAAATGCACGTGTTCAATCAAACACCCCTGCGTAAAAGCATACGCAAACTACACCGTTTTGCCTGAACTGGGATACTCTCTGTGTGGGACTCTAAATACTCGACAATACGCTGGCAATGGGTTTAACCACAAGCACGTCAGTGGTACTAACTGTACTTAACGGCTACCCAGGTATCTGTCGAAGGGAAGATCGAAACGATAACTCGTCCGAAAACCCTACTGAGCCTATAGGTGATATTCTCCGTATAGTCCAGTCTGTTCGTCTAAGAGTATCGGCATATCGGGCCTAGCGGGGTGGTAAACGTCAGACCCCTAATTGCGTAATAAGTCGTATCGGTGTGGAACCCAATAACCCTGAGAAACTATTGGTGTACCTACCAGTAAATCTCACTTGCCCTGGCCAGAGACTTTGTGTATTGGCCAACCGTACACAACGCGATATCAACTCCCAATGTCAGGAGAGACGAATCCCTTCTATCCTCTACTGCCTTCAAGTGCTTCGGGATTGCAAACTATTACCTATTTGCATGACACATTTGAGCCGTGGTAGGGTAGTAATCTAAGTACAGTGGGAATACACTCGAAACGAATAGTGATGTCAAGTCAACGGACTAATATGTACTCATGTCACAGGGGAACTGTTAACCGACAATAGTTATAATACCAACCAGCAATTCCCAGCAAGTCCGTCCAGTGTAACTCATAACCTAATGAGCACCTGTATACTATCTTTGGTACCATATACCAATAGCTGCGGGACAAGCCGCCTCGCCCGACGGGGATAAGAAGTTTATACATTAGTCTACTCTAGAGTATCGATTTCCAATCTCGATAATCCTACGACTGGGGACAAATTTAAAGATATACTTATAAACTACATATCTCCCACTAGTGTGACTGCCATCACAACGCCAGTAGTCAAGTAAAAATCCTAAGGGCTCTATCAACATGTATTAGCGACATGTTAAAAGAAACATATACACATGTTAAGATAGAATCAAACCAGATAATATACTATCATATTGAGCAAGACTGTTATTATATCTGTGTATATCCTAAATTTCTAAAATGAAATATATTATTCAGTACTATACAATAATGGCCTCTAGGACATATATCACTAACATCGGCGAGTCTGTTCGGTGTACCCACCTCCAGTGAGCACATGTATACAATATTAGGTGCCATAACACCAATGGCTTATGAGACTGGCCACCGTCCATCGTCAGAGTCTAAAAAATATACACCAGTGTGCTCTGAAATATCGATACCCAGTCTCAATACTCTCACGACTAGGAACATTTAAGAATGTTCTTATAGACTTCCCAGCTCCCACGTATATGATCGTCATCAGAATGCTGGTAGTCAAGTAAGGATCCTATAGATTTTATCATTATGTATTAGCGACACGTAATAAAACGTATACACATGAATAATAAAGACAAACCAGATAGTATATTATTATCTCAATCAAGACTGTTTTACCTATATAGGTCCTCGCTCAATTATCATAATTGCCTATCTATAATTACAATAATTACCTTGAGGGTAGTATATCCAACAGTGGTGAATGGAGACGACCAGCGTCGATGGTGACGGGCAGTGGCGAACGGGAACGGCCATCGTCGGTGGCGATGGGCGGCGGGCGGCGGCGAATAGGGATGGCCACGGGCGACGATTGCAGGGTCGTGGCGAGTCGATGGTCGGCCAACGAAAGTTTTGGGGACGATAGACCGGCCGGACGGCTGGCAACGGCGGTCGGCGACGATGACGGGGGGTCAAACGGCGGCGGCGGCAAGGACTGTTGGCCGACGGCGGCGGTGGAGATGACTATTAAGCAAATTCCAATTTTCAATAATGCTGGACCAACATAATTTTTCAAATTCCAGAATTGTATTTTCAAATGATTTAAGACCAACACACTTAAGGTATTTTATTGTAATTGTCCTCCAAACTTAGCTAATTACTAAAAAAACCCTAAAACTTGGTAATTCCTAAAATACCTCCCAAAGCTTTAAAATTTCACTCCCGACTATCCAGAAAAACATCTTTATGGAGCATTCCTCTAACTCTGGTAATATTTAATGGTAATCACGTTAGTGTATTTTAAAGTTAAGAAGATTTTGAACAAAACAAAAAAAATCATGTTCTTCTTCTTTTCTTCTTCTAGATTTTATTAAACATTAGAAAATTGATGAATATGATGATAATAATGAAATGATGAATAAGATTATTTTGGAGGAGGAAGGTTGGGAGCTGGATTTGGACGGAATGGAGGGGTGTGGCTTAAATTGGATTGAAGGAGGGGATGGGCCTTGATTGGGGCTACGAGGGGATAAAGAAGGAAATTAAATGAGAGCTCGATTGAGCTTGAGGAGGGTGGAGGAAGAAGGGTGGGATCGAGTTGAGACAGGAAAAATGATGAAGAAAGCGGAGGTGGAGGAGGAGGAGATTTTTGTTAGGATTAGGATTAGAATTTGAGTGCTGGATTTGTTAGGAAAGAATAATTAAGGAGGGCGATGACGGTAGCCAAAAAGTAGGATGGCATAGTTTATTCCAAAATATTGTTTGAAGCTTGCAACCGGAATATCTCCATTTAAAAATAAATTTTAGTTTTCTTGACTCCATATCCAAACATGGCCTAAGCAAGAAACATTCAACCAAAAAGTATATTTCAAAATAAATAAATTTGATTTGGTGATTTCATGGTTTATGGAATTTATATTTCTTGCAAGTTGATAGCTCCAAAGTTCCGTACCACATGGAACTACTTGCATGGGCTTAGTCAAAACACATGTTCTGACTTCACTTCCTTGCATCATATTATTATAAGAAACAATATTTAACTGTCAACTGCGTGTCAAGAACTATATACAGTTTTATTAAATGATATTATAAACTTTTAAAATGATAGATTGATATCATGAACTTCCAAAAGTAACAAAAAAAACTGTTGACGGTGTTAATGGAAAATTAACAAGATTACCAAAATACCCCCTCGTATAATAAAAAGACTATGTTTGCAGAAAAAAAGGTATTTGAGAGGGGTATTTTGGTAATCTTGTTAATTTTCCATTAACTCCATCGGAGAAGAAGGGGGTTTATTACTTTTGAAAGTCCATGGTATCAATATACCATTTTGAAAATTCATGATAATCATTTAGAAAAAATGCACATAATGCATGGTTATTTAATATATATTTAGTGTCTATATATAACTGTCAATAGTGACTAAAAATGCAATAACTTTTAATCCATATATTATTGTGGAGGCATCATTTTGGCATCATACATACATATATTTCAGGTTTAAATTGTGCTGCAGTCAAACGGCAGCCCCAAAATGATCGAACAAAAGCGTGGATTGCTGGTTTAAGTTTGGACGGGACCCATCTTCAAGACGCCTCAGCCGCATGGCAACGTATTCTTGGAGCTCCACGAAAATAGCATTAGAGGAAGTTGTATTAGTCTTTTATATTCTTTCTAAATAAATAAAACGGGTATTTAAACCATCTTGTAGTTTGACTCTTGTACGAGAAATCATCCTGCTGTTTTTCTTTAACGAAACTTCATCTTGAAGTATGCAATGTTAGCAAAAAAACTATCATGCAAGATGGTTATTTGCTAAAACTATTAAATTATAGGATGATTTTCTGCTAAAACTATCGAACTACAGGTTAGGTCTTGATGAATATCTCTGTTTGGAATATACTTGATGATGTTATGGGTTTTGCTAATAGTGCATATTTGAAGATGGTTTTTCATTAAATAAAATCCCACCGGATAGTTTATCTTAAAAGAGTAAAACCAAGAGTAAAACAAAATAGTGTTTTTTGGTAAATACCCCTGGGATAAAATGGATAACTTTCATCATATTTTCAATATAAGAAAATGCTAATCTATATCATAAGCAATTACCTGTTTATGCCGGGGTCATGCGCAATAGCTCCGTTGGTATGAGCACTTCTCTTCTTAGAAAGAGTGAGGGTTTCGAACCCAAAAAAGGGAAGTGGCCATAAATTAACGCTTTCGGGGCAAATTCGTGGGTCTCTTGGGTGCGTGTGTTGTGTGCCCGTGTGATGTGTGCGTGGATGTGTTGTATGCAGAGATTGGTGTTTACATGCCAGTGAAAAAAGTACTATTTATGTCTTGGGCCTCTTCACGGGCCAGGCCTTGTTTATGATGTTTATAATTTACACGCGCAGCACAAAAATCCTTTAAAAATAAAATTCTTCATTTGAATGGTAAAACAAACTCCTAATACATTAATCGATGGAAAATCATATGAAATGCTTCATATGTAAACCATAAACAGATCTTATTTAAGAGATAGCAAAATAAGAAGGAAAAAAAAGAAGGAATAATCTCCTATCTGATGTTTTAAATCAGTACTCCTATGATCGGCCTCATCGGTACTTTAGAACCTGTTAAATAAGCATGCATGGTTTGTTTGGTGGTGTCGTGCGACATGACAAGTTACCACGAACCTATAGGAGACGGGGTGAGGCCTTCCCAGGCCGTTGCGGGTGATGGAGAGTCCTGAGAATGTAATGCGTACACCGCAGATGGGGATGGAGAGGGAGCTTGCCATTGTGCAGGGAGAACCGTAATGGCCAATTTTTGTCCAGCTTCACAGTGAACGCCAAGGCCAATCCCGCACACATACCACTTCGGACCAGGGGCTGCAAGAGTGATTACGTCGTAACCAGAAGTTAGAGCCTGTCCTGCCGGCGGAATTTTGCATCCTTCAAAATCAGGGCCTCCAACCTTGAAGACGTTGTGATGTCCAGCGGTATATTTGAAAACTGCACGCTCAAATTAAATATACAAAAACCAATTATGTCGATTAATATGGACCTCTTGAAACTTGACCAATTTAATTGATGCTATATCAAATATTATAAATATTGGTTTACTATTGATTACTAATTTATATAAAATAAATTTAAAATTAATAAACATATAAATTGTTTTTAAGAGTTATATATCTCTTCAATTAAATTTAAATTGGCATGCATGCAATTTGTATGTTCTAAGAGAGTACTGTTGTCAAAATCATATATGGTTCACGAAGCTATGATAAAGAAAATTGATTCATACATCTAACTCGCCTAAAGACTTAATTTGTTAATGTTCATGTCATCGTCCTTTTGGAAACTAAGAAAAAGGTAGAAATGGTTCAGATATGATAAAGGGAATACCTAGACTGTCTCCAACTCTAAAGGTTTTGCCTTGTGCCCAAGCTGTATAGTTGAAGTTGAGGGTCCAACCCTTTTCATCTCCGACGACATGCTGTGTTGGTCCGGTGATAGGCGGTGAATATGAAGGAGGTGAGGCCGGAGCATGCGACGTTGCATTGAGAACATTGATAACCAGCTTCATTCCCATCTGGCAATGATGACCTACACCACAGATGTACCATTTCTTTCCGGGTGTTGCGAGGGTGATCACGTCATTTCCCGTTGTCATAGCCTCATCGGCAGGCGGCACATCACATTTCATGAACTGAGGTCCAGCCACTTTAAAAACATTGTGCTTCCCCACGGCATACTTGAAAACTATATCATAAAATGGTTAAGATGTTCAGTAGCATGCATTTAAATAATTTACATTATATATATATATATATATATAGATATATATATGAATGAGATAAATATTGGACCAATGCTATACCAAGTGTGTCTCCGGCTCGAAATTCTTTGCCTTGAGCCCAAGTAGTGTAGTTGAAGTCGAGGGTCCAGCCATAATCGTCCCCAACAATATGCTCGGTTGCTCGACCAAATATCGGAAGGGCAAGTGCAACGGCAAGAATAAAGATCACAATGTTATAATTAGGAGCCATTGCAAATTAACTCTGGTTCCTTTTTCCTCCTTTTTTGTGGAATAAAAAGTTCCAAGTGTAGTGTTTTTACTAAGAGTAAGGAGCAAACTATTTATAGGGGTTGCATGCTTCAATTAAAATGAACCATGGACAGGAAAAAGTACAAAGAGCAGGCCAAGTTCTTAGGCTAGGCTTAGAGAAATCCGTCTCTTTTTATATTTTTAATAAAGATATTATATATGAAACCTTTTCGTGAGCTCTAATCAAATAAAAATCAAGTGGTATGTTCGGTTATTCTCATGTTTCCCAATACTTTGCCGTCCTTAATTAATTTCAAGAACAATAAAAAAATAATTTGAAGGTAGTACCATGTGAGATTGACTCTTAATTATAAGTGGTGTCACTTGTAGTTAGATTTGATGTAATGCAGATGATGAATCAGTAACCTGATCAATTCATAGGACACACACAAATGCACTTCTATATTCATGCGTACAGACATAGCAAATTGTCAAACCAACTCCATCCAATATCAGATCCTTCATCGAGAAAGATGTAGGCTCCTTGGTCATGTTTGGCTTGTCACTTATAAGTCATGATCAGTGGCTTATAATTCAGAGTTATAAGCCAGTAAAGTGTTCGGTAAAACTGACTTATAAATAGTCAATTGTTTGGAAAACTTGACTTTAATTTTTTTTTTTTATGGGAGTAGCTAAGCATAGGCATATGGTCATGTTTGGAGGAATCATAGAGGCATATGGTCATGTTTGGAGGAATCATAATTAGGAAAGATTGGAAGAATAATGAGGAACAAATTTTTGGTATAGATCAAAGTCTATCAAGGCATGGTTCATAACAACTGAAAATCTAGTAAAGTTTAAACTCTTCTTTTTCGTATTTTTCTTATCTATTCCTATTTTTGTATATAATTTTCATTTTCTTATTTTCATTTTCTTTATTTTCTTTTATAGAAGTATACATGGGCATGGGCGTAGGAGTAGGAGTATAATTTAGCTAGATTGTAATTTAGTTTAGTTTAGAGTTTGGAATCCTATATTTGCTCGAGTACTAGCAAAAGATAAGGGGGGTATTTGATTGATGTAATTTATTGCACATTTTTTAACCCATTTATCATTTTATTGTCATATATTATGTTGTTCCAGGTATGTTTTGTGAGTTATTACAGATAATAGAGTTTGGATGCAAAAGAACGGAAAATTGTCCTAAAATGAGGATTACGTGCGTACAATGGAGACTTAAGAGAGTTATTCAGAAAATCAAAAGACAATTTGCAAATTTGGAACAAATTTCTAAATATCATTACAAATCAACTTGTAACAAATAGAGGTGAATCAATCATCACAATAACAAATCAGTTGGAGAAACAAAATTAAATCAAAAGCAACAAATTAACCTGACTTATTATATGCTTAATTTGGGAACAATTCGGAAATCTACGCAACTACAGAAAGACAGTGAGATATTCAAAATTTTATGAGCTAAAAAATCATCTAAATTTATGATAAAACCACAGAAAACATCATGAGCCATGAAGCCAAAATTCGGCGGCGGAAGTCAATTAGGCGTGGATCAACGATCGATTTTGGTCCGTTCGATGAGATTTTTTATGGGTACGATCGTCTTTCCACATAGATTAATATAAGATGTAGGGTTTCGTCTTTCAAAGATTCTGAACGCACGCAAAAGTATCGAACAGAACAATTAAATTAGATTTGTATAGTTATTAATAAGTTGATTCTCTTGTATGTTTTATTAATTGTTCTCCAAATTTTCTTAGCCCTATATAAGCACTTGTATAGTCCTAGAGTTTCATATGCCTCTGATGGCATTCAAGTTAGGGTTTTTAAGGAGAATTGATCGAGTTATATTGTAAGTTTCTTATGAATATTAATAAAACTTTAGTTTTCTTTGTTGTTTTTATTTCCATTTTCTATGGGTTGATATGTTTATTTCTCTTATTTTCTAAGTTTTGATTGTGAATCATTTATGTCTTTATTATTATCTTTATAGTTATACATCTAATAAACTAATCTAGAAATGAAAGATGACGTATTGAACGAGATTAGAGAAAGGTGATAACATCGATAATTTAATTAAGTTGATGACGATTGATACTTATGTTGGATATAGTGCCCTCAAGTCAATTATTGTAATTGCAGGCACACGATTATGATAATTGAGGGAGGACCTATACATGTAGAACAATCTTACTCGAAATGATAGTATACTATCTTGTTTGTCTTTATAATCATGTACATGCATTATGTGGTATTGCAGAACACTATTACATGTTGATAGAGCCCATAAGATTTTTGCTTGACTACCAGCATTATGATGGCGATCATATATGTGAGAGTTGGGTGGTCTATAAGCACATCCTTAAATATCCCTAGTCGTAGGAGTATCGAGACTGGATATCGATATTCCGGGATAGACTAGTGTATATGCTTCGAGACCCCGACGAGGGACGGTGGCCGGTCTCACAAGCCATTGGGGTTGTGTCACCTAAGATAGTATACAGGTGCTCACTGGAGGTGAGTACACTGGACGGACTCGCCGAGAACTTCTAGATGGTATTATACATACCGTCAGATGGATGTTCTTAGGTGGCATGAGTTCAGGTTAGTCTATTAACCTGAAGTCGTCATTTGTCTCGTGTGAGTTCCTACTGTACTTTGATTACTACCCTACCACGGCTCAAAAGAGTCATGCAAATAGGTATTAGTTGGGTACAGTTCTGAGCCACATGGAGGCAGTAGTCGACTGTCAGGGATTTGTCTCTCATGGTATTAGGAGTCGATGTCGCGCTGTGTTCAGTTGGCTATCATCAGAAATCCGTGGCTACGGTAAGGGAGATTTACTGATAGTTGATCAGTAGAATCTCAGTTGGTGATGAGCTAGACTCAGACATGACTTATCGAGTTAGTAGGGGTCTAACGTTATCCACCCCTAGATCCGATATGCGATACTCTTTGATGAAGAGACTGGACTGTACGAAAATTGTCACATTCAGGCTCAGTACGATAAGGACACACTTGATTGTCAACCTCCCTTTCGACAAGTACCTAGGTGGCCGTTACGTACAGCTAGTATCGCTGACGTGCTTGTGGTTAAACCCACTGCCAGCGTATTGTCGAGTCTTTAGAGTCCCACACAGAGGGTTTTCCCGGTTTACGCGACAGATGTAGGAGCCGTACGGTGGTATGTGCAGGGGGTCCGATTAAATACGTGTACGCGATACACGGACTTTTAATCGGACGGTTGATAATACTAGTCGGCTTAAGATTAATCCGGATTATTAAATTAGGTTTTGATTTAATAATTTATATATGTTTTTCGATACATGTATTTTAGTATTATTGTTCACTATGTTGGGATTTCTCAGCACCCTACTGAGTTTTCAAGACATCTACCATGCCAATTTCAAAAAATATAAGAGTGCTAAGGAACCCTAGACTAGGATCAAGCTAGAGTAACTAGACAATATAAAGTATGTAATCAAACATTACAAAGAAGTGAACAAGAATACAACCTTTGTATCCCGGTCCTTCACTTCTAAAGCTCGGTGTAGAAGTCCTTTCGCTCCAAGCATCGATCTCCCGGACTCAAGATAGGCCCCACCAAGTGATACGAACAAGCATGCTTAAAGTCTTCGAGACTGAAGATGATCTACGTCGAGAAAACTCAAGCACAAGCTAACTATTCACTAATGGTAGATTAGTGAAGAGAACACCTTAAACTAAATGGCTAATAGAAGAGGATGATGAAGTATGAATTTTGCTCAGTTTATATTTGATTTTCTCACTTGGATTCTTCATCTCCCAAAACCCTAGAGATCTTGAAGAGACAAGGAAGAAGATGATCAAGAGAATGAATAAATGAATGAGATGAGGTTAGAAAATCAACCATGGATGAGTATTTGTCATACACTAACCATTGTAGAGACTTAACCATGGCTTAGAATAATGGTTGGGTTAACAAAATATTTTAAGTAAAATAAACTTGGTGGACCTAGTCAATGATTCACACAAGCTTCTCCACGCTTCTCACCATGACCAATTTCCACCAAATAATGAATTACTTTAAATAAATGTTAACCCTAATTATATAAAGCATGGTGTAAGTCTTACACACCCATGTTTGATATATAACCTAGCATGATACGTAATATATATCATATATATATAATGTATACAAAAGTGAGAAAAAGAAATGGTCATGTGAGCTAATATTAGTCAATGTAAATTCATATATCAAATATATAATTATACATTAAATTATTAAATCAACACTTGATTTAATGATCCGACTGTATCACATATAACCGACTAATATCAATAATATCAATTTACCAAATCAACACTTGATTTGATAACCCGACTATATCATATATACCCGGCCAATATCACATATCGCGAGATTGGAATACGGTATCATATACACGTATTAATCTCGGTCCCGCACATATCACATATGTGCTCCTACTTCATTTCGCTTGAGCCGGGAAACCTCTGTGTAGGACTCTAAAGACTCGTCAATACGCCGGCAGTAGGTGGTGATCATATCAGTCACCCACAAGCCGCAAGCGGTCTGCCAAACGTAACGGCCACCCGGGTATTGAGCGATTAGAAGATCAACAAGCAAGTCTGCTCATACTCCTGCGAATCCAATCAGTAACATTACCGTACAGTCCGGTCTCTTCGTCTGATATGTCGCATATCTAGTCTAGGGGTGGTAAACGTTAGACCCCAGTAACTTGATAAGTCATGCCGATGTAAGGTCCATAACGGTTCGAGAAACTACTGATAATACTTACCAGTAGATCTCAGCAACCCTGGCCAGGGATTTCCTGTTATGGCCAATCGAGCACAGCGCAACATCAACCCCCAATACCGGGAGAGACGAATCCCCTCCTATCGCTCATTGCCTCCATGTAACTCGGGACTGTACCCAAAAACCACCTGTTTGCATGACTCAGTAGAGCCGTGTTAGGGTGGAAATCAAAGCACAATGGGAGACACACAAGACTCTATGACGATCTCGGGTCGACAGACTAACCTGTACCAGTGTCACCAGAGAACTGCTATCTGACGTGAGGTATAATACCATCTAGGAGTTCTCGGCGAGTCCGTTCAGTGTACCCAGTCTCCACTGAGCACCCGTATACCATCTCTGATGTCAAACACCAATGGATATGGGATCATCCATTGCCTATCATATAGGTCGAGAAGCTATACGCTAGTCTACTCTGGAGTATCGATACCTTGTCTCGATATTCTCTCGACTAGGAACAATTAAAGGATGTACTCACAGACTACCCAGACCCCACTAGTATGATCTCTATCATAATTCCGGTAGTCAAGTACACATCCTAAGGGCTTTATCAACATGTAATATAGAGACATCAAGTGTGCATGTTAAGATAAAGAGCAACCAGATAGCGTACTATCATGTCGAGCAAGAAAGTCCTCCATATACATGTCCAGGCATCCACTATAATATACATCATATGTACAATAATGGCCTCTAGGGCATACATATAACTAACAATCTTCCACTTGCACTAGAGCCATATGTTGTAGTATCCAATACCCAACAACCAGTAGTGGTTGTAGTATCCCATACTCAACCATCCCATAATAGTCTCTTTTGGGAAAAAGGCCTTTTTGAGTGGATCCGCCGTGTTGTCCTCTGAGTCTACTCACCTAATCTCGATCTCCATGGATCTCAACCATCTCCATAATCAGGCGATACTGTCTTAGAATATGTCTGGGTCACTGACGAGACAGGGGTTTCTAGGCCTAAGTCACAGCTCCATTGTCACACAATGGTAGAAACCTTGTTCATCTTATGAACAAATATACACCCAGACTACCTCTTTGGTAGCATCTTTAGTTGCGATGTATCCAGCCTTTATCGCCTAGTTTGCCCCAGTATTTAGCTTGGAACTCTTCCAACATACCACCCCACTTCTGGGGTAAAGACAAAGCCTGTGACTGTCTAACAGTCGACCTTATCACTCTGAAAGCTCGAATCGGTAAAGGACTCGGCAAGGAGTGCACTTTTACCAAACACCAAGAACACTTCTTTAGTGCTTCTCAACTACTTGAGAATATTTTTCATTGCTGTTCAGTGATTCTCCCCAGGATCATTTGATGCCATCTCACTATACCTAGTGAGAATCCTAACATCCACTTAGATCTATTTCATAGATCCAAAAACCAGGATTTAGGAGGAATCACCTAGATCCTACATGGAGAATCAATGTGATAAGAGCAGATTGACTGAGCGTAGTATAGGAAACACCTTTCCTATCAGGACTATGGCATCCACGTACAATATGAGGAAGACCATTTTACTCTCTACTACCTTTTTGTATATACAATGTTCATCTATCATTTTGATGAAGTCAAATGCTTTGACTACCATATCAAAACAGATGTTCCAACTCCGCGATACCTGCTTTTACGCATAAAGCAACTTGCATACGTTTCCGCTGCTCCCACTGTCTACAAAGCTCTCTGGCCGTGTACTTATAGATGCTCTCTTCTAAATCACTATTTAGAAAATCAGTCATGATACCCAACCGCCAGATATCGTAGTCATGGTATGTAGCAATGGCAAGTAAGATCCGGATGAACTTAAGCATAGGCGCTGGAGAAAAAGTTTCATCATTATCCAGACCTGGTTGATGACGAGAACCTTTTGCAACAAGCCTAGCTTTGAAAGTCTCAACTTTTCCATCTATACCAAGTAATCTTCTCAAGATATACTTGCTTCTGACGGAGATTTAACCCTTCAAATATAGCAACCAAAGTCCATACTTTGTTGGTGTATATGGATTCCATCTCAGATCGCTTAGCATCCAGTCATTCTTATAGAGTCCCCACTCATGATGGCCTATTCGAAACTAGTTGGGTCATCATCTTCCATGATGCAATCCTCGCTCCCACTATCATCGAGAAAACTGAAGTATCTCTCAGGCGGATGTGGAACCCTACCAGATCGGTGGAGAGGCTGAGGTTCGTTGGGAACTATTAAATCTTTCGGTTCTACCAAATCATCAACTGTAGTTTGTATAGCTGGAACTCCTTCCAGTTCTACCTCATAACCACAAATTTCTTTCATAAAAAATTCCTTTTCCCCAAAAAGGTGGCATGCCTAGAAACAAAACACCTTCTGTTTCTCGGTGCGGTAGAAGATATTCCCTTGCAAATGCACGGGATATCCAACAAACCTACATAGAACTGACATTGCCTCGAGCTTGTCCGGATTTTGCTTTTAGACATAGGCCGGACAACCCCAAATCTTAACTTGCTTAAGACATGGGCTCTTCCCATACCATATCGCATATGGAGTGGTAGGCACTGATTTGATTGGAACCCAATTCAATAGGTATGCTACTTCCCTAAGCGCATAACCCCCAAAAGGAAATAGGCAACTCAGCAATACTCATCATAGAGCGCACCATATCTAATAGGGTGTGATTGCTCGGCCCCGATACATCGTTGTGTTGTACTGTATACGGAGGAGTAATGCTGAGAGATAATCTCATTCTCCTTTAGAATAGTCCAGGATTTTCGTGCTCAAGTGTTCTCCTCCCTGATCACATCAAAGGACTTAAATACTTATACCCAGTTTTGGTTCTCTACTTCTGACTTATATTTTTTGAATTTCTCCAAAGTTTCAGACTTGTGTTTCAACAGGAACATATGTCCGAATCCTGAGAGATCATCAGTGAATATAATGAAGTACAACGAACCAGTCCTGGCATGTGTAGACAGGGGATCACATACATCATCATGTATCAGTCCCAAGAGTTCACTAACCCTTTCTCTGTTTCATGTAAACGGAGCTATGATCATCTTATCTTTGTGACATGACTGGCAAGTTTCACAAGATGTAAATTCAAACTGATTTAAATATGCATCTTAATGTAACTTAGCTAGTCGGGTCGTATTGATATGACCTAGTATACAATGCCATAAGAAGGGTTCGTTCATTTCTGAACTCTTCCCCTTGTGTGTGTTCTCTACGTTAAGAACTATGATTTGATTTAGAACGTATATGCTATTAGATAACATGCTTGAACCGATCAACTCTTGATATAGGAAATGTTCAAAATATTTATCCAAAATTATATCCTTCTTTACTTAATAAAAAGACTGATATGATATTGTATATCAGGTTCGGTATCTAATAACATTCGTTCAGAATCAATGTATTTGGTAATACAGGATGATAACTGCCAACACCTTGGCTGCAACAATTGTATTGTTTCCAACTCTTAAAACTTATCACCCATTCCCAGTTCTCTACCTTCCTGTAGCCCATGTAACATATTACATATGTGGGATCCTGATCCGGTATCTCATACCCAGGACGTAGAGAATACTGAGAAACAGTTCTCGGTAATGAACGCACCCGAAGAAGATGCATCAATATATCCTTTCTTCGTTTGGGCGGCACGGGAATTCTGATAATCCTCTATTTCCTGCTCGGTCTTATAACAATTATAAAGTAGAACGGGACCAACGTTCTCCAAGCTCAGTATAACAAGCGGGTTTGGTCAATACATCCATATTATTATCTTTATTAAGGCGTGACATGGTCGCTACCTGAGAGAGAGAGAAGAAAACACTCTGCGTGCGCTCTTGAAAAATTAGATTGGTTATATATTTTATCTAATCAGGATAGCTTCAACTGTTTTAATCAAATCTTCCTTCAAACCCTAAAAGGAAAGACTAGCTGGGATTAATTATACTTTACAAGTTCGCCAATCTTTCAGCCAGACCAGTGCCGGTACTTTGATGGAGGTTCCCGTGCTTTCGCACGGACCTAATTAAATAAACCTCGTTTTCCTAAGGGCATAACCTCGTTGACACCTTTTTAGGCACCTACTTGATCGGCTAATTGTAAAGTGCAAAACTCTCTCAGGAGTAACAATTACTCACAGTGGGTATCAGGATCCAACTATCTCATAGAAGGTATGCAATCTCATTGCAAATTTCAACACTTGAAACTCCCGATAAAGGTTTTTACCCCAGGACCTATGACCTTGGCTATGGTCAACATATCATAAGTACTAGTCAAGTTCTACCCGTCATTTCGTGATTAATTAGACCCACCCACATGACCCTCGGCTATGGTCAACATAATCATGTAACTGTCCTAACTAATCGCATCATTTGCTTTGTAGGAAGACATCACTTAGCTACCGTATACTACGCCATGACTATAGTCAACATACGCAGCACGAATACTAAGTACTCTACTTCCTAAAATGACAGAGGGTTGCGGACAGTTTTTGTGAAAACCTTTAACGCTTTAAACTTGATCTCATTGTAGAATCAAATAGATTTAAAAGGAGTGGCTTAAGCTCCGCATTTTGAAACTTGCTTTTTCATAAAAAGGCCGAGTGAGTTTCAAATTCGATTCTTCAACATCTTTAGGTTTATTTTTCTTCATTAATCTCATTAATGAATGTCCCATCATTTAAGTTACCTAAGCATCACAGATAAATACAATGTACGCTTATGCCATCTGCATTCGCCACGAAGTTCCGTCATGCACCGTTAGGTTAGGTAACTAACGGCAGAGCGGGGCAGGGCTAGCGCGGGTGAAAAACATAAGCAACGTCTATAATATATCATATATATTATACAATGTATCCATCTCAGAATATAAAATGATCACATCACAGAATATCAGCAGCAGAAGACAACATATGAAATATTGGATATACTAGGATTTCCGGGTTTTAATTTAAGCCAGTATAAAACACAGTTTCTACGGTCCCAAGCCCCCTACGAGAGAGGCAAGCAACCTTACCAATTCTAGAGTTAGGAGACCCGGACTCGACTCCTTGAGATAGTCTCCCACTGGACTCTAGAACCCGGTTACTTGTGCTCTCCTCCTTAGGTCTGTCCTAATGCGGAAAAGTAAATAATATACATCAATGGTGACATCTTCCTCAACCCGGAAGTGCCCCAATAAAAGAATATTACATACAATTTTTTACATGAATGAAAATGAAAAACTCTCATCTCACATAAAAAAACCCCGGCTATTCAAACATGACGATCCAATATAACATATCACAGCAACACATAACATCGCATGTCATCAACGTAAGTAAATATGCGTATCCCAATTGTCGTTGACGTATAACAAAAAAAACGGTGATACCCCACATATTACACTTACGGTCGCAGAAAAGAAAATGAAAACTACAACAGTTGGAATCCGCAACCACCTTAGACATCATAAACCCGAAATATCTCATATTCCAGATTTCATGCCAAACAATATGAATTCCTTAGATATCGCATGCCTAACAATTATAAACCCCGCATTTTAGTCTCGATATTGAAAACACTTTCCAATAACAAGTCGGGCAATTCAACAAGATTTCCGACATCCTAATCGAATGCTCGTCGGAAACTTTAGTAACCGGCCGCACCCCCGATATCGTCGACGAAGTACACTTAGGCGGAACACTGCGGCCGCGAGCACCCGGACGGATGCTTTTGGCAACGGAGTTCTCCTACAGTCACTTGGTCGGGTCTATGTGGCGTGGTTATCTAGTAAGGTTACCCGGCGAGTATCCGCATACGCTACGTGATTACGACGGACTTTTGATCATATCAAAATCCCGTGGCAACTGATCAATTGAGACTAAATTGCCAGATTTATAAAATTCAAATATTGTGGATTCTAAGTATTGTATCCCATCATAAATATCCGGACGACATTAAACTTTTCGATCGATTAATCAAAGTCCCACAATTTCCCGAGAGCTCAACACTTGAGCACAGCTTAAAATTAACCCAGAATATGTCACAACACCTATGCACCAACCATAGAAAGGCAGACCCAAGCCTCATTAATAGCACCGCAGAACTACCGCAAACCCTAAGGTTCGAAAGCGATTCCATGGTCATTATGTCGAGTTAGGGTTTTATTCTTCTAGAGGGTCCACAGAATGACTTGCATGATTTTCCGAATACCCTAAACTTGGAAAAATGGGTTTTTGACATTCATTCGAACTTTTTAACTTCGCCTAGATAACATGTGAAAACCTGAAACTAATGTTAAACTACGAATACGAAACACTCCGAGTTGCCTATACAGTAAGACTGCATCACATGAAATCTTAAGAAAAACAACAACACCTGAAATACCAAACCCCAGATCCTGGAACACCGCCAAAATTTGAAGCCAAAAAACAATATAGGGGCCGGCCTCCTCGGTTTTTTCCTTCTTTTGCTCGGCCAAAATCCGAGCAGGAGGGATTAAATTTTGGTAGTGTTCATGATATATCTTATACATCATTCTGCATTTGTTTAAAAAAATTTTAGAAGCCTTTTTAAAATCGACAGAAACTAGGGTTTGATATCGGGTATTTCGGAGTCGTTTCGGTTTCGTAATCTAACAAACATCGTCTAATACTCTAGCCCATCTCTGATACTACTGTTGAGATTCCTCAGCACTCTACTGGTTTTTCAAGACATCTACCATGCCAATTTCAAAAAAATATAAGAGTGCTAAGGAACCCTAGACTAGGATCAAGCTAGAGTAACTAGACAATATTGTAAGTACACGGTAGCGCTCCGGCCGTCTAACAGACGCCAAATGCGAAACAAAAACTTTTTAACTGGCGCTATCGTATACTATAACCCGGATTTGCCATTAAAGCTAAACTAACAAACTACAAAGTGGGTAGAAATGTTATACCGAACAATCCGAGTCCTTCGGTCTTCAACCATCATCCCACGCTTCGTTGCGGCTGCTCCGATCTCCTGAATCTCCAGTCTCCTCGTCCAGGTGGCACCACGTCGACGGATCTTTAAACGGGCTCCCGCATCTGAACCGGGGCAACTCGGTCGTCAAATTTGCTAAAAGAGATGACCAAGATGATGTAGAGAATGAGTAGAACACTTTGTCTCACTTCGTCCAAAGCCATGGACGAACGGTTAATGAAGTTGCCTTTTGGATCGAGTGAAATGAGAAATCTAACTATCTAATTTCCATGAATTCAAACCATATACTTTTTCCAAATCAACAACCATCCTCAATTGTGAAGAGGGGCCGGCCACATATGGAGGTAGGGGGGTCAGTGAAGGAGGGGGGAGGTGACCACAATATTTAATGAGAATAAATGATTCATAATACACCTTGCAAAAAACATTTAATGCAAATGAAGAGTCATCTAACTTAGTCATCATACATTAATTGCACAATTAATGCACTAATGAGTCACTAGCCACCTCACCATTCTAGTCACCATCTAGATGCTTCTAGAACCTTCCACACTCTCATGACTCACCTCAAGAAAATCCGTCTTTAACCGAATGTTAAAGACGGGCGATATAAAACCGGAAACTGGCAACTTCCAAAAGCGATCCTGAAATGAATTTCAGGATAACCCCGTACTGTATAAACATACCCGCATTTGTATTACAACCGAATACAAATGCAACTGAGACAAAGATATTATATCTACACAGTATAATACTCGGATCCGGCTTAAACCAAAGCCCACCAGTATTATCTGCCCGAAATATGACACGTGCGTAAACGCACGTGCATTTTCCGAACATTGCCATAAAACCATACGGCCTCTACAACGTTTCGCCCGAACTTGGGAAACTGCCTGTAGGGGACTCTAATGACTCATCAACACACTGGCACTGGGTATAACCACTAGCACGTCAGAGGTACTAGCTGTACGTAACGGTTGCCTATGTATTGATTGGAAGGGAAGCTGACGAGCAAACTCATCCAGAAACCCTACTGAGCCTAATAGTGACAATATACATATAGTCTGGTCCGTTCGTCTATGAGTATCGCATATCGGCCTAGGGGCTGGTAACGTCAGACCCCCAATAGCGGTATAAGTCGTGTCAGAGAGTGGCCCAGAACACCCTGAGATACTACTGGAGTACCTACCAGTAAATCTCCTGCCTCGGCCGAGGGCTTTGTGTAATGGCTCTCCTAGATACAGCGCGATCTCACCCCTAATACCTGGAGATACGAATCCCCTGCCGATCCGCTCACTTGCCTCCATGTGACTCGGGACTGTACCCAAAAAAGACCAGTTTGCACGACTCCTTTGAGCCGTGGTAGGGTAGAAATCAAAGCACCGTGGGAACTCACACGAGACAAATGATGATCTCAGGTCGATGAACTAACCTGTACACATGTCACCAGGGAACTGCTATCTGACGCTAGGTATAATACCAACTAGCAGGTTCCTGGCGAGTCCTGTCCGGTGTACTCATAACCCAATGAGCACCTGTATACATCTTAGGTGAACCAACTGACACCAATGGCTTATGAGACCGGCCACCGTCCCTCGTCGGGGTCTCGACTGTATACACTAGTCTACTCTGGAGTATCGATGCCCTGTCTCGAAACTGCCATGACTAGGGACACTTTAAGGATGTGCTTACAGACCCCAGCTCCCACGTATATGATCGCCATCATACTGCTGGCAGTCAAGCAATAATCATATGGGCTCTATCAACATGAAATAGCGAACTAAAGCATGTATACGATGATAAAGACAAACCAGATAGCATACTATTATCTCGAGCAAGACTGTCATATCGGTATAGGTCCCGCCTCAATCATTGCAATCACGTACCTGCGATCCAATAATTGACTTTGAGGGCACTATATCCAACAATCTCCCACTTGCACTTAAGGCTAATTATTGCGATGTCGCATACTCATAGCCCGTGTGATACCGAACATCCAACTCCTCTACTAATCAGTTTCACAAATCCCGTTTGTAAAACTATTGTGTTCGAGAAATAGCCTTAGTGAGTGGATTCGCCCTGATGTTTCTTTCTATGTCTCTCTTAATCTCAAGTTCGCGGAGAATGCCATCTCCCGAATTGAGTAATAGGTGTCTTAGAATATGTCTGGATATCTGATGGGACCTAGTTCATAAATGAACTCCAAATCCAAACTTCTTAGACTGTATCCACTAGTCTACTCTGGAGTATCGATAACTGAACCTAATCAGTATCCAGCACCATGCCTCCCACAGTATCCTCTTGGACCAACTGTCCATAATATTATCCCTCGTCAGAGGGAAAACTATAACTCTGACAATCACTCTGTCATTCATGTCACCTTTGAAGCCTGGAATGATAACCGTCTCCCGAAGGAGGCTGCCGTCATCAAATCAGTAGAACATTCACTTATGTTCTAAAACTGCTTCCTTATGTTTCTCCAGGATTGGATTAATATAAACTTATCGCATCTAGTGCAAAAACAACATCTGGTGTGGTACTTGACATCTCACGATTGACTCAATTGCCTAAGCAAGTGATATGCAAATCATGCATATCCCTCTCCCCTTTAGTCTGTAAGACACCTTTAGAGAGGGTGACTCCATCATCTGTAGGTACACCACCATGCCAGGAGTCATCTATTCTAAAATACTATTAGAATACTGTCAAAGTACCCTGATTGGGAAACTACCCAATTCTAGATCTAAAACCATAGATCTAGTAACCAGAATGTCTGATATTATATCCATATCCTTTGTGGAGAAACAACTGTGTGACGACCACAAGATAACCGATCGTAGTATAGGAATTTTACTTCCTACTCTGTGTATATCATCCAAATATCAGGACATTACACCCTACCACCTTCTTAACAGATTCATCCCCTATTCTGATGAAGTCAAAGCCATGACTGTCATAACAAAAATAGATGATCTATCTCCGCTATATCTGCTCAAGTCTATAAATAGACATAAGCTACTTGCCCACTATGCTTCCGCTTCTCCCACTGACTACGACAACCCTCTGGCAGAATAATATATACGTACACTTCTAAAGCTAGTTTAGAACGACGCTATACTTATCCTCCTGCCGGGTCTCATAGCCTGGAACAACAGTAGTGTCAAGTCGGGGTAAACAAGAACCTCCCTGTCACCATCCTTGAGGCTACCGGAGTACCTCTCGGGTGTCTGAGGTTACCCACCATATCTGCGGAGTGGCTAATGGAATGTCAAACCTGATTGAATATATAGGTCCTATTAAATTTTCCGTAATCGTTTGCGGTTCTGGAATCACTTCCAGTTCTACCATACTGCCACTACTGTTTTCTGAAAAAATCAATTTTACTAAAATTGTGGCAAGTCAAGAACAATATCACTATTGATCTTCCAGATGGTAGAAAATCAACCCTCGACATAGCCCGGGTCAACCCACAAACTGCTATTACAGAAACGTGCCTAGAGTTATCCAGAGTCTGGTTTTAAGCATAAGCCGGACAACTCCCCGTATCTTAACATCGTTAAGATATGAACCATTCTATATACAATATAGAAATAGAGGCACTAATTTAATTGGAACCAGATTCAAATCATGCAGCTGTTTCCAGTGCATATCAACTTAATGGAGAGAGGCTAATCAGCATTACTCAACTTAGGAATACATCCAATTATGAGAACCCGAAAGAGAAACAAGTTTCTCAAAATCATTACTATCAACTGAATACCAATCATAAGAATCTATATCTTCGATCTCTTTGAAGAATCCCGATACTTGCGATACCTGGTTCTCTACTTTATTCTTATACCCACAACTTCTCAAAACTTAGACATTGTATTTCTTCGAAACACTTTTCTAAAAACTAGAGAAGTCACAAGTAAATAGAACATCGTACGAGGACCTGCCCTTTTGTCCTTACGGACACTGGACAACATACAATACTCTGTATAAGTCCGTTGAGTTGAATAACTCAAAACCTGTGCATCGTAGGTTGAAAAATGTACCCAGGTGATTTCCTCAAATATCACCAATTACAACGAATTCCGATATAATGAGGATGATCACCTAATTCCTAATAACTTACTCTCTCTCATTATCTGTAAAACCATACAGATGTGAGAATCATACCTGGTAAATACATACCTTGGAGTAAGTATCTAATCGGGAAATCAGTTTTCCTTTAACAATGCGCAGTGAAACTGAAACATTAAAATGTCTCGTAGGGGTATTCTGGTATTCCTAGTAATGCCTCTTCCATAATCCAATTCATGACTATAACCGTATTTTTCTTTGTCATCTCTCCAAATCCCTTTATTTGTCTTTATTCATTACCTTCTGTACACCATCGTTAGGCTAAATGGTTTTCTTCCTTCCCTACCGTTCGGCACCAGCCTATGGTTTGGAATAAGACTATCCAATAAGCGTAATAGGTGTACTCTCCTAAACTAAGGAGCCCTCGCAACCTGAGAGAAGGTAATAACAAAAGACAACTGAATAAACCAATTCTATTTCTCCTGAACCTGGATCCATCCTCGATGAAGTCCCTTCGAGTTCGTATATAACCATACGATGGATCTATCCAATGGAAGTGGAAGTCCGTAGTAATACGGGGTGTTCTGAGAAATGCAAAGGGTAAAAGAAGGAGCGGCAATGACTTATGCAACTTAGACAATCCAAAAGCCAGTATTTTAAGAAGGTTCGGTCAACTTGGTCACTGAGTCATAGTCTAGGGTCGGTCAATGGTCGCTGCCAAAGAGAGAGAGAGAAAAGAAACACTCTGCGTGCATTCTAATCTAGATCAGAATGCTTATCACTTTATCTAATCAGGAAACCTCCCACTGTACCGTCAAATTCTCCTCCAAACCTAAAAGAAGAATCAATCAGGATCACCCGAAGAGTAAACCAACTCATCAGTGGGAATCGGGATCCAACTCTCATCGCATGATAACTTGACGGAATCCACTCATGTTATCACACTCCAGAAGGCATACGCATACTTGGCAAGTTTCAGTTTCTTTAGAAACTCCTGATGAGATTTTTACCTCATGCTCTTATGACCTTGACTTTAGTCAACAAATCATAAGTCACATGTCAAGTTCTACCCGTCATTATCCAGGTTGATTTGAACCCACCCGTACATACCCTTGACTTTAGTCAACAAGGTAATATGACTGTCCCAAACCAACACATCTATCTATGCAACAGATGAATATTCAGCAGCTACCAAACACTATGCCTTGACTTTAGTCAACAAACATAGCTTGAATACTACTGACTATCCATAAGAAATGACGGAGGGCTACGGCTGGTTTTTGGCGAAAAACCTTTAACGTAATAAACTTGATCTCGTTGAAGGAACTTGATAGCTTTTTATAAAGATATAGTGGCGAAAACCTTTTGCTAAAGAGGTCATTCCCGGTGAAGGGATCTCAGCTCTTTCCTCGTGGAATGAGGTGCAGGATATTCTAACTGAATACCGCGATGCAAAGCAACTTGTAATCGACTATAATGAAGTTATTACCCTGACGCAAACTTCTGCCCAAGGGGTCTCTCCCGGTGAAGGGATATCAGCCCTTACCTTGTCGAATGAGGTGCAGGATATTCCAACCGAATATCACTATGCATAACAAAAGGAAACGTCTTTGTAATAACACTTTTTAAAATTGTTCCAACAACATCAAATATAGGTTTGTTTTTCTTGCATTGATAAGAATCAACGCAGTTCCATCATTTAATCATACCAGAAAAGAACGAAAAATAAAATGTACGTATATGCCATCCGCATTCGCCACTGGATCCCGTCATCACCCGTTAGGTTACTTAACTAACGACAGAGCGGGGACTGGACTAGCGAAGGTGTAAAACATATACAACATCTAATAGTATATATACCAATATACAATAATCGCTCTAGGCGTGATAATATGCAACATTACAGAAAAGTAATAAGCATCACAAAACAATACAGATAATCTGGGATCCCCGGGTTTCACAGAGCCGATACTGAAACCCGACGTTCCCCTGGTCGTGTGGATAGCCTGTGCAATGAAACCTAGACCCCTACGGGTGCGGCAAGTTACCCGCCAAAACCTGAAGCGAGGCAACCCCCTACAGCAAAGTGAATGGACTACCCGGCACTTCACGGAATCGGGTAACTTGAGCACCCTTCCTTGGGTCAACCTGTACCCCCTACGAGTGCGGCGAATAGTCTGCCAATTCTAAAGTGAGGCCCCTCTGCCTTTCAAAGCCATGAGATACGGACCCGTTGCCCTCCAGAACCCGGCTATCCGTGCACTCCGTCGCGCGGTAAACCTAGTACAGAAATAAAAATATGTACAACGGGTACATCGAACTCAGCCCGGTCGTGCCCCAAAAAGAATATTATACTGTAACATTTCCAAAATAATAAAATATTATTTTTAGGAATTTTTATAATTTAATATTATTTTATTGATTATTTTAATATTAAATTAATAATTAAATGCAAATAAATGGAGAAAAAATTATGGAAAATTATGGAAAATTCTAAAATGGGTTATTTATTGGAATTATGCCATTTTTAAGTGTTTGTGATCAATTATATGCTAATTTAGTGCTAATCGCGATTAAAAATCGCTAATCGGATTTTTTGGCTTTTTGTGCAAAATTGTGCACATATCATTTTTGGACTTGTGTTACATTTTTCTAGCCATGTTACTTTGGGTTTACTATTGGTGTGAGAAGGAATTGGATTAAAAGAAAAAGGAAAAGAAAAGAAAAAGAAAATGAGAAATGGGTATGGTGTGAGAGTGAGGGTAGGTGAGGGTGTTTGACTTAGCCATTTCCCTTGGTTTTCCTCTCACTTCCTCCCCCTCATCCTTGTGCTGCTGCTGCTGCTCCCTTCTTCCCTCTTCCTCCTTCTTCAAATCCCCCAAAATACACCATTAAAACTATCTCAAAACCCTACCTCCATTTCACAAAAGATGCACACAAGCCCAAGATCTATGCAATGGACCAAGAAAGGTGGTGTTTTGGTGCTGTTGAGGATTCATGAGTCTCTTGGGAGGTAATTTCTTCACAATTAGAGTGTTAATTCTTGTGCTTAGGCTTTAATTCAAGTTTCGTATCGATATCGTGTGATTTTGTGCACTTTGGACAAAATTAGAGAGGATTAGGGTAAAGTTGAGATGTGGCTTTGCAATTGAGCTTAAAAGGTGACCTTAGACCCTAAATTGACTAGAAACCCAGGCCAACCCCACTGGAAACCCAAAAATAAGGAATTACGGGACTTTCATGTCGGTTTGTGAGTGTTTAGAGTGTGCAGGAAAATCTGGAATGTACTGGGACTTTTTCAGAAAAATTAAGTGACACCAGGGGCCCAATTGAGACCATAGGAAGCCACCCTGACCAGACGGACCCCATTGGAGATAGGGGGGCCGGCCAGGCCGGTTTTGGGAAGGTTTTGGCCGGCCAAGTTGTGATGGAATGCATCGGGGTTGGTCCAGTAGCTCAAATACATCATATACAGCACCCTGGACTTGTTTAATTGGCTAAATTTGACCCGAGATGAAATCTGGGATCGTTTTCTTGGGTTGCTGCCTTACTTCAGTATTTGGTGTTACGTATTTTGATTTCCACATTTTGGTGTTTGTACGTTATCTCGATCGTGTGACGTTTGTACGACTGCATCGAGTGATTTCGGGTTGTTTTGCGAAGGCTAACCGTAGGTTCTAACCTATAAGCCTTTTAGCGTATCGTATTGGCTTTAGCGTGCCGTTTTAAGTTTTGATTTGATTTTGATGCGATGCGATACGTGTGATATGTGTAGGTACCCCGCGACGATCCGAGGCGATGCAGAAGATGACGGTGATATCGACACCGACACGCAGGATACAGGTGAGTAGATTTATATCTACGGGGAGAAGTCGGGTGGATGGCGTATAGCACCCCCGCAGTCCGTAGTGTTGTATACGAATACGTATACACACGTATATTTATTATGTGTGGTTTAGATTAGTGATGGAAATAATGGTATTTTGATGATAAGAATGTATTGGTTTAGTATAGTGCGAACCCTAGAGTAGTGGTTGCACCCACACATACATTTACACACATTCTTGCTTTCATTCTTTCATTTGATGGTGCGTATATCTACACATGGGTATGGGAGTATGTGTTCATATACGGGTTGATGATGATACGTGGGTATGAGATGATACTTGATGTGAGGCCGTGAGATCAGCGATGTGACATAGTTGCCTTTGAGGTGCGATATGATAGTTTTAGCGGGCCTTTGGACATGTGCTTTACCCGCATTCATACTTTGATAGATGGTATCGATTTGTACTAGACTTAGAGTAGTACCCCAGATTGTGCGATCTGATGATAGTGATACCTGATATGTGATGAGATTGGGTAATATTGACCCCTACCCAGCTATTGGGATGCCGTACGACGATCTACCGTACGAGCCGATATTGATGATAGATCCGCACTCATAACTCGAGGATATCTTACGATATGTTATTGAGGCGAGATCACCGACTATCATATCTATATGTATATATATACCGACTCAGATTTAGGTGGTTTCATACCCCTCCTGTCTAGATTACTTGGTAGACATTAGACTAGACCGAGTCATACCTATTTCAAAACTAACGAATCGGGGATATTTTAAAGATAAGCAGAAGGGTTATACGGATATTTTCAAAAGACGTATCTTTTCATAAAAACACCGTAGCCCCTATTTTCAAAACCCTATGATTCGTGTTATTTCAAAAGGCACCATTTGTAGGACTTATAATAGATTAATGCAGATTAGTTATAGTTGCGTCTAGTTTTCAGCTTCCGCTCATTATTGTGGTTCGCTTCGCATCGCATGCTTATATTATATTTCGTACTACATTATTGATATCATGCTGTTAGGACACCAGCACCATTACCGATGATGCGTATGTACCACATACACTTACTTGCCGGCTCACACACATCTTCATCGGTAATTGCCATGCCACGTACACTTTAGAAATACTATTGCATTGATATAGGTTGTTAGCTAATAATTTAGACAGGATGTTAGTGTACTCGCCTTATATGCTAGATTAGACATCGTAGTTATTACCTGCTACTTCATGCTTATTGTTATTCATTGTTATGCCACGTTCATGGATTCTCATGCATATATTCACTATTTTACGTGTTATTGAGGTTTTGGATTTGGATTTCCGTGAGATTTTCTGGATTTGGAGGAAAACCGCAAAAACACAAATAAACATTTTCTCTCTTTTTTAATAAAAGTGCGGTTTTCCCATGATGTATGAGTCGTCCACCATGAGTTTGCTGATGGATTTGGAAACCCGATTCGAGGAGACGGATGAACCGTTTCGGGTACATGGTGGACCCGGTGTGGTACCCCGGGGCAAGAGGAATGTGGTGATGACGTTGAGCCTGGCAGGGGAGTACTACCTACCGGTGATTTTACCCGACGCGTCGGATATCCGGAGGATACCGTCGTGGTCTTGAGATTGATGGTAGGGGCCGGTCTGGACTGACGGCGCCCTGGGTTTTGTGATTGAGACATTGGGATTTCGAGATACAGAGGTATCGAGATACTAAGACTTATGTTTTGTGCCGATGCTGGGCACAGTTTTCACGATGTTTTCGAGTGCCGATGCTGGGCACTCCGGTTCCATGATTTTGAGGTGTCGTGAGGGACACGGGTGGATTATATCCTCATATTTCCATGCACAGGTTTTATGATATATACTTGCATGATGGTTATTGTCAGTGGTGACGAGTGGACGGGATCCACGTGTGTGCAGATTTGATGACATTGTTTATACCTCATATTCATGACATACTATTACCTGAGGCACTAGCACGAGCACTTGGCACTACACTCATGTATAGAGGTTATATTGCCAGTTTAGCATGCTTCAGCTTTATTCATATTGAGGTTTATTTATATCTGATCGTATGACCTAGGATTGCGTCATACATGCGATTTTTATTCGTAGATGTTTTTCTATTCACGAGTTGGCAACTCACCCCCGTTGTGCCCCAGTTCTTGCAGGTTTGCCGTACAGATTCCATAGCGGCATTTCTGGCACACTGTTTCCTTATGGGTGACTTGCTTGGATAGGTGGGTTCTTTGTATCAGAACCGCCATTGTTCATGTATTATTTATTGTATCTAGAATTGTCCATCAACCAAAACTTGTTTATTCTTTCAGGCTTAGACTTCAGTGTTGTATTATTTGGACCTTAGAGTCGCGCTAGTGGTATTGCGGTTTTCTGGCTGTTTTTGAGTTTCTTTTCAGTTTTGATCCTCGCCCTTTGGCGTTGTATATTATTATTGCTTGCGTGGTTGTGACCGTCGTTTGACGAAGAGCTAGCTCCCGCTTGGGGATGCCTTTTATCATGTTATATATATTGTTCTTGTTGTACCCCCGTTCGGGGCCAGTTTTTACAAAAGAAACTCTGCCGAAATTTTTAGGAAAAAATTACACATTTTTAAAAAATTCATATTCGGCTTAGTTATTTAAAAACTCGATTTTCAAACATGTTTTCTTTACCTCTTAAAAACCAGTTTCTTTACTTATTCTTAAAAATGGTTTTAGATTTCTGGGCTTTTGGCTTACTTGGATCAGATGGAGTCCTGTAGACTTCATAGGATTCAAGGGCCAGTCACGTGCTCTTTCGGGTCGTGACAAAGTTGGTATCAGAGCGCTAGGTTGACCTTGGTTCGAGTCTAAGTTTGACTATGTGGAGCCTAGGGCGTTTGTATATTTACGGAACTTAGGCTTGACCTTACGGAATTTAGACTTGGTCGAGGGGGTATTAGACCCGAACTTTCTTCGCGTAGGATGACCCTTGGTTGATGGAACAGGTGACTAAAGTAGAGTGACGTACCGTTGGTATGTTCCGCGGCATACTTACGACACGCCACTCCGCTTAAGAAACCTTAGGTTGTACATTTCCTTGCACTGTATTATATTCCTTCCTATGACCTATCCTCATCGATACTGGTTATGGCTTTGCTGCCGCGATTGCACGGGCAGGGTGAGCTACGGCTCGAGTTGTCAGCATGAGCTCTTCGTGTACGAGGACTGACCAGGGCATGATTTCCGAGACATACGGTTGCATTGAGGCTTCGTATTTTGTGTTTCCGCACTATGAGCGTTTGACAGATCGCTGTTGCGAGATTTTCCGGTTGTGCTGATCGGTACCAGAGGATTGAGCCACTGATAGAGGCCAGCCGGGTTGTGATGACCGTTGATATTATCGCTTATCCAGGGTGATTGAGGCGCTGTTTAGCGTATATACGAAGGAGTCCGTTGTTGCTGCTAATGATGAGATATCGCCCAGATGATTGGAGCTACTGCAGCATAGGCATGTTCTTGGAGACATGATAGTGAGTCGCTAGTCACCGAGGATGAATGACTAGGACGTGTGGTTCGTTCGCTTACCCCGATGCGAGGTCATCAGGTAGATTGATTCCAGCTAGAAGCGACTTCACGCAGATTCGTTGAGAGTCGATTGAGACGATCGAATGTCAGGAGCCTATTTTCCAAGTTTAAAGTATACGGAAGACATGCAGGTGATTCTATGGACCCTCTAGAAGAATGAAACCCTAACTCGACTTAATGACCGTGTGAAAGCCTTTGAACCTTAGGGTTTGCGGCGGTTCCACGGCGCCATTAGTAAGGCTTGGGTTTGCCCTTCTACGGCTGGACCACCGACGCTGTGGCATGTACTCGATACTATTAAACTGTACCCGAGATGTGAGCTCTTGGGGGATTATGAGGTTCTGAAGAGTCGATCGGATGGTTCGACATCTTTCGGACATTGTGATGGGACACTGCTTGGGAGACTCCAGATGCGAGCTTAGCCGTCGGAGCGCAGTTCGTGTAGCCATGATGGGATGAGTCCGAATCAGTCGACATTTGAGCGAGGTGGAGTAAAGAGTTCGCACGAGATTTCGACGAGATGACATCCTACTCCGCTGACATCAGAGATGTGACATGCACGCTGAGGACGTGTTCGGCTAGATATCTTCTATTGAGTGAGGAAGATACCGAGTTCGTGATTTCGAGTCCGTGTTGGAGACTTCGGATGGACCGTGGCCGAAGGAATTGCAGTGCGCAGATAGAGACGCGATGTCGAAATGGACGATGATACAGACAAGCGGGATAAGAGGTTCGTGCGAGACGCCGATGAGCTGTCATTACTTCCCGTCGAGACCAGAGGCCTGATATGCTTACAGAGGCGCTGGGATGCAACCAATCCCCGAGGAAATGCTGTGCTGAGGACACAGATGTCCATTGGACGAGAAGAGACTATGCAAGAGTACCAGCCTCCGTACAGATCGGCATAGGCAAGATCGGCAGAGACTTTGAGCAGGATTCCTTCCAGGACACCGCGGCAATGATGTTTGCCCCCAGGATCAGACATGTGATGTGCATTCAGAGAGCCGAAGGCCGACGCCAGTGACATATTTCTTTACGAGCAGTCGTGAAGATTGATCGAGAGATTTCCAAAGAAGTGCCAGAACGGAATCGTTCCTGTCAGCACTCCTGACCGGGCCGGTGAGCCGATGGATTGCGAGATTGGTAATCTACAGGAAAGATCAGGAACCAGAGGCAGAGGACACCAGCCGCGAGCAAGAGACAAGTGGAGATCTTGCACCGCTAGAGTTGGATGTACCGGCATCTTCTCGACATCGAGGGAGGATATACCGATGACAGTATTTATGATTTGTGATTTTGTGATTCGACTATCACGTATCTGTCAGTTTGGGATTTCGGTATTTTGGCGATCCGTTTTCATGATTTGGTTTCGATGACTGAGTTCTATGATTTCTGTTTTCGTGCACCATGATTGCACTTATTGGGCATTTGTACCTGTAGCATCATTATTATTCTTGAGGTATTGATTGTGATTTCGTGCCTGTTATATGCCGGTGATTTGATTTATGCTTCCAGCATAGTTTTCATGCATTTTAGTGTTTGATTTGATTTGTGCACGCTGATGCACACGGTCATGAGATTTTCCTTTGCGGTACACTTGATTTTGGTTTGAGCCGCATTATAACGTTGATTTTGACCCTGACATTGATGATTGATTCTTGCATTCCGTGCTTTTGGTTGGACTTGCGTATGTTCGACGTTTGCTATTGGATTTCGTGATTCCGTGCATGTAGAGTGCGCAGGGTTTAGATTTTTATTCGTGCGCGATGGATGCACCGATTTGGATTTTCGCGCTTGTTAGGCGCATGTCTTGAGATACGATTTTGGTGCACACCCGATGCACTAAATCGAGATTCTTCGTGCATGTCAGATGCACCGGATTTTTGGCTGTCAGGCACATACGTTGCCTATGACAGATGCTTCGTGCACACCCGTTGCACCTAGATGTTGTTTTGTGCACCTGTTTAGCACATATATGGATTTTTGATTTCCGTGCGCACCAGACGCACCGGATTGTGTTATGTATATTTTTGAGATTTATTCCTTTTGGAGCAGTACATTTTTATGATATGGGATATTTGTTTTCATACTGAGCAGGACTAGTCAGAGGACAGTACCTGGATATATTTTGCATGCATTGATAGTTTGAAGGGATTTCCAAGAAGCGAGCTATAGTCTCGGTATATATATATATACTTACGTGTCCGATATGACACGAAACGTTTTTAAAAAAAAAACGGGGAAACCCTTCTGATTGTTTTCAAAACGGCGGAACGTGCTTATTAAACAAAGGATATATATATATAGTTATTTTCTCATGAAGAACGTCCGCCTCTGTGCAGTGTTATGTGCATCACTCAGCGATTTTAAAAGATTGGGCATGTTTTTACATCAGCTATTCACATGTATAGATTGGATGTCTACATGTGTAGTTCTGATCCATATCATATCGGTTTTGTATTGGATTTGACATTGTGTTTTTACCTTGACTCCGATGATTGCGGGATGCTTGATGGAGCGTTGTTTTTAAGTTATCTGCTCAGTACCCATGCGCATGCATTGCGCTGTGATGTTCTATGTGTTGATGATTTCGGAGCCCCGACAACTTGGATTTGTATCGAAATGTTTTAGTACTTGGGGGTTTTAAAGTTTAAATTCGGGGACCGAATTTCTTTAAGGGGGGTAGATTGTAACATTTCCAAAATAATAAAATATTATTTTTAGGAATTTTTATAATTTAATATTATTTTATTGATTATTTTAATATTAAATTAATAATTAAATGCAAATAAATGGAGAAAAAATTATGGAAAATTCTAAAATGGGTTATTTATTGGAATTATGCCATTTTTAAGTGTTTGTGATCAATTATATGCTAATTTAGTGCTAATCGCGATTAAAAATCGCTAATCGGATTTTTTGGCTTTTTGTGCAAAATTATGCACATATCATTTTTGGACTTGTGTTACATTTTTCTAGCCATGTTACTCTGGGTTTACTATTGGTGTGAGAAGGAATTGGATTAAAAGAAAAAGGAAAAGAAAAGAAAAAGAAAATGAGAAATGGGTATGGTGTGAGAGTGATGGTAGGTGAGGGTGTTTGACTTAGCCATTTCCCTTGGTTTTCCTCTCACTTCCTCCCCCTCATCCTTGTGCTGCTGCTGCTGCTTCCTTCTTCCCTCTTCCTCCTTCTTCAAATCCCCCAAAATACACCATTAAAACTATCTCAAAACCCTACCTCCATTTCACAAAAGATGCACACAAGCCCAAGATCTATGCAATGGACCAAGAAAGGTGGTGTTTTGGTGCTGTTGAGGATTCATGAGTCTCTTGGGAGGTAATTTCTTCACAATTAGAGTGTTAATTCTTGTGCTTAGGCTTTAATTCAAGTTTCATATCGATATCGTGTGATTTTGTGCACTTTGGACAAAATTAGAGAGGATTAGGGTAAAGTTGAGATGTGGCTTTGCAATTGAGCTTAAAAGGTGACCTTAGACCCTAAATTGACTAGAAACCCAGGCCAACCCCACTGGAAACCCAAAAATAAGGAATTACGGGACTTTCATGTCGGTTTGTGAGTGTTTAGAGTGTGCAGGAAAATCTGGAATGTACTGGGACTTTTTCAGAAAAATTAAGTGACACCAGGGGCCCAATTGAGACCATAGGAAGCCACCCTGACCAGACGGACCCTATTGGAGATAGGGGGCCGGCCAGGACGGTTTTGGGAAGGTTTTGGCCGGCCAAGTTGTGATGGAATGCATCGGGGTTGGTCCAGTAGCTCAAATACATCATATACAGCACCCTGGACTTGTTTAATTGGCTAAATTTGACCCGAGATGAAATCTGGGATCGTTTTCTTGGGTTGCTGCCTTACTTCAGTATTTGGTGTTACGTATTTTGATTTCCACATTTTGGTGTTTGTACGTTATCTCGATCGTGTGACGTTTGTACGACTGCATCGAGTGATTTCTGGTTGTTTTGCGAAGGCTAACCGTAGGTTCTAACCTATAAGCCTTTTAGCGTATCGTATTGGCTTTAGCGTGCCGTTTTAAGTTTTGATTTGATTTTGATGCGATGCGATACGTGTGATATGTGTAGGTACCCCGCGACGATCCGAGGCGATGCAGAAGATGACGGTGATATCGACACCGACACGCAGGATACAGGTGAGTAGATTTATATCTACGGGGAGAAGTCGGGTGGATGGCGTATAGCACCCCCGCAGTCCGTAGTGTTGTATACGAATACGTATACACACGTATATTTATTATGTGTGGTTTAGATTAGTGATGGAAATAATGGTATTTTGATGATAAGAATGTATTGGTTTAGTATAGTGCGAACCCTAGAGTAGTGGTTGCACCCACACATACATTTACACACATTCTTGCTTTCATTCTTTCATTTGATGGTGCGTATATCTACACATGGGTATGGGAGTATGTGTTCATATACGGGTTGATGATGATACGTGGGTATGAGATGATACTTGATGTGAGGCCGTGAGATCAGCGATGTGACATAGTTGCCTTTGAGGTGCGATATGATAGTTTTAGCGGGCCTTTGGACATGTGCTTTACCCGCATTCATACTTTGATAGATGGTATCGATTTGTACTAGACTTAGAGTAGTACCCCAGATTGTGCGATCTGATGATAGTGATACCTGATATGTGATGAGATTGGGTGATATTGACCCCTACCCAGCTATTGGGATGCCGTACGACGATCTACCGTACGAGCCGATATTGATGATAGATCCGCACTCATAACTCGAGGATATCTTACGATATGTTATTGAGGCGAGATCACCGACTATCATATCTATATGTATATATATACCGACTCAGATTTAGGTGGTTTCATACCCCTCCTGTCTAGATTACTTGGTAGACATTAGACTAGACCGAGTCATACCTATTTCAAAACTAACGAATCGGGGATATTTTAAAGATAAGCAGAAGGGTTATACGGATATTTTCAAAAGACGTATCTTTTCATAAAAACACCGTAGCCCCTATTTTCAAAACCCTATGATTCGTGTTATTTCAAAAGGCACCATTTGTAGGACTTATAATAGATTAATGCAGATTAGTTATAGTTGCGTCTAGTTTTCAGCTTCCGCTCATTATTGTGGTTCGCTTCGCATCGCATGCTTATATTATGTTTCGTACTACATTATTGATATCATGCTGTTAGGACACCAGCACCATTACCGATGATGCGTATGTACCACGTACACTTACTTGCCGGCTCACACACATCTTCATCGGTAATTGCCATGCCACGTACACTTTAGAAATACTATTGCATTGATATAGGTTGTTAGCTAATAATTTAGACAGGATGTTAGTGTACTCGCCTTATATGTTAGATTAGACATCGTAGTTATTACCTGCTACTTCATGCATATTGTTATTCATTGTTATGCCGCGTTCATGGATTCTCATGCATATATTCACTATTTTACGTGTTATTGAGGTTTTGGATTTGGATTTCCGTGAGATTTTCTGGATTTGGAGGAAAACCGCAAAAACACAAATAAACATTTTCTCTCTTTTTTAATAAAAGTGCGGTTTTCCCATGATGTATGAGTCGTCCACCATGAGTTTGCTGATGGATTTGGAAACCCGATTCGAGGAGACGGATGAACCGTTTCGGGTACATGGTGGACCCGGTGTGGTACCCCGGGGCAAGAGGAATGTGGTGATGACGTTGAGCCTGGCAGGGGAGTACTACCTACTGGAGATTTTACCCGACGCGTCGGATATCCGGAGGATACCGTCGTGGTCTTGAGATTGATGGTAGGGGCCGGTCTGGACTGACTGCGCCCTGGGTTTTGTGATTGAGACATTGGGATTTCGAGATACAGAGGTATCGAGATACTGAGACTTATGTTTTGTGCCGATGCTGGGCACATTTTTCACGATGTTTTCGAGTGGCGATGCTGGGCACTCCGGTTCCATGATTTTGAGGTGTCGTGAGGGACACGGGTGGATTATATCCTCATATTTCCATGCACAGGTTTTATGATATATACTTGCATGATGGTTATTGTCAGTGGTGACGAGTGGACGGGATCCACGTATGTGCAGATTTGATGACATTGTTTATACCTCATATTCATGACATACTATTACCTGAGGCACTAGCACGAGCACTTGGCACTACACTCATGTATAGAGGTTATATTGCCAGTTTAGCATGCTTCAGCTTTATTCATATTGAGGTTTATTTATATCTGATCGTATGACCTAGGATTGCGTCATACATGCGATTTTTATTCGTAGATGTTTTTCTATTCACGGGTTGGCAACTCACCCCCGTTGTGCCCCAGTTCTTGCAGGTTTGCCGTACAGATTCCATAGCGGCATTTCTGGCACACTGTTTCCTTATGGGTGACTTGCTTGGATAGGTGGGTTCTTTGTATCAGAACCACCATTGTTCATGTATTATTTATTGTATCTAGAATTGTCCATCAACCAAAACTTGTTTATTCTTTCAGGCTTAGACTTCAGTGTTGTATTATTTCGACCTTAGAGTCGCGCTAGTGGTATTGCGGTTTTCTGGCTGTTTTTGAGTTTCTTTTCAGTTTTGATCCTCGCCCTTTGGCGTTGTATATTATTATTGCTTGCGTGGTTGTGACCGTCGTTTGACGAAGAGCTAGCTCCCGCTTGGGGATGCCTTTTATCATGTTATATATATTGTTCTTGTTGTACCCCCGTTCGGGGCCAGTTTTTACAAAAGAAACTCTGCTGAAATTTTTAGGCAAAAATTACACATTTTAAAAAAATTCATATTCGGCTTAGTTATTTAAAAACTCGATTTTCAAACATGTTTTCTTTACCTCTTAAAAACCAGTTTCTTTACTTATTCTTAAAAATGGTTTTAGATTTCTGGGTTTTTGGCTTACTTGGATCAGATGGAGTCCTGTAGACTTCATAGGATTCAAGGGCCAGTCACGTGCTCTTTCGGGTCGTGACATATACAAACAGGCAGTGACGGCAGTCCACATGTTGGACTCTCGCCCCGCAATATCAAATGTACAAATAAATCCAAATTGCACTACCATTGCACACTGCTATCCACCACGACAAATCCGCAACATCACAGCACAACACAGAACATCAACGCGAATGTCACGTTCGCAAATCCGTCTAAAAGGACTATAGCAATTAGACGCAATTTACCGCTCGAATGACATTCCCGGTCGGAGATATAATATAAGTACTGCATACTAACAAGTTTAAAATTTCGATCGACAAAACTTCCCGAAGTGGGCCTCACGTACATCTGCTGTATAGTAACAAAATATGGGCCCAAAAGAAATATTCCAAAAGCCACAATTTGCCATGTAGAACATACTGTAGAAATTTGGCTCACTGTTCCCACAAAAGCGCGGCGGATCAGCGGCCAAACCCTGGTTTGGGCCGCGGATCCGCGGCCGTTCTGTGGGATCATGTGACCAAATTTCACCAGTTTGCTTTGAATTACCTGCACAATTTTCTGTGATGCTCAAAATAATTTTTAGGCCAGATTTAAAATCGACAGAAACTTTTGTACAGAAAATTGTAGTTTTCGAAATTCCGTTCGATCGATCTTTTAAACGCGTTAGCACAAGTTAGTAAATCTTAATGGCGAGGCTCTGATACCACTGTAAGTACACGGTAGCGCCCCGGCCGTCTAACAGACGCCAAATGCGGAACAAAAACTTTTTAACTAGCGCTATCGTATACTATAACCCGGATCTGCCATTAAAGCTAAACTAACAAACTAAAAAGTGGGTAGAAATATTATACCGAATAATCCGTGTCCTTCGGTCTTCAACCATCATCCCACACTTTGTTGCGGCTGCTCCGATCTCCTGAATCTCCAGTTTCCTCGTCCAGGTGGCACCACGTCGACGGATCTTTAAATGGGTTCCCGCCTCTGAACCGAGGCAACTCGGTCGTCAAGTTTGCTAAAAGAGATGACCAAGATGATATAGAGAATGAGTAGAACACTTTGTCTCACTTCGTCCAAAGCCATGGACGAACGGTTAATGAAGTTGCCTTTTGGATCGGGTGAAATGAGAAATCTAACCATTAATTTCCATGAATCCAAATCATATACTTTTTCCAAATCAACAACCATCCTCAATTGTAAAGAGGGGCCGGCCACATATGGAGGTAGGGGGTGAGTGAAGGAGGGGGGAGGTGACCACAATATTTAATGAGAATGAATGATTCATAATACACATTGCAAAAAACATTTAATGCAAATGAAGAGTCATCTAACCTAGTCATCATACATTAATTACACAATTAATGCACTAATGAGTCACTAGCCACCTCACCATCCTAGTCACCATCCAGATGCTTCTAGAACCTTCCACACTCTCATGACTCACCTCAAGAAAATCCGTCTTTAACCGAATGTTAAGGACGGGCGATAGAAAACTGGAAACTGGTAACTTCCAAAAGCGATCCTGAAACGAATTTCAGGATAACCCCGTAACAGTATAAACATACCCGCATTTGTATTACAACAGAATACAAATGCAACTGAGACAAAGATATTATATCTACACAGTATAATACTCGGATCTGTCTTAAACCAAAGCCCACCAGTATTATCTGCCCGAAATATGACACGTGCGTAAACGAACATGCATTTTCCGAACATTGCCATAAAACCATACGGCCTCTACAACGTTTCGTCCGAACTTGGGAAACTGTCTGTGGGGGACTCTAATGACTCATCAACACACTGGCACTGGGTATAACCACTAGCACGTCAGAGGTACTAGCTGTACGTAACGGTTGCCTATGTATTGATTGGAAGGGAAGCTGACAAGCAAACTCATCCAGAAACCCTACTGAGCCTAACAGTGACAATATACATACAGTCTGGTCCGCTCGTCTATGAGTATCGCATATCGGCCTAGGGGTTGGTAACGTCAGACCCCCAATAGCGGTATAAGTCATGTCAGAGAGTGGCCCAGAACACCCTGAGATACTACTGGAGTACCTACTGGTAAATCTCCTGCCTCGGCCGAGGGCTTTGTGTAATGGCTCTTCTAGACACAGCGCGATCTCATCCCCAATACCGGAAGAGACGAATCCCCTGCCAATCCGCTCACTTGCCTCTATGTGGCTCGGGACTGTACCCAAAAAAGACCTGTTTGCACGACTCCTTTGAGCCGTGGTAGGGTAGAAATCAAAGCACAGTGGGAACTCACACGGGACAAATGACGATCTCAGGTCGATGAACTAACCTGTACACATCTCACCAGGGAACTGCTATCTGACGCTAGGTATAATACCAACTAGCAGGTTCCCGGCGAGTCCTGTCCGGTGTACTCATAACCCAATGAGCACATGTATACATCTTAGGTGAACCAACTGACACCAATGGCTTGTGAGACCGGCCACCGCCCCTCGTCGGGGTCTCGACTATATACACTAGTCTACTCTGGAGTATCGATGCCCTATATCGAAACTCCCACGACTAGGGACACTTTAAGGATGTGCTTACAGACCCCAGCTCCCACGTATATGATCGCCATCATACTGCTGGCAGTCAAGAAATAATCCTATGGGCTCTATCAACATGCAATAGCAAACTAAAGCATGTATACGATGATAAAGACAAACTAGATAGCATACTAACATCTCGAGCAAGACTGTCATATCGGTATAGGTCATGCCTCAATCATTGCAATCACGTACCTGCGATCCAATAATTGACTTTGAGGGCACTATATCCTACAAATATAAAGCATGTAATCAAACATTACAAAGAAGTGAACAAGAATACAACCTTTGTAGCCCAGTCCTTCACTTCTAAAGCTTCGTGTAGAAGTCCCTTCGCTCCAAGCATCGATCTCGCGGACTCAAGATAGGCTCCACCAAGCGATACGAACAAGCATGCTTGAAGTCTTCGAGGTCGAAGATGATCTACGTCGAGAAAACTCAAGCACAAGCTACCTCTTCACTAATGGTAGATTAGTGAAGAGAACACCCTAAACTAAATGGCTAATAGTAAAGAATGATGAAGTAGGAATTTTGCTCACTGTAGATTTGATTTTCTCACTTAGATTCTTCATCTCCTAAAACCCTAGAGAGCTTGAAGAGATGAGGAAGAAGATGATCAAGAGAATGAACAAATGAACGAGACGAGCTTAGAAAATCAACCATGGGTGAGTATTTGTCATACACTAACCATTGTAGAGACTTAACCATGGCTTATCATAATGGTTGGGTTAACAAAATATCTTAAGTAAAACAAACTTGGTGGACTTAGTCAATGATTCACACAAGCTTCTCACCATGACCAATTTCCACCAAATAATGAATTACTTTAAATAAATGTTAACCCTAATTATATAAAGCATGGTGTAAGTCTTACACACCCATGTTTGATATATAACCTAGCATCATACATAATATATATCACATATATATAATGTATACAAAAGTGAGAAAAAGAAATGGTCATGTGAGCTAATATTAGTTAATATAAATTCATATATCAAATATATAATTATAAATTAAATCATTAAATCAACACTTGATTTAATGATCGGCTATATCACATATAACCGACTAATATCAATAATAACAATTTACCGAATCAACACTTGATTCGATAACCCGGCTATATCACATATACCCGGCCAATATCACATATCGCGAGATTGGTGTTAGTTATATGTATGCCCTAGAGGCCATTACTATACATAGGATGTATATTGTAGTGGATGCTTGGACATATATAGGGATGACTTTCTTGCTCGATATGATAGTATGCTATCTGGTTACTCTTTACCTTAACGTGTACACTGATTGTCTCTCTGTTACATGTTGGTAAAGCCCTTAGGATGTGTACTTGACTACCTGGACTATGATGCGGATCATACTAGTGGGGACATGGTAGTCCATAAGTACATCCTTCAAAGTCCCTAGTAGTGGGTGTATCGAGACGGGGCATCGATATACCAGAGTAGACTAGCGTGTAGCTTCTCGACCCATATAGATGGGCGATGGATGATCCCATATCCATGGGTGTTTGACATCAGAGATAATATACGGGTGCTCAGTGGAGACTGGGTACACTGGACGGACTCGCCGAGAACTCCCAGATGGTACTATACCTTACGTCAGATGGCAGTTCTCTGGTGACACTGGTGCAGGTTAGTCTGTAGACCCGAGATCGTCATAGAGTCTTGTGTGATTCCCACTGTGCTTTGATTTCTATCATACCACGTCCAAGAGGGCGTGCAAAAAGATGGCTTTTGGGTACAGTCCTGAATCACATGGAGGCAATGAGCGATAGGAGGGGTTTCGTCTCTCCCGGTATAGGGAGTTGATGTTGCGCTGTGTTCGATTGGCTATAACAGGAAGTCCTTGGCCAAGGCTGCTTTAGGGATTTACTGGTAAGTGTTACCAGTAGTTTCTCGACCCGTTATGAGCCTCATATCGACATGACTTATCGAGTTATTGGGGTCTGACGTTTACCACCCCTAGACGAGATATGCGACATATCAGACGAACAGACCGGACTGTACGGTAAGTGTTACTGGTTGGATTCACAGGAGTGTGAGCGGGCTTGCTCGTTGATCTTCTGATCGCTCAATACCCGGGTGTCCGTTACGTTTAGCAGACCGCTTGCGGCTTGTGGGTGTTTGATATGATCATCACCTGCTGTCGGCGTATTGACGAGTCTTTAGAGTCCTATACAGAGGTTTCCTGGCTCAAGCGAAACGAAATAGGAGCGCATATGAGATATGTGCGGGGCCGAGAATAATACCAGTATGTGATACTGAATTCTATTCTCGCGATTTGTATCATCGGACAGTTATATAAGATATAGCCGGGTTACCGAATCAAATGTTGATTCGATAAATTGATACACTTGATATTAGTCGGTTATATGCGATATGACCGGATCATTAAATCAAGTGTTGATTTAATGATTTAATGTATAATTATATATTTGATATATTACTTTACATTAACTAGTATTTGTTCACTTAAGATTGATTTTCTCACTTGATGTGCACAAGTTGTATATGTGATATATTTGTGTGCACTAGTTTGTATCATGCTTGATGATACATGCAAACTTAGGTGTATGTATGATTTAAACCATGTTTAGGTTAATGGTTAGGGTTTTAACTTATTTATTTATTTTATTTATTTATTTTTAGCAAAAATAAAATGGTGCCTTTCTTTGTTTCCATTCTTGAAGCTTCATGAAGCATTTCAAGCATCTTTGAAAAGTCTAACCATTTTGTTTTATGCTTTAACCTAACCATCAACCTAAACCCTAGTTTATTCTCTACATGAGTTTACTTACCCATGGTTGCATTATGATAAGTCTTCACTTGATTATTGATTTTTAGATAATTCTTTTCTTTTGCTTCTTCTTCATCTTCTTCATGAAGTGAAGAAAGCTTTCTTGAAAAATTTCAAGTGTTGAAATCAAGTGAGAAATCCAAATCCAAAGTGAACCCACTTCCTATTTCTTCATCCTCTACCACTTGCCATGTTGTATAGGGTGTTTTCTTCACAAGGTTCATGACCAAGTGAAGATGGAGCTTGAGTTTAAGTCGCCTCGACATAGATCATCTTCGGCATCGAAGTCAACGACCTAGCCCGATCATTTCTCCGATGAAACCAATGCTAGAGTCCGGGATCCGGTTGATCGCAGCGGAGGTACGTCATCACGGAGCTAAAGAAGTGGAGGACCGGATCTACAAAGGTTGCAGTCCCTTTCACTTAGTAGCAAAGTAGTTTGCTAGCTTATAGTTTCACCTAACCTCTTGTTAACGATCTCGGTTAGGGTTTCTCGGCACCTAAAAATTTGAATTTGGCATGATAGATGCCTTGTGGAACCTCTTGAGTGTGCCTAGGAACCCTACAGTAGTATCAGAGACTAGCTAGAGCTTTAGGCGATGTGTAGACGATGTTTGAAACCCGATCGAATCCCGAAACCCCAAACTTCACCCTTCTCTGTACATTTTTCAAAACAGTGGATTTTTGTGAATTAAAAATGCTCAGAAAATAGAGCAGGAAATTCTAAGGCAAACTGCAGAAAACAACAAGCTAATGCTACAGTACCGCCGTGGAACCGCGGCCGTACCCTACTTTTGGCGGCGGTTCCGCGGCCGTATGTGATGATCATGCGCTTTATTTTCTACTGTAATGCCCGTAGCAGTTTCCTCAGTTCTCTGGGAATTTTTAATCTGTACTCAACAGTTGAGTTTTTTGGGTTGTTTTGGGGACTCGATAATTCGATCGGATTGTTTAACTTTGTCTATGTGTTTTTCCGGATATTTTAGAACTTGTTAAAAAGTTCGACCGGATACAAATACCCACTTTTTTCCCTGTCGGGAAATTTCCAAGTGTTGGATTTTTCCGTAGTTTAAGAACGTTCTAAGTAGTGCAAGTAACGCGATGGACCCTCTAGAAGACAACAAACCTTAACTCGATTATGTGACCGTCTTGAACTGCCCTTTGAACCTTAGGGTTTGGGACAGTACGGCGTGCCACATGTGAGGCGTTGGCTTGACCCTTCTACGGCTGGACCGTTGGTACTGTGGCATGAAATGGATGTTTTTAAACTTATTTCAAGTGTTAAGCTGTTTCGAGAAAACTTGGGTGTTTGATTGTTCGATCGGAAAGTTTAATATTTTCTATTTATCTGGAATGTGATACAATATTTGGAATCCACAAGTAGTTATGAGATAACTAATTTGAATGTTGTAAACGTAGCAGTTTAGTCTCGAATGATCGGTTGCCACGGAATTTTGATGCGATCAAAAGTCCGTCGCAATCACGTAGCGTACGCGGATACTCGCCGGATAAACATAATAGACAGCCATGCCCCATAGCCCCGACCAAGTGACTGTAGGAGAACCCCGTCGCCAAAAGCATCCGTTCGGGTGCTTGCGGCAACAGTGTTCCGCCTTGGTGCACTTCGTCGACGGCATCCGGGGGTGCGGCCGTCTACTAAAGTTTGCGACGAGCATTCGATCAGTTTATCGGGAATCTTGTTGAATTTCCCGACTTGATATTGAAAAGAGTTTTCGATATAGATACTAAAATGCGGGGTTTATAAATGTTAGGCATGCGATGTCTAAAGAGGTTGCGGATTCCAACTGTTGTAGTTTTATACTTTCTTTTCTGCGACCGTAAGTGTAATATGTGATATCGCCGGTTTCGTTACTATATGTCAACGACAATTGGGATGCGCATATTTACTTACGTTGATGACATCTGATGTTATGTGTTGCTGGATATGTTATATTGGATCGTCGCGTTTTGAATAGCCGGGTTTTTTTTTGTGAGATGAGAGTTTTTATTTTCATTCATGTAAAATCAATTGTATGTAATATTCTTTTATTGGGGCACTTCCGGGTTGAGGTTGCTGTCACATTTTGTATATTATTTACTTTTCCGCACTAGGATAGACCCAAGGAGGAGAGCACAAGTAACCGGGTTCTAGAGTCCAGTGGAAGACCAACTCGAGGAGTCGAGTCCGGGTCTCCTAACTCTAGAATTGGTAGGGTTGCTTGCCGCTCTCGTAGGGGTCTAGGGGTGTGGGTTTGGCTATTCATCGCGACCGTGGAATCCGTGTTTTATACAGGCTCGTATTGAAAACACGGACGTCCTAGTATATCCAATGTTTCATATGTTTCTTCTGCTGCGATATCTGTGATGTGATCATTTGATATGAAGTGATAGATACTGTATATAGTATATATGATATATTATATAGACGTTACTTATGTTTTACACCCGCGATAGCCCTGCCCCGCTCTGCCGTTAGTTACCTAACCTAACGGTGCACGAGGGGACATCGAGGCGAATGCGGATGGCATAAGTGTACTTCGTATTTATCTGTGATGTTTAGGTGATTTAAATGATGGCACTTCATTAATATGATTAATGAAATAAAAGAAACCTAAAAGATGTTGTGGAATCGAATTTTCAAAAACAGGCAGCTACAGTTCTTGCTTTGCATCGCGGTGTTCTTTGTAGAACATCATGCACCTTATTCGATAAGGAAAGGGCCGAGATCCCTTCACCGGGAGTGACCCCTTTAGCAATGACTGGCAGATGCTATACCCCTCGGTTTGTCTTTTGAATGCTCCTATAGTTCTTGCTTTGCACAGCGGTATATATGATATATCCTGCACCTTATTCGATGAGGAAAGGGCCGACGATCCCTTCACCGGGAGTGACCCCTTTAGCAAAACTAGAAAAGCCTCAAAAACACTCCATTTTAAAATCATTTGATTTTACAACGATATCAAGTTCATTACGCAATAGGTTTTCAGAAAAACCTGTCGTAGCCCTCCGTCATTTCAGATAAGTTGTATATAGTATTCGTGCTACATTTGTTGGCTTTCGTCAAGGTGTAGTGTGCGGTAGCTATATGCTGCTTATCTGCTGCATACGATGCGATTGGATTAGGGTAGTCGTACGGCTTTGTTGGCTTTCGTCAAGGGTCGTGTGGGTGGGTTTAATTCAGTCAAGAAATGTACGGATTGAACTTGACTAGCGGGCTATGGTTTGTTGGCTTTCGTCAAGGTCATAGCACGTTAGGGGCAAAATATTATCGGGAATTTCAAGTGTTGAAATTTGCAATAAGATTGCATACCTTCTATGAGATAGTTGGATCCCGATACCCACTGCGAGTAATTGTTACTCCTGAGAGAGTTTTACACATTACAATTAGCCGATCAAGTAGGTGTCTAGAAAGGTGTCAACGGGGTTACGCCTCTGGGAAAACGAGGTTTACTTTAATTTGGTCCGTGCGAAAGCACGGGGAACCTCCCTCAAAGTACCGACACTGGCCTGGCTGAAAGATTGGCGAACTTGTAGCGTGTAATTAATCCCGGCTAGTCTTTTCTTTTAAGGTTTGAAGGAAGATTTGATAAAAACAGTGGGAGCCATCCTGATTAGATAAAATAATAACCAATCTGATCTTGCAAGAGCGCACGCAGAGTGTTTTCTTCTCTCTCTCTCTCCAGGTAGCGACCATGTCACGTCTTAATCAAGATAATAAAACGGATATATTGACCGAACCCGCTTATTATACTGAGCTGGGGAACGTTGGTCCCGCTCCCACTTATAATTATTATAAGACAGAGCAGGAAATTGGGGATTACCAGAATTCCCGTGCCACCCAAACGAAGAAAGTGCATGTTGATGCATCATCTTCGGGTGTGTTCATTACAGAGAACTGTTTCTCAAATGTCCTTTACGTCCTGGGTATATGATACCGGATCAGGATCCCACATATGTAATATATTACATGGGCTACAGAAAGGTAAAGAACTGAGAATGGGTGATAAGTTTCATGAGACAGAAAACGGTGCAAGTGTTGCAGCCAAGTCTGTTGGTCACTGTCACCCTGTATTACCTGAATACATTGATTCTGAACAAATGTCATTAGATACCGAACCTGATATACAAAATAATATCAGTCTCTTTATTTAGATAAAGAAGGATATAATTTTGTATTGTTGGATAATGTTTTGAACATTTCCTAAATCAAGAGTTGATCGGTTCAGGCACATTATCTAAAAGCATTAACATTCTAAATCAAACTACAGTTCTTAGTATACAGAACACACACAAGAGGAAGAGTTCAGAAATGAACGAATCCTTCTTGAGGTATTGTAGACTAGGTCATGTCAATGCGACCCGACTAGCTAAGTTACATTGAGATGCATATTTAAATCAGTTTGAATTTACATCTTGTGAAACTTTCCAGTCATGTCACAAAGATAAGATGACCATAACTCTGTTTAATGGAAACAGAGAAAGAGTTAATGAACTCTTGGGACGATACATGATGATGTCTGAAGGTCCCCTGTCTACACATGCCAAGACCGGTTCTTTGTACTTCATTACCTTCTCTGATGATCTCTCAAGATTCAGACATATGTTCCTGTTGAAACACAAGTCCGAAACTTTTGAGATAATCACCGAATATAAGTTAGAAGTAGAGAACCAAAAACCGGGTATAAGTATTATGTCCTATGATAAGATCAGGGAGGAGAATACTTGTGCATAGAATTCCTGGACTATTCTAAAGGAGAATGAGATTCTCTCTCCGTATTACTCCTCTGAATACACCACAGCACAATGGTGTATCGGGACGGAGCAATCGCACCATATTAGATATGGTGCACTCTATGATGAGTACTACTGAGTTTCCTATTTCCTTTTAGGGTGTTATGCACCTATGAAGTTGCATACCTATTGAATAGGGTTCCGATCAAATCATTTGCCTACCACTTCATATGTGATATGGAAAGGGAAGAGCCTATATCTTAAGTTTGTTAAGATTTGGGGTTGTCCGGCCTATGTCTGAAAAGCAAAATCCGGACAAGCTCAAAGCAAAGTCAGATCTGTGGAAGTTTGTTGGATATCCCAAGCATACGCAAGGGAATATCTTCTACCTAACCGAGGAACAAAAGATGTTTTGTTACTCAGCATGCCACCTTTGTGAAAGGGAATTTCTTATGAAGAAATTTAAGGGCATGAGGTAGAACTGGAAAGAGTTCCAGCTATACAAACTGCAGCTGATGATTTGGTAGAACCAAAGGATTCAATAGTAACCAACGAACCTCAGCCTCTCCGCCGATCTAGTAGGGTTTCTCACCCACCTAAGAGATACTTTGGTTTCTCTATGACAGTGGGAGCGAGGATTGCATCATGAGATGATGACCCAACTAGTTTCGAGCAGGCTATCAGGAGTGAGACTCTGTAAGAATGGCTGGATGCTTATCGATCTGAGATGGAATCCTTATACACCAACAAAGTATGGACTTTGGTTGCTTTATCTGAAGGGTTAAATCGCCATCAGGAGCTAGTATATCTTGAGAAGATTACTTGGTGTACATGGAAAAGTTGAGACTTTCAAAGCTAGACTTGTTAAAGGTTCACATCATGGACCAGTTGTGGCTAATGATGAATCTGGGGCCTATGCTAAGTCCATCCAGATCCTACTTGCCACGGCTATATACTATGACTACGATATCTGGCGGTTGGGTGTCATGACTGCTTTTCTAAATAATGATTTAGAAGAGAGGGTCTATAAGTACACATGTTGAGGGCTTCGTAGACAGTGGGAGCAGCGGAAACGTGTGCAAGATGTTTTATGTGATAAAGCAGGCATCGCGGAGTTGGAACATCTGTTTTGATGAGTTAGTCAAAGAGTTTGACTTCATCAAAATGGTAGATGAACCTTCTATATACAAAAAGGTAGTAGGGAGTATGGCGGTGATCCTCGTAGAGTACGTGGATAACATACTCTTGATAGGGAAGGAGTTTCCTATGCTACGCTCGGTCAATCTCCGCTTATCACAAGGATTCTCCATATAGGATCAAAGTGATACCTACTAAATCCTGGGTTTTGGATCTATGAGATAGATCTAATTGGATGTTAGGATACTCACTAGTTGTAGTGAAATGGTATCAATTGATCCTGGGGAAAATCACTGGAAAGGTTCCAGGGTGATAAGGACGACTGAATTTCAGTCGCAGGCATTGTCTTTACCCTCAGTGAAGGGACGGTATGTTGGAAGAGTTCCAAGCTAGATACCGTGGCATACTAGACGATAAAGGCTGGATACATCGCTACCAAAGATTCTACCAAAGAGGCAGTCTGGGTGTATATTAGTTCATAAGATGAACTTCGTTCCTCCCATTGTGTGACAATGGAACTGTGGCTTATGCCCAGGAACGCCCGTCCCATCAGTGATCCAGACATATTCTAAGGCAGTATCACCTGATCATGGAGATGGTTGATCTCCAGAGGATCGAGATTAGGAGAGCGGACTCAGAGGACAACACGGCAGATCCATTCACAAAGGCCTTTTCCCAGAAAGAGACTTTTATGGGATGGTTGAGTATAAGATATTACAACCACTGCTATCAGATGGCCCTAGTGCAAGTGGGAGATTGTTAGTTATATGTATGCCCTAGAGGCCATTACTATACATAGGATGTATATTGTAGTGGATGCTTAGACATATATAGGGATGACTTTCTTGCTCGATATGATAGTATGCTATCTGGTTACTCTTTACCTTAACGTGTACACTGATTGTCTCTCTGTTACATGTTGGTAAAGCCCTTAGGATGTGTACTTGACTACCTGGACTATGATGCGGATTATACTTGTGGGGACATGGTAGTCCATAAGTACATCCTTCAAAGTCCCTAGTCGTGGGTGTATCGAGACGGGGCATCGATATACCAGAGTAGACTAGCGTGTAGCTTCTCGACCCATATAGATGGGCGATGGATGATCCTATATCCATTGGTGTTTGACATCAGAGATGATATACGGGTGCTCAGTGGAGACTGGGTATACTGGACGGACTCGCCGAGAACTCCCAGATGGTATTATACCTTACGTCAGATGGCAGTTCTCTGGTGACACTGGTGCAGGTTAGTCTGTAGACCCGAGATCGTCATAGAGTCTTGTGTGATTCCCACTGTGCTTTGATTTCCATCATACCACGTCCAAGAGGGCGTGCAAAAAGGTGGCTTTTGGGTACAGTCCTGAATCACATGGAGGCAATGAGCGATAAGAGGGGTTTCGTCTCTCCCGATATAGGGAGTTGATGTTGCGCTGTGTTCGATTGGCTATAACAGGTAGTCCTTGGCCAAGGCTGCTTTAGGGATTTACTGGTAAGTGTTACCAGTAGTTTCTCGACCCGTTATGAGCCTCATATCGACATGACTTATCGAGTTATTAGGGTCTGACGTTTACCACCCCTAGACGAGATATGCGACATATCAGACGAACAGACCGGACTGTACGGTAAGTGTTACTGGTTGGATTCACAGGAGTGTGAGCGGGCTTGCTCGTTGATCTTCTGATCGCTCAATACCCGGGTGGCCGTTACGTTTAGCAGACCGCTTGCGGCTTGTGGGTGTTTGATATGATCATCACCTGCTGCCGGCGTATTGACGAGTCTTTAGAGTCCTATACAGAGGTTTCCTGGCTCAAGCGAAACGAAATAGGAGTACATATGAGATATGTGCGGGACCGAGAATAATACCAGTATGTGATACTGAATTCTATTCTCGCGATTTGTATCATCCGACGGTTATATGAGATATAGCCGGGTTACCGAATCAAATGTTGATTCGATAAATTGATACACTTGATATTAGTCAGTTATATGCGATATGACCGGATCATTAAATCAAGTGTTGATTTAATGATTTAATGTATAATTATATATTTGATATATTACTTTACATTAACTAGTATTTGTTCAACTTAAGATTGATTTTCTCACTTGATGTGCACAAGTTGTATATGTGATATATTTGTGTGCACTAGTTTGTATCATGCTTGATGATACATGCAAACTTGGGTGTGTGTATGCTTTAAACCATGTTTAGGTTAATGGTTAGGGTTTTAACTTATTTATTTATTTTATTTATTTATTTTTAGCAAAAATAAAATGGTCGCTTTCTTTGTTTCCATTCTTGAAGCTTCATGAAGCATTTCAAGCATCTTTGAAAAGTCTAACCATTTTGTTTTATGCTTTAACCTAACCATCAACCTAAACCCTAGTTTATTCTCTACATGAGTTTACTCATCCATGGTTGCATTATGATAATTCTTCACTTGATTATTGATTTTTAGATAATTCTTTTCTTTTTCTTCTTCTTCATCTTCTTCATGAAGTGAAGAAAGCTTTCTTGAAAAATTTCAATTGTTGAAATCAAGTGAGAAATCCAAATCCAAAGTGAACCCACTTCCTATTTCTTCATCCTCTACCACTTTCCATGTTGTATAGGGTATTTTCTTCACAAGGTTCATGACCAAGTGAAGATGGAGCTTGAGTTTGAGTCGCCTCGACGTAGATCATCTTCGGTATCGAAGTCAACGACCTAGCCCGATCATTTCTCCGATGAAACTAATGCTAGAGTTCGGGATCCGGTTGATCGCAGCGGAGGGACGTCATCACGGAGCTAAAGAAGTGGAGGACCGGATCTACAAAGGTTGTAGTCCCTTTCACTTAGTAGCAAAGTAGTTTGCTAGCTTATAGTTTCGCCTAACCTCTAGTTAACGATCTCGGTTAGGGTTTCTCGGCACCTAAAAATTTGAATTTGGCATGATAGATACCTTGTGGAACCTCTTGAGTGTGCCTAGGAACCCTACAATTGGAATACGGTATCATATACACGTATTAATCTCGGTCCCGCACATATCACATATGTGCTCCTACTTCGTTTCGCTTGAGCCAGGAAACCTCTGTGTAGGACTCTAAAGACTCGTCAATACACCGGCAGTAGGTGGTGATCATATCAGTCACCCACAAGCCGCAAGCGGTATGCCAAACGTAACGGCCACCCGGGTATTGAGCGATTAGAAGATCAACAAGCAAGTCTGCTCATACTCTTGCGAATCCAATTAGTAACACTACCATACAGTCCGGTCTCTTCGTCTGATATGTCGCATATCTAGTCTAGGGGCGGTAAACGTCAGACCCCAGTAATTTGATAAGTCATGCCAATGTAAGGTCCATAACGGTTCGAGAAACTACTGATAACACTTACCAGTAGATCTCAGCAACCCTGGCCAGGGATTTCCTGTTATGGCCAATCGAGCACAGCGCAACATCAACCCCCAATACCGGGAGAGACGAATCCCCTCCTATCGCTCATTGCCTCCTTGTGACTCGGTACTGTACCCAAAAACCATCTGTTTGCACGACTCAGTAGAGCCGTGGTAGGGTGGAAATCAAAGCACAGTGGGAGACACACAAGACTCTATGACGATCTCGGGTCGACAGACTAACATGTACCAGTGTCACCAGAGAACTGCTATCTGACGTGAGGTATAATACCATCTAGGAGTTCTCGGCAAGTCCGTTCAGTGTACCCAGTCTCCACTGAGCACCCGTATACTATCTCGGATGTCAAACACCAATGGATATGGGATCATCCATCGCCCATCACATAGGTTGAGAAGCTATACGCTAGTCTACTCTGGATTATCGATGCCATGTCTCGATATTCCCTCGACTAGGAACAATTAAAGGATGTACTCACAGACTACCCAGACCCCACTAGTATGATCTCTATCATAATCCCGATAGTCAAGTACACATCTTAAGGGCTTTATCAACATGTAACATAGAGACATCAAGTGTACATGTTAAGATAAAGAGCAACCAGATAGTGTACTATCATGTCGAGCAAGAAAGTCCTCCCTATATATGTCCAAGCATTCAATATAATATACATCATATGTACAATAATGGCCTCTAGGGCATACATATAACTAACACACTATTCATTTTCTCTCTTTGGAGCTATCCGTATTTTTATACGGATATGCGTATATGTAGCGATACTTATACCAGGTGAAATATTCCGTATTTATACGGGAATGCTTCTAGAAGATGGACACCTCATATTTAATTTTCTATTTAGTAAATTAAATGGGAAAATGAGGTATGGATGAGGCAGCAATGAAGCATGGCTACAGATGTAGAGAGGGATGGCTTTGGATTTTAATATGATAAAATCCATTTAGATGCACTATAGCACTATGGTTGATTCTTTGGTTGCCATTCCTTTCTACAAGAGTGTGGACTTGATAATTTTTCTTCATCTCCTCCATTTTTGAGCTTCATTCTCTCCTCAAGCTCCTCCTTCTTCTTCTTGCTTCCATTTTTTAGCAAGATTCTAGAGAGAAAAATATAGTTGAGTATTCCTACATCATCGGTCATCCAAACCTAGCAGCTTTGGATCTTCGGTTCGAACCTCCTCCGCGTTTCCTCAGGTGGATTGTCTTTGGCAAGGGTGATCGATGCATAAGCGCGTTCCCGGCGGCTACGAGCTTTGAGGGGTCTTCCACAATTGGGTGGACACGCGACAAAAGTTGTATTTCTCAACCCCTTGCAACTCTAGATTAGCCGGTATAGGTATATGGTTCGTATCTTGGGTTTATTGGGAGTCAGGTGCTCGCAAGAAATTTTTGTTTTAGCTTCCGCCTCGGCCGCGGCCTTCGCGGTGCGGGCGCCGGATCCCAACATGGTATCAGAGCTACTAGGCAGGGATACCGACCTATGGGGGGTTCTCACTGTGATGACAGTAGTGGCAAAGTGCAGGCTCTTACCCTCAGGGTGTCCCGTGAGGTTATATGGTCCAGCGGGTTGTAGTCCGTCACGAGGGGATTACGTAAAAAGTAGCTGCTGAGGGACCTTTAGGCGCCATGGTCCGTTTCCGCTGCGTTGACTGACCCGACATGGTATCAGAGCCACCATAAACCTTAACTAGCTAGTTTGCACTTGTTTAGAATTTCGATCGACGAGTATTTTCCGAATCACATTCCAATTTTGATGCCCGCTGTAGATTTTCAAACTTGTTCAAAAAATTATTCTGGAGGTTTTTAAAATACGTACAGGCAATTGTAAAGGCCAGGAAGAAATTTGGGAACACAAGTCAAAAAATTGGCCGCGGAAGCTCGGCAAAATGTGCCTATTAGCCGCGGTTCCGCGATCGATATTTGGCCGTAGTTCCCCAATTTTTTCCAGATGCACTATCACTTGGAAATGTGATTTTAGGGATGTATGGTATTGACCCAGATTTGTTTGAGTACTGATTTGTACATTGGGCCAATGCAGACAGTTTTGATCGATCGAAATTTTGAATTTGTGTGTATCAGGGCGTATGTTGGTTTCTGTGACCATGAATATCATAGAGCGGTACAATCCGATTGGTTTCTATATGTACAATCAGTCGGGTTTACGAACATGATATTCACATTGATGTCCCGTGTTGCATTGATGTTGTGGATGGATTGTCGTGATGGATAGCCTTGTGTGCAATATTAGATGTACAGTTCAGATTCATTTGTATATTGATTATTGCGGGCGAGCGTCCGACGTGTGGACTGTCGTCACTGTCGGTTTGTATATTCTTTTATTGGAGCATGACCGGGTTGAGGTTGATGCCGCCGTTATATATATATATATATATATATATATATATATATATATATATATATATATATATATATATATATATATATATATTTCTTTTCTATACTAGAATTACCCCACGGAGGAGTGCTCGAATAGCCGGGTTCTAACGGGCAACGGCCCCGCATCTCATGGAGTTGAGACCGGGGGAGCCTTACTCTAGAATTAGCGGGCTATTCGCCGCACTCGTAGGGGATATAGGTTGACCCATGGAGGGGTGCTCAAGTTACCGGATTCCGTGAAGTGCTGGGTGGCCCACTCACTTTGTTGATTGGGGTTGCCTCCTTCGGGGATTGGCGGGTAACTTACCGCACTCGTAGAGGTCTAGGATCTTCATTGCACTAGCTATCCACACGACCGGAGAACGTCGCATTTCATTTATGGCTCAAATGAAACGCGGGGCTCCTAGATTATCCGCTGTTCCATTTTGTTGTTCGCATGCTGTGATGATTATTATCTGCCTGCGATGTTGATATATATATATATATTATATATATATATAAATATTTAGTATATGCTTTTATATATTTTGCATCCACGCTAGTCCAGCTCCCGCTCTACCGTTAGTTAGTAACCTAACGGTGCATGACGGGGCCCTGTGGCGAATGCGGATGGCATATAAAAAGCATGTTATTTTGGTTGTTTCTTCTGTGACTTGGAGACATGAAATGATGGGAATGCATTATCTGAATAATGCAAGGAAAAATAAACCTAAATGATGTTGTCAGAACCAATTTTAAAACTACTCGGTTTTCTTCAAAACTCATGGTCGTATTCTTTTGCTTTGCATAGAGGTATTCGGTTAGGAATATCCTGCACCTCATTCTATGAGGGAAGAGCCTTGATCCCTTCATTTGGAGTTCGCTCTTAAGCAAAAGTTTATGTTACTAGTTTTAAAAAGCGGAGCTTAAACCACTCCATTTCAAAGCCATTCGAGTTCCTTCAACGATATCAAGTTCATTACGTTAAAGGTTTTTCGCCAAAAACCAGCCGTAGCTCTCCGTCATTTCAGATAGGTAGTGCTTAGTATTCATGCTATGTTTGTTGGCAAGCGTCAAGGCATAGTGTACGGTAGCTAAGTACTACTTATCTGTTGCATAGATATGCGATTGATCGGGACAGTCACACTGCTTTGTTAGCAAGCGACAAGGATTAGTGAGGGTGGGTTTGATGCAATCAAGATAATGACGTGTTGAACTTGACTAGGACCCTTGATTTGTTGGCAAGCGTCAAGGTCCTTGGGTCCTAAGGGCAAAAACCATATCGGGAGTTTCAAACATACGGGAAACTTGTCAGACATGCGCATACCTTCTAGAGTGTGGTGACTTGAGTGGATTCCGTCAGGTGATCACATGATGATAGTTGGGTCCTGATTCCCACTGATGAGTACGTATTACTCCACGGGAGATTTTTTCACTTAAATGATCCCGACTAGTTCTCCTTTTAGGGTTTGAAGGAGAATTCGAGGAAACAGTGGGAGTAATCCTGATCAGATAAAGTGATAACCAATCTGATCTTGACAGAGTGCACGCCGAGTGTTTCTTTTCTCTCTCTGGTACAGCGACCCATGACTTACCTTAAAAACTCATGAACCAATTTGACCGAACCTTCTTACACCCTTTGGCTTTTGCTTGTCTCGATTCGCGACAAAGTCATATATATCCCTGCCACACCTACTTTACCCTTTGCATTTCTTCAGAACATGTCGTATCACTACGATGATCCATATTGCTTGGAACGTCCATTGTATAGTTACATACAAACTCGAAGAAGTTACTTCAGTTGAGGATGGCTACAGATTCTGAAGGAATTGAATAGAATTATTCGGTTGTCTCTTCCCTTTACCTTCTCTCAGGTTGCGAGAGCTCCTTGATTAGGAGAGTATACCTGTTACGCTTATTGGATAGTCTTCTTCCAAACCTTAGGCTAGTGCCAAAAGGTAAAGGAAGGAAGAAAACCAGTTAGCGCAGGGACGGTGTGCAGAAGGTAAGATGTAGAGACATATAAAGGGATTGAAGTGAGGGTAAAGGAAATTGTGACTGTTGTCTTGAATCTGGATAATGGAAAAGGCATTACTGGGAATACCTGACCATCCCATATGAAACATTTTCATGTTTCAGTTTTTCCGTGTACATGTAATAGAGAACTATTTTCCCAATCAATTCTGACTCCAGGGTATGTATTTATCAGATTTAGATCTCACATCTGTATGGTGTTACAGATGATGAGTAGGAGCAGAATATTGGGAAATGGGCAATTTGATCCTCAATATCGAAATTCGTTGTAATTGGTGATATTGGATTCAATAGCCTGGTTTTTGCCTGACGGCAAATATTTGGTTTCGAATAACTGTTGTTATACATCAGATTTTAAAATGAAATATATATACCTTTATTTTTATAAAGTGAGATATGCATTTTGAAAATTGTGTTGTAAACATTTACCTTTAAAGACGCGAAAACAAAGTACCTGGCTATAGAGAAGATTGTCCTGGCACTCATCGTTGTCTCGAGGAAACTAAGGCATTATTTCCAGGCGCACACCATTCTCGTCCTCACCGAACGCCCCTGAGGGGCTATTCTTGCCTCCCCTGAGTCTTCTGGTCGTTTGGAGAAGTGGAGGTGGGAGCTTTCCCAATTCGACATCAAATACCGCCCGAGGAAAGCTATCAAGGCACAAGTCCTGGCCGATTTTGTCATCGAATGCACTATACCCAACAAGGAGCAGTGCCCGTGCCGGTCCCCAGATCTCAACCCTCGGTCGAAGAGAGGCCCGACTCCGTCCCCGATTGGGTCCTTTACGTCGATGGGTCGTCAACCGAGGAAGGCTGTTGCGCCAGCCTCATGGCCCGAATGAGGCAGAGATGGAGTATTCTTTGAAGCTCGGGTTAAAAGGCTCTAACAACGCAGCAGAGTATGAAGCCCTGCTCGCTGGACCGCGGATCGCCTCCGGAGTGGGGCTGAAGACGATCCGAATCCGTAGCGACTCCACTCTGGTCGTCGGCCAAGTGACCGGCCATTTTGAAGCATGGGAGCCCCTAATGGTGAAGTACTTAGCCGAGGTAAGAAGGCTATGAAAGGACTTCGACGAAGTTCAAGTGGAGAAGATCCCCCGACACCTAAACACCCAGGCCGACGCCTGAGCAAGCTAGCTTCTTCCTACTCAGCCCACAACAAGAGAAATATCCTCTTTGAGCTCCTGCCGCGGCCTAGTGTGGAAGACAAAGCGACATCACTCCAAGTTTACACATCCCGAGAAGAGAAGCAAGATTAGAAGAAACCCATCGTGGAATTCCTGTAGGAGGGTACACTCCCCGGAGATTGTGGGAGGCCCGTCGCCTCCGAGCCAAATCTCGCCATTTCGTCTAGAGCAATGGGAAGCTATACAAAAAATCCTTCACTCAACCCCTGCTTTAGTGCGTCGACCCCCACGAAGCTGACCATGTCCTCCGTGAGGTCTATGAAGGAGTCGGCGGAGCACATCAAGGGGCCTGCACCTTAGTCCAGAAGACACTCCTCCAAGGGTATTACTGGCCGACCATTTATCACGACGCTCAGAAGCTCGTAAGAAGGTGCAAGAGTTGCCAACTCCATGGCAGCATACCTGGCCTTCCGGCTATCGAGCTGACTACCCTAACCTCCCCATGGACGTTTGCCCAGTGGGGAATGGACATGATAGGCTAACTCCCTATAGGTATGGGCGGGTATTAGTACATCCTTGTCGCGCTGGACTGCTTTACGAAGTGGCTCGAGGCCGTCCCCATCAGAAAACCGGACGCTACCACGACCGTCAAGTTCCTGCAGAATAACGTAATATTCTGGTTTGGGATCCCGAGGTGTATCATCACCGACCACGGGACGAATTTCGAGAACGAAAGGGTTAAAGAATTCTGCAGCGAATACCATATACTGATGAAGTTCTCCACCATCGCGCACCCATAGTGCAACGGGCAAGCCGAGGTCGCTAACAGGGACGTCATTCGAGGACTTCGAGCTCACCTTGAAGGACGGCAGGGCAGTTGTGTCGACGAATTACCTCAGGTCTTATGGGCCTTGCACACATCGAAGAAGACCCCCACCGGAGAGACCCCCTTCAGTCTTTGCTACGGCACCGAGGCAATGGTCCCAGCAGAGATCGGGCTACCCAGTCACAGAGTCAAACATTTCGACGATGAAGCAAACACCTCGGCACTCCGAACAAATTTGGACGTATTTTTGGAAAAGCGGGACCGGGCTCAGATTAGAGCCGCCGCTTACCAACAGCAAACTGCCCGCTACTACAACGCGTGAGTCAAGCATCGCGCCTTTAGGGCCGGTGACTTGGTCCTAAGGCGGAACGAGTTTGTTGGTCAGGACAGGTTGCACAAGTTTTCTCCGAAGTGGGATGACCCATTCCTTGTCTCCGAGGTCCTGCCCAGTGGAGCTTATCGCTTACAAGATGCAATAGGTCGCAAATTTTCACGACCCTACAACGCCGAGAAGCTCAAGTTGTACCTTAAAAAAACATATCTATAAATACATGTTTCTCCTTTTTCAAAGAGATGCAAATTTTGCTAAGTTTTTTTTATAAAGAAGGAACTTCCCCCTATATGTTTCACTCTTCCTCAGTTCATAACTCACGAATTCCGTTTCGCTGAAATACTCAAATGAACCCAGAAGACAAAAAGAAACAGTAAAACTTCGCAAAAAAGGAGAACTTTATTTATTTATAAAGAAGTATTGCGGGCTCCTCAGCCTTACATAAAAAGAAAGAAAATGTACAACAGAGGGGGAGCGGGGTCGAGGAAGTACTCCTGGTGATACTCCGAGGAGATCTCCGCCATCCGAGCCCTGGCCTCCGCAACCTGCTCCCGCTGATGCTGCACGCGAACTCGGGACGCCACAGAGGCACTTGGCGCTCCACCTGCCGAGCCTTGGCTCATGATATGTCTCTTTTGGAAGCACTCCAAAATGAGGGCCAAGGATCGGTCATGCCTGGTCTTCGAGATGAGACCGATTAGGAAGATCGTACGCATCTTGTCGAGCGCCTCGTCCAGCAGTTCCTCAGCAAGGGGGTTGTATAACCTCGTGGACCTCCTCTAAATTGCATACATCAACAAGTGGAGGAGGGGAGATCGGTGAGGAAGGAGACGGCCGATGTGGCCCTCTATACGCCGGACCACTCCCCAGTACCTCTCCTCAAAAATGGACTAGTCGTATATATAGATGTCATCGGGAGTGATGATCTCTTCGATCGCATAGATTCGCCCGGCCATCTCAAAAAGCAATGCTGAGATGTTGGCATCTCCTTCTCTATTTATAGCCTCCACAGCGCCCCCAAGAGCCTAAATTTGCGCGCGCATGGGCGCGAATCCAAAGATTCGCTCGATTCTTCCAATACTGTACCGCTACATAGCGGATATCCCGCATTTCTCGGAGAATCGAAGTCGGAACGACGAAAATCTTTGAACGCTTCACCTCCCCTATGCGTTTCTGCCACGTGCCTCCCGTGACGGTCACTCTCTCCAATATTCAAACATCTCGGAAGGTCGGGCAGAGCCTCGATAAACCGAACAACTACCATGATCGGTCCATCCTTAGCAGGCAACTCCTTGCCCTCCCGCGCTAAGGATCAAAGCCCTCACCAAGAGGCAACCGAGCAGCTATCCTGCTCGGTCCATCCATGGCTGGTAGTTCACTACCCACCGACGCCAAGGATTAAAGCCCTCGCCAAAAGGCAACCGAGCAGCTACCTTGCTCGGTCTATCCTTAGCGGGTAACTTCTTACCCATCTACGGTAAGGATCAAAGCCCTCGCTAAGAGGCAACCGAGCAACTACCATGCTTGGTCCATCCTTAGCAGACAACTCCTTGCCCTCCCGTGCTAAGGATCGAAGCCCTCACCAAGAGGCAACGGAGCAGCTACCCTGGTCGGACCATCCTTAGCAGGCAACTCCTTGCCTTCCCGCACTAAGGATCGAATCCCTCACCAAGAGGCAACCGAGCAACTACCATGCTCGGTCCATCCTTAGCAGGCAACTCCTTGCCCTCTTGCGCTAAGGATCAAAGCCCTCACCAAGAGGCAACCGAGAAGCTACCCTGCTTGGTCCATCCATGGCTGGTAGTTCACTACCCACCGACGCTAAGGATCAAAGCCCTCGCCAAGAGGCAACCGAGCAGCTACCCTGCTCGGTCTATCCTTAGCGGGTAACTTCTTGCCTATTTACGCTAAGGATCAAAGCCCACGCCAAGAGGCAACCGAGCAGCTACCATGCTCGGTCCATCCTTAGCAGGCAACTCCTTGCCCTCCCGCGCTAAGGATCGAAGCCCTCACCAAGAGGCAACCGAGCAGCTACCCTGCTTGGATCATCCTTAGCAGGCAACTCCTTGCCTTCCGCGCTAAGGATCGAAGCCCTCACCAAGAGGCAACCGAGCAACTAATATGCTCGGTCCATCCTTAGCAGGCAACTCCTTGCCTCCCGCGCTAAGGATTAAAGCCCTCGCCAAGAGGCAATCGAGCAGCTACCCTTCTCGGTCTATCCATGGCTGGTAGTTCACTACCCACCGACGCCAAGGATCAAAGCCCTCGCCAAGAGGCAACCGAGCAGCTACCCTGCTCGGTCTATCCTTAGCGGGTAACTTCTTACCCATCTTCGCTAAGGATCAAAGCTCTCGCCAAGAGGCAACCGAGCAGCTACCCTGCTCGGTCCATCCATGGCTGGTATTTCACTACCCACCAACGCCAAGGATCAAAGCCCTCACCAAGAGGCAACCGAGCAGCTACTCTGCTCGGTCTATCCTTAGCGGGTAACTTCTTAACCATCTACGCTAAGGAACAAAGCCCTCACCAAGAGGCAACCGAGCAGCTATCCTGCTCGGTCCATCCATGGCTAGTAGTTCACTACCCACCGATGCCAAGGATCAAAACCCTCCCTAAGAGGTAATCGAGCAGCTACCCTGCTCGGTCTATCCTTAGCGGGTAACTCCTTACTCATCTACGCTAAGGATCAAAGCCTTCGCCAAGAGGTAACCGAGCAGCTACCCTGCTCGGTCCATCCATAGCTGGTAGTTCACTACCCACCGACGCCAAGGATTGAAGCCCTTTGTTCCCTTATAAAAAATAGATAATGAACAAAAAGCGATGGGAAAAATTCCCCAAATGGAGCATCACGTACCCACACGTGATGCACTTTGGAGCAAAGATTATAGGCATTGCGCTTAAGAAATAAGGTTGGAATTGAGTCTCGCGTGCGGGCACGTGAGCATCTATATACAAAGCATTTAGGCGCTTTCCTAAAACAAATAACAAGCCACAGAAGCTCACATGTCAGCACGTGATGCTCTTTGTTGGGCTTAACTTCGTTGGGGTCACGTGCCATACGTGACATTCCTGAACATCAGCTCACGTGCCAACACATAATGCTTTTCTCTGGGACTGCTACATATAAACAAACCGGTCTAATACTATGGGTCACGTGCTACACGTGAGGGTTCCTAATGCCTTCTGACCCGATAGATTTAAATTCTAAATAATAGGGATCAAAACCCTATTTGAAAAATATTTCCTTGAATCATTCTAAACAAGAAAGATTACGCTCTGTAAATCAGAGCACCGTTGGATTAAAGATCCAATGGTGATTAAAAATCACCAAGCTACAGAATAAGCTCTGTATGGGAAAATATTTCCCTAATCTTTCTAAATAAGAAAGATTACGCTCTGTAAATCATAGCACCGTTGGATTAAAAATCCAATGGTGATTAGAAAATCACCAAGCTACAGAATAAGCTCTGTATTGGAAAATATTTCCCCAATCTTTAAAAACAAGAAGAATTGTGCTCTGTAAAACAGAGCACCGTTGGATTAAAGATCCAATGGTGATTAAAAATCACCAAAGCTACAGAATAAGCTCTGTATGGAAAATATTTCCCCAATCTTTCTAAACAAGAAAGATCGTGCTCTGTAAAACAGAGCACCGTTGGATTAAAGATCTAATGGTGATTAAAAATCACCAAGCTACAGAATAAGCTATGTATGGGAAAATATTTTCCCAATCTTGTTACAAACAAGAAAAATGTCTTCTGTAAAACAGAAGTCCCTGGATCAAAGATCCAATGGTGGATAAAATCCCCGAATCAATCAAAAAATCTCTCAATGAGAGATTTCCTTAACTAAATCAACAAACTTGCATCTACAATATAAAGGACTCGAGACTGAAGAGAGAAGATAGGAGACCCCCCATAAGATTTGAGAAAAAAAGAAGAAGATGAGGAGTTCTCTTTGAAGAAAAAGAAACCCTAGGTTGGGGAAAAGACCTAGAGATCATTTTATCTCCTTTTACAAGAGTTTTACTCTTCCAAAAAAGAACTTAGTTCTTCCTCTGGTTAAGGTCTGCAGAAGCAGATCTTCCCATAAGTTGAGAATTTAATTCTCATCATGGAGATTCTGTTATGCAGTCCCAAAATTCAGAGGAAAGAACTGGGTTTGAGGAATTTAATTCTTCCATAGACATAGAAATTTAATTCCTCTGATAAAACTAGGGTTTAACCCTGCATAAGAATTTAATTCTTATAAAACAAAGGACTTGAAATTCTCAAGACTAAGATAAAGAGCCTCATGCATATTAACGTTCAGCGCTACAACGATAGATCACGTGTTCCCAAGTAAGCACCTTTAAGGACCAAAAAGGAATGACTGAGTTCGAGTCACGTGATCCCATGTGACCCCTAATAGTGCTTAGCACTTGTAAAAAGGGAGGGGGAATAAATTAAGAAATTTCTCATTTTGGGGCGCCTCACGTGATCCCACGTGCCCCCCAATAATGCTTAGCACCTAGAACAGAATAGGAAGATAAATCCAAAGGAGGCAGTACCCAACTCTGGAGCACCTCACGTGCCCACACGTGATGACCACAAGATTTAATTGTTTAACACTTACATAGAGATAAGGATTTAGACCCAAGTATACAGCGCCAATTCTCAAGCGTCTCACATGTCATATGTGATCGCCCCAGAGTTTCAGTGTTTAACACTATTTTAGAGCATCACGTGGCAGCACGTGAGCGCCAAGCAAATGTTAGTGTTTAACACTATGAGAAGTCGACCTTAGCCTAAACATAGCTAAGTCTCCCGAGGTCAAAACCCTTGTTCAACTGAGTCTGCCTATGCTCAGGTCTCCCCAAACAGGTCTTAGTTCTAACATATGGTATCTAAAATGGTGTTCATTCCACCATGATCTCGCCTTTCAATCTGGAGTTCGGTTCAAGGGTACATATCTTCACACCTCTGATACATGTCGTTGTAATTTTTCAACGATGTCAGAAAGGTGGAGGGTCCCGATAACCAACAGCTCTTGGATGCACTCCCAAATCCATGAGCATACCCCCAATGGACCGTAATGTCCTTAAACTAGCTATGGACCGCAACGTCCAAAAACTAAAACGATAGTGCCTGAATGCTTTTTCGTTGGATCAAAAATGATCCTGAACCCGCGTTAAGTAGATCTTAGTCCAATACCTGATTAACGTACCCTTAACGAATATTTAAGTCGATTTTAATCTCAAACAAGATTAACGATCCTTAAATCAAACCAAACCCTAAATCTAAGAAAATACAGATTTGGACTAATCCACGCCCTACGGGCGACAACACAAATTAGTCTCTATATGCAATCTACGGGCAACCAAAAAATAAAACAAACACACACGACACGAAGTGATCTTCTGGAGCAAGAGAAAGTGGTTATCGCTACGCGGTAACGTAATTAACTGCAAGGGCTTGCGCCTGCAGGGAAGAGCATCCCCACAATCAAAAACCCCACACAACGATGGGTAATCTGACAAAGTCTGCTACAACGGCCACATCTGTCCAAACCTTCGATACACGGTACCATAAATCAACTTGGCATTTTCGGAGAGGTAGACAGATAAAACCAAATAGCATCTGCCCCCAAATTCAGGCAGGACGACCTACACGGTTTCGTCTCTGTTTTCGGCGGTAAACAGATTCTGGCACCCCCGGTGGGACATTTTCCTCTTTCCACTATACACTTCATGTGTCGTGTTCGCGAACGAATCATGGGTTAATATGGTTGCCCCTGAATTCGAGGTACCAAGATTTGGTGTCTTGCTCCGTGCAGAAGAGAAGATGACATCGATGGCTTCCAACTGCACCAATTGCAACAACAACTCCCACTCCGTCCCTGCTGGAGGAGTAACTTATGGGCCCTAAGTGGCCTCCATCTTCGCAATGCCAGTGGGACAGGTGACTCAGGCCACCACTGGACTGTTCTTCGGGACCATGCTCCCGCCAATGAGCTTCAATGCTTCAATATCATCACAGGAGGCTCCAAAGAAGTCGGTCTTCGATCGGTTTGCAACTACCACGTCCCCTCTCAATGGGTCGTCCAAGTCCGCCGCCTCAGTCTTCGACAGGCTAAGCCAAAGCTCAAGTGGTCCTGCGAAGAGGCCCGCGATACCTGAAGGGGTTATCCCGAAGCGGATAGCCATTCCAGCTCCGGTAGATGAAGTCATCAAAGGGGCTTCCCCTGCCAATAAGTCGGCCTTTGCAAGATTGACCGTCCCCTCTCACCGGATGTCGGTCTTCGACAAGCTAACACCAACAACGCCCCATCAGAGTAAGGGGCATGACGAAGCCACTCCCGTAACTGAACCATTCCCATCTGCACGACATGCTCGACGTCGCCACTTGTCACGACCCGAAAGAGCACGTGACTGGCCCTTGAACCATATGAAGCCTATAGGACTCCATCTGATCCAAGTAAGCCAAAAGCCCAGAAATCTAAAACCATTTTAAGAATAAGTAAAGAAACTGGTTTAAAGAAGTGAAGAAAAACATGTTTGAAATCAAGGTTTTTAAATAACTAAGCCGAATATGCATTTAAAAACAGTAAGTCCTTTCTAAAAATTTCGGCAGAGTTTCCTTTGTAAAACTGGCCCCGAATGGGGTACAACAAGTATAACAATATATATGCAATGATAATGGCATCCCCAAGCGGGAGCTAGCTCTTAGTCAATCGACGGTCACAACCACATATGCAACAATAATATACAACGCCAAGTGGCGAGGATCAAATCCAAAGAAAACTCAAAAGCAATAAGAAAACCGCAATACTACTAAGCGCGACTCTAAGGTCGAATAATACAACACTAAGTCTAGGTCTGAAACAATATACAAGTTTTGGTTGATGGAAATTCTAGATACAATGAAATAAATAAATACAATGGTGGTTCTTGATGCGAAAGAATCCACCTACCAAAGCAAATCACCCGCAAGAAGAAAGTGTGCCAGAAATGCCGCAACGAAACCTGTACGACAGAACCTGCAAGAACTGTGGCACAACGGGGGTGAGTTGCCAACTCGTGAATAGAAACATCTACAAGTAGAAACCGAATGCAAGACATAAACCTAAGTCAACGATCAATAATATAATCCACAAGAGTACATCTGAGTGTAATAGGGTGGCAAGGTAACATTTAATCATGTATGTAGTGCCAGGTACTCAGGTAATCACATGTCATCAGTGTAAGGTATGTCTGCATGAAGTAACTATGATGAAATATCAATGATATAAATACACATATATTAGCGTCCCATACCACTAATATTGGTGTAAGGGTATATATAACAGCGCCCTCATACCCTGTTATATATACAAATGAAGTATGATCAATGAAAAACCAGTCTGTATATATGTGGAACCCGTCCACCCGTCACCCACTGACGATAAGCATCATGTATGCAAGTATGAGGATATAAACAATATCATGAAAAAAACATCATGAAAACCCGTGCCTAGCATCGACACGTAAATCCTCATCCATATGGGGCTCCGTCTGCGGTATCGGCCCTCGGCCCCCGGCAGTACGAGTCAACCCATGTCCATCTCTGGGCTCCGTCTGCGGTATCGGCCCTCGGCCCCGGTAGTACGGGTCAGCCCATCTCTCGACTGCGGCCGGTATCCTCCAGATATCCGCCGAGCTCAAATACAATCACCGGTAGGTACTCGCCCGCCTCCAGGCTCAATCGGCAAACCCATCGATAATCTCGCCGAGGGGAACCATACCGGGCCCACCACGAACCCGCAAACGGATCATCACCTCCTCGAATCGGGTTTCAAGCACACGTCTCAGCACCGAGAAAACGCGTGGTGGACGCACCGAAATATCATATCATGAGGTACCGGGTTTTCATAAAAGTGCCTCTTTTCTCAAATAACCCCACGGTCCTCAAAAACCAGAAATCACATGAAAATCCAACATCAGGAAGTAAATCCAATGCGATGTGCTATGCAATCAATCCATGATGTATGCGACATGTAAAGAAAAGTAATCATATCGGAAATCATGCAACATGGAATAGTAATGTGCATAAGTCGAAGGAAGAATCATCTCATGTATGCAATAGTACTACAGTGTAGTGGCATGGCAATTATCGATGATGAAGTGTGTGAGCCGGCAAATAGTGTACGTGGAATATACGCATCATCGATAATTGTGCTGGTGTCCTAACAGCATGATAATAATATAGCAATGAGCATATGCCAGCAATGCGAATAGCATGAAGATGCAGAAATCTAGTAGTCAACACCACAGTGAAGTATCTACTATGCAAACTACACCTAAGTATCAGGTCAATCAGGAGGGGTAGGTGTGGAAACCACCTAAATCTTAGTCGGTATATATATAAAGATATATAGTCGGTGATCTCGCCTCAATGTCATATCATAAGATATCCTCGAGTTATGAGTGCGGATCTATCATCAATATCGGCTCGTATGGTAAATCATCGTACGGCATCCCCAATAGCTGGGTAGGGGTCAACATCTCACTGTCTCATCACATAACAGATATCACCATCATCAGATCATATAGTCTGGAGTACTACTCTATGTCTAGTACAAAACGGTAACATCAGTAAGTATGCATGCGGGGGTAAACACATATCCCAAGCCCGCAAGAATCACAAGTCATATCCCACATATGAATCGTATCAAATCACCGATCTCAGGGCACCAAGCCCACATCATCGACTCATCTCCAAAGTCATCACATATCATCAATCACAGTGCAAGTATAAGTGATAAGCAAGGGTGTGTGTATAGGTGTAATTCTATCCTAGGGTTCGCGACTATGAACTACACTAGTCACTTCTAACCCTGTACTATCCATAATACACCTAATATCACAATAACTACATAATAATCTATCTACGGACTGCGGGGGTGCTATACGCCATCCACCCGACTTCCCCCTGTAGATATAATCTACTCACCTTGCATCACCAATTGCGGACGTCACCACGTATTTGCTGGTCGTCCGAGGTCTTCATGGGTACCTACACATCAAAATATCGTATATGCGCATTAAAATCACATCCAATCTAAAACGGCGCATGAAATCCAAAACGATACGATAAGGGGGGCCTATAGGTGAGAACCTATGGCACGCTTTCAAAACCATCAATAAATCCTCTATATCGTCGTATAAACGCCAAATAGTCTAGGCAAAACACAAACCACAATTTCAGAATCAAGGACACGGAATACGAAAACACGAAACCAAAATGGCAACTTAGGATTTATGTCCCAGATTTTACCCTAGAAAGAATCTGTCAAAACTAGAAGTACCCAGGGCCAAGAATTGAGGAATTGGGGGCATGCACGCAAAACGAGGAATTTCCTCACTGGTCTGGCCGCAAATTGCGGCCAGAAAGGAGATTTCGGCGGCCTCAAGGTGGAGTGGGGAGCTAGGGTTTTGGGTGTTGCCTCTCTGGTGCCTGCACATCTCACTTTCCACTCAATATTATTTTAGGGATCTCGGGGTGTTAGCAGATTCCAAATAACAGTGACAGATTCCAGTTTTTCCCCGATATTGGTTTCTAAAATCCGTATTCTGGTTCAAGCTTCAGGTTTTGGGTTCCAATTCAAACACTAGGGTGTTGGTAAGACCTCTACTGAGCTCAATTTCATGATACAACACCAATTTCCCTCAAACCCTAACTAGGTTTTCATCAAGTCCATAATATCACACAATATCGATTAAATCTTAACATGGGTTTATAGGAAAGGCTATAATTAAGCTAATGGTTCAGTAATTACCTCCATTAGCAACTCAAGAAAATTCTTGAGTTGCCCCTAGTGGCCAAAATCCTTGCTTCTTTAGCTCAATGTGTAGATCTAGGGATTTTGCACAATTTTAATGAAATGGACATGTGGTTTTGGGGTTGTTTTTGAGATGAAGAAATGGGTTGAAGGTGGAGAAAGGGGGGGGAAAGGAAGCAGCAGCAGCAGGAGCCATGGGAGAGGGAGAGAAATGAGGAGGAGAAAAAGCTAAGGGTTATTAGGTCAATGGTCCACCTCTCTCTCTCACCTACCCTCATCATTTCTTTTTCTTTTCTTTTCCTTTTCTTTATAACTCCAAACCTTCTCACATCAATAGTACTCCCAAAAGAAAACCATGGCTAGAAAATTGCACAAGTGTAGAAAAAAGTGATATGTGCAAGTTTTGCACAAAATTGCCAAAAAACCCGATTAGCGATTTTAATCGCGATTAGCACTAAATTAGTGTCAAACTAATCACAAAAACTTAAAAATGTCATAATTAACTAATTTGCCCTATTTTAGAATTTTCCATAATTTTTCATAATTTTTCTAACATTTTTCCTATTTATTTGCATTTAATATTAAAATAATCAATAAAATAATATTAAATTATAAAAATTCCCAAAATTAATATTTTATATTTTTGAAAATGTTACAATCTACCCCCCTTAAGGAAATTCGGTCCCCGAATTTAAATTTAAACCCCCAATAGTAAAAACAATTCCCGTAATAATCTAATTTGTCGGGGCTCCGAAAATATCAACACATAGTGAATATCATAAAATGCACTGCTCTACTAGAAATCAATCCCCAAAATGCATATATAGGAATATCCTATGCGTCTGGTGCGCAAGGAATCAAAACCCATAAATGTGTCAAACAGGTATACAAAACAACATCTAGGTGCAACGGGTGTGCACGAAACATCTGTCGTAGGCAACGTGTGTGCCTGACAGAAAAATCAGGTGCATGTGACATGCACGAAGAATCCCGATTTAGTGCATCTGGCGTGCACCAAAATCGTATATCAAAACACTAAAGGTGCATGAAAACCACGCTGGAAGTGCAAGTCAAATCACTGCATACGGTAGGCATAAAATCTCAATCAATATCTCAAATGTAATAACTCTGCGCAAAATATATAAATATCCAGTGGGTGCATGAAATCAATATCATGAAACTCAGTCATCAAAACTAAATCACGCAAACAGAACACCCAAAATACCGAAATCCAAAATGACGGATACGTGATAATCGAATCACAAAATCACAAATCATAAATACCGTCGTCGGTAGTTCCTCCTTCAAGGTCGAGAAGGAGTCGGTGCATCCACTGCTAGCAGCGCAGGATATCTACGTGCCTCTTGCTCACGGTCTGGCATCCTCTGAGTCTGGGTCCTTATCTTCTTTGCGGATTCCCTATCTCGCAGTCAATCGGCTCATCGGCCCTGTCAGGTGTGCTAACGGGGACGATTCTGTTCTGGCACTTCTCTGGTCACCTCTCGGTCAAACCTCACGACCACTCGTAAGGCAGCATATCACTGGCGTCGGCCTCTGGCTCTCTGAATGCACGTCACACATCTGATCCTGGGTGCAAACATCATTGCAGCAATGTCCTGGAAGGAATCCTGCTCAAGGTCTCTTCCAATCATGCCTATGCCGATCTGTACAGAGGCTGGCTTTCCTGCACAACCTCTTCTCGCTCGAAAGACACCTGTGTCCTCAGCACAATATTTTCTCGGAAACTGGTCACATCCCAACGTCTCTGTAAGCAAATCAGGTCTCTAGTCTCGACGGGAAGCAATGACAGCTCGTCAGTGTCTCACACGAACCTCCTGTTCCATCAGTCTCTATCGTCGTCCACTATGACGTCACGCCAAGCTGCTATGCACTGCACTGTTCTCGGCCACGGTCAATCTGAAGTCTCTCGCACGGACTCGAAATCGCGTACTCTGTAGCTTCATCATTCTGTAGAAGATGTCAGGCCGAACTGGTCCTTGGGAACACGTCCCAACCATCGGAGGAATACTCATCACTCGTCCGTCCTTGATCAATTAGCAACGCATCTGGGCAAGTTCCTTTATCCGAACCCGGTCAACTACCTTGTCGACAAGGCTGAACTCTGTCTTGCTGGGTGCGCACAATACGACCACTCCTGGTCTAGGTCTTCTCGTATCGTTTTCCAGAAGGGTCATGTCGAGGTTCCTTTCTCAATCTCATTCCTGCCGAAATGCCCGGAAGTCGTCATCCAATGCTGAAGCTAAAGCTCATTCTGGAACGGCTGCATACTTATCGCGCTTCTTTCTGGAAGATATATCCATATACCACGCCTCTGGATACGTATCACATCTCTGATGTCAGCGGAGTGGGACGTCATCTCGTCGAAATCTCGTACGAACTCTTTTCTTCACTCTGCGTCAATGTCGACTGATTCGGACTCGTCTCATCATGGCTGCACGAACTGCGCTCCGACGGTTATGCTCGCATCTGGAGTCTCCCAAGCAGTGTTCCATCACGATATCCGAAAGATGTCGAACCATCCGATCGACTCGTCAGATCCTCATAATCCCCCAAGAGCTCACATCTCGGGTACAGTTTAATAGTACCGAGTACATGCCACAGCGTCGGTGGTCCAGCCGTAGAAGGGCAAACCCAAGCCTCACTAATGGCGCCGAGGAACCGCCGCAAACCCGAAGGTTCAAAGGCTTTCACACGGTCATTAAGTCGAGTTAGGGTTTCATTCTTCTAGAGGGTCCATAGAATCACCTGCATGACTTTCCGTATACTTTAAACTTGGAAAATAGGTTCCTGACATTCGATCGTCTCAATCGACTCTCAACGAATCTGCGTGAAGTCGTCTCTATCTGGAATCGATCCACCTGTTGACCTCGCATCGGGGTAAGCAAACTCACCACACGTCTCGGTCATCCATCCTCGGGTGACTAGCGACTCGCTATCATATCTCCAAGAACATGCTCATGCGGCAGTAGCTCCAACCATCTGGACGATATCTCGTCATTTGCAGCAGCAACTGGCTCATACGCCTGTACGCCGAACAACGCCTCAATCCTCCAGGAAAGGCAATACATAAGCGGTCATCTCTGAGTCGGTCTGCTCTAGATCTGAGTAAGACTCTCCACACTGGAAATCTTCAACTCAACTGGGCCCGCTCTGGCGCAAAATCGGACGAATCACCTTCGTCTCTCAAACCGGGTAGACTAGCTATCATCAGTCGCATATCTGCCTGAAAGCCACGGCAATCTCAGCTCGTAAGCTCCGAAAGCAACATCCTGTCAATCTCAGCAACAGCTGGTCCATCTGTCTGCACGGTAGGCGACATCACAACCTCTGAGGTATGTTGTACATCAACAGTCCTCTCTCAACTGGCAGCTCTAACAATGGCCCGATCATCCGGTGCAAGACCAAGCACTCGCCTCCACTAGAGGTCACAATCACCAATCATTAACTCGAGACGTTCCCATGTCACCAGAAAACACATTGGTCGGCCCTCGTACCAAACGAGCTCACACCGGCCGTAACCCTAGCAGCAGCCCAAACTGCGCTCAAACATGGTGACAGAAACCTCAATCGAGTATCAAAGAGAGCACCTCAACGGCAAGAAAGGAAACAACAGATCCAAAGTGGATACATGATCATAGGAAGGAACAGCATCAATTTAAGGTATGATCATGAAACTAATAGAATCGGGGATCTCAAATGGATGTATAATCCAGGATATGAAGAGAATCACTGACCTCGAAAGTATGTACATCCTAAGGTTCCTTAAGCGGAGTGGCGTGTCGTAAGTATGCCGCGGAACATACCAACGGTACGTCACTCTACTTTAGTCACCTACTCCATCAACCAAGGGTCATCCTAATACGACGAAAGTTCGGGTCTAATACCCCCTCGACCAAGTCTAAGTTCCGTAAGGTCAAGCCTAAGTCCCGTATATAAACAACGCCCTAGGCTCCACATAGTCAAACTCAGACTTGAACCAAGGTCAACCTAGCGCTCTGATACCAACTTTGTCACGACCCGAAAGAGCACGTGACTGGCCCTTGAACCATATGAAGCCTATAGGACTCCATCTGATCCAAGTAAGCCAAAAGTCCAGAAATCTAAAACCATTTTAAGAATAAGTAAAGAAACTGGTTTAAAGAAGTGAAGAAAAACATGTTTGAAATCAAGGTTTTTAAATAACTAAGCCGAATATGCATTTAAAAACAGTAAGTCCTTTCTAAAAATTTCGGCAGAGTTTCCTTTGTAAAACTGGCCCCGAATGGGGTACAACAAGTATAACAATATATATGCAATGATAATGGCATCCCTAAGCGGGAGCTAGCTCTTCGTCAATCGACGGTCACAACCACATATGCAACAATAATATACAACGCCAAGTGGCGAGGATCAAATCCAAAGAAAACTCAAAAGCAATAAGAAAACCGCAATACTACTAAGCGCGACTCTAAGGTCGAATAATACAACACTAAGTCTAGGTCTGAAACAATATACAAGTTTTGGTTGATGGAAATTCTAGATACAATGAAATAAATAAATACAATGGTGGTTCTTGATGCGAAAGAATCCACCTACCAAAGCAAATCACCCGCAAGAAGAAAGTGTGCCAGAAATGCCGCAATGAAACCTGTACGGCAGAACCTGCAAGAACTGTGGCACAACGGGGGTGAGTTGCCAACTCGTGAATAGAAACATCTACAAGTAGAAACCGAATGCAAGACATAAACCTAAGTCAACGATCAATAATATAATCCACAAGAGTACATCTGAGTGTAATAGGGTGGCAAGGTAACATCTAATCATGTATGTAGTGCCAGGTACTCAGGTAATCACATGTCATCAGTGTAAGGTATGTCTGCATGAAGTAACTATGATGAAATATCAATGATATCAATACACATATATTAGCGTCCCATACCACTAATATTGGTGTAAGGGTATATATAACAGCGCCCTCATACCCTGTTATATATACAAATGAAGTATGATCAATGTAAAACCAGTCTGTATATATGTGGAACCCGTCTACCCGTCACCCACTGACGATAAGCATCATGTATGCAAGTATGAGGATATAAACAATATCATGGAAAAAACATCATGAAAACCCGTGCCTAGCATCGACACGTAAATCCTCATCCATATGGGGCTCCGTCTGCGGTATCGGCCCTCGGCCCCCGGCAGTACGAGTCAACCCATATCCATCTCTGGGCTCCGTCTGCGGTATCGGCCCTCGGCCCCGGCAGTACGGGTCAGCCCATCTCTCGACTGCGGCCGGTATCCTCCAGATATCCGCCGAGCTCAAATACAATCACCGGTAGGTACTCGCCCGCCTCCAGGCTCAATCGGCAAACCCATCGATAATCTCGCCGAGGGGAACCATACCGGGCCCACCACGAACCCGCAAACGGATCATCACCTCCTCGAATCGGGTTTCAAGCACACGTCTCAGCACCGAGAAAACGCGTGGTGGACGCACCGAAATATCATATCACGAGGTACCGGGTTTTCATAAAAGTGCCTCTTTTCTCAAATAACCTCACGGTCCTCAAAAACCAGAAATCACATGAAAATCCAACATCAGGAAGTAAATCCAATGCGATGTGCTATGCAATCAATCCATGATGTATGCGACATGTAAAGAAAAGTAATCATATCGGAAATCATGCAACATGGAATAGTAATGTGCATAAGTCGAAGGAAGAATCATCTCATGTATGCAATAGTACTACAGTGTAGTGGCATGGCAATTATCGATGATGAAGTGTGTGAGCCGGCAAATAGTGTACGTGGAACATACGCATCATCGATAATTGTGCTGGTGTCCTAACAGCATGATAATAATATAGCAATGAGCATATGCCAGCAATGCGAATAGCATGAAGATGCAGAAATCTAGTAGTCAACACCACAGTGAAGTATCTACTATGCAAACTACACCTAAGTATCAGGTCAATCAGGAGGGGTAGGTGTGGAAACCACCTAAATCTGAGTCGGTATATATATAAAGATATATAGTCGGTGATCTCGCCTCAATGTCATATCATAAGATATCCTCGAGTTATGAGTGCGGATCAATCATCAATATCGGCTCGTACGGTAAATCATCGTACGGCATCCCCAATAGCTGGGTAGGGGTCAACATCTCACTGTCTCATCACATAACAGATATCACCATCATCAGATCATATAGTCTGGAGTACTACTCTATGTCTATTACAAAACGGTAACATCAGTAAGTATGCATGCGGGGGTAAACACATATCCCAAGCCCGCAAGAATCACAAGTCATATCCCACATATGAATCGTATCAAATCACCGATCTCAGGGCACCAAGCCCACATCATCGACTCATCTCCAAAGTCATCACATATCATCAATCACAGTGCAAGTATAAGTGATAAGCAAGGGTGTGTGTATAGGTGTAATTCTATCCTAGGGTTCGCGACTATGAACTACACTAGTCACTTCTAACCCTGTACTATCCATAATACACCTAATATCACAATAACTACATAATAATCTATCTACGGACTGCGGGGGTGCTATACGCCATCCACCCGACTTCCCCCTGTAGATATAATCTACTCACCTTGCATCACCAATTGCGGACGTCACCACGTATTTGCTGGTCGTCCGAGGTCTTCATGGGTACCTACACATCAAAATATCGTATATGCGCATTAAAATCACATCCAATCTAAAACGGCGCATGAAATCCAAAACGATACGATAAGGGGGGCCTATAGGTGAGAACCTATGGCACGCTTTCAAAACCATCAATAAATCCTCTATATCGTCGTATAAACGCCAAATAGTCGAGGCAAAACACAAACCACAATTTCAGAATCAAGGACATGGAATACGAAAACACGAAACCAAAATGGCAACTTAGGATTTATGTCCCAGATTTTACCCTAGAAAGAATCTGTCAAAACTAGAAGTACCCAGGGCCAAGAATTGAGGAATTGGGGGCATGCACGCAAAACGAGGAATTTCCTCACTGGTCTGGCCGCAAATTGCGGCCAGAAAGGAGATTTCGGCGGCCTCAAGGTGGAGTGGGGAGCTAGGGTTTTGGGTGTTGCCTCTCTGGTGCCTGCACATCTCACTTTCCACTCAATATTATTTTAGGGGTCTCGGGGTGTTAGCAGATTCCAAATAACAGTGACAGATTCCAGTTTTTCCCCGATATTGGTTTCTAAAATCCGTATTCTGGTTCAAGCTTCAGGTTTTGGGTTCCAATTCAAACACTAGGGTGTTGGTAAGACCTCTACTGAGCTCAATTTCATGATACAACACCAATTTCCCTCAAACCCTAACTAGGTTTTCACCAAGTCCATAATATCACACAATATCGATTAAATCTTAACATGGGTTTATAGGAAAGGCTATAATTAAGCTAATGGTTCAGTAATTACCTCCATTAGCAACTCAAGAAAATTCTTGAGTTGCCCCTAGTGGCCAAAATCCTTGCTTCTTTAGCTCCATGTGTAGATCTAGGGATTTTGCACAATTTTAATGATATGGACATGTGGTTTTGGGGTTGTTTTTGAGATGAAGAAAGGGGTTGAAGGTGGAGAAAGGGGGGGAAAGGAAGCAGCATCAGCAGGAGCCATGGGAGAGGGAGAGAAATGAGGAGGAGAAAAAGCTAAGGGTTATTAGGTCAATGGTCCACCTCTCTCTCTCACCTACCCTCATCATTTCTTTTTCTTTTCTTTTCCTTTTCTTTATAACTCCAAACCTTCTCACATCAATAGTACTCCCAAAAGAAAACCATGGCTAGAAAATTGCACAAGTATAGAAAAAAGTGATATGTGCAAGTTTTGCACAAAATTGCCAAAAAACCCGATTAGCGATTTTAATCGCGATTAGCACTAAATTAGTGTCAAACTAATCACAAAAACTTAAAAATGTCATAATTCACTAATTTACTCTATTTTAGAATTTTCCATAATTTTTCATAATTTTTCTAACATTTTTCCTATTTATTTGCATTTAATATTAAAATAATCAATAAAATAATATTAAATTATAAAAATTCCCAAAATTAATATTTTATATTTTTGAAAATGTTACACCACTGGCGCTGAATAAGGAAGGCTGGGGGCAGTTCCCCCTCTGGACTTACCCCACCAGCTCCAATGGTGGAAATTGATGCTGCTGTTCCAACTGGGAACAGCTTTGAGCTGCTCAGAAGGGTGCGCAAGAACTCTCCAACCGCCATACTGAAGAAGTCTTCTCCGCCTATCAAAAACACAACACAGGTGAAGCCGGAACACCCTCCTCAGCGATTGTCCTCCAAGATCCACAGAGTTTGGCAGAAAGTCCAAGACTCTGTAATTGACAAAGATTACTCTCGCCAGCTGAAGAAGACGAAGGCTCGGCAAGAGGAGGACCATCCCTCCGCCATACCATGAAAGGTATCATCTGCGTGGGTACCTGCTGCAACAGCCCCCTTAACTTCGACCTCCCATAAGAGGAGAAGGCCGGAGAAGATCCCCCTACCCACGGCAAATTTTAAAGGCAGTGGACCCAAACACCCCAAGTCTATGGGCATGGTTGTGCATACCGTCTACATGGCATCCGGAAAAGAGGATAGTCGCGCTTCCGTGAGTCATCGACCACTCATACGGTCTGTGACGAAAGCTCAGGAGCAACAACAAAAGCTCCAGGAGATGTTGACAAATATGGCCGCACTTACTGGGCGGAAAGAAAGCTCGAAAGCATCGTCGGAACAACGCCAGGAGCAGGAGACCGACACCGAATTCCTACGGAGGGTGCTTTAAAAGAAAGATAAAGAGGTCGCGGAACAAGCGGCTAATATAAAACAAATAGCGCTTCTCTTCCAAGACATGGTGGGGATGATAATCCAACCGGATCCTCCGGCCGAAGTCCCTCCAATAATCATTGAAGACGACAGAGGGAAGACATCAAACTCTCCTCCGGCTTTATCAGCAGCCAGGGAGGAGACAATCTCCAAATCTACCCTTGATGAATACATAGCTCAACAAATACGAGCTCATCAAGCGAACGAAGCGGCAGGCCATGTCGTTAGAACTGGGTGACCTTACCCAGGCTGGTACAACCAAATTAAGTACCCGCCAGGATATACGATACCCAAATTCTATGTGTATAAGGGGACGGGCAATCCGCACCAACACGTTACTCAATTTAGAGCTTTGTACGGTAACACCGGGGACGATGACAAACTTTTGCTTCGCCAATTTGTCGGCAGCTTGGCGGAGACAGCATTTGAATGGTATTCGGAGCTTCCGAATGACTCTATCAAGACATTTACGGAGATGGAACTACTGTTCACACAAAGGTTCGCAAGCGCAAGCGAGCTCACCCCAATCACGACATTAATCAACGCCAGAGTGAAGCCGGGAGAAACCTGGGTTCAGTACGCAATTCGGTGGCGGAACCTATGGTCGAAGTGTGAACAGAGCATAGAAGAAGCTCCTGCTGTGGGTATATTCGTGGGGACCCTCGACCCTCAGGCAACTATATCCCAATTTATGATGTTCTTCAAGCCGACCACCTTCCAGGCCTTGATTGACAAGATTGCCCAAATGCATCAGATGGGCCATACGCCGTCCTCTTCAAAAACGGATCTCCGGAATGAAAAGGGGAAAGGGAAAGCGACCTTCGTCGCCAACACTCAACAACAATCGAGTGACCCGAAGCCGGTGGCTCGCTAAAACAATATACCGCGAGCCCTCGAAGAGAAGTTGAGACGTCCTTACTCGTTCCCCCGAGATAAAACGAGGAGATTATTGGAATTGGCGGTAGCAACAGGCTCATCACTCTGCCGAATCCGGGATGCCCACTGCAATCGGGCGACGTCAACAATCCCAATTACTGCCCCTACCACCGAATAGTGGGCCACCCAATCGAAGATTGCTACGTCTTTAAAAACTGGGTCGAAGACCAGTACCAGCAAGGCAAGTTCGCGTTGTCTGAAAATTGGAAGGTGAACCTGCCGTAGCAGCATGCTCCTAAAAAGGTGGACGCGCCGGGGGCATCATGCTCATTTATAGAAGAAGCCCCATTGGAAGTGGTCCTTTCAGCTAAAACTAAAAGAATGCTGAAGGATCTTCAAGCATGTCTGGCAATTTGGTGGAAAAGCCCGCTGGAGCCTGAAATTATTGATGGAATGCTGAAACCGCGCCTAATGCCAAAAGTTGGTAACGATGAACAAAACCTCCAGGCCGAGCCTCCGAAGCCTTCAAAGAAAAAGAAGAAGGCCAAGAAGCCCATCTAGCTCGACGGCAATCGTACGGGTTTGCGGAAATACATCGATGCACTAGAGGAATATAACCAAGAGGCACGGACCCCAGTCACACTGGAAGAGTTCTTCAAGCAGGCTCTTGAGAACGGAAACAGTAATATTGATGAAGGAGACGATTCTTCGGAAGAACTCGAGGATTATGTAGAGAGTTGCCACATGATCTCTCAGTCATCGATAAATGGCAAAGAGGCTTCTGACGTAGAAAAACTGTGGGCAAATCCAGAACCGAAACCCATGGAACTGTCGGATGACCTCATCGACAAGCTGCTGAACGAAGCTCTCCAAAAGAGCAAAGCTGTCAAGAACGTGAAGCGGCCATTTATGAAAAGGCCAAGCGTCGGTGTCAGGCCGAAAAAGCTCCGGTGATGAGAATACATAAAGTACTTCAACCAGATTAAAGTGCCCTTCCCACCAGCAAGAGCAGAATCAAGATAAGGAAGCAGTTCGCCTGGGCTCTGTCAATGGGAATGAAACTACCACCTTTCAAAGAAAATACTTCCGGGAGTACGTGCCCCGACGAACCGGATGTACATCCGAACTACTGCTTATATTATCGGAAGGTCCACACCCTACCGAAGAGTGCAATGCCTTCAAGAAGTGGTGGCAGGGATACGTTGCCCACCGACAACACTTCAAGCGAATAAAGCGCAAAGCCCGTCGAGAGCAGAGAAGCATGATAGATGAGCATAAAAGAACAGCCGATAACTGTCATATGATTGATGCCATCCCGGCAAGAGCAAAACCTCAAGTTCTTACCTTCGAGAGCGATTCTGACCAAGAAATAGCCATCGGCCCTCTCTTCAAGGAATCTACCTCTGAAAAAGAAGAGGAAATAAAGAACTGTGAGAACATTCGGCTGATAGAGTTGTTGAAGAGCTCGGGAAAAAGGGGCAAAGGGAAGGAAAAAGTCCCTAGGAAAAAGAATCTCGGACTTTCAAACAAAGGTTCGGGCAAAAGGGACAAAGGGAAGGAAAAAGTCCCTAGGGAGATTGCCCTCGATGATAGAGTTGTTGAAGAGCTCACAGCCAAGAACCCGCTCAAGAAGAATAAGGTGGATTACAATGTCCTGACACATCTGAGAAAGATACCTTCATAATTGAGTATCTTGGATGCCCTTCTCCTCTCTAAAGAGGCACGAGATTCCCTGATCAAGGCGTTACAAGAGCCCGACCAGTTTCAAGACTTCCTGGCGGAAGAAAAGATGAAGGACGAGCTGGAAGAAGTCCACACGGCTGATATCACCTTCAGCGATGAAGACCTCCTTCTCGGAACGTGCGAGCACAACCGTCCGCTGTATGTAACCGGGTATTGTCACGATATCAAGATAGAGAAGATCATGGTCGACAATGGGTCCTCCGTCAACCTTCTCAATGTAAGAGTACTGAAGGAGATTTGCATGAACGTTCAGCACTTGGCTCGGGATAAAATTACCATCTTCGGTTTTGACTCCCAATCATCATAAACGCTCGGGTCTGTAATACTGACATTATGCTTAGGGCTGCTTGTCACTGACATCAAGTTCCATGTTATTGACGCTAAGACTTGCTACAACGCTTTTCTCGGCAGACCTTGGTTACATGAGTACAACATCATCCCTTCTACACAATATCGGTGTATGAAGTACTTCAAGGATGGCCTCGAGTACATAGTTACAGGGGAGCTGAACCCATTCTCCGTAAATGAAGTATGCAAATATGAAGACGCCAAGTACTTCTTACCAGAATTCAAAGACATGGAAAGTTGTCGCAAACCGGAGAACAAACAAAAAGCCATCGCCACTATCCCGATATTTAGGAGCATACCGAAGAGGATGAAGAGATGGCCTGCTCGGGACAACCCTATGGCAATAGGCCAGAACCATCTACTCCTATGCTAGTCTTTGGCAGTGACTTTGAGGACGAGGCCAACGCAGTGTTCTCCGTCCGCCCGCCAATGCAGACCTTTGCTGGAGCTGACCTGAGTTTACAGGTTACCCTGGTCCCGCAGCAGCATTACAAAGAACTTGATACACTTGATACGTACAGCGTACAAGAACTGATGACCTTCTACGTCCCTCCTAAGCAAAGAGGTGAGAAGGCGAACCTTTTCTACCAATCCACGGAGACTAAAGTGGAGAAAGAAGTATGGAACGGTGCCGAACCTACGCTCGACAGTCTTCAACCAATCCGTCTGCCCAGATACTACGCAGAGGGACTGAAAAGGCTATTGAGACGCCAATGCATACCCTTCAAATAAACTGCTCGACAAGCCCAGTTCTATAACAAGATTTGGGACGTTCCCGAGACTCAGCGGAAGATGCCCAACGGGAGAATGGATACGATAGACCTTGGATATGTTCGGTCCAATAAAAGGGAGCGATTCCATGGCTGCCATGTCATAAATAATTCCAATGGAGAAACGAATGCATTTCCAGATGGCGTTGATGTCAAACCAGAGCGAGATCCCGCCGTGAGAATACCCAGCCCGTAATTCGAAGAACAGATTGATAAGCTAATACGAGAAGCGGGTCAAAAGTTTCGGGATAACCATAGCCGAAAAATGGCCATTTACGAGAAAGCCAGGACGCAATGTATCATTCAGCAGGTTACGGAAGGAGAAGACGACGATCCCCTTCACCCTCAACCCGCGATGCGCTCTTATGGAAAAAAAGAAAGCCCTATGTAGAAGAAATAATAAGGTAAAGAACGGGAATGAAGTTCGAAAACAGCGAAGCAGATCCAAGAAGCCACGCGATCGAGAAAAAGACAGCTGGAACTCATCTTTTATGAAGAAGATGGTTCGGGAGTACTCTTTCCCTCAAGACAAGATAAGGAAAACATTCAACCTTGTCATGAAGCATCAAATGATGACACTCCCGGAGTCTTGATACCCCGAACAGATAAACGAGGTCCATCACCTGGATTATTGCTCCTACCATCGAATAATGGGACATCCTCTTGAAGAATGCTTCACCTTCAAAGACTGGGTTGAAGATCGGTATCAGCAAGGCGGGTTTGCTCTATCCGACAGTTGGAGGGTAATCCCGTCACAAAAGCATGAGCCAAAAGCGAGCTACACTATGAGGGAAAGTCTAGATCGGCGTCGAGCTTGGAAACGAGCTCGTACCTGCCGCATGATAACATTCTCAAAAGAGGGAGAGCATGAGAATGTGGACAATCTCTCCCAGTACTTCGCAAAAGAAGATGAGGACGAGATGATCTCAGAATTTCCACCGGCGCTAAAAGAGCTGGAAGAGAGAATACACACCACAGCAGACAACCTGAGAAAAATCGACTTGGGACGGTAAACGAACCAAGGCCAACGTTCGTCAGTGAGTTGATGTCTGAGAAACAGGTAGCTACGTTAAAGGACATGCTTATGTAGTATAAAGACTGTTTCGCATGGAACTATTCCGAGATGCCGGGATTAGATCCAGAGATAGCTGTGCATAAACTGGCGATATCGCCAGATGTCAAGCCAGTCAAACAGGTGCCAAAAAGAATGCGGCTCGAGCTTGAGATGAGTATCAATGCCGAAGTCAAGAAGCTAATCGACTCCGGCTTTATCCAAGAAGTTCAATACCCCGACTGGATCGCCAATATCGTTCCGGTAATGAAAAAAAATGGGACAGTACGCATCTGCGTAGATTTTCGGGATCTCAACAAAGCTTGTCCGAAAGATGACTTCCCAGTGCATGTTACCAAGCTGATGATCGATAACACATCCACCCATGAAGTCTTCTCCTTCATGGACGGATCCTTAAGGTATAACCAAATCAAGATGCATCCTGAAGACCAAAAGCACACTGCTTTCCGGACTACGCTGGGCATATTCTGCTATAAAGTGATGCCCTTTGGTCTGAAGAACGCTGGAGCTACCTACCAAAGGGCCATGACAAAGATCTTCGACGACCTTGTACATGAGATTGTTGAATGTTATATCGACGACCTCCTGGTGAAGAGCAACTCATACGAGGAACACTGGGAGCATTTGAAAATAGTGTTCCAGCACCTTCGGAAATACAATATGAAGATGAACCCTCTGAAATGCGCGTTCAAAGTTTCCTCAAGAAAATTCCTAGGATTCATCGTACGACACCGAGGCATCGAAATAGACCCGTTGAAGATTAAGGCGATTATGGAAATTCCTTCGCCAAGAACTCTCAAGCAACTGCGGTCTCTCCAAGGAAAGCTCGCGTATATCCGGCGGTTCATAGCTATCATCTCCGGCAAATGCCGCCCCTACAGTCATCTAATGAAGAAAGGGACCCCGTTCGTTTGGGATCGCAAATTCCAAAGTGCACTGGACGAAATCAAGCAATATTTGCAGAACCTGCCGGTACTGACCGCTCCGGTCAAGGGAAAGCCCCTCATCTTGTATACAACAGCCCTTGAAGGTTCTTTAGGCGCGTTATGGGCACAGGAGAACGACCGGGGGAAGGAGAGAGCTTTCTATTATTTGAGTCGAGTTCTCCTGGGGGAAGAAAATAACTACTCCCTCATCGAAAAGTATTGCCTGGCACTGATCTTCGCAGTAACGAAGCTTCGACATTATGCATTGGCACATGAGGTCCATTTCATATCAAAGGTGGATCCTCTCAAGTATTTGATGTCAAGAGCCATGCTAACAGGAAGGATTGCCAAATGGGCCCTCCTCTTGATGGAGTTCTCGATAGTATATCGACCCCTTAAGGCAATAAAAGGCCAGGCCATCGCCGACTTTCTCACTGAACATCCAATACCTGCTGACTTTCCCTTGAACTGCGAGTTGCCGGATGAATACGCGTTTGATGCAATTGATAGGGAGAAAGAAGGGAATGATACCCGATGGGAACTCTACTTTGTTGGAGCGTCCTCCTTGAAGAAGCGAAAGCAAAATACCCCCATGATTAAAGCCGGGGTGGGCCTTATCTTTGTGACTCCACAAGGAGGAATAATGTGTTTTGCCCTTTCTTTAACAGAGCCGAAAACAAATAATAAGGCTAAGTATGAAGCTTTGATAGCAGGTCTTGAGATTGCTATCGATATGGGCATCGAAAACCTCCTCATATATGGAGACTGCCAACTGGTCGTTAGCCAAGTAAATGGCGACTACCAGACATGCAAACCGGAACTGATCAGGTATGGTGGAAGAGTGCAGTAACTACTGACACAAATCCCCTCCTACACCCTGGAAAGCATACCGCGTGTAGAAAATAGCAAGGCGGATGCGTTATCCAAGCTCGCTAAAGAACTGGCCGACGAAAATCTCGATGACGTAAGGTTCATTGTGCAAAGCCGCCAGATTCTCGCGCTAGCAGAAATATCTCCGAAGACGTCTAAAGGAGAGGAAGCAACCGAACAAGAGGCCTTCCAATTAGAGGATGAAGAACAGGCGAAGGATTAGAGAGAAGTCTTCATAAACTACTTCAAATCCCATCGAACGCCCGAAGACGCGTCATCAAGACATCGGATCATGAAGCGAGCCCTGTCTTTCGCCTTCGTCAATAGTACTCTTTATAAGAGATCGTTCGGTTGTCTATAGCTGAGATGCCTGGGACCAAAAGAAGTGAGAAGGGTTGTTCAAGAAATTCATGACGGACTCTTCGGTTCCCATCAAGCTGGGCCAAAGATGAAGCTGAAGATCAAAAGAATGGGTTATTATTGGCCCACGATGATTCAAGACTGCCTCGAATATGCGAAGCAGTGCCACCTGTGCCAAATTCACGGGGACTCCATCCACCAGCATCCAAATCCGCTACACCCAACATTGGCTAGCTGGCCATTCGAAATGTGGGGAACCGATATTATCGGGCACATCGAGCCAACGTCATCCAATAAACATCGGTTCATACCAGCAACAACCGATTACTTCTCGGCAGAAGCAATACCGTTAAGAGAGGTGAAGACGGAGAACATCCTTTATTTCTTCAAGACACATGTCATCTACCGGTTTGGTACTCCGCGACGGATCATCTAGGATAATGGGCCGGCCTACAGAAGCCATAAGATCAGTCTCTTCGTACAACAACATAATATAGATTGGAGATATTCTTCAGTTTATAATCCCCGAGCTAACGGTCTAGCTGATGCTTTCAACAAGAGCTTGACAAAGATCATAAAGTAAACGGTGTCCAGAAATAAGAAGGACTGGCACGAAAGATTGCATGAAGCTCTGTGGGCCTATCGGACCACGTTCAAGATGGCCACAAACATAACGCCATTTGCGTTAGTATTCGGCACGGAAGCGGTTTTTCCCTTGGAGATAGAGCTACCCTCTCTACGAGTGGTGGTTCAGTACGAACTGGCGGATGAATAAAATGCCCATCTTCATCTTGAGGAGCTAGACGGCCTTGATGAAACTCGTCTCATAGCGCAGCAAAACCTAGAGGCTTATAAAGCAAGAATGACGCGCTCATACGAAGAATTGACTAGGCCGAGAACATTCCTCCAAGGCGAACTCGTGCTAGTCGTAAAAAGACCTATGATCCCCAATCGTGCTAAACGGGGGAAATTCAAGCCGAACTATGAGGGCCCATACATCATAGATAAGTTCTACCAAGCTGGGGAGTACTTGCTCATGGATATGCATGGCGAAAGACCTTTTCGGCCAATAAACGGCCGGTTCCTTAAGAAATACTACGCCTGACAAGTCACGGCTCAGTTTAACGGTGGATGAGGACGCTTGTGTCTGCTCGCTATCACCCTGAGTCCAAACTCTATAAGTAGTATCCAGCGAAACCTCGCCTCCAAAAACAATGGACCGTAATGTCCTTAAACTAACAATGGACCGAGATGTCCTTAAATTAGCTGTGGACCGTAATGTCCTTAAACTAACAATGGACCGAGATGTCCTTAAACTAGCTGCGGACCGCAACATCCTTAAACTAGCTATGGACTGAGATGTCCTTAAACTATCATTGGACCGAGATGTCCTTAAACTAACATTGGACTGAGAAGTCTTTAAACTAACAACGGACCGAGATGTCCCTAAACTAACAACGTTGCCTCTAACACGGCGATAGTGGAATGCAAGTCCACAAGCCCAGCGGTGAGGATTGCAACTCAAATCCCACCGGCAAACAGATGGGTCACATGCGGCGAACTATTCTCGAGAGTTTCATCAAAAAAAGGTACGTCTACAAGCGAAATGGGCACGGATGAAAACCCAAAAGGGCTCCGTGAGTAAAAACAGCAGGACTACTGGCAAGTTTGTGAAAACCTGCAAGGGCGCGGACTCGTAAAAAAAATTTATGCACACTTGCAAGGTCCTCTCGACCTTGTAAGGAGAAAATACCTATGTGAGATCCTTACGACTCGCAAGGGAGAAACACACTTAGGGATCCACACGATTTCTAAGAAGAAATTACACTTACGGGATCCTCACGACTCGTAAGAAGAATCCCCTTATGAGACCCTCACGGCTCATAGGGTTCAAAAGCCTTAAGCTACAGGGATCTGAACCTGTTCTTAAGCCATTACACCTCCAGTTTGCCCTACAAGCGGTTCAATATTGACCCTTGTATACAATCCATGGGCACAAATAAACGTCTCCCCAACCAAGTTCCACCAATGGCGCGAAATTTCCTCATATGGTGAACAACGCTTATAAGTCCTCTCGACTTATAAGGAGAAAACCACTCTTATAATATCCTTACGACTTATAAGGGAACACACACTTAGGAATCCTCATGACTCCTAAGGAGAACATACACCTATGAGATCCCCACGACTCGTAGGGAGAAACACCTTTGTGAGACCCTTACGGCTCATGAGGTCAAAAGTCTTAGTCGACAGGATCCTAACCCTGTTTGCTAAGCCACCTTTGTTCGAATCGACAAAGGCAAATGATGATTCACTCCTGGCAATATCCCAGCTGTAGCGATGTTGATGCCTAAAACGGTATTAAATTCAAAGTCCTTTCATGGCAAATGATGGTTCACTCCTGGCAATATTCCAGTCGCAGCGATGTTAATGCTAAGATTGGTATCAGACCGCAAATTCCATACTCGCAGCAAAAAATCAGCGAGCCAAAAATACATATGAAATAGCCGAAAAGATGGGGCAACTTGCAACAAAAATCAGCAAGTAAAATATATGCATATAAAAATAGCCGAAATAATTGGGCACCGCGAAAAATAGCCGAAATGATTGGGCAATCATGACTTTCGCGATATAAAAAGCTGAAATGGTAGAGTATCGCGGAAAGAAACAAAAAAAATGAAACTTTTGCCCTGCAAGTGAGATCATATCGACCCCTGTATACAATCCATGGGCACAAACGAAAAAGGAACCACATTGTCCCACCAGGCTTCGTCAAAGGGAGGATAGATCTCGATGACTACATCTACAACCTAGAAATCAACAACGGCGTTCCTTCTGGTTCCAACTAGAAGCAGATACGACGTCAGCAAAATGGAGCTGTAACAACCCTAAACTTTCTGTACGAAAATTTTCAAAATACAGAAAGGGGTACTTTTGCCTGAGCACAAGTTATAAATTTGTTTTGCTTTTTAATAGTAAGAAGGACCTTGTAGCTCATTGGTAAGACCTTGCACTGCTGAACTAAAGCACCAGAGTTCAAATCCCATCAGCCACATTATTTTTTATATTGATTTCTTTTAATCTTTTTAGAAGCCCAAGGGTCTACATGTTCTTAACCCGTAAACCCAAAGGTCACACTAAAACAAACGAATCCAGGAGGTAGACCAAACAACATAGGACACGTAGCATGAAAGTACGACCCGACTCGCCTGACTCGGGCCGGCGACTCGGCCGACTCGGCCGGCACCGCCGGCCCGAATCAGTGATAACCCCATTTTTTTTTATGTTTCTGGCAACTCTTGGTCTACCCATAACCCCTACACTGTTTAAAATTCCTGCACATTTACAGAGACTAATAAAATCCAATTAAACCCATTTTAATGCATTTTCTATCAAACCCTAACCCTAATATTTTCCTATAAATACCCACTCAATTTTTCACACCCTTCACACTGAAATTTCTATCCAAACTCTCAAGAAAAATCACTAGACTTTTTGTGTGCAAGTGGAGTTAGCAAAGGGCGAAACTCCGGCGAACTTCCGACGGCGACCCGAGGAGATTCCGGCGACGAAACGACACACCGGCACCTCCTACGTTCTCCTTTTCCTCTTATCTAATCAACAAACTGTAAGTCCCTCCTCCCTCTTCTCTTTTCTATTCTGAAAACTTGTATTTCTAAAACCCGACGGAAACGGAGTTAATCCGACTTCCGATTCGGTTTTCTTTAAAAAGTTCCAATTTTCTTAAATACAACAATACCAAACTTGCACATCATGACCATTAAACATTAACAAAACATATTGAACAAGTTTTATAGCAAAAGAATTCATATTGTAATTTTTATCGCACTTTTTCAAAAAAAATACCATATAGTTTAGCTTCGACATAAAAACATCATTGTCCTTGCTATACCTTTAGATAGTTCATGAGGTAATGACCTAACTTCTCACAACACTCATATGTAATATATCACGATGATATTGGGAAACACACTTTTGGGAAAATACGATTTTACACAAAACTACCTCAAACTTATAAAAAACTTTTTCTACAAGATTACGTATTTTAAACAAATCTTTGCAAAGCGCCGCTACAACCCATTTCGGGGAACCCGTTCGGGATGGTGCAGATTATCGCACATTCTCGGACTTAGTAGTGCGAGATGCAGACCTCCGCAAGGAGCATACGGTCTCGAAAGATTTAAAAACACAAATATCTGAAGAAAATGAGATTTCTAGAAAAATAATAAATTAAATTATTATATATATATATATATCATCAAAATATCTATTTTTTGACATAGTATAAATATTCCAACTTTTCCAAATCAAAAAGAATCACTTCACATGAAAATACCATACAATTCCAATATTACAAATAAATACTATATATTTTGAAAAATTGGTTTTATTCACTAGAAATGTCACAATGATAAAATATACATCCATGAAAACTCTAAAGACGATAATAAAATACTTGAGGTGTATTTTGAAAATTATACAAAATTATTTTGACATAAAACCCCCTCAAGTTCTATAAATTACCCTAAGGACCCTGGTAAACATAGATTTAAGTGGGACCAGTCTCTTGAGCCTTAGGGAGCCGGAGATATGGGTGCTTTCCTATTTAAGGTAAACAACTTAATAAACGGTGTTATCAACACGGTAATCGTCTTTGAAAAAGACACAAATCCTGTCGTCCATGTGCAGCGGTTACTGATAATACCAAAACCTAATTCAGGATTCAATTTCTTTTCTAATTGTCTGACTCAGACTGCGTTTAAATATAATCAATCTGACTTGAATAAGATTCAAGTATATATAACAATTCAATATGAATCCATATATTCAATCTATTCAAACTGTATTGATTGAACCGAACCATGGATATACTTCCATTTACATGATTCTCTAGTTACATTCATTTACTGATATCATGGTTTTGGCAAGTCATCCATCTATACAATTCAATTACAAGACAATACAATACAAACAATACAATTAAGACATCACAGGGTTTAAGGGGTAGATTGGTATGGAAGGTGTTAAAAGTGGCACGAGACAGCAACATTTAAGACACCTAACCTGTATTCCAATATTTTTTTACCATAGCATAAACGGTTCCTTGTACATTCCGTTCACCTTAGTCTCTGGTCTACTGAGACCCCTCTCATATACACTGGCATTCTTCTGTACCAAACTACAAACAACAGCGTTAATACTAAATATAACATTATGACAATATAATACAACTTTAAAAGTCATGTTAGATCTGCGTTACCTCTCCCGGTTCTTTCGGGGTTGCGGAAACGGTGAAAAACAATTTTTAGGGTTTTGGTAACATGGACTAGAAAACCCGGATCTTTGCTAAACAACACACTAGCAACAACTACGAGCTTTACCTACTCGGTTAGGGGGTTATACCTAGTCTTGAACTCCTTCTCTTCTTGTTGTTCTCCTCCTCGCTTGCTCCTTAGGGTAGTTTGAACGACTCCTCCTCCTCGTCTCCTCTTTGTCGAAGATAGATCCACCCGAGGGCCTCAAACTTGAGCTCCTACCTCAACCTTGAGGTAACTAAAGTATTAGGCATTCTAGACCTTCAACCTTAGGATGAGTAGAGATAAGTTTTGGTGTTTTATCTTGAAGGAAAAATGGTTCTCAACTCATGAGAGGGATTTTGCCTTGAGAGAGAGGAAGAGGATGAGAGAGAAGATGCAAGTAAGAATGAATCAATTTTTTTACAACCATGCTCTCATATTTTAGAAAATGATAATAATAATAATAATTAACAATTTGTGATGGTGAGTTGATGAATGACCATCATCATTTCATTCATTAAATACTTTTGCAAAGAATAAGAAGCATCTTTGAAAACAAATGATGATGGTCAACAAGTCCACTTTGGTCAACCGGTCAACAAAGTCAACAAGTCAACAAAAGTCAAGAATTCAACTCAACCATGGCACAATAATTGTTAACTAATATTATTAATCATATTTCCTATTCTCATTAGGGTTTGGAAAAAGACAACAGTCAACTGTGCATACACACCCGTACCATAACCCTAATGAGAATCCTCTGCCTCTGTCTCAGTCAACTGTGCATACACATCCGCATCCGTGTTCCGAGGAACACGAATACAATGAGATAAAACCAATCCCAAAACATATACTAGGATCAGGTTTAAACCAAAGCCCGCTAGTAATAACTGTCCGGACACCAAACGTGCACAAGTGCACGGATGTGAACGAACCCCGTCGCAAAACCATGCGACCTCTACTCTGTTTTGCCCAAAGGTGAATAACCCTCTGTGTGGGACTCTAAAGACTCGACACTACGCTCGCAGTAGGGTTAACCACAGACCGCAAGCGGCACTAGCTGTACGTAACGGTCCCCAGGTAGATGCCGATAAGAAGACTAATGAGGTGAACCCATCCGAACTCCTACTGAGCCTGTATGTGACAATCTTCGTACAGTCCGGTCTGTTCGTCTAAGAGTATCGCATGGCGGGCCTAGGGGGTGGCAAACGTCAGTCCCCTAATAGCGGTACAAGTCGTGTCGGAGTGTAGCCCAAAACACCCTGAGAATCTACTGATAACACTACCAGCAAATCTCGCTTGCCCTGGCCAGGGACGACTATGTGTAATGGCTCTCCTAGACACAGCGCGATATCAACTCCCAATACCGAGAGAGACGAATCTTGTCTAACCGTCACTGCCTCCAAGTGCTTCGGGACTGCACCCAATTACTACCTGTTTGCACGACTCAGTAGAGCCGTGGTAGGGTAGTAATCAAAGAACAGTGGGAACACACTCGAGGCAAAGTGACAGTGTCAAGTCAGCGGACTAAGTCGTACTCATGTCACCTGGGAACTGTTAACTGACGATAGGTATAATACCAACCAACAGTTCCCGATGAGTCTTGTCCAGTGTACTCGTAACCTAACGAGCACCCGCATACTATCTCCAGTATGACGTACTGATGGCTGTGGGACATACCATCTCCCATACTGGGAAGAGAAGCGTATGCACCAGTCTACTCTGGAGTATCGATGCCCTGTCTCGATAATCCTACGACTAGGGACCAAGAATAAGGATGTGCTTATAGACTACCCAGCCCCCACTAGTGTGATCGCCATCACAACGCCGGTAGTCAAGCAAAGATCCTAAGGGCTCCATCAATATGTTTCAGCGATATGTTAAAAGAAACATATACACATATTAAGAAAGAAACAAACCAAGTAGCATATTAATATATCGAGCAAGACTGTCGTAAAACCATATATATATATATCCCAAGCTTCCAAAATGTATTATACAAACTAGTACTATACAATAATGGCCTCTAGGGCATACATATCTAACAATCTCCCACTTGCACTAAAGGCCAGTAATTGGTGTACCGCATACCCAAGTCTTCACTAGGGCCAGCTGCTGGTATACCGCATACCCAATAGCTCAAAAAGTCGCTCGAACTGTGTTTGAGGGAGGGCCTTTGTGAATGGATCCGCCGTGTTGTCTTTTGTGTCCACTCTCCGTGTCTCGATCTCCTGGCGATCAATGATCTCCCTGATCAGGTGATACCGCCTTAAGATGTGTCTGGATTTCTGATGGGACATTGGTTCCTTCGCTAAAACTATAGCCCCATTGTTATCACAATACAAAGGTATTGGGTCAACAATGGATGGAACCACCTGAAGTTCACTAATGAACTTCTTCATCCAGACCGCCTCTTTTGCGGCATCGCTTGCAGCAATGTATTCAGCCTCCATCGTCGAGTCTGCGACGGTATCCTGTTTGGAACTCCTCCAACATACCGCCCCTCCGTTGAGGGTAAACACAAAACCCGAGACAGATTTGCTGTCATCTTTGTCACTCTGGAAGCTTGAATCGGTAAAGGACTCGACCCGGAGATCTCCATTACCGTAAACCAGGAACATCTCCTTAGTCCTTCTCAGGTACTTGAGAATGTTCTTCACTGCCGTCCAGTGGTCCTCTCCTGGGTCTGACTGATACCGGCTCACCACGCTCAACGCGTAAGCTACATCTGGTCTTGTACATAACATCGCATACATTATAGATCCTACCGCCGAAGTGTAGGGTATAATGCTCATGCGAACCCTCTCCTCGTCAGTCTTAGGAGACATCTTCTTGGAGAGGGTAATTCCGTGCAATGCGGGTATGTTACCGCGCTTGGAATCCTCCATACTAAATCTCTTTAGTACGGTTTCTATGTACCTGGACTGTGAAAGTCCCAGTAGTCTCTTGGATCTATCTCTGTAGATCTTGATCCCCAGAATGTACGAGGCATCACCCAGGTCCTTCATAGAGAACCGTTGTGACAAAAATAGCTTGACCGATTGTAGCATAGGAATGTCATTTCCTATCAAAAGAATGTCGTCCACGTACAAGACTAGGAACACGACAGTTCGTCCTACAATCTTCTTATAGACACAAGGTTCATCTTCGTTCTTGATGAAATCAAATTCCTTGATTGCCTCATCAAAATAGATGTTCCAGCTCCGCGATGCCTGCTTTAATCCATAAATGGATTTAAGCAACTTGCACACCTTCCCGCTGCTCCCACTGTCTACGAAACCTTCTGGCTGATCTATGTAAACGCACTCTTCCAAAAAGCCGTTTAGAAAAGCCGTTTTAACGTCCATCTGCCAGATTTCATAGTCATAGAAGGCAGCAATGGCAAGTAGGATCCTAATGGATTTGAGCATAGCCACCGGAGAAAAAGTTTCGTCATAGTCCACACCAGGTCTTTGACGAAAACCTTTTGCAACGAGTCTAGCCTTATAGGTTTCCACCTGCCCATCTACACCAAGTTTCCTTTTGTAGATCCATTTGCATCCAACGGGTTTTACCCCAGGTGGAGCAATATCCAAGGTCCACACTTTATTGGTGTACATGGACTCCATTTCGGATTGCATTGCTTCCTGCCATTTATCAGAGTCCCTACTGATAATGACCTGCCTGAAACTGGTAGGGTCATCTTCTTCCAAGATGCAATCCTCTCGATCCCCGTCTAAGAGAAAACCGTAGTATCTCTCGGGCGGATGAGAAATCCTACCAGATCTGCGGAGTGGCTGAGGTTCGTCTGGGGTTATTGAATTCTGAGGTTCTGTCAAATCTTCAGTTTCATTTTATGGTCGCTGAATTTCTTCCAGTTCTACCGAACTCCCACTTGTTTCTTTTGCAAGAAATTGCCACTCTAAAAAGGTGGCGTAGCGAGATACAAACACCTTCTGTTCCTCGGTGTGGTAGAACAGATATCCTGTGAAGTTTTTAGGATATCCCACAAATTTACATAGAACTGAACGTGCCTGAAGTTTGTCCGGATTTTGTACTTTTACATAGGCCGGACAACCCCATATCTTAATACGTTTAAGATACGGCCTTTTACCATTCCATATCTCGAACGGTGTCTTAGGCACAGATTTAGACGGAATATCGTTCAATAGATATGCCGCTGTCAATAGCGCATGTCCCCAAAATGAAAGAGGCAACTCGGCATTACTCATCATGGAGCGAACCATATCCAGTAGGGTACGATTCCTCCGCTCCGATACACCGTTGTACTGTGGTGTATAAGGGGGAGTAAGCTGAGAGAGAATACCATTCTCTTTTAAGTAATCTAGGAATTCCGTGCTTAAGTACTCCCCTCCTCTATCAGACCGGAGGATCTTGATACTTTTGCCAGTCTGGTTCTCTACTTCGTTTCTGAATTCCTTGAATTTCTCAAAAGCTTCAGATTTGTGTTTCATAAGATGCACATATCCAAATCTAGAGAGATCGTCAGTGAATGTGATGAAGTACGAGAACCCACCCCTTGCATGTATAGACATCGGCCCACATACATCACTGTGTATGAGTCCCAAGAGCTCTGTTGCTCTTTCTCCATGTCCGGTGAACGGAGATTTGGTCATCTTCCCTTTGAGACAAGACTGACAAGTTTCATAAGATGAAAACTCGAACGCATTCAAGAGTCCATCTTTATGCAACTTACTTAGTCTTTTCTCTCCTATATGACCAAGTCTACAATGTCACAAGTAGGATTCATTCGTATCTGAATTCTTCCTCTTGCGTGTGTTTTGTATATTGAGAGCTGTATTCTGATTTAGAACGTAGATACCATTACACAGTGTAGCTTCTGCAACCAGTACCTTATGAAGGTAAATGTTCATGATATTTCTATCAAGAACAAAGTTACATCCATCTTTATTGAGTAAAGAAACTGATATGATGTTGCAAACCACGGAAGGTACATAGTAGCAATCGTTCAAAATCATAGTATTGCCATTTGGCAACACTAGGTGATATTCACCGACGGCTGCAGCATTAACTTGTGCTCCGTTCGCTACTCTGAGCGACATATCACCAGGTGCAACTTTTCTACTTTTTCTCAGTCCCTGCAATAAATTACAGATATGAGATCCTGATCCGGTATCAAGTACCCAGGAGGTATGGCTAACCGTAAAGCATTTCTCAATTACAAGAACACCTGAAGTAGATGCAAAACCATGCTTCTTCTTCAACTGGGTATCCTTGGAATCCATACAATCCTCTTTCTATTTCTCAAACTTATGACTGTTGTCACAAGTTAGAGCCGAACCAACGTTCCCCAGCCCCGAATAAGAATTCGGATCGGTCAAGCGATACATTTTATTATCTTGATTAGGGCGTGAAATGGTTGCTACCTGGAGAGAGAGAAAAGAAACACTCAGCGTGCGCTCTTGCAAGATTAGATTGGTTTATTAGTTTATCTAACCAGGATGGCTCCTACTATTTCCTCAAATTCTTCTTCAAACCCTAAAAGAAGAACTAGTCAGGATTAATCGCACGTCACAATACTTGCTTAACCTTTCAGCCAGGCTGGTGTTGGTACTTCGAGGGAGGTTTTCCAACGCTTTCGCGAAGTTCCTTAATTAAATAACCTCTTTTCCCTGGAGGCGTATCCCCGCTAACACCGTTCTAGATACCTACTTGGTTTATAGCATTGATTGTTAAGTGAAATAATCTCCCGAGAGTAATTCAACTCATCAATGGGATTGAGATCCAACTATCATTGTGTGATGACCTAGATGGAATCCACTCTAGTCACCACACTCCAGAAGGTATGCTAAATCTGCAAGTTTCAGTTTCTTTAGAAACTCCCGATGTGGTTTTTACCCCTAGGACCCAAGTGACCTTGACTGAGCCAACATATCAAAGGATCCTAGTCAAGTTCAACCTGTCATTATCTTGATTGCATTAGACCCACCCGTACGAGTCCTTGACTGAGCCAAAATGACCGCGCGACTGTCCCAACCAATCACATTGTATCCTACGGAAAAATATTACATAGCTACCGTACACTACGCCTCGGCTGAGCACGAAATACGTAGCATGAATACTAAGCAATACCAATCCAAAACGACGGAGGGCTACGGCTGGGTTTTGGCGAAAACCCGTTAACGTAATGAACTTGATATCGTTGAAGGAACGTGATACTCTTTTGAAAATATAGTGGCGAAAACTTTTGCTAAAGAGGTCACTCCCTATGAAGGGATCTCGGCTCTTTCCTTGTCGAATGAGGTGCAGGATATTCTAAGCTGAATACCTCGATGCAAAGCAAGAATAATCGACTATAGTGAAGTTATTACCCTGACGCAAACTTTTGTCCAAGGGGTCACTCCCGATGAAGGGATCTCGGCCCTTGCCTCGTCGAATGAGGTGCAGGATATTCTAAGCTGAATACCTCGATGCAAAACAAAAGTGAACGTCCTTGCAATAACAGCTTTTTGAAAATTGTTCCAACAACGTCTTTTAGGTTTATTTTCTTGCATTAATTTAATGTGTCCCATCAATTAATCCTACCATTGCAGAAAACAATGAAAATATGACGTACGCTTATGCCATCCGCATTCGCCACGGGGTCCCGTCATCACCCGTTAGGTTACTTAACTAACGACAGAGCGGGGGCTAGACTAGCGCGGATGCAAAACATAAGCAACGCCTAAATAGATATTATATTTAGATATATAAATCCATTCATCAGATGCAATGATAGCCATTCCAGATCACAGATGAATACTTTGGATATACTAGGAATCTGCATTTCGTTCGAGCCTGCAACGAAAGACAGATTACACGGTCGCGATGAATAGCCAAATACCCCACCCTAGACCCCTACGGGTGCGGCAAACTACCCGCCAAATACCCGAAGTGAAGCAACCTCCCACAACAACGTGAGTAGGCCACTCGGCACTTCGAGGTACCCGGTAGTTTGTGCACCCCTCCTTGGGTCTATCCTAGGAGCAAAAACAGTAAAAAGAAATTATACAATGGCGGCTACAACCTCATCCCGGATGTGCGGCCATACAAATAATATTACATCAATTTAGATATTACATGAATTGAAAGATAAAGAAAACTCTCATCTCACAACCCCCCGGCTATTCATCCGCGACAATCCAACGAATTCATATACACAAACCACCAATCATTACAGATCACAAATATGTATAACCCCCACTAATCGACGTATAGCGATTAGCAGACGTTCAATACATATATCACATCACAGATATAACCCATTAGCTAAAGTCTACAGAAAATCGATCAAAATACGGATTTGTAACCACCCCAAAAACAAATTTTGTTCTCTGGAAATTCTGGGCAGAAACAAACCATCCTAAAAATCACAAAACACCAACATAAGAACACTGCAAGAAGTTTGACCCACGGCCGAGTCAACTCGGCCGCGGATCCGCGGCAAGAGCATGCTCGTGTCGCGGTTCCGCGGCGAGTTACGCGACTCACTGGATCAAATTTCTTCCTTGTTCTGTAAAAACCCTGAGCCGATTTTTAGTATGTGATTTATTATTTTTTGAACAGATCTAAAAATCGGCAGAAAGTTAGCTTTTTCGGCGTGTTTTGCGGTTTTTTGTCCGATCGAAATTCTAGATACTTTGCTAACATGCTAGTGTGTGTTTAGCTAGGCTCTGATACCACTCCATTGTTAGATCCACGTTACCTCTCCCGGTTCTTTCGGGGTTGCGGAAACGATGAAAAACAATTTTTAGGGTTTTAATAACATGGACTAGAAAACCCGGATCTTTGCTAAACAGCACACTAGCAACAACTACGAGCTTTACCTACTCGGTTAGGGGGTTATACCTAGTCTTGAACTCCTTCTCTTCTTGTTGTTCTCCTCCTCGCTTGCTCCTTGTGGTAGTTTGAACGGCTTCTCCTCCTCGTCTCCTCTTTGTCGAAGATAGATCCACCCGAGGGCCTCGAAATTGAGCTCCTACCTCAACCTTGAGGTAACTAAAGTATTAGGCTTGCTAGACCTTCAACATTAGGATAAGTAGAGATGAGTTTTGGTGTTTTATCTTGAAGGCAAAATGGTTCTCAACTCATGAGAGGGATTTTGCCTTGAGAGAGAGGAAGAGGATGAGAGCTATGGATGAGAGAGAAGATGCAAGTAAGAATGAATCAATTTTTTTACAACCATGCTCTCATATTTTAGAAAATGATAATAATAATAATGATTAACAATTTGTGATGGTGAGTTGATGAATGACCATCATCATTTCATTCATTAAATGCTTTTGCAAAGAATAAGAAGCATCTTTGAAAACAAATGATGATGGTCAACAAGTCTACTTTGGTCAACCGGTCAACAAAGTCAACAAGTCAACAAAAGTCAAGAATTCAACTCAACCATGGCACAATAATTGTTAACAAATATTATTAATCATATTTCCTATTCTCATTAGGGTTTGGAAAAAGACAACAGTCAACTGTGCATACACACCCGTACCATAACCCTAATGAGAATCCTCTGCCTCTGTCTCAGTCAACTGTGCATACACACCCGCATCCGTGTTTCGAGGAACACGAATACAATGAGATAAAACCAATCCCAAAACATATACTAGGATCTGGCTTAAACCAAAGCCCGCTAGTAATAATCTTCCGGACACCAAACGTGCACAAGTGCGCGGATGTGAACGAACCCCGTCGCAAAACCATGCGACCTTTACTCTATTTTGCCCAAAGGAGAATAACCCTATGTGTGGGACTCTAAAGACTCGACACTACGCTGGCAGTGGGGTTAACCACAGACCGCAAGCGGCACTAGCTGTACGTAACGGTCCCCAGGTAGATGCCGATAAGAAGACTGATGAGGTAAACCCATCCGAACTCCTACTGAGCCTGTATATGACAATCTCCGTACAGTCCGGTCTATTCATCTAAGAGTATCGCATGGCGGGCCTAGGGGGGTGGTAAACGTCAGTCCCCTAATAGCGGTACAAGTCGTGTCGGAGTGTAGCCCAAAACACCCTGAGAAACTACTAGTAACATTACCAGCAAATCTCGCTTGCCCTGGCCAGGGAAGACTATGTGTAATGGCTCTCCTAGACACAGCGCGATATCAACTCCCAATACCGGGAGAGACGAATCCTGTCTAACCGTCACTGCCTCTACGTGCTTCGGGACTGCACCCAATTACTACCTGTTTGCACGACTCAGTAGAGCCATGGTAGGGTAGTAATCAAAGAACAGTGGGAACACACTCGAGGCAAAGTGACAGTGTCAAGTCAGCGGACTAAGTCGTACTCATGTCACCTGGAAACTGTTAACTGACGATAGGTATAATACCAACCAACAGTTCCCGATGAGTCTTGTCCAGTGTACTCGTAACCTAACGAGCACCCGCATACTATCTCTAGTACAACGTACTGATGGCTGTGGGACAGACCATCTCCCATACTGGGAAGAGAAGCGTATGCACCAGTCTACTCTGGAGTATCGATGCCCTGTCTCGATAATCCTACGACTAGGGACCAAGAATAAGGATGTGCTTATAAACTACCCAGCCCCCACTAGTGTGATCGCCATCACAACGCCGGTAGTCAAGCAAAGATCCTAAGGGCTCCATCAATATGTTTCAACGATATGTTAAAAGAAACATATACACATATTAAGAAAGAAACAAACCAAGTAGCATACTACTATATTGAGCAAGACTGTCGTAAAACCGTATATATATATCCCAAGCTTCCAAAATGTATTATACAAACTAGTACTATACAATAATGGCCTCTAGGGCATACATATCTAACAAGTCACACACACTCTCTCTCTCTGTCTATTCTACATCTCCCTTATCTTTGGGACTTACCGAGCGATTGTTCGCTGACAACATTCCTTCTCTTTCTTCTTTGGAATGTTGTCAGGTGATTCGGATATTCAGGAGATCGAGCCCACTAGTGAGGATTTGGACCAGCTAGCTTACGACCCAGAGCTTTAGATTATTGTACACATTTACATTCTGTACTTTCCATTTCTGTTATGCCACTGTTTAGGCATTGCTTTTCATTCCATGTATTTACTTTTCACATGCATTGTACAAAAGAATATTAATAAATAAAGTTGATGTTCATTACATTTGTCTCTTGTGTATATTTCTCTTATACTGCTTAGCTACGCTTAGCGTATTTACTTCAGAGTAAATACGTAGAGACCTCGTCGCGTCCCCTTCGCCGTACACCGGGAAGCGGGGCATGACAAGAGACATGGAAGAGTCCCCTAGTTCCAAATCTCGATGGTTCACAGACAACCTAGTGACTATCTCGGAGCCACGGCAAAGTCCCCTAGTTCCAAATCTCGACGGTTCACAGACAACCTAGAGACTACCTCAGAACCATGGCAAAGTCCCTAGTTCCAAGTCTCGACGGCGGCATCCACAGCCTAGAGATCAACCATCAGCGTTCTTCCTCCCTTCAGCAGGATACAGGTGCGACATCGACAAACGGAGTCATGGCAAAGTCCCCTAGTTCCAAACCTCAACGGTTCACAGACAACCTAGAGACTACCTCGGAACCATGGCAAAGTCCCTAGTTCCAAGTCTCGACGGCGGCATCCACAGCCTAGAGATCAACCAACAACGTTCTACCTCCCTTCAACAGAATACAGGCGTGACATCGACAAACGAAGCCATGGCAAAGTCCCCAAGTTTCAAATCTCGACGGTTCGTAGACAACCTAAAGACAATCTCAACATTCGTCGCAATATTGCAGACACAATGTCAACCAACGAAGCAAAGGAAGATCCCTAGCTTCAGGGTGTTGACGGCAACTCAAATGAGACCCGAAAGACTATCGGAGACCATCCCACTCCAGCGCGGAGTGATCATGACTCATCGGGGCTCCCAAACTGAGCCTAACCTCAAGTAAAAGGTGACATGGAATATCCCTAACGCTTGCTCTTTCAACAGTAATATTACCTGGAAGATTACTTGAAGACGTCTTGTCCAGCCTCCGAAGGGATCAGAGACACGACAGTCGCGAGGCTACCCGAACAGCAAGATTGCATATCGGGGAATATATCGGCCAACGCGACGGTGCGACGGGTAAAAAACCCTAGTACCACAGACCCTAACGGACTTCTATTAGCAGGAGTTAACTGTGACGTTAGGAAATCCTTGCGAGAACTTCTCGATTCGTCTCGACTCGTAGGGAAAAGCCTTAGGCAATAGGGATAAGGACTTGTTTCCTAAGCACTGGTTCCCTGCAAGTCAGTCCAAGATGGACTATTGCATACTATTCATGGGACACACTCTCCAAAGTTGAATATCGACAAGGAGGAAACAACCACTTACGAGTCCTCTCGACTTGTAAGGTGGAAAAATTCTCTTGTAAGATCCTTACGACTCTCAAGAGAAAACACACACTTAGGAGTCCTCACGACTCCTAAGGAGAAAATACACCTATGGGATCCTCTCGACTCGTAGAGAGAAAAACCCTTTATGAGACCTTTACGGCTCATAAAGTTGAAAAGTCTTAGGCGGCAGATCTGCACCTGTCTTCTAAGCCATCGCTGCTCTGCAAAGAGATCAAGGTAGACTATCTACAAGACGCATTTGCTAAAGGGACATGCCAGTATGAAATAAAATATGTCTTTTATTTATGAATCAAAATGAATACAAGATACTCTCATTCAGGAGTAAATACAAAAAAGGAGAATATAAAAACAAAAATCTTTAAACCGGCGGATGGTGCAATAAGTTCGTCAGTTCATCACTCTTCCGCTGGGCCTCGGCTTCAAACTTTGTTATTGCTACAAGACGGGTCTCCACCTGAGACTGTTGAGTCTGATACGAAGCGAACCGACTCTCAAGCTCCTTTTCAGCAACTTTATGAGTTTCAACCGTCTCGCGGGTAAAGATAACGGCTTTATCAAGAGCTACCACCTCTGTGATAGCCTCTTGAAGCACCCGCCAAATTTCATACACACGGGTGGTCTTAGTAGTGAGTTGAGCTTGGAGTTCCCCCAAAGCATTTGAAGCCAGCTCACTCTCCAAAAATTTTCGGTTGAGCCTCTTCCTGCAAGACTATAGATTAGCGGCGTACCACTCAATCCACCCCCGCAGGCTCACCTTTGCAGTCAGGAGCTCGGAAGGAAGGCGTATGCACTCAAGATTTTGTAAGCAAGCCTCCACTCGGCGACAATACTCAACCCAAACATGCACCAATGTTTCGTCATGATAAGTGGCAAGGAAGGGCAAAGAAGTATTGGCTTCGGCAGCAAATTCTTCGGCCGTAACAAAACTACCGACACGAAGATCTTCAATAAGGGCCGACAAGGAGTGAATGCTTTGTCTCGCCATCTTTTCAGACGCACGTCGGGCATATGGGCCCGGTGGCATAGAGATTCGGGACTCTAACGGAGCCAGAGCTGGCAAAGCTGTCAAAATTATGAATAGTCAGCGAGACTGGCAAACATGGAATAAACAAAATAATACCAAGGGTAAAGTTTTACTTACCCACAGTCATGCAAGGGGGTTTGAAAGATCCCCAGACCAATCAAGGATCTCCATTTCGTCATCAGCTTCCAAAACTGCAGAGGGCTTATTAGCATCGTTGTAAAAAAGTGATAATAAAGAAAATGGGTCAAAGAACCGACCTTGCCCGGAAGAAAGGACGATGCTTTGCGGGGATATCGTACGTAGGGCAGCCATATCAAGTAAGCGCTGGAAGGACTTCATGGGAGATAGGTCCACTATAGAAGCCACCAATTCCCGCAGTTCTGAAAGAAAGAAGAGTTCAGATAACGAGGGGATCATTAAAATAAAATGTAAGAGATTACCTTCGACGCTCCGCTCACCTTGAACTGGAGGTATAGCAGGCAGCCTCCTCTGCGCCCTCAGGCACATCACCGGGGATATTTGCTGGTGTAGCAGCTTCCAGTTGCGGAGAAACGGCTGCCACTTCATGCTCCAAAGAGAGAATAGCGGCCTTCGCGGTCCTTCCTATAATCTTCAAGACGCCACCAGAAAAATTTATTGGGTCTATGACCGGCAAGGTCGCCTTTGTGGAAAGTATAGACGCCGAAGAGACGGAGGTCGTCACCGGGAGCTCCAAAATAGAACTAACAGCTTCGACAATCTCTTATACACCTTTCGGTGCATCACTAGAGACGTCCATAGGGTCCGTGGCCAATGGGTCCACCTCCGCTCGAAGAATGGACACCGAAGGAACAAGAGCCACCACCGGAGGCTCCACAACAGGAATGGCGGCCGTAGTAATCCCTTCTGCACTTGCCAATGCATCATGGGAGACATCTATAGAATTTATGGTCATGGCACGACCTGGGCTCAGATCCTCTTTCGTTGCTGAAGTCCCTGCAAAGTTTTCGCAAAGATAAGAAGATATAAAAAGCAATACAAATTATTTGCCAAAAGAAAAATACGGAAAGAACACATACCGATGCGCCAGGATGCTTCTAGTATGGCTTTTTCAAGTCGCCATTCCTTCATGAGGAAATGTGCTCGCCGGGCTTCAAATGCAGATTCATGTCCACCGGTCTTCAGTGCCATCTCATCTTCAGAAGCAGCCGAGATGGGCTGCTTGAAGGCTCTTTCATCTTCCCTTCGCAGAGGACCCATATGTACTCTCCGTAGTGAAGGGGGATCTTCGTAGAAGATAACCGGGGGGTAGGGCTTTTTCGGGATGTGCACATTTTCGGTCTCATCCTGCAAGCGCCTTAAAGCTTCAGCTAATTGAGCGGCTTCCTCAGCGGATGAGCCAGGGTAAATAAGACCATCATCCGGCTCTTGCATGGAGATGGGTTCGTCTTGAACGATAGGTTCAGATTCCAGCAAGAGGTCAAGTAGGCCAGCAACTTTTTTCTTCCTCCTTTTCAAGCTGGAGCTAACACTGGAAGAGGACCACTTCCTTCCCCTTGGCGCTTTGGCACGACGTTAGCCAACCTCGCTTCTGGTATCCCCTTTTGGCGATACCACCGCGGATGACACCGCCACTGATGGTACAGTCAGTAGCACTTCATCGGAGGCCTTTGCTTGAGCTCTAGTGCACACCGGCATCCCAGCAGTGCGAGGAGCCAATTCTGTTTCTGCGGCTCTCGGGATGAGAACTACGCCGCTATCCCTCAATGGAGGGCGAACCACTGTCCGCAGTCGCAACAGAATACCAGTGGCTTGGGCCGAAGCCGACGATCGACACTCAAAGAGTACCCGCCTCTCCTCAACGATGACGGGACCGACTCGACGACGATACCAACCCGTGAAAGACCCCACACACCTTGGAATATAGTCAGCCTCGGGGATCACGAAACAAGAGCCGGTGTTCAGCCGCATAAAGTGATGGGTGACGTCACGCGTGACTTCTAGAAACGGAGTAGGTTCAACCAAGAACGCCTCGAAGAGGACTCCCTAGTTATAGCTCAATTGCTGGGCGAAGCGATGCAGATTATACCGCATAAAAAGGGCCGTGTTATTCTGCCGGAACACCAAGTAGCCCGTCCTAATCGAGTACAGGTGCATGATCTCCTTAGGCTTTAAAGACGATGCTCCACCTTTCGACAAATCAAACAGCTGCTTGATAGGCCCCGCGGCAGTAGAGAGGACTCGGTCGCAAAAAACCATGCCACCCTCGTTGGAGTATGGATTAAGCAGCACACGGAGGGCTCCTAGCTGGGTCGGATCGGGAGCAGAAGCATCCACCAACCTCATAACCCATGGGAAGGTGTAGGAATCATAGATATCTGTCCTCCGATGCGCTGCGAACGCTCCCAATACACGCATCTCGATCCACGACGTGAAGTAATGGAGGGAGGAATTCACGACGTCTGTACCTGGGGTTGAAGTGTTGGCCGCAACACTTAATCCATGATAAAGATGCGACAGTCCCGCGATGCCAACGGTCAACCGTACCCCTTCAGCTACACGATGGGCGGGGTAGAAGACGGAAGCTCTCATGAAGCGTCGATGCGTCGGCATAGCGAACCAACTGAGCCAAAGACTGATGAAGCCGATGAAGAAGGTCTCTTCATCCATGCCAGGGGCCACAATTGCATCGAAAGGCACAGCCGACGAGGCCGGAATGTAAAACTTCGGCAAGTCCTCTTCTTTGGCCGGCAAGCAGCTTATTTAGCCCAAACCCAAAAGGGTCAGTAATGCTTGCAAATTTTGGGGCCTCCTTTGATAAAACATCTTCATGGAGAAAACATGTGATGAAACTCTTGAAGATGACGCCATGTCCTTCTGATTCCACGAACAGCTTCTCAAAAATACCCAGAGTCTTGATTAGACTGGGGTACTTAAGACGGACACCATTTTCAGTTGTCAAGCCGTCAAGCGTAGCAGGCATGGTCGTGAACACATATTCATCGGGAGGAAGCAACTCTTCATAATGCTCTCCCCTTATCGGCAATCCGGAGATCTCGCGGAACTCTTCCAGTGAAATCGAGACCTCACGATCCCATAGCAAGAAGGTATTGGTAGGAAGATTCCATTGGTTCAGGAAAGCTTTAACCCACCAGACGTGAGGAGCCGGGTAATGAAAAAGAGACGTGTACACTGCTTGATATAACCCAACCTTCTGCAACAGTGCACGGTGGGCGGAGAGAACATATCGAGCCCAAGGAAGATAGCCGATTGGGTGGCGAGGGGTAAGCCCTACCTTATAAACTTGTCCCTAGGGTTGGGCTTCACCTTGACAGATGCGGCGCCCCAAGATATCTATTGCCGGAAAGGGATGGTTGGGTATCCTGGTTGTTGATGGCTCAAGCCAGCCCGTAGGAGTCCAATTAGCCACCTCCACCGCATAAGCAGTCTGCGGACGTTCCATCAGCGATATTGGACGGAAAGCCTCTGTTGGCATCTCACAAGTAAAGCTGTGATGGCCCCGGATGATGTGCCCATACCAAACTCCCCATAGGAGCAAACTAGTACAGTCCCTGTCATGGGCCCTGATCATTGCCATAACCTCCTCATCCGACGGCGATTGCGGAAAAGCGGCGTCTGAGCGAGTAAAAGGAAAGTAGGGAAGAGAATCCATTGTTCCTGAAAAAGGGAAAAGAAAAGACGTTAATAAAACATATATATATATATATATATAACAATAGAGGGAAATGACAGAAAGTTTGTTCCATGGGACCACTGATTGCAAAACTAATGGACCCCATAAAATCAATATGGCGGCTCACCGATGATCAGACAGAACAATCATTGTGAGAATCAAAAAAGATTCTCATTAAAACGGACACGGGAGTTTAAACGACTCTTGACATCTTCATAGAGAAAACAAGTTCTGTTAAAATATCCAACAAATTTGAATTTGTGCAAATAAGAAAAAACCTTATGAAAATATGCTCAAGAACACCACGAAATGAAATTCCTGAAGGGCCCTCTTGATCTTCAGAGCAAAGCTCTATGGTGAGGAATTAAATTCCTTTTAAGCGATGGAATTAAATTCAAGAAACCCTCATAATGAGGAAAAGAAAAATAAAAATGCCATGAATCCTTAAAGGCCAGAGGAGGAATGCCCAAGACATTGAGGTTTACTACTCAAAGATCATGTCTTTGGATCTCTAAGAAATGGGTTTCAGAAGAGAACAAAGCTCTTATGGTGGATTTAAAATCCAGAATTTATTTTAAGAAAAGGGTTTCTTTGTTATTCGAGATCGTTACCTAAAAATGGTTTCTTTTTTTGACAGAGTTTAACTCTGGAATTGCAATGGGCAGAGAACTAAGCTCTGAAGAAGAGAATTAAATTCTCAAAGAAGACAAGGAAAGAAGAAGATGAAGGAACAATGGCTTTCCAAAGACCAAACCCTTGCATTTATAAGACGTGACAAGGGCGGTTCACCTCCCCATTCCCCTAGGCAATCCAACGGCTGTAAAAGTGACAGCGTTGCACTGACGTGCAAGCCACGTGAGAACAACACTGTGGAGGCATTTGTTCCCTTATAAAAAATAGATAATGAACGAAAAGCGATGGGAAAAATTCCCTAAATAGAGCATCATGTGCCCACACGTGATGCGCCTTGGAGCAAAGATTATAGGCATTGCGCTTAATAAATAAGGCTGGAATTGAGTTTCACGTGCAGGCACGTGAGCATCTATATACAATGTATATAGGCACCTTCCTAAAACAAATAACAGGCCAGAGAAGCTCACATGTCAGCACGTGATTCTCTTTTTTGGGCTTAACTCTGTAGGGGTCACATGCCACACGTGATATTCCTGAACATCAGCTCACGTGCCAACACGTGATACTTTTCTTTGGGACTGCTACGTATAAGCAAACCTGTAACACTTCAAAAAGATAAAATATTAATTTTGGGAATTTTTATAATTTAATATTATTTTATTGATTATTTTAATATTAAATTGATAATTAAATGCAAATAAATGGAGAAAAATTATGAAAAATTTTGGAAAATTCTAAAATGGGTTATTTATTGGAATTATGCCATTTTTAAGTGTTTGTGATCATTTATATGCTAATTTAGCGCTAATCGCGATTAAAAATCGCTAATCGGATTTTTGGCTTTTTGTGCAAAATTGTGCACATATCATCTTTGAACTTGTGTTACATTTTCTTGCCATGGTTTCATTTTGGGATCACTATTCTTGTGAGAAGGTTTGGTTTTAAGAAAAGAAAAGGAAAAGAAAAGAGAAAAGAATGAGGGTAGGTGAGAGAGAGGGGTATGGGCCATTGACCTTGAGACTTAGCCATTTCCTCCCATCATTTTCCCTCCCTCTTCTTCCTCCTCCTACTGCTGCCTCCTTCCCTCACCTCCTACTCCCTCTTCAAGCCTTGAAACACCATTAAAACAAACTCAAAACATCACTCTCATTTCACAAAAAATGCACACAAGCTCACTAGCTATAGATTGGACCATGAAAGTTGCTGTTTTGGTGATGTGGGAAGATTCTTGAGTCTATATTGAGGTAATTTCTTCACAATTAGAGTGTTAACTCTTGTGTTAGGCTTTAATTCAAGTTTCATATCGATATCGGGTGAATTGGTGCACTTTGGGCAAAACTAGAGAGGATTAGGGTAATTTTGAGTTATGGCTGTGCAATTAGACTCTAATGGTAACCTTAGACCCTATTTTGACCAAGCCCCTGACCTGACACAACCTGAAACCCAAGAATACGGAATTACACGACTTTCATGTCGGTTTGTGAGTGTTTAGAGTGTGCAGGGAAATCTGGAATGTACTGGGACTGTTTCAGGCAAATTCAACAATACCAGGGACCAAATTGAGACCATAGGAGGCCACCCTGACCAAACGGACCCCATTGGGCATAGGGGGGCCGGCGAGGCCAGTTTTGGGAGGCTTGAGGCCGGCCAAGTAGTGAGGGAATGCTTCGGGGTTGGTCCAGTAGCTCAAGTACACCCTGCATAGCACCCTAGAGTTGTTGATTTGAGCTGATTTGGCCTGAGACGAAATCTGGGATCGTTTTCTAGGGTTTCTGCTTTGAGTTTAGTTTTGGTTTTGCGTATTTTGATTTGGTGATTTTGGTATTTGTGTGTTATCTTGATCGTGTGACGTTTGTACGTCTATATCGAGTGATTTCGAGTTGTTTTGCGAAGGCTAACCGTAGGTTCTAACCTATAAGCCTTTTAGCGTATCGTGTTGGTTTTAGCGTATCGTATTGGATTTAGTGTGTGTCGTTTCAAGTTTTGATTTGGTTTTGATGCGATGCGATACGTGTGATATGTGTAGGTACACCGCGACGATCCGAGGCGATGCGGAAGATGACGGTGACATCGACACCGACACGCAGGACAGGTGAGTAGATTATATCTACAGGGGGAAGTCGGGTGGATGGCGTATAGCACCCCCGCAGTCCGTAATTAGTACTATGTAGTATATTTATGTGTGTGATAGCTTTAGTGTGTTTTGTTTAGTTAGGGGTAGAAATAACTAGCATAGCTCCTAGTTGCGAACCATAGGATAGATTTGCACCCACACGTATACACTTGTGTGTTTCTTGTACTTGCACTGTGGTTGATGATATGGGATGACTTTGGAGATGAGTCGATGATGTGGGCTTTGTGCCGCGAGATCGGTGATTTGATATGATTCGTTTTTGGGATACGAAATGTGATTCTTGCGGGCTTGGGATATGTGTTTATCCCCGCATTCATACTTTGTTGATGGTATCGATTTGTACTAGACATAGAGTAGTACCCCCCCAGACTATATGATCTGATGATAGTGATACCTGTTATGTGACGAGATAATGAGATGTTGACCCGTACCCAGCTATTGGGATGCCGTACGACGATTTACCGTACGAGCCTATATTGATGATAGATCCGCGCTCATGACTCGAGGATGTCAGATGATATACTGTATCGTACGCGATACTATTGAGGCGAGATCACCGACTTATATATATTTATATATATCGACTCAGGTGTTAGGCGGTTTCCTTACCTGTAGTTCAGCCGTATGGTTAGTGTAGTTGTTAGAGTAGATTAGACTTCTTACCTATTTCAAAAACTAACGAATCGTGGGGGGCATTTTTAAAGACAGCTCAAGGGAATCTACGGATATTTCAAAAACGACGTATCTTTTCATAAAAACACCGTAGCCCCTATTTTCAAAACCCCATGATTCGTGTTATTTTCAAAAGGCACCAATTGTAGGACATATGCTAGATTAATGCAGATTAGTTTTAGTTACGTCTAGTTTCAGCTCCCACTCCCTTTTTGTGGTTCGCTTTGCATCGCATTCCTATATTATGCTTCATACTCCAGTATTAATATCATGCTGATAGGACACCAGCACCATTACCGATGATGCGTATGTACCACGTACACTTACTTGCCGGCTCACACACATCTTCATCGGTAATTGCCATGTCACGTACACCTTAGAAATATTATTGCTTGACATAGCCTTTTAGCTAATAGTTTAGACATTGTAGTTATTACCTGCTACTTCCTGAATACTGCTATTCATTTTTATGCCGCATTCATGGATTCTCATGCATATATTCACTATTTTACGTGCTATTGAGGTTTGGATTTGGATTTCCATGAGATTTTCTGGATTTGGAGGAAAACCGCAAAAACACAAATAAACATATTCTCTCTTTTAAAATAAAAAGTGCGGTTTTCCTATGATGTATGAGTCGTCCACCATGAGTTTGCTGATGGATTTGGAAACCCGATTCGAGGAGACGGATGAACCGTTTCGGGTACATGGTGGACCCGGTACGGTACCCCGGGGCAAGAGGAATGTGGTGATGACGTTGAGCCTGGCAGGGGAGTACTACCTACCGGTGATTTTACCCGACGCGTCGGATATCCGGAGGATACCGTCGTGGTCTGAGATTTATGGTAGGGGCCGGTCTGGACTGACGGCCCCCTAGATATTGTGGTTGAGACTTTGAGATATCGGGATATTGGGATTTCGTTTGTGCCGATGTTAGGCACAGTTTTATGCTGATTTCATTATGGTACCTCATTTTAAAAATATAAGGGAAATCTCACTAAAGTATGAAAACAGTTGTTTCATGTAAATGTATTCTGTTTTCACGCATTCATATCTCATTCATATGCTATATTGTTATCTGAGGCACTGACACAGACACATGAGATTGCACTCGGGTTAGATATTTACCCTAGCCTTGTTATAGGCTGCATGTTTTTATTGAGGATTTTATATACTGATCGTATTGACCTAGGATTTTGTCTTGCATTCGGTTTCTGCTTGTAGATGTTTCTATTCACGAGTTGGCAACTCACCCCCGTTGTGCCACAGTTTTTGCAGGTCCTACCGTACAGGTTTCTTTGCGGCATTTCTGGCACACTACCTTCTTGCGGGTGATTTGCTTTGGTAGGTGGATTCTTTCGCATCAAGAACCACCATTGTATTTATTTTATTCATTGTATCTAGTATTTCCATCAACCAAAACTTGTATATTGTTTCAGACCTAGACTTAGTGTTGTATTATTCGGCCTTAGAGTCGCGCTTAGTAGTATTGCGGTTCTTCTTATTGCTTTTGAGTTTTCTTTGGATTTGATCCTCGCCACTTGGCGTTGTATATTTTGTTGCACGTGTGGTTGTGACCGTCTATTGACGAAGAGCTAGCTCCCGCTTGGGGATGCCTTTATCATTGCATATATATTGTTATTTTTGTTGTACCCCATTCGGGGCCAGTTTTACAAAAGAAACTCTGCCGAAATTTTTAGAAAAGACTTACTGTTTTTAAAAATGCACCTTCGGCTTAGTTATTTAAAAACCTTGATTTCAAACATGTTTTCTTCACTTCTTTAAACCAGTTTCCTTACTTATTCTAAAAAATGGTTTTAGATTTCTGGGCTTTTGGCTTACTTGGATCAGATGGAGTCCTATAGGCTTCATATGGTTCAAGGGCCAGTCACGTGCTCTTTCGGGTCGTGACAAAGTTGGTATCAGAGCGCTAGGTTGACCTTGGTTCGAGTCTGAGTTTGACTATGTGGAGCCTAGGGCGTTGTTTATATACGGAACTTAGGCTTGACCTTACGGAACTTAGACTTGGTCGAGGGGGTGTTAGACCCGAACTTTCGTCGCGTAGGATGACCCTTGGTTGATGGAATAGGTGACTAAAGTAGAGTGACGTACCGTTGGTATGTTCCGCGGCATACTTACGACAGGCCACTCCGCTTAAGGAACCTTAGGGTGTGCATATTTTTCGAGATCAGTGATTCTCTTCATATCCTGGATTATACATCCATTTGAGATCCCCGATTCTATTAGTTTCATGATCATACCTTCGTTGATGTTGTTCCTTCCTATGATCATGTATCCATTTTGGATCTGTTGTTTCCTTTCTTTCCATTGATGTGCTCTCCTTGATACTCGATTGAGGTTCCTGTCACCATGTTTGAGCGCCGTTTGGGCTGCTGCTAGGGTTACGGCCGGTGTGAGCTCGTTTGGTACGAGGGCCGACCATTGTGTTTTCTGGTGACATGGGAACGTCTCGAGTTAGTGTTGGTGATTGTGACCTCTAGTGGAGGCGAGTGCTTGGTTTTGCACCGGATGATCGGGCCATTGTTAGAGCTGCTAGTTGAGAGAGGACTGTTGATGTACAGCATACCTCAGAGATTGTGATGTCGCCTACCGTGCAGACAGATGGACCAGCTGTTGCTGAGATTGACAGGATGTTGCTTTCGGAGCTTACGAGCTGAGATTGCCGGAGCTTTCAGGCAGATACGCATCAGATGATAGCTAGTTTACCCGATTTGAGAGACGAAGATGATTCGTCCGATTTTGCGCCAGAGCGGGCCAGTTGAGTTGAAGATTTCCAGTGTGGAGAGTCTTACTCAGATCTAGAGCGGACCGACTCAGAGATGACCGCCTATGTGTTGCCTTTCCTGGAGGGTTGAGGAGTTGTTCGGCGTACAGGCGTATGAGCCAGTTGTTGCTGCAAATGATGAGTTATCGCCCAGATGATTGGAGCTACTGCAGCATGAGCATGTTCTTAGAAAGATGATAGCGAGTCGCTAGTCACCTGAGGATAAATGACTAGGACATGTGGTTCGTTCGTTACCGATGCGAGGTCATCAGATAGATTGTTTCCAGCGAGAGACGACTTCACGCAGGTTCGTTGAGAGTCGATAGAGACGATCGAATGTCAGGAACTCATTTTCCAAGTTTAAAGTATACGGAAAGACATGCAGGTGATTCTATGGACCCTCTAGAAGAATGAAACCCTAACTCGACTTAATGACCATATGAAAGCCTTTGAACCTTCGGGTTTGCGGCGGTTCCTCGGCGCCATTAGTGAGGCTTGGGTTTTCCCTTCTACGGCTGGACCACCGACGCTGTGGCATGTACTCGATACTATTAAACTGTACCCGAGATGTGAGCTCTTGGGGGATTATGGGGATCTGACGAGTCGATCGGATGATTCGACATCTTTCGGATATCGTGATGGGACACTGCTTGGGAGACTCCAGATGCGAGCGTAGCCGTCGGAGCGCAGTTCGTGTAGCCACGATGAGTTAAGTCCGAATCAGTCGACATTTGAGCAGAATGAAGAAAAGAGTTCGTACGAGATTTCGACGAGATGACGTCCCACTCCGCTGACATCAGAGATGTGATACGCACCCAGAGGCGTGGTATATGGATATATCTTCCAGAAAGAAGCGCGATAAGTATGCAGCCGTTCCGGAATAAGCTTTAGCTTCAGCATTGGATGACGACTTCCGGGCAATTCAGCAGGATTGAGAATTGAGAAAGAAACCTCGACAGGACCTTTCCGGAATACGATACGAGAAGACCTAGACCCAGGAGTGGTCATGGTTGCGCACACCCAGCAAGACAGAGTTCAGCATTATCGATGAGGTAGTTGACCATGTTCGGATAAAGGGACTTACCCAGATGCGTTGCAAATTGATCAAGGACGGACGAGTGATGAGTATTCCTCCGATGGTTGGGACGTGTTCCCGAGGACCTATTCGGCCTGACATCTGCTACAGAGTGATGAAGCTACAGAGTACGCGATTTCGAGTCCGTGCGAGAGACTTCGGATGGACCGTAGCCGAAGGCATTGCAGTGCGCAGATAGAGACGCGATGTCGAAATGTACGATGATACAGACAAGCGGAACAAGAGGTTCGTGTGAGACACTGACGAGCTGTCATTGCTTCCCGTCGAGACTAGAGACCTGATTTGCTTACAGAGGCGTTGGGATGCGACCAATTTCCGAGAAAATGTTGTGTTGAGGACACAGATGTCCATTGAGCGAAAAGAGAGTATGCAAGAGTACCAGCCTTCGTACAGTTCTGCTTAGGCATGATTGGAAGAGACCCTGAGCAGGATTCCTTCCAGGACATTGCTGCAATGATGTTTGCACCCAGGATCAGATGTGTGACGTGCTTTCAGAGAGCCAGAGGCCGACGCCAGTGATATGCTGCCTTACGAGTGGTCGTGAGGTTTGACCGAGAGGTGACCAGAGAAGTGCCAGAACGGAATCGTCCCCGTTAGCACACCTGACAGGGCCGATGAGCCGATTGACCGCGTGATAGGTAATCCGCAGAGAAGATAAGGACCCAGGGTCAGAGGACGCCAGACCGTGAGCAAGAGGCATGTGGATATCCTGCGCTGCTAGCAGTGGATGCACCGACTCCTTCTCGACCTCGAAGGAGGAACTACCGACGACGGTATTTATGATTTGTGATTTTATGATTCGATTATCACGTATCCGTCATTTTGGATTTCGGTATTTTGGGCGTTCTGTTTGCATGATTTAGTTTTGATGATTGAGTTTCATGATATTTGTTTCATGCACCCACTGGATATTTATATGTTTTGCGCCTAGTTATTACATTTGAGATATTGATTGAGATTTCATGCCTACCGTATGCAGTGATTGATTTGCACTTCCAGCGTAGTTTTCATGCACCTTTAGTGTTTTGATATACGATTTTGGTGCACGCCAGATGCACTAAATCGGGGTTCTTCGTGCATGTCACATGCACCTGATTTTTTTTTTTCTGTCAGGCACACCCGTTGCCTACGACAGATGTTTCGTGCACACCTGATGCACTTATATGTTGGTTCTGTGCATATGTATGGCACATGTTTTGATGTTGATTTCCATGCGCACAAGACGCACGTAGTATTCATACGCGTATTTTGGGATTGAATTTCTTATAGAGCAGTACGTTTTTATGATATTGTTATGTGTTTTCGTACTGAGCAGGACTAGTCAGAGGACAGTACCTGAATATATTTTACATGTATAGTTTCGAGTTATATCATATTGGTTATGCTTTGGATTTGGTATTGATGTCTTCCCCATGACTCCGATGATTGCGGGATGCTTGACGGAGTTCTGATTTGAGTTTTATGCTCATTTTTCATGCGCATGCGTTGCGCTACGATTGTTTTATGCATTGCTATTTTCGGAGCCCCGACAAAATGGATTATTATTGAAATTGTTTTAGTAGTGGGGGTTTAAATTTAAATTCGGGGACCGAATTTCTTTAAGGGGGGTAGATTGTAACACTTCAAAAAGATAAAATATTAATTTTGGGAATTTTTATAATTTAATATTATTTTATTGATTATTTTAATATTAAATTGATAATTAAATGCAAATAAATGGAGAAAAATTATGAAAAATTTTGGAAAATTCTAAAATGGGTTATTTATTGGAATTATGCCATTTTTAAGTGTTTGTGATCATTTATATGCTAATTTAGCGCTAATCGCGATTAAAAATCGCTAATCGGATTTTTGGCTTTTTGTGCAAAATTGTGCACATATCATCTTTGAACTTGTGTTACATTTTCTTGCCATGGTTTCATTTTGGGATCACTATTCTTATGAGAAGGTTTGGTTTTAAGAAAAGAAAAGGAAAAGAAAAGAAAAAGAAAAGAGAAAAGAATGAGGGTAGGTGAGAGAGAGGGATATGGGCCATTGACCTTGAGACTTAGCCATTTCCTCCCATCATTTTCCCTCCCTCTTCTTCCTCCTCCTGCTGCTGCCTCCTTCCCTCACCTCCTACTCCCTCTTCAAGCCTTGAAACACCATTAAAACAAACTCAAAACATCACTCTCATTTCACAAAAAATGCACACAAGCTCACTAGCTATAGATTGGACCATGAAAGTTGCTGTTTTGGTGCTGTGGGAAGATTCTTGAGTCTATATTGAGGTAATTTCTTCACAATTAGAGTGTTAACTCTTGTGTTAGGCTTTAATTCAAGTTTCATATCGATATCGGGTGAATTGGTGCACTTTGGGCAAAACTAGAGAGGATTAGGGTAATTTTGAGTTATGGCTGTGCAATTAGACTCTAATGGTAACCTTAGACCCTATTTTGACCAAGCCCCTGACCTGACACAACCTGAAACCCAAGAATACGGAATTACGCGACTTTCATGTCAGTTTGTGAGTGTTTAGAGTGTGCAGGGAAATCTGGAATGTACTGGGACTGTTTCAGGCAAATTCAACAATACCAGGGACCAAATTGAGACCATAGGAGGCCACCCTGACCAAACGGACCCCATTGGGCATAGGGGGGCCGGCGAGGCCGGTTTTGGGAGGCTTGAGGCCGGCCAAGTAGTGAGGGAATGCTTCGGGGTTGGTCCAGTAGCTCAAGTACACCCTGCATAGCACCCTAGAGTTGTTGATTTGAGCTGATTTGGCCTGAGACGAAATCTGGGATCGTTTTCTAGGGTTTCTGCTTTGAGTTTAGTTTTGGTTTTGCGTATTTTGATTTGGTGATTTTGGTATTTGTGTGTTATCTCGATCGTGTGACGTTTGTACGTCTATATCGAGTGATTTCGAGTTGTTTTGCGAAGGCTAACCGTAGGTTCTAACCTATAAGCCTTTTAGCGTATCGTGTTGGTTTTAGCGTATCGTATTGGATTTAGTGTGTGTCGTTTCAAGTTTTGATTTGGTTTTGATGCGATGCGATACGTGTGATATGTGTAGGTACACCGCGACGATCCGAGGCGATGCGGAAGATGACGGTGACATCGACACCGACACGCAGGACAGGTGAGTAGATTATATCTACAGGGGGAAGTCGGGTGGATGGCGTATAGCACCCCCGCAGTCCGTAATTAGTACTATGTAGTATATTTATGTGTGTGATAGCTTTAGTGTGTTTTGTTTAGTTAGGGGTAGAAATAACTAGCATAGCTCCTAGTTGCGAACCATAGGATAGATTTGCACCCACACGTATACACTTGTGTGTTTCTTGTACTTGCACTGTGGTTGATGATATGGGATGACTTTGGAGATGAGTCGATGATGTGGGCTTTGTGCCGCGAGATCGGTGATTTGATATGATTCGTTTTTAGGATACGAAATGTGATTCTTGCGGGCTTGGGATATGTGTTTATCCCCGCATTCATACTTTGTTGATGGTATCGATTTGTACTAGACATAGAGTAGTACCCCCCCAGACTATATGATCTGATGATAGTGATACCTGTTATGTGACGAGATAATGAGATGTTGACCCGTACCCAGCTATTGGGATGCCGTACGACGATTTACCGTACGAGCCTATATTGATGATAGATCCGCGCTCATGACTCGAGGATGTCAGATGATATACTGTATCGTACGCGATACTATTGAGGCGAGATCACCGACTTATATATATTTATATATATCGACTCAGGTGTTAGGCGGTTTCCTTACCTGTAGTTCAGCCGTATGGTTAGTGTAGTTGTTAGAGTAGATTAGACTTCTTACCTATTTCAAAAACTAACGAATCGTGGGGGGCATTTTTAAAGACAGCTCAAGGGAATCTACGGATATTTCAAAAACGACGTATCTTTTCATAAAAACACCGTAGCCCCTATTTTCAAAACCCCATGATTCGTGTTATTTTCAAAAGGCACCAATTGTAGGACTTATGCTAGATTAATGCAGATTAGTTTTAGTTACGTCTAGTTTTAGCTCCCACTCCCTTTTTGTGGTTCGCTTTGCATCGCATTCCTATATTATGCTTCATACTCCAGTATTAATATCATGCTGATAGGACACCAGCACCATTACCGATGATGCGTATGTACCACGTACACTTACTTGCCGGCTCACACACATCTTCATCGGTAATTGCCATGTCACGTACACCTTAGAAATATTATTGCTTGACATAGCCTTTTAGCTAATAGTTTAGACATTGTAGTTATTACCTGCTACTTCCTGCATACTGCTATTCATTTTTATGCCGCATTCATGGATTCTCATGCATATATTCACTATTTTACGTGCTATTGAGGTTTGGATTTGGATTTCCATGAGATTTTCTGGATTTGGAGGAAAACCGCAAAAACACAAATAAACATATTCTCTCTTTTAAAATAAAAATTGCGGTTTTCCTATGATGTATGAGTCGTCCACCATGAGTTTGATGATGGATTTGGAAACCCGATTCGAGGAGACGGATGAACCGTTTCGGGTACATGGTGGACCCGGTACGGTACCCCGGGGCAAGAGGAATGTGGTGATGACGTTGAGCCTGGCAGGGGAGTACTACCTATCGGTGATTTTACCCGACGCGTCGGATATCCGGAGGATACCGTCGTGGTCTGAGATTTATGGTAGGGGCCGGTCTGGACTGACGGCGCCCTAGATATTGTGGTTGAGACTTTGAGATATCGGGATATTGGGATTTCGTTTGTGCCGATGTTAGGCACAGTTTTATGCTGATTTCATTATGGTACCTCATTTTAAAAATATAAGGGAAATCTCACTAAAGTATGAAAACAGTTGTTTCATGTAAATGTATTCTGTTTTCACGCATTCATATCTCATTCATATGCTATATTGTTATCTGAGGCACTGACACAGACACATGAGATTGCACTCGGGTTAGATATTTACCCTAGCCTTGTTATAGGCTGCATGTTTTTATTGAGGATTTTATATACTGATCGTATTGACCTAGGATTTTGTCTTGCATTCGGTTTCTGCTTGTAGATGTTTCTATTCACGAGTTGGCAACTCACCCCCGTTGTGCCACAGTTCTTGCAGGTCCTACCGTACAGGTTTCTTTACGGCATTTCTGGCACACTACCTTCTTGCGGGTGATTTGCTTTGGTAGGTGGATTCTTTCGCATCAAGAACCACCATTGTATTTATTTTATTCATTGTATCTAGTATTTCCATCAACCAAAACTTGTATATTGTTTCAGACCTAGACTTAGTGTTGTATTATTCGGCCTTAGAGTCGCGCTTAGTAGTATTGTGGTTCTTCTTATTGCTTTTGAGTTTTCTTTGGATTTGATCCTCGCCACTTGGCGTTGTATATTTTGTTGCACGTGTGGTTGTGACCGTCTATTGACGAAGAGCTAGCTCCCGTTTGGGGATGCCTTTATCATTGCATATATATTGTTATTTTTGTTGTACCCCATTCGGGGCCAGTTTTACAAAAGAAACTCTGCCGAAATTTTTAGAAAAGACTTACTGTTTTTAAAAATGCACCTTCGGCTTAGTTATTTAAAAACCTTGATTTCAAACATGTTTTCTTCACTTCTTTAAACCAGTTTCCTTACTTATTCTAAAAAATGGTTTTAGATTTCTGGGCTTTTGGCTTACTTGGATCAGATGGAGTCCTATAGGCTTCATATGGTTCAAGGGCCAGTCACGTGCTCTTTCGGGTCGTGACAAAACCAGTCTAATGCTATGGGTCACGTACTACACGTGAGGGTTCCTAATGCCTTCTGACCTGATAGAATTAAATTCTAAATAAGAGAGATCAAAAGCCTATTTGGAAAATATTTCCTTGAATCATTCTAAACAAGAAAGATTACGCTCTGTAAATCAGAGCACCGTTGGATTAAAGATCCAATGGTGATTAAAAATCACCAAGCTACAGAATAAGCTCTGTATGGGAAAATATTTCCCCAATCTTTCTAAATAAGAAAGATTACGCTCTGTAAATCAGAGCACCGTTGGATTAAAGATCCAATGGTGATTAGAAAATCACCAAGCTACAGAATAAGCTCTGTATGGAAAAATATTTCCTCAATCTTTCTAAATAAGAAGGATTATACTCTGTAAAACAGAGTACCGTTAGATTAAAGATCCAATGGTGATTAAAAATCACCAAAGCTATAGAATAAGCTCTGCATGGGAAAATATTTCCCTAATCTTTCTAAACAAGAAAAATTGTGCTCTGTAAAACAAAGCGCCGTTAAATTAAAGATCTAATGGTGGTTAAAAATCACCAAGCTACAGAATAAGCTCTGTATGAGAAAATATTTTTCCAATCTTGTTAAGAACAAGAAAAATGTCTTCTGTAAAACAGAAATCCCTGGATCAAAGATCCAACGGTGGATAAAATCCCCGAATCAATCAAAAAATCTCTCAATGAGAGATTTTCTTAACTAAATCAACAAACTTGCATCTACTATATAAAGGACTCGAGACTGAAGAGAGGAGACCCCCATAAGATTTGAGAAAAAAAAGAAGAAAATGAGTTCTCTTTGAAGAAAAAGAAACCCTATGTGAGGGAAAAGACCTAGAGATCATTTTATCTCCTTTTACAAGAGTTTAACTCTTCCAAAAAACAACTTAATTCTTCCTCTGGTTAAGGTCTGCAGAAGCAGATCTCCCCACAAGTTGAGAATTTAATTCTCATCGGGGAGATTCTGTTATGCAGTCCCAAAACTCAGAGAAAATAACTAGGTTTGAGGAATTTAATTCTTCTAAAGGCATAAGAATTTAATTTCTCTGATAAAACTAAGGTTTAACCCTGCTTAAGAATTTAATTCTTATAAAACAAAGGACTTGAAATTCTCAAGACTAAGATCAATAGCCCCATGCATATTAGCGTTCAACCCTATAACGACAAATTACGTGTTCCCACGTGAGCACCTTTAAGGACCAAAAAGGAACGACTGAGTTTGAGTCACGTGATCCTATATGAACCCTAATAGTGCTCAACACTTGTAAAAAGGGAGGGGGGAATAAATTAAGAAAGTTCTCATTTTGGAGCGTCTCACGTGATCCCACGTGACCCCCAATAATGCTTAGCACCTAGAACATGATAGGAAGATAAATCCAAAGGAGGCAGTGCCCAACTCTGGAGCATCTCACATGCCCACACGTGATGGCCATAAGATTTAAGTGTTTAACACTTACATACGGATGAGGATTTGGACCCAAGTATACAATGCCAATTCTCAAGCGTCTCATGTATCATACGTGATCTCCCCAGAGTTTCAGTGTTTAACACTGTTTTAGAGCATCACGTGGGAGCACGTGAGCGCCAAGCAAATGTTAGTGTTTAACACTATGAGAAGTCGACCTTAGCCTAAACATAGCCAAGTCTCCCGAGGCCAAAAGCCTTGTTCAACTGAGTCTGCTTATGCTCAGGTCTCCCCAAACCGGTCTTAGTTCTAAATGATGTCCTAACATATGTTATCTAAAATGGTGCTCATTACACCATAATCTCGCCCTTCAATCTGGAGTTCGGTTCAAGGGTACATCTTTCCACACCTCTGATTCATGTCGTTGTAATTCTTCAACGATGTCAGAAAGGTGGAGGGTCCCGACAACTAACAGCTCTTGGATGCACTCCCAAACCCATGAGCATACCCTAATAGACCGTAATGTCCTTAAACTAGCTATGGACCACAACGTCCTGAAACTAAAACGATAGTGCCCGAATGCTCTTTCGTTGGATCAAAAATGGTCCTAAACCCCCGTTAAGTAGATCTTAGTCCAATACCGGATTAACGTACCCTTAATGAATATTTAAGTCGATCTTAATCTCAAACAAGATTAATGATCCTTAAATCAAACTAAACCCCAAATCTAAGAAAATATGGATTTGGAGTAATCCACGCCCTACGAGAGACAACACAAATTAGTCTCCATATATAATTCACGGGCAACCAAAAAATAAAACAAACACACACGACACGAAGTGACCTTCTGGAGCAGAAGAAAGTGGTTATCGCTACGCGGTAACATAATTAACTGCAGGGGCTTGCGCCTTTAGGGATGGGCGTCCCCACAATCAAAAACCCCTCACAACGAGAAGGAATCTGACGAAGTCTGCTACAACGGCCGCATCTGTACAAACCTTCGATACACGGTGCCATAAATCAACTTGGCATCTTCGGAGAGGTAGACAGATAAAACTAAATAGTATATGCCCCCAAATTCAGGCAGAACAACCTACGCGGTTTCATCCCTGTTTTCGGCGGTAAACACCCTCGTCCAGATGCCACCGAGCGTCAACCCTGCTCAATCTTAAGAGCAGTGATTGCCGGTCCAACTCGACATATCTTCAATGAGCGATCGCCACCTCGACTTCGGGGTCATAGAGACGCCGACCTTATACCGGTCTTCGCACACTTGACAAATGACTGAATTCAACTCGACGCATGATCGTCAACTAAAGGACCGGCCGCTGACCTGACGATCACCAGGCGAGCAAAATGAGACATTACCACAAACTGGAACATTGCTACAAACAAAATTTTTTGCAATAGCCATTATTCACAACTCAGGAATCTTTACAAAGGTATTCTGAGCTCCTCAGCCTTACAAATTCGCCCAAAGGCCTACAAAATCCCAAAACAAAAACAAAAACATACGAAAAAAAGGAAAGGGTAGGGAGACTTAGGCCTCAGGGCCGAGAAGGACCTCGACCTGCTCCGCATCCACCTCGGGAGCCGGGGTGACTGCTTGAGGGTCGGCACCCACCGCAGGGACTTCGGCACTGGGAGCCGGGGTGACCACCTTCTCCCTAACGCCCCCACTGAGGGCCTTCCTTCCGGCAATGCTTCCGGTGGCATCCCACTGCCCCTCACCCTCGAGGGGGTACTCGAGCCGTAGCTTAGCGTAGGGAAACTCCGGCATCAGTGTCTTGACGGCGTCAAGGGCATCATGCCAGATAAGGGTCGAGGCTTCGGCGAGGTCGGCGTAGAACTGATCCGACGTTCTGTAGGTCTCCACCGCCTTCGCAGCCCGAAGGTCGGCGCACCTAATCGCTTCCTTCATCGCCTCGTTCTCCCTCTTGAGGGTGTCCCGCGTCTTCTTCAGGATGGTGGCAGGCATCCTGGCATCCTCCAACTTGGCCTCAACAGCCTTGTTGGACTCCATCATAACCCGGAGAGTCTCCCGGTAGTTGGAGTTCGCCCGATCCTCGGCTGCCACCTGGTCCTCGAGGGCGGCGATCCTCTCCTTTACCTCGCGCAGCTCCCGGCTGAAGCCCTCCTCCCGCAAGGAATACTCGCCGATGATCTGCATCGCCGGGGCAATTTTATCGTCCTCCATGTTAACGACGAGGGCGCAGTGCTGGAGGACCTGAGGAAAACAAAGAAGGGGTTAGAAAAGACACCTGATCCTGCGAACAGAAAGTACTTAATAAAGACCCGAGCGGGAGGCGGACACTGACCTGTATGGCCTCCTGAGCTATGGCCGCCATTTGGGCCCTGAGGGTTCCCCGGGGGATTTTTCCCCCAGCCGACCTTTCCATTTTCGAGAGCATGCTATCGGCAACGGAAAGTCCAGAGGGCACCTCGATGCGAAGGTCTCCCTCATCTACGAAGATCGGGGAATCCGGAGAACGGGGCACCGTCCTATGGTGCCTCTTGAGAAGGGGCACGGGAACATCTTCCTCGCCTCCCACCTCCAAAACCCGAGGCTCCGGCTCCCGAGCGTGCCTGCGGCTTTGCGTGAGGGAGGGCTCCGAGGCCCGGGGCATGCCGGAGTGCCTGGCCGGAGCGGCCGCCGGCGAAATCGGGCTCGCGGCAGGGCGTGACGGGCCGGCGCCTCCGGCCTTCCTCCCTTTCTTCTCGGCCAGGGCAGTCCGGAATTTTGATCGGTCCATCGGCTCTGCAAAAGAAGCGAAAATACAAAGGAGGAGTTAGCAATGCCAGAAAAAAAAATAGAAGAATACATAAGTCTAAACGGGTCGCCTAAACTCCCAACTTACCCACAAACTGAGCGGGGCTTAGCCCGGCCCAACTGAGGGCCTGCTCGGACAGCAACACATCGGCCCATTGGACGGGCTCCCACTCCGCCACCGCCACCGCATCGGGATCGTTCGACCACCTCACCCGAGGGCAGGTGGCCCTGTGCCACTGGACGGGCATAGGCCAATACTCACTCTTAGGTGGCCCGACGAACAAGAACTTCTCCTTCCATTCATGAATGGAAGAAGGCACTGCTACAACCCCTAACCTGGTCGCCCCTCCCCTGTGTTTTTTAAAAGAAATATATACCCAGCTAGGTTCGTCCCTATGAGTGTCGGGGTGATTTTTGTAGCAGAGGGAGGAAACGAGAACATTCAGGCTGAAAAGGATCTCCTGCAGTCTCAACCGGACCAGGAACCAGAGGAGAATCCTCCACGAATTCGGCGCTAATTGGCCCAGGGCTAATTGAAAGCAACATAACGCCGCACTCACCTCTGGGGAGAAGGGCAGACGCATGCCGGCCCAAAAGGCCTCCAAATACAGGGAAATCTCATTTCCCCGTACCTAGTATGCCTCTCTCCCTCCCCAGCCAATCGAAGCGAATAGCCGAGGGGGATGTGGAAGCGAGCCCGGATTGTGGCGAGCTCGTCTGCATGCCTCAGAAGGGAAGGCGCGTCATGAACACTCTTGACACCCGCTTTAGGAACCGTCCCCGCCGCACGACCCCAGGGAGCATGACTAACCCTAACTTTCCTGGGGGATTCTGACTCGGGCGAGGAAGAGGAAGAAGCAGAAGAGGAAGCTGCAGAAGACTCCCTAGATTCTATCCGAACTATTTCTTCGGACTCCCCAGAGGAAGACATCTAACCTGAGCAAAGGAAGGAGTCTGCCGAGGAAAGAACGCAAGAAATCCAATCTAAAGGGAAGAGCACCGAGCTAACGCATGAAGGGCTGAGGAAATTGTTGCGAAATGTGGGCCCTGGGGGATCCCACCTCTATTTATAGTAGTCGGCGAGCTCATCCTACGGCACCGATCCTTTCCCGCAAAAACAACACTTCACATTCAACGGCCATCTACGTTCCACCTGTCGCACACGCATTGGGCGCGTCCCGTCAAGTGCGAAGGACACCGGCGGCCCATCACGTCAGCCAACCAGCGTCGGACACGTGTCCTGGCATTTCGGAAAACGTACGCCCGTATCGGCGCTTCCTCTTTAATGCAAGATCTCTCTCCTGATCCGCTAACGTCATCAAAAAAAATACGACTAATTGCCCGGGAATCCGCGCCGACGAGGTATTCAAATAAGAACTTGGCCCAGGCGACCGATTAGACCACTCTCGACCCGACCCATGAATAAATCGGTCTGAGAGTGGGGGACTAATGATGATGCTCGGTACTGAGGACTCCCCAGATCATGACACGTGGCAGTTGACGTGTCCCAAAGTTTACGAGAGAAGAGCAAGAAGGGTACATTGGAAGCATATCCCGGGCCTTCCTCCCGAGGATGTTCCCGATTTTCGATGGCCTCCCGGACTTCTCCTATGCTCGTCTTCCAAACAACCATTGGCTCGCCTTCGAGCCCTCCCGCACGCTGAGCTCCCTCAGCCCTCCTAGCTCGCCTCCGAGCTATCGCAGAACCGAGCACTCTCGGCCCCCCGCTGATCTTATCTTCCTCGGTATCACTGACCGACTAACTGCGCAGATCACATGCGTCTCTGCCACGGCTCCGCGAATCTCGCCAGTCACGACATATCCGCCACCTATGATCCCGCATTCCACGCCATCGTGTTCCCCCCATTAACGAGTGTATCTCATCATTAATGGGGGATCCTATCTTTTACGCAGGCGTAACGCCCAGGGGCGTAACGGCCGGCATGAATCTCGCGCCCGTCAGCCCATGGCCGCCACTATATAAACCCCTCTTCAGGCGACTCAGGTAAGGAAATTTTACCCGAATAGGTCGTTACTCTGCCAAAATATCCCGACTAACTTGATCGTCGGAGGGTCCACGGTAGTACGACCATCCCGGGACTTCTTTACAGGTAGCTCGGTTTCATTCCTAAATCAAGCCCATTGAGATCCACACGCATCAAGAGTCAACCCTCGAACTCAATCTCAGCCATCCATCGACGCTTGCTACAGATCAGCGGAAGATAACATCTGAAGGAGATCACGACCTCCGTCACTTTCTCAATCTTCTTGCCCAGAATCTCTGAAGAGGAGCATGTTAATGCCATTAAGGAGGAAATCAACAAGGTTGTAAGGAGCTATAGGGGCAGCTCAGTGGTGGGGATGTTGGAGTTTGGGGGAGATCCTGGTTCGAACCGGCGTGTATGCCTAATTTATTCCACCTATTATCTAAAAAAGAAATTAACAAGGTTGTCAAGCTCCAGGAAGAACTTGACATTGATGTGCTTGTCCATGGAGAGCCAAAAGTAAAAGCTCGCTTCACCGGTATTGCACGTGTGATGGTCATGTACATATATTGAGCATGATACGTAAATAATGAAGCAATTATTTTAAGACAGCTATCTATATGTAGGAAAATAAATTCATGTGCTTTTATATTTCACAATCACAAACTTTATATTGGTATTCATTTTTCAAAGGTAGTAATTCTATTAAACAATGTAGTGTGGGTGACTTTCAATGCAATATATGTGTATTGGAATTTCGATAAATAAAAAGTCACAGTCTTCATGTTTGGAACAATGAAAATAAGGTTACATGAATCACAATTCTTAACTGGTCATTTGTTAGAAACGGCCAGCCCAGGTTCGAGACTTGCTATCAGATCGCTCTTGCGATCAAGAAGGAGGTCGAGAATTTGGAAGCTGCTGGTATTCAGGTTGGTTTCTTTCCCAAACATAATCTCTGTTTCAATTGTTAGAGCATAAACTATTTTCTCAAATCTTGTAATAACTGAAGATCTTTGATGACAAATGAAGAGCAAGGCATGCTTTTAAAACTTCTAGCAAGCCAACCAATATATATATATATATTTCCTTTTGAGAGACAATATTTCTTTAAAATGCTTAATTTTTTTCCTCTCTAAGCTGTAGTTTCCAACTTTCTCATTTTATCATATCAATGAAATGTTTTAGTCAGATAAGTCAAACTGATTCTATCCGTTTTCTGAGAAAAAGCAGAAAATTCCTTTAGAGTTTAGGCAAGTGGCAGGAATCCTGACATGATATAATATCCACTCATGTTCAAAACTTATTGAACATGCATTTAAACTGGATTTCTAAAAAGATATCGCTGCACAAAAGTTTAAGTTTCGGTGCGCGAAATGGCGTTCAGCTTGCAGTGCAGTTAGAATGCAAAAATCTTCTGCGTGGTGTGTTAGAATATTAAAATGCATCTTTTTACGCTCACCACGGCGTCGGAGTTTTGGTGCAGGGGCAGAGAAATTAAGACTAACAATTACTTGGATGAAATGTGATATCTCACCGAACATTATATTGTGGTTTCGTGCAGGTTATCCAAATTGATGAAGCGGCTCTTAGGGAAGGCTTGCCTCTTCGCAAGTCTGAGCAGGCTTTTTACCAGGATTGGGCTGTTCGCTCCTTCAGGATCACTAGTTTTGCATTGTATGCCAAAATATTCAGAGCCATATATATCGGTTCAAGAACCGGTTTAGCCAAAAGCTTAAGCTGTGAGGTTACGGGCTAATAATGTATATAAAGCAATCAGGACACGTCGGTCTTTGGACCATGTGAAAAGGCTCCGGCGGAAACTCTCGCTTATTAATGCAAAGAAATAGGGTAAATATTAGATTGACAAAGATGAGGTTTGATCCCAAGATATGTCAACCCTATACCTACGAGCTTAATATGTTGGGTTCTGTAATAACAATCCATATCAAAATAACAGAAAATTCAGCACACCCTTACAGCTTACAGACTACACCTGAGCCCTAACATTAAATCTCTTACAGATCCACACCTACATGTGCTACTCCTACTTCAACCACATCATCCACTTCATCCTCGACATGGACACCGACATCATCACCATCGAAAACTCCCGCTCCGACGAGAAGCTCATCTCCGTGTCCCATGAGGGCGTAAAATATGGTGCAAGAATCATCCCAAAGGTTGCATAAAATTTTCCCTTCTCTCTCATCCTCGGATGTATTAGTATTACATCCGTATAGAGAATAATTTCTCTTTGGCTTGGTCAAACTAACTTGCTAAAAAAATAAACTCTATAACAATAAATGCATGTACAAGTGAACAGTGGCCTAGTAAATTAATGGCCTTATGTGCCAAAAAGCCAATGTTAACTGCAATAAATTCTTAAAAAGTGAAAATTATTTTATTAAAATTTCCAACAGGTTGAACCTAATAAGAAACCCATCTTCTCTTTTAAAAATTAACAAGGTTGATCTTCTTTGACTTTTTACAACTCAACAGCGGTAGGATTGTAATTAATTAAGCTTAAGCAGAATAAAATAGTTAGTAGGGTCGCTTGAATATTAATTTGAGAAAATTATTTCCTAGTCCAGTTTTTGTAACGTGACTTATTTTAAATTCACATATTTTCAAAATTGTGAAATATCCAATATCCAGAAAATATGAAAGTTTCAAGTCCTTAAGTATTCTGATTTAGATATATATATTTAAAAAAAAATACTAGATTTATCTATTCTCAATCTATACACATTCTAACTTTGGTAATATTGTTTATTCAACTATAACATTATTTATCAAATTATAATACAAATTAGGCTTAATTCCAAAAAACTATCAAAATCTTAAGGCCTGTGACAAATATTGAAAATTACAGGAAACTACCAAGTATATGAAAACTTGTTTAATTAATAAACAATAAACTACCAAACTTGCTTACTAAATGTTCAATCAACTACCAAACCTGTTTACTAAAATAAACTAGTTTAAAAAAGTTTAAAGATGTCCGTACACTTTGGTAGTTTTCTATAATTTTCAAAAAAAATGACAGCCCCCAAGTTTTTAGTGAGAATTAACCCTATTAGCCTACTAATTATCAAACCAAAATGTTTATCACATCATAACATTATTAAATTTTAACTTTAGTTTATCAAATCATAACACATATTTTATGAAATCTTTGTAATACATACACAAATACATATACAATTCAATTCAATGTTTGGTTCCAGAAGAGATTCAATAATATGATTTTCGCATGGTTTTCCCACAGTAATTTTGGAATTTTTTGGATTTAAAGTTAAATCAAATTAAGAAAATGGGTTAGGAAACAAATTTCCCTAATTTTTTTTTCTCTTCTAACTCTTTTTTGCCCTACAGGGGCCAGTTGGCTATAATGCCCTTAGCCTCATGGAGTTACAAACAACAAATATTCTAAGACAAATCGAGACATTATGACCATTTCTATTATAGAGAATTAAATTAAGCTCTCTCTTAAGCCGGCCATTATATATATATATATATATAGCATAAGATCATTAACAGCTCAAAACTTTGCTCATCTCCTCTCCCAAACTCAAAATAAAATTAAGTGTTTAATTTCTCAAGAACATTATGGCTTGTAACTACCAAGAAATCAAGTTGGTTGTTTTCATTGTGATGATGCTTGCCATAATGGTGGGTGGAGACTTGCCAATCAATAGAGGAGGAGGGATGGGCATGGATCATATTGTTGGTGGTGCACTAGGTTGGTCCTTGGAGGCTGATTATGTTGCTTGGGCTCATGATCAACACCACCATATTCGCGTCGGCGACAAGCTTGGTATGTATGTATGCATGTATGTATTTTTTTCCCTCTTTGTTTGTCATATCTCATCTTTCTATAGTTGTACCACCATTTGAGTTATTCTGCTATATTTATACAAGCAACAAACAAAAAGTGAGGTAACGATGCGGATGAGCAATGGTGTCAAAGTTGTACTTCGGATGACCGACAAAGTTATAATTCAGTTGTTTTTTTTTTATTTTATTTGTGAGTACAAATTAAAAGTGAGGCGGACCCTATTAAAAAGGTAAACCAATTGCAAACTTGTTATCTCTCAGCATTATAATAGTAAAGATGGTCTTTTATATCCCCCATGCAGTTTTTAAGTACACGAAAGGCGATCACAATGTCATCAATGTAGACGAAGCAGGATTCACAAATTGCGAGGCGCCATCAACAGCGGAAGTTCTTAAATCCGGAGAAGATGTGATCCCCCTCACAACACCCGGAAAGAAATGGTACATTTGCGGCAGCCCTGAACACTGCAAAGTCGCGAACCAAAAGCTTGAGATCAACGTTTTGCCACAGTTGCAAGATAATGGAACCTCAGCTATTGATTCCAAACAAGCTACCCCTGAAAGCTCATCTGGAAATATTAGAAGGGGTGTAGCTGTTTCTTATGCGTACATAGTTATTTTTGTAGCTGTTAGAATTGTCGAATTTATGATATAATTTGCTTTGTTATGATTTGTTGATTCTTGAACTAATCTATTATTTAATGCAATACATATACTAATTTTTGGTAATTTATTTGTAAACCTAACAAATTCCTATGAAACCAATATTTAGAGGCTATTCAAGCTATGCGAGACTTCCTTTTCTGTTTTTTACTAATATTTTGCATGTAGGATACACATGTTAGTATTATCAATATGAGGGAAAATTTAATTTGCAAATAAATATTTAACTATTGCATTTTTTGCATGAATCATTCTATGATTTTATATATAATATATCTAACCGTTTTTTAATGTGTTATGTACATGCACAAAAATATCACGAATTTTTATTTCCTCTAATCATTATAATTTTTTATCTTAAAAAATATATAAATTGAAAATATTATTAGATTGAGGAAATGCTAATTATTTTTTAATAGAGATGTTACATTTAGTCTCTATTATTATAACTGCGTGCGCGCTTAATCTGAATTAAACATACAGAAAAACAAGAAATATTCTTGAGTCTAAGATGGTCCAGGTAAGCGACTCTCTAAAATCATTATCATTTTTGAGTGCTTTGAAGAGCATGGGCAAGATACAATTCTACATCAAGTGAATGTATAAGAGATTCGAAGGCTTTGAGTTATCCCAGAGAAATAGTCGGTGCACCAAGAGATACTTTTAGATGAAGGAACAATTTTTTAAAGAAATGTTCATGCGATTCGGTTTGGTAATTTTATAAATCGGTAATATCGAACAAAAATAATATATATATGGGAATATAAAATATATTCGTTCAACTCTTATCATGACTTCAGAGTTTTGGTATAGTGGAATGTACATTTCACATAATATCAGAACAACCAGGTTCGATTTCCACCGGACGTTTATTAAATTAAAAATACCGAATGGCCTTTGACTTGCGGAGCCTTGTTAGAATATAAAAGTTATTCCCTCAACCCCATCATAATTTCAGGGTTTTGGTGTAGTGAAAGGGACATTTCACAGTATATAACGCTAAGATATAACAATATATTTTTAAAAATTATTATTCTCTTTAAAAGCATCTCTCACCTCGATTGTTGCATGGTAACATAGCAAGAAATCTTTTTTTTTGAAGGAAAAATGCAGGGGTCAGATGACTTAATTAATAAACTAAATTAAAATAAAATAAAATATTTACAAAGGTTGTGGGTGGAGGTGAATAGCAAGCATATGATCTACTATCTTATGATTTTATTTGTGAAAGAGCAACGGATCATTATCGTTATCTTTACACAAATACAATCACAAGATATAAATTCTACGTCACACAATAAAAATCATCGATACATCATATAAAAAAGTTACAGACGCAAAAAAAAAGTTGCTATTACTTATTTCAAATATCGGCAGCTGCTAGATTGAATGCTTTACAAATTCGGGCTAAAGTTTCTTCCTACTCTTCTTATCCAATAGACGAATACTATTAATAGTATTTCCATCTTTAACAATAATGCCGCAAAAAATAACAACAATCATAATGACATTATCATCATAATCATCAAGAGATTTAATAGAGAAAGTAGAGTATTTCGTATCTGATTTATGCTTAACATTCTTGAACGAGAAAGCAGATCCATGCGATTGAAACGATATTTACTAAAAGTAGCAGAAGTAATCAATTTTCTCTTGTGGTCTACTTCTTAGTGCGAGCTGGTTTGAATCCAGGAGTGATCATAGGATCTCCTTCTGAGTCCATCTCATTCTAATAAGAGCTTTGCATAACTAAATTATGTGTGAACGGGTTCAGATACCACATCTTCTTGAATGATTTGAATTAAAGATTTGAGCAAGTCTTCTGTTTTGGACTGATCGAAGTCATTAGCAGCGTTCATTATGAGTTGTTGAGTATCAACAATTTTTTGCACCATAGAAGGCTCTGAATCTTTAAGATGAGTCTCATTATGTACTGGTACGTACTTGAGTAGAAGCTAAAACAGAGTCAGTCAATGAATCACTTGGAACATTAAAATATGATGTGGTAAAGGTATTTTGTACCCGTTGTCTAGTAGATATGAGCATACTATCAAGCTTCTGAACCATGGGATGCTCTTACTTATTTAGATTTTCTTTCAAGGTTGAAGGACTTTGATAGCTTTCAGAGAGGCTATGTGGATGATAGCAGGCATAGACCTAAACATAGCAAGAAATCTTAAACTCTTACGACACACCCTCATATTTATTTTAACCCAAATCGCAACAAAATAAAAATTAATAATAAGTGTCATGGATGACCTTCTATTTTAGGATCAAATATATTATCGATTGAGCTATATATACACTCTTACAAGTTAATTTAGAAGAAATAAATATATATAACATATATTCAAAATACCCGATTTCAATTGCAACCAATACCCGATTTCAATTGCAATCAATACCCGATCAAATATATTATCAATGGTGATTTACAAAGTAGAGAGAGGACATCTTCATATGGGTCGGCCCCTGTGCGTGTGTCTTTTTCATGCCATTTTTAGCTTCACGCCTGCAAATGCAAATCGCCCTAACATCACCGTCGCACATCTCTACTTTGTAAATCACCATTAGGTGACGGTCTCTCTTTTCTAAGTGAGGAGAAAAATCTTTCGACTCTATTCTTTCAATTAAAGATGACTGCATCATCATTCTCCTATTAAATATTTAAATAGACACTTTTAAATTCAAATTTCAAACTCTTCTTGCACAAATACATGTGTATGAATGTATATATGTATATTCGTATGTATGCAGACACACACATGCATGCTGTATATATGTATGTGCATGTATGTATATACGTATATGTATATATATGTGTATGTATTCATTGAGGCCAAACATCATTTTTTAAAATGAGGCAAATTTCTCAAACATCTAAACCGTCATGATTTTTAATGATCCGACTAGTCATCATGATCTACATGTCTTAGATAGGATGTGGGTTAAATTCATTGGATTTGTAGACATTTAACACATGGATCAGCTGTTTTTGAGCAGATGAAAAATAAGATCACTTGATGGTTATATTAAAGGTCTCCAAATCTCATAAAAATTGATACACGGCTAATCTAAGACATGTAGATCACGATAATCGGTCGGTTCGATGAAAAACATGACATGAATACCCATCTCCAAGTTTGAATATTCCGGTCAAGACTGGATGTTTAAAAAATTGCCCTCATTTCAAGATCTTAATTGGCCTCCACACACACATAAATACTTGTATCTAAGTGATCTCTTCAAATTCTAGAAATGTAGTACATGCGGTTATTAGCAAGTTTATTTTATTTTTAGATATTTGTCTATTTTCGCTATTTTCATAATTTTAGGATTTTTATAGTTTATTTTGCAAATTATGTTAAGGTTTCACTACAAAAAAAAACCCTAGAACTCCTTTATAATTTAGAGATTAATTGAATAAAACATATTATTTTTGAGATCAGAAAATTGTGTGATTTTTATTTATTTGCGGATAGTTGTATTGCTGTTGTGCGATTCGGTATAGGGAACAAGTCTCTTGGATGTGAGGCCCGTAGTTACTGTCGCTGTCATCTTCGTTATCAAGTCATTGTTTCGTATCACCAACCATCATTATGCCATCACAACTCAAAATTCCAAAAGAAGCCGATTCAAAGCCACTTTAATGTGTTCTAATTTTTATGCATGATTTATTCTTACATTACTATGAATATGGTTTGCCTTACGGTTCCCACCATAGAGACAAAATTATTATGCGTGAGCCAAAAGCCGTAGGGATGGACAAATGCCCCTACAGCGATACCCGCAGGGGTCACTGTCCCTACGGTTTCCACCGTAGGTATTAGTGATATATACCCTAAAAGCCATTATTGTATAGTACGGTATTGTATATTACATTTTGGAAGCTTGTGATATATATATATATATATATATATATATATATATATATATATATATATATATATATATAACAGTCTTGCTCAATATGATGGTATGTTATCTGGTTTGAGTTTATCTTAACATGTGTATATATTTCTTTTAACATATCGCTAATACATGTTGATAGAACCCTTATGATCTTTAATTGACTACCGGCGTTGTGATGACAGTCATACTAGTGGAGGCCGGGTAGTTTATAAGCACATCTTTAAACATTATCCCTAGTCGTAGGATTATCGAGACTGGGCATCGATCCTCCAGAGTAGACCAGTGTATACGCTTCTTATCCCCGTCAGGGGAGATGGCCTGTCCTACAGCCAGTGGTATACGGTACCAAAAATAGTATACAGGTGCTCATTGGGTTATGAGTTACACCGGACGGACTCCCGGGAAACTTCTGGTTGGTATTATACCTATCGTCGGATAGCATTTTTCCGGTGACATGAGTACAGGTTAGTCCGTTGACTTGACATCACTATTCATCTCGAGTGTGTTTCCACTGTACTTAAATTACTACCCTACCACGGGTCTAATGAGTCATGCAAACAGGTAGTAGTTGGGTGCAGTCCCGAAGCACATGGAGGCAATACGGGATAGGAGGGATTTGTCTCTCCCGGTATTGGCAATTGATATCACGTGGTGTACGGTTGGCCAATACTAAAGGTCCTTGATCAGGGCAAGTGAGATTTACTGGTAGGTACACCAGTAGTTTCTCAGGTTGTATTAGGCTCCACACCACCACGACTTGTCGTGCTAGTAGGGGTCTGGCGTTTACCACCCCTTAGGCCCGATATGCAATACTCTTATTCAAACAGACAGGACTGTACGGAGAATATCACATATAGGCTTAGTAGGGATTCAGACAAGTATTTATACGGGTAGGGTATACGTATTTATACGGGTTTAGATATACATGCATTTATATTTATATAAGTGTATGTGTATATATACTCAGTGTGGTAGCTACACTCTCTCACTCTTTTCTTCATCATTAATGAAGAAGTGTGTAGGCTTTTGACTCATCCTAATGAGTCACTGGCACACCCACTCTTTTGTTTTTGCAATGAAGAGATAAGATGAGAGGATGAGATATTTGTGATGAGGGTTTTTTCCATCATGGTTGGATATTTTTTTCTTGAGTAGCCATTCTCCTATTCTTCTTCTTCCTCATTTTCTCTCTTTGAGTTTTGAGAATTAAACGAGAGCTTCTTGCTTCACAAACTACACCCTTCTAAGTATCTTGTCCTAGCAAGACGCGATCTCTAGTTTCTTCGGTTGAAACCATCGCTTGAATCGGTATTCTCTGGTGGATCGTTTTTTATGTGGGAAGTTCGACTCCGAGAGCTCGATTCGATCACCAAGGAGCTTGAGGAGTGTACCTTTCAAGACCCGAAAGACCGTCTACAAACGTTGTAATATTAACTCGGTAGCTAAATCTCTAGTTAGTATTAGTTTAGTTTAGTGTTTGGGTTTGTATTCTAGGGTTTTAGTGTATTGTGCTCAAAATTTTTAAAGTTTTTAATTCCGCAAAACCGTAGAAATCACGGCAAAAAGCACCATGCGCTTACAGTAGGGGCATCATTTTATACATTTAAATTTTTTTTTGAAAAACTTCCTTCTCCTCCTTAGTCTTCCTCTTCCTCCTTCTCCTTCGTCATCCTCCTCACCCTCCTCATTATTCTCGGACCCTTCTTCTTTGCGCCACGATCTCTCCATCCTCTTCCTTCGTCTTCCTCCTCCTCCTCCTTCAACTCCCCATCCGAGAAATTCAGTGCATGTCAAACGCAAGACTTATCATTCCCCGCATGCTCCTGCACATTGATCGTAGCAAAAACTACAAACAACCCAAACCAACTCCTCATCAAACTCAAATCCAACATCAATATAACCCTAAAAATTCAAAAAAATCACAAATTTATACTATAATGATTGGCGCAGATCTTCAGTACTTGGCCTGCCTCATCACCAACCAAACTCCTTGTGCTTCAACTGCTTCACGTTCTCAATCCCTCGCTCCTTCCACAGGTTCCCTTCCTTGAATCGATACAGCCTCGCTTTCCTAAAAAAATCGAACAAATAAATATGATCAGCAGCCACGAATTGAAACCCTAGATCTAAAGATCAATGGCAGATCTGAAAAATTTACAGGTCGAGGAGGGCCTCTTCGTCCTCTTTGCCGATGGTGATTGTGAATTCCTCGAGCTTGATGATGGGGACGATCTGAGCTCCGGTGTCCTCATCCTCGTTAGCGGTGGCGGCGCCGTAGGTCTCCTCTTCGTCTCTACGATCGGCGCCGGAACTGGCCATGGTTAGGGTTTGAAGGTTGAGAGAGAAGTAGCGCGCGCGAGAAACAGAGATTGGTGCTAGGGTTTTAATTGAGTGGGGGAAGCAATTTCTGTTTTATTTTAATTTTAAAAAAAAATCCCGACATTGTTCTTACGGTTTCCATAATAGGGGTTTCTCTGATGGTATTGTAGGGGCAATTTTAGTTTGCATTTTTTTCTATAGAAATACTCCTACAGTGGCACCGTAAAAGCAAACATTGTCCATATGATAGTAACCGTAGGGGCAATCTTATGTTGTTCCTTCGGTTTTTGTGAACCGTAAGAACAAGACATCTTTGTACTGGTGCTAACCAACTACCACAAATCTGAGAAGCAATTGCAAATTATGCCAGCACCCTAACAAATCAAAAGTTAAGGTAAAACAACATTGGCTCAATTTCTTGCATGTGAATAATTAGTAGGAAAGTAATGAGATTGATCTGCGTTCAAGTTTAAATAATTGATTAGTCTTCATGATATTTATATATTGGATTATTGGACTTAAATTAATTGAGAATATAACATATGAATCCATATGAAGATTGTTTAGTTGATTTATGATCAATTGATAATCCAAAATCAATGCAAATCCACTGCCATAAATGTGCCCAACAGTAAAGGAAAATTGGCAGCGGTTCAAATCGTTATCAATTTACGGTAACAATTTTCATAGATTTGATAACGGTTAAGACCGCTACGAATAAAAAAATATGGCGGGCTCCACAACCCACTGGAAATAAAAAACCAGAACTTCCCCAAATTTTCATTGAGCCTCTTCTTTTCCACCCCAAATTTTCAATGAACGCCAAAATCCCTCCTCCGTCGCCTCGGTCGCCACAGCTGTTGATTATAGTGCCCTCAAGTCAATTATTGGATCACAGGCACATGATTGCAATGATTGAGGGATGACCTATACCGGTAGAACAGTCTTACTCAAGATGATAGTATGCTATCTGGTTTGTCTTTATCATCGTGTGCATACTTCAGGTGACATTACAGATCACTATTATATGTTGATAGAGCCCTTAAGATTTTTGTTTGACTACCAGTAGTATGATGGCGATCATATACGTGAGAGTTTGGTGGTCTATAAGCACATCCTTAAAGTGTCCCTAGTCGTGGGAGTTTCGAGACTGGGAATCGATACTCCAAGAGTAGACTAGTGTATATGGATCGAGACCCCGACAAGAGGCGGTGGCCAGTCTCATAAGCCATTGGTGTCAGTTGGTTCACCTAAGATGTATACAGGTGCTCATTGGGTTATGAGTACACCGGACGGACTCGCCGGGAACATACTAGTTGGTATTATACCTATTGTCAGATAGCAGTTCCCAGGTGACATGTGTACAGGTTAGTCTATTGACCTGAGATCGTTATTTGTCTCGTGGGTGTTCCCACTGTGCTTTGATTACTACCCTACCACGGCTCAAAAGAGTCGTGCAAACGGGTTTTAGTTGGGTACAGTCCCGAGCTACATGGAAGCAGTGAGCGGATCGTCAGGGGATTCGTCTCTCGCAGTATTGGGGGTTGATGTCGTGGAGTGCATGGATGGCCATCACCATAAATTCTCGGCCGGGGTAGACGAGAATTACTGATTCGGATCAGTAGTTTCTCACTTGGTGATAGACTTCATACCGACACTAAATGTCAAGTTATTAAGAGTCTGACTTTATCCACACCCCTAGACTCGATATGCGATACTCATAGACGAACGGACCGGACTGTACGGATATTGTCACTGTCAGGCTCAGTAGGGTTTCAGGATGAGTTTGCTCGTCGGCCTCCCTTTCGCTCAATGCCTGGATATCCATTACGTACAGCTAGTGTCACTGACGTGCTTGTGGTTAAACCCACTGTCAGCGTATTGATGAGTCTTTAGAGTCCTACACAGAGGGTTTCCCTGATTCGGGCGAAACGTTGTAGAGGCCGTATGGTTTTATGGCAGGGTTCGATCATATTCGTGCACTTGTGCACGGATCATGATCGGACGGACAATACTAGTGGGCTTTGGTTTAAGCCGGATCCTAGTATTATATTGTTGGATTGCTTTCGTCTCGTTGTATTCGTATTCAGTCGGAATACGGATGCAGGTATGTATATACGAATAAGGGGTATTTCTGTAATTCGTTACGAGTTTATTTTAGGGTTGCCATTTCTTTTCTTTGTATTAAATATTTAGATTAAATGTTTAATTGTGTGGAAATGGTGAGTGAAAGTCTTGGCTTTGCCATTCATTATGACATGAATGTTTTTTGTTTTTGTTAGGATATTTTGTGTGAGATATTTGTGCAAGTGGCTGCTCATTTTTTTGGCCATGGTATTTTCTTTAAGTGCTAATAATATCACACACAAAAGATCAAGCAAAAGCAACAAAAGAAAAGAAGAGAGCATTTTCTTAATCTATTTTTCTTTTAGCCAAAAACTTGAGCTCACTCATTTTCTTCACTTGGCTTCTTCTTCACCTTCATCCATACCCTCTCATGAGTTGAGAATCCATGGATGTTTTTTTAATTCATAAATGGATTTAAGCAACGTGCACACCTTCCCGCTGTTCTCACTATCTATGAAACCCTCTGGCTAAACCATATAGACACATTCTTCTAAAGCGCCGTTAAGAAAAGCAGTCTTTACGTCCATCTGCCAGATCTCATAGTCATGAAAGACGGCAATGGCAAGTAAGATCCGAATGGATTTGGGCATAGCCACTGAAGAAAAGGTTCCCTCATAGTCCACACCTGGTCTTTGACGAAAACCTTTTGCAACAAGTCTAGCCTTATAGGTTTCCACCTGTCCATCTGCACCAATCTTCTTCTTGAAGATCTATTTGCAGCCGACGGGTTTTATTCCTAGTGGTGCAATGTCCAAATTACAAATTTTATTGGTGTACATGGTCTCCATTTCGGATCGCATAGCATCCATCCATTTTAAAGCATCTCTACTGACAATGGCCTGCTCGAAACTAGTAGGATCATCTTTTTCCAAGATGCAATCCTCTCGATCTCCGTCTACAAGAAAACCATAGTATCTCTCGGGCGGATGAGAAATCCTACTAGATCTGCGGAGTGGCTGAGATTCGTCCAAGATTATTGAATCATGTTGCTCCACCAAATCATTAATTACAGTTTGTGGCTCCGATATTTCATCCAGTTCTACCGTGCTCCCACTAGTTTCTTTTGCGAGAAATTTCCTTTCTAAAAAGGTAGCGCGGCGAGCTACAAACACCTTCTGTTCCTCGGTGTGGTAGAACAGATATCCATGCAAATACTTAGGATATCCCACAAACTTATATAAAACTGATTGTGCCTGAAGTTTTTCTGGATTTTGTAATTTAACATAAGCCGGACAACCCCATATATTAACACGTTTAAGACATGGTTTCTTTCCACTCCATATCTCATATGGAGTCTAAGGCACTGATTTGGATAGAACCTGATTCAATAGGAATGCTACTATTTGAAACGCATGTCCTCGGAATGAAATAGGCAGATCAACACTACTCATCATGGAGCGAACCACATCTAATAGGGTATGATTGCTCCGCTCCGATACACCGTTGTGTTGTGCTGTATACGGAGGAGTACGCTGAAAGAGAATTACATTCTACTTTAGAAAGTCAAGGAATTCCATGTTTAAGTACTCCCCTCCTCTATCAGATCGGAGGATCATGATAATTTCACCAGTCTGGTTCTCTACTTAGTTTTTATATTCTTTGAATTTTTCAAAAACTTCGGATATGCATTTCGAAAGATACACATATCTGAACCTAGAGAGATCGTCAGTAAATGTGATGAAATATGATAACTCACCCCTTACATGTATAGACATTGAACCACATACATCACTGTGTATGAGTCCCAGGAACTCTATTGCTCTTTCTCTGTGTCCGGTGAACGAAAATTCGGTCATCTTTCTTTTGAGACAAGATTAGCAAGTTTCATAAGATGTAAATTCGAACAGATTCAAATATTCATCCTTATGCAACTTAGCTAATATTTTCTCGTTAATATGACCAAATCTACAATACCACAAGTAAGTCTCGTTCGTATCTGAACATTTCCTCTTGCGTGTATTTTGTACATTAAGAACTGTATTTTATTTAAAATATAGATACCATTACACAGTGTACCTTCTGTAACCAATACTTGATTAAGGTAAATGTTCATGATATTTCTATCTAGAACAAAATTATATCCTTCTTTATTAAATAAAGAAACTGATATGATGTTGAAAATCATGAAAGGTACATAGTAGCAGTTATTTAAAATCATAGTATTGCCATTTGGTAACACCAAATGATATTCACCGACGGCAGCAGTATTAACTTGTGCTATGTTCCCTACTCTGAGGGACATATCACCAGGTCCAACCTTCCTACTTTTTCTCAGTCCCAATAATAAATTACAGATATGAGATCCCGATCCGGTATCTAGTACTCAGGAGGTAGGACTGACCAAAAAACAGTTCTCAATAACAAGAACACCTGAAGAATATGCAATAGTATACTTCTTCTTCACCAGAGTCATCAAGGAATTCATGCAATCATCTTTCTCTTGCTTATGCTCATGACATCTGTCACAAGTCAGAGCCGAACCGACGTTCCCGGGCCTCGAATAAGAATTCGGGTCGGTCAAGTCATACATTTTACTATCTTGATAAAGACGTGACATGGTAGCTGCAATCAGGAGAGAGAAAATAAACACTCAGTGTATGCTCTTACAAGTTTAGATTGGTTATTAGTTTATCTAAAGAGGATGGAACCCATTGTTTTCTCGAATTCTCCTTCAAACATTAAAAGGAGAACTAGTCAGGATCATGTATGCTCTACAAGTTCACTAACCGTTCAGCCAAACAAGTGTTGGTACTCCGAGGGAGGCTTCTCGTGCTTTCGCACGGACCTAATTAAATAACCCTGTTTTCACAGAAGTATAACCCCATTAACACTTATCTAGACAGCTAATGAATTAGCTAGTTGTGAAGTGAAAATCTTCTGGGAGTAATCCTACCCATCAGTAGGATTAGGGCCCAACTATTGTGTGATAAACTAGATGGAAGGCACTCTAGTTACCACACTCCAGAAGGTATGCAACGCTAGTAAGTTTTCTGTATATTTGAAACTCCCGATATAGTTTTTACTCCTAATGGTTTATGACCTTGACAAAGGCCAACAAACCATAAACCACTAGTCTAGATTAACCCGTCATTATCCTGAATTAATTTAGACCCACCCGTATAAACCCTTAACAAAGGCCAACAAGGAAATACGACTGTCCTAGATAATCACATCTCTATACAACAGACAAGCAATATCTAGCTAACGCACACTATGCCTTGATAAAGGCCAACAAACGCAACACGAATACTAGGTTCTACTCATCCGAAATAACGGAGGGCTACAACTATTTTTTGGCGAAAAACTTTTAATGTAATGAACTTGATATTGTTGAAGGAAACTAGTGATTTCGAAACGAGTGGTTTAAGCTCAATTTTAAAACTTTTGATTTTGTGAAAAACCTAGTTTTGAAAAGAACCGAGTGGTTTTGAAATTTAATTCCAACATCATTTTTTAGGTTTATTTTATTACATTAATAAGAATTAATGTGGTCACATTAATTAAGCCTAAATATCACAAAAAACAACCAAAATAGAATGTACGTATATGCCACCCGCATTCGCTACGGGGTCTGGAGACTTCACCGTAAGATTGCTTAACTTACAGCAGTGCATGGGCAGGGCTAGCGCGGGTGCAAAACATATACAACATTTATATATCATCACAAGCAGGTAATAAACATCACAGGTATGCAATAAACAAGATGGAATTAGCGGATAAATTAGGAGCCCCATATTTCGTTTGAGCCGCAAACGAAACCTAACGTTCCCCGGTCGTGTGGATAGCTCGAACATCATCTTTACCAAAGACCTCTATGAGTGCGGCAAGCTGCCCGTCAATTCCAGAAGTGGGGAAACCATCACTCAATAAAATGAATGGGCCACCTGCCACTTCATGGAATCCGGCAACTTGAGTACTCCATCTTAGGGTCTATCTTGTACTCCTACAAGTGCGGCGAATAGCCCGCCAATTCTAGAGCGAGACGGCTCGAACTCGCCACTGTGAGATGACCACCTAGCACACTCTAAAACCCAGCTATTCGAACGCTTCTCTATGGGTAATCCTAATATATTAATGAATGAATATACAATGGTAATATCGACCTCAACCCGGTTGTGTTCCAATAAAATAATATACAACAAGCGGTGATGAAGGCCACAATCTGACCGTTCGTCCCGAATATCAAATATGCATCCATCACTACGATGAGGGGCTATCCAAACGACTATCCGTCTATCCCATCACAAGATATAAATCACCACAGTAGAAGCAAGTATTTGTAATCCCGTCTAATCGACCTATAGCAATTAGACGACATATACAAACACAAATACGAACTAAAGATATTAACGATGCAAAAGTTTCAAGTTTTAAAACTTTCAAGTTGCCCGAATACAAAGATAACACTAAAAAAATCTGGGGCAAATCAAACATGACCAAAAAACACAATTCCCAAAATCCAAGGCACTGGACGAAAACGAGAACAAACAGAACACAGAAAACCGCCAATAACGGGAAAAATGGAAATTCTGGCGGTTTTTCTTGCTCAGATTTGTCTCGTTTGTTCAGTGTCAATATCTTATCAAGTGGATCACTCTGCATTTGTTTAAAATAAAATTAGTGATCAAAAAAAATTTCGACGGAAACATCAAATATTTGGGTTTTGAAGAAAAGAATTTTGTCGATTTGAAACTTTAAACATCGTTAAAACTAGTTTTAGTGTTTGGGTGGTTCTAATACCATATAAATAGATACTCGTGCCCGTGCCACTAACTAGCGACCAAGGAGGAATACAAAACAAAAGGTTCTATACAAAAAGCACGAATTTCTACGAGCTTGAATCGAATCCAAAAACTAAACTAGCAAACTAGAAAAGGTTAACTACTAGGATAGACGATAGGTATCTTTGTAGTCGTGTCCTTCATCTTCTTTCCTCTTCTTTCCCTCCTAGAGACTCCGGGAACAAGCTTGGATGTCGGTCTTCGTTGTCGAAAAAGATCCACCTGAGAGAACCCTAGCTAAGGCTATATCTTCATACTAAAATCCAAATGAAGAAACTAATAAACTAAACTTGCTAAGGATAGCTTACTAGGATGTAATAGAGGCAAATCTCTAATGTTTTCTCTCTTAATCTTTTTCCTTTCTCTAAATAAAAACTCAAGAGAAAGGAAGAGTGATAATGGTGATGAGGGTGAGCATGGCAACAAAAGATCAAAAAAAATCTTAACTCATTACATTCTCATCTTTTCTTTTATTGTGAGAGTGGGTGGACTTGTGACTCACCATGGTGAGTCACAAACCCACTCTTCTCACAAACACAAGAAAAGATGAGAAGATAAGAGAGAGCCGCCTCATTTTTGTGCACATATATACATATGTATAAGTTTATATATAAATATACACTAATACAAGTATATGCTACAAATACATACACCCGTATTCGTATCAAAATACGAATACCATATTCATATAAAATACAAATAACCGTATTTGTATTAAGATATAAATATCTGTATTTATATCAAGACACAAATACACGTATTTATACAAATACCCGTATTCGTATAAATATTGTATTCTGTCAAAATACGAATACGAAAAGAGAGATACTAAAAAGATATAAATAATACTAGCTTACATTTCATCCAAATATGAAAACCTGGCTATCTTTCAAACCTGCTAGTATTAACAAAATGTCCGATTAAAAGTACGTGTACAAAAATACGTATTTAATCGAATCCAAATACGTATCAAAATACGTGCACTATATCGTTTCGTCTAAGCTGGGAAACCCTCTGTGTGGGACTATAAAGACTCGACAATACTCTGGCGGTGAGTTTAACTACGAGCACGTCAGCGACACTAGCTGTACATAACGGCTGTCCATGTATTGATCAATAAGAAGCTCGACAAGTAAACTCGTCAGTATCCCTACTGAGACTGAAAGTGACAATCTACGTATAGTTTGGTCTCTTCGTCTAAGAATATCGCATACTAGGTCTAGGGAGGTGGAAACGTCAGACCCCTAATAACCCAATAAGTCGTGTTGATGTGGCCCAAAACCATCCCGAAAAACTACTGATCTCACAATCGGTAAATTTCAACTGCCTTAGCCAAGGTTTTATGGTGATGACCAATTGAACACAGTGCGACATCAACACCCTATACCAGGAAAGACGAATCCCTTCTATCGCTCACCGCCCTCAAGTACTTCGGGACTGTACCCAACTAAAACCTGTTTGCACGACTCTTTAACCTGTGGTAGGGTAGTAATCTAAGTACAGTGGGAACACACTCGAGACAAATAACGATGTCAGGTCTAAAGACTAACATGTACCTATGTCACCAGAGAACTACTATCTGACGATAGGTATATTACCATCTAGAAGTTCTCGGCGAGTCCGTCCAGTGTAACTCATAACCTAATGAGCACATGTATACTAACTTTGGTGCTGAATACCAATGGCTGTGGGATAGGTCACCTTCCCTCACGGGAATAAGAAACGTATACACTAGTCTACTCCGGAGTATCAATACCCTATCTCGAAACTCTAACGACTAAGGACAATTTAAGGATGTGCTTATAGACTACCTAGACCCCATGAATATGATCGTCATCACAACTCTAGTAGTCAAACAAAGATCCTATGAGCTTTTCCAACATGTAATCGAAATACATAATATAAAATAGAACATATACACATGTTGAAGTAAGACAAACCAGCCAGCATACTATCATATCGAGCAAGATTGTCCTGTACATATATATCCCAAGCATCCACATATAATATACAATCATGTACTATACAATAATAGCCTCTAGGGCATATACATCCAACAGACTTCTATGTCACGATGGTTGCCCGAGGATTGAATACGGAAGGCTGATATATGGTAACCCGTTGTAGGGCAGGTTAGTGGTGGTTTTGATGAATTCTATGTCACGATAGTAGCCCGTGGATAGTATAAGGAAATTTATTTTTACTGGCCATAGGGCAAAACTCCAGTTTATGGGCGTAGTGGTCCATGGATCCAATTTAGGGACATAGGGCCTTTTGAGCAGCAAGCGTGGGATTTTTTGAAGGTATTCAATATTAATTTTGGTGGATTGAAGGGATGGAAGGTGTGACGATGTCACGATAACGGTACCTTATCAAATTCTGGGTCACGATAGATGGCTTCTATGCCACGATGGAAACCTATGAATGGTATATGGAAGGTCCTTTTTATTTTGACCTGCCATGTGGCAGTTTGTATATGGGTTTACATGTATGAGGGTGGGTCTAATAATAGGTGCGGAGACCTTTTGGAGCGCCCAACACGGATTTGAGTGGATCACAGAGGCGCATGGAGATTTCGCCATGGGTTATGGGGGTGCGGGAGCCTATGGAGGGCCGCTGCCAATGTTTAGTGAATGTAGGGGTACCTGAAGGTGCTACTACACATGCTTGGAAGGGCGTGGAGCCCTCTAGAGGGTCCCCGCTGAAGACTTGGTTGATATGGGACCCACTAAAGGTGCCGCCAAGTAGGGTAGAGCGTTTATAGGATGCGGAGGCCTCTTAGGGGTCTCCGCCGAGGGTTTACAGATGTGGGACCCGTTGGGCGTTGCTACCGCGTGTAGGGTGCGGTAGCCTCTAAGGGGGCCTCCGCCAAGGGTTTAAAGCTCTGGGACCTGCTGGGGGTGCTGCTGTTGGGTTTCCTAGTTCCTTGGCCGCCAACCGCGGCCGTTGCGGAACGAAAAACTTTAAATTTTAGAAATCCGCGCTAGAAAAATCATCCTAGAATCTAAACATAAACCGAAACTAGCTATCTAAAGAGATCTGGCTACTCTGATAAGAAGTTATACCTAAAGACTCGTGTCCTTCGGGTCTTCACTCCTCTTCTTTAGCTCCTTAGGTGATCTTGATCAAACTTGATGGCCGGTCTTCTCGGTCCTAGATGATCCACCTGAATGTCCTTGATTCAAGCTCCTACTCCAAAGTGAAGTAAATTAAACAAACTAGTTTGCTAATCTAGTTTCTTAGGTGATGTGGTAATGTTTGGTAGCAAGTTTCTATCTCAAATCCTTTGGCTCTCAACACATGAGAAAGTTAAGGATTTGAAATGAAGATGATCTCAAGAAGAAGAAGAGAGTGAGCTCTCAAAGATGAAAGAGAAAGGCAACTCAAGAATGAGCATGAGAATGGCTAAGGAATTTTTTTATGAAGTATTTTCTTTTCATTTTAAATCAACCATACTTCAATAGTAATTGCAATAAATGCCAAGAGCATTCTTCATGCCATGGTTCATGCCATCTCTTCCTTTTCCACCTCATTTTCTATTTTGAATAAATAGAAAAATAAACATGATAAGGTGTCATCTTCTAGAAAGTATTTTGTATAAATACAAAATATTTTCTACCGTATATACATACCCATATTCGTATCAAAATACGAATATCCAAGAGATAGAATAATACCACTAAAATAATACTAGCATTAAATCAATATCTGATTTAATGAACCGGCTTAATCCTAAACCCGCCAGTATCAACCGTCCGATCAAAAAATCCAGATAACACTAGAATATACATATCGAAATATGTACACGTAAATTATTAAATCAATACGTGATTTAATAATTCGTCTTAATCCTAAGACGGCCAGTATTATCATTCGATCGAAACCCTGCACGTATAAACATACGGCCACCATATCGTTTCGCCTAAATCAGAGAAACCCTCTGTGTGGGACTCTAAAGACTCGACAGTACACTGGCAGTGGGTTTAAACACAAGCACGTCAGCGGCACTAGCTGTACGTAACGGCTACCCAAGTACCTGTCGAAAATAAGATCAACGAGCAAGCTCATTCGGACCCCTACTGAGCCTATCCGTGACAATCTCCGTAAAGTCCGGTCTCTTCGTCTAAGAGTATCGCATACCAGGACTAGGGGTGGTAAATATCAGACCCCTACTGACCCGATAAGTCGTGTTGATTTGGCTCAGAACCATTCCGAGAAACTACTGATCTAACCATTAGTAGTTCTCAACTGCTTTGGCCAAGGTCTTATGGTTCTAGCCAACCGGACACAGCGCGATATTGACTCCCAATACCGGGAGAGACGAATTCCTGACAATCAGTCACTGCCTCCATGTGGCTCGGGATTGTACCCAACCAAAACCTGTTTGCACGACTCGGTATAGCGGTGGTAGGGTGGTGATCAAAGCACAGTAGGAACTCACACAAGACAAATGATAACCTCAGGTCCTAAGAACATGTCACCTGAGAACCACTATCTGCGATAGGTATAATACCATCTAGAGGTTCTCGACGAGTCCGTCCAGTATACTCACCCTCAGTGAGCACCTACATACATCTTAGGTGATCACACCAATGGTTGTGGGACCAACCACCGCCCCTCGTCGGGGTCTAGAAACGTATACACAAGTCTACTCTAGAGTATCAATGTCCGATCTCGATACTCCTGCGACTTAGGACCTTTAAGGATGTGCTTATGGACTACTCATCTCCCACAAATATGATCGCCATCATCACACTGGTAGTCAAGCAAGATCTTATGGGGTTTATCAACATGTAACCACCATATGTTATATCAAGTATAACATATGCACGTGTTAAGATAAAGTCAAACCATAATAGTATACTACTGTATCGAGTCTTTATCAATATGTGTAAGCAATATAAAGCATCAATAGAAAGAAATACACATATCAAGATAAAGACAACTCAAATAATATACTATATACAACTGAGCAAGATTTTCATATACATACATATCCCTAACATCCTATACAATGCAGGCCTCTGGGCCATGCATATCCAACAGCTGCTACGTGTGGGTGCAGAAGCTTCTAAGAGATCTCCGCCAAGACTCTGGAGGATGCGGGGCCCATTGGGAATGCCACCGAAGTGTTTTGCGAGAGTGAGATGGCCTCTGTGGGGTCTTCGCCGAGGCCTTGGAGGATGCGGGACCCATTGGGGGGTCTCCGCCGAGGGTTTGGTGCTGGGAGGGGTCTCCGCCGTAGATTTGGTGGTGTGAGGGTCTTCGCCATGTTTTGATTTGTCAAGTTTTCATTGCATGATTTCATATTTTATATGTACGAATAAGTATTTATTTATCTTTCGTCCATGTATACATGCACGAAGTCTAATATTAGGACGATTTCGTGGAGGGATAACTCGAATGAGTATTTGTATATATGGGGATAGCTCCAAAGAGAATCCTAAAGAGATAAATTTTGCAAGTATCTCATGTTTTAGTGTCACGACCCGAAAGGTACGGAACGCGACTGGCACTTAAATTACGAAACGTCTCAAGGCGTACGCAATCTAAGTAAGCCAAAGCCCAGAAATCAAAACCCATTTAAGAAATAGAGTGAAGGAAAACCAATTTATTGAAAACGATTTTAATCAAATAAGTCACATCAAGCTTTTTAAAAGCAACATCAATTTTTCCGAAAATTTGGACAGAGTCTCCTTTGTAAAAACTGGCCCCCAAATGGGTACAAAACAGGAATATATATGAATAACATGAAATAAGGCATCCCCAAGCGGGAGATAGCACTTCGCCGAAGCGGATTCAAATCCCACGCAATGTAAATCATCAATGTGCAAAATAAGTATAAAAAGGCACCAGTAATAAATATCATGTCCGCTCAAGTGAGCTCGACCCCTAATACAACATAAAAGTCCACAAATCTCACTACCTCGTCTCTAGGTCAATATACATCAATACAATAACAGGTACAGTAGATACAGTACATAGAGTACTCTAGATACAATGAATATACAAGGTGGAAACCAAAATGATATCACAACCCACCTACGAGCAAAAGCCTCAGTTCCAGGCAAAAGGAGCAAAGGGAGCAAAAAGAGGCAAGTGCGTCCACCGCTACTGTGCTGACGGAGCGGACCTGAAAAAAGGTTGTGACACAACGGGGGTGAGTTGCCAACTCGTGAGTAATAAATAATATCTATAGAGGCTATCGTAAACATGCACGCAAGTGTTATAACATCAACAATACTGATATGGCATGATATACTAGCAGATATGTATGCAACATGAGTCAATGTACAATACTATCTGGCATGATGTACTAGCAGGTATGTATGCAACATGAATCAACTCGTGATCTGAATATGTTGATATAGAAAATCATTATTTTCTTCTTAGAAAACTCTTTTGAAATATCAGCATAATATCAATAGAATCAACATAAATCCGTGTCCAGCATCGACACCTCAAACAACTATCTCAAATCTCATGTATCCATATCACAGTATCTCAGGACCCAGCCGTCTGGCTGACCCATCTCAAAGTATCAATATCTCAACATCTCACGGCCACGGTCGGTATCATCTGGATATCCGCCGTGCCAACAATCACCAGTAGGTAGTCTGCCCCCCCCCCCCCCCGCCAGGCTCATCGTCTACACCTCGATCTTCTTGCCCCGGGATACCTTACCGGGCCCACCATGTACCCGAGACGGTTCATCCAACTCCTCGAAACGGGTCTCAAAAACCAACAGAAAACTCATGGTGGACGACAAATGTATCATATCACGAGAAAAACCGCAACTTTCAATATTTAAAAATAATATCAGGTTTATTAAATCTTTGCGGCTTTTCCCCAAAATCTCATAAATCTCAAGTGCTGAAATCCTCAAGAAAATCATCATAAGTGCATATGTCAATGATAATGAATGCCTAAAATATCAACAAATCGAACTGCAATGTATGACTAATAGGCTAGGCATGGACAATGATGTAATGAAGTACATGTATATGACTAGCAGTCCTACATGTTCATCCTGAGGAATTTAAATGCATTAGCACAGCTTTAAGCATCATATATGGTGAAATTGCTCTAAATTACAAGTTATCTAGTGTTGTGGCATAGCAATTAACAAGGCGTGTGTGTACGCATGAATAATGCTCGTGCTGCATAAAAACCCTGGCAATGGTGCAAGTGTCCTATGAAATAAGTTCGCACATGTATGTAAATGTATACGATCATGAATGCAGCAAGATGTTCAAGTAAGCATTATACTCATAATTACTAATACCACTAGAAGTCTTTTAAATTTTCCAAACTATCGGGCGTCTTGCGCCATCCAAACGATTGTCCCCCGTAGATGTTACATCTACTCACCCGTGATCTCGTGCTAGCCGGGTCCAACCACGACGTCTCCGCGATCGTCCCTAGAAACATACAAACAATGCACATAAGGCTAAATCCTGCCAAAAATGCGATATCACGATCAAGGGAAAAACTCGCGTTGGAAACTAAACGCGCGTACACTCGATACGTTAAAACGTGTGTAACTTCACCAGAAACCACCCCGACTCGCTGTGTCGCGCAGTGCACCACAGACCCAACACACAAAACACACGTGTCGCACGAGTTAAAAAGTATCGACAAAGGGTTTTAAGTCCCAGATTTTGACTCGAATGAAAATATAAAAAGTTGCATATACCAAAACCCTTAAGTATACAGCAGACTCCCACAAACCCAACCCCAACACAAAACACCATCATCTGGCCGCAAATTGCGACCAGAATGAATAAAATTGCGGCCAGAAAGTGGGTAGGGGGTCTCATGCTCTGTGTGTGATCAAGGTCTAAAGAGTATGCTCCAGTTAACTCAGATTTTACCTGAAGCACCCGGGTCAATAGCAGATCTTAAAAAGGCTAAAAATCTACATTAAAACGCTAATTAACACTAATTTGAAACCCTATGGTATTTTTGTGAAATCTGGAGCAAATATTAGTTTAAATGGCCTTAAAAACACTTAGTCAAGCTATATTAACCATAAAAATCATCACTTGGCCAAAACTCCACTTAAATCATCATAACTAGCACCAAATCACACTAAACACTAACCGAAGCTAAAATAACCACATTCTAGCAAAATGGAAGTTGAGGTGAGTTTTATACCTCCAAAGTTGGCCCTGGGATGCAAGAGAAGAAGAAGAAGGGGGTGTGTGCTGCTGCTGCTGGTGATGCTGCTGCTATTGCTGTTGCTGAGCTGCTGTTGTTGCTGTTGTTTTTGCTGCTGCTGCTGTTGTTGTTGCTTGTTGGTGCTGTTGTTTCTGCTGCAGCTGCTGCTAAGTGTGTGGGTGTGTAAGTGAGAGGGAGAGAGATGTGAGTATGAGTGAGAAAGAGAGTTTGAAGAAAAAGAAATGAGAGGTGAGAGTCGACCCTTTCTTTCTCCTCATTAATTATTAAGCATGCTCAAGCCATCATGCTCTCTCTCTCTCTCCAACCCAAGTCAACTCCCAAACAAAACTAATTATATTCAGAAAAACTAATACACTTAATTAAATCCTATTAACCTAATTAAATGGGCTAGTCCACCATGGTTATCTAAACATGGTTTTAACCCCAAACTTAACCCTAGTTAACATGCACCTATGTGTGCAGTCCAAAAGTAAATTCTAATAAAATATTCATAAATTCTGACAAAATATTTGAAAACCGTTTTGGTAAACTTTTTACTAAAACCCCCACATTAAAGCATAAATAACCACTAATCACATTCCAAGGTGCTACAATCTTCCCCCTTAAAGAAAATTCGTCCCCGAATTTAAAATATAGCTACGCGTACCTTCAAAGAGATGAGGGAATTTCTTCCGCATCTCGCCCTCAGCCTCCCAAGTGATCTCTTCACCATTCGGGCTGCGCCAAAGAACCTTCACAGATGGCAAGACCTTTGATCGAAGTTTCTTCACCTGCCGATCCAATATCACTACTGGTTGCTCGGTGAACGAAAGATCGCGCTCAAGCTGAACGGTCTGATGCTGAATCATGTGAGAGGGGTCATGAAGATATCTGCGTAGCATCGAAACATGGAATACGGGGTGAATATCCGGAAAGCTGGGTGGAAGAGCCAAACGATATGCAACTGCACCGACACGCTCGAAGATCTCGAAGGGACCCACAAATCTAGGGCTAAACTTTCCTTTTTGCCCAAATCTCATCACGCCCTTCATCGGAGAGACCCTCAGAAAAACGTGATCGCCAACTGCGAACTCTAGTCTGCGACGGCGTCTATCTGCATACGATTTCTGCCTGCTCTGAGCCGCTCCCATCCGATCTCGAATCAACTGTACTTTCTCGGTCGTCTCCTGCACAATCTGCGGCCCCAAAATACTGCTCTCGCTAAGCTCAGTCCAACAGACGGGCGATCTACATCTCCTCCCATACAAAGCCTCGAAGGGTGCCATCTGAATAGTATCCTGGAAGCTGTTATTGTAGGAGAACTCCACTAAGGGTAAATGATGATCCCAGCTACCACCGAAGTCTAATACGCATGCTCGGAGCATGTCCTCGAGAGTCTGAATAGTCCGCTCTGACTGGCCGTCGGTCTGCGGATGAAATATTGTGCTGAAACTCAAACGGATGCCCAACGCCTCCTGAAGTCTCTGCCATAGTCGGCTGGTAAACTGGGTGCCTCGGCCTGACACGATACAAGTCGGGACGCCATGCAACCGTACGATCTCGTCGATGTAAATCTGGGCATACTGAGCAAAACCGAAAGCGGTCTTCACTAGCAGGAAGTGAGCCACTTTCGTCAATCGATCCACAATCATCCAAATGGAGTCGTACCTTCGACTGGTCCTGGGTAGACCTACAACGAAGTCCATAGAAATCTGCTCCCATTTCCACTCCGGAATGGGGGCTGCAACTCTCCAGCGGGCCTATGGTGCTCGGCCTTGACTTGCTGACAAGTCAGGCATCTCGACACGAAGTCTGTGACGTCCCTCTTCATTCTATCCCACCAATAAACATCTCTCAGATCGCGGTACATCTTGGTGGAACCTGGATGAACGCTATATATCGATCTATGCGCCTTCTCAAAAATATGACGTCGCAGTCCCTCAGAATCTGGTACGCACAATCGAGTCTCAAATCGCAGTACTCCCTGATCATCGATCACGAACTCGGAAACTCTGCCCTGCCTAATCTGCTCCATGATCTCTGAAAGACGGTCATCAATGGGCTGTGCCTCGCGAATACGGTCAAGCAACTGCAGATGTGCATGAATATGCGCAAGCTGTCCCCCTGTCGGTGTGAACTCGAACTCCACTCGGCTATCGCATAAAATTTGCCAATCTGCTGACGAATGCCTCTGTACGGCGCTCAAATAAGATAGACTACCTTCGGGCCTCCTACTCAAAACATCAGCCACCACGTTCGCCTTGCCCGGATGGTAGAGGATTTCGCAATCATAGTCTTTCACCAGCTCCATCCAACGGCGCTGTCTCAGATTCAGGTCTCGCTGCTGAACTATGTACTTCAAGCTCTTGTGGTCCGTGAATATCTGGCACGACTCTCCGTATAGGTAATGTCTCCAGATCTTAAGTGCAAACACCACTGCAGCAATCTCTAAATTGTGCGTAGGATAGTTCTGTTCATGTGTCTTCAGCTTCCGAGAAGCATACGCGATAACTCTGTCGTGCTGCATCAACACGCAACCTAGTCCCACTCGCGAAGCGTCGCAATAAACCACGAATCCGCCCGATCCCGAAGGCAATGACAACACCGGTGTAGTAGTCAGACGAGTCTTCAACTGCTGGAAGCTATGCTCGCACGCCTCGGTCCAATCAAAAGGAACTCCCTTCCGGGTCAACCCGGTCAACGGTGCAGCGATATGGGAGAAGTCCTGAACGAATCGTCAGTAGTAGCCAGCCAGGCTTAGGAAACTGCGGATCTCCGTAACTGATGTCGGTCTGGGCCAATACTGAACGGCCTCGATCTTCCTCGGGTCCACACATATGCCATCTCTCGTAATCACGTGACCTAAGAAATCAACGCTGTCAAGCCAAAACGCACACTTGAAAAATTTCGCGAACAGCTGGTGCTCCCTCAAAGTCTGCAATGTGATCCGCAGGTGCTGCTCGTGCTCCTCTCGGCTCCGGGAATACACCAAAATGTCGTCAATAAACACGATGATGAACAGATCTAGATACGGCCTGAAAATACGGTTCATCAAATCCATAAACGCGGCTGGTGCATTGGTGAGTCCGAACGACATCACCAAAAACTCATAGTGCCCGTAACGTGTGCAAAAAGCCGTCCTCGGAATATCCTCCTGCCGCACCCGCAACTGATGGTAACCCGATCGCAAGTCAATCCTCGAAAAGTATCCCGCACCCTGAAGCTGGTCGAACAAATCATCAATACATGGTAAGGGATATTTGTTCCGTACAGTAACCCTGTTCAGCTGGCGGTAATCAATGCACAAGCGCAAACTGCCGTCTTTATTCTTGACGAACAGGACAGGAGCACCCCATGGAGATACACTAGGTCGAATAATCCCTTTATCCAACAAATCCAGCAATTGATCCTTCAGCTCTCTAAGCTCCGCCGGGGCCATCCGATAAGGCGGTATGGAAATAGGCCCCGAGCCGGGAATCAAGTCAATGCAGAACTCAACATCGCGCTCAGGCGGTAGCCCAGGCAGCTCGTCAGGGAAAACATCAGGGAACTCACACACAATCGGGACCTGGTCCAACGGAACCTCTGCAGCTCGAATATCACAAACAGAAGCTAAGAATCCCTGACATCCCTTCCGCAAGAGCTGACCGGCGCGAAAAGACGAAATCAAGCTGAGAAGGGTGACACTGCGGTCTTCCTGAATAACAAGGACTGGCTCTCCCGGAAATCTAAATCTGACTGCCTTCTCACGGCAGTCCATAGATGCATAACAAGTGGCTAGCCAGTCCATGCCCAGAAGCACATCAAAGTCCAACATATCGAGGAGAATCGAATCAACCGATGAATCCCTCTCCCCGATACGAACGGAACACAATCGAAACACAAAACGAGCGACAAACGACTCGCCTACCGGAATAATAACAAGAAGCGGCTGATCTAACGATGATGACTCACGGCCCAACATCGGTGCAAAGTGTGTAGATACATACGAATGTGTGGAACCTGGGTCAAATAATACCCGCGCGTCGAAAGAACATACTGACAAGGTACCTGTCACAACGGCATTGGATGTCTGCGCATCCTGCGGTGTCAAAGCGAATAATCGGGCCTGTCCCCCACCAATAGCTGGCTGACCTCTGCCTCCTCGTCCTCTCTGAACAGGACCACCGCGTCCACGGCCTCTAGGGGCATCTAACTGACGTGGAGCATCACCGGGGGTAGGAAGTAGAGCTCTCTGATGAGGTGGTGAAGGTGGTAAAGTCATGTGTGGGACTGTCGCCGCTCCCTGTCGTCTCGCCATACAGTCTCTGACACGATGATGCGGACTCCCGCACCCAAAACATCCTGGCGACGCCTGTTGTCCCTGTGGATAAGAACCAAATAGCTGACCCTGTCCAACTCCTCTGCCGCCGCCATCTCTCGGAAAGAATCTGTCACGATGCCTCTGAGCTGGCATATCGGTATGAATCCTCTTCGGCTCAGAAACGGCCGAAGTCTCTAAAATGCGCACCTCCATCCGTAAGGCCGTGTCCATGACAGCTGCATAAGTGTCGAAGTGCTGGGCACCGATGGTAAGAAATAACTGGGTGTCAAGTCCCAGCATAAACCTCTTCACCCTATTCTCTTCAGTATCAACCAAGTACGGAGCATATCTGGACAACTACGTAAACTGGACATCATACTCGGACACTGTCATCCCCGGAGTCTTGCGCAAAACCTCAAAACTACGAGCTCTAGTATCACGAACGCTCTCGGAAAGGAAACGGGCTAGAAATACTGCTGTGAACTCGGCCCAAGTCATAGGAGGTAGACCTGCAGCTCGACCTCTCTCGACCGACTCACACCATGTCTGCGTAAGGCCTCTAGACGGAAACTCGTAAGCTCCACCCATCTGTCGTCGGAACATCTGAGCGAACGGCAAATCCTAGCTAATTTTTCAAGGAATGTCTATGGATCCTCCGCTGCATCTGTGCCGGTGAAGACTGGGGGTCTCAGCCTCAAGAAATCCTGTAGCGATACTGGAATAGCCACGGTGATGGTAGTAGGAGCAACTATCTGGGCAGCAGGTACTATGGTAGTCTGTGCTGTGGTAGGTACGTCCTCCGATCTCGGTGCACGACTGGCCTCTACTAAGGATCCCACCAACTGTCGTAACTCCTGCATACCTCCCATCATTTGTCGTAGCTCCTCCATACCAGACTCTAGCCTATCCATGCGGCCTGGGGAAGGAGGATCAGTCTGTACCTGTGGGGTAGGTATGCCGTCCTGAACGGTCCTCATCTCGGACGAGCCTGCTCGGATCTCATCTCGGGCGGCAGCCCTCTACGCTCTCGTAGCCTTCGGCGACATAGTGGCTGGTACAAGAAACAGGATAATAAGAACGGTGCAATAGAATCATAGGATACATGGAATTGAAGAAGGAATTTCAAGAAAGTATATCCTAAAGTCACTTAGGCGGAGTACCGTATCGCAAGTATGCCGCGGACATACACACGCTACGTTACCGTGCTTAAGTCACTTAGTCCATCTACCAAAAGGTCATCTTACACTCAGAAAGGTAAACCCTATCGCTCTGATACCAACTTTGTCACGACCCGAAAGATACGGAATGCGACTGGCACTTAAATTACGAAACGTCTCAAGGCGTAAGCAATCTATGTAAGCCAAAGCCCAGAAATCAAAACCCATTTAAGCAATTGAGTGAAGGAAAACCAATTTATTGAAAATGATTTTAATCAAATAAGTTACATCAAGCTTTTTAAAAGCAACATCCATTTTTCCGAAAATTTGGACAGAGTCTCCTTTGTAAAAACTGGCCCCCAAACGGGTACAAAACAGGAATATATAAATAACATGAAATAAGGAATCCCCAAACGGGAGCTAGCTCTTCGCCAAAGCGGATTCAAATCCCACGCAATGTAAATCATCAATGTGCAAAATAAGTATAAAAAGACACCGGTAATAAACATCATGTCGGCTCAAGTGAGCTCGACCCCAAATACAACATAAAAGTCCACAAATCTCACTACCTCGTCTCTAGGTCAATATACATCAATACAATAACAGGTACAGTAGATACAGTAGATACAGTACTCTAGATACAATGAATATATAAGGTGGAAACCAAAATGATATCACAACCCACCAACGAGCAAAAGCCTCAGGTCCAGGAAAAAGGAGCAAAAGGAGCAAGTGCGTCCGCCGCTACTGTGCTGACGGAGCGGACCTGCAAAAAGGCTGTGGCTCAACGGGGGTGAGTTGCCAACTCGTGAATAATAAATGACATCTATAGAGGCTATCGTAAGTATGCACGCAAGTGTTATAACATCAACAATACTGATATGGCATGATATATTAGCATATATGTATGCAACATGAATCAATGTACAATACTATCTGGCATGATGTACTAGCAGGTATGTATGCAACATGAATCAACTCGTGATCTGAATATGTTGATATAGAAAATCATTATTTTCTTCTTAGAAAACTCTTTTGAAATATCAGCATAATATCAATAGAATCAATATAAATCCGTGTCCAGTATCTACACCTCAAACAACAATCTCAAATCTCATGTATCCATATCACAGTATCTCAGGTCCCAGCCGTCCGGCTGACCTATCTCAAAGTATCAATATTGTTTACCCCAATCAGAGCAAAGCTCTGTTCAAATTCCAAGACGGGAAACGAAGCAACGCTTCTGTTTCTCCCAATCAGAGCAAGGCTCTATTCTGAAAATTAAAATGAAAATTAAAAAATTAAAGAAGCAACGCTTCAGCTGACTTGCGCTCTGCGCTGCGCGCCGCATGGCAGCGCAGTCGCGCTGCGCTCTGCGTTGCGCGACACGTGTCAAGCGCAGGAGCGTTTGCACCAAACAGAATTAAAATTCCAGTAAGATCTTTCTGTTCTTGTTAAAACAAGAAGATTGCCTTCTGTAAAACAGAAGCTCTTGGATCAAAGATCCAACGGTGGAGAAAATTCCCCAAATCACTCAGAGAATGATCTCTTTAACAAATTCAACAAATTAATGGGCACTATATAAAGGCCCCTAGACCCCAATTCTAAAACACATCAACACAGAGAGAAAAACAGAAAATTCCTCAAAAGAATTTTGAGAAGAGCTCAAAGAAAGAAAAGGTAAAAACCTTTAATAAAAGAAGAATTTCTTCTGAAAAGATCAATGATCTAAGAACAAGATCAAGATCTTAAAATAAAAAGAATAAAAAAATAAGAAGATCATTTGATCTACACAAAGGCATTGCCTTTTTTATGAACCATTGGTTCTGGAATCTTAAAGATTTTTTTCTTGAATCCAAAATTGGATCAAGTTATTGAAACAGTGCCTTGCACTTGCAAAAACTGCACTGTTGTGCTCCTGGGTTGGCGCAAGCCACCAGAGAGCGCCACGTATCAACACCATAATAACTTGCGCTATGCGCTTTTAAAAAATAGAGCATTGCTCTTTAAAGTTGGTGCAACTCATCAGAGTGCGCCACGTGTCACAGCGCAACAGCGCAGCGCACTGCGCTAGCGTGACACGTGTCACCTCCACATGCACTTGCGCTCAATAATTGGCGCAAAGCGCCTAACAAGCCACCGTCAGATAATTAATGCACTGCATTATTTACAAAAGGGCCAAGCCCAATTAAAAAAGGCCTAACAGGCCTAATAAAATGTTGTGCATTATTTTAAAAAAGGCAGAGCCCAAACAGATGCTCTGCATCATAAATAAAGGGACAGAGCCCAAATCAAAACGGCCTAGCAGGCCAAAAGAAAATGCAGTGCATTATTAAACAGGAGCAAAGCCCTAGCACAGGACTAACAGGCCAAAGATAAAAACGTTGAACATTTTCAACTGGACTTAGCTCAATCATGGCCGTAAGTCTTCAAATTAAATTGACTGAGCACGACGGCTCTCTTAAATCAATTTACATCCGGTTCAAGGGTACATCTTCGAACTCCTCTGACACCTATCGTTGTAATCCTTCAACGACGTCAGAGAGGTGACGGGTCCCGACGGCCACAAATTAAATGGACCACCATGTCCCTAAACTGGCAATGGACCACTACGTCCCTAAACTGGAACAATAGAGCCCTCAATTGCTCTTTTGTCGGATCTAAACGATCTCGTTTAAGTTGATCTTAGCCTCAAATATGGCTAACATATCCTTAAACCTTCAAAACAGACTTTAGTCCCAAATTGGACTATAAATCCCCCAATCAACTTTGGTCCTAGGGTACATCTCTGAACTCCTCTGACACCTGTCGTTGTAATCCTTCAACGTCGTCAGAGAGGTGATGGGTCCCGACGACCATACATGCAATGGACCACTATGTCCCTAAACTGGAACAATAGAGCCTAAATGCTCTTTTGTTGGATCTAAACGATCCTGTTAAGTTGATCTTAGTCTTAAATTGGACTAACGTATCCTTAATGAACGTTTAAGCTGATCTTAGCCTCAAACATGGCTAACGTATCCTTAAACTAAAACCCCAAACCCAAATCTAAGTAAATACGGATTTGGACTAATCCACGTCCTACGGGCGACGATATAAATTAGTCTCCGTATACAATCCACGGGCAACCACAAATAAAACAAACATACACGACACGAAGTGAAATTCTGGAGAAGGAGAAAGTTGTTACCGCGACGCGGTAGCGTAATTAACTGCAGGGGCTTGCGCCTGCAGGGAAGAGCGTCCCCACAATCAAAATCCCTTCGAAAGAGGGGGAATCTGACGAAGTCTGCTACATCGGCCGCATCCGTCTAAACCTCCGATACACGGTGCCATAAATCAACTTGGCATCTTCGGAGAGGTGGACGAATAAAACCAAATAGCATCTGCCCCGAATCTCAGGCAAGACGAACCTACGCGGTCGCGTCTCTGTATTCGGAGGGAAACAGATTCTGGCACGCCCGGTGGGAGCTTTTCCTCTTTCCACTCCACACTTCGTGTGTCGTGTTCGCGAACAAATCGCGGTTTGCTGTGGTTGCCTGTGGATTCAAGGTACTTAGATTTGGTGTCTTGCTCTGTGCAGAAAACAGAAGAACAATGGCTTCAAACTGCACTACCTGCAACTGCAACTCTCGCTCCGTCCCTGCTAGAGGAGTGACCTATGGGCCCCAAGCGGCCTCTCTTTTCAAGATGCCAGTGGAGCAGGTGACTCAAGCCACCACTGGACTATTCTTCGGGACCATGCTCCCACCGATGAGCTTCAATGCCCCAATGACGTTGCAAGAAGCTCCAAAGAAATCGGTCTTTGATCGACTTACCACTACCGCGGCCCCTCTCAACGGGCCGTCCAACTCTAATACCTCAGTTCTCGACAGACAGGGCCAGAACGTCCGCAAGCCTGCGATACTCGAAGCTGCCATCCCAAAGCGGATAGCCACCCCGGCTCAAGCGGACAAAATCATTGGAAAGGCTCCTCCTTCCAAGAAGTCAGTTTTTACAAGGCTGGCCATTCCGGTTGCTGCTCCAGGCGAGGTCCTCAAAGCTACTTCCCCTGCTCAGAGGTCTGTCTTTGACAGATTAGACATTACTTCTCAACGGGTGTCAGTCTTCGATAGGCTAACACCAATAACAGTCTCTCCTCAAAGCAAGATGCACGACGAAGTCACCCTTATAGCTGAAACAACTCCATCCGCAAGACACGCTCGACGTCGCCACTGGCGCCGAGTGAGGAAGGCTGGGGGAAACTCCCCTCTGGATTTACTCCACTAGCTCCAACGGTGGGGATCGATGCTGTTGTTCCAACCGGGAACAGCTTTGAATTGCTGAACACGGTGCGCAGAAACTCTCCTACTGCGGTGTTGAAACAAACTCCTTCACCTGTGGAGAATGCTCCAGAGAAAAAGCTAGAGCAGCCCCCTCAACGGCTGTCCTCTAAAATTTACAAAGTCTGGCGACAAGTCCAAGAGTCAGTGATCGATCAAGACTACCTCCGCCGACAGAAAAAGATGAAGGTTCAGTAGGAGAAGGGCTACTCTGACAAGTCGGAAAAAGCAACAGCTGGATGGGTGCCCACTGCAACGGCTCCCTCAACGTTAATCACTCAAAAGAAAAGGAGGCCGCAAAAAGCCCCTGTGAATATGGCGAAGCGTGAAACCACTAAATCTCCAAGTCTGGAGGCATGGTGGTGCATACTGTTTATATGGTTTCCGGAAAGGAGGAAAGCCGTGCTTCTACGGGCCACCGACCGCTCACCCGATCCGTGACGAAAGACCAGGAGCAACAACAAAAGCTTCAGGAAATGATGACTGCAATGGCTGCACTTACCGGGCCAAAAGAAAGCTCGGAGGCATCATCAGAGCAGTGTCATGAACAAGAAACTGACGCTGACTTCCTACGTAGAGTCCTCGAAAAGAAGGACAAAGAAGCCACAGAGCAAGCGGCTAACATAAAACAGATGGCGCTCCTCTTCCAAGATATGGTAGGGATGATGTTACAGCCGGACCCTCCAGCTGATGACCCTCCAATTATTGTTGAAGACGATAGAAGGGAGATATCTAATCCTCCTCCGGCCCTTTCAGCAGCCAAGGAGGAAACCATTTCCAAAGCTGCATTAGACGACTACATAGCTTAGCGATACGGGCTCATCAGGCGAATGAAGCGGCTGGGCAAATTGTTAGAACCGGACGACCCTATCCAAGCTGGTATGACCAAATCAGTTACCCGCCGGGATATACGATCCCTAAGTTCCACGTATATAAAGGGACAGGGAATCCGCATCAGCATGTCGCTCAATTCAAGGCCTTATGCGGCAATACTGAAGGCGATGACAAATTGTTGCTTCGCCAATTTGTCGGCAGCTTAGCAGAAACAGCCTTTGAATGGTATTCAGAGCTACCTAACGACTCTGTCAAAACATTTGCGGAGATGGAGCTATTGTTTACACAAAGATTCGCAAGTGCTAGCGGACGCACCCCGATAACAGCACTGATTAACGCCAGGATAAGGCCAGGCGAAACATGGGTCCAATACGCAACACGGTGGCGGAACCTATGGTCGAAATGCGAACAACGTATAGAAGAGGCACCGGCGGTAGGCATGTTCGTGGGCACTCTTGATCGGCAAGCGACCATCTCGCAATTCATGATGTTCTTCAGGCCGACCACCTTCCAGGCCTTGATCGACAAATTGGCCCAAATGGACCAGATGGGCCATGGACCGTCTCCTCCAAAACCAGATTCTCGAAATGAGAAAGGAAAAGGGAAAGCAATCGTCGTCGCCAATGCTCAACAACCGCCGAGCAACTCAAAGCCGGTCGTTCGCCAAAACAACGTGCGTCCAGGCCCATCCCTCGAGGAGAGACTAGGACGTCCTTACTCGTTTCCTCAGAATAAAACGAGAAGACTGTTCGAGCTGGCAGTGTGCAACAGACTCATCAATCTGCCAAGTCCAAAACGTCTGTCGCAGCCAAGCGATCCCAATAATCCCAATTATTGCCCTTACCACCAAACGGTAAGTCACCCAATCGAGGATTGTTTCGTCTTTAAGGGATGGATCGAGGATCAGTACCTACAAGGCAAGTTCGCGCTGTCTGAAAACTGGAAGGTGAACCCACCACAGCCGCACACTCCAAAGAAGACGGACACGATAGGGGCAGCTTGTTCTTTTGTCGAGGACGAAAACAATGGAGAAGACTCATCAGATGAATCCGAAGATTACGTAGAGACTTGTCATGTGATCTCTCACTCATTGGCGGATGATGAAGAGGCTCCTTGCGCCGAGAAACCAAGAGCGAACCCTGAACCAGAAATTCTGCGGCCGTCAGACGAGTTGATCGATGCCTTCCTGAATGAGATTCGTCTGAAAGTTAAAGCCAATCAAGAGAGTGAGATGGCCATACTGGAAGGAGCCAAGCACCGACTACTAGACCAAAGAGTCGAGGCACTTCCGTCAAATCAAAAGTCATCCGCTGCGGATAAAAACAAATTCAAGACGAGGAAAAGGTTTGCCAAAGCCTTATCAGTGGGAATGAAGCTACCACCCTCTGAAGAAAATACTCTCGATGGAGTAGAGATGCATCCTAACTTCTGCTTATATCATCAGAAGATCATACATCCTACCGAAGACTGCGACTCCTTTAAGTGTTGGTGGCAAGGATATGTCGCTCAAAAGCAACACTTCAACAGGACAAAGTGTGAAGCTCGTAGACATCGGAAAAATGCGATAGATGAGCGCAAAAGAGCCGCCGACGACTGTCATATAGCCGACTCCAAGGGATCGCAAATTATCACCTTTGGAAGCGAATCTGACGAAGAAGTTGCCATCAACCCTCTCCTCAAGGAATCCATTTCAAAAATGAAAGAATTGAGGAGTTGCGAGAACATTCAGCCGTGCAATCGCCCGCTACTCGGAAAAAATCTCGGCCCTGGAAACAAAGGATCGAGCAAAAAGGATAAAGGAAAGGGGAAAATGACCTTCGTCGCTAACACTCAACAACAGTCGAGTGGCCCTAGATCGGTTGTTCGTCAAAACAATATGCGTCCACGCATATCCCTCGAGGAGAGGCTAAGACGTCCTTACTCATTTTCCCAGGATGAAACAAGGAGGCTGTTCGAAGTGGCAGTGCATAACAGGCTTATCACTCTACCGGAGCCGAAACACCAACTACAACTGGATGATGTCAACAGTTCTAATTATTGCCCTTACCACCAAGTATTGGGCCATCCGATCGAAAACTGTTACGTCTTCAAGAACTGGGTTGAAGACCAATACCAACAGGGCAAGTTCGTCGTCTCCGAAAACTGGAGGATGAACACGCCACAACAGCACGCTCTGAGAAAGATGGATACGCTGGGGGCATCATGCTCATTTATAGGGAAAGCCCCATAGACCGAAAAGTCAATAAACTAGATATTCGCCTCAAATACGGCGACGACGGACCGAAACGTCCTTAAACTAATGATGGACCGCAATGTCCTAAAACTTGCAAACGGCCGAAACGTCTTTAAACTACTACCGCAACATCCTCAGGCTGACGAGATGAATATAAAAAAAGGAATAAAAAAAATATAATAAAGAAAAATAATAATAAAAACGGTATGTCCATAAGCAAAAGTGGGCACGGATGAAAACCCGAAAGGGCTCCGTGAGTAAAAACAGCAGGGCTACCGGCGAGTGTTCGTGAAAACCCGAAAGGGCGCGACCTCATAAAAAAAAAGAATAAAAAGAATAAAAAAAAGGTATGTTCATAAGCAAAAGTGGGCACGGATGAAAACCCGAAAGGGCTCCGTGAGTAAAAACAGCAGGACTTCCGGCGAGTGTTTATGAAAACCCGAAAGGGCGCAACCTCGTTAAAGGACACTTACAGGGTTCTCTCGACCTTTTAAGGAGAAACCACCCGCGTGAGATCCTTACGACTCACAAGGGAGCAACACACTTAGGGGTCCCTACGATTCCTAAGGAGAAAATACACTTGCGAGATCCTCACGACTCGTAAGGAGAACTCTTTTATAGGACCCTCACGGCTCATAAGATTTGAAAGTCTTAAGTTACAGAGACCTAAACCTGTGCTTAAGTAACCCCACGACCTTCGATTTTGCCCTACAAGTGGCTCAATACTGACCCCTGTATACGATCCACGGGCGCGAATAAACATTTCCCTAACCAAGTCCCAGCCGTGACTGGGGATATGTTCGCATGGTGAACAACCCTTGTAAGTCCTCTCGACTTACAAGGAGAAAACCCTCTTGTATGATCCTTACGACTTACAGAGGAACATACACTTAGGAATCCTCACGATTCCTAAGGAGAAAATACACCTACAAGATCCTCACGACTTGTAGGGAGAAATACCTTTGTGGGACCTTTACGGCTCATGAAGTCAAAAGCCTTAGTCGGCAGGACCTTAACCCTGTTCCTTAAGCCACCTTTGTTTGACATCGACAGAGGCAAATGATGATTCGCTCCTGGCAATATCCCAGTTGTAGCGGTGCTGATGCCGAAATCGGTGTCTAATTTCATGTTTACAGCGAAAAGCCAGTAGGCCGCATATGCATACGAAATAGCCGAAATGATGGGGCAACTTACAATAAAAAGCAGCAAGTAAAAACGTATGCACACAAAATAGCCGAAATGATTGGGCAACTCGCAATAAAAAAGCAGCGAGTAAATATAAAATAAACAGCCGAAATGATTGGGCACCGCGAAAAATAGCCGAAATGATTGGGCAATCGCGACTTTCACGATATAAAAGCTGAAATGATAGAGCATCGTGGAAATAAAACAATAACAAAAAAAAAATATGATGAAACTTTTGCCCTACAGGTGAGATCACGTCGATCCCTGTATACAATCCAGGGGCACAAACAAAGAAGGAACCATACCTTCCCGACAGGCTCCGCCAGAAAGTGAAGCCAAATCTCGACGGTTCAAAAACAACATAGAGACAACCATGACATTCGTCTCGATACAGCAGACGCAATGTCAACAATAATGTCCTTCCTCTAACAGGATTCGGACATGACAAAGCAAACGAAGTGAAGGCTAAATTCCCAGCTTCGAGGTCTTAACGGCAAGTCATATAAAGCCTGAAAGACAACTGGAGATCATCCCACACCAACATGGAATGATCACCACTTCGATGTTCGTCTCGTTATAGCAGACGCAATGTCAGAAACGGCGTTCCTTCGCAGTCCAGCAGGATGTAGATGCAACGTCAACAAAAGACCACATGGTCAGTAAAGCGGAGTGACGGCAAAATCCCAACTCTACCTCAGCATTCGTCTCGTTACAGCAGACGCAATGTCAAAAACGGCGTTCCTTCGCAGTCCAGTAGGATGTAGATGCAACGTCAACAAAAGACCCCATGGTCAGTAAAGCGGAGTGACGGCAAAATCCCAGCTCCACCTTAGCATTCTTCTTGATACAGCAGACGAGATGCCACCTCAGCGTTCTTCCTTCAACAGGATTCCGACGTGACAAAGCGAACGAAGCAAAGGCCAAATTCCTAGCTTCAAGGTCTTAACGGCAAGTCATATAAAGCCTGAAAGACGACCGGAGATCGTCTCACACCAGTGCGGAATGGTCGCCGCCTCGACGTTCATCTCGACACAGCAGACGCAACACAGCCAAACAAACGGAGCCACGGAAAAATCCCTAGTTCCAAACCTCAACGGTTCACCAGCAACCTAGAGACAGCCACGACGTTCGTCTTGATACAGCAGACGAGATGTCACCCCAGTGTTCTTCCTCCAGCAGGGTTCAGACGCGACAATCAAACAAATGGAGCCACGGCAAAATCCCTAGTTCCAAATCTCGACGGTTCACCAGTAACCTAGAGACAACCGCGACGTCCGTCTCGATACAGCAGACGAGATGTCACCCCAACGTTCTCCCTCCAGCAGGGTTCAGACACGACAATCAAACTAACGGAGCCACGGCAAAATCCCTAGTTCCAAACCTCGACGGTTCATAGACAACCTAGAGACAACCGCGACATGCGTCTCGATACAGCAGACGCGATGCCAGCAAACGAAGCAAATATCGAATTCCTAGCTTCAGGGTCTTAACGGCAACTCACATAAAACCTGAAAGACTATCGGAGATCATCCCACACCAGCGCAGAGTAGTTATGACTCATCGGGGCTCTGCAAAATGAGCCTAACCTCAAGTAAAAAGCGGCACGGCAAAATTCCTAACGCTTGCTCTTCCGACGGTCAAACTGCCAAGGAGGATTGCTTGAAGATGTCTTGTCCAGCCCCCGAAGGGATCAGAGACACGGCAGTCGCAGGGCTACTCGAACAGCACGATTGCCTATCGAGGAATATATCAGCTGATGCGACGGTACGACGGCCAAAACCCTAAGTACCACAGACCCTAACGGACTTCTGTCATAAAGAGCAGAGGTTAACTGTGACGTTAGGATATTCTTGCGAGAAATGTTCGATTCGTCTCGACTTGTGAAGAAATTGATGTCTTTGCGAGAACTTCTCGATGCGGCTCGACTCGTAAGATAAAGCCTTAGGCGGTAAGGATTTAAAAACCTGTTTCCTAAGCACTGGGACCATACAAGTCGGCCCAAAATGGTCTCTTGCATACTATCCACGGGTCTCACTCTCCAAAGTCGAATCTCGACAAGAAGGGAAACAACCGCTTACGGGTACTCTCGACTCGTAAGAGGGAAAAATTCTCTTATAGGATCCTTACGACTTATAAGAGAAAACGCACTTAGGAATCCTCACGATTCCTAAGGAGAAAATCCACCTACGAGATCCTCTCGATCCGTAGGGAGAAAAGTCTCTATGAGACCCTCACGGCTCATAGAGTTGAAAAGTCTTAGGCAGCAGATCTGAACCTGGGACCTAAACCGTCGCTATCTCTTGAAGAAACCCAGATGCTTACTCTATTATCTGTCAACCAGGTTTATCAAGACAGCATGCCGATAATAAAAGAAAGAAGAAAGCGACAGAAAGAACATCTAATTGGCGTTTGATCAAGCACTCGAGACACTCATTCATGCATGCGCAAAAGACTCAGAGCGAGAAATAAGACAAGCTGAAAGGAGAAATTTTCCATTACAAAGGGTTCTTACAATCATAAAGAAATAAGCAAAAACATTATTCAAATTATTACAAAGGTATAACCTCAGATCCAGGGCACGGATTGAGGAATTCAAAAGTAAGGCCATCTAGAGTTCTTCTGGCCTTTCTGATTATTCTCGTGCGCAGCCTCTCGTGCTCGCGTGTGTCAAGATCTTCGGCAAGGCCCCCTATCCTTCGATAAGCAGCGATTATCGTCGTCTGCTGAAAAACTTGATGAAGAATGTCGACGAGGCTGTCCCGTCGATTCTTCGAGATCAGCCCCGACAGGTGCACTGAATGCACCTTGTCTTCGGCGTCATCCAGCGCATTGAGCGGCATGGCCTCGTGGAACCCCGGGAGTGCTCTCCAAATTGCTCCCAGCACGACTTTCAAGAGAGCAGAACGGGGAGGGAGCAGCCAACCAACGCGCGCGTTCAGACGACCCATAACCTCCGCACACTGGGCATCTGTAAACTCCTGGTTTTGATGACGGCCCTGTGCGCGGATATCCTCGTAGGTGATGAACTCGTGCAGACTGTATAGACGCACCGCCATAATGCCTGAAAGAAACAGTACGGGGAGATTAGCAAATAAAAAGATACAGGGAGTTAAAATCCTCGAGAGCAATGCTCTGCAGACAGGAGTAACACCTGTCAAAATCCAATAATAAGGGGAATTTAAAGAAATTCCCCGAGAACTCTGAGATCCTTACTATTAAAAGATGATATAATCCATTAAAGATAAAACTCCATTTTTAATCTTCATTATACATGATTAAACTCTTAAGAGTTCGTCATTTTTTTTAGATCAAAAGATCTATGTTTTGCCAAAAAGCAAAGCTCTGTTCATGGATTAAGAAACCCTGAAACAGATTCTTAAGAGCGAGGCTCTATTGGTGAAACCCCAAAGGGGTTTTCTTTAGATCAAAAGATCTATGAGAGCAAGGCTCTGTTAATTAAAATTAATTTAATTCAAAATTAATTTTTACCTAAAAAGTTTCTTTTAAAGAAGATCTAACTCAGGGAGTTCTTGAAGGCAAGAGCAAAGCTCTGAAGTTTTGAAAATAAAAATCTTAAAGATGATAATCATCTATTGAGGACCAAAGGTCCTATTTATAGGCATTGAAGAGCCGTTTCAACTTCCAAGGGATGGCGCGACGGTTGGAATTCTGCCACCGTTGCGCTCACATTTGGAGGCCACGTAAGCGCAACGGTGGGGGGGCATTTGTTTACCCCAATCAGAGCAAAGCTCTGTTCAAATTCCAAGGCGGGAAACGAAGTAACGCTTCTGTTTCCCCCAATCAGAGCAAGGCTCTGTTCTGAAAATTAAAATAAAAATTAAAAAATTAAAGAAGCAACGCTTCTGTTTCCCCCAATCAGAGCAAAACTCTGTTCTGAAAATTAAAATGAAAATTAAAAAATTAAAGAAGCAACGCTTCAGAATTTGACTCGAGTGAAAATATAAAAAGTTGCATATACCAAAACCCTTAAGTATACAGCAGACTCCCACAGACCCAACCCCAACACAAAACACCATCATCTGGCCGCAAATTGCGGCCAGAATGAATAAAATTGCGGCCAGAAAGTGGGTAGGGGGTCTCGTGCTCTCTGTGTGTGATCAAGGACTAAAGAGTATGCTCCAGTTAACTCAGATTTTACCTGAAGCATCCGGGTCAATAGCAGATCTTAAAAAGGCTAAAAATCTACATTAAAACGCTAATTAACACTAATTTGAAACCCTATGGTATTTTAGTGAAATCTGGAGCAAATCTTAGTTTAAATGGCCTTAAAAACACTCAGTCAAGCTATATTAACCATAAAAATCATCACTTGGCCAAAACTCCACTTAAATCACGATAATTAGCGTCAAATCACACTAAACACTAACCGAAGCTAAAATAACCACATTCTAGCAAAATGGAAGTTGAGGTGAGTTTTATACCTCCAAAGTTGGCCCTGGGATGCAAGAGAAGAAGAAGAAGAAGGGGGGTGTTGTTGCTGCTGGTGATGCTGCTATTACTGCTGCTAAGCTGCTGTTGTTGCTGTTGTTTTTGCTGCTGCTGCTTTGTTGTTGTTGTTGTTGCTTGTTGCTGCTGTTTTTTCTTCTGCAGCTGCTGCTAAGTGCATGGGTGTGTAAGTGAGAGGAAGAGTGATGTGGGTATGATTGAGAAAAAGAGTTTGAAGAAAAAGAAATGAGAGGTGAGAGTCAACCCTCTCTCTCTCCTCATTAATTATCAAGCATGCTCAAGCCATCATGCTCTCTCTCTCTCCAACCCAAGTCAACTCCCAAACAAAACTAATTATATTTAGAAAAACTAATACACTTAATTAAATCCTATTAACCTAATTAAATGGGTTAGTCCACCATTCTTATCTAAACATGGTTTTAATCCCAAACTTAACCCTAGTTAACATGCATATGTGTGTAGTCCAAATTAAATTCTGATAAAATATTTGAAAACCGTTTTGATAAACTTTTTACTAAAAACCTCACATTAAAGCATAAATAACCACTAATTACATTCCAAGGTGCTACATTTAGTTTTAGAGCTGTCACGGGGCTTATTACAGGATTTTCAATTCATTGGATAGTTCAAAAACATAGTCATCAACTATGTGTTTCGAGGATAACTCTTTAATGAGCATCACATGGGTTACTTGTTTTCACTATAGTAAATGAAGTATTCATCATGAGAACATAGAAAACTGCAAAGAAAAAAGAATTTGTTGCTCCTGACTTTCGTTCTGCTCTTCTTTTCTTTTTTTCTTGGAGTTTGAACTTCTTGAGTAATTGATCAGAGAATGATTTTTTTATGAACGAGAGTGGTTTTGAATGTTTAATCCTTTCTCTGTGCATTAAGGGGTGTTTTTATAGTCTCATGGGGCTTGTGAACGTAGTCATGAACATGGGCCACGTTTGGAGAACGTGGGGCGTATAGTTCACACTTCCATTTCGTATGCACTTTCTGTAGCGAAGACCCTTTCAATGAGCGGCGGGTACTTTATTTCGGTCGTACACGGCGGAGACCTTCGGCGCATGCCCTTGGCACAGCGAAGACCTTTGGAGCGGCGGAGACCCCAGCAGCGGCGGGACCCTTTTTTGGTGCATGGCCAAGCAGCGGCAGGACCCTTCTTTGGCGCATGGCTCAGTAGCAGCAGGACCCCTTAGCGCATGGTATAGGAGAGGCGAAGACCCTTGTTTGACTCTTTCATGGGTTTTTGTATTTTGTTTAATGGCTCAGATAGTTTCGTCAAGTGGATGTACTCTTTCTAAGACTGCAAGTTCGGAGTGAACACAAGCGTCGTCATCCAAAGCAGAACCAGTCTCATCTAGAGTGAGCCCACTCAATAAAACAATTGGAGTAAATCTAATTGGTATTTTTATAGAAGTCAACAGGTTCATTTTGCTGGTTTTTGCAAGGCATTCAATAAAGCAGGAATAGTCTCAAATGCAAAAGGCGAGCCGCATTTTCTTGCCCTGCTAGATACGAATGACAAAACAGGGGAACTAGCTTTAGTAGACTCCGCGTTTGGGAAAATTTACCACGTCAAGTCACCATAATTCATAGGTTCCAACATTGTTTTTTCTTCGACGGTCGGATGGCTACTTCTTGTCTGACCCTATGAACATCAATATCCCAATCCAAAAAAATATTTCGTACTCCTGATCAATTCTATTACTGGTGCAATTATTAGTTTCCCTGATCTGTTAAACATAGATGCTTAGATCTATGGAGGAGCAATCTCGGGAGCACCATATTCGCTTGATTCTCTAGTATGCATCGTTTATAGTGGAAGACCTAATCAGTTTAGTTTTACACTATAGGAGAATCAAAGAAGATCAAGATAGTACCTGGAAATCTATAAGGTTGGACTCTCGTGACATTGTACAATTTAGATGCAATCCTGTCATTCTAAATAATATCTTATATATTGCGCAAAAAGGAGGTACATCTGCTAGAGATTTTAGAGATTTGGTGCGGTACATGACAAATATTCCAACCATGACTAATTTTAGGTGGGTATTTGAAGCACAACATGATGGGGATCTTTATTGATCTTTCTCCTATATTTTATGCGGCATCCACCCCATTAAAAGTGATGAAACTGAACAAAGCGACCAATGAAATCGAAGATTGCAACCTGGACGGTCAGGGATTGTTTGTTACTGAAACATCTGCGTCAGTAGCTTAGGTTGGTGGACTCAAACAAATGAGAGATGGATACATTTTCTATCCGCGGAAACTCCCATCAGGATAGCCAGCTCGTCAACAAACTTACAGGAAAATAAAGAATTAATGGCTCTCCAGCTGAGAAAGATGAATTTGAATTGGAATTATTCGTCCGCATGGATCATACCTGATCCTGTTTCTCAGGTATATTCTTACGTTTATTCTGTTTGCATCTTTCACTAGTGAGGTAGAGAATTTGATACTATATATGCCCTTGCTCACTGTTACCCAATGACATCTACAAAAAAGCATGAAACTTTTTAGAATATTAATTTCATGCATTCTTGAGAAATTGTACTGTATGGATATTTATATGCTCCCCACAATGATTGCGACTTAAATTTTTTAATTTACATGCATCTCTCAGTTTGATTTTTGTTTTTTGCATCATTTTGCATGTTGATTAGAACACGTTAAATTATATTAATAGTGTAATTGCCCTTTAATCTTAAACCGCTGAATAACCAGATATTTACCTTGATATGGGGTCTAATAAGGTACATTGATAGGTATAAACTTCTATGGTGCTCATGTTATCAAAAAGCATCAGCTTTAGTTATTTAATTAATCAATATGAACCATTAGAATGCTGAGGTGCCACATAAATAATTGCCGCTGGGAAAGCATACATAGTGCCTGTTTGCAAGAGAAAAGCTCCACTAATCAGTTTTCCATGGAATGTCTTTTATTTTCATTGGAAGTATATAGAGTCTGAAATAAAGGCATGTTGTTGATATGATGGAAAATGTATGCAGTCGGCAAGACAGGAGTACAGGAACGTAGGAAAAATCTAGAGAAAAAGATGGTTTTATACCTGCTTATTATTTTGTGTCTTTTGTTATCTGGGTTATTATTTAATAGGATGTTTGTTTTTGGTAACATCCTTATGTTCTGATTTGTTGTTTTTATGTTTTTTTCCAGTAGCTGTGATTACAATGTCTTGAATTAGATCTACATGTAAATTTGTCTATGATCTCATACTGGTTCTTCTCAGGTTAAATCAGCCAATCACGACTCAAGCCTGCCAGCTAGAGTCTTGGAGGACCCTTCACCGGTGAACCAGCTGGACTCAATAATTACTGAATCACAAAATTCAGATTCAAGGTAATGGATTAATCCCATATTTATCAACTTCTCCTAGGTTTAAGTATATAGTACATGTAATCAAATATGTCTAGCTTGCACACATCTTATTCTCTTATAGCAATTACCTGCCTAGCTCGATATAGAAATAAAGGCAATGAGAAGCAATGTTGAGAAACACGTTCATTCGATGTTCGTGTGGTCAGTGCATAGATTAACCTGAATAATTGGATTACACGGAATTACACAAAAATACATTTTAATATGTATATGTGAGAAAACCCTGGAAATAATTAATGAAGATAGAAGAAAAACATGTTCACTGGGGGAAGAAAGGCAAAAGCAGGTCTTCATTAAGTGGATATTGAGTTTGCTCATCATGCTTTGTGCAATTATTGGTGTGTTATGTCCATCATATGTGCGCGTGTTAAATGGCCTTTATCCTGCATTTGTTTCATATATTCAATTATCAGGCCTTTTTTAATACTATTCAAATCAATCTCTAGGCGAACCGGTTTAAGTGCGCCTATTTAACCTTCGACAATTCCCAGAAGTAATATGGTAAAATACATGGTTTTTATCGCACTTTCCCTTGCCTGTCTTTTAAGAGAAGCTTCCGAAGAACTTATCGAGTACCAAAAAGAAAAGCAAAAGGTCAGACGATATATGGATCGACTGGATTAGATATATAGAATGATCGAAAGACTTTGGTTTCCCTTAAGACGGTGACCATTTGTAGATCTCTACAATCTTGGATCTAATTGTGGTCTCTTGGCTTTTCTACTACAGAAAGACTTTTCATTCATGCAGCCCAGTTTTCGGGAGACGGCTTAGGTGATGATGTAGGCCAATGTTTTACAACTTCATATCTATTACAATACAGATTTTTTTTGATATATTTTTCTTGATGGGTTCATCTGATTTATTTCCAGATCTGACATTTATTTCTTTGCCTTTTTCTCCCTTGTAACTATAGGGATTTATATTTGAATACTGAAGGTCATAAAAAATTACCTGCACATATTTAGGTTACATCCCTTGATTCATCAAATTTTTTTGTTAAAAAAATAAATATTGACAAACACATACCTTTTATGAAGTGTGTTGAGTATTTGATTTTATCCATGTGAAGCAGGGGACAGATGCATCGAAGAGTTGGACAATTCAGTTGGAATGGAGTTTGCCGAGGTATGTTGATAGTTTTATGCTTGCATGATGCTCATCCATTATACAAGCAAAAAACTGTAGTGAGTCTAGAATTGTTGAGGGGATAGAGGCATAGCGGCTATTTTAGTTTAACAAGTCATTCAATTTACTAATCTGACAGTCAGAAGCCTTAATTATGAAAAGGGTAGAAAAGCTAATTTTGCTTGGAGTAAAGTTTGTTTTCTATAAAAGATATTATATCTAGAATTATTTAGTTCCAAGTGAATAATCCCTCAAATTAGTCATGGAAGCTCTTCTAAGTGTTATAAAAGTAATACCATGTGCAATTGTGTAGAGAAGGTGCCTAAACTTTACTTGTGTGCATGTCGTATTTCCAGTAACTATTTTAACCTGATTATCAAGTCAATGGCTTTTTAATATGCAGAGCTAAGCACATGTATTCACCTTTGGGCAGAGAGATTAAGTTTACATTACTGATATAATTTGATCAGTTGAAGGCATTTTTTGTTGGGTGTTGTAATTCGGAAGAAACAAATTTTTGTATATCTTGTTGGCTCAAAAAGTTTATGATTAGGAGAGTATTCTTATAGAATCATATAGAGTTTTTTTTTACAAAGACCCCACAAAACTTCACTGATTTTATTAAACCACCCCTAAATTTGGTAATTACTAAAACACCCCCCCAACACTTTAAAAATTCACTAAAAGCAACTCTATAACGGTTTTCATCCATCAATTTTGTTTTCTTTTTTTCAAACCTTAACAATAAGATTAATAATTAAAAGCCTTAACTAAAACCCCACCCTAACCTCTCCTTCCCCACCTGTTCGGCCACCGCCGACGTCGCTACCCTCATCTTTGCCCCCTCCGCCATCCCCTTCTTTCCTAACAAACCCAGCCTTAACTTCTCCTTCATCTCCTTCCCTATCTACACACTATTCCAACCTCCCTCGTCATTAACCCAATCTAGGTCACACCTCTCCCTTTCACCCTTCCGTGTCCCAATCAAGTCACACCCCCACCTCCGCCCAAATGGCGCTCTAACCTCCCTCCTTTGCTCATCATCTTCATAATCATGATCTTCATTAACTTCCCATATATTATTCAAGCTAGAAGAAAAAGAGAAGCAGCAAAAGAAGAATTTTTTATCTTTAAATTAAAATTATCTTGATTATTAAATAAACTAAGTTTAAGAAAAACTAATTCAAAAATAATTTTAAAATAGATATTACCGTTAAATTTTAGCATTGTTTAAGGATTGTTCTACCAAAGATGATTTTTTATGGACGGTCGGGGCTTCTTTTAGTATTTGTAATGTTTGTTTGGATGTTTTAGTAATTACTAAGTTTATAGTGTGTTTTAATAATTAGCTAGTTTTAGGGGACCTTATAGTTAAAAAAAACTCGCCCACCATATACATACATATATATCACCGTTGGATCTACGATTTGACAGTTGGATGCAATCAAGGGATTAGTGATTACATCATCTCACTTTCTCCACCACAAAATGAAACCATTCAATGGTGAAAAATATAGGAGAAGATTTCCTCTTCTTAGGAGTAGAATATATATATATATATATATATATGAGGAAAAGGATTATCAGCTAGCTAGCTGATATTGAACTATCAGCCAGCCTATTATATAGCTCAATCCTCCTATCAAATCGACGATCTGATTCGGCCATCTTGTTTTACACATAGAGCGATCTATGTATATAAAATTTTAATCACTTTGACAACATCTATATCTTCGATCAAGTGTCCCCAATATACGACTTTTTATCGTGTTTAACCGCCATCCATTTTTCAAATGCTTGATCCATCACTTGTCACTTGTAATGCATCATATCGATCAAAATTTCACGTATATATCACTCCATGTGTGGAACAAGCTGGCCGGAGTGGATCGTCGATTTAACAGTCGGATTGGGCTATGTAATAAGCTAGCTGACAGTTTAATATCAGCTGAATAGCTGATAACCAGTTTCATATATATATATATATATATATATATATATATATATAAGAGAGCGTTCCATTGCAAATCGGTCCGCGTTTTTTAAAAACAGGAACTTTCGATCCATAACATATTTGAACGATCCGAACCGTTCAAGTTGATCACCCTACCTTCAAGTCTCTGTGTATGAAAAATCAAAGGATTTGAAGACCTCTAGCCTATGCATCGGATGGAGTTTATATTGCTATATTGAAAGACATTTATTTTATACTCATTTGATGCATGGGTTAAAGGTTTTGAAACCCGTTGATTTTTCAGACGCATACATTTGAGGATAGGGTGATCAATTTGAACGGTTCGGATCGTTCAAATATGTTGTGGATCGAAAGGTCCTGTTTTTTAAAAAAATGCAGACCAGTTTGCAATAGATCACTCCCCTATATATATAAGAATAATGGAATTTCCTCCTATAGCGTCGAAAAAATACACCCTCTACGATTTTTCGACTACCAGCATCCATCTTCATCTTTACCATCTAAGATGTGGATACATCAAATTTCATGTGGTTCTGCCACTTTTCACCGTTAATTTAATGGATGCAAAAGTAACGATTTACCGACAATAGAACTTTTCATGTTAATTCAACGATGAAAAAGTGGTAGAATCACATGAAATTTGGTGCATCCACATCTTAGATGATGAGTGCCGATCATCGAAAAAAATCGTGAATGGTGGTGTTTTTCGATGAGGAAATTCCCTCCTACGCCCCCTATATATAGAGAGAGAATAATGGAGGAAATATAGAGAGAGAATAATATAGAAAAGGTGTCATATGAAGGAATTTCCTCCTATGGTGTCGAAAAAATCCACCCTCCATGATTTTATTCGACGATCGGCACTCATTATCTTCATCTTCATCATCTTAGATATTGATACACCAATTTCATTTGATTCCAACACTTTTCCACCGTTGATTTAATGGGTGCAAAATTAATGGTTTACCAACAATAGAAATTTTTACATTGCTAATTCAATGATGAAAAAGTGATGGAATCATATGAAATTTGGTGTATTCACATCTTACATGACAAAGATGATGATGATGGATACCGATCGTAGAAAAAAGTCGCGGAGGATATAAATTGTAGACGCCACATGATGAAAAAGCCTTCTAGGACCTCTTTCATCCATTATTCTCGTATACATAAGCAAACTATATATCGGCTCCTATAAAAGAAATTTTCATCGGCCATAAAGCCCATTTTATCTTTTAAGATAAATGATCAAACTGTTCATATTAATGTACATAGCCTAAAATCTTTACACACCAAAATCTTGATATACAAGGTTTATTAAGCTTTCATCATTTGGTTGTAAAATCAACTAGTATTTTTACATAGCATAAAGTATAAGAAAACCACAAAATGCTTTCTATATCTAGAATCTAGATCGTAAGAAATCAATATGCACAATATTGATCATAAATTAAAAAATACGAAGTTGACTTTCATTCATTTACCTCCATAGGAGGGCTCCCCCCGGACTATAGAGATTGCTCTCCCCTGGATCCATGAGCTAATCGTAAGAAATCACAAGATGTATTCTATACAGACTCTAGATCGTAAGAAATCAATATGCACAAATTGATCATAGAATTAAAAAGTATGAAATTGACTTTCATTTACCTCCGTAGGAAGTTCCCCCTATAGAGGTCGTCCCCCTACGCGCACACACAGAGAACTGATACATTGAGACAAGGCCTCTTTATTTGAAATGCAGAGAACTCCTCAATCCAACCAGCCATGTTTTTCATGAACCGTGATCTACATGTTTTAGATTCCCATGTATTAAGATTTGGAGACCTCTGACCCAACAATCAAGTGATCACGTTTCTCATGTAACAAAAAATCGTTACTTTTTCGTCCAATTAATAGTCGTGATATATAACCCATTTAAGATATGTAGATGACAATGGTTGCTATGGCTCAGCGAAAAACAAGGTTGGTTGGATGCTTGAGGGGTTGACCTTATTTTCTAAAAATGAGGAATAGACTCATAAAATCTTGTCCCTACATACACATACATATGCATATACTGCATATACATGTACATAGATGAGAATAATGGAGGAAATGTGTCATAAGAGGGAATTTCCTCTTATGGCGTAGAAAAAATACACCCAACACGATATTTTTCGACAATCGGAACTCATCATCATATTTATCATCTAAAATATGGATACACCAAATTCTATGTATTCTACCGCTTTTCACCGTTGAATTAGCAATATAAAAATTTCTATTGTCGATAAACCAATGATTTTGCACCCACTAAATCAACAGTTAAACAGGTGTATAATTACATGAAATTTGGTGTATCCACATCTTAGATAATAAAGATGAAGATGATGAATGCTGATCGTCGTAAAAAAATCGTGGAAGATGTATTTTTTCGACGTCATAAAAGGAAACCCCCTCCGATGGCCTCGTTCCTTCATTAGTCTCTACATATATACATATAGAGCTTGAGAAACAGTGGATGATTGTGAGTTCATAGATAGAAAGGCAGGGTTCATAAAAGTTTGAAAATTTGTTCTCAGTATATGTAGATATGAGAATGTCATATCAAGATATATTAAAAAATGTAGGCCATCTTCAATATTTAGAAAAACTCGTGTGCTTTCCTTGATGTGATAGAATCAACATAATTTATTAGTTACATTAAGAAACTCACACTTCAAAGGTTGATGACATGTTGCCACGAATAGCTAAGCCATTAGCGATTTGTGGTTGTTCCTTATTGAGGAACATTAGCAAGTTGAATCGAAAGAATCATTGCTCCAATCCACCCCATTAAGAACTTAAGTTAAATAGGCATAAAGTTGGTTTGGTGTTAATACTTATTTAAAATATTGAATTTCTTTTCAAGAACTCAAAGAAAGGGTTTTTATATACCCCACACAAAATTTTGATATTCTAAAAAAGCACACTAAAAACTTAATGTTTTTCAAAAACCTACCAAAATCCTTAGTCGTTGCCTTAAAAAAAACCTTTGTTAGTTAAACCAATCAAATGAATTAAGCATGGATAAATTGGGTCACTTAAATCCCCTTTTTAGCCTCTTCTTTTCTCTCACTTCTCTCCCAACTTAAAATTATATTCTTGACCACACCCTAATAGCTTTTCAACCCTCTTCCCAACGCATCTCATCAATGTCGGCCAACATTTCTCCTTTATTCTCCGACTACCTGTCAAAGAGAGAAGCTTATTCAAACGTGAAAATTAGACAATTGGAGGGGTAGTTTGGTCTTTTTGTCCCTCCAATGGTTGTGGTTTACATGCAACTTGATGGAATTAACTTGAGTGGGTTTTTATATATTTAATTCATTGTTTTCAGTGGGATTTTCAAAAATATGAAGTGTTGGGGTGGGTTTTTTGAACATATCATTGAGTGGGGTATATAAAAAAAACCAATTAAAAATTATATATATGTAGGTAATACATATACATAAACAATCCATTAAACATCCACGTTCTAGAACTATGTTTTCCATTCCGTACAAGTGTTTCGAAGAATACTATCCTTATAGTACCACATACACATGTGTTCTGACATGTGTTCTGCATTCCATTTTTTCATTCCACGTGCTGAGATTTGTGGAAATAGTCTCATATTGGAAAAACTATGAGAGGTACACAGGTATAAGAAATAAATGGTCACCTTACCAAGTAGCCTCAAGTAAATTTAGATGCATCACATTTATGTTCAAAGCCCGTGAGTGCCCTCGTATAAACAAATACATAATTGTCTCCCCTTGTTCGTGTATCAAAAAATTAATATGGTATCAGGCTAGGTTGAGCGCCGGTGGATTTGGGTATTTAATAGCACCTTTGAGAGAGCCAATTACACGCTTTTGAAAGATTGGCTCTACATGTTCCATGCATCTCTAAGAAAGCCATCTCTGTGCTTATGAGAGACTAGCATCACGTGATAACCCCATTGCATCTGACGGGAGTGTCAAGATACGTGTGGAAATAGTCCCATATTGGGAAAAACTATAAGCAAGATTCAAGAACTCGGTTTCGGTCTCTCATAATTTTATTAGTTTCGTTGGGTTTGAGCTAGTTTCGCTAATCTCGGTTCGAGTTCGGTTCGACGGTAATACATACATAAATGTAAATATATTAATACTTAAATTTATGGTTCTATATTACAAGACAATAATCCTAGTGTTTAAAAATTCAGCCATAATGCAAAATATATTGAAAAGTATACTTAGATAAGTATTAATATGGAGTTTGGGTTCACTTTTTTGTGTTTTTCTAACAACGAAGACCTACAATCATCACAATGACAGTATGATATAAAAAATAAGTTTTTAAAGGTTTCAACCGAAACGATATCGTATAGTTGGTTTTGTATCGGTTTTGGATTTTGCATCGGTCTCCATCAAAATCGATACGAAACCACCACGTATCGGTGGAACCTTGACTATGTACATAGGTATAAGATATAAATGGGCCCCCACCAATTAGGCTTAAGTCTGTTTTGATGGATCCTAATTATGTTCAAAGCTTGTGCGTGCCATCATATAAATAAATATATAACCGCCCCCCTAGTTCGTATATTAAAAAAAATCATACTGAAAAATTAATATTGTCTACCAAAACATTCCATGTTAATGGTAACACTAGATTGGAGTAAACAAATTTAACTTTGGGTTGATGAAGTAAACAAATTCTTGTCTTACTCTCACTGCAACCGTGCACAAAATAAATATAGTATTAAGTGCAAAATTATGTAATTTTACTACTCCCTCTGTCCCCTTTTACTCCACGTTTTCGAGAAATGCACACCGATTAAGGAAAGCATTATCGCTTTCTTAATTTCAGCAATTAAATTACTACCACATCACCACTAAAAAATTCATACTAAAAATTTAATACCGCATACCAAAACGTTCCATGTTAATGGTAACACAGGGTTGGAGTAAACAAATTTAACTTTGGGTTGATGAGGTTGATGAAGTAAACAAATTCTAGCCTTACTCTCACTGCAGGCGTGCACAAAATAAATATAGTATTAAGTGCAAAATTATGTAATTTACTGCTCCGTCCGTCCGTTCCTTTTACTTAACGTTATCGAGAAATGCACACCAATTAACGAAAGCATTATCGTTTTCTTAATATCAGCAATTAATTTACTGCCACATCACCATTAAAAAAATTATATCATTTCCACCCTCAACTATTTTGGAAAATATTAATGATATAGAATCACCACTAGTAATTTTCTAGGCTATTTTGGTACGGTACCATTTATTGATATCTTTATCATTAATGATTTCCTCATTATTCCAAAACGTCAAGTAAAGTGAGACACTTTTTTCTCTTCAAAACGTCGAGTCAAAAAGGACGGATGGAGTAATAGCTCAATGGACAAACCAGGAACTTAAGTATTTGCATATTGTGCAAAAAATATAAAAATAAAACATTGCATAGAGGTTTATATAATGTTTTACCTACGCTGATTGACTTTCAAGGAACTTAGTCAAATCAGCTGCATTTCCTCCCTGAAAATTCAAGTGGACAGAGCCAGAGATGCTGCATATACCAGTCATTAAAAAATTAAAAAGAAAATCAATGCATATGAACAGAATAGAGTAAAAGCATATGGAAATACCATATTTATGGGGATGTTGTATCAAAAAACCTAATAAAAATAATATTTCATCAATGTCAAAGACAAAACTATGGAAACAATGAAATCAAAATTTTACGACTTTCCACCCATGAAACCAGACAAATGCATGCCTGAGTTTTCCTCGCTTCGGAGCTTCCATAGGAGTAGAAAGATCATAATGGGAAGTGTTAGGAATTTTCCCCTCCGATATGTATCGTCAAAGAGGAAAATCATGTCTTTAACGTTCGAGCACGCAAGAAAGTAGTCCATAAGAAGTAACACAGAGTTTTCAACTTGGTTCAACCAACCGGTTTAATCCACGGGACAAACATGAGAATTCCATCGGTATAAGAAGGAGATTACACCCTACACCTTATCTTCTCTTTGACTTGATCATCTGAAATATTTGCATCTCTCAAATTTTTCAATAAAGATAAAAGTTATAAGAACTCACACATCTCAACTCTCTCACATCATCTCCCTTTCCCTCTCTTATGATACAAGAGAGGGGGTTTACAAACCCTCAAACTAGAGACTACATTATGTCCTGTTGATTTTTGCACGTCTCTGCCTTGTTGTGCCTATCTTTCTTGATGAAAACATCTCCCTATTATAGTTTAGAATAAACCTTCTTCTAATTAGATTAGGATTAACATAAATCCCCTTTATTCTTATCTAACAGAATATAGATTTAGATAAGAGAAACTTAATTCTGTCTATAATAACAACTAACTATTTAAATTTAAACTAATCTTAACTATCTCCACCTTAGTTTAAAATTAAACAGAAACCTTGAGTATACTCGCATCTCCTTATCCATTAGCGACCCACACCAACAGATTACTTTGGCACAACTGTCTGAGTCCAATCTGGACTCCCCTCGATCCATGAACCATACATAGGTAATCAACTGGATATCAACACAACCTAAAAATCGCCACCTTTGGGTCTCCAGCTCAGAAAATGGTATTCCAGAAATATTTATCGACATGTATGATTCCTGATCCTATTTCTCTAGTAAGGAATTTACATTTTGGTGAACTTATAGCCATTAATTTTCAATGTAATCATCTTTTGATTTTTTAGCACAGTTGATTTTCATTTCTGTATTTAAAATGTCTCCATTGTACTGAGATTCTTATAAAATAATATGTTAGTTTGAAAATGTTCATATAGTTAACTATTGTACATCCGGCAGCTTCATAGTAAAGAGAAGCCGGGCGTAATGACAACCAATAAATATGATATGCTTCATAAAATTTAGTGATTTCCTTGGCAAAATAAATATCTCAAACTCGTGCACCCGGTAGTACAATAGTTAATTCTATGAAGCATTTTCATACTAACATATTAATTTGTAAGAATCTCAGTACAATGGGAACATTTTAAATAAAAAAATGAAAATCAACTGTACTAAAAAACTAAAAGATGATTATACTGAAAATTAAATGGCAACAAGTTCGCCAAAATGTAAATTTCTTATCGGAGAAATAGAATCAGAAATCATTTGCAGACGAATATTTCTTGAATACCATTTTCCTGAGAAAAAGACCCAAACGCAATTCTATAATCACATGTGCAACTAGCAAAGAGCTCGCAATCCTAGTCGGTGTATCTGCTAACTGCTAACGGATAATGTATTCTGTTACTTATTTTTTCTAGGGCACCAGATTGTGATACCATTGTATTGTGGAAGTTTGGATAATGAATAATGATCGACCACCTAAATCGCATTCTTCAATTTCATTAGTCATCATGTTCACTTTCATTATCTTATATGGAGCGGAAGCCCAATTAAATATTGAAATAAAAATCAAATAAAGATTGTCATTAAATTCAGCTTTAAATATCCACTTATTCACAGAAATATCCAGATTATTGGTATTGTATGACATCAATTCCTGGCTTAATCACTAAACTCCCAGGAAAATATATTTACTCTTGTTCTCGCAATATACAAAATATATTCATAATAATAAGATGTGTGGGAAATGTTGTGTCTGTAATGCCTATATATCTAGTTTGCCAACCACCATCTTCATTGATTCTCATATAGTATACACTGAATTGATATTCTCATACACCATCTAAAATGCATACTGCATCAGCTGATGATGGCGACCCTGAGATAGATCCTCAATATATCAAATAACCTATGTTTCTCATATTGGAAGCATGATAGTTATACCAGTAATGAGATTAAGCAAAAATACGGAATATTCATTTGGACGTCCATAAGGTCGCACCATAAACAGGCATCCAGCTGTTGAAGAGATTATGATTGAACCTATTAATTCAGATGACTTGATTCTATAGATCTCCCCAGATGATGAGTCTACTAAAGTTAGATTGCAAGTTTTATCAACGCAAGGCACGGAGGCTCGCCTTTTGCATTTTGTTGTTATTGTGATTCTTCCAATGGCTTGCACAAAGTTCTAATTCGAACTGTCTGCAAGAAACATATGATCGGCGATTATCGGAACCATCCACAGGAAGCTCATTCCATGAATTTGTAACTATGTTGGATTTGATGCATTCTTAGAAATCGAACATACATTTAAACAAAGGGGAAAAAGTAATATTATTATATTACTCAGAAACATACCACAAGTTTTTATTCGAGGTCCTTTTCTCCTCTTATAGTAACTAGGGCTAGCGCTGAACTGAAACCTTCAACATGACCGGCTTCCTTCGCTGGCTTCCTTCCCTATAAATGAGTAAAAGATGGGCTGCAGTGAAATGACACAATTAAGGTTTCAGATGGAAGAGAAAAACTAAAACTAAAATAACAGCTGCAGCATTGAGCGTTTTCTAACTTAATGGAACGAGTTTGAGTTATGGAGCACAAGACGAAGTAAAGGAAACTCGGCAAGAGTATTGTCAAATTTTTACGACTCAATGTCAAATTGTTAAGCCTTATTGAGTTGATGCCAACTTCTTGGCCATGATGACATCATAGAATCTTTGCAAGTCAACAGACTCCAAATTGCTCTTAGACCATGTATGAGTCTATAGGATGAGTTAAGAGGATACAACATCTCTGGGCATATAATAAAGCAAAGAACCATAAGGCATTGCATTGCATTGCAAACAAAAAAAAAAGAACTTGAAACACTGTATCAACAAGACAGCAGTTTGTATCAATTTACAACAACAAAAGATTCATCCTAAACTTTTAGGGTATGTTGCATGGGCCATTTTCTTACATTTTAACTCCACTAAGTACCATCTCGGTAAGATTAACAACTAAAATATATTTTTAATTGTTGGTCTCAACATTCGTGTATGTCTAAACTCTAATCCCTGTCGCATTGTTAACAACAATTTTGTCTCACATGATACATATACTTATCTGTCTCTGTTGTGCATGTTTAAACCACCACCATCTTAACCAATCCATTTTGCATGTCTAAATCATCTTAATCAGTTCTCCGTCATTTAATATTCTATGCAAGCTGTCGTTAACTTTATTTGGTTACACGTTTAGGTTAGAGAAGGTCCATAATTATTTTAGGGATCATTAAGATAAAGCAGTTGCAACCATTTGGTGCGAAATTTGGAAGAAAGAAATAATAGAAGCTTTTAACTAACAAATAAATGAGGCTAATGCTGCTTATCATTCATTTTTTTCTGACTCAAGCTGACAATCCAGTTGCAATAAGAACCTTTTCCACAAGTACCCAAGATCAAGCAAAGATCTTGGTCCTATGGACATGAGATGGCTGACCCTGAAATTTCTATGAATAATAATAGGGCTTATCAAGGGACAAACACTCCTATGATCATTGGGTCACCCACAAGAGACGACTTATTAGGGCAATCATTGTCTCTAGGCCTCTCAATAATTGTTCATACAAGCCTCTCAATACGATGGTGGTGTTAGTATGTGAGAATGTATTATGAGTGTCGAGGGGGTTGTTTTCTTGTATCTTGGTTGGAAATTTGTTATCAGCTTCGATCTCATGTGTTTTCTTAATTCTTTAAACAAAATGAACCCGCCTTTTCATAAAACTGTCTACAACTCGTCACCTACATGTCACAACTACTCCAGATTGATCTCCCTTTGAAATAAACACACAATTGAAAGAAGCAACAAACCTGAGGAAAGTGCATATATTGCTGTGGCCTGTTTCCTTAAACTTTTACATTCAAATATTCCTGCAAATTGAAAACCAAGACTAAAATTAGGTAGTAAGGGGAAAAAAACAATCTTCCTATACTGCAAGATGTTTGCAACTAATATGCGCCTAGTTAATCTCATGCTTGGAACAACATGCAGAAGTACTATTTCCAGTAATTCCGAAGATAACAGTCAATTTACACCATTTTCTCGACTAATTAATTAGTTGTAAATTTCCAGAAATCAAAAATCAATAAGATTTGGAGTGGGAACTCATTGCAAAAACACTTCTTTAAATTGAATCAAACTCAGAAAAAAGAAAACAACAACAGCAATACCTGGATCGATAATTAGCATCTAAACAGGACCATAATCACGGCCCCGACCTCGGAATCATCGCTCCTTCTTGGTTCGGAGCCCGGTTCCGCTCTTCCACCGCCGGAGGCGGAGGAGGCGCCGCAGCCGCCTTCGCCTTCGCGAGGCTCTGGGCTGTGAATATCCGCCGGATGCTGCCGAAGATCGAGGCCGAAATCGTACTGATTGAAGGGGATTTTAGGGTTAGGGTTAGGGTTTCGGAAGGGGAGAAGAGGAGAGCGAGAGATGACGAAGAGCTCCCATTGGCGATGAGAGAGAGACAGTGCGAGAACGGAGATTTTTTTTGGCGCATAAAACTTCTTTTAACTTTTCTCAAAAAAAAATATTTTATAGACAAGAAATCTTCAGGGTCTTTTCAAACCAGTTCCAATAAAGCACTTGCAAGTGTTGTCTCAACGAAACCGAAAACATTCTCCAAACTTTCTGAATGAACCAGAAAATCAGCTCATGTATTTACTTCTCGAAAAACATTAGTGGCTTTCAGATATCCTCTAACATTAACTTTGCAATGCCAGATGAATTGGTTGGGAAAATGCGGACTAGTTTAATCTTGACGGTTATACGAAAAATTCCTTGGGAGAAATTTTTTTCCTGCTTGCACTGTAGAATCAACATCATCTACAAAGGATTTATTGGCTCCAAGATGGGATAGACACTCCAATTCCCAATGCGATGGATATAATGTCCATTTTTTAGCTAATGAGAATCCATGTAAACCATATGGATTCAGAAAAAACTTCTCTAGAGAAGCCCCTGCAAGCCCATCCAAGGACCTGCAAGGGGCTTGTAGAGAAGATTTGTCCGACTATCCAGATAGGAAAAGTACTTGTTTAATAGCAAAGAGTAACCTTTATCATGAAGGTAAGTGTTTATCATGAAGGTAAGTGTTTGCATTCAACTAGGTTGTTTTAATACGGGTCACTGTATGCCAATGGTAAAAACCCCTCGGAGTTGAGAAAGAGATCTGAGATTTAATTTCCACTTGCATCAAGTTATGTTTAATTTATTATTAAGAGAAAAAAGAACTAGGTTTTTTATAGGCAATCATTGATAATAGCACTCACACCCACCATTGGATGGGCATAATGGCACCAATGCTATTATTGATAATAGCATACACCCCAGATCCATGGCAAGATGGTAAATAATGAGGATTTTTCTTTTCTTTTCTTTTCTTTTCTTTTTAAAGGAAAGGATCCTAGGAAGTGTTGGGGATGTTTTTGATGGTTTGCAGATATGGATCTTAATACCATCATTTTGATGAGCAAATTTATTACTATCTCAAATAAATAATGATTATGCATTAGTCGTAATTTATTTAGTTTCTTGATAGCTGTCGTCACTAGCTGTGAGACTGCATTTTACATTTTCTTTTCCTCTTATTTTAGCTTTTGTTTCCAAATTTGGAGATACCTGTTTTCCCCACTTTCATAGAGTCATATTTAATGTTTAATAGTTATTCAAATTAACATCCAGCATTCATCAACAGCTACCGAATTTAGATACAGCAATAGGCATATCTACTCTATATTTCCTAACTAAAGAAGGTAAATGCCTGCCTGGGACCTCAATGATGAGCGTGTCCAAGTTTTCTTCTCCAACCCAGTCCGTTGGGGGGATGAAATCAACGTAATACCGAGGAGCGGAAGCAGTCGGTCTAGCCTATGTGCCCATGAGAGACCTTTTTGTTTTTCTGGTGGGAGCTTTACAAAGTGAAGTTAACGGGGAGATGCAAAATGGAGTTCATATATATATATATATAGAGAGAGAGAGAGAGAGAGCTTCAGATCTGTTTTCTTGAAGGGAAGGGTCATATATAGCTTAAGATCTGTTTTGCTTAAGATCTGTTTTATATATAGCTTAAGATCTGTTTTCTTGAAGGGAAGGGTCATATATAGCTTAAGATCTGTTTTCTTGAAGGGAAGGGTCGTTAATACCAATTGACTTGGGGTTGGTGGTCACCTCCAGCAGCAGGTAAAGAGTAGGGTTCTTTATTTTGTTCGCATTGTTTTTGGCCTTGCTTATGTTATTTCTCAATGCCTTGCTTGTTGCTTAGTGCTTTTCTTATTTGATGTATTCTCATTCTCATCCATTTTTCATTGATGCCACAATTTTGTAAATTTCATCAAAAATGTAATTAAAAAAATTAAATGCAGGATCTTAATAACATCATATATTATGAAATTAAAGTATCAAAGGTAGTTATTTTTCAAGCGATCATTAGTAATATTTTTTCACCTTTAGCAAAGTTCCTGGAAACAGAACTCATCAGAACCAATACAAATAATTGAATTTAACTAAACTATAAACAAATAACATTGAACTCTACATCAGCAAGAAGCGCGAAATGAATTTTGATAAGCAGGGGAAACAAAATTGCTTAATACGATTTTGCGAAAATCGCAACTTCGTCGGCTGGATTGCCGGTCATGAAGCACGTCTTTGCCCCTTTGGGTTGGTCGAAAGGGAAACAACGTATTGTTGCACCGGTCTCTTCTTTCACCTTCAACTCCTCGTTGTCACTGATAATCATCAAGCATCATGATGTAGTAAGTACTATAGATTGTATTACTTTAAAGTATGAAAAGGCTCAAGACATGTTTTATCTTCTTCTTTTTCCTCTCTTTTGGTTCAATTGAGGGAAACCACCCTCAGTTCAAAGAATTTGCACCCTTGATTTAACAGTTAACTTTTCCGATTCTATGGGTTTGTTACTCCCTAAATACCCCTTGGTAAAAATATAAGGAAAAAGGATTTCCTACATGGCCCTTTCCTACAAAACAAACTACACAACACTAAAAAAATCAGCGGATCCTGCACTCAAGTGCGTGGGCCCCACACCAATATTTGAGTGTGTTGCATAGTTTGTTGTGTAGGAAAATTGCATAGCTACTCTTTACTCAAACTATAATTACAACAGTTAATGAAACAATGCTGAGAAATGATTGTCATATATATTATAGGAATCATTAACGAATATAATAATGCAATTAGGGTTTGACAGATGATTTTTTTTCCCAAAAAGAGGGGCAAAGAGAAGGTAATTAAAACCAAGGGAGGTTTCCTGCCGATTGGGTAAAAATGAGGGGGGGGGGGGGGGGGGGGTTCTTTCAATTCCATTTGAGAGATTCAACTGGGCTGTGTTATGTTTGGCTCTTGGCTTTATTTGCATAATCATGTTTACAGAAAATATACTATTTTTTTCCATTATTCCTCAGATCTTTTTTCTTCTTCCTAGTTTAGGAAATTTCGAAAGAATTGGCAGACTCAAGAATTCAGCTCTGATTAAGAGAGACATATGTTTGATAACTGATGATGATAAGAGAGAATAAACTCAAAGAAAATAGTTCCTTACCTCGCTGACCACGGACCCCTTGCCCATTTCCCTTGAGAAATAGCCTCTTTTAATTCCTCATAGGAGCTAACATCCACAATATTACTGCAGAATGAAAACCATTAAACTCTAACTCTAAGTAGCAAAAAAAAGCAGAGAAAACTATAAATAAAATGAGAAAATAAGAAACTTTAATCAAAGGGATAAAATTTCTTTATATGAACAGAAAAGAAAAATATACAGCACGATTCATGGTCAAGACAATGAGTTATTTATTGTCCAATCCAAAACTATGGCCAAAACATGAAAATGGGACCAGAATAAAAACTTCTGCGTATTTGTTGTTATTCAGTTTGCAGCGGCAGAAAAATCCAACACTTGTTGCATTCAGTATTGGATTTGTTGAATACCCACAAAATCATTGTTTGACTTGACTGCAATTTTTATTGCAGGATTTCAAACTAAATGAATTTATTGGGCCAGTTAAACAAAAAAGGGAAAACATGGTATTTAAATCTAAATTTGCAATTGGAGTATATGGAAAGCTTATGTAGCACCCCCATTAAATGCTTGTACTTCCATTCAAAAGCTGCAGGATTTGGTGCAGAATAATTGACTGCATCGAATGCGGCAGAAATTTAGCAAAGGCTGTTTGTTTGCTATAGAATCCCTCTGAAAAATGAAGAAATTGGGATGAAATCCATTAAGATTGGTGAAAAGAACCGATCAAAATTCACCACATATGCCAATTTTCTATTCTTATCTTCTATTCTTCCTTTTTTCCAAATTAAACAAAGGAATGATGTCTCCACATCTTTATTTGTCTCCGATTATTTGATGCGGATCCTTAGAAAAATTACAAATGAATCGCAATTCCATATGAATGATGCATCAAAGAATTCAAAATGCTTATGCAATTCCTTATTTTTATTCTATGCAAGTTATAAAGAAGATGTGTGTGGCTTACCTATCACGAAATGATATAGCCCTCTGTAATAGTGATGCCTGGATCTCCTCCAACCTGCACTTCACATGGGCTTCCAGGACTGAAGGTTCCATGGATACGCCGAAATCTTTTCCTGGCTTTCCAGGGACATCTCTTCTAGAAACAACCACGCTCTTGTTCGCCACATCACGAGGTCCGACTTCAATCCTTAAAGGGACACCCTGTAGAATCATAAAGGTTTACATAGCCAAACGGCAATTGTTTTTTTAGTGGAGTTGGGATCTAAGTGGGGAAAAAACTGTGAGCAAGATTTTAGGTGGATGTTTAGGTGCAAATACGTAGTTATTATCAATTTCATCAACCGGCTTTTCCCATTATTTTCAGTTGTGGATGAGATATGGTAACCTTCAGTATAACCATGGATTAAAAAAAAAGTGGTGCGGCCAAAAGACCTGGGCGCATAGGCCCCGTCTGGGCGGCCGCCAAGACCACATTGACATCAATTTAGGTGTATTTTATGTTAATTTTGTTATTTTCTTAAACTTATTTGGTAAACATTGATTCTAATTTGATTGTCAACTATTTTGGGTTTTTTTAACTTGTGGAAACAACCTTAATAAGCATTCTCAAAGGCGAGTTGGCAATGAAGTAAATCCCGCTATTTTTTCAAAGGTCCAAAAAATTTAATAAATAAATAATTAATTGTCTAAGCTAAATCTCTTCAATTTTAAGTTCAAAAAGCAAAAAAAAAGGTTAAAAAAAACCATTGTCATCAAAAGCTCAAAAGAGCCGTCGAAACTCGAAGGCGGTGTTGGCATGATTGAAACTTGAAGTCGAAAGTGAGTTCAAAGTTGAAGATCGAATGTGAAGACTAGATTGAAATTTGAAGTGGAGATCAAAGTGAAGATCTTCGTTCAAGTTCGATTTAGAGAACTTTGAAGCCGACGACAATCGCTAGTCCTCATGGCTCTCTAAATCAGCGGTGGAAGGCCCTCATGGTGGCCTTCGACGTTTAATGGCGTTTAAACAATTCTAATTTATTATATATTACACTCCAATTAACAAATAAAGCGAGTATACCCACAAGAATACAAGCGTAAGCATAATTCCCGACTAAGTGATCTAATGCAGTGCGGTACGGCTCTTCTACGCCCCTAGACGGCCGCCTTTTAAAACACTGAGTATAATAAATTGGTATTCTTGAATAGGCATGTATACGGTTTCACAAATTCTTTGGAAAAACAATTGCTAATTATACAAGGTTTTCGTTATGTTTTAACTTCTCCCTTCCCCCCCACCTTTTGTTTGCGGGTGGGGTTGTGGGGTGTGGGGGGAGTTAAAATCTAATTTTTTATCATAGCTAAAGGTTAACAGGGAAAACGATTTTCACATGGGAGGATAAGGAGCTCTTCTCATTTTCCTGATCAAAACAGGGAGAGGCAGACATATAATATTATCCAGAGAACTGGAACATTCTTGCTTTACTTATGTATTAATAAGTTGATGAATCTCTATCAAACCAGATGAGGGAGAAACAAAGCTTTCCTTCTTGGAAACAAAACAGACTCTAAATAAAATGTTCTCAATACACAAAATGAAAGCATTTGGGACCCAAATGCAATCTTCTATACTTCAAGCGTCAAGGGCTGTGAACTTACTTTCATCTCCCAGAAATTGAATTTCCATCCTGGAGTTCTCTGTTCTGAATCATCAAGTTTGACCTTGATTCCAGCTGCTTTTAGTAAATTTTCCAGGGCAGTAGCCGCATCAAGTACTCCCACTTTCTCGTCAGGTTTCTTCCAAATCGGAACGATTACCACCTGAAGATATGCAAGAAACATAAGATTTAGTACATGAAAACATATCGTGAGAGAAAAGAATAGTAAATTAAATAAGATCAAACCATATATTTATAGTTCATCCTAGTCTATTTTCTTGAACCCTGAAAACAAAATGCTGGCAATACCAAAATTCATCATTATAGCATTGGTGAGCAAGTTCCGTCTTTTTGAAGATTTCCATTAAATGACCTTACCTACAAAGATGGATACTTCATGTTGATTCTGTTTAAAAGAGATCCGTATTTTCTTGAACCCTGAAAACAAAATGCTGGCAATACCAAAATTCATCATTATACGGATCTCTTTTAAACAGAATCAACATGAAGTATCCATCTTTGTAGGAAAGGTCATTTAATGGAAATCTTCAAAAAGACGGAACTTGCTCACCAATGCTATAATAACTTCGTGAGCAGCTCTAGAATTATTCAAACATTCAGAACTTCGAAGTCTAATTAGTGCAGAGCTTATAGTACCATATTGCATCCTTGATACTAAGTTACATCAGGGAGTACAAATCAAGTATCATAAACAGCAGCAGCAGCAAGCCTTTATGGCTCTATGCCTTTATCCTAATTTTTTTGGGTTGGCTATATGAATTAGTTCTTATATTATATTCTGCTCTTTTAGCGGCCGTCTCCACGGTTAAATTGTAAATTACCATATCATTTTTAACCGGCTCTATCCATGTTCGCAAGTCTACCCCTAGCTCTCTTCACGCAATTAACTCCAATTTTATGACTTCTCATTGGGGCATTTATTGGTTTCTGTTGCATAAGTCCAAACCATCTCAATTAGGTACCTGTCATCTTACCCTCTATGGAAACGACTTCCTACTCATCACGAACACACTCATTCCTTACCATATCCTTTAGAGTATTACCACTCATCCACCTCAACAAACTCATTTCAGCCTCTCATTTTTTGAGACATGTTTCAATCCAAATAATTATATACTATTATGTTCAAATTAAAGAACTACAGCCCCACGGATTAGTTTACAAAGTTTGGCAACACAGGTCTGGAGGTGATTCCATCTTCATTTTGGCCCGTTTGCTTCACTTTGTTCATTTTATTATAATTAGCAAGCCTCATCGCATCACCAAACAATCCCCAATTCAGTTGTTTCAACCACATCGAATGATCTTTCAAATTGGTGAAGACTCTCTAGTTTATAGCCTCTTCTTTATGGTAGCAATAGCCGTTTCATTGAATTTGCTTCACCAGTAGGCTCGCGCACTTTGATCGTTATTGATTAGTACCAAGATCAAGTTTTAGACAAGCAGACCTAATTTTAACAGCCAGGACAGGAACAAAGACAACGGTTCCTTCTTTAGTGAGATTATATGAACATATGCCTGAGCCTAAATATGTCACTGCTATGGGAGTATGTACTACTACAGGATGGATGTATGCTGTAACAATCGTAAATTTCATACACTTTCCTCATAAATTTCCTTTCTTTAATCAAATCTTTTCTTTGAATCTAATAGGTATATATGAATATTCTTATGATTAATGTGCATGATTATCCATAATACTTACTGGCTACCTGCTTGCATCATAGGATACAAGTTCGATTCTGGATATTTGCAATATCTTGTTTATTTTAGTATTATTATTATTTTTTAAATCTATAGCTTTACGTGTTTGCCACACAAACCCCGAAATCATATATGACAAATATATAGTATTTTGGGCTTAATGAGACCAAGTGGGACGCACTGGAATTGACCCGGGGCCATATGGCCACCATAGGGCCGCCCTAGGCGGTTGGGTCGGCTTCGGATCGCACGATCTTTCTCGTGCGATCTTATCCCTCTGTTATGATCGTATTCTTATACCAAAGTTTTTATAAATTGACCCAAGTGCCAGAAGCCTAGAAAACCCATACAAACCCTAATTCTTTTTCTTTTTCTGAGTTGTCTTCTTCGTAATCCGGATCCATCTCTCCCTCCTCAGATTTCCCCCTGCCTAATGTTCATATCTCAAGCTTTACGAATTCTAACAAGCGCAAAGAAGGCCTTGAAGGAGCTTTTCCAAACGCCGTCTCTATCACCTTAATCAACTCAAGACAACTTCGACCGACAAGAGAAACCTTGAATCTCTCTTGATAGTAAGTTCCTCGCTCTCCTCTTTTACTTTTTGAACATATGAAAACCCTACTTTTTTTTTAAAAAATGAACTATTTTAATAAAGTCATTAATCTAAGATATAAAAAGTGAAACTTTATGATATGTTGCCTTAAAGTGTATTATTATAGATTATGCAGTAACCGTGATTCTTGTATATGATCTTGATAGAGAGTTTTAAACCATTAGTTAGGATAACACAAATCGTATATCTAATTTGCATATCTCATAAAATAATTTATTTATAAAAAGGGATTTTTTTATTAAGCGATGAAGAAAAATAATTAAAATTGTCACATTATTGTATAAGCTATCGATATGATATTTTCTGTATATTTGTTTATGGTTTATTTATTTGTTTATTTTCGATACACTTTATGTCATAGATATACCTTGTTCACGTCGTTATTTTCTTTTGTCTATTCTCTTTAGATTAATAACCACAAATAAAGATTTTGGCTGTCACAAATCTTGAAAATCCTAATTCTCTTAATGAAAAAGATAATCTTTTTATGAATTGTTATCTCATTATACCAATTTTATCTTAATCGTTAAAATAGATACTTTTCTTGACACCATATGTCGTGGATGTCTATTTCATAATGAATAGTATTGGTTTTATATTGTTTCGACGTCTTAGATCATGAATGTCAATATCATGTTGGTTGTATTTAAATTTTATTATTTTCTGACATCCTATGTCACAGATGTCTATATCATGTTAATTAGTTTGACGTCTATTAATATTGTGCGATCCTTTATATATTTATACTCTATATTACGGGTATCCTTATATTTCTATATAGAAAGACTTAATCTAAAATTATGTTTCGTAATGATCCAGCGACCGCTCTGTCATAGTTATCTAACTTACGAGTGATAATGTCTTCACGTGGTTGGTACGAAATTCATAATTTAGGTTAAGTAGGGTTTTTCATTATTTTTCTTTTATGAATGAAATATGTTGTAATGCTGAACTTGATTTACACCTGACTTAGAATAGACATAACTGCTAGTTCTGATGTCCAAATTGAGTTAACTCAACTTTCTGGAACATCTACGTAGAAATAGCTACGATTTCCTCCTAGGTTAATTTTCATGAAAATTGACGAAAACTGTCTTAAAACATGTTATAAAAATATATGTCGAATCTGGATAGCAGCATGAATTCTCTGCGCAGCTGTCGTCAAACAACTATAACGTCAGACAACTATAACTCCCACCCTGGTTATCGAAACCCGGAGATTCTCAGGGGGAATCGTTTACAACTCACAGATGCTTATTTCTTGTTTTATTTTTGAAACCAAACTGAACAAAACACTTTCGAAATTACGAAATACCACAAGCACATGCATTCTGAAAACTGCATTGATCTGCTCTGAGCAGCGTTACGAAAACAAAGTAACTCTCACCTGAAATCTAATCGTGACAAACTCAGTCTCGTAATTTACACAACACCCTGAAATACAACTTACTCGTGTAATATTTCCAAATTCCAATCCAAAACCATACTTTACTGGATGTAAACTTATGATTGATTTCTGGCCTGAAACTTGACTATGATGAATGTAATTTCATGATGTGTACATATAAAAACATTTACATCATGTCTTGACCTTGACATGACTCTGTGACTACCTGTATCTATGAACCACCATTAATATTTATGAATAGTTTTGATCAATGTTTGCCGAGGGTGTTGGGGTAGTTAAGGATGAGTAGTTCAGCTGCTTCAGAGTCCCCTACATGTATTTATGTACTCATGTATTCCTATAATCCTGTATAAAATCTCATGAAGTGGTTGAGCATCATATCTTTAACTTACGTTAGAATTGGTCATGACCGATATTTGCCGGGGATGTTGGGTAATTGAGGATGTGTCGTTCAATTGCTTCGGAGTCCCCCGTATTCCTGTATTCCGCTATCATGTATAAAATCTCATGAAACGGTTGGACGTCATATCTTAACTTGCGTTAAAGTAGGAAACCTACACTTTAATGACACTAACATCTTTATTTATTCCTGTTATGTTCTCTCCATGCTTGTATATGAATTCCCTGACTTCTATTGTCATTGTTTATATGTACTATCATATGATTGATCACCATGCTCTTGTTATTTGTTTATGATCTGTTTTCTTTTTCCATAATTGTATGTTAAATTCCTGACTTGGACAATCAAGTCTATGCTAATGTTATATTCTTCATTACCATGAGTTCCTGGTATAATGTTTTGCTTTTATGTTGTTTCCTTATATGTGTTGCTATTAAACTTATGCATAGCTGGTTTCTTTGTAATTTGTTACCGTCTCTTAAATGTTTTATATTATACCCTTTTCAAATATAAATGTTTTTATAATGAGAGACTTACCGGGCGCAAGTTCGCTGACAGGCATTTCTTTTTTCTTGTTTTCTTTCTTTTTGGGATGTCTGTCAAGAAGTACAGATGATGACACTCGGTACATGATCGAGCCAAGTAAGGAAAAGTTCGTTCAGCTAATTTCACAAGCAAATTCTTAATTCCTTTCCAGTATACTTCATTCAACGATCTTCATAGCCTTCATGTTATTTCTTTACCTTTAAACGCTTGTGTCCTTTTGGACCGACCTTACAATAATTATTGTTGGATTTATTTGTTGATTTGTTCAAGTTTCCTTTTTACTATGTTTTGAATTCTTGTATTATTTCTTATCACTGCTTATACAGACGCTTAGCTTATTTATATCGAGAAGGAGTGCTTCTCGGTGTAAATACGTCGCAGGCTTGTTAGCTTTCGCTCCTCGTCTTTTGGAAAGCGGGACGTGACATGCTGAATCAGTTTTACAGAACAATTGTTAATGACGTGAACACTAAACGTTTTTTTTTTCCACGTCATACCTTACACCATAGGTAAATATGGGTAAGGCTATTCTCTCAATAAAATTGCATGCTATAAACCTAATAGGCGAAGCGGGGCTAAACCTTCTCTAATTCTATTTATGTAAAGCCCATACAACCAGCTGTCCAAGGAACCCCATCATCCCAGAGGGATGAGGAAGCAAGAAGACAAGACTCGGTAGGGGAAGTAGATTATTGTTAATACATACAATTGAAGGATGAAGCGTAAAGGTTCCTAACACCCTGTCACAGCAGTAAGTTTATTTTTTTTAAAAATTATTAGTTTTTGAGATGAAAAACTTAAGGGATATGAAACGACTGTCATTTCAAGCAATCCAGGCAATGGTGCATAAGGATGCATGTAAAAGTGATAAAAAAAAATAAGAGGAAAGGGGACAGTTGAAAAGGTGTAAGCTCCGTGCTGGAACATGAGGAAAACCTCTCATTGTTGTCGTGCCACATGCATTATAGAAACGACGAGCATTGTTAATGATAGCTGCTTGAACCTGTGGAGATGGGTAAAGAGTACTAAAGACTAAAGAAGATGATAGATACACTGCTTAATATAGTAGAAAAGAATTACTAAAAAATGAAATTATGGCATTGTTCTTGCAGTAAACTGCAAATGTGTGTGCCGTGCATTTCTGCATTAACCTTATCATTTATAATTTATAGTCCCCGCCCTGATTAGCATAAACAGAGTTTGGATCAGCATTAATGAGAACTTGATACATATCCATTGTTCTGTAGAAATTATATATTTGAATCTTGATCCAAAACACTGCTATGAGACTTGTGTGCGCGTCCCACTGCATCAGGTCAGTGCTGAAAATAGAACACGCAGAGGTGCCAAGGAGAAGGAAAAAAACAGAAAACAAACACATGCATACCTGTATTGGTGCTAACTTAGGAGGAAGCATTAGACCAGCATCATCTCCATGGGTCATGATAATACCTCCAACAAATCGAGTGCTAATAGCCCAAGAGGTCTGCCACACATATTGTCTTTGCCCGCCTTCATCGGTGAACTGTATGTTTTGTCAAGAACTATAAATTACATGCAAACAACATTGCAGAAAACTATTAATGTTATAGTGCTGTAGTAGACCAGAGTAAAAACAAAGTTTACTTCTAAATCATAAAGTGTGATGTATAATTATAATCAACAATAGAATTGACCGCATCGAGATTTCTTTTTTAGGAGCTGATCCGCTTTAATAGAATAGGAAGAGACTCAAATCTACTTAATTAAGAGACTACTTGTTAACAATGATCTGGTCCGACAAGGTCACCATCCTCTTAGTGACTATTGAGAGTCTTTTCCTATCATTGTCTAAGTTTTAGTTTTATCATTGTCTTCTGCTCATGCTTATCGCCAGTTCAAAATTTCTATCGTCCTTGTCATCTTGATGTATTAGGTTCTAACTTCTCTCTGCTAAAGTGCTAATACTCTATAAAAGTATGAGATAATAGTAATGAAAGGTAGGACAATCAGAGAACAGCACAAGTAATTATTAACAGGATTAAATTATACCAATGTTGGGCCATGAACAAGAAAGAATGATTATTTTAATGAACAATTGCGGGAAAAAAAGGATGAATATTTGATACACAAATATTACAGTTTTAGGAAGAAGCTTTTCTTATTTTAAGCGGCAGATATATTAATCAAGCATCAAAATATAAGTAGAAAATCATCAAATCCATGTATCTTTACGCAAGCTTTTACTAGCCTAGTATGGCTGATGAAAAGGTAAATATATTTGAAATCAGCTGTGTGAACAATAACCTGTGTTCCAAAGGCACGAGAGAAATTTTGGCCAAGGTTGTGGCTGGTTCCAGCTTGTAGCGCCTTCCTGTCACCCATCATAGCTTCAATTGTATACGTACAATCTGCTCCGGCAAATGTTTCGGCCCTTGATTTCCTCCCTACGATAACAGGTATTGCAGCTTCTTCATATGCAAATTTCTTATACACACTAATCATCTGTAATGCCTGCAGTGCAGAAAGATATAAATTGTGATCAATAAGCAGTAGACTAGAATTGGAATAAGTAAGCCATAGTCATATATATACAGACCTCCTTTTCTGCCTCATCAGGTGTTGCATGAGCTGTATGGCCCTCCTGCCACAGAAACTCAAGAGTCCTTATAAACGGCTTTGTCCTCATTTCCCATCTTGTGACATTTGCCCACTGAAGATAGAATATAGTGGTAAAATGGAGAAAGCCAACTAAAGATTAAATATGTTCAATGAGGAGAAAGAGGGGCATAGAAAAGAGTGGGGGATTAAGAAAATGTCATTAACCCTTACCTGGTTAATCATGAGAGGAAGCTCACGATAACTCTGAATCCATTGTGTAAACATGTGATTCACAATGGTTTCACTTGTTGGTCGTACCTGCCAGACCCTCGAAAATGGAAGTAAAATTATTAAGATTTATAGCACTAAGACTGTTGGATTTGACTTGTATTAGAAATGAAACATACATATAAACAGAGGAAAAAGTATTATTGTTATATTATTCAGAAAAACATACCACAAGTTTCTCTTCGAGTTCCTTGCCTCCTCCTATAGTAACTACGGCTAGCTCTGGACTGAAACCTACAACATGACTGGCTTCCTTCTCTATGAATGAGTATGGTATGAACTGCAAGTGAAATGGCGCAAAATGTTTTCAAACGGGAGAAAAATAAAACTAGAAATCAGCAACAGCTGCAATATTGACGGTTTTCTAACTTAATGAAGTGAGGTAATGGATTATGGAGCACAAGACAAAGCAAATGAAGCTCAGCATGAGAACCAACAAATAATTATGTGTAATACCCAGTTCTTTTTGTACACCAATATCCGTATTTTTATAAAGTGTTGCTTAAAAAATTTATTTAGTTATATTTATAATTATTTTTAATTATTTTAAAACCCTAAACTACCCTAAACTTTCTATTTTCTCTCTTTCAACCCCAACCCATTCCCCAGCCCAGCCCAACTACTTTTTCCTTTTCCTTTTCTTTTCTTTTTTAGCCCGAATCCTGGCCCATTGAACCCAAACCCTACATCTAATTCCCTTTTATTTTTCAGCACCGGCCCAGCCCAAACCCAGCTTCCACACCCGACCCGACTCCCCAACCCGACCCGCTCACTCTCTTCCTCCCCACTCCCCTCTCCTTCCCGCTCCTTTTTCTCTCCTCCCCATGTCGCGCTCGTTCCCCACGCCCCCACGTCGTCGCAACCGCCGCGACCCCTCCTTCGACCGCGTCTCCATCTCTCTCCCCCTCGTAACCACCTCTCTCTCTCTCCTTCCATACTGTTCTTTCCCGCTCCCTCTCTCTCTCACACACACACACAGAGCCGAGCTCCCTCACCTCCTTCACCGCACCCACTCCTTTCACGAGCACCCTCACTGTCCCCGCGTCACCGAAGCTCCGACTACCTCCCCCGAGCACCCCTCACCCCACCTTCTCCAACCCAGACTTCCCCAGAACCAAAACCACCATCGTCATCGCCCGACGCTCACGACTCACGCCCACACCCATCGCCTTCACCTGCTCCGGCCAACCAACGCCACCCTCCTCGCCTTCCTTACTGAAGCCCACGCCTCATACTCCTCCCCGACGACCCAACTCTGAGCAACCCCGCCACCTTCGAACCCATAGCCCCGACCACACCTCTGCACTCACGCCGATCACCTCGCCGGAGCTTCGACCCCGTCGTCTCCGCACCTCTCTCCACCGACCTCAACAACACCAGTGACACCCACCACCGACACTCCCTCACGGCATCCCTAGCCGCCACCCCAGCCCTCGACGTTTCCTGCCCTTGCCGGAACTTCAGGTCGCCGACCGCCTCCACATCATCGATGCCTTGACCACCACCTCCGGTTGCCGTCACCTCACCACCTCACTACGCCACCAAACTCCGTCTTCTTCGCCGAGGCCAAGCTCGAATCCTAGCCGTGTGTAGCCATATGCGTATGCTAACCATGTCGTTGCTGTGGGCTGCTGCCATCATCGCCTTCGTGACCATCGATCGTCGTCAGGCAAGTTTTACACACTTGCTTCATGCTATTATGCAATCTTTTGGCTGCGATTCAATATAATTGTAAGTGTTCGACGCAAACCATGCTTTGAATACTCTCTTAAAATGACGGAAAGTAAACTTAACAAATGGCCCGAGTTATAATGAATATTCCTTAAGATTTTGGTTACAAAACAATGTCGTTTGCTCACGTAAAATGGTATCCCGATTTCTGTTATAAAACCTGAACACTTTCGTACATGCTAAACCGTAAAATTTATATTAAATTATGTATAGATCGGATTTTGGCGTTCCATGACTCGTATCGAAGCCAACGGAATAAGCTACAGAACCCTATAATTGATATTTAAAGTTGAACTAGTTACGATAGAGAAAACTGCGGTGAATCACGATTCTGGACTGCAGTCCAGAGCAGTGATTCCAGGTAACCCCTGTTTTTAATCCACTGAATATCCTTGCATCAATGCGGAAATGTGTGGAACCCTATATCGTTACGAAGCTAATTGAGTTAGCTTCCTTATCCCATTGGTCTCACTGGATTCCTCAACTGTATGATATTTTTAACACATTTTGTAATGTCGGTGTGTTTTGCTGAATTCTGTTGTGACAGATTTTACACATCAAGCTTAACCTGACCATAACTCCCTGTTGATATAGGATATCACTGATCCGCCAATTGCGGTGGAAACCTAATTGTAAAACCTAAATATTGTTCAACTATAGCGTCGCCTAATTACGATCCCAACTAGGATTAAAATGTGTTACGAAACGAACTTCCAATTCAAAAATCGGATTTCCAGCAGTGAACACTTAAATTGAAATTGCCACATCTAGCAAACCTGAAACCCGATTGACGCGAAACCAATTTTGATGGATAGATAATTCAATATACCGTTTACCCCTTTTTCGTTGTTTCGCTTAGCTCTGCACGCATGACTTATAGTAAATTATGCAAGTGGTAGGACACTGACTGATGGTATTCTATTCATATCCTGTTTTCTCATCATATCGTGTAGATGTTGCATTGGTAACCTAGTGATCGTGTGCATTACCCAGTGTTAGGTATTAGTTTTTTATTGTGGCAAGTACGTTAGTATTTAAGCATGAATGGATAAGTGAAAGTGACACGTACTTGTACACAATCAGCGGACCCTATTGATTTATTGCATTGTCGACGCCTATGGGACGTGTATAAGTGTGACTATAATTGGTATGGGTCGATTATAGGAGCACTTATATTAGTGTCATATGTAAGGCACCAAACACTGTCCATTTGTCTTGGGTATCAGTCGAAACATGCCTGATGGAGATCCGATCTCCAGTTCTCGCGTAGACTTGTCATGGTCCGATTGGTATTTGAGTTTATGATTGGCGTTTGATGTAGACCACGGGGTGTGGGATGGTTTGAGTGTGAGTTCAACAAAATCTCGGGAGTCCCATTGCCGGCACATACAGCGATTATGGAGATATATGGGTGATATTACTGATTATTAGCGAGCGACTCGGGCCCGTGTTCCCTTGCCCTTGGGTCCTACCCTTGGATGGGAATACTCACGAATGGTTGACTCTCACACTTGGACTAACGATAGGTTTAGTGACCTGGACAGTGAGACTTAGAGACTGATAGGGTCAGTGACATGCATTGATTACTGATTCAATATGCATGCCATGATGTTTACCTGTTTTACTGTTTACCTGTACTGGCTACTTCATGCTCATGTTATTACTTCCTGCGTACCGTTTCATATTCATCATTATTGCACGTGTTCACATTTGTATTTATATATATTGCTATTGTGTCGCTCTGACGACCTGGGTATGCATGCTCAGAGTGAGAAGTGGATTTAGCTGTAGGGTTCCTAGGCACACTTGTGAAGGTTCATAAAGCATCAAACATGCCCGAATAAAATTTTAGATGTGCCGAACAACCCAAAGACGTGATCTTTGCTAGAATATTAGGGTTTAACATGCAAGATAACATCTTTAAACCTAAGTGTGAGAGATTACAACTTTTGTAGTCCGCTCCTTCGCTTCACAAGCTCCGAGTAGAAGTCCCTTTGCCGCGATCCACGATCTCCCGGACTCAAGAGAGGCTCCACGACTCGAACGATCCATGCTAGCTTGAAGTGTTCCGATGATCTACGTCGAAGTTGTTATAACCCAAGCTTTCTCACTCTAAAGAGATGAACATCCTAATCTAATGGGCTAGATGAGAAGAGGATGAGCGAGTAGTATTTATGCTTTCTTTTTAATTCACTTTCTCACAATAAATTACAAAAGGAATTTCTAGTAAGCTTTTTCTTTTTGAACTCAAGAGAGAAGAAGATGATAATGAAAAGATAATCCTTTTGTGATGAATAGAAGATAAAAGTATATGATTGATTATAGAACCATGGTCAAGGATGAGTGGCTAAAAGTTTGTAGAGAATAAACTAGAGTTAGGGTTTGGTTAGGTTAAGTTATGAGTCATGGAAAAATATCAACCATAATATCTTAGTCATGACAAAAACAAAGCTTCTAGAAGGTGCAAGAAGAAGCTAACCCTAATCAAACCCTAATCCCTTTTTATCATCCTTAAACATGTTTTATAATAAATCATATCATGTCACAATAATATATATCACATATATATTATATATTTGCAACAAAAGAAAATAATACAATTAACATATATCGCATATATATCGATGTATTAAACCGGTGAGAAAATGAAATAAAGCGAGCCAATATTAGACAATGTAATACAATATATCATATATATTATTATACATTAAATCATCGAATCAACACTTGATCCGACGATCCGGCTATATCGAATATAACCGACTAATATATCATGTACCGATTCATCGAATCAACACTTGATCCGATGACCCGGTTCATATCTAAATATCGCGAGAATATAATACGGTATCTCATATCGCACTATTCTCGGTCCTGCGCATATCACATATGTGTCTCTACTCCGTTTTGCCTGAGCCAAGAAACCTCTGTGTAGTACTCTAAAAAATCGTCAATACGCCGGTAGCAGATGATGATCATATCAAACACCCACAAGCTGCAAGCGGTCAGCTAAACGTAACAGCCACCCAGGTATTGAGCGATCAGAAGATCAACAAGCTAGCCTGTGCGTTCTACTGTGAATCCAATCAGTAACACTCCCGTACAGTCCGGTCTGTTCGTCTGATATGTCGCATATCAAGTCTAGGGATAGTAAACGTCAGACCCCAGTAACCGATAAGTCGTGTCGATGTGTGTCTCATAACGGGTCGAGAAACTACTAGTAACACTTACCAGTAAATCTCTATATCAGCCCTGGCCAGGGACTTCCAGTTATAGCCAATCGAACACAGCACAATATCAACTTCCTATACCGGGAGAGACGAATCCCCTCCTATCGCTCATTGCCTCCATGTGATTCGGGACTGTACCCAAAAGCCACCGTTTTGCACGCCCTCTTGGACGTGGTAAGGTGGAAATCAAAGCACGGTGGGAATCACACAAGACTCTATGACGATCTCGGGTCTACAGACTACCATGTACCAGTGTCACCGGAGAACTGCCATCTGACGTGTGGTATATCACCATCTAGGAGTTCTCGGCGAGTCCGTCCAGTGTACCCAGTCTCCACTGAGCACCCGTACACCATCTCTGATGTCAAACACCGATGGATATGGGATCATCCATCGCTCATCATATGGGTCAAGATGCGTATACGCTAGTCTACTCTGGTGTATCGATGCCCTGTCTCGATATACCCTCGACTAGGAACAGTTATAGGATGTACTCATCGACTACTATGGCCCCACTAGTATGATCTCATCATAGTCCCAGTAGTCAAGTACAGATCCTAAAGGCTTTATCAACATGTGAGAGTAAGACAGTAAACCAATACAAGTCAACATGTTAAGATAAAGTGAAACCAAATAGCATACTATCATGACGAGCAAGAAAATCATCTCTATATATATCCAAGCATCCATTATAATATACATCATATGTACAACAATGGCCTCTAGGGCATATACATAACTAACAATCTCCCACTTGCACTAAGGCCAGCTGCTGTAGTATCTCACACCTAGCATCCCGAATAATCTCTCAAACTGTATCTGGGGAATAGCCTTCGTGAGTGGATCCGCAGTGTTGTCCTTCGTATCTACTCTCCTGACCTCGATCTCCCGGCGATCAACTATCTCCCTGATCAGGTGATACCGCCTCAGAATATGTCTGGATTCCTGATGGGATCTGGGTTCCTTGGCCAAAACCACAGCTCCATTTTTATCGCAATTCAGAGGTATTGGATGCTCAATGGATGGAACCACACCAAGTTCACTAATGAACTTCTTCATCCAGACAGCCTCTTTGGCAGCATCGTTGGCAGCGATGTATTCAGCCTCCATCGTCGAGTCTGCAACGGTATCCTGTTTGGAACTCTTCCAACATACCGCCCCTCCATTGTGGGTAAAGACAAAACGCGAATGCGACTTAGAGTCGTTCTCATCACTTTGGAAGCTGGAATCGGTAAAGGACTCCACCCGGAGTTCTCCGTTACCATACACCAAGAACATGTCTCTAGTCCTTCGCAAGTACTTGAGAATGTTCTTCACAGCTGTCCAGTGACTCTCTCCAGGATCTGCTTGATACCGACTCACTACACTTGGTGAGTATGCTACATCGGGGCTGGTACATAGCATCGCATACATGATAGAGCCTACTGCCGAAGCATAGGGTATCCCTTGCATGCGAGCTCTCTCCAAATCAGTCTTGGGAGACATCTCTTTGGAAAGAGTGAGTCCAAAGATCGTGGGTTGGTTCCTACGCTTGGATTCTTCCATACTAAACCTCTTTAGTATGGTGTCAATGTACCTGAATTGGAACAATCCCAGTATCCGTTTAGATCTATCTCTATAGATCATGATTCCCAATATGCAGGAGGCATCACCTAGATCTTTCATTGAGAATCTCTGTGATAAGAAAAGCTTGACTGATTGCAGCATAGGAATATCATTTCCTATCAAGAGTACGTCATCCACGTATAATACGAGGAAGACAACCTTACCCTCTGCTACCTTCTTATAGATACAGGGTTCATCTATATTTTTGATGAAGTCAAACTCTTTGACTACAACATCAAAACAGATGTTCCAACTCCGCGATGCTTGCTTTAACCCATAAATGGATTTAAGCAGCTTGCACACCTTTCCGCTGCTCTCACTATCTACGAAGCCCTCTGGCTGAGTCATGTACACGCACTCTTCTAAATCACCGTTTAGAAAGGCGGTCTTAACATCCATTTGCCAGATTTCGTAGTCATGGTATGCAGCAATGGCAAGTAAGATCCGGATGGACTTAAGCATAGCCACTGGAGAAAAGGTTTCGTCATAATCCACACCTGGTCGTTGACGAAAACCCTTTGCAACAAGTCTAGCTTTGAAAGTCTCAACTTTTCTATCTACACCAAATTTCTTCTTAAAGATCCACTTGCTCCCAATGAGTTTTACCCTTTCAGAAGCGTTTTCCAAAGTCCATACTTTGTTGGTGTACATGGATTCCATCTCAGATCGCATTGCATCCAGCCATTTCACAGAGTCACCACTCGTGATGGCCTGCTCGAAACTAGTCGGGTCATCATCATCCATGATGCAATCCTCGCTTCCACCGTTAATGAGAAAACCGTAGTATCTCTCAGGTGGACGAGAAACCCTACTAGATCGGCGGAAAGGCTGGGGTTCGTTGGGTACTACTGAATCCTCTGGTTCCACTAAATCATCTGTTGTAGTTTGTTCTGCTGGAACTTCTTCCAGTTCTACCTCAGAGCCACTAATTTCTTTTGCAAGAAATTCCTTTTCTAAAAAGGTGGCGTGTTGAGCAACAAACACCCTTTGTTCCTCACTGTGGTAGAAAATATACCATCGCGAATGTTTGGGATATCCAATAAACTTACATAAAACAGATCTTGCCTCGAGTTTGTCCAGTTTTTGTCTTTTGACATAGGCTGGGCAACCCCATATCTTAACAAAATTAAGATATGGTCTCTTCCCTTCCCATATCTCATATGGGGTGGTAGGCACAGATTTGGTAGGAACTTTATTCAGTATGTATGCAGCTGTCTCCAGTGTATATCCCCAGAAGGAAATAGGCAACTCAGCCTCGCTCATCATGCAGCGCACCATATCTAATAGGGTGCGATTCCTTTGTTCTGATACACCGTTGTGTTGTGGTGTATAAGTAGGAGTAAGATGAGAGAGAATCTCATTCTCTTTTAGATAATCTAGGAACTCACTGCTTAAGTATTCACCTCCTCGATCAGATCGAAGAATCTTAATACTTTTACCCGTTTAGTTCTCTACTTCGTGCTTATATTCTCTGAATTTCTCAAAAGCTTCAGACTTGTGTTTCATCAGAAACACATGTCCGTATCTAGAGAGATCGTCAGTGAATGTAATGAAGTAGGAAGAACCGTTCCTGGCATGCGTAGACATGGGACCGCATACATCACTATGTACCGTCCTAAGAGTTCTGTAACTCTTTCTCCGTGTCCACTAAACGGAGCTTTGATCATTTTTCCTTTGAGACATGAATGGTAAGTATCATAAGATGATAATTCGAACGGATTCAAATATCCATCTTTATGTAACTTAGCTAGTCGTGTCGCGTTGATATGACCAAGTCTACAATACCACAAGAAGGATTCGTTCATTTCTGAACTTTTCCTCTTGTGTGTGTTTTGTATTTTGAGGACTGTATTCTGATTTAGAATGAATATGCCATTATGTAACGAGCCTGATGCAATCAACTTTTGATCTAGGAATATGTTCATAACATTATCATGTACTACAAAATTATATCCTTCTTTACTTAATAAAGAAACTGATATAATATTGCACATCATGTTCGGTATATAATAGCACTCATTTAGAATCAGTGTATTACGACTTGGCAATACTAGGTAATATTCGCCAACTGCTTTGGCTACAATACTTGCACCGTTCCCTACTTGAACGGAATGATCACGTTCTCTACCTTTTCGTAGCCCATGTAACAATTTACATATGTGGGATCCTGATCCGGTATCTAATACCCAGGACGTAGGGTGAACTGAGAAACAGTTCTCAATAACAAACACACCTGAAGAAAATGCATCAACATGCATGTTCTTTTGGGCGGTGTGAGAATCCAGATATTCTCCTGTTTCCTGTTGAGTCTTATAACTCTTATAAGAAAGAACGGGTCCAACGTTCTCTTGCTCAGTACAATAATCGGGTTCAGTCAATACATCCATATTATTATCTTGATTATGGCTTGACATGGTCGCTACCTGGAGAGAGAGAAGAAAACACTTTAGCGTATGCTCTTGCAAGATTAGATCGGTTATTTATCTTATCTAATCAGGATGTCTCCCACTGTTTTTATCAAATCTACATTCAAACCCTAAAAGGTAAGATTAGCCGGGATTAATTACACCTTACAATTTCGTCAATCTTTCAGCCAGATTAGTGTCGCTACTTGAGGGAGGTTCCCCGTACTTTCGCACGGACCTAATTAAAGTAAACCTCATTTTCCCAGAGGCGTAACCTCGTTAACACTTTTCTAGACACCTACTTGAATGACTAATTGTCCTGTGCAAAACTCCCAGGAATAACACTTACTCGCAGTGGGTATCGGGATCCAACTATCTCATAGAAGGTATGCAATCTCATTGCAAATTTCAACACTTGAAATTCTCGATAATATTTTGCCCCTAATATCCTATGATCTTGACGGAGGTCAACAAACCATAGGCTACTAGTCAAGTCCAACCCATCATTTCTTGATTGAATTAACCCCACCCGCACGACCCTTGACGGAGGTCAACAAGGCCGTACGACTACCATAATCCAATCTGCATCATATGCATAAGCAGATAAATACTAATCAGCTACCGTACACTACGCCTTGACGGAGGTCAACAAACGTAGCACGAATACTAAATAGGACTTATCTGAAATGACGGAGGGCTACGTCAGGTTTTTCTGAAAACCTATTGCGTAACGAACTTGATATCGTCGTAGAATCATGTGGTTTTAGAAAAAGGAGTGTTTTTGAGGCTTTTCTAGTTTTGCTAAAAGGGTCACTCCCGGTGAAGGGATCGTTGGCTCTTTCCTCATCGAATAAGGTGCAGGATATATCATATATACCGTTGTGCAAAGCAAAACTCTAAAAGCATTCAAAAGACAAACCGAGTTTTGTAGCATCTGCCAGTTTCGCTAAAGAGGTCACTCACGGTGAAGGGATCTCAGCTCTTTCCTCATCGAATAAGGTGCAGGGTATATCATATATACCACTATGCAAAGCAAAACAGTAGCTACCCTTTTTATAAAGTTTTGATTCTACAACATCTTTTAAGTTTCTTTTTCTTTTTATTAATCTCATTAATAAAATCCCATCAGCTTATGCTTCCTAAGCATCACAGATAAATACGACGTACACTTATGCCATCCGCATTCGCCTCGATGTCCCCTCGTGCACCGTTAGGTTAGGTAACTAACGGCAGAGCGGGGCAGAGCTAGTGCGGGTGTAAAACATAAGTAACGCCTATATAATATATCATATATACTATATACAGTATCCATCACAACATATCAAATGATCTCATCACAGATAACGCAGCAGAAACATAGATATAATGTGGGATATACTAGGACGTCTGTGTTTAGTACTTAGCCAATAATAGAAAATACGAATTCCACAGTCGCGATGAATAGCCAAGCCCACACCCTGGACCCCTACGAGAGCGGCAAGCGACCCTACCAATTCTGGAGTTTAGGAGACCCGGTCTCGACTCCTCGAGATGACCTCCCACTGAACCCCAGAACCAGATCACCTGTGCTCCCCTCCTTGGGTCCATCCTAATGCGGAAAAGTAAATAATATACAACACTGGTGGCATCAACCTCAACCCGGAAGTGCCCCAAATAAAAGAATATTACATTACATTTGAATTTACATGAATGAAAATATAAAACTCTCATCTCACATAAAAACCCCCGGCTATTCAATCACGACAATCCTGCACATCATATCTCAGCAACACATAATACCACATATCATCAACGTAAGTATGCATACACCGATCGTCGTCGATGTATAGCAACGACAACCGGCAATACAACTACATACTACACTTACGGTCACAGAAAAGAAAGTGTAAAACTACAATATTTGGAATCCACAATCACTTTAGACATCGTAAATCCGAAATATCGCATACTTCGCATTTCATGCCTAACTCTATGAATTCCACATATTGTATCACATTCCAGATAAATAGACAGTATTAAACTTTTCGAACAGATGATCAAATACCCAAAATTTCCTAAAGTGCTCAACACTTGAGCGAAGTTCAAATAATCCCAGAATATGTCACAGTACCAGTGATCCAGCCGTAGAAGGGTCAAGCCAACGCCTCACATGTGGCACGCCGTACTGCCCCAAACCCGAAAGTTCAAAAGGCAGTTCAAGACGGTCACATAATCGAGTTAAGGTTTGTTGTCTTCTAGAGGGTCCACCGCTTAACTTGTACAATTTTTCCGAAAGATTTAAACCCGATAAAAATTCAACACTTGAAAGTTTGCCGTGCCAGGAAAAAGTGAGTTAATGATACCCATAAAATATATATCACAGAATTATGAATTACTGTGCCAAAATGAGTCCCTGATCCCTTAATACTGCCGCGGTTCCGCGGCCCAAGCGAGGTACGGCCGCGGTTCCGCGGCGGTTTGTACGTATCAGGGGCTCGTTTTTCACAGATGTTCTTATTTTTTTCTGCTGTATTTTTCAGATATTTTTAATTCAGAAAATAACCAGATTTTAAAAAATGTACAGAGAGGGGTTCATTTTCGTCGGTTCGGGTTCGATCGGAGTTTTAACTTCGTAAACATGTCGTCTAATACTCTAGCTAGGCTCTGATACCACTGTAGAGTTCCTAGGCATACTTGTGAAGGTTCATAAAGTATCAAACATATCCGAATAAAATTTTAGATGTGCCGAACAACCCAAAGACGGGATCTTTGCTAGAATATTAGGGTTTAACATGCAAGATAACATCTTTAAACCTAAGTGTGAGAGATTACAACCTTTGTAGTCCGCTCCTTCGCTTCACAAGCTCCGAGTAGAAGTCCCTTTGCCGCGATCCACGATCTCCCGGACTCAAGAGAGGCTCCACGACTCGAACGATCCGTACTAGCTTGAAGTGTTCTGATTCTCCGATGATCTACGTCGAAGTTGCTATAACCCAAGCTTTCTCACTCTAAAGAGATGAACACCCTAATCTAATGGGCTAGATGAGATGAGGATGAGCGAGTAGTATTTACACTTTCTTTTTAATTCAGTTTCTCACAATAAATCATCACAAAAGGAATTTCTAGTAAGCTTTTTCTTTTTGAACTCAAGAGAGAAGAAGATGATAATGAAAAGATAATCCTTTTGTGATGAATAGAAGATAAAAGTATATGATTGATTATAGAACCATGGTCAAGGATGAGTGGCTAAAAGTTTGTAGAGAATAAACTAGAATTAGGATTTGGTTAGGTTAAGTTATGAGTCATGGAAAAATGTCAACCATAATATCTTAGTCATGACAAAAACAAAGCTTCTAGAAGGTGCAAGAAGAAGCTAACTCTAATCAAACCCTAATCCCTTTTTATCATCCTTAAACATGTTTTATAATAAATCATATCATGTCACAATAATATATATCACATATATATTATATATTTGCAACAAAAGAAAATAATACAATTAACATATATCGCATATATATCAATGTATTAAACCGGTGAGAAAATGAAATAAAGCGAGCCAATATTAGATAATGTAATACAATATATCATATATATTATTATACATTAAATTATCGAATCAACACTTGATCCGACGATCCGGCTATATCGAATATAACCGACTAATATATCATGTACCGATTCATCGAATCAACACTTGATCCGATGACCCGGTTCATATCTAAATATCGCGAGAATATAATACGGTATCTCATATCGCATTATTCTCGGTCCTGCGCATATCACATATGTGCCTTTACTCCGTTTCGCCTGAGCCAAGAAACCTTTGTGTAGGACTCTAAAGAATCGTCAATACGCCGGTAGCAGATGACGATCATATCAAACACCCATAAGCTGCAAGCGGTCAGCTAAACGTAACAGCCATCCAGGTATTAAGCGATCAGAAGATCAACAAGCTAGCCTGTGCGTTCTACTGTGAATCCAATCAGTAACACTCCTGTACAGTCCGGTATGTTCGTCTGATATGTCGCATATCAAGTCTAGGGGTGGTAAACGTCAGACCCCGGTAACCGATAAGTCGTGTCGATGTGTGTCTCATAACGGGTCGAGAAACTACTAGTAACACTTACCAGTAAATCTCCATATCAGCCCTGACCAGGGACTTCCAGTTATAGCCAATCGAACACAGCACAACATCAACTCCCTATACCGGGAGAGACGAATCCCCTCCTATCGCTCATTGTCTCCATGTGATTCGGGACTGTACCCAAAAGCCACCGTTTTGCACGCCCTCTTGGACGTGGTAAGGTGGAAATCAAAGCACAGTGGGAATCACACAAGACTCTATGACGATCTCGGGTCTACAGACTACCATGTACCAGTGTCACTGGAGAACTGCCATCTGACGTGTGGTATATCACCATCTGGGAGTTCTCGGCGAGTCCGTCCAGTGTACACAGTCTCCACTGAGCACCCGTACACCATCTCTGATGTCAAACACCGATGGATATGGGATCATCCATCGCCCATCATATGGGTCAAGATGCGTATACGCTAGTCTACTCTGGTGTATCGATGCCCTGTCTCGATATACCCTCGACTAGGAACAGTTATAGGATGTACCCATCGACTACTATGGCCCCACTAGTATGATCTCATCATAGTCCTAGTAGTCGAGTACAGATCCTAAGAGCTTTATCAACATGTGAGATTAAGACAGTAAACCAATACAAGTCAACATGTTAAGATAAAGTGAAACCAAATAGCATACTATCATGACGAGCAAGAAAGTCATCTCTATATATATCCAAGCATCCATTATAATATACATCATATGTACAACAATGGCATCTAGGGCATATACATAACTAACATTAGCTCGGACCAGGACCTGACGTACCTCGAGGATATTGCGGACATCTTGATCAGCGACTCAGCGCTATCTTTCCTTGATCTCTATCTAGTTAGTTTTGTATCAGTTTTGATTTAATGAATGCATTTCTCATTACCTGTGCATTGATTACGGATTACCACGTAGTGCTAGAAGCCGAAGTGTGATTACGGCAGGATTTTTCCTTGACCGTAGGAGCATGCCTAGCCTTGTCAACCCCTCGTATTCCGTATTTTGGGGAGCGGGGCGTGACATTATGACTCAAAGTCAACCCTCCACAAGTTGATGCCAACTTATTGGCCAAGAGGACATCATAGAATCTTTGCAAAGTTGATAGACGGTTAAAACTCCAAATTTCTCTTAGACCATGTAAGAGTCTACATGATGAGTTAAGAGGATACAACATCTCTGAGCATATAATAAAGCAAATAACCATATGGCATTGCATTGCAAACACAAAAAAGAACTTGAAACACCACATCAATAGGACGGTAAATTGTATCAACTTACAACAACAACAACAACAACAAAAGCTTCATCCTAATCTTTTAGGGTATCTTGCATGGGTCATTTTTTTCCATTTAACTCTACCGAGTAATATCTCGGTTAAATTAACAACTAAAGTGTATTTCTAAATGCCAGTCTCAATATTTGTGTAGGCCTAACTCTAATTCCCGTAGCATCGTTAACAAAAAGATCGTCTCACATGATTGGTATACCTATCTATCTCCATTGTGCAAGTCTAAACCATTTTAACCAGTTCTCGATCATTTTATATTCCATGCAAGCTGCCCTTAACTTTATTTTGTTACACTTTTAGGTTAGAGAAGGTTCATAATTATTTGAGGGATCTTCAAGACAAAGCAGTTGCAGCCATTTGGTTCAAAATTTGGAAGAAAAAATAATATAAGCTTTTAACTGTCATATAAAAGAGGCTAATCATTCTTCTTCTTTTTCTAACTCAAGCTGACAATTCAGTTTTGACAGTAACCTTTACCACAACCCACAAGTACCCAAGATCAAGCAAAGACTTGCTGCCACAGCCAATGGGCATGAGATGGCAGGCCCTGAAATTTCGAAGAACAATAACAGGGCTTATCAAAGGACAAACACTCCGATGGTCATTGGATCACCCACAAGAGACGACGTATTAGGGAAATCATTGTCTCTAGGCCTATCAATAACTATCATAATAGCCTCTCACTAGGATGTTGGTGTAGGTATGTGAGAATGTATTATCATTGTCGAGGAGGTTGCTTTCTTGTATCTTAGACATGACTTTGTTATCAGCTTTGACCTCATTTTTGTCCATAATTTTCTTTTTAAACGAAATGAACCCACGTTTTCCTAAAACAATATCTACAACTTGTCACCTTCATGTCACAACTAATTCCGATTGATCTCCCTTTCAAATAAGCACATACAACAATATGCCAAGAAAAATAAAAATAAAAGAAGCAACAAACCTGAGGAAAATACATATTGCTGTGGCCTGTTTCCTTAAACTTCACATTCAAATATTCCTACAAATAGAAAAACCAAGGTTAAAAATAGATAGTAAGAAAAAACAATTTTCCTCTACTGCAATTTGTTGGCAACTAATACGCACCTAGTTAATCTCATCCCAAAAATTCACATCCCACACACCGTCAATCGCATGCTTGGAACAGCATGCAAAAGTACTATTTCCAGTAATTCTGGATATAACAGTCAATTTACACCATTTTCTCGACCAATTAAGTAACCATAAATTTCCAGAAACTAAAAATAAGTAAGCTTTAGCACTTCCAAAACACTCAAGTAGGATTTCATCGCAAAATCACTACTTGAAGTAGAATCAAGCTAAGAATAAAGAAAACAGCAACAGCAACCGCAACAATACCTGAATCGATTCCCAAATAGCGTAACCATAAGGTCTAATAACCATCGTGCCACGAACAGGACCATAATCAGCGAGCTCGGCACTGGCGATTACATCAAGATACCAAGCATTGAAGTCCACCGACCTCGGAGACACCGCTCCTTCTTGGTTCGAAGCCCGCTTCCGCTCTTCCACCGCCGCAGGCGGCCGCGGAGGAGGCGGAGCCGCCGCCGCCGCCGCAGCCGCAGCCGCCTCCTTCGCGAGGCTCTGGGCGGCGAATCTCCGCCGGCTGCTGCCGGAGATCGAGGTGGAAATCGTACGAATCGAAAAGGATTTTAGGGTTAGGGTTTTGGGAGGGGAGAAGAGGAGAGCGAGAGACGAGAGACGTAGAGCTCCCATTGGGGATGAGAGAGATACAGGAGTGCGAGAAGTGGAATTGGGAAATTTTATCTGAACATTTATGCATAAAAGACCCTGAAAGAATGGATAATTGGTCATAGGTCCCCTTGACGTGGGTATCGTATAATATGGGCCCATGTGCATTTGGCTGTGGGTATATGTCGCCGGATGTACATAAAAGGGGACGGAACATTACAGGGGCTTGATTAATTAATTTATTTAACCAATCTGTACCGTTTATTTTAAAATAGGTTAAAATAAATACTTCAGATTTAATTGTTACTTAAAAAATAAGTTAAAATATTTAACCGCTGTTTAAAATAACGGTTCATATTATATAAAAGAGAAAACCGTCCCAACAGTTTCAACGGTTTAGGTTTTTGAGATTGAAATCTGACGATTTTTTTATATGATTTGAACTGTGATTCTTGCTGAGTATTCTCTTGATTTTTGGATCGATTTCATAAGATAAATTAATTACTTTAATTACTATAGGTTTTGTTATTTGGTTAGGGTTTTTTGTTAGGGTTTTCAAATATAAATTTGGCGTTTTTATGTGATTTGAATTGTGATTGTAGATATATTATTCTATTGTTTTTTGGATGGATTTTATAACATAAATCAATTAGTTGTATTGTTTCTTCGTCCGTTTCCGTTAATATTCATTTTTCTTCTAACTCAGGCATAGTCCACTCATAGGCTAGATTAATAGACATGAAAGCGTATGTAAACGTATAAATAAAAAATATACCATGACCGTTTTAAAAATCTCGTTAAGGAAGACGTAGACGTCCTTTGGCGGAAGATAGGATTCGAAAGTCGAGAGGTGATATATTTCGTAACCGCAACAACTATTTTAAGTAGAGCTTAAATAACAACGGTTAAATTTAACCACTACTTAGCGGTTGACTCTGAACGGTTCTGATTTGTTGGATAAATTAACTTTTGATTTCAACCGCTATTTTAAATATATGTTAAATTAAAACCGTTAGATTTAACAACCACTTAAAAATGTTGATATTAACCGCTACCTTATGCAACGGTTAAATAACAACCGTTAGATTTTAAACCCTTTTTTAAGAAGCGGTTAATTTTGAACGGTCCTGATTTGTTGGATCATTTTTTTTATCATCCAAGGTTGTGCCTAGGACCGGACCCAAATTATATATATCCATCTTTACCATTATAATTATCTTCCCAAATTGATTTCAATTTGATGCTCTAACATAACCTAAAATAGCGCCACATCGGCAGTAAAATAATTAAATGTAGAATTTTATTTAACAAATATTTAATAAAATAATTATCAACTGAATCAACTATTACTATACAATTATCTTTACAGATCTTAAATAACTACTAGAATTATTGTGAATTATTTTCAAAACAAATTAATCACTCTCACTATATAAATTTTAATCTGCTCTGGGTTTTTTGAATTTAAATTAAAATCAATAAACATAATTTTCCTTTGAACACGTGCATCGCACGTGCAACAATATACTAATGTTTATAATCATAATGTTTGAAATATATTTCAATTCCATAGAAGATAACTTATAGTAGGGTTTGTTCATACAGCTCGGATTCAAATTGGGAATGAAATATAAAAAAATTCCATTATGTCGGTTGTATACGAAAATGACACTAGCCTACATCCACCTGGCTTGCATAAATTGTAGATTCATTTTATGAATATACTTGTATTTTCTTAGTGAGTCCGAATTCATAAAATCCATCCACAATCGTCAAAGGGACTACAAAGTTGTTGCAACACAACTTAAGGTGCCATCACATATCGTATTATCATGGATACAAAATTCAGGACTATATGCCATCACATATAGTAAACCTGACATCATATGAGTTGTATTTTTCTACAAAATATTTTTTAAACTTTGTTTGTTGATCATCATGCTAAATGGAAGTGAAAAATCAATTCATGCATTCATAGTTTCAGTATTCTATTTACAAGGCTTGCAAAATACTTGGCGATGTTAGTGATAATGCAAGTTTCATGAGATCAAGACCTTGGACATAAGTTGATTTGGGTGATTGGCTCGGCTGACCTATGAAGCAAAAGACCGATCTTCGTCATAAGCCTGACCACGCTATGCTAAATCAAAATGAAGAGTTGCAAGAGCCGCCTACAGGAATTTATCATGATGTACGCCCGTCTCTAGAACCATATAAAGCAAGATAGGTGTCCTCTTTTGATTCTGCGTTGATTCCTAAATAACCTACTAACATAGAAAGATAGATGCGCCCCTTCTTGAAAGGAGAATCATTTAACCCTAATCAGCTATGCATCCTCTTTCATGAGAAAGTAAATACTCTATTGCTTCATAATTATCATACACCAATAAATGGTTTGGAATAAAGAGACCCGGAATCGAGTCCGGAGTCTTCATTTATGAATGGATGGCTAATTTATTCAACCTATTATTTCAAAAAATTATCATACACCCCTAATAAAAAAAACACTCGGCCTTCATTTCTGTATACTAGCGCTTTTTTCCTTCTGTATACTTATTAAGGATAATATAACTACACTAAAAGTGAAAAAATTATAAATGAGAAATTCCTACTTTAACCGAGTTACATTCTCCATTTATTCTCCTGATTAGGAACTTCATATATAAAATGCTTCGGTTTTAGAAGCATGGAGTAAAACACGTTTCTTGACACATGGATTACTAATTTTGAACAAACGAAGAGAGAGAAAAAAAGGCTAGGAAAATATATTTTTACCAGCGGTGGGTACTCATCAAACTTCAATGATGGCTACTGCCCACATATAAAAAAGAAGGCTTATTTACTGAAAACTCCCAACAAATTTAGACCAGAATCAAAAAACTAACAATACATTTGAAACTATCAAAAAAACTATCAGACTTAACGGTGACACGTCAGCACCCTTTGTGCCACCTCAGCGCCACATTACCCAAGTTGCCACGTCAACAAAAGAAAGACTAAATTGCATATAAATACCCAAGATTTCATTCTTTTGACAGATAAATAACTATGTTTTCATGAGAAGCGGATAAATACCCAATATTTTGCTCCGTTTGTGTTTAACCATCTACCATTAGTCAACCGTCACAATAGTCCTTTTTTGATTCCCACGTGCAATGCACGTGATTTTTCTGGACCATTTTGCTCTTCTTCTTCATCTTCTCCTTCTCAAATTGAACATAAAATTCCTAACCCTCTTTTCCTCCTCCTCCTCTCAAATTGAACCCTAATCCCAGTTCTCTTTCTCTCTTCTTCTTCTCCTCAAATTGAACCCTAATACATGGCTTCTTCTTGAAGATTTATAACCTCATCTTTATAAACATGAGATGCAACAAGCCTTTCCTATTAAAAACACTATTTTCCTTAATAAATATGCAAAATAATAAAATAAACAAAGAAAAAAAAGAATTGTAAAATTATATTGTGAGGGTTGACTTTGAAATGGGTGGATTTGATGCTAGGGTTAGAGAAGTGTGATGATGTGGGAGCTGTGTCGAAATCAAGAACTATAGGTTTTGAGTTAAGATTTTTTTCAATCTTCGTTGATAAAGGAGGTCGATGGGTGATGTTGGCTGTTGGGCTTCACTCGGCCCAACACTCATCCCTATATATAAGTGATATATGGGGCTAGGTTAATTAAAAATCTAATTAAGAGAAAGGGGATCTAAGAGATTGCTAGGCTTTGAGCCGCCGTCTTCTTTTCTCCAAGTTCTATAAGAGTTGGCTTACGAGGTGATCAAGTGGGAGATTCTCGCTCATCAAGATTGTGGTTTCTCTCCGGCCGTTGCAAAGAGGCGAAGGTCAAAATTTATTATGGTAACGTGGGCGAGGATAACGATCCCACCACTTTCGGGTTAAGATAATTCTTATAGAATTTTGTGTGCAGATCTTCTATTCCGCTGCTATAATTTGTTGATGATCAAGTTTGATCTTTGCACCTAAATATTGTATTGGTGTCAGAGTATAGATGCCCATATTCGTAATTCGTATTTAGATCTATATTTTAAAAATTGTTGCAACTCAAACCTGCATTTTTTATCTAAAACTTAGATCAAATTTTTATAGATCTGCAATTATTAGGATTATTGACGAGAAAAGAACTTTAGATATATTTATTTTTTTATGCGTCATTTGTCGCCTGATTTAGATCTAAATTTTATGGCATTGTGATGTTTTATATAATTAGTTTCTTGATGTGGGAATTGGCCGTGGATCAAAATTGTTAGAATGTTTTTTTAGCTAAAAATTGGATCTTGTTTGTAAATTTTTTGTGAAATTTTATGATGCCTGGCTATAAAATTTTGGAAAAACAAACCTTAACCCTAATTTTTCTTGGGATAAGATTGTGGGAATTTTTTTTATTCTAGTAAGGACCAAAATATTTTTTTCAAAAGAATATTATTCTGGATTTGTTGAATTTTTTAATGAATTTTTCATATATTAAAAAAATTATATTTTTTCTAAAAAATCGATAAAAAAGAGGAGATAGGAAGGGGCAGCAACGGCTACTGCTCCCGTGAGCCCAGCTTGCTGGAAGCCTCACCCGAGCTGGGCTCGGGTGCCTTGGCCGAGCCGGGCTCGATTTTACCAAATTTTTTTTTGAAAAAATTTTTTGTAGAAAATTTATAAAAAATTTCAGAAAAATTCTGAAAAATCAAATAATTTTTTTTTGGAAAATCTTTCCCGCTTAAAGTTTTTCATAGGGTTATAAGGTTACGCTATTTTTAACTCTAGGGTTATATTTTTTTCGGAGTTTTTTTTCCTTCACCAAAAGTTTCATAATTTATTCTCACATAAATTTTGGAGATTGTATGGGTAGTCTGATCCAGTAGGAGCATCCGGGGCGCATACCAATTTCATGAGAAACAAAAAACCTTAATAAAACGGACAAGATTAAATAGGGCAGTCTAATAAAAAGTGAAATTTGTTAGATTGTTTTGTTTCATATTATGATGTACATAGTATACTTAATGAATAAAAATGCATGGTGCATTTATTAATAAAATCTGACAAATTTCAAGTGAGAGATTTTGTGATAATAGCGTGAACTAAGATTCAACTACCCTACTTATTCCACTTCTAGAAATATTTAAACTGTTTTTCAATCATTTTAACAAAATCTTAAATTTAATATTTTTGAAGGATGTGGTTGGGGCTGTAGGCTTTTTCTCTTTTTTTTGGTGTATAATTTTACTATTTTTGTTAAGATGGATTAAAGACGAAGTGTTCTTTAGGAAAGAATGATACTGCAATAAAAACTAATAATCTTAACCCACTTAAAATGAATTTTTGCCTTAAATAGATGACGTCCAAAACGATTATCGCCGATCTCACCAACGATGACAAGCTAAACGGTGATAATTTCTTCGGCTGGGGTCGAAATATCTGATTCTTATTGAATGAGCAAAAAATACAACACTGTACTGAGATAAAAATGCCTCAACTATAGCAGGGCTCCACTCAGCAGTATAGGAGGGCTGCGGAGGAGTACAAGAGCTGGGTCCAGAAAGATCGTTTGGCTCGGTATATCATGTTGGCCGCGATGAGGAACGATCTAATCGGTGAGTTTGAGAACTATCCGACAACGAAGATGTTAGGAATATGTATGCCCTAGAGGCAATTATTATATATTATAGTGGATGTTTGGACATATATATAGAGGACTTTCCTGCTCGACATGATAGTATGCTATCTGGTTGTTCTTTATCTTAAACATATGCACTTGTTTTAGTTTACTGTCTCTTTGATACATGTTGATAAAGCCCTTAAGATATTGACTTGACTACCAGGACTATGATGCAGATCATACTAGTGGGGCTTGTGTAGTCCACAAGCGCATCCTTAACAGTTCCAGTCGAGAGTATCGAGACAGGATATCGATATTCCAGAGTAAACTAGTGTGTATATTTCTTGACTCTGTATGGGGTGATGGTTGATCCCATAATCATTGGTGTTTGACATCAAAGATTGTACTGTTCGCCGCCGAAAGACGCGACCGGGACGTTGGGACGTCTGGCCTGAATTTTGGGGGTAGATGCTATTTGGTTTTATCAGTCCACCTCTCCGAAGATACCAAGTTGATTTATGGCACCATGTATCGGAGGTTTAGATAGATGCGGCCGTTGTAGCAGATTTCGTCAGATTCCCCCTCACTGTGAGGGTTTTTTGATTGTGGGGACGCTCTTCCCTGCAGGCGCAAGCCCCTGCAGTTAATTACGTTACCGTGCAGCGATAACCATTTTCTCTTGCTCCAGAAGATCACTTCATGTCATGTGTGTTTGTTTATTTGTGGTTGCCCGTGGATTGTATAGGAGACTAATTTATGTTGTCGCCTGTAGGGCGTGGATTAGTCCAGATCCGTATTTTCTTAGATTTGGGTTTAGGGTTGGTTTAAGGATCGCTAATCTTGTTTTAGATTAAGATCAACTCAAATATTTTTTAGGATACGTTGGTCTAGTTTTTAGACTAAGATCTACTCAATGAGATTTTGAGATCATTTAGATCCAACGAAAGAGTATTTGGGCTCTATCGTCTTAGTTTAGGGACGTTGCGGTCCATAAGTTTAAGGACATCATAGTCCATGGAGTTTAAGGACATCATAGTCCATGGAGTTTAAAGACGTCATAGTCTATGGGGATTACTTTAGAGACGTTGCGGTCCATAAGTTTAAGGACATCATAGTCCATAGAGTTTAGTTTAGGGACGTTGCAGTCCATAAGTTTAAGGACATCATAGTCCATGGAGTGTCTGGTTGTCGGGACCCATCACCACTCTAAAGATGTTGAAGAATTACAATGACACATATCAGAGGAGTGAAAAGATGTACCCTTGAACCAAGGTTGGTTGGGAGATCTGTAGCCAGGCTTGGAACCAAGACCAATTGTGAGCATATGGGCTCAGCTGGTATGAGCTAGGGACTTGTGGCCAACTTGGGCTCAGCCCATTCAGTTCTGATTAAACTGTTGAACATTTGTTTGGGTGTTAAACATTTATTTGGGCTTAACCTTTTTTGTTCAATAATGCAGAGCATTAATTTTGGGTTCTGACACCTCTTCTTCTTGTGTCTTTTTATTGAGTGTTAGACACTCTTTATTATGGCGCTGGGCTTTATTTAAAGAACACTTTGTGTTCTCTCAGCTCATACGTAAGGAGCACGTGGTGCGCTTGGCGCTGAGCGCCAGACCTAGAGCGCTAAGGCACTTCTTATGAAATAGCGCACACGTGAGGAGCACGTGGCGCGCTTGGCGTTGAGCGCCAGACCTGGAGCGCTAAGGTGCTTCTTATGAAATAGCACACACGTGAGGAGCTTCTTATGAAATAGCGCACACGTGAGGAGCACATGGCGCGCTTGGCACTGAGCGCCAGACCTGGAGTGCTAAGGCGCTTCTTATGAAATAGCGCACACGTGAGGAGCACGTGGCGCACTTGACGCTTGGCGCCAGACTTGGAGTGCAGAGCGCTCTTTATTAAGTAGCGCCCACGTAAGGAGCACATGGTGCGCTTGGCGCTGAGCTCTAGCCAATAAGTGCAAAGCGCTCTTGATTAATTCTATGCTCTGAGAATTAAGTTCTCGTTTATAAGAGACTTTGTCTCGTGGATCTAAGAACTAAGTTCTTATTTTAATAGGAGATGCTATGATCTCTTCTGTTTTTGTGAAAGACTTTGTCTTTGTCTTATAGATCTGTGATCTAAAGAGAACTAAGTTCTTCTCCCTCCTTTTTTATGATAAGATGCTCCAATATTTTCTACTCTTATGAAAGACTTCTGTTTTTGTAGACCCATGATCTAGAAAAAGAACTAAGTTCTTCTTTTTTGATGAGATGCTTTGATCTCTCTGTTTTATTTACCTTGAAAAAATTCTTCTTTTTAGAGCTTGCTCTTCTCTTTTTCTTTTCTGAGAATTTGAAGTTTATGGGGGGGGAGGGTTCCTCCCTGCAAGACTTGAAGTCTTGGATCCTTTATATAGTGGAGGCTGATTTGTTGAATCAGTTAAGGATATCTTTTCTCCAAGTGATTTGGGGATGTTTCCCACCGTTGGATCTTTGATCCTAGGGCTTCTGTTTTACAGAAGACATCTTTCTTGTTACTTAACAAGATTGGGAAATTATTTTCCTATACGGAGATTGTTCTGTATCTTGGTGATTTTTAATCACCATTGGATCCTTGATCCAACGGTGCTATGATGTACAGAGTACAATCTTTCCTGTTTGGAAAGATTTTGAGGAGTATTCCCTCAACAGAATTTAATTCCTTACTTTGGCGATTTTTAATCATCTCTGTTGGATTTTTGATCCAACGGTAAAGAACTTTTAGTTCTAGCGCTAGCGCGCTCGTGTTTTGCACGTGAGGCGCTGCCTCAGAGTCTTTGACTCTTAGTGCTTAGCGCTCTTAGCGCAAGCTCTTTCGTACTTTGCACGTGAGGCACTGCCTCAGAGTTTTTGACTCTTAGTGCTGGCGCTGCTAGCGCTCTCGTACTTTGCACGTGAGGCGCTCCCTCAGAGTCTTTGACTCTTAGCGCTGGCGCTGCTAGCGCTCTCGTGCTTTACACGTGAGGTGCTGTCTCAGTTCAAATTTCAAATTTTGAACAGAGCTTTGCTCTGATTGGGGGAAATAAATGCCCCTCCACCGTTGCGCTCACGTGGCCCACACGTGAGTGCAACAGTGGTAGCCTTTCCACCGTTGGATTGTTCGTGGAAGTCGGATCGACTTCCAACGCCTATAAATAGGACCTTTGGCCCTTTAAGATGACTGCTTGTTCATCTTCTTGATTTGTTCTTGTTTCTTGAGAATTTTAATTCTCTTTCAGAGCTCAGCTCTCTGCCTTAAGAAATTTCTCAGAGTCAAAAACTCTGCCCAAATTCGGTAAGAATTGAACTTATTAACAGAGCTTTGCTCTTCTCAGATCATAGATCTTAGAAAAAATATATTTTAAGGTTTTACCCATCAACAGAGTTGTGTTCATTTTTAGATCATAGATCTTCAAGATATAATCTTTTTAGGGCGATTTTAACTCATGAACTGAAATACTGTTCATCTTCCATGAAGAACTCTTAGAGTTTGTTCACAGATTTTGAAGATCTTGGAGTTTTTACTCTGTAAAAGCTTTGCTTTTTCGGGTTTTTTTATGGATAATTCCATCGTCTTCACAGAGCATAGCTCTTAAAATTTTTAAGGAATTTTATTCCTCTCATGATTAGAGTTGACAGATGTCACTCTGTTGCAGAGCGCTGCTCTTAAGGGAGTTTTACTCATTGGCCCGAGGGGCCCTCATTAAATGAGAATCCTTTTAGGATTTCCTCATTAATGAGTGACTGTCTCATCAATGATGAGCCGTCATCTTGATTCTGTGGGTCCCCTTTGGTCCCTTTCCACTGCATTACAGTGCGGTGCCAGAACTTAAACTGTAGCATTAACGATTAACTTTTGTTCTTTTTCGCGCAGGTACTATGTCTTTCGACATTTCTTTCCCGTTTGTTCGTTCGGAAAGTGGATTCCCTGAAGCGTCTGTGGATAGGGAAGTCTTCGCGCTGATCAAAGATCACGACCCGGAGCAGAAGAACCTTCATTTATGGGGGACGTGGTATAATCAGATCATCAGGGGTCGGCATAGCTTTTCTTGCGCAGCACCGTCGGAGCCCATTCCAGCGATTCATTATGCCGACCCACCCCTAGTGAACTATACCATGGAGGAGGTCAACTGGACTTCGGAGGGTCTCCTTCAACCATCTATGGTCGCGATACCCGTACAGCCACCGATGGCTGTGGATATTCTGGGGCGGCGTATCTGTCAAGGAGAGTCGCGCGCCCATGGGGACAGCCGTACATGATAGGCTTGACTCCTTGCCATCCAGCTGGGTACCTGCAGTGGGCCCGGTACATTTTGTCGGCCAAGAAATCACAGCTGTTGAAGCTTGGGCTATACCCCGCAGTTTACGCGTCTCTCTTCTAGTATTCCACCCCATGTGTGGTGGATCAAAGCTTTCCTGTAGCAATGGAACGTTCCGACTCATACCTTTCTTCTAGCAGATCGGGAAGTCTCAATCTCTTTGGAGGAATTCGCGAGGATCTCCGGCTTGCCTGTCAGGGAAGAGCATTACGAGGAGTTACTTCCTCCTGACGAGTACATCTTTGCCGCCAAGTTAGTGGTGATGGGCCTTACCCCGGAGAATGCCATTCAACATCAATGCCCAAATCTGATTAAGGTGTTGAATATTTATGAAAGTCTATTTCTCGAATCCGGAAGCCACGGGGTTAACTTCACAGATTTCATCGCCCATTTTCTCCGCTCAGAAGTCATGTCGAAGGAAGCCACAAAATTCGCTAAACTCAACGATCCTTTTGTCTTTGGTTTGGATAACCAGCCGGCAGCGGAGGCGGATCAGAGAAATTTCTTTCTCCCTGACACCCCGGTCGTCTCTTTCGCAGAGCTCGCAGCTTCCGACATCGACGAAGAGGCGTTATTTTTGGGGTTCCTCGGGTTATGGCTAAGCTGGTTTGTGCTCCCAATGCACCCTCGCCATATGAGGCCGTCTGTCTTCTACCCAGCTTATCGAATGGCTACTGGGATGCGAATGGCTGTCGGGATCGCTGGGCTGGCTCACCTATATCATGGCCTTAGCTTGGCGGTCGACACCACTCAGCCGGGGGTGCAGCCCGTAAACTTCTCGCTGCACTATTTCACTTCATGGCTCGAGCTGCACGTGCTCGGCGCTTTTGGAGTCCACAAGCGGCCCCGTTTCTACAAAAGTTATAATTTTCCTCGAGTTATGTGGCTAGTTGACGCTTCCGCCTTGGAACCAACTCAGCGAGAGGCTCGAGGCTTGGTTCTTCGCCCGCGTATAGACGGGGATGGCATGACCTTCGTCGATAAGGTCTTAACTATCGGTAAAGAATATGCAAAAATGGTGCAGCCTCTGTGTGACACTTTTAAAGATGGGGCTTCTACCTTGAAAGCTCGGGAGATTCTTCATTTATATTCGATCAGGCCGAGCTTTCTAGTGTTTCGGTAGAACAATTCGGCGTTGTTCATGAGATACAACCCGCACCGTTTCGTCCAGCAATCAAGCTACAAGTAGGGCATCCCGCTCGAGGCCTTCCTAGCTGAGCTAGTTGCCACGGAAGAGGGTATCCGCAACGCGCTACACCATTTCATGCGGCTCAACACCGGGTCTAACTTCTTTATCAGTGAGCCGAGCTGCGTCCCGAAGGTATTGAACGTATACGTGGCGTGGCATCAACATGCGATGGGTGCTGTTACCAGGGAGGAAAAACGATTATTGCTTAATTGTAAGGGCGTTGTCCCAGTTGGTAATCCAGCCGTTCCTTTGAAGTGACTGACCACCATTCGTCATTCCTTGAGAGAGGCTGCTACGACGGTGGTCTCACACGCCTTTCCTGATAACCCTCTACCCCATGTTCCTATAGAAGCGGCAGCTGTAGTGTCCCCGGATTCTGGGGTGGGTTCGGAGATTGAGACTCGTCGCCCAAAATTGCCCGCTAAGCGCAAGCTTGTGTTATCGGATGCCGGTACTCGCTCGCAGAAGAAGAAGAAGTCGATATTTTCCGTCGACGTCGTACTCGGCCAGGAGCCCCATGCTCCCTATAGCGAGGGCTTGAGTGAGTACGGAACCAATGAGGGTCTATTTATTGAGCCTGCGGATGATACCGATCTTCAAGCCGCCCTTATGGCTTCCAAGCGACTGGCTCGTGATGAAGCAGCACTGATCACGATCGCACAGTCAGGTAGACTTCAGTCGTATCTTTCCACGGTTATATTTTTTTTATTATTATGCTTTGACCGACGCTTTCTTCTTCAACAGGTATCTCCTCCGAAGAGGCTCTCGCGACTTCCCTCAAGACTTTCGAAGAGGAGGAAACGCTCCGTGCTTCTTTGGGCCTTGGTATACTTCGACTCGTTGTGCCTTCATTACCTTTTTTCTTTATTCGTGGTTTGACCCTTTCTTTTATTTTGTTGCAGGGACTACCTTGACTCGGATTATCCTGAGTGCGGTGACGATCCCCAGTGGTGATGCGGCGATGCTTCCAGAGCTGGCTGCTGGGGCCCCAGCTCCCCCACTATTGCCGTAAGAGGCTTCGCTTAAGCAGCCGACGACGGACGCCGTAACGGCTCCAGAGGTAGCTCCTGGTTCGGACGATGACGTTCTTTTGACGGAGATCTTGAGGAGATAACTTCTCACTGCCAAGGCCGACAAGAAGTGTAGAAAGCGTGCGGCGAGGGAACGTGATGTCAGCTTGGCTGTGGGTACAGGTTCAAGCACCACCCCATCTGTCGCTATTTCTCCAGAGGATGCTCCAGCTGCCCTATCTACCGTTCATAGACAGGTCGTGCGTGCGGCTTGTGAGGAAACTGAGAATCCATTGCCAGGTAATGTAATGCCCAGTCTTTTCATTTTTACTTGATCCGCAAATTTTGATATACTATATCTTGCAAGGCCAAGCATTGGCGATGAGGCGGCAGGTGAGAAGACGGCGACCACAGAGCCCGAAACGGCTACTCTTTCTCGGGAGTCTGGGACTGCCCAAACCGTCGCTCTTTCTCCCGGTGGCTCCCTGATATCGGCAGGCGTCGCAAGCGTCACGACGGCCCTTGTCGAATCAGGGGACGAGGCCATGGGCACAGAAACTATTCCAGTGGAGGAGAGCGAAGAAGCCGCTGCGCCTAGTGATGCTCTCGTCGCGGTTTCGATTGGCGACCTATCAGGTAGATCTTGGGTCACTTTTCATCTTTCGATCCCGTTCAACCCCATCTGATGACGTTTTATTCATTTTGAGTGTAAGTGCAGTGAATGCAGAGATTGCGCCCTATGAAACGCCTCCGGTCGCCGTCGTGACGGCTGTTGTTCCGTTGCCTTCTCCTATGTCGTCTGGAGTGCTGGAAGGTATATGTTAGCGACTTATCGGTTTCATTGTAGGTAGTATACTTTTTGTACTGACATTGTATTGTTACAACCTTGCAGGAGTCCTTTTTGACCATCTGTATCAGGTACTGCATCCACATTTCTCCTTCCGGTCAGAAGTCGTCCTGCCTGCCGGTGTCGGTGAGTATAGTTTTTTTTAACCGACATCCTTTCCTTTCTTTTATGGGCAACCATGTCATTTGCTAATTCCTCTTTGAACTGATTGCAGCGTTACGGATTGGAGGAGGGGACGAGAGAACAGTCACGCCTCCGGTACTCCCAACTTTGCCACCTGTCGCAGCCGGTATAGTAGGCCCCATTGCTCGTGCATTTCCTTATCTCTTGAGCCGATATCTGACCATGATTTGTTTTGCAGCAATCGCACCAACTCCAGCTCCCTTCGAGTCTCGAATTCCAATGCCAGAAGGGCCCTTTGTTAAACGCCCATCTTCCAGAGGTGCTGCGAATAGCCTGCGAATGTTGAGTGAATCCATCGAGGAGCTTGACGCCGAGGCTTTCGCATCTGCTGCAGATTTTGCTGCTGAGGTTAATCTCATGTTGGCGATGCTTGTGAACTTCCACAGCGAGAGCGTCGTCGAGTCTTGGGTTAACTACTGTAGGAAGATCGAGGTCTGTCTATATGAGATTGAGCTCAGGCGTCCCGCTCCGGAAGTGTTGGCTTTGAACGCGAGGAGGCTTTAGGCGAATCTGCCTGGCTGCGCTCCCAGGTTTACGCGAATACTGCACAGCTGAAAGCTATCTTTGAGGGCCTCCTACGATGTATTTCTGACGGGCTAACGCTGAGGCAGAAGCTCGACCTCACTGAGCAGGATGCGCAGAGTCGTGAGGCAGCTCAACGGGAGATCGACGAGAAACTTTCACTTGTTTGCGGCAGCGGGCCAAGGTCGAAGCGGAGCTGGCTGCGGCGGCTGATCATGAAAAGGAGCTGAGAGGACTGCGCGAGCGGCTTGCCAATTTGCTAAAATCGCCTCCTTCTCAATAGTCGTCTTTGTATCAATTGTACATTTGTAATCTTTAAATTCCTTGTATTCGATTGACTTTATGAATAAAGATACATTTTCCTTATCTCCCACTGTCGCTTTCTTCTCTTTGCTGTGTTGTTGGTATGTTACTTTAGCAGTTGTGGCCTGTAGATAAGAACAGTTCATCTTGAACTCTTTTGTGGGGTAGCGATGGCTTAAGAAACAGGTTCACGTCTGTCGCCTAAGACTTTTCAACTTTATAAGCCGTGAGGGTCTCATAAAGATTTTTCTCTCTACGAGTCGTGAGGATCTCGTAGGTGTAATTTCTCCGTAGGAATCGTGAGAATTCCTAAGTGCGTGTTTTCTCTCGAGATTCGTAAGGATCTCACAAGAGAATTTTCTCCCTTACAAGTCAAAAGGACTCGTAAGTGATTGTTTCCCTCCTTGTCGATGTTCGGCTTTGGAGAGTGTGGCCCGTGAATAGTATGCAATAGTCCATCTTAGAATGACTTGCAGGACCCCAGTGCTTAGGAAACAGGTCCTTATCCTCATTGCCTAAGGCTTTTCCCTACGAGTCGAGAAGTTCTCGCAGGAACATTATTTTCCCCACGAGTCGAGACGAATCGAGAAGTTCTCGTAAGGATGTCCTAACGTCACAGTTAACTCCTGCTAATAGAAGTCCGTTAGGGTATGTGGTACTAGAGTTTTTTACCCGTCGTACCGTCGCGTTGGCCGGTGTATTCCTCGATATGCAATCTTGCTGTTTGAGTAGCCCCACGACTGTCGTGTCTTTGATCCCTTCGGGGGCTGGACAAGACGTCTTCAAGAAATCTTCCAGGTGGTATTACCGTTGAAAGAGCAAGCGTTAGGGATATTCCATGTCGCTTTTTACTTGAGGTAAGGCTCGGTTTGGGAGCCCCGATGAGTCATGACCACTCCGCGCTGGTGTGGGATGATCTCCGATAGTCTTTTCAGGTCTCATTTGAGTTGCCGTAAAGACCATGAAGCGAGGGATTTTCCTTGGCTTCGTTTGTTGACATTGTGTCTGCAATATTGCTACTAATGTCGAGGTTGTCTTTGGGTTGTCTGTGAACCGTCGAGGTTTGGAACTAGGGGACTTTGCCGTGGATCCGTTTTTTGATGTCGCGTCTGCATCCTGCTGGAGGAAGAATGCTGTTGTTGATCTCCCGTCTCAAAGGAAAGATGACCAAATCTCCATTCACTGGACACGGAGAAAGGGCTACAGAGCTCTTGGGACTCATACACAGTGATGTATGCGGTCCGATATCTATACATACGAAGGATGTGTTATCGTACTTCATTACATTCACCGACGATCTCTCTAGGTTCGGATATGTGTATATTTTAAAACATAAATATGAAGTTTTTGAGAAATTCAAAAAATATAAGAACGAAGTAGAGAACCAGACTGGCAAGAGTATCAAGATCCTTCGATCTGATCGAGGAGGTGAGTACTTGAGTAAGGAATTCCGTGATTTTCTAAAAGAGAATGGTATTATCTCTCAGCTTACTCGTTCGTATACACCACAGTACAACGGTGTATCGGAGCAGAGGAACCGTACCCTTTTGGACATGGTTCGCTCCAAGATGAGTAATGCTGATCTGCCTCTTTCATTCTGGGGTTATGTGCTTCAGATTACAGCATATCTGTTGAATCATGTTCCGTCCAAATCAGTGCCTAAAACACCATTCAAAATATAGAATGGAAAGAGGCCATATCATAAAAGATTTAAGATATGGGGTTGTTCGGTTTACGTTAAAAAGCATAATCCGGACAAACTAGAGGCACACTCAGTTCTATATAAGTTTGTGGGATATCCAAGGAATGATTATAGATATTTGTTCTACCACACCGAGGAACAGAAGGTGTTTGTTGCTCAGCACACCGTTTTCTTATAGAGTTTCTTGCAAAAGAAAATAGTGGGCGCACAGTAGAATTAGAAGAAATTCCAGAAACACAAACTGCAACTGAACATTTGGTAGAACCAGAGGATTCAATAATCCCGGACGAACCTCAGCCACTCCGCAGATCTAGTAGAATTTCTCGTCCACCTAAGAGATACTATGGTTTTCTCATAGATGGGGATCGAGAGGATTGCATCTTGGAAGAAGATGATCCTACTAGTTATAAGTAAGCCATTAACAGTAAGGACTCTGTAAAATGGCTTGAAGCTATGAAATCCGAAATGGATTCCATGTACACCAACAAAGTTTGGACTTTGGATGTTGCTCATCCTGGGGTAAAACCCGTTGGATGTAAGTGGATTTTCAAGAAGAAAATTGGTGCAGATGGACAGGTGGAAACCTATAAGGCTAGACTTGTTGTAAAAGATTTTCGTCAAAGACCAGGAGTGGACTATGATGAAACCTTTTCTCCACTGGTTATGCTGAAATCTATTCGGATCCTACTTGCCATTGCTGCCTACCAAGACTGCGATATTTGGTAGATGGACATAAAAACTTCGTTTCTAAATGGAAGTTTAGAAGAGTGCTGTTCCCGCCAAAAATTTCTGCGCAGAAGAGTCCAAGGTATCAAATGGCAGCGATACGCTTAAGGAAATGCGAACCAATATCTTCCGGCCTGTATTTTGATAAGTTTCCGAAGGAGGAACTATTAAATTCTGATGGTATTGGAAGCACCTCGAAAAACCCTTCGATTTGATATATTATGGGCCTCATAATTCATCCGGGATCAAAAGTTATGAGGCATCACGTGTCCACACGTGATGGACCTTTAAGAACCCGCTGGAGGAGTTAAAAAATATAATAAAAACTCAGAAAAGACCCCAATGGGGCATCACGTGCTCACACGTGACCATGGGTCACGTGCAGACACGTGATGGGCTTTTAAGGCCTCTAAAATAATGAATAGAATTAAATTCTAAAATATGTTCCCTGATTAAAAATCAGGAATCACGTGCTCACACGTGACCAATGGTCACGTGTTGACACGTGATGGTTAAAACTGAAGCGTAAACAAACAGCTGAAGGAAATACCTCAACGAGGTGTCACGTGCTCACACGTGACCAATGGTCACGTATTGACACGTTATGGTTACAACTGAAGAGTAAGTAAACACTGAGAAAAGGACTCAATTGGGGGTCACGTGGCAACACGTGACTGGCTGTAAAAGCCTTGCTGTTCAACAGAATTAAATTCTGAAAAAAGATCATTTAAATCTTTCGAAATAGAATTAAAATTCTAAAAGCTTCTAAATCTTTCCAAATGGAAAAGGATTATGGGGACCGTTGGATTAAAGATCCAAGGGTGATTAAAAATCACCAATTTATGGAAAAATCTTGGACAAGGAAAGATTTCCTTGAAAATCTCACCAGAATAACAAATAAAATATCTTTTGGATTTAAAATCCACGGTGAATAAAATTCACTGAATGATCTAAAGGCCCAGATTAATGATAAATATAAATCAAATCTCTCAACAATCAAATCAAATCTTTCAATGAGAGATTTGTTAAACAAATTGATTCTTTTCCTTCTCCTATAAATATGAGCCAAGAAGAGAAGAGGGGGGATCTACCTTGGAGAGAGAAGAAACAGAGGGAGGAGAATTTAATTCTCAAGAGGAAAAAAAAAGAAAAGAGAGGAGAATTTAATTCTCTGCAAAAGAAAAACCCTAGATGAGAAAAGAGAGGTTTCAAAAGAGAATTTAATTCTCAAAAGAGTTTAACTCTTATATAAAAAAAAGAACTTAGTTCTTCTTCTGGTTGAAGATCTGCACAGAGCACATCTCCCCATAGGATGAGAATTTAATTCTCATCGGGTCGAGATCCTGCCATGCAGATCCTAAACTTAGAAGGGGAATTGAGTTTTGAGAATTTAATTCTCCCAAACTCACAGTAGTTTAATTCCTCCTAAAATGAAACTGGGGTTTAACCCTAATCAAGAATTTAATTCTTTTACATATCTGGGAATTTAATTCCTTTGAAAAGAAATCAGGGTTTTATCCTAAATAAGAATTTAATTCTTTCACGATAGGAATTTAATTCCTCCAAAATCATAATTAGGGTTTAACCCTACAAAGAATTCAATTCTTAAAAGATCTATGTTCATGAAAAGAACTAGGGTCACGTGCCCCCACGTGACCCTTGAAAAGATCCCCTGCAAGAACTTTGAAGCATCACTCACGTGTTCCCACGTGATTCCCAAAACGCAGAAAGAAAAAGCAAAGGAAGTGAAAGCTTTGGGCGCTCTCACGTGTTATCACATGACCCCTCAGCAAATGCTTTAACAATTGGCGCACAGATCCCCATCACGTGCCAACACGTGATGCTCTAAAATAAAAATAAAAGTGTTTAACACTTGTTCGCAGATTGGAGGATAAACCAAAAGGAGATCTGGCTCCACATTTAGGGCACCCTCACGTGTCCCCACGTGACCCCTAACGAATCCCTTTAATATCGAATGGATGGATGCCTATCACGTGCCCACACGTGATGGCCAGGAAATTAAAAGTGTTAAACACTTACCTGCAGAATAAAATAAGGGAAATCAGGGCGCCCTCACGTGTCCGCACGTGACCCCTCCCTCCTTAGTGTTTAACACTAATTGGAAAACTCTATCTGCAGTGTTTAATACTGATTTTCTTAGTGTTTAACACTAATTTGGAAAACTCTATTTGCAGTGTTTAACACTGATTTTCTTAGTGATTAACACTAATATGAAAACTCTGTTCCCGGTGTTTAACACTGATTTGCTTTAGTGTTTAACACTAATTTGAAATCTCTGCTACCAGTGTTTAACACTGATTTGCTTTAGTGTTTAACACTAATTTGAAAGCCCCGTTGCTAGTGTTTAACACTGATTAATTTTTAGTGTTAAACACTAACTTGCTAATCTTAATTCTAGTGTTCAACACTGTTGGTCTTTAGTGTTTAACACTAGCTTTAGCCCAATTGGCTAAGTTTCTAGAAACAAAGCCGCCAACAGAGGGCCAATATTTCAAACATAATTGGACTTAGCCCAAACTGGCCATAAGTCCTCAAATCATCTTGAACTGAGCACATCTGCTCTTTCAACCAACTCATTGGTTCAAGGGTACATCTCTGAACTCCTCTGATATTTGTCGTTGTAATCCTTCAACGTCTTCAGAGAGGTGACGGGTCCCGACGACCACACATCAAGACGGACTGTGGGCTCCTTAAACCCACGGACTTATGCGTCCTTAAACTAAAATACGGACTGTTGGGTCCTTAAACCCACGGACTTATGCGTCCTTAAACTACCTATGGACCACCACGTCCCTAAACTGGAACATGGACCACCACGTCCCTAAACTAGAACATGGACCACTATGTCCCTAAACTGGAAATGGACCCCCATGTCCCTAAACTGGCAATGGACCACTATGTCCCTAAACTGGAACAATAGAGCCCCCAAATGCTCTTTTGTCGGATCTAAACGATCCCGTTTAAGTTGATCTTAGCCCCAAATATGGCTAACGTATCCTTAAACCTTCAAACAGACTTTAGTCCTAAATTAGACTATAGATTCCCCAATTAACTTGGTTCAAGGGTACATCTCTGAACTCCTCTGACATCTGTCGTTGTAATCCTTCAACGTCGTCAGAGAGGTGACGGGTCCCGATGGCCATACATGCAATGGACCACTATGTCCCTAAACTGGAGCAATAGAACCCAAACGCTCTTTTGTCGGATCTAAACGATCCCGTTAAGTTGATCTTAGTCTCAAACTAGACTAACGTATCCTTAACAAACGTTTGAGTTGATCTTAGCCTCAAATATGGCTAACGTATCCTCAAACCAAAACCCCAAAACCAAATCTAAGAAAATACGGATTTGGACTAATCCACGTCCTACGGGCGACGACATAAATTAGTTTCCGTATACAATCCACGGGCAACAAAAAACAAAACAAACACCCACGACACGAAGTGACCATCTGGAGAAGGAGAAAGTTGTTACCGCGATGCGGTAGCGTAATTAACTGCAGGGGCTTGCGCCTGCAGGGAAGAGCGTCCCCACAATCAAAAACCCCTCAAACGAGGGGGAATCTGACGAAGTCTGCTACATCGGCCGCATCCGTTTAAACCTCCGATACACGGTGTCATAAATCAACTTGGCATCTTCGGAGAGGTGGACGGATAGCACCAATTAGCATCTGCCCCGAATCTCAGGCAAGACAGTCCGTCTTGGCCGCCATTCGGAGGGGAACAGATTCTGGCACGCCCGGTGGGACCTTTTCCTCTTTCCACTCCACACTTCGTGTGTCGTGTTCGCGAACGAATTGCGGTTTGCTGTGGTTGCCTGTGGATTCAAGGTACTAAGATTTGGTGTCTTGCTTCGTGCAGAAAACAGAAGATCAATGGCTTCAAACTACACTACCTGCAACTGCAACTCTCACTCCGTCCTTGCTGGAGGAGTGACTTACGGGCCCCGAGCGGCCTCCATCTTCACTATGCCGGTGGAACAGGTGACTCAGGCCCCCACTGGATTGTTCTTTGGGACTATGCTCCCACCGATGAGCTTCAATGCCCTGATGTCGTCGCAAGAAGCTCCAAAGAAGTCGGTCTTTGATCGGCTTACAACTACCGCGGCCCCTCTCAGCGGGTCGTCCAACTCCAGCGCCTCAGTCTTTGCCAGATTGAGCCAAAGTTCATGTGGGCCCATGATGAAGCCTGCAATTCCAGAAAAGGTTATTCCGAGGAGGATAGCCATCCCTGCTGCCGAAGTCGTCAAGGCAGCTTCTCCTGCCAAAGGGCCGGTCTTCACAAGACTGACTGTTCTGTCTCCCTCTCCAGTCAAAGTTCTCAAAGCTACTTCCCCCGCCCAGAGGTCTGTCTTAGACAGGTTAGACACTGCTACTCAACGGACGTCGGTCTTCAAGAGGCTGGTACCGGTGACACCTCACCAGAACAGGGGGCATGGAAAAGCTGATCCAACAGTGGAGGTAATCCCGGCCACACGACATGCTCGACGTTGCCACTGGCGCCGAGTGAGGAAAGCTGGGGGCAATTCTCCCTCTGGGCTAACTCCGCCAGCTCCAATGGTGGAAATCAATGCTGCTGTTCCGACTGGGAATAGCTTTGAACCACTAAGGAGGGTGCGCAAGAATTCTCCGACTGCTGTGCTAAAAATATCCCCTCCACCTGTGGAGAATGTTACAGAAACAAAGCCAGAGCAGCCCCTTCAACGGCTGTCCTCCAAAGTTTACAAAGTCTGGCGACGGGTCCGGGAGTCGGTGGTCGATCGAGACTATCCTCACCGACAAAATAAGCTGAAGGTTCCGCAGGAAGAGAATCGTCCTAACAAGCCACAAAGAACGACAACCACTTGGGTGCCCACTACAACTGCCCCTTTAACTTTGACCACTCAAAAGAAAAGGAGGCCGCAAAAAGCCCCTGTGAACATGGCGAACCGTAAACGCGCTGAGCACAAACACCCCAAGTCTGGGGGCATGGTGGTGCACACTGTTTATATGGCTTCTGGAAAGGAGGAAAGCCGTGCTTCGACGGGTCACCGACTGCTCACCCGATCCATAACGAAAGCCCAGGAGCAGCAACAGAAGCTTCAGGAGATGATGACTGCAGTGGCCGCACTTACCGGGCCAAAAGAAAACTCGGAGGCATCATCAGAGCAGCGTCATGAACAAGAAACTGATGCTGACTACCTACACAGAGTCCTCGAAAAGAAGGACAAAGAAGCCGCAGAGCAAGCGGCTAACATAAAACAAATGGCGCTTCTCTTCCAAGATATGGTAGGGATGATGATCCAGCAAGATCCTCCTGCTGAAGACCCTCCGATCATTATTGAAGACGATAGAGGGGAGACATCTAATCCTCCTCCGGCTCTTTCAGCAGCCAAGGAAGAAACCATTTACAAGGCCGCACTGGATGACCATATAGCTCAGCAAATACGAGCTCACCAGGAAAATGAAGCGGCCGGGCAAATTGCTAGAACCGGACGACCCTACCCGGGCTGGTATGACCAAATTAGTTACCCGCCGGGATATACGATCCCTAAGTTCCACGTATATAAGGGGACGGGAAATCCGCATCAGCACGTCGCTCAATTTAGAGCCATATGCGGCAACACTGGAGGTGATGATAAATTGCTGCTCCGCCAGTTTGTTGGCAGCCTGTCGGAAACGGCATTTGAGTGGTACTCTGAACTCCCAAATGACTCTATCAAGACATTTACGGAGATGGAGCTGCTGTTCACACAGAGATTCGCGAGTGCTAGTGGACGCATCCCGATAACATCACTGATTAATGCCAAGATAAGGCCAGGCGAAACGTGGGTCTAATACGCAACACAATGGCGGAACCTATGGTCGAAATGCGAACAACGCATAGAAGAGGCTCCCGCAGTAGGCATGTTTGTGTGTACCCTTGATCCGCAGGCGACCATCTCCCAATTCATGATGTTCTTCAAGCCGACCACCTTCCAGGCCTTGATTGACAAGCTGGCCCAAATGGACCAGATGGGCCATAGGCCTTCCTCTTCAAAGACAGAGCCTTGGAATGAAAAGGGCAAAGGGAAAGCAACTTTCGTTGCCAATACTCAACAACGGCCGAGCAACTTAAAGCCGGTTGTTAGCCAAAACAACGTGCGTCCACGCCCATCCCTCGAGGAGAGACTGGGACGTCCTTACTCGTTTCCCCAGGATAAAACGAGGAAAATGTTCGAACTGGCAGTGCGCAACAGACTCATCAATCTGCCGGATCCAAAACGTCCGCTGCAGCCAGGCGATGTCAACAATCTCAATTATTGCCCTTACCACCAAACGGTAAGCCACCCGATCGAGGATTGCTTCATTTTTAAGGGATGGATCGAGGATCAGTACCTACAAGGCAAGTTTGCGCTGTCTGAGAAGTGGAAAGTAAACCCACCACAACCGCACACTCCTAAGAAAACAGACACACCGGGGGCAACTTGTTCTTTTGTTGAAAAAGCCCCATGGGAGATCGTGCTTTCATCCGAAACAAAAAGGATGCTGAGTGATCTTCATACGCAACCTCAAATCATCGAGGGGATGCTGAAATCGAGCCCAATTCCGAAGATCGGTGATGATAGCCAAAGCGCTCACACTCAGCCGTCAAAGTCGTCGAAGAAGAAGACCAAAAAGCCCGTGAAGCCTAGTAACAAGTGCACGAACATGCAAAAGCAGATTGACGCGTTGGAAGAATACAATCAAAAAGCTCGGACTCCAATCACACGCCAAGAATTTCTCAGCCATGTCATGAAGGACGGAGATGATGACAATGGAGAAGACTCGTCGAATGAATCTGAAGATTATGTGGCAAGCTGCCATGTGATCTCTCACTCGTTGAAAAATGACGAAGAAGCTCCTTACACAGAGAAGCTGGGGGCAGATCCTGAGCCAGAACTTCTGGGACCATCAGACGAAATGATTGATGCATTCCTGAACGAAGCCCGTCTTAAAAGCAAAGCTGATCGAGAGCGCGAGATGACCATATTCGAGAAAGCCAAACGCTGGCGACTAGATGAAAGGGTCGAAACACTCCTACCGGATCAAAGTACATCCGCCGCAAATAAAAGCAGGTTCAAGATGAGGAAAAGATTTGCCAAAGACATATCGATGGCAATGAAGCTCCCCTCTTTCAGAGGAAATTCTCCCACCGATATATATCTTGATGAAGCGGACATGCATCTTAACTTCTGCTTATATCATCAGAAGATTGCACACCCTACTGAAGAATGCAATGCCTTTAAAAATTGGTGGCAGGGATACGTTGCTCACCGACAGCACGTTCAACGATTGAAGCGCGAAGCTCGTCGGAAACAGAACACGACAAATGAGCATATGAAAACTGCCGGCAACGGTTACATGGTTGACGGCAGAAGATCGCAAGCTTTCACCTTCGGGAGCGACTCCAACGAAAAGGTAGCCCTCAGTCCTCTCTTCAAGGAATCCATCTCTGAAACGAAAGAATTGAGGAGCTGCGAGAACATTCAGCCGTGCAATTGCACGCTACCCGGAAAGAATCTCGGACCCGCGAACAAGGGATCGAACAAAAGGGATAAGGGGAATGGAAAAGCGACTTTCGTCGCCAACGCTCAACAACAGTCGAGTAACCCGAGACCTTTTTGTCGTCAAAACAACAAGCCGCGATACTTCAATGAGAAGTTGTAACGTCCTTACTCGTTTTCCAAAGATAAAACAAAGAGATTGTTCGAGCTAGCAGTGCGCAGCGGGCTCATCACTCTGCCAGATCTAAAACGTCCATTGCAGCCAGGTGACGTTAACAATCCTAACTATTGTCCCTACCACAGAGTAATGGGTCACCCACTCGAAAATTGCTACGTCTTCAAAAACTGGGTTGAAGACCAATACCAATAAGGCAAACTCGCGCTGTCCGAAAACTGGAAGGTGAGCCCGCCACAACCACATGCCTCGAGAAAGATGGATATGCCGGGGGCATCATGCTCATTCATAGGGAAAGCCCCATAGACCGAAAAGTCAGTAAACTAGAGATTCGCCTCAAATACGGCGATGCCAGACCGAAACGTCGTTAAACTAACGATGGACCACTATGTCCTAAAACTGGCTGCGGACCGAAACGTCCCTAAACTAACGACGGACCGCAATGTCCTAAAACTTGCAAGTGACCGAAACGTCGTTAAACTGCTATCAACCCGCTGCATCCTCAGGCCGGCGTGGTAAAAAAAAAACGGTATGTCCATAAGCAAAATGGGCATGGATGAAAACCCGAAAGGGCTCCGTGAGTAAAAACAGCAGGGCTACCGGCGAGTCTTGTGAAAACCCGAAAGCGCGCAAGCTCGTTAGAATTTAAAAAAAAAAAAACGGTATGTCCATAAGCAAAATGGGCACGGATGAAAACCCGAAAGGGTTCCGTGAGTAAAAACAGCAGGCTACCGGCGAGTGTTTGTGAAAACCCGAAAGGGCGCAAGCTCGTTGAAAGACACTTACAGGGTCCTCTCAACCTTGTAAGGAGAAACCACCCGCGTGAGATCCTTACGACTCACAGGTAAGCAACACACTTAGGGATCCTCACGATTCCTAAGGAGAAATTACACTTGCGAGATCCTCACGACTCGTAAGGAGAACTCTCTTATGGGACCCTCGTGGCTCATAAGATTTGAAAGTCTTAAGTCACAGAGACCTAAACCTGTGCTTAAGCAACCCCCACAACCTTCAATTTATGCCCTACAAGCGGCTCATATTGACCCTTGTATACAATCCACGAGCACGAATAAATATTTCCCTAACAAAGTCCCATCCGTGACTAGGGATATGCTTGTATAGCAAACAACACTTATAAGTCCTCTCGACTTATAAGGAGAAAACCCTTTTGTAAGATCCTTACGACTTACAAGAGAACATGCACTTAGGAATCCTCACGATTCCTAAGGAGAAAACACACCTACAAGATCCTCACGACTTGTAGGGAGAAATACCTTTGTGAGACCCTTACGGCTCATGAAGTCAAAAGCCTTAGCCGACAGGACCCTTAACCCTGTTTACTAAGCCACCTTTGTTCAACATCGACAGAGGCAAATGATGATTCGCTCCTGGCAATATCCCAGTTGCAGCGATGCTGATGCCTAAACCGGTATCAAATTCCAAGTCCTTTCACGGCAAATGATGATTCGCTCCTGGCAATATTCCAGTCGCAGCGATGCTGATGCCAAGATTGGTATCAGATCCCAAATCCCCTACTTGCAAAAAAAAATCAGCGAGCCAAAAAAAAATGCATACGAAATAGCCGAAATGATGGGGCAACTTGCAAACAAAATCAGCAAGTAAAAATGTATGCATGCAAAATAGCCGAAATGATTGGGCAACTCGCAATAAAAAGCAGCGAGTAAAAAAGAAAAATAACCGAAATGATTGGGCACCGCGAAAAATAGCCGAAATGATTGGGCAATCGCGATTTTCGCGATATAAAAAGCTGAAATGATAGAGCATCGCGGAAAGAATAAAAAAAATGAAAGAATGAAACTTTTTGCCCTACAGGTGAGATCACATCGATCCCTGTATACAATCCAGGGGCATAAACAAAGAGGGAACCATACCTTCCCAACATGCTCCATCAGAAAGCGAAGCCAAATCTCGACGGTTCATAGAAAACCTAGAGACAACCTCGACATTTGTCGTAGTATCAACAAACGAAGCAAAAGAAGGTCCCTAGATTCAGGGTCTCGACGTCAATATCGACAACTTAGAGATCACCAACGACGTTTCTCCTCACTCCAACCAGATGCAGACGTGACGTCAACAACCGACCCCAGAGTCGCAACGAAACGGAACCATGGCAAAGTCCCTAGTTCCAAATCTCAATGGACACATCTACAGTCTGGAGACCAACAACGGTGTGCCTCCTCATTCCAACAGGACACAGATGTTACACCATCAAGCGGAGCGATGGAAAAATCCTAGCTCCATCTCAGCATTCGTCTCGTTACAGCAGACGAGATATCAACGACGACGTTCCTCCGCAGTCCAGCAGGATGCAGAAGCAACATCAACAAAAGACCTCATGGTCGAAACAAAGCGGAGCGACGGCAAAATTCCAGTTCCACCTCAGCATTCGTCTCGACACAGCAGATGAGATGTCACTGCATCGTCCATCCTCCAGCAGGGTTCGGACGCGACAAAAACAAACGAACCAAAGGCCAAATTCCTAGCTTCAGGGTCTTGACGGCAACTCATATAAAGCCTGAAAGACAATCGGAGATCATCTTGCACCAGCGCGGAGTGGTCAACACCATGACGTTCATCTCGATACAGCAGATGAAATGTCACCCCAGCGTTCTTCCCCCCAGCAGGATTCGGACGCGCCAAAGAAAATGAAGCAAAGGACAAATTCCTAGCTTCACGGTCTTGACGGCAAGTCATATAAAGCCTGAAAGACAATCGGAGATCATCTTGCACCAGCGCGGAGTGGTCAGCACCATGACGTTCATCTCGATACAGCAGATGAAATGTCACCCCAGCGTTCTTCCCCCCAGCAGGATTCGGACGCGCCAAAGCAAATGAAGCAAATGCCAAATTCCTAGCTTCAGGGTCTTGACGGCAAGTCATATAAAGCCTGAAAAACAATCAGAGATCATCTCACACCAGCATAGAGTGATCACCACCTCGACGTTCGTCTCGACACAGCAGACAAGATGTCCTTCCTCCAACAGGATCCGGACACACCAAAGCAGATGAAGCAAATGCCAAATTCCTAGCTTCAGGGTCTTGACGGCAAGTCATATAAAGCCTGAAAGACAATCGAAGATCATCTCGCATCAGCGCGGAGTGGTCACCACCTCGACGATCGTCTCGATACAGCAGATGAAATGTCACCACAGCGTTCTTCCCCCAGCAGGATTCGGACGCACCAAAGCAAATGAAGCAAAGGCCAAATTCCTAGCTTCAGGGTTTTGACGGCAAGTCATATAAAGCCTGAAAGACAATCGGAGATCATCTCACACCAGCATAGAGTGATCACCACCCCGACGTTCGTCTCGATACAGCAGACGAGATGTCCTTCCTCCAACAGTGTCCGGACAAACCAAAGCAGATGAAGCAAAGGCCAAATTCCTAGCTTCAGGGTTTTGACGGCAAGTCATATAAAACCTGAAAGACAATCGGAGATCATCTCGCACCAGCGCGGAGTGGTCACCACCTCGACGATCGTCTCGATACAGCAGATGAAATGTCACCCCAGCGTTCTTCCCCCAGCAGGATTCGGACGCGCCAAACCAAACGAAGCGAAGGCCAAATTCCTAGCTTCAATGTCTTGACGGTAACTCATATAAAACCGAAAAGACAATCGGAGTTCATCCCACATGGAGTGGTCACCACCTCGACGTTCGTCTCGATACAGCAGACGCAACATCACCAAAAGGAGCCACGACAAAATCCCTAGTTCCAAACCTCGACGGTTCACCAGCAACCTAGAGACAACCACGACATTCGTCTCGATACAGAGGACGCAATGCCTGCAAACGAAGCAAAGGCCAAATTCCTAGCTTCAGGGTCTTAACGGCAAGTCATATAAAGCCTGAAAGACTATCGGAGATCATCCCACACCAACGCGGAGTGGTTATGACTCATCGGGGCTCTCCAAAATGAGCCTAACCTCAAGTAAAAAGCGGTATGGCAAATTCCTAACACTTGCTCTTCCGACGGTCAAACTGCCTAGGAGGATTGCTTGAAGACGTCTTGTCCAGCCCCCGAAGGGATCAGAGACACGGCAGTCGCAGGGCTACTCGAACAGCACGATTGCCTATCGAGGAATATATCAGCTCATGCGACGGTACGACGGCCAAAACCCTAAGTACCACAGACCCTAACGGACTTCTGTCGTAAAGGGCAGAGGTTAACTGTGACGTTAGGATATTCTTGCGAGATCTGCTCGATCCGTTTCGACTCGTGAGGAAATTGATGTCTTTGCGAGAACTTCTCGATTCGTCTCGACTCATGAAATAAAGCCTTAGGTAGTAGGGATTAAAAAACCTGTTTCCTAAGCACTGGGACTCTGCAAGTCGGCCCAAAACAGTCTCTTGCATACTATCCACGGGTCTCACTCTCCAAAGTCGAATCTCGACAAGGAGAGAAACAACCGCTTACGGGTCCTCTCGACTCGTAAGAGGGAAATTCTCTTATAGGATCCTTACGACTTATAAGAGAAAACACACTTAGGAATCCTCACGACTCCTAAGGAGAAAATACACCTATGAGATCCTCTCGACTCGTAGAGAGAAAATTCTTTATGAGACCCTCACGGCTCATAAAGTTGAAAAGTCTTAGGCGGCAGATCCTAACCCTGTCTCCTAAGCCATCACTGCCCTACAAAGAGGTCAAGATGGACCATCTATGAGCCACACTTGCCAAAACTACATGCCGTTGAAATGAAAAAGCTACTCATGAGCATATAAACTACTTCATGCCAGAGTAAGATATAAGAAAAATGGAAAGGTTCGGATCACGGGGATGAGGGTTTGGAACTATATCTCTTAAGAGTCGAGATTTGAGTCAATGATAAATGACGACGCTTGTGTCCGCTCGTTATCTTCTCAGATCAAGATTCTGAAAATTATATACCAACCCGAAACTGGTCATACGCTATGCATTACTCTGCACTACTTCACCCACGTATATACTTACGTGGGCAAAGTAGTGGGGGGCATTTGTTCCTGCCAAAAATTTCTGCGCAGAAGAGTCCAAGGTATCAAATGGCAGCGATACGCTTAAGGAAATGCGAACCAATATCTTCCGGCCTGTATTTTGATAAGTTCCCGAAAGAGGAACTATTAAATTCTGATGGTATTGGAAGCACATCGAAAAACCCTTCGATTTGATATATTATGGGCCTCATAATTCATCCGGGATCAAAAGTTATGAGGCATCACGTGTTCACACGTGATGGACCTTTAAGAACCCGCTGGAGGAGTTAAAAAATATAATAAAAACTCAGAAAAGACCCCAATGGGGCATCACGTGCTCACACGTGACCATGGGTCACGTGCAGACACGTGATGGGCTTTTAAGGCCTCTAAAATAATGAATAGAATTAAATTCTAAAATATGTTCCCTGATTAAAAATCAGGAATCACGTGCTCACACGTGACCAATGGTCACGTGTTGACACGTGATGGTTAAAACTGAAGCGTAAACAAACAGCTGAAGGAAATACCTCAATGAGGTGTCACGTGCTCACACGTGACCAATGGTCACGTGTTGACACGTGATGGTTACAACTGAAGCGTAAGTAAACACTGAGAAAAGGACTCAATTGGGGGTCACGTGGCAACACGTGACTGGCTGTAAAAGCCTTGCTGTTCAACAGAATTAAATTCTGAAAAAAGATCATTTAAATCTTTCGAAATAGAATTAAAATTCTAAAAGCTTCTAAATCTTTCCAAATGGAAAAGGATTATGGGGACCGTTGGATTAAAGATCCAATGGTGATTAAAAATCACCAATTTATGGAAAAATCTTGGACAAGGAAAGATTTCCCTGAAAATCTCACCAGAATAACAAATAGAATATCTTTTGGATTTAAAATCCACGGTGAATAAAATTCACTGAATGATCTAAAGGCCCAGATTAATGATAAATATAAATCAAATCTCTCAACAATCAAATCAAATCTTTCAATGAGAGATTTGCTAAACAAATTGATTCTTTTCCTTCTCCTATAAATAGGAGCCAAGAAGAGAAGAGAGGGGATCTACCTTGGAGAGAGAAGAAACAGAGGGAGGAGAATTTAATTCTCAAGAGGAAAAAAAAAGAAAAGAGAGGAGAATTTAATTCTCTGCAAAAGAAAAACCCTAGATGAGAAAAGAGAGGTTTCAAAAGAGAATTTAATTCTCAAAAGAGTTTAACTCTTATATAAAAAAAAGAACTTAGTTCTTCTTCTGGTTGAAGATCTGCACAGAGCACATCTCCCCATAGGATGAGAATTTAATTCTCATCGGGTCGAGATCCTGCCATGCAGATCCTAAACTTAGAAGGGGAATTGAGTTTTGAGAATTTAATTCTCCCAAACTCACAGTAGTTTAATTCCTCCTAAAATGAAACTGGGGTTTAACCCTAATCAAGAATTTAATTCTTTTACATATCTGGGAATTTAATTCCTTTGAAAAGAAATCAGGGTTTTATCCTAAATAAGAATTTAATTCTTTCACGATAGGAATTTAATTCCTCCAAAATCATAATTAGGGTTTAACCCTACAAAGAATTCAATTCTTAAAAGATCTATGTTCATGAAAAGAAGTAGGGTCACGTGCCCCCACGTGACCCTTGAAAAGATCCCCTGCAAGAACTTTGAAGCATCACTCACGTGTTCCCACGTGATTCCCAAAACGCAGAAAGAAAAAGCAAAGGAAGTGAAAGCTTTGGACGCTCTCACGTGTTATCACGTGACCCCTCAGCAAATGCTTTAACAATTGGCACACAGATCCCCATCACGTGCCAACACGTGATGCTCTAAAATAAAAATAAAAGTGTTTAACACTTGTTCGCAGATTGGAGGATAAACCAAAAGGAGATCTGGCTCCACATTTAGGGCACACTCACGTGTCCCCACGTGACCCTTAACGAATCCCTTTAATATCGAATGGATGGATGCCTATCACGTGCCCACACGTGATGGCCAGGAAATTAAAAGTGTTAAACACTTACCTGCAGAATAAAATAAGGGAAATCAGGGCGCCCTCACGTGTCCGCACGTGACCCCTCCTTCCTTAGTGTTTTACACTAATTGGAAAACTCTATCTGCAGTGTTTAACACTGATTTTCTTAGTGTTTAACACTAATTTGGAAAACTCTATTTGCAGTGTTTAACACTGATTTTCTTAGTGATTAACACTAATGTGAAAACTCTGTTCTCGGTGTTTAACACTGATTTGCTTTAGTGTTTAACACTAATTTGAAATCTCTGCTACCAGTGTTTAATACTGATTTGCTTTAGTGTTTAACACTAATTTGAAAGCCCCGTTGCTAGTGTTTAACACTGATTAATTTTTAGTGTTAAACACTAACTTGCTAATCTTAATTCTAGTGTTCAACACTGTTGGTCTTTAGTGTTTAACACTAGCTTTAGCCCAATTGGCTAAGTTTCTAGAAACAAAGCCGCCAACAGAGGGCCAATATTTCAAACATAATTGGACTTAGCCCAAACTGGCCATAAGTCCTCAAATCATCTTGAACTGAGCACATCTGCTCTTTCAACCAACTCATTGGTTCAAGGGTACATCTCTGAACTCCTCTGATATTTGTCGTTGTAATCCTTCAACGTCTTCAGAGAGGTGACGGGTCCCGACGACCACACATCAAGACGGACTGTGGGCTCCTTAAACCCACGGACTTATGCGTCCTTAAACTAAAATACGGACTGTGGGGTCCTTAAACCCACGGACTTATGCGTCCTTAAACTACCTATGGACCACCACGTCCCTAAACTGGAACATGGACCACCACGTCCCTAAACTGGAAATGGACCCCCATGTCCCTAAACTGGCAATGGACCACTATGTCCCTAAACTGGAACAATAGAGCCCCCAAATGCTCTTTTGTCGGATCTAAACGATCCCGTTTAAGTTGATCTTAGCCCCAAATATGGCTAACGTATCCTTAAACCTTCAAACAGACTTTAGTCCCAAATTGGACTATAGATTCCCTAATTAACTTGGTTCAAGGGTACATCTCTGAACTCCTCTGACATCTGTCGTTGTAATCCTTCAACGTCGTCAGAGAGGTGACGGGTCTCGATGGCCATACATGCAATGGACCACTATGTCCCTAAACTGGAGTAATAGAGCCCAAACGCTCTTTTGTCGGATCTAAACGATCCCGTTAAGTTGATCTTAGTCTCAAACTAGACTAACGTATCCTTAACAAACGTTTGAGTTGATCTTAGCCTCAAATATGGCTAACGTATCCTCAAACCAAAACCCCAAAACCAAATCTAAGAAAATACGGATTTGGACTAATCCACGTCCTACGGGCGACGACATAAATTAGTCTCCGTATACAATCCACGGGCAACAAAAAACAAAACAAACACCCACGACACGAAGTGACCATCTGGAGAAGGAGAAAGTTGTTACCGCGATGCGGTAGCGTAATTAACTGCAGGGGCTTGCGCCTGCAGGGAAGAGCGTCCCAACAATCAAAAACCCCTCAAACGAGGGGGAATCTGACGAAGTCTGCTACATCGGCTGCATCCGTTTAAACCTCCGATACACGGTGTCATAAATCAACTTGGCATCTTCGGAGAGGTTGACGGATAGCACCAATTAGCATCTGCCCCGAATCTCAGGCAAGACAGCCCGTCTTGGCCGCCATTCGGAGGGGAACAAGTGCGTTTATATGGATCAGTCGGAGGGATTCGTAGACAGTGGGAGTGTAACAATCCTAAACTTTCTGTACAGAATTTTTTTCAAAAATATAGAAAGGAGCACCTAAGCCTGAGCACAAGCTATAAATTTAATTTGCTTTTGAACAACAAGAAAGCACTTGTAGCTCATTGGTAAAGCCTTGCACTGCTGTGACATAGCCCATGTGTTTGAATCATCCCAGCCACATATATTTTTTATTGACCTTTTCTTTTAAAGTTTTAGAATCTCAAAATTTTGCACGTGCACTACACGTAAAATGAAAAGTCACAACAAAATCAAACATGTGTACTGAGGTATATGAACAGACAGTAACACATGGTAAAGATCCAAGCCCAACCCATCAGATTTGGACCGGTGAGATTTCTCGTGGGGCCGGCGCCGTCGGCCTCCCCGTAGGTACTGCCCCCATTTTTTCTTTGCCCTAGTCTCTTGGCCTCCCCCCTTGACTCCCATTATGTTTGTTTACTCTGCAATTATCCAGAGAATTAAAAATCACCATTAAACCAAATTTTAATGCATTTTTAATTCTCAATTCATCACCCTAAACTCTAATTTCTCCTATAAATACAACCCTACACTCTGGCTCTCTTCATTCTGAAATTTAGTATCAAAACTCTCTAAAAATTTCAAGTCCAAGAAGTTGTACAAGTGGAGTTAGCCAAGGTCCAAATTCCGGCGATGTTTCGGGACAAATCAGGCGACGGAATGACTCCCCGACGATTCCAAAATTTTCCTCCATCTCCCCTCTTTATTTTCAATCAGTAAGTCCCACTTCCCCCTTCTCTTTCTATTAAAACAAATTCTATTCTCAAAACTAGTCGGAAGCGGAGTTAATCCGACTTTTGTTTCTAATTTAACTGAAAACACCATTTATCTTAATAACAAATTTACATTCTTTTTGTATATTATTTAGCAACCATGAACAAACACATTAGAACAAGTTTCATCTCAAAATAATATGTTTTGCAACTTCTATTTCATTTTTACGGTAAAATACCATCATGTTTATGTTCTCGCCAAAATTTTCGACCAAGAGTTACTTGTTCCCTTATAAAAAGGGGGAGAATCTTCAAAATTTGGCCTCACGTGTTAAATACGTGGGCGCTTATATGCAAAGCATATAGGCACCGAGAATAAAACAATTAATGGCAAAACATGCATCACGTGTAAAACACGTGAGCGCTCATATGCAAAGCGTAAGAGCGCTGAATAAAATAAACTTAAATGGCCAAACAAGCCTCACATGTAAAACACGTGAGCGCTCATATGCAAAGCATATAAGCGCTGAACATAAATCACCAAGGGCCAAACATGCCTCACGTGTTAAGCACGTGAGCGCTATGAACATAAACAGGCTAAAACCCATAATAGGGGTCACGTGTTAAACGCATGAGTGCTTTTGCCAATCACGTGCAAAGTATGTGAGCACCCTAATTTAAAATGTTCCTATCAAATTCTTGAATTAAATTCTATTTGGGAAATATTTTCTTGATCTTCCTTAAACAAGAAAGATCTTCTCTGTTAAACAGAGAACCCTTGGATCAAAGATCCAGCGGTGATCATTTGATAGAATAAAAATCTATCATAGGAAAATATTTTCCTAATCTTATAACAAGAATAAAATTCTATGTTAACAAGATATCCATATTAAGAAAATATATTTTTAAATCTTGTTAAACTAAAAAGATTTGATAGAATAAAATTCTAATCTTGTTAAAACTAATAAGATATTCATAATCTTGCTAAACAAACAAGAAATCTTCTTTGTTAAACAGAGAGCCTTTGGATTAAAAATCCAACGGTGAATAAAATTCACCGATTGATCTAAAAGATCATTTTGGTTATCAATCAACATCTCTCAACAAATTGATTCTTTTCTTTCTCCTATAGATATGAGCAAAGGGACAGGAAAAAGAGGGAGAGGGGAAGAAAAATAGAGAGAGAATTCAATTCTCTAAAGAAGAGGAAACCCTCCTAAAAGCTTTCGCAAAAAAAAAAGAGAATTTAATTCTCAAACCAAGAGTTTTAACTCTTCTCAAAGAACTTAGCTCTTCCTCAGGTTAAGATCTGCAGAAGCAGATATCCCCACAAGTTGAGAATTTAATTCTCATCGGGGAGATTCTGTCATGCAGATCCAAAACCCAGGGGAAAGAACTGAATCCAAAAGAGTTGAATTCTTACAAAACAAAAGAGAATTTAATTCTCAAACCAAGAGTTTAACTCTTCTAATTAAGAACTCAGTTCTTCCTCTGGTTAAGATCCGCAGAAGCAGATCTCCCCACAAGTTGAGAATTTAATTCTCATCGGGGAGATTTTTTCATGCAGATCCAAAACCCAGGGGAAAGAACTGAATCCAAAAGAGTTTAACTCTTACAAAACAAAAGAGAATTTAATTCTCAAACCAAGAGTTTAACTCTTCTAATTAAGAACTCAGTTCTTCCTCTGGTTGAATATCTGCAGAAGCAGATCTCCCCATAAGTTGAGAATTTAATTCTCATCGGGGAGATTCTGCCATGCAGATCCAAAACTTAGAGGGAGAATTGGGTTTAAAGAGTTTAACTCTTACAAAACATATTGGAATTTAATTCCTTTAAAACTAGGGTTTAACCCTTTAAAAAGAAATTAATCTCTGCAAAGAACAAAGGAGAACTTGATTCCTCAGAACCATAGAAGAACAGCATGGTGATGCATATTAGTGTTCAATGTTACACAATAAAAGCTCACGTGTCCCCACGCGAATACCTTTGAGGAACAAAAAAAGGGGAAAGAACGAGATCTAGTCACGTGACCCCCACGTGACCCCTGAGAAGTGCTCAGCACTTATAAAATAGAAAAGGGAATAAACCCTATTTTTGGATAGCCTCACGTGACCCCACGTGACCCTTGAGCTGTGCTTAACTTTTATAAAGCAGAAAGGGAATAAATCAAAGGGCAGTTTCCATTCTTGGAGCGTCTCACGTGACCCCACGCGAGCGCATCAAATTATTAGTGTTTAACACTACTTCAAGCGCTCCACATGATCCCACGTGAGCGCCTTAAATTCTTAGTGTTTAACACTATTTCAAGCGCCTCACGTGGGAGCATGTGAGCGCTGATCATACACTAGTGTTTAACACTACTTTAAGGCCTCACGTGGGAGCACGTGAACGCCGATCATATATTAGTGTTTAACACTATGAGAGACCAATATTAGCCAAACATAGATCAAATCTCCCGAGGGCAATCAATTGAGCCCCTCATGCTCAGGGTCCCCCAAACCGATCTCAGTCCTAGAGATAGATAATGAGCTCCTAACGGATGGCGTCTAAAATGATGTTCATCCCACCATGATCTCTCCCCTCGATCTGGAATTTGGTTCAAGAGTACATCTCTCCACACCTCCGGCACATGTCGTTGTAATTCTTCAATGTCTTCAGAGAGGTGGAGGGTCCCAATAACCAATAACTCTTGGCGCACCACCGAACAAGCTTTTCAAAAAGGTGAGTAAATCTAAAACACATTTCAATTTGGAGACGTCTCACGCGACCTCACGTGATCCCTTGATAGTGTTTAGCACTCAGAAAAAAAGGAGAATAAAGCAAAGGCAATTTTCATTCTTCAGAGTGCCTCACGTAATCTCACGTGACCTAATAGTGCTTAGCACCCAGAAAAGGAAAAGGGAATAAACCCAAGATAGCTCCCATTTTGGGGGCACCTCACGTGTGCCCATGTGACCCCCAAACAGGGAGAAAATTCCAAAGACAGCGCTCGCATTTTGAAGGCACCTCACGTGTCTGCACATGACTGTTTGATGAACCAAGTGCTTAGCACTTACAAATGAAAGAGGAATAAAATCTAGAGAACAGTTCTCACCTAGGGCATCTCACGCGGCATCACGGGACCACTTAATAGTACGTAGCACTTTTCAAAAGAGAATCAAAGAGGCAACACCCAACTCTAAGCGTCTCACATGACCCCACGTGAGCGCTCCAAATCTTCAGTGTTTAACACAACTTCAAACACCTCACGTGACCCCACGTGAGCGCTCCAAATCTCAGTGTTTAACACCACTTCAAACGCCTCACGTGACCCCACGTGAGCGCTTTAAATCTTCAGTGTTTAACACTATCTCAAGCGCCTCACGTGCTCACACGTGATGTCCAATGTGTTTAACACTTATATGCATCACGTGCGACACGTGAGCAGATTGTAAGATTGCATGGAGTACCGGTGATCATCGTGTCCGATCATGACACTCGGTTCTTATCACACTTTTGGAGGAGGTTACAGGAAAGTTTAGAGACTCGATTGAAATTTAGCACAGCTTATCATTCTCAGGAAGATGACCAGTCGAAGAGAACGATCCAAACTTTTGAAGGCATGTTGAGAGCTTGCATGTTAGACTTCAAGGGTTCTTGGGAGGATCATCTACATTTGGTGGAGTTTTCTTACAATAACAGTTTCCAGGAGACTATTCAGTTGGCTCCATTCGAAGTATTATATGGTCGCAAATGTCGTTCACCTATTTGTTGGGACGATATTGGAGAACGAAGATTTTTGGACCGGATTTGATCGTGCAAATAGTTGAGAAGGTTAACACTATTTGGAATCATTTTAAAGCAGTACACGACCGACAAAAGAGATGGGCAGATACATCAAAAAGACCTCTAGAGTTCGCCATTGATGATTTAGTATTCTTGAAGATACGACTAGAGGGGTGATTCATTTCGAAAGTTGAGAAAAGCTTAGTCCTCGACTCGTTGGACCTTTGATATTTTGGAGCGTATTGGTGAGGTGACGTATCGTTTGGCGTTACCTCAATCTTTAGCGAATGTTCATGACGCGTCTCATGTATCTCAACTCCGTAAATATGTTCGAGATGAAGCACACGTGCTGGATCATTCAGAGCTGACTGTACGAGAAGATTTAACCTTTGAGAAACGACCGGTATTGATTGTGGATCGAAGGGAAAATGTTCTTAAGAACAAGGTTATCCCTCTCGTACTTGTTTCTTGGGGTGATCGCTCACATGGAGAATCAACTTGGGAACGTGAAGATGAAATTCGACAGAGGTTTCCATACTTATTCTTGTAGTTTCTTGGTTGTTATCTTCTTTTGTCTTGGGAATTTCGAGGACGAAATTCTTTTTGTAGTTGGATATAATATAACACCCTAGTTCATTTATACCAATTCCAATTCTCGTATTTTCTTTATTCGTGAGATTTCTTGATTTAGCGTATCTTAGATGCGAATGGTATTTTACACTTTATATTGCATTCGACCCGACCCGCTTGCTTGAACCTGTTTGACTCTTATTTATAAATTATCTTGACTTGTTGCATGGACTAGTACGTCTCATGATTTAGTATATACTGATATTTTGTCTAGTATCGCATCTTTTGCATATAACAATTTAAATCAAGAAAAATAATTTAAAATTGCATTTCATAGCCTGCTTGATACCCCTAACCCTGTGGTAGTGTCCTTGCATCGTGTTCTCGTCCCGTTCAGTGAAACGGACGTGTTTGGAAGACTACGCGCACGTACGTGCGTGCGTTCTTGGGGGTATGCATTTCTGTTGCATAATCTTTCATTTTAATTTTTGGAACTTACTAATAATTTCCATATTTCAAATCCAAAATCTTAGACCCGACCCGGGCATGTTTTGGACTAAATTTGTATTTGCCAGGAAATCCAATTTTATTTCAGCTAATATCTTTATTAAAATTTAACAGTTTAAAATATTTATAACTTACAAAATCTTTTTAAATTAAAATCTAAATCTTAATAACAACTCCTTTCTCTCTCTCTCTCTCTCTCCCCCTCTGAATATATATATATATATATATATATATATATATATATATATATATATATATATATATTTAATTTTTCTTTCCTTATTTAATACACAACATCTTCTTCTTTCTTCTTTCTTTTTCTTGATCTTATTTCTTGATTCCGGTGATCACCGCCGGAGCCGTGCTCGTTGCTGATGATCTGAGTGATCCAGTGAACGTACCTGACTTGCGTAATCACCCTCGTGCGTTGTTTGGAACCGTTCTGTGTACCGTGCGCGCGTCGCGACATTTTGTCGACGAAGGACGTTCCGTACACATCCGTTCTTGTTCCGTCTAGGCAAGTTAATCTTGCTACATGCTATATAATTCATTTTATACCTATTTAAATAAATACCATACCTATAGTTTAAATCTAGTACCCCATGTTTAATTTTATAACGTTTCGATATTCCGTTTGCATCCGTTTATATCATTTTAAATCTAGATCATGAAAACTTATCTTGTGATATACTAGATTACATTATACTGCATCCATATCATTTAAAATATATATCGTCGTAATATTTCTTATTATTATCTTTAATTATTGTATAATCTGCATTTTATAATGTTATACATTTGAAAATATTATATTTTACATATGAAACGTCGTTGAAAAGCGGATACGACAAATCTGAAATTTACTGTACACCTTACCTTATAAAATTCATTATAAATCATAGAAAACTCATTAGTTTACGTTCTTTAGTTCGTTGCGAAGCTAACTCAGAATACTATAACTCTATGAAATATTTACTTGCAAAATAAATTGTTTAAATAACGTAAAATTCAAATGAATACGTCTCTAAACTGCTGTCCAGGGAAATTCCAACAGCAAACTTTCAATTTCGAATGTTCATAGCTTTTTGTAGGGACAATCTGAGATACTTATACTTATAAAAATGAAAACCTTATTGAATTATCTTAGTTTTGGTATAAGACACGTCCCTTTTGGAGAACGTTTTTATTTTTAAGCTATTTTACAAATCAGGGTGACGCTGAATTTCTAAACGGAACTTTCTTGTGCATGGTTAATCAATACCACTTTTATAGTTATTAATCGCTTTGAATATGCTATCCATACTAATATTATTATATCAATATTTATATTACATATTGCTTAGTTGTACATCCCACATTACCATTTTATAGTTTTATAACTTTTCGGACATCCGGGCGCATCTTTAATCGGTTTTAGTTATAATTGCATCCATTGAACATATTATACTTGTCATTGCATCCATAGATTACTTAATGCTTATTAACCTGATTTTAACATCCATATTTGTCATACTGTATTCATATAATATTGAAACCATCTCTGAAAACACAAACTGATAACCGTACAACTAAGTAGTTTAATCTGCACATATTGCTTAACCTATTACATGTGCCAATTTATTGTGTTGTTGATACCCATGCTTGTTTATTTATAACCATGATTATGTTAGTCGATTATGAGCACCCGCATGATATCTTTTACACCCTGACATGACTTGCTGCACGCATATTACTTGCCCCGACATGGTACCGTACACTACTTGACTTAACCTGATGTACCATGGCTTGACCTGTTACCTGATCTTGTGTCTAATGCCAACAAACCTGATATGTAGTCCTTACGAACCGTTCCTGTTGTCTATCCAGACAAACCTGCACCTACCTGCTCTTGTGTTGGCATTAGTCCTTGATTACGGAATACCTGACTTGACACATATAACTTGGGGGCATGAGGAAATCAATGATGAAATCTTGACTTGTAACTCGACAGTTGCTCGCTTATACTGATCGGTTTTAGAGGCTAGGCCCGCCTCGTGACGATGCTGCTGACATCGTTAGTCTATACTCCTTTCCTGTTAGTGCCTAGCGGCACGTCTCGGTTTCAGCCCGAGAGTCTGTAGACCGTGGTTCCGGGCATGCACGGGATACTATTGAGTTACATCGATGATTCATCAAATTGATTTCAAAGACTTGAGAGTAGATAACCCAGTAGAACAGTTTAGTTTACTCACTGCACACTACCCTTCATTGCCCTGACTTACATTACTGTTACACCTGCTTTTCATTCATGATTATATTTGCATTGCCTGTTACCATGTTTGTATTTTATTACTTGATGACATGACGCGCTGACGTCTGGGTTTTACATGGCCCAGATTCTTCTACCTTGTTGCAGACTGATCAGGAGTATTGCTGCTATTAGACCGAGCGGTGACGTTTCTGTCAGTATGTAGTTTCACTTCCAGGTATTTCATTTATTGTACCTTTTGGCTTCCGCACATTGTTATTTCTTGACTCTTTTATTCTGGCTTATGGACATGTACTAGATAGTTGGTTTACTTTCCTGTTCTTGATATCTCTACAGCCGTAATGTGACTGTGGAAGGATTTTTCCTATCCACAGGTAGCATGGTTGGCTATGTCACGTGCCCATCTTAGCATATTCTGGGAAGCGAGGCGTGACATGGTTCTTTTGGTATCAGAGCCATAGGATATAGGTTAATCGGGTTGATTCTTTTGTAGTTGGGTATTGGACCCAATACACGAATCAGAATACTCGTGATTAGGAACATGTCCTCCTACCTTGATTATCGTGATTGTTAAATCATATCCTTCTCTTGATCATTTGTTTGGGCGATATGCAAACCACTTTGCATTTCGACCTGAAATCTTTTTGGTTTTCTATTGTTTCTCCCTGTTTCTTGATTCTGATACTAGGATTTGGACGACTTAAGTGGAGTTATGTAATTGTACCCATGAACTGCAGCATGGTTACAATGCGGTACTCTATTTGAGTAACTTGGAGTCCTGGTCTTGATTCACTTCTTTATTTCATGATCGTTGTATTACCTTGTTTTCTCGGTTTCATTGCTTACCAGCTATTGTTTTATCGCCAGCTTGAATCATGTTTCCCGTGCTTAATCCTCTTCGGTATCTTGACTTCGGATGAAGTCATCTCGGTATCTTACTTGTTCTTGTTTTTCCCGCATTAGGATCATTCAATCCTGGTGCATCCCTTGTTTGTTGTGGTCTTGGGAATGGATTTTCGCGGCACTTTCCACGCTTATATTGATGGTAAGGAAAGGAAAGTGATTCTCCAGATTCCCGGACATCCGGAGTTTATTTTGTTGGAGAAAGCAGTTCTGTCGAGCCAGTCGAGTTTAGGGCTAGGCCGACAAACAGTGTCCTTTCGTCGATGGAAATGGATAAGAAAGAAGCGCCGGCTATAGTTCGAGAATTCTTGGATGTGTTTGAAGACGTATCAGGTTTACCGCGGAGGCAAGACGTGGAGTTCGCGATTGATCTTGTTCCTGGTGCAGCGCCGGTTTCTAAAGCGTATTGTCCAATGGCACCAGTGGAGTTGGAAGAAGTTAAGAAGCAGATTACCGAATTACTTAAGAAGGGTTGGATTCGAAGTAGTAACTCGCCTTGGGGAGCTCCAGTTCTTCTAGTCAAGAAGAAAGATGGCACAAGAAGGATGCGCATCGACTATCGAGAATTAAACCGGGTGACTATTAAGAACAAGTACCCGATCTCTCGCATTGGCGAATCATTTGAGCAGCTTAGTGGCGCGAGGGTATTCTCGAAGCTAGATTTGCGATCCGGATATCATCAGGTCCGAGTTAAAGCAGAGGATATTTGCAAGACGGCGTTCCGAACTCGGTATGGACATTACGAGTGCTTAGTGATGCCCTTCGAAGTTACGAATGCACCAGCGATATTCATGGACTTGATGAACCGAATCTTTTCACCATTCTTGGACCAGTTTATAGTGGTGTTCGCTGAGGATATTCTGGTCTACTCGAAGAGTATTGAAGAGCATGCGGAACACTTGAAGATCGCACTGCAGACATTGAGGCAAGAAAGATTATATGCAAAGATGAGCAAGTGCAAGTTTTGGATTGAAGAAGTAAAGTTTTGGGGCATATCGTAGCTGGTGATGGAATCGCCGTTTGCCCAGGGAAGATCGCAGTAGTTCAAGACTGGCTGATTCCGAAGAACATGGTAAAGATCAGAAGTTTCTTGGACTTGCAGGATACTATAGAAGGTTCATGGAGAATTTCTTTGCTCGTTTGGCTGGGCCTCTGACCAAGCTTACACGCAAGGAAGTACCATTTGTGTGGACGGATAGGTGTGCGTCAGTTTTTGAGGCGTTGAAGTAGAGATTGATAATCGCTCCTATTCTGACCGTGCCAGACAATTCCGGAGGATTGGTGATTCACAGCGACGCATCTGGGAAAGGATTGGGATGCGTTTTAATGCAGCATGGGAAGGTTGTAGTGTACGCATCGAGACAGTTGAAGACCCACGAGAAGAATTACCCAACTCATGACTTGGAGCTTGCGGCTGTGATCTTCGCTTTGAAGATTTAGAGACACTACCTCTTGGGCGAAAGAGTCGAGGTTTTTACTGATCATAAAAACTTGAAGTATGTGTTCACGCAGAAGGAGCTTAATATGAGGCAACGTAGATGGTTGGAGCTGATGGCTGACTATGATCTTGATCTTAAGTACCATCCGGGAAGGTTAATGTCGTGCCGGATGCACTCAGTCGGTTACCAGCAATTCAGATGTTGACTGCACAGAAGGATCTCATTGAAGACTTTCGAAGATTTGATTTGGAGATTGTGCTACCGCATTCTTCGGGACAGTTGATGTAGTTGCAAGTACATTCGTCGTTGATCGAGAATATTAAAGCAGCGCAATCGCAGGACCCTAGATTGCAAAAGTTTCGAGAACAGGTTGAAGCCGGACTTCGAATAGATTTACTGATCCATGAAGATAGTTCGTTGAGATATGGTAGCCATTTGTGTGTGCTAAAGGGAGATATTCGTGAAGAACTTATGAAGGAGGCGCACAACTCAGCTTATTCCGTACATCCAGGAGGCACGAAGATGTACCAAGATTTACGACAGCATTTCTGGTGGGAAGGCATCAAATGGGAGATTGCTCGATTTGTGGCAAAGTGCTTGGTGTGTCAGCAAGTTAAGGCTGAACATCAAAGGGTTGCTGGTTTAGTGCAACCACTTCCGATTTCTCGGTGGAAGTGGGAACATATAACCATGGATTTCGTGACAGCTCTACCCCGGAGTCCAAAAGGCAACAATGCAGTATGGGTGATTGTTGATCGATTGAGCAAGGCAGCTCATTTCATTCCTTTCCGGGTTGGTCAATCTACGGAAACTTTGGCACAACGGTACATGCAGGAGATTGTAAGATTGCATGGAGTACCGGTGAGCATCGTGTCCGATCGTGACACTCGGTTCTTATCACACTTTTGGAAGAGGTTACAGGAAAGTTTAGGGACTCGATTGAAATTTAGCACAGCTTATCATCCTCAGGAAGATGGCCAGTCGGAGAGAACGATCCAAACTCTTGAAGGCATGTTGAGAACTTGCATGTTAGACTTCAAGGGTTCTTGGAAGGATCATCTACATTTGGTGGAGTTTTCTTACAATAACAGTTTCCAGGCGACTATTCAGTTGGCTCCATTCGAAGTATTGTATGGTCGCAAATGTTGTTCACCTGTTTATTGGGACGATATTGGAGAATGAAGATTTTTGGACCGGATTTGATCGTGCAAACAGTTGAGAAGGTTAACACTATTTGGAATCATTTTAAAGCAGTACACGACCGACAAAAGAGATGGGCAGATACATCAAAAAGACCTCTAGAGTTCGCCATTGGTGATTTGGTATTCTTGAAGATATCACCGACTAGAGGGGTGATTCGTTTCGGAAGTTGAGAAAAGCTTAGTCATCGACTCGTTGGACCTTTGAGATTTTGGAGCGTATTGGTGAGGTGACGTATCGTTTGGCGTTACCGCAATCTTTGGCGAATGTTCATGACGTGTCTCATGTATCTCAACTCCGTAAGTATGTTCGAGATGAAGCACACGTGCTAGATCATTCAGAGCTGTCTGTACGAGAAGATTTAACCTTTGAGGAACGACCGATGTTGATTGTGGATCGAAGGGAAAATATTCTTAAGAACAAGGTTATCCCTCTCGTACTTGTTTCTTGGGGTGATCGCTCACATGGAGAATCAACTTGGGAACGTGAAGATGAAATTCGACGGAGATTTCCATACTTATTCTTGTAGTTTCTTGGTTGTTATCTTCTCTTGTCTTGGAAATTTCGAGGACGAAATTCTTTTTGTAGTTGGGTATAATGTAACACCCTAGTTCATTTATACCAATTCCAGTTCTCGTATTTTCTTTATTCGTGATATTTCTTGATTTAGCGTATCTTAGATGCGAATGGTATTTTATACTTTATATTGCATTCGACCCGACCCGCTTGCTTGAATCTGTTTGACTCTTATTTATAAATTATCTTGACTTGTTGCATGGACTAGTACATCTCATGATTTAGTATATACTGATATTTTTTCTAGTATCGCATCTTTTGCATATAACAATTTAAATCACGAAAAATAATTTAAAATTGCATTTCATAGCCTACTTGATACCCCTAAACCTGTGGTAGCGTCCTTGCATCGTGTTCTCGTCCCGTTCAGTGAAACAGACGTGTTTGGATGGCTACGCGCACGTACGTGCGTCCGTTCTTAGGGGTATGCATTTCTGTTGCATAATCTTTCATTTTAATTTTTGGAACTTACTAATAATTTCCATATTTCAAATCCAAAATTTTAGACCCGACCCGGGCATGTTTTGGACTAAATTTGTATTTACCAGGAAATCCAATTTTATTTCAGCTAATATCTTTATTAAAATTTAGCAGTTTAAAATATTTATAACTTACAAAATCTTTTTAAATTAAAATCTAAATCTTAATAACAACTCCTTTCTCTCTCTCTCCCCCCTCTGAATATATATATTTATATATATTTTTTTATTTATTTAATTTTTCTTTCTTTATTTAATACACAACATCTTCTTCTTACTTCTTCTTCTTTCTTCTTTCTTTTTCTTGATCTTATTTCTTGATTCCGGTGATCACCGCCGGAGCCGTGCTCGTCGCTGATGATCCGAGTGATCCAGTGAACATACCTGACTTGCGTGATCATTCTCGTGCGTTGTTTGGAACCGTTCCGTGTACCGTACGCGCGTCGCGACATTTCGCCAACGAAGGACGTTCCGTACACATCCGTTCTTGTTCCGTCTAGGCAAGTTAATCTTGCTACATGCTATATAATTCATTTTATACCTATTTAAATAAATACCATACCTATAGTTTAAATCTAGTACCCCATGTTTAATTTTATAACGTTTCGATATTCCGTTTGCATCCGTTTATATCATTTTAAATCTAGATCATAAAAACTTATCTTGTGACATACTAGATTACATTATACTGCATCCATATCATTTAAAATATATATCGTCGTAATATTTCTTATTATTATCTTTAATTATTATATAATCTGCATTTTATAATGTTATACATTTGAAAATATTATAGTTTACACATGAAACGTCGTTGAAAAGCGGATACGACAAATCTGAAATTTACTGTACACCTTACCTTATAAAATTCATTATAAATCATAGAAAAATCATTAGTATACGTTCTTTAGTTTGTTGCGAATCTAACTCAGAATACTATAACTCTATGAAATATTTACTTGCAAAATAAATTGTTTAAATAACGTAAAATTCAAATGAATACGTCTCTAAACTGCTGTCCAGGGAAATTCCAGCAGCAAACTTTCAATTTCGAATGTTCATAGCTTTTTGTAGGGACAACCTGAGATACTTATACTTATAAAAATGAAAACCTTATTGAATTATCTTTGTTTTGGTATAAGACACGTCCCTTTTGGAGAACGTTTGTTATTTTTAAGCTATTTTACAAATCAGGGTGACGCTGAATTTCTAAACGGAACTTTCTTGTGCATGATTAATCAATACCACTTTTATAGTTATTAATCGCTTTGAATATGCTATCCATACTAATATTATTATATCAATATTTATATCACATATTTCTTAGTTGTACATCCCACATTACCATTTTATAGTTTTATAACTTTTCGGACATCCGTGCTCATCTTTAACCGATTTTAGTTATAATTGCATCCATTGAACATATTATACATGTCATTGCATCCCTAGATTACTTAATGCTTATTAACCTGATTTTAACATCCATATTTGTCATACTGTATTCATATAATGTTGAAACCATCTCTGAAAACACAAACCGATAACCGTACAACTAAGTAGTTTAATCTGCACATATTGCTTAACCTATTACATGTGCCAATTTATTGTGTTGTTGATACCCATGCTTGTTTATTTATAACCATGATTATGTTAGTTGATTATGAGCACCCACATGATATCTTTTACACCCTGACATGACTTGCTGCACACATATTACTTGACCCGACATGGTACCGTACACTACTTGACCTGACCTGATGTACCATGGCTTGACCCGTTACCTGATCTTGTGTCTAATGCCAACAAACCTGACATGTAGTCCTTACGGACCGTTCCTGTTGTCTATCCAGACAAACCTGCACCTACCTGCTCTTGTGTTGGCATTAGTCCTTGATTACGGAATACCTGACTTGACACATATAACTTGGGGGCATGGGGAAATCAATGATGAAATCCTGACTTGTAACTCGATAGTTGCTCGCTTATACTGATCAGTTTTAGAGGCTAGGCCTACCTCGTGACGATGCTGCTGACATCGTTGGTCTGTACTCCTTTCCTGTTAGTGCCTAGCGGCACGTCTCGGTTTCATCCCGAGAGTCTGTAGACCGTGGTCCCGGGCATGCACGGGATACTATTGAGTTACATCGATGATTCATCAAATTAATTTCAAAGACTTGAGAGTAGATAACCCAGTAGAACAGTTTAGTCTACTCACTGCACACTACCTTCACTACCCTGACTTACATTACTGTTACACCTGCTTTTCATTCATGATTATATTTGCATTGCCTATTACCCTGTTTGTATTTTATTACTTGATGATATGACGCGCTGACGTCTGGGTTTTGCATGGCCCAGATTCTTCTACCTTGTTGCAGACTGATCAGGAGTATTGCCGCTGTTAGACCGAGCGGTGACGTTTCTGTCGGTATGTAGTTTCACTTCCAGGTGTTTCATTTATTGTACCTTTTGGCTTCCGCACATTGTTATTTCTTGACTCTTTTACTCTGGCTTATGGACATGTACTAGATAGTTGGTTTACTTTCCTGTTCTTGATATCTTTACAGCCGTAATGTGACTGTGGAAGGATTTTTCCTATCCACAGGTAGCATGGTTGGCTATGTCACGTGCCTATCTTAGCGTACTCTGGGAAGCGAGGCGTGACAGATGGAGGGTCCCAATAACCAATAACTGTTGGTGCATCCCCAAATGGTTGAACCAAAACCACATGGACTATGAGGTCCTTAAACTCATGGACTATGATGTCCTTAAACTTTACAGACTTTGAGATCTTTAAACTAGACTATGATGTTTTTAAACTGGACTATGATGTCCTTAAACATGGACTATGATATCCTTAAACTTCATGAACCGCAATGTCCCTAAACTAAATAATAGAACCCAAATGCTCTTTTGTTAGATCTAAATGATTCTGTTAAGTAGATCTTAGTCTAAAATTAGACTAACGTATCCTTAACGAATGGTTAAGTTGATCTTCGTCTAAAATTAGACTAACGTATCCTTAACAAACGTTTAAGTTGATCTTAGTCTCAAATGAGATTAACGATCCTTAAACCAACCCAAACCTAAATCTAAGAAAATACGGATTTGGACTAATTCCCGCCCTACGGGCGACAACATAAATTAGTCTCCGTATACAATTCACGGGCAACCAAAAACAAAACAAACACACACGACACGAAGTGACCATCTGGAGAAGGAGAAAGTGGTTACCGCGATGCAGTAGCGTAATTAATTGCAGGGGCTTGCGCCTGAGCGTCCCCACAATCAAAAACCCCTCAACGATGACGAAGTCTGCTATATTGGACGCATCCATTTAAACCTTCGATATAAGGTGTCATAAATCAACTTGGCATCTTCAGAGAAGTGGACGGATAGCACCAAATAGCATTTGCCCCCAAAATTCAGGCTTGACGTCCCAACGTCCCGGTCACGTCTTCCGGCGGAGAACGGTTTACATACGACATTGCTTATTCATTGATCGTATTACCTTTAGAAAACTCACAAGGTAATGACCTACCTCATCACAACACATATTCTTGATATAGCACGATGGCTTTTGGAACATTAAATTGTGGGAATTTACAAGTTTACAATAAAATATCATAAACATTCAAAAACCGTTTTCTTTAAAAGTGTATTATTTAATTCGCTGCAAATGCGCCTCTACAACCCATTTTGGGGAACCCCGATCGGGATGGTGCGGGTTATCGTACATTCTTGGGCCTAGAAGAGCGAGATGCAGACCTCCACACGGAGCATCCGATCTCGATGGAATTTTTAATGCAATTTTAAGAAAAATGTGATTTCTATTTAATAAATAAGTTCTATTATATATATATATATTATCAAAATATCTACTTTAAGTATACAATATATATATTCCATGTTTTCTAAATCAAAGGAATCACAAATTTCATGAAACTACCATTACAAATCAATACAATTTCAATATTACACTATAATACCATATACTATTCAAGTTAGGTTTATATCGACTATAATATTTCATTTTATAAAAATTACAACTATGAAAATCCTAAAAACGATAAATAAATACTTGAGGTTTATTTTGAAAATATATCAAAACTATTTTTCATAAAACTCTCCAAGTTATATTAATTTACAATAAGGACCCTAGTAAATATAGGTTTAAACGGGACCGGTTCTCTTGAGCCTCAGGGAGCCGGAGAATATGGGTGCTTGCCTATCTAAGGTAGACAACCTAAAAACGGTGTTATCAATACGCTAATTATCTTGGAAAAAGACACAAATCCTGCCGTCCATGTGCATCAGTTACTGATAACATCAAAACTAATTTAGGACTTCAATTTTTTTAAAGTGTATGACTCAGACAGTGTCTCAGTCTAATATGAAATCAATCTATCCTTTAATATGATTCAAGTATAACTCTATTTCAAGATGAATCCATTTATACCAGAATTCAATCTATATCAATATGACTCGACTGAACCGAACCATGGATATACTCTATTTACATGACTATCCATTTATATCCATTCCGTTTACATGACATTATAGTTTCGGCAAGTCGTATACAACCATTAATTACAATACATCAATACAATAAGACATTATGGGGTTTTAAAGGGGTAGACTGGTACAAAATGTGTTAAAGGTAGCACGAGGTGGTCACTATAAGACGTAACTATACATCCATGCCGTTGTTCCGTGGTTTTATCGATGGAGCCTTATACTACGGGTTACCAAAGTCCACGGTATAAGTTGGACTCCTCTCGTATACACTGGTATATTCTGTACCAAACTACAAACAACCACGTTAACATTATAATCAAACATTACTAGTTACTCTCTTATCTGTCTACTCTATTTCTATCTCTCTTTGGGACTTACCGTGCGATTGTTCGCCGACGACATTCCTTCTCTCTTCTTTCTTTGGAATGTTTTCAGGAGGACCCGACTCTGAAGATCTCGAGACCAGCCAGGAGCACTTGGAGTAGGCCACCGAGCAGCACGACCATTAGGCTTTACTTTTACTCACTTTACTTTCATATTCATACCATTGTTTAGGCATTGCTTTCCATTCTTGTATTTTCATTTTCAGTTGTATTGTAAAGAAATGTTTAATAAATAAAAGTTACTGTTCATTTATATCTCTTGTCATTTTTTTTCTTATGTACTTTATTATATTGCTTATTTACGATTACCGTGTTTGCTTCTGAGTATATGCGTAGCGGGCCTCGTCGCGTCTCCTTACCCGTGTAGGGTTCCTAGGCACACCTATGAGGTTCCACAATAGATCAACCATGGCAAAATCAAATTTTCCGGGTGCCGAGAAACCCTAATGCGATCGTTAACTAGATATTAGGCGAAACAACAAGCTACTAAACTGCTTTAGTGCAAAGTGAAAGGGGCTACAACCTTTGTAGATCCGGTCCTCCACTTCCTTAGCTCCGTGAAGATGTCCCCTCGCTGCGATCATCGGATCCCGGACTCTAGCGTCGGCTTCATCGGAGAAATGGGCGGGCTAGGTCGTCGACTTCGATGCCGAAGATGATCTACGTCGAGGCAACTCAAGATCAAGCTCCAACTTCACCAAGTCATGAAACTTGTGAAGAAAACACCCTATACTACATGGCAAGTGGTAGAGGATGAAGAAATAGGAAGTGGGTTCACTTTGGAGTTGGATTTCTCACTTGAAATCATCACTTGGAAATTTTTAGCAAGCTTTCTTCAACTCATGAAGAAGATGAAGAAGTAGAAAATGAATAATAATCTTAAATAAAAATCCAAGTGAATACTTATCATGTTGCAACCATGGGTGAAGTTTACTTATGTAGAGAATAAACTAGGGTTAGGTATAATGGTTAGGTTAAAGAAAGAAACAAAATGGTCATGACTTTTCAAAGCTTCAGGAAGCTTTAAGTAAATACCAAAATAAGCCACCATTTTCTTTCTTGCCCAAAAAGATAAATGCATAAAGAAAATAAATAAAAACAAATGAAAATCCAACCATTAACCTAATGATGGTATAAAGAAAACATACATCCAAGTTTGCATGTATCATCAAACATGATACAATCAAGTGCACAAAAATATATCACATATACAATGTGCACATCAAGTGAGAAAAAATAATCTTAAGTGAACCAATACTAGTTAATGTAAAGTAATATATCAAATATATAATTATACATTAAATCATTAAATCAACACTTGATTTAACGATCCGATCATATCGCATATGACCGACTAATATCCAATGTATCGACTTATCGAATCAATCCTTGATTCGATAACTAGGTTATATCACATACAACCAATCGATACATTCATCGCGAGAATAGAATACGGTATCACATACACGCATTATTCTCGGTCCCGCACATATCTCATATGCGCTCCTATTTCGTTTCGCTTGAGCCAGGAAATCTCTGTGTAGGACTCTAAAGTCTCGTCAATACGCCGGCAGCAGGTGATGATCATATCAAACACCCACAAGCCGCAAGCGGTCCACTAAACGTAACGGCCACCCGGGTATTGAGCGATCAGAAGATCGACGAGCAAGCCCGCTCACACTCCTGTGAATCCAACCAGTAACACTTACCGTACAGCCCGGTCTGATCGTCTGATATGTCGCATATCTTGCCTAAGGGTGGTAAACGTCAGACCCCAATAGCTCGATAAGTCGTGTCGATGTGAGGTCTATAACAGTTCGAGAAACTACTGATAACTCTTACCAGTACATCTCAGCAACCCTGGCCAGGGATTTCCGGTTATAGCCAATCGAACACAGCGCAACATCAACTCCCTATACCGGGAGAGACGAATCCCCTCCTATCGCTCATTGCCTCCATGTGATTCGGGACTGTACCCAAAAGCCACCGTTTTGCACGCCCTCTTGGACGTGGTAAGGTGGAAATCAAAGCACAGTGGGAATCACACAAGACTCTATGACGATCTCGGGTCTACAGACTAACCTGTACCAGTGTCACCAGAGAACTGCCATCTGACGTAAGGTATAATACCATCTGGGAGTTCTCGGCGAGTCCGTCCAGTGTACCCAGTCTCCACTGAGCACCCGTATATCATCTCTGATGTCAAACACCAATGGATATGGGATCATCCATCGCCCATCTGTATGGGTCGAGAAGGTATACGCTAGTCTACACTAGTATATCGATGCCCCGTCTCGATACACCCACGACTAGGGACCTTGAAGGATGTACTTATAGACTACCATGTCCCCACTAGTATGATCCGCATCATAGTCCAGGTAGTCAAGTACACATCCTAAGGGCTTTACCAACATGTAACAGAGAGACAATCAGTATACACGTTAAGGTAAAGAGTAACCAGATAGCATACTATCATGTCGAGCAAGAAAGTCCTCCCTATATATGTCCCAGCATCCACTACAATATATATCCTATGTACAGTAATGGCCTCTAGGGCATACATATAACTAACAATCTCCCACTTGCACTAGGGCCATCTGTAGCAGTGGTTGCAGTATCTCATACTCAACCATCCCATAAAAGTCTCTCTCTGGGAATAGGCCTTCGTGAGTGGATTCGCCGTGTTATCCTCTGAGTCTGCTCTCCTAACCTCGATCACCTTGGAGATCAGCCATCTCCATGATCAGGTGATACTGCCTTAGAATATGTCTGGATCACTGATGGGACGGTCGTTCCTTTGCATAAGCCACAACTCCATTGTCACACAATGGGAGGAACTAAGTTCATCTCATGAACTAATATACACCTAGACAGCCTCTTTGGTAGCATCTTAAGTAGCGATGTATCCAGCCTTTATCGTCTAGTATGCCACGGTATCTAGCTTGGAACTCTTCCAACATACCGTCCCTTTACTGAGGGTAAAGACAATGCCTGTGACTGACATTCAGTCGTCTTTATCACCCTGGAACCCTTCCAGTGATTCTCCCCAGGATCGATTGATACCATCTCACTACATCTAGTGAGTATTCTAACATCCAATTAGATCTATCTCATAGATCCAAACTCCAGGATTTAGTAGGTATCACTTTGATCCTATATGGAGAATCATTGTGATAAGCGGAGATTGACTGAGCGTAGCATGAGAAACTCCTTCCCTCTCAAGAGTATGTCATCCACGTACTCTACGAGGATCACCACCATACTCCCTACTACCTTTTTGTATATACAAGGTTCATCTACCATTTTGATGATGTCAAACTCTTTGACTAACTCATCAAAACAGATGTTCCAACTCCGCGATGCCTGCTTTAATCTGTAAAGCATCTTGCACACGTTTCCGCTGCTCCCACTGTCTACGAGGCCTTCTGGCTATGTACTTATAGACGCACTCTTCTAAAATATCATTTAGAAAAGCAGTCATGGCACCCAACCGCCAGATATCGTAGTCATGGTATGTAGCCGTGGCAAGTAGGATCTGGATGGACTTAAGCATAGCTACTTGAAAAGGTTTCACTGTTATCCACGCCTGGTTGATGACGAAAACTTTTAACAAGTCTAGCTTTGAAAGTCTCAACCTTTCCATGTACACCAAGTAATCTTCTCAAGATATACTTGCTCCTGATGGGGATTTAACCCTTCAGATATAGCAACCAAAGTCCATACTTTGTTGGTGTATAAGGATTCCATCTCAGATCGCTAAGCATCCAGCCATTCTTACAGAGTCCCACTCCTGATGGCCAGCTCGAAACTAGTTGGGTCATCATCTCATGATGCAATCCTCGCTCCCACTGTCATAGAGAAACCGAAGTATCTCTCAGGTGGGAGAGGAACCCTACTAGATCGGCGGAGAGGCCGAGGTTCGTTGGAATCTACTGAATCCTTTGGTTCTGCTAAATCATCTGCTGTAGTTTGTATAGCTGGAACCTTTCCAGTTGTACATAACAGATCTTGCCTCGAGCTTGTCCGGATTTTGCTTTTAGACATAGGCCGGACAACCCCAAATCTTAACTGACTTAAGAGATGGGTTCTTCCCTTACCATATTTCATATGGAGTGGTAGGCAACTGATTTGATTGGAACCCTATTCAATAGGTATGCAACTTCATGAGTGCATAACACCCAAAAGGAAATAGGCAACTCAGTAATACTCATCATAGAGCACACTATATCCAATATGGTGCGATTGCTCCGCCCCGATACACCGTTGTGTTGTGGTGTATTCGGAGGAGTAACACTGAGAGAGAATCTCATTCTCCTTTAGAATAATCCAGGAATTCTATGCTCAAGTATTCTCCTCCTCGATCACATCAAAGGACATAATACTTATACCCGGTTTTCGGTTCTCTACTTCTTGTTGCGCCACGGCAGCGCCCCGGCCGTCTTACCGAGGCCAAAATGCGGAATCAAAATTTTTCCTTACTTGGAAACCGGCGCTACCGCGGACAATGAAAACCCGGATCGTTAACCATTAACCTATACTAGCTATCAAGAGATGGGAAGAGAAGTATACCGAGTGATCCGAGTCCTCCGGTCTTCTCGTCATCGTCCCGATCTCCCGCGGAAAGTCTTGCCTCCACATCGTCGCCTCCTCGCCGGAAGGGCACCACATCGCCTTCGTCTTTTACGGGCTCCCGCCTCAATACCGAGGCAACTCGGGCATGAAGCCGGCAACTCGACATGCTCAAGATATGCTGTAGAATGTGTAGTGTAGAGGGTATGTCTCTTTTGGGGTTAGGTTGTTGCCATTGATGGATGGAGGAAGAGGTAAAGAAAATTGGTGCTTTCAATTTTCTAGCAAGAAGAAGATGAGATGAAGAATGAAAACTCTCAAGAATGGAAAAACTCTTCTTCTCTTTTCTCACAAGTGTTCTACCATTTTCCATGTCCAAATGAGAATGGTGGAGTAAGGATTATGAAGCATGAAGGGAGGTGATGGTAGGAGAAAGCAAGAGGTGACCACAACCTTAAACATCATCATAACAAATCTACATCAATCCTAATCCTTTCTCATCACCAAAAAGCAAGGAAAAGACTAAGAAAGCATCTCATGATTATGAACCATCATGAAGCCCCACAATTGCAAGAAAACCCCTCCACAAATGGTTATTTGCAAACTTGCAAATAACCCCCTCCATCGGAAAAGTCCGGCCGGGAAAGAACAAAGGAAAACCGGCCGGAACGGAATGCAAACTGGCAACTCCAGAAAACTGGTCCCGTAATAAATTACAGGAAAACCCCGATACTGTGCATACACACCCGCATCTGTATTCCGACCGGATACAAATGCAATGAGACAAAATCTACACTGTACTAAACTAGGACCGGCTTAAGCCAAAGCCGGCTAGTAATATCCGTTCGATCCTGATCCGTGCAATACCGCACGTATCTGATCGAACCCTGCCATATCTCCATACGGCCTCTAGTACAAAACTGTCTGATCCTGATCCGTGCAATACCGCACGTATCTGATCGGACCCTGCCATATCTCCATACGGCCTCTACAGCGTTTCGCCCGAAAGCTTGAGTAACTGAAAGTGTGGTGGACTCTAAAGACTCGTCAATACTATGGCTGTAGATTTAACCACTAGCACGTCAGAGGTATAAGCCAATACGTGACGGGCCACCAGCTATTGACCAAAAGGGACGTCGATGAGAGAACTCATCCTGACACCCTACTGAGCCTGTCAGTGACAATATCCGTACAGTCCGGTCCGTTCGTCTATGAGCATCGCATGTCGGGCCTAGGGGGTTGGTAAAAGTCAGACCCCCAAAAGCGGTACAAGTCGTGTCGGAGTGTAGCCCAGAACGCCCTGAGATACTACTGGAATACCTACCAGTAAATCTCCTGCCTCGGCCGAGGGCTTTGCGTAATGGCTCTCCTAGACACAGCGCGACCTCACCCCCAATACCGGGAGAGACGAACCCCTGAAGATCCGCTCACTGCCTCCATGTGGCTCGGGACTGTACCCAACTAAAACCTGTTTGCACGACTCCTTTGAGCCGTGGTAGGGTAGTAATCAAAGTACAGTGGGAACTCACACGAGACAAATGACGATCCCCAGGTCAATGAACTAACCTGTACACATGTCACCAGGGAACTGCTATCTGACGTCTGGTATAATCCCAACTGGCAGGTTCCCGGCGAGTCCTGTCCGGTGTACTCATAACCCAATGAGCACCTGTATACATCTTAGGTGAACCAACTGACACCAGTGGCTTGTGAGACCGGCCACCGCCCCTCGTCGGGGTCTCGACTGTATACACTAGTCTACTCTGGAGAATCGATGCCCTGTCTCGAAACTCCCATGACTAGGGACCTTTTAAGGATGTGCTTATAGACCACCAGCTCTCACGTATATGATCGCCATCATACTGCCGGCAGTTAAGCAAGAATCCTAGGGGCTCTATCAACGTGTAATAGCGACATGCCAGGTCACCTAAAGCAGTACACGATGACAAAGATAAACCAGATAGCATACTATCATCTCGAGTAAGACTGTCCTACCGGGATAGGTCCTCCCTCAATCATTGCAATCACGTGCCTGTGATCCAATAATTGACTCTGAGGGCACTATCTCCAACAATCTCCCACTTGCACTCAAGGCTAATTATTGCGATGCCGCATACTCATAGCCCGTGTGATACCGAACACCCAACTCCTCTACTAGTCAGTCTCACAAAGCTCGTTTGCGAAACTATTGCGTTCGAGGAATAGCCTCAGTGAGTGGATCTGCTGTGATGTTTCTTTCTATGTCTCTCTTTACTCAAGTTCGCGGAGAAAGCCATCTCCCGAAATGAGCAATACCTGTCTTAGAATGTCTGGATGTCTGATGGGACCTAGCTCATAAATGAACTCCAAATCCAAACTTCTTAGACTGTATCGTCAACTGAACTTAATCAGTATCCTGCGCCATGCCTCCCTCAGTATTGCCTTGGACCATCTGTTCAAAATACTGCCCCTCGTCAGAGGGAAAACTATAATTCTGACAACCTCCTTGTCGTCCAGGTCACCTTGGAAGCCTGGAATGATAACTGTCCCTCGAATGAGGCTGTCGTTATCATATCCCTAGAACAACCACTTATGTTCTAAAACTGCTTCCGACTGTTTCTCCAGGATTGGATCAATGTCAACTTATTGCATCTAGTGCAAGAACAACATCTGGTGTGATACTTGACATCCCATGATTGACTCAATTGCCTAAGCAAGTGATCTGCCAATCATAAGTATCCCTCTCCCCTTTAGTCTATAAGACACCTTTAGAGAGGGTGACTCCATTACCTGCAGGTGTACTACCGTGCCAGGAGTCGTCCATTCTAAATACTCATAGAATGCTGTCAAGGTACCCAGATTAGGAAACCACCCAAATCTAGATCTAAAACCATAGATCTAGTAACCAGTATGTCTGACATAATGTCCAAATCCCATACGGAGAAAACACTGTGTGACGACCAAAGTATAACCGATCGTAGTATAGGAATATCACTTCCTACTACCTTCTCAACAGATCCACCCCTTATTCTGATGACGTCAAACCTATGACTGTCACATCAGAAATAGATGATCTATCTCCGCTACATCTGCTTTAGTCTATAAATAGACATAAGCCTGATGTCCACCAATGCTTCCGCCGCTCCCACTGACTACGACAACCCTCTGGCAGAGTCATATAGACGTGCACTTCCAAAGCTAGTTTAGAACGACGCTATACTCATCCTCCTGCCGGGTCTCGCAGCCTGGAACAACAGCAATGGCAAGTGTGGGTAAACAAGAACTTCCCTGTCACCGTCCTTGAGGCTACCGGAGTACCTCTCGGGTGCCTGAAGTTACCCACCTTATCTGCGGAGTGGCCAATGGAATGTCAAATCAGATTGAATCTTTAGGTTCCTTATCAAATCTTCAGTAATCGTTTGTGGTTCTGGAATTACTTCCAGTTCTACCATACTCCCACTACTGTTTTCTGAAAAAATCCATTTTTAATAAAACTGTGGCGAGTCTTGAACAATATCACTATTGATCTTCCAGATGGTAGAAAGTTAACCCTCGTCATAGCCTGGGTCAACCCACAAACAGCCATTACAGAAACGTGCCTTGAGTTATCCAGAGTCTGGTTTTAATCATAAGCCGGACAACTCCCCGTACCTTAACATCGTTAAGATATGAACTGTTCTATATCCAATATAGAACCAGAGGCACTGATTTAATTGAACCAGATTCAAATCATGCAGCTGTCTCCAGTGCATGTCAACTAAATGGAAGGAGGCCGATCAGCGTTACTCAACTTAGGAATGCTTCCAATTATGAGTAACCTGAAAGAGAAGCAATTTCTCTTTATCATTACTATCAACTGAATACAATACACAAGTATCTACATCTTCGATCTCTTTGAAGAATCCCGATACTTGCAATACCTGGTTCTCTACTTTATCCAAATACCTATTACTTCTCAAAATTCGGACCCTGTATTTCTACAAAACACTTGTCTAAAAACTAGAGAAGTCATAAGTAAACCGAATATAGTACGAGGACCAACCCCTCTGTCCTAATGGACACTGGACAACATACAATACTCTGTATAAGTCCGCTGAGTCTAACAACTCTTTCACTGTGTGTCGTAGGTTGAAAACTGTACTTATGGTTAAGAAGAATTACACCGCTGTTTAATGCTCCTTACCTAACCATCCACTGATATAGGTAAATGTCATCGACATAATATCAAAAGGTATATCTCACTCTATGAAAATAGACGTACAGATATATCAATTTGAAATTGGTGCATAACCGCGGATATTCAAAACCAAATAATTGCCGTCCGGCAAACAACCCAGGTGACTTCCTCAAATATCACCGATTACAACGAATCCCGATATAATGAGGATGATCACCCAATTCCCAATAACTTACTCCCACTCATCATCTGTAAAACCATACAGATGTGAGAATCATACCTGGTAAATACATACCCTGGAGTAAGTGTCTAATCGGAAAATCAGTTTTCTATTAACAGTACACAGTGAAACTGAAACATTGAAATGTTTCGTTGGGGTATCCTGGTATTCTTAGTAATGCCTCTACCATTTTCCAGATTCACAAATGTAACCGTATAATTCTTTGCCACTTCTCCAAATCCCTTTATATGTCTTTAGTCATTACCTTCTGTACACCCCCATTAGGCCAAATGGTTTTCTTCCTTCCCTACCGTTCGGCACCAGCCTATGGTTTGGAAGAAGACTATCCAAAAAGCATAAAGGGTGTACTGTCCCAATCCTAGGAACACTCGCAATACGAGAGAAGGTGAAGATAAAAGACACCTGAATGTACTTTATTCCTATTTCTCCTGAACCAGAATCCATCCCCGAACTGGAACAAGTTCCTTTCGAGTTCGTATATAACCATACGATGGAGTATCCAATAAACTGTGGATCTTCGTAGTGATACGGAGTGTTCTGGAGAAATACAAAGGTGATTTAGGATTGGCGAAGAAATACTTGGTTTGGTCGTGAATATCAGTCGCAATTTACTTTGCCCTCCTACTAATCCCTTGCTTTGTCTTAACTTAATATCTTCTGCACACCATCGTTATGCTAATTGGTTTTCTTCATTCCCCACCGTTCGGCACCAGCCTAAGGTTTGGAAGAAGACTATCCAATTTGCGTAATAGGTGTACTATCTCCTAAACCAAGGAGTACTCGCAACCTGAGAGAAGGTGAAAAGAAAAGACAACTGAATAGTCCTATTCGTTTTCTCCAGAACCGGAAACCATCCTCGAAGTCCTTCGAGTTCGTATATAACCATACGATGGTTTTGTCTAATGGAAGTGGACGTTCTTAGTAATACGGGGTGTCCTGGAGAAAAGGGTAAAAGTAGGAGTGGCAATGAGGTCTGCAACTCTGACAATCCAAAAGCCTGTGTTAAGAAGGTTCGATCAACTTGGTCACTGAGTCATAGTCCAGGGTCGGGTCAATGGTCGCTGCCAGAGAGAGAGAGAAAAGAAACACTCAGCGTGCACTCTATCCTAGATCAGAATGGTTACCAATTTATCTAATCAGAAAACCTCCCACTGTACCTCAAATTCTCCTCCAAACCTGAAAGAAGAATTAGTCGGGGTCACCCGAGGAGTAAACTAACTCATCAGTGGGAATCGGGATCCAACTATCATCGCATGATAACTTGACGGAATCCACTCAAGTCACCACACTCCAGAAGGTATGCGCATGCCTGGCAAGTTTCAGTTCTTTTGAAACTCCCGATGAAAGTTTTACCCCTAGGACCCAAGTGACCTTGACACAGTCAACAAATCAAAGAGTCCTAGTCAAGTTCAACCGTCATTATCCTGGATTGCATTAAACCCACCCGTACAAGCCCTTGACACAGTCAACAAGGCCGCACGACTGTCCTAACCAATCCCATTAATATGCTGCAAACAAACACTACTTAGCTACCGCACACTACGCCTTGACACAGTCAACAAACGCAGCACGAATACTAAGTAATACTTGTAAGAAATGATGGAGGGCTACGTCTAGTTTTTGGCGAAAAACTTTTAACGTAATGAACTTGATATCGTTGAAGGAACTGCATAGCCTTTTATAAAAATATAGTGACGAAAACCTTCGCTAAAGAGGTCACTCCCGGTGAAGGGATCTCGGCTCTTTCCCCGTAGAATGAGGTGCAGGATATTCCAACTGAATATCACGATGCAAAGCAAAAGTAATCGGCTATAGTGAAGTTAATGCCCTGACGCAAACTTCTGTCCAAGGGGTCACTCCCGGTGAAGGGATCTCGGCCCTTGCCTCGTCGACTGAGGAGCAGGATATTCCAAATGAATACCACGATGCAAAACAAAAGTGAACGTCCTTGCAATAACAGCTTTTTGAAAAATGTTCCAACAACATCAGAATAGGTTTGTTTATCTTGCATTGATCCGAATCAACGCAGTCCCATCAAATGATCACACTAATAAAGAACGAAAATATACTGATGTATGTATATGCCATCCGCATTCGCCACTGGGTCCCGTCATCACCCGTTAGGTTACTTAACTAACGACAGAGCGGGGACTGGACTAGCGCGGATGTAAAACATATACAACATCTACTAATATATATACCAATATATTATATTTCGCTCAAGGCGTGATAAAATGCAACATCACAGAAATGTACAGCATCACAGAACAATACAGATATCTGGAAGCCCCGGGTTTCACAGAGCCGCTGCTGAAACCCGACGTTCCCCTGGTCGTGTGGATAGCCTGTGCAATGAAATCCTAAACCCCTACGGGCGCGGCAAGTCACCCGCCAAAACCTGAAGCGAGGCAGCCACCTCCAGCACCGTGTATGGACCACCCAACACTTCACGGAATCCGGTAACTTGGGCACCCCTCCTGGGTCAACCTGTACCCCCTACGAGTGCGGCGAATAGCCCGCCAATCCTAGAGTGAATCCCCCTCCGTCTCAATGCCATGAGATGCGGGCCCGTTGCCCTCTAGAACCCGGCTATCCGTGCACCCCTCCGCGGGGTAATCCTAGTACAGAAAGTAAAATATACATACAACGGGTACATCGACCGCAACCAGGTCATGCCCCAAAAGAATAATACAAACAGGCAGTGACGGCAGTCCACATGTCGGACGCTCGCCCCGCAATATCAAATGTACATAATACAACAAAACTGTACTAGCATTGCATCCAGGCTATCCCCCACGACCGATCCGCAACAACGCAGCATAAACATAGAACATCAACGTGAAAGTCACGTTCGCAAATCCGTCTAACCGGGCTATAGCAGTTAGACCGGATTTACCGATCAAGTGACATTCACGGTCGCAGATATAATGTAAATACTGTGAAATGATGTGTTTAAAAATATTCGATCGATCAAACAATTAACAAGTGGGCCCCCAAGAAAAACTGTAGCAGTCACAGAAGATCTGGGCCCAAATTTAATATCCCAAAAGCCCTATTTTCAGCCCATAAGGCCACTGTATAAATTTGACAAGGTGAGCACAATAGAGTGCGGCGGAACCGCGGCCCCAGGGGGGGTTTGGCCGCGGTTCCGCGCTCCACTGTTCGACTGACACTGTCGAATTTTTACAGAAGTCTTAAAATTTTTTGTGCATCATTTTTCTACAACCTGAAAAATTTTTCGAGCAAGAAAAAATTCAACAGAAAACTGATGCATGCATAAAACGCGGTTTTTGGAATTTTGTTCGATCGGATAAGTAAAAAGCATTAGAACAAGCTAGGTAAGGTTAATGGCGTGGCTCTGATACCATGTTGCGCCACGGCAGCGCCCCGGCCGTCTTACCGAGGCCAAAATGCGGAATCAAAATTTTTCCTTACTTGGAAACCGGCGCTACCGCGGACAATGAAAACCCGGATCGTTAACCATTAACCTATACATGCTATCAAGAGATGGGAAGAGAAGTATACCGAGTGATCCGAGTCCTCCGGTCTTCTCGTCATCGTCCCGATCTCCCGCGGAAAGTCTTGCCTCCACATCGTCGCCTCCTCGCCGGAAGGGCACCACATCGCCTTCGTCTTTTACGGGCTCCCGCCTCAATACCGAGGCAACTCGGGCATGAAGCCGGCAACTCGACATGCTCAAGATATGCTGTAGAATGTGTAGTGTAGAGGGTATGTCTCTTTTGGGGTTAGGTTGTTGCCATTGATGGATGGAGGAAGAGGTAAAGAAAATTGGTGCTTTCAATTTTCTAGCAAGAAGAAGATGAGATGAAGAATGAAAACTCTCAAGAATGGAAAAACTCTTCTTCTCTTTTCTCACAAGTGTTCTACCATTTTCCATGTCCAAATGAGAATGGTGGAGTAAGGATTATGAAGCATGAAGGGAGGTGATGGTAGGAGAAAGCAAGAGGTGACCACAACCTTAAACATCATCATAACAAATCTACATCAATCCTAATCCTTTCTCATCACCAAAAAGCAAGGAAAAGACTAAGAAAGCATCTCATGATTATGAACCATCATGAAGCCCCACAATTGCAAGAAAACCCCTCCACAAATGGTTATTTGCAAACTTGCAAATAACCCCCTCCATCGGAAAAGTCCGGCCGGGAAAGAACAAAGGAAAACCGGCCGGAACGGAATGCAAACTGGCAACTCCAGAAAACTGGTCCCGTAATAAATTACAGGAAAACCCCGATACTGTGCATACACACCCGCATCTGTATTCCGACCGAATACAAATGCAATGAGACAAAATCTACACTGTACTAAACTAGGACCGGCTTAAGCCAAAGCCGGCTAGTAATATCCGTTCGATCCTGATCCGTGCAATACCGCACGTATCTGATCGAACCCTGCCATATCTCCATACGGCCTCTAGTACAAAACTGTCTGATCCTGATCCGTGCAATACCGCACGTATCTGATCGGACCCTGCCATATCTCCATACGGCCTCTACAGCGTTTCGCCCGAAAGCTTGAGTAACTGAAAGTGTGGTGGACTCTAAAGACTCGTCAATACTATGGCTGTGGATTTAACCACTAGCACGTCAGAGGTATAAGCCAATACGTGACGGGCCACCAGCTATTGACCAAAAGGGACGTCGATGAGAGAACTCATCCTGACACCCTACTGAGCCTGTCAGTGACAATATCCGTACAGTCCGGTCCGTTCGTCTATGAGCATCGCATGTCGGGCCTAGGGGGTTGGTAAAAGTCAGACCCCCAAAAGCGGTACAAGTCGTGTCGGAGTGTAGCCCAGAACGCCCTGAGATACTACTGGAATACCTACCAGTAAATCTCCTGCCTCGGCCGAGGGCTTTGCGTAATGGCTCTCCTAGACACAGCGCGACCTCACCCCCAATACCGGGAGAGACGAACCCCTGAAGATCCGCTCACTGCCTCCATGTGGCTCGGGACTGTACCCAACTAAAACCTGTTTGCACGACTCCTTTGAGCCGTGGTAGGGTAGTAATCAAAGTACAGTGGGAACTCACACGAGACAAATGACGATCCCCAGGTCAATGAACTAACCTGTACACATGTCACCACGGAACTGCTATCTGACGTCTGGTATAATCCCAACTGGCAGGTTCCCGGCGAGTCCTGTCCGGTGTACTCATAACCCAATGAGCACCTGTATACATCTTAGGTGAACCAACTGACACCAGTGGCTTGTGAGACCGGCCACCGCCCCTCGTCGGGGTCTCGACTGTATACACTAGTCTACTCTGGAGAATCGATGCCCTGTCTCGAAACTCCCACGACTAGGGACCTTTTAAGGATGTGCTTATAGACCACCAGCTCTCACGTATATGATCGCCATCATACTGCCGGCAGTTAAGCAAGAATCCTAGGGGCTCTATCAACGTGTAATAGCGACATGCCAGGTCACCTAAAGCAGTACACGATGATAAAGATAAACCAGATAGCATACTATCATCTCGAGTAAGACTGTCCTACCGGGATAGGTCCTCCCTCAATCATTGCAATCACGTGCCTGTGATCCAATAATTGACTCTGAGGGCACTATCTCCAACACTTCTAACTTATATTCTGTGAATATCTTAAAAGGTTCGGACTTATGTTTCAACAGGAACATATGTCTGAATCTTGAGAGATTATCAGAGAATGTAATGAAATACAAAGAACCGGTCTTGGCATGTGTAGACAGGGGACCTACATACATCAACATGTATCATCCCAAGAGTTCACTTACTCTTTCTCTGTTTCCAGTAAACAGAGCTATGGTCATCTTATCTTTGTGACATGACTGGCAAGTTTCATAAGATGTAAATTCAAACTGATTTAAATATGCATCTAAATGTAACTTTAGCTAGTCGGGTCACATTGATCTGACCTAGTCTACAATACCTCAAGAAGGATCTATTCATTTCTGAACTCTTCCTCTTGTGTGTGTTCTATATACTAAGAACTGTAGTTTGATTTAGAACATCAATGCTTTTAGACAACGTGCCTGAACCGATTAACTTTTGATATAGGAAATGTTCAGAACATTATCCAACAATACAAAATTATATCCTTTCTTTACTAACAAAAAGACTGATATGATTTTGTATATCAGGTTCGGTATCTAATAGCATTTGTTCAGAATTAATGTATTGATAATACAGGGTGACAGTGACCAACAGACTTGGCTGCAACACTTGCCCCGTTTTCCGTCTCATGAAACTTATCACCCGTTCTCAGTTATCTACCTTTCTGTAGCCCATGTAACGGATTACATTTGCGGGATCCTGATCCGGTATCTAATACCCAGGACGTAGGGGATACTGAGAAACAGTTCTTTGTAATGAACACACCCGAAGGAGATGCATCATATACACTTTCTTCGTTTGGGCGGCATAGGAATTCTTGTATTCCCCTAATTCCTGCTCTGTCTTATAACAATTATAAGTTGGAGCGGGACCAACGTTCCCCAGCTCAGTATAACAAGCGGGTTCGGTCAATTCATCCGTTTTATTATCTTGATTAAGGCGTGACATGGTCGCTACCAGGAGAGAGAGAGAAGAAAACACTCAGCGTGCGCTCTTGCAAGATCAGATTGGTTATTATTTTATCTAATCAGGATGGCTCCCACTGTTTTTATCAAATCTTCCTTCAAACCCTAAAAGGAAAGACTAGCCGGGATTAATTACACACTACAAGTTCGCCAATTTTTCAGCCAGGCCAGTGTCGGTACTTTGAGGGAGGTCCCCCGTGCTTTCGCACGAACCTAATTAATGTAAACCTCGTTTTCCCAGAGGCGTAACCTCGTTAACACCTTTCTAGACACCTACTTGATCGGCTAATTGTAATGTGTAAAACTCTCCCAGGAGTAACTCTTACTCGCAGCGGGTATCGGGATCCAACTATCTCATAGAAGGTATGCAATCTCATTGCAAATTTCAACACTTGAAATTCCCGATAATATTTTGCCACTAGCAGCTATATGACCTTAACATAGTCAACAAATCATAAGTGCTAGTCAAGTTCAACCCGTCATTTCCCGATTGAATTAAACCCACCCGCACGACCCTTAACATAGTCAACAAAGTCGCACGACTACCCTAATCCAATCGCATCATATGCTTATACAGATAAGCACTAATTAGCTACCGCACACTACGCCTTAACATAGTCAACAAACGTAGCATGACTACTAACTAGTACTTATCTGAAATGACGGAGGGCTACGACAGGTTTTTCTGAAAACCTATTGCGTAATGAACTTGATATCGTTGTAGAATCAAATGATTTTGAAATGGAGTGTTTTTTAGGCTTTTCTAGTTTTGCTAAAGGGGTCACTCCCGGTGAAGGGATCGTCGGCCCTTTCCTCGTCGAATGAGGTGCGGGATATATCATATATATCACTGTGCAAAGCAGAAACTATAGAAGCAATCAAAAGACAAACCGAGTGTGTAGCATCTGCCAGTTATTGCTAAAGGGGTCACTCCCGGTGAAGGGATCGTCGGCCCTTTCCTCATCGAATAAGGCGCAGGATATATCATATATACCGCTGTGCAAAGCAAGAACTGTAGCTACCTGTTTTATTTTTGAAATTCGATTCCACAACATCTTAGGTTTCTTTTCTTTCATTAATCATATTAATGAAGTCACATCATTTAAGTACCTAAACATCACAGATAAATACGACGTACACTTATGCCATCCGCATTCGCCTCGATGTCCCCTCGTGCACCGTTAGGTTAGGTAACTAACGGCAGAGCGGGGCAGGGCTAGCGCGGGTGTAAAACATAAGTAACGTCTATATAATATATCATATATACTATATACTGTATCTATCACAGAAAATCACATGATCACATCACAGATAACGCAGCAGAAAATATCATATGAAATATTGGATATAATAAGACGTCCGTGTTTTTAATACGAGCCAGGATAAAACACGGATTCCACGGTCGCGATGAATAGCCAAACCTACACCCCTAGACCCCTACGAGAGCGGCAAGCAACCCTACCAATTCTAGGGTAGGAGACCCGGACTCGACTCCTCGAGATGATCTCCCACTGGACCCTAGAACCCGGTTACTTGTGCTCCCCTCCTTGGGTCTATCCTAGTGCGGAAAAGTAAATAATATACAATGGTGACATCTTCCGCAACCTGGAAGTGCCCCAATAAAAGAATATTACATACCAGTTTTTACATGAATGAAAATGAAAAACACTCATCTCACATAAAACCCCCCCCGGCTATTCAAACGCGACGATCCAATATAACATTTCCAGCAACACATAACATCACATGTTATCAACGTAAGTAAACATGCGTATCCCAATTGTCGTTGACATATAGCAACGAAACCGGCGATATCACATATTACACTTACAGTCACAGAAAAGAAAGTGTAAAACTACAACAGTTGGAATCCGCAAACTCTTTAGACATCGCATGCCTAACCAAATGAATTCCTTAGACATCACATGCCTAACAATTATAAACCCCGTATTTCAGTCTCATTATCGAAAACACTTTTCAATTCCAAGTCGGGCAATTCAATAAGATTCCCGACATACTGATCGAATGCTCGTCGCAAACTTTAGTAGACGGCCGCACCCCCGATACCATCGACGAAGTGCACCAAGGCGGAACACCGCTGCCGCGAGCACCCGAACGGATGCTTTCGGCGACGGGGTTCTCCTACAGTCACATGGTCGGGGCTATGGGGTGTAGCTGTCTATTAAGATTACCCGGCGAGTATCCGCGTACGCCACGTGATTGCGACGGACTTTGTTTCCTGATTTAAAATCAGGAAAGCTTACGGAAAAGGCTTCAGAAAAGGGTCACGTGCTTACACGTGACCAGCAGTCACGTGTTGGCACGTGACATCTAAAAGCATCGGCAAGGCAAATTCAGTTTCCCAACTACATCGAAGAAAAGGGCTTCAGAAAGGGTCACGTGCTCCCACGTGACCAGGGTCACGTGTTGGCGCGTGACACTCAAAAGTGGCAGACTCAATTCCCTGATTGAATCAAGAGAAAGGCTCCAGACGAGGGTCACGTGCTCACACGTGACCAGGGGTCACGTGGTGGCACGTGACAGCTAAGCAGCGACCAGAAAGCAGAGTGCAGAAAGAAAGAAGAGGGCTCGTTCCAAAGGGGTCACGTGCCCACACGTGACCAGCTTTCAAAGCATATCTATTAACAGAATTAAATTCTGAGAAAAGACCTCTTAAATCTTTCCAAAGCAACCGATTGAATTAAAAATTTAAAGGTGATTAAATATCATCTATCTATGGGAAAATCTCGAATTAGGAAAGATTTCCCCGTAAAATCTAACCAAAATAACAAAGGAGAATCTCTGGATTTAAAATCCAATGGTGAATAAAATTCACCTAATAATCCAAAGGTCCAAAACGAATGATGGATACAAATCAAATCTCTCAATGAAAGATTCATCAAAAACTAATTGACTCGGCTGCTTCTCCTATAAATAGAAGCCAAGAGACACACAAAGAGATATGCAGAGGGAAGAAAAGAGAGAGAGCCTTGATACTTTGGAGGAATTTGGATCTTCTGCAAAAGAAAACCCTAGGTAAGAAAGGGAAGGTTTTTTGAAAGAAAAGAGAATTTAATTCTCAACAGAGTTTAACTCTGATATAAAACAGAAGAACATAGTTCTCTCTTTGGTGGAGGATCTGTAAAGTGCACATCTCCCCTTGAGTTGAGAATTTAATTCTCAATGGGTTGAGATCCTGCCATGCAGATCCAAAGCATAGAGAGGGAATGGAAAAACGAGAATTTAATTCTCACAGAACTATAGGAATTTAATTCCTTTAAAATAAAATTAGGGTTTGACCCTGTGTTATGGGAATTTAATTCCTTCAGAATGAAAAGAATCAGGGTTTAACCCTAGTTAAGAACTTAGTTCTGTTAAAACAACAGGAATTTAATTCCCTTAATCTCATTCCCCAGAATAATTCTTTAACAGAGAATGGGAGTTTAATTCCTTAAAGCTTTTATTAGGGTTTAACCCTATTCAGTTCTTCACATATATGAGGAATTTAATTCCTACAGAAAATTCAGAGTTCAACTCTATTCCAGAATATAAATCTTCAAAAGGAAGTAGGAATTTAATTCCTCTGAAATTATTGTCAGGGTTCAACCCTACGAGGAATTTAATTCCTGAAGGGGATTAACAGATCTTCTAAAAAACATACAAAGAGGCAGGGTCACGTGCCACCACGTGACCCCCAAAAAAGATCTACAGAAAAGCCCCTTTGAGGCAGTGCCTCACGTGACCCACGTGACCCTTGGCAGAGGCTTTAACATACTCCATTTAAACACCCGTCACGTGATGGCACGTGATGCTCCAAAAGATGCGATATTCTCAGCAGAACAAACGAAGGGAGGGCGCCCTCACGTGCTACCACGTGACCCCTTTTGCCTTAGCGTCTAACGATAAATTGGAACCCCTGAATCCAGTGTTAAAACACTGTTTGGCCTTAGTGTTCAACACTAATCAAAGAACTTTATTTGCAGTGTTCAACACTGATTACCTTTAGTGTTTAACACTAATTTGAGATTTCTGTTGCCAGTGTTTAACACTGATCTGTTTTAGTGTTTAACACTAATTTGAAAGCCTTGTTGCTGGTGTTTAACACCAACTATCTTTTAGTGTTAAACACTGACTTATCAATCTCATTCCCAGTGTTCAACACTGATTGGTCTTTAGTGTTTAACACTAGGCATTGGCCCAATTGGCTAAATGGCCAGAGGCAAAGCCTCTCCTTCAAGGGACCAACAGGAGGGCCGATGTCCCAGACATGATTGGACTTAGCCCAAGCTGGCCATAAGTCCTCAATTCGTAATTAACTGGGCTAATGGGCTCATAACATAATTAATTGGTCTTGATCCCAAATTGGGCCAAAGACTATTTAATCCACTCCGGTTCCAGGGTACATCTCTTCACTCCTTTGATACTTGGCGTTGTAATCCCTCAATGTCTTCAAAGAGGTGACGGGTCCCGATGACCACACATTGATATGGACTGTGGGGTCCTTAAACCCATGGACTACGACGTCCTTAACCTTGACCGAGATGTCTTAAAACTAACAATGGACTGTGGGGTCCTTAAACCCATGGACTACGACGTCCTTAACCTTGACCGAGATGTCTTAAAACTAACAATGGACTGTGGGGTCCTTAAACCCATGGACTACGACGTCCTTAAGCTTGACCGAGATGTCTTAAAACTAACAACGGACTGTGGGGTCCTTAAACCCATGGACTACGACGTCCTTAACCTTGACCGAGATGTCTTAAAACTAACATTGGACCGCAATGTCCTTAAACTACCCATGGACCGCAATGTCCTTAAACTACCCATGGACCGCAATGTCCTTAAACTGGAGAGGGACCACCATGTCCCTAAACTGGAACAATAGAGCCACAAATGCTCTTTTGTCGGATCTAAACGATCCCGTTTAAGTTGATCTTAGCCTCAAATATGGCTAACGTATCCTTAAACCTTCAAACAGACTGGACTATGAATCCCTCCAATCAACTTTGGTTCAAGGGTACATCTCGGAACTCCTTTGACACCTGTCGTTGTAATCCTTCAACGCCGTCAGAGAGGTAACGGGTCCCGACGGCCATACATGCAATGGACCACTATGTCCCTAAACCGGAACAATGGAGCCCAAATGCTCTTTTGTCGGATCTAAACGATCCCGTTAAGTTGATCTTAGTCTCAAGTTAGACTAACGTATCCTTAACAAACGTTTGAGTTGATCTTAGCCTCAAATATGGCTAACGTATCCTCAAACCAAACACCAAACCCAAATCTAAGTAAATACGGATTTGGACTAATCCATGTCCTACGGGCGACGGCATTACTCAGTCTCCGTATACAATCCACGGGCAACCATAAACAAAACAAACACACACGACACGAAGTGAAATTCTGGAGAAGGAGAAAGTTGTTACCGCGGTGCGATAGCGTAATTAACTGCAGGGGCTTGCGCCTGCAGGGAAGAGCATCCCCACAATCAAAACCCCCTCAAGCGAGGGGGAATCTGACGAAGTCTGCTACATCGGCCGCATCCGTCTAAACCTCCGATATACGGTGCCATAAATCAACTTGGCATCTTCGGAGAGGTGGACGGATAAAACCAAATAGCATCTGCCCCGAATCCCAGGCGAGACGTTCACCGCGTCTCCGCCCCGTGATTCGGAGGGGAACAGATTCTGGCACGCCCGGTGGGACCTTTTCCTTTTTCCACTCCACACTTCGTGTGTCGTGTTCGCGAACGTATCGCGGTTTGTTGTGGTTGCCTGTGGATTCGAGGTACTAAGATTTGGTGTCTTGCTCCGTGCAGAGAACTGAAGATCAATGGCTTCAAACTGCACTGCCTGCAACTGCAACTCTCGCTCCGTCCTCGCTGGAGGAGTGACTTATGGGCCCCAAGCGGCCTCCCTTTTCAAGATGCCAGTGGAGCAGGTAACTCAGGCCACCGCTGGATTATTCTTCGGGACCATGCTCCCACCGTTGAGCTCCAATGCCACAATGACGTTGCAAGAAACCCCGGAGAAGTCGGTCTTTAATCGGCTTACCACTACCGCGACCCCTCTCAACGGGTCGCCCAGCTTCAATACCTCAGTTTTCAACAGACTAGGCCAGAACGTCTACAAACCCGCGATACCCGAAGCTGCCATCCCAAAGCGGATAGCTATTCCGGCTCAAGCGGACAAAATCATTGGAAAGGCTCCTCCTTCCAAGAAGTCAGTTTTTACAAGACTGGCTATTCCGGTTGATGCTCCAGGCGAGGTCTTCAAAGCTGCTTCCCCTACCCAGGGCAGGGGGCATGAAGAATCTTATCAAACAACGGAGGTGACTCCATCCGCAAGACACGCCCGACGTCGCCACTGGCGTCGAGTAAGAAAGGCTGGGGGCAACTCCCCCTCTGGATTTACGCCACCAGCTCCAACGGTGAGGATCGATGCTGCTGTTCCAACCGGGAACAGCTCTGAATTGCCGAATACGGTGCGCAGAAATTCTCCTACTGCGATGTTGAAACGAACTCCTTCACCTGTGGAGAATACTCTAGAGAAGAAGCTAGAGTGGCCCCCTCAACGGCTGTCCTCTAAAATTTACAAAGTCTGGCGACAGGTCCAAGAGTCGGTGATTGATGAAAACTATCTCCGCCGACAGAAAAAGATGAAGGTGCGGCAGGAGAAGGATTACTCTGTTAAGCCGAAAAAAAGCAACAGCTGGATGGGTGCCCACAACGACGGCTCCCTCAACGTCAATCACCCAAAAGAAAAGGAGGTCGCAAAAAGCCCCTGTGAATGTGGCGAACCGTAAAAGCACTGAGCACAGATGCCCCAGGTCTGGGGGCATGGTAGTGCATACTGTTTATATGGCTGCCGGAAAGGAGGAAAGCCGCACTTCGACGGGTCACCGACCGCTCACCCGATCTGTGACGAAAGCCCAGGAGCAGCAACAGAAGCTGCAGGAAATGATGACTGTGATGGCTGCACTTACCGAACCGAAAGAAAGTTCGGAAGTATCATCAGAGCAGCGTCACGAACAAGAAACTGATGCTGACTTCTTACATAGAGTCCTTGAAAAGAAGGACAAAGAAGCCGCAGAGCAAGCGGTTAACATAAAACAAATGGTGCTTCTCTTCCAAGATATGGTAGGGATGATGATCCAGCAAGATCCTCCTGCTGAAGATCCTCCGATTATCCTTGAAGATGACAAAGGAGAGACATCGAATCCTCCTCCGACTCTTTCAGCAGCCAAGGAGGAAACCATCTCAAAAGCCACGCTTGATGATTACATCGCTCAGCAGATACGAGTTCATCAGGCGAATGAAGCGGCTGGACAAATTGTTAGAACCGGACGACCCTACCCGGGCTGGTATGACCAAATTAGTTATCCGCCGGGATATATGATCCCTAAATTCCATGTGTACAAGGGGACAGGGAATCCACATCAGCATGTCGCTCAATTCAGAGCCTTATGCGGCAACACTGGAGGCGACGACAAACTGTTGCTTCGCCAATTCGTCGGCAGCTTAGCAGAAACGGCCTTTGAATGGTACTCGGAACTCCCAAATGACTCTATCAAGACATTTACGGAGATGGAGCTGCTGTTTACACAGAGATTCGCGAGTGCTAGTGGACGCACCCCGATAACAGCACTGATTAATGCCAGGATAAGGCCAGGCGAAACGTGGGTCCAATACGCAACACGATGGCGGAACCTATGGTCGAAATGCGAACAACGCATAGAAGAGGCTCCTGCAGTAGGCATGTTTGTGGGTACACTTGATCAGCAAGCGACCATCCCATAGTTCATGATGTTCTTCAAGCCGACCACCTTCCAGGCCTTGATTGACAAGCTGGCCCAAATGGACCAGATGGGCCATAAGTCTTCCTCTTTAAAGACGGAGCCTTGGAATGAAAAGGGCAAAGGGAAAGCAACCTTTGTCGCCAACGCTCAACAACAACCGAGCAACTTAAAGCCGGTTGTTCGCCAAAACAACGTGCGTCCACGCCCATCCCTCGAGGAGAGACTAGGACGTCTTTACTCGTTTTCCCAGGATAAAACGAGGAAACTGTTCGAACTAGCAGTGCGCAACAGACTCATCAATCTGCCGGATCCAAAACGTCCGTTGCAGCCAGGCGATGTCTACAATCCCAATTATTGCCCTTACCACCAAACGGTAAGCCACCTGATCGAGGATTGCTTCGTTTTTAAGGGATGGATCGAGGATCAGTACCTACAAGGCAAGTTTGCGCTGTCTGAGAAGTGGAAAGTAAACCCACCACAACCGCACACTCCTAAGAAGACAGACACACCGGGGGCAACTTGTTCTTTTGTTGAAGAAGCCCCATGGGAGGTCGTGCTTTCATCCAAAACCAAAAGGATGCTGAGTGATCTTCATACGCGCCCGGCGGTCATATGGAAGAACCCGCTCGAACCTCAAATCATCGAGGGGATGCTGAAACCGCACCCAATTCCAAAGATCGGTGATGATAGCCAAAGCGCTCACACTCAGCCGTCAAAGTCGTCGAAGAAGAAGACCAAAAAGCCCGTGAAGCCTAGTGACAAGTGCACGGACATGCAAAAGCAGATTGACGTATTGAAAGAATACAATCAAAAAGTGCGGACCCCAGTCACACTCTAAGAATTTCTCAGCCACGTCCTTGAGGACGGAGATAATGACAATGGAGAAGACTCGTCGGATGAATCTGAAGATTATGTGGCAAGCTGCCATGTGATCTCTCACTCGTCAATAAATGACGAAGAAGCTCCTTACACAGAGAAGCTGGGGGCAGACCCTGAGCTAGAACTTATAGGACCATCAGACGAAATGATTGATGCATTCCTGAACGAAGCCCGTCTCAAAAGCAAAGCTGATCGAGAGCGCGAGATGGCCATATTCGAGAGGGCCAAACGCCGGCGACTAGATGAAAGGGTCGAAACACTCCCACCGGATCAAAGTACATCCGACGCAAATGAAAGCAGGATCAAGACAAGGAAACGATTCGCCAAAGCCATATCGATGGGGATGAAATTGCCCTCTTTCAGAGAAAATTCTCATAGCGGTATACATCTTGATAAAGCGGACGTACATCCTAACTTCTGCTTATATCATCAGAAGATTGCACATCCTACTGAAGACTGCAACTCCTTTAAGTGTTGGTAGCAAGGGTATGTCGCTCACAGGAAACACTTCAACAGGACAAAGCGCGAAGCTCGTAGACAGCGGAAAAATGCGACAGATGAGCGTAAAAGAATTGCCGGCAATTGTCATAGAGTTGATCCCGGGGGATCGCGAGTTCTCACCTTCGGGAGCGACTCCGACGAAAAAGTAGCCCGCGGTCCTCTCTTCAAGGAATCTATCTCTGAAACGAAAGAATTGAGGAATTGCGAGAACATTCAGCTGTGCAATCGCACGCTACCCGAAAAGAATCTCGGACCCGCAAACAAGGGATCGAACAAAAGGGATAAGGGGAATAGAAAAGCGACCTCCGTCGCCAATGCTAAACAACAGCCGAGTGACCCGAAACCGTTTGGTCGTCAAAACAACAAGCCGCGATACCTCAATGAGAAGTTGAAACGTCCTCACTCGTTTCCCAGAGATAAAACAAAGAGACTGTTCGAGCTAGCGGTGCGCAGCGGGCTCATCACTCTGCCGGATCCAAAATGTCTGTTGCAGCCAGGTGACGTTGACAATCCTAACTATTGTCCCTACCACAGAGTAATGGGTCACCCACTCGAAAATTGCTTCGTCCTCAAAAACTGGGTTGAAGGCCGATACCAACAAGGCAAACTCGCGCTGTCCGAAAACTGGAAGGTGAGCCCGCCACAACCACATGCTCCGAGAAAGATGGATATGCCGGGGGCATCATGCTCATTCATAGGGAAAGCCCCATAAACCGAAAAGTCAGTAAACTAGAGATTCGCCTCAAATACGGCGACGATGGACCACTATGTCCTAAAACTGGCGTTGGACTGAAACGTTCTTAAACTAACAATGGACCACTATGTCTTAAAACTGGCGTCGGACCGAAACGTTCCTAAACTAACGACGGTCCGCAATGTCCTAAAACTTGCAAATGACCGAAACGTCGTTAAACTACTATCAACCCGCGGCATCCTCAGGCTGGCGTGGTAAAAAAAAAACAAAAAAAAACGGTATGTCCATAAGCAAAATGGGCACGGATGAAAACCCGAAAGGGCTCCGTGAGTAAAAACAGTAGGGCTACCGGCGAGTGTTTGTGAAAACCCGAAAGGGCGCAACCTCGTTAAAAAAAAAGAATAAAAAAAAGAAGAGGAAAGCGGTATGTCCATAAGCAAAATGGGCACGGATGAAAACCCGAAAGGGCTCCGTGAGTAAAAACAGCAGGGCTACCGGCGAGTGTTTGTGAAAACCCGAAAGGGCGCAACCTCGTTAAAATACTTACAGGGTCCTCTCGACCTTGTAAGGAGAAACCGCCCGTGTGAGATCCTTACGACTCACAAGGGAGCAACACACTTAGGGATCCTCAAGATTCCTAAGGAGAAATTACACTTGCGAGATCCTCATGACTCGTAAGGAGAACTCTCTTGTTGGACCCTCACGGCTCATAAGATTTGAAAGTCTTAAGTTACAGAAAGCTTAACCTGTTCTTAAGAAACCCCCATAACCTTCGATATTGCCCTACAAGCGGCTCGTATTGACCCTTGTATACAATCCACGGGCACGAATAAATATTTTCCTAACAAAGTCCCATCCGTGACTAGGGATATGCTTGTACAGCAAACAACACTTGTAAGTTCTCTCGACTTATAAGGAGAAAACCCTTTTGTAAGATCCTTACGACTTACAAGAGAACATGCATTTAGGAATCCTCACGATTCCCAAGGAGAAAACACACCTACAAGATCCTCACGACTTGTAGGGAGAAATACCTTTGTGAGACTCTTACGGCTCATGAAGTCAAAAGCCTTAGCCGACAGGACCCTTAACCCTGTTTACTAAGCCACCTTTGTTCAACATCGACAGAGGCAAATGATGATTCGCTCCTGGCAATATCCCAGTTGCAGCGATGCTGATGCCTAAACCGGTATCAAATTCCAAGTCCTTTCATGGCAAATGATGATTCGCTCGTGGCAATATTCCAGTTGTAGCGATGCTGATGCCAAGATCGGTATCAGATCCCAAATCCCTTACTCGCGAGAAAAAATCAGCGAGCCAAAAAAAATGCATACGAAATAGCCGAAATGATGGGGCAACTTGCAAACAGAATCAGCAAGTAAAAATGTATCCATGAAAAATAGCCGAAATGATGGGGCAACTCGCAATAAAAAGCAGCGAGTAGAAAATAAATAAATAGCCGAAATGATTGGGCACCGCGAAAAATAGCCGAAATGATGGGGCAATCGCGACCTTCGCGATATAAAAGCTGAAACGATAGAGCATCGCGGAAAAAGAAATAAAATAAAAATAAAATTTATGCCCCACAAGTGATGTTCCATCACACCCTGTACACAATTCAAGGGCGTAAACAAAAAGGGAACATACCTCCCCCCCAGGTTTCACCAAAGAAAGAAGCTAAATCTCGACGGGTCACAAGCGCCTAGAGATCATCCTAACACTCGTCTCGTAACGACGGACACAACTTCAAGCTAAGCGGAATAGCGGCAACTCCCAGTTCCATGGGCGGTGGTATACATATCGCCAACAGTCAAACCTCCATCCCGTGAAATGCGGATACAATCAGCAAAATTCCTGGTTACGTGGAACGCGGATAACGTCACTCTTTGACCCCGTGGAAAACGTCCAGAGCGGATCCTGGTCCTCGCAGAGCACGGCAATGAACCCGTGTGAAGCATCTAGAGCGGAGCCTAGTCCTCGCCGAGCACGGCAGTGAACCCGTGTGAAGCATCTAGTGCAAAATTCCTGGTTACGTGGAACGCGGATAACGTCACTCTTTGACCCCGTGGAAAACGTCCAGAGCGGAGCCTAGTCCTCGCCGAGCATGGTAGTGAACCCGTGTGAAGCATCTAGTGCAAAATTCCTGGTTACGTGGAACGCGGATAACGTCACTCTTTGACCCCGTGGAAAACGTCCAGAGCGGAGCCTAGTCCTCGCCGAGCACGGCAGTGAACCCGTGTGAAGCATCTAGTGCAAAATTCCTGGTTACGTGGAACACGGATAACGTCACTCTTTGACCTTGTGGAAAACGTCCAGAACGGATCCTGGTCCTCATAGAGCACGGCAGTGAACCCGTGTGAAGCATCCAGAGTGGAGCCTAGTCCTCGCCGAGCACGGCAGTGAACCCGTGTGAAGCATCTAGTGCAAAATTCCTGGTTACGTGGAACGCGGATAACGTCACTCTTTGACCCCGTGGAAAACGTCCAGAGCGGAGCCTAGTCCTCGCCGAGCACGGCAGTGAACCCGTGTGAAGCATCTAGTGCAAAATTCCTGGTTACGTGGAACGCGGATAACGTCACTCTTTGACCCCGTGGAAAACGTCCAGAGCGGAGCCTAGTCCTCGCCGAGCACGGCAGTGAACCCGTGTGAAGCATCTAGTGCAAAATTCCTGGTTACGTGGAACGCGGATAACGTCACTCTTTGACCCCGTGGAAAACGTCCAGAGCGGATCTTGGTCCTCGCAGAGCACGGCAGTGAACCCGTGTGAAGCATCCAGAGCGGAGCCTAGTCCTCGCTGAGCACGGCAGAGAACCCGTGTGAAGCATCTAGTGCAAAATTTCTGGTTACATGGAACGCGGATAACGTCACTCTTTGACCCCGCGGAAAACGCCCAGAGCGGAGCCTGGTCCTCGCTAAGCACGGCAGTGAACCCGTGTGAAGCATCCAGAGCAAATACCGGACTGTGGAGTCCTTAAAATCCACGGACTATGATGTCCTTAACCTCGACCGTGATGTCTTAAAACTAACGATCAACCACCCCGATTCCCTACGGATTCTGCTTTGGTTTAAGGGTACATCTCTTCACTCCTTTGATGCTTGACGCTGTAATTCCTCAACGTCTTCAAAGAGGTGACGGGTCCCTGCAACCTAACATCGGACTGTGGAGTCCCTAAATCCACGGACTATGAGGTCCTTAACCTTGACCGTGATGTCTTAAAACTAACATCGGACCGTGGAGTCCCAAAATCCACGGACTATGAGGTCCTTAACCTTGACCGTGATGTCTTAAAACTAACATCGGACTGTGGAGTCCTTAAATCCACGGACTATGAGGTCCTTAACCTTGACCGCGACGTCTTTAAACTACGATACCTGGAGAAACCCCTGACTCCGTAAAACACGGGCAAGGGTGACCACATCCAGCACTTACAAGTCCTCACGACCTGTAGGGAAGAAAAACTCTCTTGTGAGATCCTTACGACTCTCAAGGGAAAACCCGCTTAAGAATCCTCAAGATTCTTAAGAAGAACTTACACCTATGGGATCCTCTCGACCTGTAGGGAGAAAAACTCTTTATGAAACCCTCGCGGCTCATAAAATGCAAAAGTCTTAGGAAGCAGATCTTAACCCTGAATCCTGAGCCATGGCTGTCCTGTAAGGAGATCAAGATAGAATATCCGCAGAATACATTCAATAAAAAGGGGACACACCATTGAGAGGAAAAATGTATCTTTTATTCATAAACCAAAATAGATACAAAGTACAATTTATGAAAGAAACAAAAAAAAGAAAGATACTCTCATCCATGAGTATGTACAAAAAAGGGGAAAAGATACAAGTCCTCAAGCTGGCGGGCGGTGTAGTAATTTTACCAGCTCATCATTTTGTTGCTGAGCCACGGCTTCATGACGCAAGATCTCTAGAAGACGAGCCTCCGCCTGAGCTTGCTGAGCCTGATACGAAGCAAGCCGAGCATCGAGCTCTTTCTCGGTGGCTTTATGAGCCTCGACCCTCTCACGAGTGAACGTGGCAGCTTTGTCGAGAGCCACCACCTCTTTTATGGACTCCTGAAGCACCCGCCAGAGTTCGTATGCGTTGTTGGCTTTGGCTGTGAAGCTAGCCTGAAGCTCGCCCAGCGCCTTAGAAACCAGCTCCCTCTCCGAGAATTTACGGCCGAACCCCTTTTCTCGCACGACAATATGTTCGCCACGCGTTGCCCTATCAGGCCATGTAAGCTCACTCTCACGACCAACCTTAGAAACAAGACATTTACAAGACCGTATAAATGAGCTTCCGGTCGACAGGAATAATCGATCTAAAACGCGCTCACATCACTTGACGTGAAAGGCAACAAGAAAGATTTCTGACATATTTCAAGCATGCATTCGCAATCATATGAGTATTCAAAAAATAATAATAGCATTTGCAATCGTTTGAACATTCATAATGCCCAAAAAGGTCTGATACGCAGGAAAGTGATGATAGCATTTGCAATTAAAGAAAGTTCTCATGAGAAGAATACAAAGTTTATTTATGCAAGCGGAAACATACATACTAGTACCAAGCCTACATGGAAGTTCGGCATAAAGCATAAAAAAGGAGGGACTAATTTAAAAATGTTCTACGCTAACGAGAAAAGGTCACCAAACACGGGATCAACGGCACAGGGGTTAATGAAGCAGAGGACAAAATTCTCCATCTCTCTCTCTGCTTTCTCCAGCACATCAAAACGACAGTTCTCACGAGGAGTCGCTCCCCATCGATTGACGCCGTGTTCGTCCGCGAAAGCAGACATAATAGCTCGCCGGGCCTTTATCTGGCTCAGCAGATGAATTGAGCAATCCTTCAAAGCCTGAGTAATCAGGCGCGCTTCATGAAAGCCCTCGAGCTTTTCTTCAGCCGCGTCAAGCATCGCCAAGGTCATCTATGCCGGGTGAGGAGGGATGTCGGCAAGCACGGCCGTGAGAATCATCCGGAGCCAGAGGGAACCCATCGGGAGGGGGGACGCCCTACGAATCGAGAGTTCATACATTGCTGAGTCGCATTCGTCGTCAGTAAGAAGTGGATCCACCAACCGAGCAGCAAAGCGGGGGATCATCTTGTCATGACCCAAAGTTTGGCCCGTGAACGGCACTTAACCACGTAACGTCTACAGGCGTAACGCGACTAAGTAAGCCAAAAACCCAGAAATCAAACCAGTAAAAGTATAGAGTGATTTAAGCATTTAATGGAACTAATTACTAAGATAACAATATACGACGCCGTAGCGAAGAAAATGAGCAACAAGTGGGAAACATCACAGATAGGATAAACTGCATAAGTAAAGTCGGCTCACAACGAGCTCGACGCCAGAATACAAAATAATATACATCTTCCTCACAACTGGTCTCTAAGTCAATACATAAGTGGTAGATGGAGAGTACTAGATACAACAATGTACATAACTGAAAGATAACCAGATACCGCACAAAACCCACCTATTAGCAAAAGAGCTAGTACACCAACTGTAGGGGTATCTGTGTCAAAAGATGCAAGAATGCAGCCTACCGCGACTACTCCGAAGGGCAACCTGCAAACACTGTGGCACAACGGGGGTGAGTTGCCAACTCGTGAATAGAAGATAACATATAAAGGTAATCGCGAGTATGCACGCGCTACGATACTCTAACCTATATCAACAGATAACATCTATGTGAAGAACTGGAATGCTCAATCATGCAACAAGTGCGATCTAATAACATCTCCATGTGATGAGCAAGTATAACAATGCAATCTAACAATCCTATATAGAATGAATAGGGTATGCAATGATCAGGTATAGCAATGCAATCTAACAACCCTATATAGAATGAACAGGGTATGCAATGATCAGGTATAGCAATGCAATCTAACAACCCTATATAGAATGAAGAGGGTATGCAATGATCAGGTATAGCAATGCAATCTAACAACCCTATATAGAATGAACAGGGTATGCAATGATCAGGTATAGCAATGCAATCTAACAACCCTATATAGAATGAACAGGGTATGCAATGATCACGTATAGCAATGTAATCTAACAACCCTATATAGAATGAACAAGGTATGCAATGATCAGGTATAGCAATGCATACCATATCAGGTATAATAGATACAGGATGAGATATCAATTACTACATACTGAGCATGGGAAATATAACGTCTACACGGAATGTCATCGTGGAAAGTATAATCGGTACTCATCAATGTACCCAAATCCCAATACTACTCATGCGTCGTCATCCTCCTCGGTCCTCCAATCCTGTAAATCTTATATAACCGTGAGTGCCCAACATCGGCACCCAAAATATCAAGAAATACTCGTGCCAAGCATCGACACGTAAATCCTCCTGTATAGGGCATCCGTCAGTCCGGATCAGCCCACGGGCTCTGTCTGCGGTATCGGCCCTCGGCCCCGGCAGTACGAGTCATCCCGTATCCATCCATAGCCTCTGGTCGGTATCCTCCGGATAACTGCCAGGTCCAACCAATCACCGGTAGGTAGTAGTCCCTCTGCCAGGCTCACCATCTACTACACAGCGAAACCGTTCTCGCCCCGGGGTACCATACCGGGTCCACCATGTACCCGTGATCGGCCTCATCCAACTCCTCAATTCGGGTTCACATATATCACTCTAGTACCGAGAAAACACATGGTGGACGCACCGAAATATCATATCAAGGGAAACCTGGTTTTTAAATAATTAACTATTCTCTTTGAAATATCCACGGTTCCCCAAATCCAGAATTTATATGGAAACAACATATCTCAATGCGTAATCTAAGCAAGTATGAAGATATCAATATATGTGTGCACTGGTATGAATATACAGTGTGCATGTGCGCAGGTATGAACATCTCAATATGTGTGCACTGGTATGAATATACAGTGTGCATGTGCACAGGTATGAACATCTCAATATGTGTGCACGTAGTACCAGTAGGGGTATGCGATGCATATGTGCCCAAATATGGATATAACATATGATGTTATGCGGCAAATCATGACAACATCAATAAGGTAGAATCAGTATGATATATGATTTATAGCAATCCTATAATGTGAGTGTCATGGCAATCATTAACGGTGTGAGTGTAGCATATCAATCGTGCTCGTGCGACTTGAACCGTTAGTGACAGTGCAGTGTTCTGTGCTATCATTTCTATATGCAACAATAATGTATGCTACTACAGTCCATATGAACATCTACAATCTAATATCCTGACTCGCCCTAACGCTTAACGCCATACGGGCGATTTCCCCGTAGATGTTAAATCTACTCACCTGGTCGTGCACTACTCGTAGCCGACCACCTGCTTCCCTTTCTTAGCTTCGTCCGACGTACCCGCCTGCGAACCTGGAATTACACAAGAATCCATATATAAGCAACCATCTCGCAAAACGTGATATCGAAGTCAAACGATACGCTCGCGTCGCGAACTAAACGCGCGTGTGTACGATACGCTAAACGTGTGCACGCGTCTAAAACTAACCCCGATACGCCGCGATACGCTGAATCATGGAACCCTCTCGCGTATCGCGTGTATCGCGCGAACCAAATGTACTAGAAATACGATATAACGTCCCAGATTCTACCCAGGCTAACAACTTACAAAACTATACATACCAATGGCCTAGAAATAACAACAGACTCCTACCCATCCAAACATCACCCAAAATTTCCCCTATCTGGCCGCAAATTGCGGCCAGAAAGATTAAATCGGCGGCCTCGCTATGGGGTGGGGGTCTCGGGCTCTGGTGGTGTGGTCTATGCCTTGTATACAAGCTCCAGTTAACTCAATTTCAACCTGAACTACTCGGGCCTAAAGCAGATCTCAGAAATCCAAAATGTTCACTTAAAAACACTAAATTTGCACAATTTGAAATCCTATGGTATTTTGGTGTAATCTGGGGTCTAACTAGGTTTACATGGCCTTAATAACACCTAATTAGGCTAGGTAAACCAATATTAACAGCACTAAACCATAAGTCCACACAATTCACCATTTCAAGCACAAAATCTCTCTTTTTACACAAACCGAAGCAAAACCGCACATACGTTAAACAAACAAGAAGTTGGGCTCGGATTCTATACCTTACAAGACCCTAGGTGCAAGGAGAAAGGAGGTGGAGAAGGTGGGAAGTGCTGCTGCAGCTACTGGGGGCTGCTGTTGATGTTGCTGCTGCCACTGCCTGCTGCTGCTGATGCTTCTGATGATGATGTTGTTGCTGATGCTGGGTGCTTCTTCAGCAGCTGCTGCCTCTCTCTCTCTCTCTCTCAGCTGATTGTGTGTGTGTGTGAGAGTTGGGAGATTGAGAATGAGGAGAGAAATGAGAGCACAAGTCAAAGACCCCCCCTCTCTCTCTTTCTTCAATTAATGAGCATGGCTCAACCATGAAGCCCATACTCTTTCTCTCTCACCAAGTCAACAAGGTCCACATCATTTCTCATAAAGAAAAGAACACACATAATTAAAAACTCAACTAAAGCCCAAAACACTTAATACAAATAGGTTAACCCACCATGGTTGCTAATCATGGTTTTAACCCCAAATCTAAACCCTAGTTTACATGCACAAGTGTGTGTGTGCCTAGAAAAATCCTAATAAAATCTTCATTAATTAGAATAAATTATCTGAAACTTAATTTGGTAGATTTTTTACCAAAACTATCTTTTAACAATATAATTAACCCCTAAGCACGACCTAAGGTGTTACAATCTTCCCCCCTTAAAGAAAATTCATCCCCGAATTTTAAAATACAAAGCTACGCATACCTTCAGAGGGATGAGGGAACTTCTGCCGCACCTCGCCCTCAGCCTCCCAGGTGACCTCTTCACTGTTTGGGATGCACCCAAATACCTTCACTGATGGTAAGACCTTCGATTGAAGTTTCTTCACCTGCCGGCCCAAAATTACTGCTGGCTGTTGGGTGAACGAAGGATCATACTCGAACTTAATTGGTCTGGCGCTGGCTCCAATGAGAAAGGTCATGAAGGTAATTGCAAGTATCGACATAGGAAATACGGGGTGAATATTCAATAGTCTGGGTGAAAGTGCCCAACTTAAGGCAACGAACCAACTCGCCTTAGGGATCCTAAAAAGACTTACTATCCTGGAAAACTTCCCAAAACTCAACATGTCATTTATCGGAAATTTCCGTGGGAATACATGATCTGCCATTGCGAACTTGAATCTGCGACCCTCTTGGTCAGCATCTGATCTCTATCCGCAATATACCGATTTCATCCTGTCCCAAAACAACCGAGTCAATTTCCGAAATTCCTAAACTAGCCGAGGTCCAATAATCCTATAACACGGAGTTAGGAAAACAAACTGGTGATCGACACGACCTAACCTCTAAACCTAAAGGTTACCAATTGGAGTATCTCCTGATAACTGCTATCAAGGAGAACCCTATCGATGGCAAACAACGATCCCCAACTGCCGACAACAATTTCTACATACGCACAACTTAACAAGAACAACTGAGTATCACCGGATGACAAGCATCCGAATGGAGTCACATCCTGACAACTCCTGGGTGGACACCATAATGAAAATTTGGGGAGATCTGTTCTCGTTCCCTCTTCGGAACGGTTAAAAGTTGCAACTCTCCAGCCGGTCTCAGTTGCCCAACTCAAGCACACAACAAGACAGACACCTTGAAACGAATCCCAAGACTTCTTTTTCTATCCCTGCCCACCCGTAACTACCTTACAAGTCACGTTAACAGTTGGTGGGGCTTGAAAGAGTACAGAGAGTTGACTGATGTGCCTGCCCTAGGATTCCACGTCTCTTCCCCATAGCATTAGGTAGTGTCTCTCTAGCCTAGCACACCCTTGCATTACTCAGCCGAGTAGGCTCCAATATCTCTGACGAACGAGTGTTGGCGGGCAGTGTCTCGCGAAAGCGATTTAAGAAAAGTGGTCGGGCGCGGACATGAGCAAGCTGTCTCCTCAGAAGAGACAAACTTATGCTGTACTCAACGATCGCACAAGAACTGTGAATCTGCGGAGGATTATCACAACAATCAATTTCCGTCGCAGGAAGATGTACCTTTAACTCTGGTGGTCCGTGAAAATCTGACACGACTCTCAAACAAGTGGTGTCTCTGATCTCCAACGCAAAACCATCGCGGCCATCTCCAGATCAAGAGTGGGATATCCTTCTCGTACTTCCTCCAAATGTAGGGAAGCAAAAGCGATAACTCCATGGTGTCACCTCAGTACACCTTCGAGTCCTACTCACGAAACATCACAGTTAAACCACAAGGTCGCCCGAACCAAAAGCAAAGAAGGAGCTGATGCAGTTGTTAACCGAGTCTTCAACTGCGGAAATTCCGTACACAAGCCTCAGTCCAAAGAAAAGAAACCCCCAATCCGGTCAATTTAGTCAACGGGGCAGCATTACACTAGCAATCCTGTATGAGACGGCTGTAACACCTGCTAAGCCAAAAAAAAAAAAATCCGCGGACCTCCGTCCTGCTCACAAATTGGGCCTAAGCTGTACGGCCACGATCTCCCTCGAAACCATACCAATTCGTCTCCGTAACTACAAAACCTAGGGGTCAACACAACAAGCTTAAAGGGAACACTCCGAGAATCTAGCAAACCGCTGGGGCTCCCCCAGTATCCATAAAACAGATCCTCGAGTGCCACTCCTATCCCTCAAGACACACAAAAAAAGACCAGGATGTCGTAAATAGCACAACAATAACTGGTCGAGGAATGGCCCGAAAAAAACCAGTTCATCACACCTACGAATACTGCTAGAGCATTGATGAGTCCAGTGACACACCCATAACACACAAAGCCCGTAGCACGCACAAGGCAGTCTTCGGAATGTCATCACTCCGGACCCGCAACAATGATGACCTGATCCCTAACCAACTTAGACAAAGTCTCGCACTCTGGTGCTGATCGAAGGAATTGTCAATGCGAGGTACAGGATACTTATCCGCACCGTAAGCCGATTCAAGTGACGATCCATCAATACACAACCTCAATCTGTCGTTTTTCTCCTTGACGAACAGAAATAGGAGCTTCCTAAATGCGAAACACTCGGACGCACAACTCCCTCAACAACCACTCTGCAGTAGATCCTTAGCTCCTTAAGCTTCGCCGACTCATCTTGGAATGACGTCGGAAAAATTCTCGCACGAAAGAAAACCGGTCCAACAAACCAACTGTGGCTACAGCATCACGAAAAATGCCAAGAATCCACGACATCTCCTCAGAGCCGACTAGCAAATAAGGCTGAATCAAGCGGTAAGAGGCGGCACCACTATCCACCTGCACAACAAGAACTGACTTGCCCGGGAAAACAAAACCTAACTGTTTCCTCACGGTAGCCCACAATGCCTAGCACGTAGCTAACCAGTCCGTGCCCAGAAGATTGCCAAATCCAACATCTTTAGGAAGTTCAAAATGACAGACGAATCTCTATCTCCTATCCGATGGGCATAAGACCGAAGTACGTGTTGCACAACAAAAGGATTACTGACAGAAGTTAACACAACAAACGGCTAATCTACCCAGCACGACTCTCGTCCTAAACTCAACACGAAGTGTGTAAACATACGAGTGCAACAAAAGGTCATACTGAAAGAGTACCTGTAGGCTCCGCATTGGACGCCCGCGCGTCCCGATGAGTCGAAACGAAAACGTGTGCCTGTCCTTCATCTGCGACTGATCGAACTCCTCCTCTACTAGCCTGACCCCTCTGTGCAAACCCTCCTCGTCCACGACGTCTCAGAATACGACCCTGACGTGCTGTGAAGGAATATTGCCTGATGAGGTGTTGAAGGCTTCCGCATCGTAAACACCTACGCACTGAATGCTGTCCTGCCTGGGGATGGAAGCCAAACGACTGTCCTCGTCCTAAGCCTCTGCTCTGGGCTGGTACACCAGTACGATTCCACAACTGTTCCGGAACTCTCACGGTCTCTGGAAGACGTGTCTCGTAAACTAGGGCTGCCTCCACCGGTGCTATGTAGGGGACGGAATACTGCATGATGATCGCAAGGAACAACTGGGTAACAGGGATGGCAACCATCTGTCGCTGCGCTCGAACGACCTCTACCAATGAGCTCATCGTCTGGCGCAAGCTCTGCATCTCTGCTACTAGTCTAGCGATCTGACCTGTCGTAGGAGAAATAATCTGTCCTGGTACAACATGGGTACTACTCGGATCAGTCCTCGTCTCAGATAAATCAACTCGAACCTCGGCTCTCCCGGCCTCTCTCTGCACCCTCGTAGTCCTTGGCGGCATAATGGCTGAAAAGAAGGTAGGATTCGATGAGGATACGAAAATCGAATCGCAAGGATGTATACGATCCTGAAGGAAATTCAATCAATAAGTCTTAAGGTCGCTTAGGCGGAGTACCGTGTCGTGAGTATGCCGCGGAACATACGCACGCTACGCCACTCAGCTGCAGCTACCTACTCCATCATACCAGGGTCATCCTACACTCCGAAGGTAAAACCTACGCTCTGATACCAACTTTGTCACGACCCAAAGTTTGGCCCGTGACCGGCACTTAACCACGTAACGTCTACAGGCGTAACGCAACTAAGTAAGCCGAAAACCCAGAAATCAAACCAGTAAAAGTATAGAGTGATTTAAGCATTTAATGGAACTAATTACTAAGATAACAATATACGACGCCGTAGCGAAGAAAATGAGCAACAAGTGGGAAACATCACAGATAGGATAAACTGCATAAGTAAAGTCGGCTCACAACGAGCTCGACGCCAGAATACAAAATAATATACATCGTCCTCACAACTGGTCTCTAAGTCAATACATAAGTGGTAGATGGAGAGTACTAGATACAACAATGTACATAACTGAAAGATAACCAGATACCGCACAAAACCCACCTATTAGCAAAAGAGCTAGTACACCAACTGTAGGGGTATCTGTGTCAAAAGATGCAAGAATGCAGCCTGCCGCGACTACTCCGAAGGGCAACCTGCAAACACTGTGGCACAACGGGGGTGAGTTGCCAACTCATGAATAGAAGATAACATATAAAGGTAATCGCGAGTATGCACGCGCTACGATACTCTAACCTATATCAACAGATAACATCTATGTAAAGAACTGGAATGCTCAATCATGCAATAAGTGCGATCTAATAACATCTCCATGTGATGAGCAAGTATAACAATGCAATCTAACAACCCTATATAGAATGAACAGGGTATGCAATGATCAGGTATAGCAATGCAATCTAACAACCCTATATAGAATGAACATGGTATGCAATGATCAGATATAGCAATGCAATCTAACAACCCTATATAGAATGAACAGGGTATGCAATGATCAGGTATAGCAATGCAATCTAACAACCCTATATAGAATGAACAGGGTATACAATGATCAGGTATAGCAATGCAATCTAACAACCTTATATAGAATGAACAGGGTATGCAATGATCAGGTATAGCAATGCAATCTAACAACCCTATATTGAATGAACAGGGTATGCAATGATCAGGTATAGCAATGTAATCTAACAAGCCTATATAGAATGAACAGGGTATGCAATGATCAGGTATAGCAATGCATACCATATCAGGTATAATAGATACAGGATGAGATATCAATCACTACATACTGAGCATGGGGAATATAACGTCTACACGGAATGTCATCGTGGAAAGTATAATCGGTACTCATCAATGTACCAAAATCCCAATACTACTCAGGCGTCGTCATCCTCCTCGGTCCTCCAATCCTGTAAATCTCATATAACCGTGAGTGCCCAACATCGGCACCCAAAATATCAAGAAATACTCGTGCCAAGCATCGACACGCAAATCCTCCTGTATAGGGCATCCGTCAGTCCGGATCAGCCCACTGGCTCTGTCTGCGGTATCGGCCCTCGGCCCTGGCAGTACGAGTCATCCCGTATCCATCCATAGCCTCCGGTCGGTATCCTCCGGATAACCGCCAGGTCCAACCAATCACCGGTAGGTAGTAGTCCCTCTGCCATGCTCACCGTCTACTACACAGCGAAACCGTTCTGGCCCCGGGGTACCATACCGGGTCCACCATGTACCCGTAATCGGTCTCATCCAACTCCTCGATTCGGGTTCACATATATCACTCTAGTACCGAGAAAACACATGGTGGACGCACCGAAATATCATATCAAGGGAAACCGGGTTTTTAAATAATTAACTATTCTCTCTGAAATATCCACGGTTCCCCAAATCCAGAATTTACATGGAAACAACATATCTCAATGCGTAATCTAAGCAAGTATGAAGATATCAATATATGTGTGCACTGGTGTGAATATACAGTGTGCATGTGCGCAGGTATGAACATCTTAATATGTGTGCACTGGTATGAATATACAGTGTGCATGTGCGCAGGTATGAACATCTCAATATGTGTGCACGTAGTACCAGTAGGGGTATGTGATGCATATGTGCCCAAATATGGATATAACATATGATGTTATGCGGCAAATCATGACAACATCAATAAGGTAGAATCAGTATGATATATGATTTATAGCAATCCTATAATGTGAGTGTCATGGCAATCACTAACGGTGTGAGTGTAGCATATCAATCGTGCTCGTGCGACTTGAACCGTTAGTGACAGTGCAGTGTTCTGTGCTATCATTTCTATATGCAACAATAATGTATGCTACTACAGTCCATATGAACATCTACAATCTAATATCCTGACTCGCCCTGACGCTTAACGCCATACGGGCGATTTCCCCGTAGATGTTAAATCTACTCACCTGGTCGTGCGCTACTCGTAGCCGACCACCTGCTTCCCTTTCTTAGCTTCGTCCGACGTACCCGCCTGCGAACCTGGAATTACACAAGAATCCATATATAAGCAACCATCTCGCAAAACGTGATATCGAAGTCAAACGATACGCTCGCGTCGCGAACTAAACGCGCGTGTGTACGATACGCTAAACGTGTGCACGCGTCTAAAACTAACCCCGATACGCCGCGATACGCTGAATCATGGAACCCTCTCGCGTATCGCGCGTATCGCGCGAACCAAACGTACTAGAAATACGATATAACGTCCCAGATTCTACCCAGGCTAACAACTTACAAAACTATACATACCAATGGCCTAGAAATAACAACAGACTCCTACCCATCCAAACATCACCCAAAATTTCCCCTATCTGGCCGTAAATTGCGGCCAGAAAGATTAAATCGACGGCCTCGCTATGGGGTGGGGGTCTCAGGCTCTGGTGGTGTGGTCTATGCCTTGTATACAAGCTCCAGTTAACTCAATTTCAACCTGAACTACTCGGGCCTAAAGCAGATCTCAGAAATCCAAAAAGTTCACTTAAAAACACTAAATTTGCACAATTTGAAATCCTATGGTATTTTGGTATAATCTGGGGTCTAACTAGGTTTACATGGCCTTAATAACACCTAATTAGGCTAGGTTAACCAATATTAACAGCACTAAACCATAAGTCCACACAATTCACCATTTCAAGCACAAAATCTCTCTTTTTACACAAACCGAAGCAAAACCGCACATACGTTAAACAAACAAGAAGTTGGGCTCGGATTCTATACCTTACAAGACCCTAGGTGCAAGGAGAAAGGAGGTGGAGAATGTGGGAAGTGCTGCTGCAGCTGCTGGGGGCTGCTGTTGATGTTGCTGCTGCCACTGCCTGCTGCTGCTGATGCTTCTGATGATGATGTTGTTGCTGATGCTGGGTTCTTCTTCAGCAGCTGCCGCCTCTCTCTCTCTCTCTCTCTCAGCTGATTGTGTGTGTGTGTGAGAGAGTTGGGAGATTGAGAATGAGGAGAGAAATGAGAGCACAAGTCAAAGACCCCCCCTCTCTCTCTTTCTTCAATTAATGAGCATGGCTCAGCCATGAAGCCCATACTCTTTCTCTCTCACCAAGTCAACAAGGTCCACATCATTTCTCATAAAGAAAAGAACACACATAATTAAAAACTCAACTAAAGCCCAAAACACTTAATACAAATAGGTTAACCCACCATGGTTGCTAATCATGGTTTTAACCCCAAATCTAAACCCTAGTTTACATGCACAAGTGTGTGTGCGCCTAGAAAAATCCTAATAAAATCTTCATTAATTAGAATAAATTATCTGAAACTTAATTTGGTAAACTTTTTACCAAAACTATCTATTAACAATATAATTAACCCCTAAGCACGACCTAAAGTGTTACACATCTCCTCGATAGGCACTTCCCATGGCTGTCGACGAGCGTGTGGACGGTTGCAGGCCATGGTACTCAGCTACTCCTCAAATTAAATCACGTCAATATGGGAATAAATTTCTCTGTGAAGAGGAAATAGGCTATGGCCTCAAGACTATAAAGGGGAGCATTAAATGCTGCGCGCGAAAGAAAATTGCATGATGGAACCCTTCCAAGGCCCAAAAAAGGGAAGACATTGGAAATCAGGAAAAGGAGCGATTTCCAAGGCGCCTTATCTGCATCCAATGCCATGCACAGAAATATGGCATGGAAAATTGAATAGCCCCATAAAAGGCCCCTCACGTGTGGGGCACGCGAGCACCATGCTTGGTGCGTACTAAGAAGTGAAACAATGCCTTGCACGCTAAACACATCAACAGCAAAAAAAAATGAATGACAAAATTCCAAAAAAAGGGGGGGGGCACGCAAACACAAAAGGACACGATAAGTTTATCATTCATGCTTTAAAAAGGTTCATACAAAATGAAAAGAAAACGATTACAACGGCAAGACCTCAGGCGCGGGGCACGGATTGAGAAACTCAATCTTGACCTTGTCCAAGATCCTCCAAGCATTTCGAACCGCCCGAGTATGTTTTCTCTCGCGATCACAAGCGTCGGGGTCCTCGCGGATGTCCTCCACCCTCCGGTAGGCGGCAAGTATGGCCGACTGCTGAAACGCCTGGTGCAAAAGATCAATGAGGTTGTCACGCCTTCTCTTTGAGATCAGACTCATCAGATACACCGAATGTATCTTATCCTCGGCAACGTCCAATGCCCTGAGTGGCACACCGACGCAGAAGAGAGGAAGCGCCTCCAAAATCGCCAGCACGATGAGCCTCAGAAGAGAAGAGCGATGGGGGAGTTGCCGATGGTTGTACTCGTCAAAGCGGCTCATAATCTCAGCACACTGAGCGTTGGTGAACTCCTGATTCTGACTACGTCCCAGGGCACGGATATTCCCGTAGGAAATGATTTCGTTGAGATTATACAAATGAGCGTCCATGATACCTGAAATAAAAATCAGGACGATTTATTACAAACCCTCTTCTTCTTCACTAATCACAGAATGACAAGGAGACCCTAAGAAGCCCATATGAGGAAGAATTTAGTTCTTCACGGGAATTGATTTCCTTTTGGAAAAAGGAATTAAATTCCCCAAAAAAAAGCCTTCTCTATGAACGGAGTTAAACTCCATGGATTCGAACTGTCATCATCATCTCCCCAAAGATCATCTAAACCCTAAGAGATCTACACTTCGAAGGTTAGGTGGTTTCCTGTTCTTATGGAAAAACTTGAAGAAAAATGGGTTCCCTGTTGAAAAAGGGTAAAAACCCTTGTTTTGGATTTAAAATCCGAAGGAATGTGGAAGTTCGCTGTTTGTCCAAGAACATTACCTGAGGAAAAAGGGTCACCTGAACAGAGTTAAACTCTGAAGATTGTTTCAAGATAGAGAACTAAGCTCTGGAAGCGAGAATTAAATTCTCAAGGGAAAAAGTTCTCAGAAGAAGAAGATGAGCAAAGTGAAGGCTCTTCTGAAGAAACATGAGTATTTATAGGAGGTGATGGAAACGTTTCATCTCCCTAAATCCCTAGAGGAATCCAACGGTTACAAAAGGTGACAGCGTTGCACTCACGTGCGGACACGTGAGAACAACGCTGTGGGGGCATTTGTTTCCTGATTTAAAATCAGGAAAGCTTACGGAATAGGCTTCAGAAAAGGGTCACGTGCTTACACGTGACCAGCAGTCACGTGTTGGCACGTGACATCTAAAAGCATCGGCAAGGCAAATTCAGTTTCCCAACTACATCGAAAAAAGGGCTTCAGAAAGGGTCACGTGCTCGCACGTGGCCAGGGTCACGTGTTGGCGCGTGACACTCAAAAGCAGCAGACTCGATTCCCTGATTGAATCAAGAAAAAGGCTCCAGACGAGGGTCACGTGCTCACACGTGACCAGGGGTCACGTGGTGGCATGTGACAGCTAAGCAGCGACCAGAAAGCAGAGCGCAGAAAGAAAGAAGAGGGCTCGTTCCAAGGGGGTCACGTGCCCACACGTGACCAAGGGTCACGTGGCCACACGTGACCAGCTTTCAAAGCCTATCTGTTAACAGAATTAAATTCTGAGAAAAGACCTCTTAAATATTTCCAAAGCAACCGATTGAATTAAAGATTTAAAGGTGATTAAATATCATCTATCTATGGGAAAATCTCGAATTTGGAAAGATTTCCCCGTAAAATCTAACCAAAATAACAAAGGAGAATCTCTGGATTTAAAATCCAATGGTGAATAAAATTCACCTAATAATCCAAAGGTCCAAAACGAATGATGAATACAAATCAAATCTCTCAATGAAAGATTCATCAAAAACTAATTGACTCGGCTGCTTCTCCTATAAATAGGAGCCAAGAGACACACAAAGAGATATGCAGAGGGAAGAAAAGAGAGAGTGCCTTGATACTTTGGAGGAATTTGGATCTTCTGCAAAAGAAAACCCTAGGTAAGAAAGGGAAGGTTTTTTGAAAGAAAAGAGAATTTAATTCTCAACAGAGTTTAACTCTGATATAAAACAGAAGAACATAGTTCTCTCTTTGGTGGAGGATCTGTAAAGTGCACATCTCCCCTTGAGTTGAGAATTTAATTCTCAATGGGTTGAGATCCTGCCATGCAGATCCAAAGCATAGAGAGGGAATGGAAGCACGAGAATTTAATTCTCACAGAACTATAGGAATTTAATTCCTTTAAAATAAAATTAGGGTTTGACCCTGTGTTATGGGAATTTAATTCCTTCAGAATGAAAAGAATCAGGGTTTAACCCTAGTTAAGAACTTAGTTCTGTTAAAACAACAGGAATTTAATTCCCTTAATCTCATTCCCCAGAATAATTCTTTAATAGAGAATGAGAGTTTAATTCCTTAAAGCTTTTATTAGGGTTTAACCTTATTCAGTTCTTCACATATATGAGGAATTTAATTCCTACAGAAAATTCAGAGTTCAACTCTATTCCAGAATATAAATCTTCAAAAGGAAGTAGGAATTTAATTCCTCTGAAATTATTGTCAGGGTTCAACCCTACGAGGAATTTAATTCCTGAAGGGGATTAACAGATCTTCTAAAAAACATACAAAGAGGCAGGGTCACGTGCCACCACGTGAACCCCAAAAAAGATCTACAGAAAAGCCCCTTTGAGGTAGTGCCTCAAGTGACCCACGTGACCCTTGGCAGAAGCTTTAACATACTCCATTTAAACACCCGTCACGTGATGGCACGTGATGCTCCAAAAGATGCGATATTCTCAGCAAAACAAACGAAGGGAGGGCGCCCTCACGTGCTACCACGTGACCCCTCTTGCCTTAGCGTCTAACGCTAAATTGGAACCCCTGAATCCAGTGTTAAAACACTGTTTGGCCTTAGTGTTCAACACTAATCAAAGAACTTTATTTGCAGTGTTCAACACTGATTACCTTTAGTGTTTAACACTAATTTGAGATTTCTGTTGCCAGTGTTTAACACTGATCTGTTTTAGTGTTTAACACTAATTTGAAAGCCTTGTTGCTGGTGTTTAACACCAACTATCTTTTAGTGTTAAACACTGACTTATCAATCTCATTCCCAGTGTTCAACACTGATTGGTCTTTAGTGTTTAACACTAGGCATTGGCCCAATTGGCTAAATGGCCAGAGGCAAAGCCTCTCCTTCAAGGGACCAACAGGAGGGCCGATGTCCCAGACATGATTGGACTTAGCCCAAGCTGGCCATAAGTCCTCAATTCGTAATTAACTGGGCTAATGGGCTCATAACATAATTAATTGGTCTTGATCCCAAATTGGGCCAAAGACTATTTAATCCACTCTGGTTCCAGGGTACATCTCTTCACTCCTTTGATACTTGGCGTTGTAATCCCTCAACGTCTTCAAAGAGGTGACGGGTCCCGATGACCACACATTGATATGGACTGTGGGGTCCTTAAACCCATGGACTACGACGTCCTTAACCTTGACCGAGATGTCTTAAAACTAACAATGGACTGTGGGGTCCTTAAACCCATGGACTACGACGTCCTTAACCTTGACCGAGATGTCTTAAAACTAACAATGGACTGTGGGGTCCTTAAACCCATGGACTACGACGTCCTTAACCTTGACCGAGATGTCTTAAAACTAATAACGGACTGTGGGGTCCTTAAACCCATGGACTACGACGTCCTTAACCTTGACCGAGATGTCTTAAAACTACCCATGGACCGCAATGTCCTTAAACTACCCATGGACCGCAATGTCCTTAAACTGGAGAGGGACCACCATGTCCCTAAACTGGAACAATAGAGCCACAAATGCTCTTTTGCCGGATCAAAACGATCCCGTTTAAGTTGATCTTAGCCTCAAATATGGCTAACGTATCCCTAAACCTTCAAACAGACTGGACTATGAATCCCTCCAATCAACTTTGGTTCAAGGGTACATCTCGGAACTCCTTTGACACCTGTCGTTGTAATCCTTCAACGCCGTCAGAGAGGTAACGGGTCCCGACGGCCATACATGCAATGGACCACTATGTCCCTAAACCGGAACAATGGAGCCCAAATGCTCTTTTGTCGGATCTAAACGATCCCGTTAAGTTGATCTTAGTCTCAAGTTAGACTAACGTATCCTTAACAAACGTTTGAGTTGATCTTAGACTCAAATATGGCTAACGTATCCTCAAACCAAACACCAAACCCAAATCTAAGTAAATATGGATTTGGACTAATCCACGTCCTACGGGCGACGGTATTACTCAGTCTCCGTATACAATCCACGGGCAACCATAAACAAAACAAACACACACGACACGAAGTGAAATTCTGGAGAAGGAGAAAGTTGTTACCGCGGTGCGGTAGCGTAATTAACTGCAGGGGCTTGCGCCTGCAGGGAAGAGCGTCCCCACAATCAAAAACCCCTCAAGCGAGGGGGAATCTGACGAAGTCTGCTACATCGGCCGCATCCGTCTAAACCTCCGATATACGGTGCCATGAATCAACTTGGCATCTTCGGAGAGGTGGACGGATAAAACAAATAGCATCTGCCACGAATCCCAGGCAAGACGTTCACCGCGTCTCCGCCCCGTGATTCGGAGGGGAACAGATTCTTGATCACATCAAAATTCCGTGGCAACCGATCAAGTGAGACTAAAGTGTTGTGTTTATAACATTCATTCAGTTATCTCATAACTACTTGTGAATTCCAATTATTGTATCACATTCCAGATAAATAGAAAATGTTAAACTTTCCGATCGAACAACCAAACACCCAAGTTTTCCCGAAACAGCTCAACACATGAAACAAGTTTAAAAACATTCACTTCATGCCTCAGTACCAACGGTCCAGCCGTAGAAGGGTCAAGCCAACGCCTCACATGTGGCACGCCGTACTGCCCCAAACCCTAAGGTTCAAAGGGCAGTTCAAGACGGTCACATAATCGAGTTAAGGTTTGTTGTCTTCTAGAGGGACCATTGCGTTAATTGCACTACTTAGAATGTCATTAAACTACGGAAAGATCCAACACTTGGAAATTTCCTGGCAGGAGAAAAAGTGGGTATTTATATCCGGTCGAAACTTTTAACATGTTCTAAAGATACCCGGAAAAACACAGTAAACAAAGTTAAATAATCCGATTGAATCACCGAGTCCCCAATACAACCCCAGAACACTCAACTCTTGAGTCATAATAAAAATACCCATAAATTATAAATCACCGAAATAGAAATTATGGTGCAAAAAATATTGCCTAACTCATCTGTACGGCCGCGGAACCGCGGCCCAAGCAGGCTATTGCCGCGGTTCAGCGGTGTAATGTACGAATTAGGGGTTCGTTTTTCACCACAATTCTTATATTTTCCTGCTGAATTTTTCAGGTATTTTTAATTCAGAAAAATCCACAATTTTCAAAAATGTACAAAGAGGGGTCATGGATTAGGGTTTCGGGTTCGATCGGGTTTCTAACTCCGTCTACGCATCGCCTAAGGCTCTAGCTAGGCTCTGATACCACTGTAGGGTTCCTAGGCAAACCTATGAGGTTCCACAACAGATCAACCATGGCAAAATCAAATTTTCCGGGTGCCGAGAAACCCTAATGTGATCGTTAACTAGATATTAGGCGAAACAACAAGCTACTAAACTGCTTTAGTGCAAAGTGAAAGGGGCTACAACCTTTGTAGATCCGGTCTTCCACTTCCTTAGCTCCGTGAAGATGTCCCCTCGCTGTGATCATCGGATCCCGGACTCTAGCGTCGGCTTCATTGGAGAAATGGGCGGGCTAGGTCGTCGACTTCGATGCCGAAGATGATCTACGTCGAGGCAACTCAAGATCAAGCACCAACTTCACCAAGTCATGAAACTTGTGAAGAAAACACCCTATACTACATGGCAAGTGGTAGAGAATGAAGAAATAGGAAGTGGGTTCACTTTGGATTTGGATTTCTCACTTGAAATCATCACTTGGAAATTTTTAGCAAGCTTTCTTCAACTCATGAAGAAGATGATGAAGAAGAAAATGAATAATAATCTTAAATAAAAATCCAAGTGAATAATTATCATGTTGCAACCATGGGTGAAGTTTACTCATGTAGAGAATAAACTAGGGTTAGGTATAATGGTTAGGTTAAGGAAAGAAACAAAATGGTCATGACTTTTCAAAGCTTCATGAAGCTTCAAGTAAATACCAAAATAAGCCACCATTTTTTTTCTTGCCCAAAAAGATAAATGCATAAAGAAAATAAATAAAAACAAATGAAAACCCAACCATTAACCTAATGATGGTATAAAGCAAAAATACACCCAAGTTTGCATGTATCATTAAACATGATACAATCAAGTGCACAAAAATATATCACATATACAATGTGCACATCAAGTGAGAAAAAATAATCTTAAGTGAACTAATACTAGTTAATGTAAAGTAATATATCAAATATATAATTATACATTAAATCATTAAATCAACACTTGATTTAACGATCCGGTCATATCGCATATGACCGACTAATATCCAATGTATCGACTTATCGAATCAATCCTTGATTCGATAACTAGGTTATATCACATACAACCAATCGATACATTCATCGCGAGAATAGAATACGGTATCACATACATGCATTATTCTCGGTCCCGCACATATCTCATATGCGCTCCTATTTCGTTTCGCTTGAGCCAGGAAACCTCTGTGTAGGACTCTAAAGACTCGTCAATACGCCGGCAGCAGGTGATGATCATATCAAACACCCACAAGCCGCAAGCGGTCTGCTAAACGTAACGGCCACCCGAGTATTGAGCGATCAGAAGATCGACGAGCAAGCCCGCTCACACTCCTGTGAATCCAACCAGTAACACTTACCGTACAGCCCCGTCTGTTCGTCTGATATGTCGCATATCTCGCCTAGGGGTGGTAAACGTCAGACCCCAATAGCTCGATAAGTCGTGTCGATATGAGGTCTATAACAGTTCGAGATACTACTGGTAACACTTACCAGTAAATCTCAGCAACCCTGGCCAGGGATTTCCGATTATAGCCAATCGAACACAGCGCAACATCAACTCCCTATACCGGGAGAGACGAATCCCCTCCTATCGCTCATTGCCTCCATGTGATTCGGGACTGTACCCAAAAGCCACCGTTTTGCACGCCCTCTTGGACGTGGTAAGGTGAAAATCAAAGCACAGTGGGAATCACACAAGACTCTATGACGATCTCGGGTCTACAGACTAACCTGTACCAGTGTCACCAGAGAACTGCCATCTGACGTAAGGTATAATACCATCTGGGAGTTCTCGGCGAGTCCGTCCAGTGTACCCAGTCTCCACTGAGCACCCGTATATAATCTCTGATGTCAAACACCAATGGATATGGGATCATCCATCGCCCATCTGTATGGGTCGAGAAGGTATACGTTAGTCTACTCTGGTATATCGATGCCCCGTCTCGATACACCCACGACTAGGGACCTTGAAGGATGTACTTATGGACTACCATGTCCCCACTAGTATGATCTGCATCATAGTCCAGGTAGTCAAGTACACATCCTAAGGGCTTTACCAACATGTAACAGAGAGACAATCAGTATACACGTTAAGGTAAAGAGTAACCAGATAGCATACTATCATGTCGAGTAAGAAAGTCCTCCCTATATATGTCCCAGCATCCACTACAATATACATCCTATGTACAATAATGGCCTCTAGGGCATACATATAACTAACAACCCGTACACTGGGAAGCAGGGCGTGACAAGGAGCAGTGGGAAGGTGTGCAAGTTGCTTAAATCCATTTATGAATTAAAGCAGGTATCGCGGAGGTAGAACATCTGTTTTGATGAAACAGTCAATGGATTTTACTTCATCAAAAACGAAGATGAACCATGTATCTACAAGAAGATTGTAGGGAAAACTGTTGTATTCCTTGTCCTGTACGTGGATGACATTCTCTTAATAGGAAATGACATTCCTATTCTGCAATCGGTATAGCTGTTCTTATCACAAAAGTTCTCCATGAAGGACCTAGGTGATGCCTCCTACATTCTTGGGATTAAGATCTATAGAGATAGATCTAAGAGATTATTGGGACTTTCACAGTCCAGGATATAGAGACTATACTAAAGAGATTTATTATGGAAGATTCTAAGCACGGTAATATACCCACATTGCACGGAATCGCCCTCCCCAATGTGATGTCTCCCAAGACTGATGAGGAGAGGGTTCGCATGAGCACTATACCCTATGTTTCGGCGGTAGAATCTATAATGTATGTGATGCGGTGTATCAGACCAGATGTAGCATTCGCGCTTAGCATAGTGAGCCGGTATCAGTCGAACCTGGGTGAGAATCATTAGACAGCTGTGAAGAACATTCTTAAGTACCTGAGAAGGACTAAGGAGATGTTCTTAGTTTACGGTAATGGAGACCTGCAGGTCGAGTCCTTTACCGATTCAAGCTTCCAGAGTGACAAGGATGACAACAAGTCTGTCTCGGGTTTTTTGTTTACCCTCAATGGAGGGGCGGTGTGTTGGAAGAGCTCCAAACAAGACACCATCGCAGACTCGACGATGGAGGCTGAATACATTGCTACAAACGATGCCGCAAAAGAAGCGGTCTGGATGAAGAAGTTCATTACTGGACTTGAGGTGGTTCTGTCCATTATTGATCTGATATGTTTGTATTGCGATAACAATGGGGCTATAGTATTAGAGGAGGAACCACGGTCCTATCAGAAATCCAGACACATCTTAAGACGGTATCAACTGATCAGGAAGATCGTAAATTGGCGGGAGATCGAGATCCGGAGAGTAGATACGAAAGACAACACGACAGATCCATTTACCAAGGCCCTCCCTCAAGCGCAATTCAAACGACTTTTTGAGATGTTGGGTATGCGGTACGCCAACAACTGGTCTTAGAGCAGACGTTGGGTATTCGGTACGCCAATTATAGGCTTTAGTGCAAGTGGGAGATTGATGGATATGTATGCCCTAGAGGCCTGCATTGTATATGATGCTAGGAATATGTATGTATATGGCAATCTTGCTCAGTTATACGTAGTATATTATTTGAGTTGTCTTTATCCTGATATGTGTATTTCTTTCTATTGATGATCTATATTGCTTGCTCATATTGATAAAGACTCGATACAATAGTATACTGTTATGGTTTGACTTTATCTTAACATGTGCGTATGTTATACACGATATAACATATGGCGGTTACATGTTGATAAAGCCCGAAGGATTTTGCTTCACTACCAGCGTTATGATAGCGATCATACTTATGGGAGCTGGATAGTCCATAAGCACATCCTTAAAGGTCCCAAGTCGCAGGAGTATCGAGATTGGGTATCGATACTCCAGAGTAGACTTGTGTATACGTTTCTAGACCCCGAGGATAGACGGTGGTTGGTCCCACAACCATTAGTGTGATCACCTAAGATTGTATACAGGTGCTCATTGGGGGTGAGTACGCTGGATGGACTCACCGAGAACCTCTAGATGGTATTATACCTATCATTAGATAGTGGTTCTCAGGTGACATGAGTACATGTTAGTCTTAGGACCTGAGGTCATTATTTATCTCGTGTGAGTTCCCACTGTGCTTTGATCACTACCCTACCACAGCTCTACTGAGTCGTGCAAATAGGTTTTGGTTGGGTACAGTCCTGAGCTACATAGAGGCAGTGTGTGATTGTTAGGGATTCGTCTCTCCCGGTATTAGGAGTCGATATCGCACTGTAAGTCTACGCTAGCACCCCGGCAGTCTACAGACGCCAAATGCGGAACAAAAACTTTTTAACTGGTGCTATCGTATACTTTAACCCGGATCTGCCATTATTGCTAAACTAACAAACTGTAAAGAGTGTAGGAATGTTATACCGAACGATCCGAGTCCTTCGTTCTTCAACCATCATCCCACGCTCTGTTGCGGCTGCTCCGATCTCGTCGATCTCCGATCTCCTCGTCGAGGTGGCACCACATGATCGGTTCTTTAAACGGGCTCCCGCCTCTGACTCGAGGCAACTCGATCGTCAAGTTTGCTAAAAGAGACGACCAAGAATGATGTAGAGATTGAGTAGATTACTTTGTCTCACTTCGTCCAAGTCCGTGGACGATCGGTTAATGAAGTTGCCGTGGAAATCGGGTGATGGAATGAAATGAACTGTGAATTCCATACACCCCAAAACTATCATATCTTTTCTAACCGAATGAAAACTCAAGTGAGAGTGAGTGTGAATGAGAGAGAGAGGAGGCTTATCATATATATGAAGGAGGGTGAGTGTAGGAGCAAAGGTGGTGACAATAAGAGAAAGATATTATGAACAAATATCTTAACCATTCCAAAACACATTAAAGCAAATGGTGATTCATATAAACACCTCATCTAGCCATTAATGAAACCATTAATGCACTAATGAGTCATATGCCTCATCATCACTTCTAGAAGCTTCTAGAATGATGACTCACTCATATCTGAAGAAAAGATAAATCCGTCTTTAACCGAATGTTAAAAGACGGCTGATAGAAAACTGGAAACTGGCAACTTCCAAAAGTGATCCTGAAACGACTTTCAGGATAACCCCGAAACTGTATAAATATACCCGCATTTGTATTACGACCGAATACAAATGCAACTGAGACAAAGATATTATACCTACTCAATATAATACTCGGATCCGGCTTAAACCAAAGCCGACCAGTATCATCTGTCCGAAAATCGACACGTGCGTAAACGCACGTGCATTTTCCGAACCCTGCCATAAAACCATACGGCCTCTACAACGTTTCGCCCGAACTTAGGAAACTGTCTGTGGGGGACTCTAATGACTCGTCAGTACCCTGGCAGTAGGTTTAACCACAAACCGTCAGCGGCACTAGCTATGCGTAACGGCTGCCCATGGACTGACCTCAAGGGTGGCCGAGGAGCGAACTCAAGGGAGACCGATGAGCGAACTCCTCCGAAAACCCTACTGAGCCTAACAGTGACAATGTATATACAGTCCGGTCCGTTCGTCAATGAGTATCGCATATCTGCCTAGGGGGCTAGCAACGTCAGACCCCCAATAGCAGTATAAGTCGTGTCGGAGTGAAGCCCAATAACACCCTGAGATACTACTGGAGTACCTACCAGTAAATCTCCTGCCATGGCCATGGACTTTGTGTAATGGCTCTCCTAGACACAGCACGACCTCGCCCCCAATACCGGGAGAGACGAATCCCCTGCCGATCCGCTCACGTGCCTCCATATGGCTCGGGACTGTACCCAAAAACTACCTGTTTGCACGACTCCTTTGAGCCGTGGTAGGGTAGAAATCAAAGCACAGTGGGAACTCACACGAGACAAATGACGACCTCAGGTCGATGAACTAACCTGTACACATGTCACCAGGGAACTGCTATCTGACGGTAGATATAATACTAACTAGCAGATTCCCGGCGAGTCCTGTCCGGTGTACTCATAACCCAATGAGCACCTGTATACATCTTAGGTGATCCAACTGACACCAGTGGCTTGTGAGACCGGCCACCGCCCCTCGTCGGGGTCTCGACTGTACACACTAGTCTACTCCGGAGTATCGATGCCCTGTCTCGAAACTCCCACGACTAGGGACCACAATTAAGGATATGCGTATAAACTACCCAACTCTCACGTATATGATCGCCATCATACTGTTGGTAGTAAAGCAAGATCCTAAGGGCTCTATCAAAGTGTAACATGCAATCAGTCACCTGAACATGTACACGACTGATAAAGGCAAACCAGATAGCATACTATCATCTCGAGTAAGACTGTCCTACCGGGATAGGTCCTCCGCAATCATTGCAATCACGTACTTGCGATCCAATAATTGACTATGAGGGCACTATCTCCAACAATCTCCCACTTGCACTCAAGGCTAATATTGCGATGTCGACTACTCACAGCCCGTGTGAAACCGAACATCCAACTCCTCTACTAATCAGTTTCACAAAGCCCGTTTGTAAAACTATTGTGTTCGAGAAATAGCCTCAGTGAGTGGATCCGCCTAGATGTTTCTTTCTATATCTCTCTAAAACTCAAGTTCGCGGAGAAAGCCATCTCCCGAATCGAGTAATAACTGTCTTAGAACATGTCTGGATATCTGATGGGACCTTAGTTCATAAATGAACTCCATATCCAAACTTCTTAGACTGAATCGATCACTGAACCTAATCAGTATCGGGCACCTTGCCACCCACAGTATCCTCTTGGACCACCTGTCCATAATACTGTCCCTCTTCGTCAGAGGGAAAAACTAAAACTCTGACAGTCACTCTGTCATCCACGTCACCTTTGAAGCCTGGAATGATAATCGTCTCCCGAAGGAGGCTGCCGTCATCAAATCCATAGAACATGTACTTATGTTCTAAAACTGCTTCCTTATGTTTCTCCAGGATTGGATTAATACAAACTTATTGCATCTAGTGCAAAACCAACATTTGGTGTGGTACTTGACATCTCATGATTGACTCAATTGCCTAAGCAAGTGATCTGCCAATCATGCACATCCCTCTCCCCTTTAGTCTGTAAGACACCTTTAGAGAGGGTGACTCCATCATCTGCAGGTACACTACCATGCTAGGAGTCAACTATTCCAAAAACCATTAGAATATCTGTCAAAGTACCCACATTGGGAAACCACCCAAATCCAGATCTAAAACCATAGATCCAGAAACCAGAATGTCAAATATTATATCCACATCCTGTCTGGAGAAACAACTGTGTGACGACCACAGTACAACCGATCGTAGTATAGGAATTTTACTTCCTACTCTGTGTGTGTCATCCAGATACCATGACATCACACCCTACTACCTTCTTAACTGATCCATCCCCTATTCTGATTGAAGTCAAACCCATGACTTTCACATCAAAATTAGATGATCTATCTCCGCTATAACTGCTCAAGTCTATAAATAGATATAAGCATCTTGCCCACTATGCTTCCGCTGCTCCCACTAACTATGACAACCCTCCTACCGGGTCTCATATCCAGAAACAACAGTAGTGTCAAGTCTTGGTAGATAAGAACCTCCCTGTCACCGTCCTTGAGGCTACCGAAGTACCTCTCGGGTGTCTGAGGTTATCCACCATATCTGCGGAGTGGCTATTGGAATGTCAAACCTGATTGAATGTATAGGTCCTATTAAATTTTCCGTAATCGTTCGTGGTTCTGGAATCACTTCCAGTTCTACCATACTCCCACTACTGTTTTCTGAAAAAGATCCATTTTACTAAAACTGTGGCGAGTCAAGAACAATATCACTATTGATCTTCCATATGGTAGAATATCAACCCTCGTCATAGCCAGGGTCAACCCACAAACAGCCATTACAGAAACGTGCCCTGAGTTATCCAGAGTCTGGTTTTAAGCATAAGCTGGACAACTCCCCATACCTTAATTTCTTTTAAGGTACGATCCATTCTATATCCAATACAGAAACTTTGGCACTTATTTAATTGGAACCATATTCAAATCATGCAGCTGTCTCCAGTGCATATCAACTTAATGGAAAAAGGCTAATCAACATTACTCAACTTAGGAAACCATCCAATTATGAGTAACCTGAAAGAGAAACACGTTTCTCAAAACCATCACTATCATCTGAATACCAATCACAAGAATCTACATCTTCGATCTCTTTGAAGAATCCCGATACTTGTGATACCTGGTTCTCTACTTTATTCTTATACCCACAACTTCTCAAAACTTAGACTTTGTATTTCTACGAAACACTTGTCTAAAAACTAGAGAAGTTATAAGTAAACAGAACATAGTACGAGGACCTACTCCTTTGTCCTGATGGACACTTGGACAACATACAATACTCTGTATAAGTCCGCTGAGTTAAACAACTCAAAACCTGTGCGTTGTAGGTGGAAAACTGTACCCTGGCGATTTCCTCAAATATCACCAATTACAACGAATTCCGATATAATGAGGATGATCACCTAATTCCCAATATCTTACTCCCACTCATCATCTGTAAAACCATACAGATATGAGAATGAAACCCGGTAAATACATACCCTTGGAGTAAGTGTCTAATCGGAAAAACAGTTTTTCTTTAACGATGCACTGAAACATGAAAATGTTTCGTAGGGGTATCCTGGTATTCATAGCAATGCCTCTTCCATAATCCAATTCATGACTTCAACCGTATATTTTATTGCCATCTCTCCAAATCCCCTTTATTTGTCTTTAGTCGTTACCTTCTGTACACCATCGTTAGGCTAACTGGTTTTCTTCCTTCCCTACCGTTCGGCACCAGCCTATGGTTTGGAAGAAGACTATCCAGTAAGCATAATAGGTGTACCCTCCTAAACCAAGGAGTACTCGCATCTCGAGAGAAGGTGATGATAAAAGACAACTGAATAATACCTTATTCTTTTAAAGGTGAAATAGGAGCGGCGATGAAGTATGCGGTTTTGGTCGTGAATGATATCAGTCGCAATTTACTTTGCCCTCTTTCTAATCCCTTTATTTTGTCTTTACATATTACCTTCTGCACACCCTACTTAGGCTAATTGGTTTTCTTCATTCCCTACCTTTCGGCACCAGCCTATGGTTTGGAATAAGACTATCCAATAGGCGTAATAGGTGTACTCTCCTAAACCAAGGAGCTCTCGCAACCTGAGAGAAGGTGATAATAAAAGACAACTGAATAAACCAATTCTATTTCTCCTGAACCTTGATCCATCCCCGAAGAAGTCCCTTCGAGTTCGTATATAACCATACGATGGATCTATCCAATGGAAGTGGATATCCGTAGTGATACGGGTGTTCTGAGAAATTCAAAGGGTAGAAGAAGGAGTGGCAATGACTTATGCAACATAGACAATCCAAAAGCCAGTATTTTAAGAAGGTTCGGTCAACCTGGTCACTGAGTCATAGTCTAGGGTCGGTCAAAGGTCGCTGCCAAAGAGAGAGAGAGAAAAGAAAACACTCTGCGTGCACTCTAACCTAGATCAGAATGGTCATCATTTTATCTAATCCGGAAACCTCCCACTGTCCTGTCAAATTCTCCTCCAAACCTAAAGAAGAATCAATCGGGATCACCCGAAGAGTAACTCATCAGTGGGAATCGGGATCCAACTCTCATCGCATGTTAACGTGATGGAATGCATCCACGTTATTCATACTCCAGAAGGTATGCGCATACTTGGCAAGTTTCAGTTTCTTTAGAAACTCCCGATATCATTTTCTTGCCCCATGCTCTTATGACCTTGGCGAAAGTCAACAAATCATAAGTCACATGTCAAGTTCTGCCCGTCATTATCTTGTTAATTTGAATCCATCCGTACATACCCTTGACGAAAGCCAACAAGGTAATACGACTGTCCCAAACCAACTCATCTATCTATGCAACAAATGAATACCCAGCAGCTACCAAACACTATGCCTTGACGAAAGCCAACAAACATAGCTTGAATACTACTGACCATCCATAAGAAACGACGGAGGGCTACGACTGGTTTTTGGCGAAAAACCTTTAACGTAGTGAACTTGATATCGCTGAAGGAACCTGATAGCTTTTTATAAAAATATAGTGGCGAAAACCTTTTGCTAAAGAGGTCACTCCCGGTAAAGGGATCTCGGCTCTTTCCTCGTGGAATGAGGTGCAGGATATTCCACTGAATACCTCGATGCAAAGCAACTTGTAATCGACTATGGTAAAGTTATTACCTTGACGCAAACTTCTGTCCAAGGGGTCTTTCCCGGTGAAGGGATATCAGCCCTTGCCTCGTCGAATGAGGTGCAGGATATTCCACTGAATACCGCTATGCATAACAAAAGGAAACGTCTTTGCAATAACACTTTTTAAATTGTTCCAACAACTCAAACATGTTTGTTTTACTTTGCATTGATCAGAATCAACGCAGTCCCATCAATCAATCACACCAAAAAAAAGAACGAAAATAAAATGTACGTATATGCCATCCGCATTCGTCACTGGGTCCCGTCATCACCCGTTAGGTTACTTAACTAACGACAGAGCGGGGACTGGACTAGCGCGGGTGTAAAACATATACAACATCTAATAGTATATAAACCAATATACAATAATCGCTCCAGGCGTGATAATATGCAACATTACAGAAAAGTAATAAGCATCACAGAACAATACAGATAATCTGGGATCCCCGAGTTTCACAGAGCCGCTGCTGAAACTCGAGGTTCCCCTGTCGTGTGGATAGCCTGTGCAATGAAACCTAGACCCCTACGGGTGCGGCAAGTTACCCGCCAAGACCTGAAGCGAGGCAGCCCCCTACAGCATAGTGAATGGACCACCCAGCACTCCACGGAATCCGGTAAGCTTGGGCACCCCTCCTTGGGTCAACCTGTACCCCCTACGAGTGCGGCGAATAGTCTGCCAATTCTGAAGTGGGACCCCTCTGCCTCTCAAAGCCATGAGCTGCGGACCCGTTGCCCCCCAGAACCCGGCTATCCGTGCACTCCGTCTCGGGGCAAAACCTAGTACAGTAATGAAAAATAGTACAATAGGTACATCAACCGCAACCTGGTCGTGCCCCAAAAGAATATTATACAACAGGCAGTGACGGCAGTCCACAAGTTGGACGCTCGCCCCGCAATATCAAATGTACAAATAAACTCAAACTGTACTACCATTGCACACTGCTATCCACCACGACAAATCCGCAACATTACAGCACAACACAGAACATCAACGCGAATGTCACGTTCGCAAACCCGTCTAAAAGAGCTATAGCAATCGGACGCGGTTTACCGATCAAATGACATTCCCGGTCGGAGATATAATGTAAGCACTGTAAACTAACGTGTTTAAATTTCGATCGACCAAAGACCAAATATTAAAAAGTGGGCCCCACAGCTTACTGGTGAACAGTAACAAAATCTGGGCCAAAACTTTATATACCAAAAATCACAAAATCAAACAGAGAAGCCACTGGAAAAATTTGGGAGCACGTGCTCACCACATGGCCGCGGAAGCGCGGTCAAACCATGGGTTTGACCGCGTTTCCGCGGCGGTTTGGTGAGTTCACGTGCCCAAATTTTGTCGTGGTTCTTAGAATTCCCTGCACGGATTTTTAAGACATCCAGAAATTAATTTTGAGAACGTTTAAAATTAACAGAAACTGTCGGGATAAGAAATTGTGATTTTTGCGATTTTTGATTTCCGGTCGGATCGATGTTTTAAACGCGTTAGCACAAGTTAGTATAGCAAAATGGTTAGGCTCTGATACCACTGTAAGTCTACGCTAGCACCCCGGCAGTCTACAGACGCCAAATGCGGAACAAAAACTTTTTAACTGGTGCTATCGTATACTTTAACCCGGATCTGCCATTATTGCTAAACTAACAAACTGTAAAGAGTGTAGGAATGTTATACCGAACGATCCGAGTCCTTCGTTCTTCAACCATCATCCCACGCTCTGTTGCGGCTGCTCCGATCTCGTCGATCTCCGATCTCCTCGTCGAGGTGGCACCACATGATCGGTTCTTTAAACGGGCTCCCGCCTCTGACTCGAGGCAACTCGATCGTCAAGTTTGCTAAAAGAGACGACCAAGAATGATGTAGAGATTGAGTAGATTACTTTGTCTCACTTCGTCCAAGTCCGTGGACGATCGGTTAATGAAGTTGCCGTGGAAATCGGGTGATGGAATGAAATGAACTGTGAATTCCATACACCCCAAAACTATCATATCTTTTCTAACCGAATGAAAACTCAAGTGAGAGTGAGTGTGAATGAGAGAGAGAGGAGGCTTATCATATATATGAAGGAGGGTGAGTGTAGGAGCAAAGGTGGTGACAATAAGAGAAAGATATTATGAACAAATATCTTAACCATTCCAAAACACATTAAAGCAAATGGTGATTCATATAAACACCTCATCTAGCCATTAATGAAACCATTAATGCACTAATGAGTCATATGCCTCATCATCACTTCTAGAAGCTTCTAGAATGATGACTCACTCATATCTGAAGAAAAGATAAATCCGTCTTTAACCGAATGTTAAAAGACGGCTGATAGAAAACTGGAAACTGGCAACTTCCAAAAGTGATCCTGAAACGACTTTCAGGATAACCCCGAAACTGTATAAATATACCCGCATTTGTATTACGACCGAATACAAATGCAACTGAGACAAAGATATTATACCTACTCAATATAATACTCGGATCCGGCTTAAACCAAAGCCGACCAGTATCATCTGTCCGAAAATCGACACGTGCGTAAACGCACGTGCATTTTCCGAACCCTGCCATAAAACCATACGGCCTCTACAACGTTTCGCCCGAACTTAGGAAACTGTCTGTGGGGGACTCTAATGACTCGTCAGTACCCTGGCAGTGGGTTTAACCACAAACCGTCAGCGGCACTAGCTATGCGTAACGGCTGCCCATGGACTGACCTCAAGGGTGGCCGAGGAGCGAACTCAAGGGAGACCGATGAGCGAACTCCTCCGAAAACCCTACTGAGCCTAACAGTGACAATGTATATACAGTCCGGTCCGTTCGTCAATGAGTATCGCATATCTGCCTAGGGGGCTAGCAACGTCAGACCCCCAATAGCAGTATAAGTCGTGTCGGAGTGAAGCCCAATAACACCCTGAGATACTACTGGAGTACCTACCAGTAAATCTCCTGCCATGGCCATGGACTTTGTGTAATGGCTCTCCTAGACACAGCACGACCTCGCCCCCAATACCGGGAGAGACGAATCCCCTGCCGATCCGCTCACGTGCCTCCATATGGCTCGGGACTGTACCCAAAAACTACCTGTTTGCACGACTCCTTTGAGCCGTGGTAGGGTAGAAATCAAAGCACAGTGGGAACTCACACGAGACAAATGACGACCTCAGGTCGATGAACTAACCTGTACACATGTCACCAGGGAACTGCTATCTGACGGTAGATATAATACTAACTAGCAGATTCCCGGCGAGTCCTGTCCGGTGTACTCATAACCCAATGAGCACCTGTATACATCTTAGGTGATCCAACTGACACCAGTGGCTTGTGAGACCGGCCACCGCCCCTCGTCGGGGTCTCGACTGTACACACTAGTCTACTCCGGAGTATCGATGCCCTGTCTCGAAACTCCCACGACTAGGGACCACAATTAAGGATATGCGTATAAACTACCCAACTCTCACGTATATGATCGCCATCATACTGTTGGTAGTAAAGCAAGATCCTAAGGGCTCTATCAAAGTGTAACATGCAATCAGTCACCTGAACATGTACACGACTGATAAAGGCAAACCAGATAGCATACTATCATCTCGAGTAAGACTGTCCTACCGGGATAGGTCCTCCGCAATCATTGCAATCACGTACTTGCGATCCAATAATTGACTATGAGGGCACTATCTCCAACACGCACTGTGTCCAGTTGGCTAGAACCATAAGACCTTGGCCAAAACAGTTGAGAACCACTGATGGTTAGATCAGTAGTTTCTCGTAATGGTCCTAAGCCAAATCGACATGACTTATCAGGATAGTAAGGGTCCGACGTTTACCACCCCCTAGACCCGGTATGCGATACTCTTAAGACGAAGAGACCGGATTGTACGGAGATTGTCACGGATAGGTTTAGTAGGGGTCAGGATGAGCTTGCTCGTCGGGATCTGAACTCATCTCCTCCATAACCAATGAATGCAAACTTTCTTAACTTGGAGTCAAGCTTACTCCTTTCCGTCTTATCTATTAGCGAATAAATAATGCAACCAAAAATTTTAAGGTGCGAGTAATTTACTGGTTTACCTGACCAAATTTCCTCCGTAATTCCTTCATCGAGTGCACTTGCCGGGCTTCGATTGATCAGATACACAGTAGTATCGACAACTGCCGCCCATAGGAATTTGGGCATATCTGCATCCAAGGTCATGCTCCTTACCCGTTGTAGAATCGTCATGTTCATCCTTTCAGCGATACCGTTCTGTTGTGGTGTCCCCGGTACTGTTTTTAACCAACATATACCCTTCTGTGAGCAAAACCCCTCGAAGTCTTGTGTGCAATATTCCCTGCCATTATCGGACTTTAGGCATTTAACCTTCGTCCATGTTTGGTTCTCCACCTGTGTAATCCAGTGTTTGAAATGACCAAACACATCGGACTTATTCTTCATTGCATAAACCCAGATCTTCATGCTTGCATCATCAATGAATGTAATGAGATACCGATTTCCACCATAAGACTCTACAGATGCTGGTTCCTATATATCTGTATGCACCAACTTTATCTTCTTCGTCTTCTTTCCTACATTGCCAATCTGAAAACCTGAGTGCGCTTTATTTTCTACAAACACAACTCTCATAGAGTCCTAACTCAACCTTCTTCAGTTCAGATAAAATCCCCTTACCATGAAGAATCTTCATATTCTTCTCGCTAAGGTTCCCCAATCTCTTGTGCCACAACGAAATCTCAAAATCCACATCTGAACCTGTCGTCAATGCAATCGAAATGCCACTACTCCCACTGAATAAATACAATGAACCGATCAATTTACCCCTTGCGACTACCAATGATCCTTTGGAAATCTTCCACTGAGAATTCCTAAGTACCGTAACGTACCCTTCGTTATCCAGCCGACTTGTAGATATTAGACTCTTCTTCAGATCTGGTATATGTTTAGTGTTCTTCAGCTTCATCTGATCTCCTCCTGATGGATGCAATACAATCGTTCCCTTTCCAACGATTTTGCACAGCTGACTGTTTCCCACCGTCACATGCCCAAGATCCCCTTGAACATAATCGCTACAATGATGCCGACCTGAAGTGCAGTGAAAGGATGCCCCGAATCTAAAAATCAGGTATCTCTCTTTGTGCTCTCTCTTGCCAAAAGACAAAGTCTATGTCCCCCCTGTACATGTGTAGACACCACATTGGCCTCCTTATTATCTGACTTTTCATCTGAGCCTTTTTTCTTTCTTCAAGAGTCTAAGTCCTTCTTCTTGTGACCCTTCTTTCTGCAATTCCAAGAGTCATCTTGGATCTGTCTTTTTAACTTTTCTCGGCTCTTTAACTTGCCTTTCTTCCCTTTTCTCTTTTGCATTGTCCTGCCACGATTCTCTACCAAGAGTGCAGAAGTTCCCAAACTTCCACTCACAACCTTTCTTCTTATCTCATCATTTAATATGCAACCTACCGCATCATTAAATGTGAGATTCCCTGAGACCGAGTTACTGACTGGCATAACCAGGTTTTCCTAAATCTTCGGCAATGAATATAGAAACAATAAGGCTTGAATCTCATCTTCAAACGTGATTGGGATTGATTCGAGTTGTCTTATCACACTGTTGAACTCGTGCAGATGCTCTGTCACTGAACCGTTTACTTCCATCTTCATGTTGATAACCTAATCGTCGCCAGGGCTTTCCTATTCAGTAGATTCCATACCTCATTGGACATCTTCTCGGGCTTGTCATCTAATAACGAAAGATACAAATCATTCGGATATAGGTAGTCCTCCATCTGCATACGTCGCCAACCATAATTATGACCATTAAGTTTCTCGATTCGGATTTTATCCTCATCCATTTTTCATTTACCACTGCAACAAACTTAACCTTCTCCCTCGGATGTTTAAACCAACACCTTCGAAATTACAATCTAGGAACATGGGGAGAAGACACAAGAGTTGTCACCCAATGTAAATTTAGACCGTAGAATCGAAGACCCTTTGGTTCCCTATGCTCTGATACCACTTTGTTGGGAGAAAAAACGGAGGATAAGACAAGAACTATGCTAAACGGCCAACCATCCAATACGCAATAAACAACGAAAAATAAAACAGTGCAAGAATAAGAGAATCAAATTAGAGAAAGACACGATATTTGTTTACGAGGTTCACCCACAGTATGACCAGTCCCCGACAGAGTGGAATCTGCAAAACTTCTACTAGATCTTTAGTCAAGAATACGCCAAGAGCAAAACCATAGGAGATTTCTTTCAAATCTGTAAGTCCACGTTACCCGTCCCGGTTCTTACCGGCATGCAGAAACGGTAAAAAACAATTTTTATGGTAAAGGTAACATGGACTAGAAAATAGGATCTTTGCTAAACAAACACCTAGCAAACTAACTACAAGTTTAACTACTATATTAGGGGGTTATACCTAGGTCTTGAACTCCTTCTCTTCTAGCTCCTTGGAGTGGTTGGATCGGCTCCACCTCGTAGTCCTCTTTTTGTCGAAGAAGGATCCACCCGAAAGCCTCTACCTTGAGCTCCTACCTCAACCGAGAGGAAACTAAAGTGCTTGGCTTGCTAGATCTTGTACTCTAGAGTGAGTAGAGAAGAGTTTTGAGGGTTTTATCTCAATGGCTCATGCTTCTCAACACATGAGACATGAGAGCCTTGAGAGAGAGGAAGAGGGAGAGCTTGGATGAGAGAGAATGAGAATGATAGAATGAGCTCCATAATTTACAACCATGCTCACAAAAGCAAGAATAATCATGATAATAATAATAATTAAGAATTGTGATGGTTAGTTTCAATGACCATTATCATTTCATGCATTTAATGCATTTTGTAAAGAACAACAAGTAAACAAAAGTCATAGCAATGAAATGATGACGGTCAACAAGTCCACAATGGTCAACCGGTCAACAAGTCAATAAAAGTCAAATGTTTAACTCAACCATGACACAATAATACTTAATTAATATTATTAGTCATATTTCTTATTCTCATTAGGGTTTAGAAAAAAGTCAACGGTCAACAACCCTAATGAGAATCCTCTACCTCTGCCTCAGTCAACCGTGCATACACACCCGCATCCGTGTTCTAAGGAATACGAATACAATGAGATAAAACCAATCCCAAAACGTATACTAGGATCTGGCTTAAACTAAAACCCGCTAGTAATAACTGCCCGAACACCAAACGTGCACAAGTGCGTGGATGTGAACGAACCCTGTCGCAAAACCATACGACCTCTACTCTGTTTTGCCCAAAGGCGAATAGCTTTCTGTGTGGGACTCTAAAGACTCGACACTACGCTGGCAGTGGGTTTAACCACAGGCCGCAAGCGGTACTAGCTATACGTAACGGTCCCCAGGTAGATGCCGATAAGAAGACTGATGAGGTGAACCCATCCGAACTCCTACCGAGCCTGAATGTGACAATCTCCGTACAGTCCGGTCTGTTCGTCTGAGAATATCGCATGGCAGGCCTAGGGGTGGTAAACGTCAGTCCCCTAATAGCGGTACAAGTCGTGTCGGAGTGTAGCCCAGAATACCCTGAGACAACACTGGATAACCTACCAGTATATCTCGCTTGCCCTGGCCAGGGATGACTATGTGTAATGGCTCTCCTTGACACAGCGCGATATCAACCCCCAATACCGGGAGAGACGAATCCTGTCTAACCGTCACTGCCACCAAGTGCTTCGGGACTGCACCCAACTGCTACCTGTTTGCACGACTCATTTGAGCCGTGGTAGGGTAGCAATCTAAGAATAGTGGGAACACACTCGAGACGAAGTGACAGTGTCAAGTCAGCGGACTAAGCTATACTCATGTCACCTGGGAACTGATAACTGACTATAGGTATAGTACCAACCAACAGTTCCCGACGAGTCATGTCCAGTGTACTCGTAACCTAACGAGCACCCGCATACTATCTCAAGTACGACGTACTGACGGCTGTGGGACAGACCATCTCCCCTGCTGGGATGAGAAGCGCATACGCTAGTCTATTCCGGAGTATCGATGCCCCGTCTCGATAATCCTACGACTAGGGACTTGTATAAGGATATGCTTATAGATTACCCAGCCCCCACTAGTGTGATTGCCATCACAACGTTGGTAATCAAGCAAAAATCCTAAGGGCTCCACTAATGTGTATAGGCGATATGCTAAAAGAAACACATGCACACATTAAAGTAGAAAGAAACCAAGTAGTATACTACCATTTCGAGCAAGATTGTCTATACAACTGTGAATATCCCAAGCTTCCATCAAGTAATATACAAACTAGTATGATACAATAATGGCCTCTAAGGCATATACACTAACAAAATCTCTATTAGCCGTCACCCTCTCTATACAATTTAATAGCTTTTCTTAATAGCATCATATTTAATCTTTCATGAGAAACCATATTTATAGCCAAACCCTAATTCTATTTAAATTAGGATTAAACTGTATTACCAAAATATCCGGTTTGCAAAGAAAACTCGCGTCTGATGATTTTGAGCCGGCTCAACATTTTTATGAGCCGTCTCATACGAACAAAGAACAATTGGTAATACCAGACATGTTGTGAGCCGGCTCAACATAAATATGAGCCGTCTCAAACGAACAGAGGAGAATTAGTAATTTAAGAAATCTTGTGAGCCGACTTAACATAACTATGAGCCGTCTCAAACTAACAGAGGAGAATTGGTAATTCCAGGTATCTTGTGAGCCGTCTCAATATAATTATGAGCAGTCTCAATATGAAGAAACTTCACGATATCAACAATTATGGCGAGATTTCGACAATTTGGCTATGAAAGATAACGAATCAATGAAAATATTTTTTGATAGAGTTGCCATAATAATTAATCAAATCAGAACCCATAGGGATATTGTTGATGAAAAAAGATTATTGAAAAAAATTAAGAAATTTGGCATAAAATATGTGATCATGTTGTTGCCGCTATAGAAAATTCAAAAGGCTTATCAACTTTAACTTTCGATGAACTAATAGCATCACTGGAGACATACGAATTGAGAATGAATAGGTCCGCAACTAAAGAGGTGGAGCAAGCTTTTTAGGCCAAGGTGACAATATTAAAAAAGAAGAAAGGAAAATTTCAGAAAAGAAATAATGGAAAGAAATTCTTTCAAAAGCAACAGTTTAGAAAAGCTGGTTAAAGTCAACACCAAAAAAGTATAAAAGCTATCAATTATAAAGAGGTACTTTTGGATAATTTGTCTATTTATTTAAGGTTTCATTTGATTTTTTGCTAGATGATATCATAAATGTAAGGTCTGTCTTTATACAGAGAAACAAATCCATTATTTCATCTGCCTTTATTATTATTACACCAAATTATCACTATCTATACAATGGTGTTAAACACTTTCATGAATGTTTTAATTAATTTTTTCATGGGCAGCTCATGGCACCCTTTGTTGACTATAGAAAGCAAATTGTGAATTGCTTTCTAACATCTCTTCTCAATTTGCAATTTACAAAATATTTCTGAAGTAGATGAATTTTTCTGTAGTGAATATTTCACCAAGTTGTTGATTTGTTGGAATAAACTCCAGCTCGATCTCTTTTACTTCAACAAGCTCTCTTATGAAGTGATGTTGAATCTCGATATGGTTAGATCTTGTGTGGAACACCAATTCTCTGTCAGGGCAATCGCTGAGCGGTAGATTGTTGTTAGAGTCTCTTGCTTTTGCTGCAAGTCTGAAAAAATTCTTTGAACCCAAATTGCATCACATGCGGTGCTTGTAGCTAAGTGAGTTCAACTTCTGCAGATGAGAGTGCTACCGTTTGCTTCTTCTTGGACGACCAAGATATCACCTTTGAACCGAGAGTGAAAACATATCATGATGTGCTTTTACGATCATCGACGGAATCTTCCCAGTCACTGTCAATATAAACGATCAGTGTTGTATTCTTCGGCTGCATATATGAGCCTAAGCATATTTGTTTCTTGAAGATATCTGAGGATACGCTTGGCTGCGGCGTAGTGTAGCTTACTTGGATTGCTAGTGTAATTTGCTTGGATCACTCATGAATCTTGAGATTATGCTAAACGCGTATAGTATATCGGGCCTTGTATTTTATGTGGTAGATCAGTGATCCGATCAGGCTACTGTAGGTTGAGGCGTCGACCTTTGGTGCGTCATCATGCATACTTATCTTCTTGTTCAATACTGCTGAATCGGCTTGCAGTTTGACATGTGGAACTTTATCAGAAGATCTTCATTATATTTTTCTTAGCTGGTAAATATTTATTCTGCAGATTGTTTGACTTGTATGCCGAGAAAATATTTCATCAAGTTTAGATCTGTCATCTTGAATTCTTTCATCATTTTCTTTTTAAACTCTTCTATCATCATAGGATTAGTGCCATAATAAATCAAATCAACATAAAGACAGACAATAAGATAATCTGTACCTTACTTTTTTACATACAAGGATGGGTCACTTTGGCTTCTTTGGAAATTGTTCTTGCGAAAATATTGATCCATTTTACTGTTGTAGGCTCACAATGCTTGCTTTAGCTCGTACAATGCTTTGTGAAGGCTATAAGTTTTGCATTTTTCTCTTTTGACAGTGTCGCATTGAGGCTGTTTTACATAGAATTCTTCTTCAAGATCTTCGTTAATGAATACTGATTTGATGTCTAGCTAGAACACTTTTAGTTTGAACTGTGATGCAAGTTCCAAGACAATTCTAATCATCTCCATGTGAGCAATTGGGGCAAACATCTCGTTGAAATTGAGATCTGGCTTCTACGAGTAGCATTTTCTTACAAGTCGAGCCTTCAGATTCTGGACTGAGCCATCTTCGTTGTATTTGGTCTTATAGACCCATTTGAGCCCGATTAAGTCCTTTCCTTCTGAAAGATGAGTCAACTCAGATATGTTGTTTTTCTGGATCATCTTGCATGGAACACACAAGTGAAATAGTGGGTTTGTTTCTCTATATAAAGAGAAACCTTGCACTTGTAATATCATCCTGCAAAGAATCAAATGAAGGCTTAAACAAATATGCAAATTATCCAAAAGTCCCTCTTTGTAATATTTCTTTATATTAGAATACAAAGTTGTTTCAAATCCCTCTATAAAATAAGTTTACTTTCTGAATCTTATTCCGCAATCCACTTGAATTCTGTCTGTCCTAACATTCCCCTATTTAAATCTTGAGTGTGCAAAAGATATATCAAAAAAGAGAAAAGAGGGGTGGGGTAGGGTTAAGCCCCTAACAGGAATAGATAGCAAGAAAAGCGTAGATTTTACTTATTGGTAACTTCAAAATTGTTTCTCTTGACTTTATTTTCATCGTTTTCATATACTTAACGTACTTCTTTGTATAGATTGAAACCTTTGTTCAAGAAATCAGTTTCTATATTCATGAGAAAGTACTTCACATATCTAGATGGATTGGTGATTACAGAAGGGAGTTGTTGTTAAAATTAAACTTGATTTTAATTTGGGGATATGAAAGGCCATGAATTATTTTATTCATGATGAGTTAATTGATGCATTATTAGCAGTAGTAGTAATTAAAAATATGGAGTCTTATATTATAGAAGTTATTGTTGGACATAATGCCCTCAAGTCAATTATTGTAATCGCAGTCTGACGATTGTGATGATTGAGAAAGGACCTATACAGGTAGAACAATCTTACTCGAGATGATAATATGCTATCTGGTTTGACTTTATTGTCATGTACATGCATTATGTGATATTACATTTCACTATTACATGTTAATAAAGCCTGTAGGATTATTGCTTAACTACCAGCGTTATGATGGCGATCATACATATGGGGGCTGGGTAGTCCATAAGCACATCCTTAAATGTCCATAGTCATGGGAGTATCGAGACTGGGCATCGATATTCTGGAGTAGACTGGTGTATACGTTTCTAGACCCCGACGAGAGGCGATAGTTGGTCCCACAGTCATTGGTCTTTCACATCTAAGATCGTAAACAAGTGCTCACTGGGGATGAGTACATTGGACAGACTTGCTGGGAACATGGTATTATACTTATTGTCAGATAGCAGTTCTCAGGTGACATGAGTGCAGGTTAGTCCTTCGATCTGAGATCGTCATTTGTCTCGTGTGAGTTCCCACCGTGCTTTGATTACTACCTTACCACGGCTCAAACGAGTCGTGCAGACAGGTTTTTGGGTACAGTCCCGAGCCATATGGAGGCAGTGAGCGGATCGTTGGGGATTCGTCTCTTCCGGTATTGGGGGTTGATGTCATGCTGTGCACGGGTGGCCATCACCAGAAATCCTTAGCCAAGGTGGACGAGAATTACTGATTTGGATCAGTAGTTTCTCAGTGGGTGATGGGTTTCACACCGACATGAAATATCGCGTTATTAGGAGTCTGACTTTATCCGCCCCCTAGACCCGATATGCGATACTCTTAGATGAAGAGATCAGATTGTACGGAGATTGTCACAGATAGGCTCAGTAGGGATCCAGATGAGTTTGCTCGTCGGCCTTCCTTTTCGACAGGTACCCGGGTAGCTGTTACGTATAGCTAGTGCCACTGATGTGCTTGTGGTTATGGATTTATCCAGAAACTCACTACCGGCATACTGTCGAGTGTTTAGAGTCTCACATAGAGGGTTTCCTTAGTTTAGGCGAAATGATGTAGTAGCCGTATTTTAATACGTGCAGAGTTCCGATCGAATGACTGTACTAGTTATCCGAACTTTCGATCGGACGGTTGATAATACTAGCCGGCTTAGGATTGAGCCAGATTATTAAATTAGGTATTGATTTAATAATTTACGTATATATATTTCGATATGTATATTCTAGTATTATGTTCTTTATGTTATTCTATCTCTTTAGGTATTCGTATTTTGATACGAATACGGGTATGTATATACAGTTGAGTATATTCCGTATTTATATGGAAAACATTCTAGAAGGTGGACACCTCATTTTGGTTTATCCATTTATTAATTTAAATGGAAATGAGGTGTAAAGGTAGTGAGGTGAGAATGGTAAGAACCATACTTGAATAGTGTTTACAAATAAATTGTAAATTCATTTGTGCAAACTATTCAAGTATAGTTGCTTTATTTTTTTTGGAAAATGGTTTTATACAAAACCATGCTTCATAACTTTCTCTCACTTGATGAAAATCATTCTCACATTTTGGTTATCTCTCCTCACTAGCATTTCTTGAGCTTCTCCTCCTTCTTCTTGATTTTTCACCCTACCATCTCATGAGTTGAGAATCAAGGGTGGAAAAGAGATAGATATACACCAAGAACAACTCACTATATCTCTAGACACTCTAGATTAGCAAGCTAAAGTCCCTAGTTGCTTCACTAGATTTTTAGTGTGGAACTAGAGCCATGAACCACATCTCTCGGGTGGATCATCTTCGACGGAGGAAGACCAGCGGCCAAGCTCAAGATCTCAAGAAGCTAAGGAAGATGGCAGAAGACCGAAGAACACGAATCTTTTGGTAAAACAACTCTATCACAGCAGATAACTTTTTTGTAGCTTGCTAGTTTTATGTTTGGTTTCGATTCTAGGTAGTTATTTCTAGCTCCAAAGTTTTTAAACCCAAAATGTTTTCGTTCCGCAACGGCCGCGGTCGACGGCCAGGGCGCTAGGAACTCCAACAGTTATTATGTAGGTTATAAGTTATGGAATAATAAGGGTCATATGTTATTATAATAAATATGTAGGTTATGAGTTGTGGAATATGAAGAGTCATGTAATTCATATATATATGTGGTGTCATTTGGGTTGTGAAGAGTGCCAAAAATATAAAATCCATACAAAGCATATTTTCTCCTTTATATCCTCTTCCAATTTCCCTTCGAAGTTATAATTCTAATTGCATTTCGATAACAAAGTGGTATCAGAGCTAAAAAAAATGATCAACGGGATGGTGCCATATGTTGTTCCTCACCTCACCAAAGAAAATTACGAAATTGGAGTATCCAAATGAAGGCTTTATTGGGTTCTCTTAATGCTTGGGACATTGTTGTACGAGGCTATGTTAAGCCTAAAGATGAAGCACCGTTATCGGCGGGCCAAACAGAGGCTCTCAAAGATGCAACCAAGAAAGACAATAGATTTCTCCACTTTATTTATTAAAGAGTTGATGAATCGGCGTTTGAAAAAATCTCTAATGCCACGAGTTCGAAGCAAGCTTGGGGGGTCCTTCAAAACTCCTATAAAGGAGCGGAGAAAGTGAAGATTGTTCGTTTGCAACACTTCATAGAGAGTTTGAAGATTTGGAGATGAAAGAAAGTGAATTAGTCTCCGACTTTTTCACCAAAGTTTTAACCGTTATGAATCAACTTCGAAGGAATGGTGAGAAAATTGAAGATGTTCGCGTAATGGAGAAAATACTTCAGTCGCTTCCCCCAAAATATGATTATATCGTTTGCATGATAGAAGAATCCAAAAATTTGGAAAGTATGACCATCGACAAGCTTATGGGTTCGTTGAGTACGCATGAGAAAAGATTCACCAAAAGACAATAGCCGGTGGAGAAACTACTTCAAACAAAACTTCGTTTGAAGGAAGGACGTGAAGATTCTAAAGAAGGAAGACACGGCGGTCGAGGCCGTGGAGGAGCTCATGGTCGTGGTCGTGATCGCGGACGTAGCGGTGGAAGAGGCGCCTATCAAAACTTTGAAGAAAAATATTATGGCACCAAAATTTCAAGAGGACGTAGAAGAGAAATGTTTAATGGAAGAAGGAGATCTCATGTTCAGTGCTTCAACTGCAAAAAGTATGGCCACTCTGTTTCTCAATGTTGGAAAAATCAATTTGATGAAAAAGCTAATTATGCCGAAAAAGAAGAAGACGAAGATCATGTTCTCTTATTGGCTTTTAAAGGAGATGAAGAGAAAGAGGACGTTTGGTACTTGGATATTGGCGCTTGCAATCATATATGCGGGAAAAGAAGCATGTTCGTGGAATTAGATGAATCGATCAATGGACAAGTTACATTTGGAGATTCTTCAAAACCGTAAAAGGAAAAGGTAAAATTCTCATTCTCCTTAAAATTGGTGCAAATCAAATTATCTCAAATGTTTATTATGTTCCTAATATGAAGAGCAACATTTTAATTTTTGGATAACTCTTAGAGAGGGGTTATGATATTCATATGAAAAATCATAATCTTCTCTTAAGAGATATAAAATGAGATTGATAGCAAATGTGAAAATGTCAAAATATCGGATGTTCATACTTAATATTCAGAAGGGAGATGTGAAGTGTTTGAATACTTCCATAAAAGACCCGTATTAGCTATGACACTTGAGATTTGGCTATTTTAATTTTGGCGGTCTTAGCATGTTGGTGAAATAACATATGGTGAAAGGATTACTCCTAATTAACCATCCGGAGCAATTTTGTGAACGGATGTCTTTTCGGAAAGCATCATATTGCTAGCTTTCCAAAAGAAACTTCATTCCATGCGTCAAAACTCCTTCAACTCGTCCACACGGATATTTGCAGTCCAATAACTCCCACTTCTTTTGGTGAGCATAAATATTTTCTCACTTTCACCGATGATTTTTTTTGAAAAACTTGGATTTATTTTTTGAAAAATAAATCCGAGGTATTTTTTGTATTTAAATTATTTAAAACTAATGTGGAGAAAGAAAGTGGTTGTTATTTGAAAGCTATTAGAGCGGATCGCGGCGGCGAGTTCACTTCAAAAGATTTTGAAAAATATTGTGAAGAGAATGGGATCCGTCATTTTATTACGGCTTCTTATTCAACTCTGCAAAATGGAGTAGCTGAGAGAAAGAATCGCACGATTCTAAACATGGTGAGAAGCATGTTGAAAAGTAAGAAGATGCCTAAATCCTTTTGGGCTAAAGCTGCTGCTTATGCTACGTATATTCTTAATCGGTGTCCTACTCAAATTTTACAAAACATCACTCCGCAAGAAGCATGGAGCGGTTACAAGCCCAATGTTAGCCACTTTAAAGTATTCGACAGCATTGCATATGCTCATGTTCTTATGCAAAAGAGAAGAAAGTTAGATGATCGCAGCAACCCTTTTATATTTGTTGGCTACGATTCAAGAACCAAAAGATATAAGCTATAAGATCCTTGCAGTAAGAAGGTTATTGTTAACCGAGATGTCGTATTCGATGAAGAAAAATTATAGGAATGGAATGAGCATGAAGAATGTACCAATTCAACCACTTTAATCGATGAAGAAGATGGCATTCTAAAAGAAACAGATACTCCATCACTACCATCCACTCCGTCGCTTGGTGACTCTCCAACTTCGTCCACCTCTTCAACTAGCACATTATCTCCAAGGAATCAAAAGATGAGATCTTTAGCTGAGTTATACGAGGTAACAGAAAATCAAAATGATCTCACTCTTTTTTGCTTATCTGCCGATTGTGAGCCTTTAGATTTCGAAGAAGCAATTCAAAGCAAAAGATGGAAAGAAGCATTGGATGAAGATATCAAAGCGATCGAGAAAAATGACACATGGGAGCTAACCTCTCTTCCTGAAGGTAAAAATGCAATCGGAGTAAAGTGGGTGTACAAAGAACAGAAAAATACTCAAGGAGAAGTTGAAAGGTACAAAGTAAGATTAGTGGCCAAAGGCTACAAGTAACAAGCCGGAATTGATTATGATGAGGTATTTTCTCCAGTTGCTCGCATTGAAACTATAAGATTAATTATTTCTTAGGCTATGAAAAACAAATGATAAAATTTTGAACTGGATGTAAAATCAGCATTTCTGAATGGCTTTCTTGAAGAGAAGGTTTATGTTGAACAACCTCATGGTTATATTAAAAGGGGCATGAATCAAAAGTTTTGAAATTGAAGAAGGCGCTTTATGGCTTGAAGTAAACACCAAGAGCGTGGAATAGTAGGATCGATGCATGTTTTAAAGCAAACAATTTTATCCATTGTCCTTATGAGCATGCTTTATACACACAAAAAATTCAAAATGGTGATTTTTTAATTGTTTACTTGTATGTGGATAATCTCATATTTACAGGAAATAATCCTGTCTTGTTCAAGGAGTTCAAAGACTTCATAATTCGAGAATTTGAAATGACGGATATTGGGCTTATGTCATATTACCTCGGCATTGAGGTTAAAGAAGAAAAAGATAGGATTTTTTTCCTCTCTCAAGAAGGTTATGCAAAGTTTATACTCAAAAAATTCAACATGGAGAAATGCAATCCGGCGTGCACACCCATAAAATACGGCATCAAGTTGTCAAAATACGATGGCGGAACCAAAATCGATCCTACTTCAAAAGCTTGGTTGGAAGTCTACGGCATTCGACATGTATAAGGCTCGATATTCTTTATGGAGTTGGGTTTGTTAATATATATATGGAGTAGCCAAATTCTTCTCATTTGTTGGCGGTAAAGAGTATTCTTCGGTACATTAAAGGTACAATAACTTATAGTTTGTTTTAGTCAAGTTCTAACAATTTTGAGTTTTTTGCAGACACCGATAGTGATTGGGCCAGAGATATAGATGATCGAAAGAGTACAACCGGTCATAATTTCTTCATGGGAAATACTGCATTTACACGGTCTTCTAAAAATCAACCGATTGTTGCTCTTTCTACATGTGAAGCCGGATATGTTGCCGCATCGACCGGAGTCTGTCATGCTATTTGGCTAAGAAGCTTGCTCAAAGATCATCAATTTGTCCGAGATGAACCAAAAAAGATGTATGTGGACAACAAATCCGCCATTGCACTCGCCAAAAATCCGGTGTACCACGAAAGGAGTAAGCATATTGACACTCGTTATCATTTCATCCGCGAGCGTGTCAAGAACAAGGATATCGAGCTTGATTTGTTAAGTTTCAAGACCAAGTTGCTGACATATTCACAAAGCCTCCGAAGTTTGATATATTTCCTTTGTTGCGGAGCAGACTTGGTATGACAAATCAAGTTTAAGAAGGAATGTTTAAATTAAACCTGATTTTAATTGGGGATATGAATGATCAAAATTATTTTATTCATGATGAGTTAATTGATGCATTTTTAGAAGTAACAATTAAAAATATGAAAAGTCTTATGTTATAGAAGTTATTGCGTAGGTTATGAGTTATGGAGCAATAAGGGTTATATGTTATTATAATAAATGTGTAGGTTATGAGTTGTGGATTATGAAGAGTTATGTAATTCATATATATATGTGGGGTCATTTGGATTGTGAAGAGTGCCAAAAATATAAAATCAACAGTATATTTTCTCCTCTATATCCTCTTCCAATTTTCCTAGGAAGCTATAATTCCAATTGTATTTTGATAACAGTTGGGAGCACAAGGTTTCGAGTGTTGCTCAATTCAAAAAAGGCTCAATGTGGAGATATTGAATAGTGGGCATACCCAAAGTTGCGTTCTCTCCTCAAAAAGTCATCCCGCATTTTCTGTTCTCTCCTCGTCGATCCTGTTCCTGTTTTAAATAGAGAACAATGTCACTTTATAATTAGTAACTACTCTGCATTTGTTTATAAAATCGTATAATCAGGTGTCTTTGCGTACCATCTATCTTAGACTCCGGAACAGTCGTTGGAATAAGGGATGTCTTGATTGCCAGTCTTTCTGATCAAACGAAATAGTGGGGGGATACAAGTTTTCCGAAAGGCCAGGTAGTCTGACATCAGTAGTTTTTTTTTTCCGGTTTCGACTCTCTTGTAGTTAAAGGGTCAGTCTTGTACCCGAACTTATTGGTCTTTTTGTCTGGACCGGCCAACATATGAGTAAGCATCAGTAGTTCAGTTACCTTCAACGACGTAGCGCCTCGTACTCAGACATTGGCTCGAGGCATTTCCTCGACCAAGAACCATCATCCATGTTGAAGAAGTTCGATTAATCGGGCATCAAGCTGTTTAAGTGATGCACATGATGAGAAATCAACTGTTAACAGTACATATATTTTTCTAAACTCAAAACATTTTATATATTCAATAAAGAAGAAATACAGCAACACGAATATTCGTGAAGGGTTCCGCACAGAAAAACGAACCTGTCTAATATAGGTCAAAGCCTGTGTTTGTCTAATGAAGAATCTTGGGTTTAAAGGATCCAGATTCTTCGAAATGATCAATCCTGCCTTACACTAAGAGATATGTCGAAGTGTTGAACGTAAAGGCCATCCATTTCCGTTTTATGAACGAGTTATATCATAATACTTAGGTTAAAAGATTTACATTTAGTCAATTCTGCAGTTTTGCATTCTGAATCAAACTATCCAAAAGCTGAAACTGGTCTTTTAACAATAGAAGCATGTATTGTTGTACTATTTTATCATAGAACATCTGTAAAAAAAAGAGAAATTCAAGTAACTCTTTCTATTATTATAATATTTATTTTTCGATTGTTTATTTTAAGTTTTAGTTGCATTCGAACGTCAACTTTTGCAATTGGGCATTCTAAAATAGTATTTTGTGGGAACAAGTCTCTAATCATTTTGTTTCAAATATGTAATGCCCGTGTTACTAGCATGGTTCCAACTACATTAATCTGAGTGTTTGGGGGGGGGGGGGGGGGGGGGCGCTACCCTTTCATGGCCTTTATTTGTTCAGAAGTGTATATAAAGTTTTATCCAAGTGTATAATCATGCTAAATCTCTCAAAATCACATAATTCTATAAACGATATTACCTCATGCATGCAGCTTCAGTTCACGTTGCAACCAGAGAAGCTACCAGAGCAGCAAGAGCCGAGTCACTAGATGGCTCTTCGCTGAGATTCAATTCAACGATGGCTGCAAAAATTCTGGTAGTGAAAGAGCTCTACAGACTCAACATTGTCGATCATATCTCGAAAGATTCATTTCCCCGCGGCAATCAACGGAACCAGATATAGCAGATTATTTCTTTTCTTGTCATTTTTACTGATCATGGCATATTAATATTTATTGACGTGTGCTTTCTGAATAAAAGTTACAGAAAGTGAAAAATTAATAATTGTTAAAGTTGGGATATAGCATGGCTTTGAAAATTGGTGTTGCTGGTTTACAATAATGGGAAAATGGAGTATATCGTGAAAATTTCCTTTCATGATTTTTTCAGCAAACGGATCAGGTACATTGATCTCCATGCCATTAAATATTTGTACATCAATTTTTCATATCGTTTGGTTATCATTTGTCCTTGTATGGGATAATTGCAAAGAGAACATCTCACAACACTATATGAATGGCATATACATATTTAAAAGATATGGAGATCCGTATGACCAGAGCAAAATGTATCTACAACGGATGGTTGAGTTTTAGAGACGTCACAGTAGGAAATTTCCAACCTTGTCCATGATATACTCCATGCACAAAAAAAAATGTGTGTATTATGTATGAATAGTCATTGCTGGCGTTGAAAATTTCCCTGATGGTCCCAATAGAAATGTCATTGCAGAATTGTTGCTTTGGATTGCTCTGCATCTGGTTGTATTGTTTATGTGTTTAATTTGAGTTTATGGATTTATGGCTACTTGTCTTTTATCTAAAATTGTCTTATGTTGAATATTCAACAAAGTAATAATTATGCAATTTTTGTTATCATAATAGTTTGTAACTGGACTCAGAATTGGCCCAACAAACACATGCCTTGTTAAGGACATTCACTGGGGATTAGTGTGGAAATGAATTTGAATGTGCTTTAGTTGATATTCTTTTTATTGCCTAATTAATGTATCCAAATTGGATAATTATCTAAATTCACACTATATAGCTACTCTTAATATAGCAAAGTTAAGGTCTTTCAACATAAAATACTAATTTGTCTACAACTCTATGATGTCTGTCTGATAGTCTGCATGGAAACTCCAATTTATTTTCTTCTCGTTTGTTTTAATGTGTAGGGGTTTTCAGCACAAGCACATTGTAAACCCAACTTTCTCAATTGTTAAAAAAAAATTAGAATTTGACAAGTCATGACTCATTTTATACAATAGTTTTAAAGAGGTTGTGATGATACTTGTAAGTGGGGATTCCCCCTATCACAGAATATAGCAGATGACGTGTCACCCATGTACGCCAACTAGTTTTCTGAAAAGCTACTAAACTGGAATAAGAGAACATTCCTCAGTACCTCGCGTACGAGACTCTGTTCGAGGAATAGCCTCCGACCTCTCGGGGCCTCCCCTGGGTGCATTCCTTCTTCGACCAACCACTGGTCAATAGCACGTCTTCGAACTATCCTAGAGATGAGCTTCCTCAGCCTCCTTGCCGTCCCGACCAGCTCGAGATCGGTAGCACAAAGCTCGAGTTTTCTCGGATTGAGCTTCCTCAACTTCTCTTTACCGAGCTTCCTCGTAATGACTCCGCATGTCCTGCCACGATGGAGTCAACCACCCCACGTCCCGCATCTCACACGAGCCTATGTCGCCAATAATGCGAACGCGACACATGGGCGGAACCAACGGCGAGGATCTTGTAACGGCTAGCTCCATGCGACTCCTATATAAACCCATCCTTCGTCGATCTGATGACGAGCGAGATGGACTGAGATTTGGAGAGAGACTGTGGATTGTTCCTTTATAAAAAAAGCGGGAGAAAAAAAAGAAGAAAAGAATTTCCACAGTTTAGGCCTCATATGTTAAACACGTGAGCGATCATATGCAAATCATATAAGCGCAGGAAACAAATAACTAAAGGCCAAACTGGCCTCATGTGTTAAACACGTGAGCGCTCATATGCAAAGCATATGAGCGCTAAATATAAACAGGTTAAAACCCACACTGGGATCACGTGTTAAACACGTGAGAACATACTTTTTAGCATCACATAGAATTAAATGCTATATAGAATTAAATTCTATATTTGGGGAAAATACTTCTCCCGATCTTTCTAAAAAAAAAGAAAGATATTATCTAAATAGAGAACCTCAAAGATCTAATGGTGATTAAAAATCATAAAATATAAAATTAAATTCTATTGGGGTAAAATATCTCCCTGGTCTTTCTAAATGAGAAAAATATTTTCTGTTAAATAGAAACCTGTTGATCAAAAATCCAAGGAGATGGGAAAATATTTCCCTATATCTTTTTAAATAAAGGAAGATGTGCTCTGTTGAATAGAGAACTCTTGGATTAAAAATCCAACGGTGATTAAAAATCACCGTATGACAGAATTAAATTCTGTATATGGGAAAATATTTTCTAATCTTGTTACAAACAGGAAAATATATTCTGTTATACAGAAATGCCCTGGATCAAAGATCCAACAGTGGATAAAATCTCCCATATTATTTTTGAGGCTAATTGATATCTCTCAAATAAGAGATTTTCTCAGACTAATTAACAACTTGCCTTCTCTATATAAAGAACCCGGGACTTCAAGTCTCAAAAAGAGGATTGACACCATAAGTTTTACACAAAACTGAGAATTTAATTCTCCTTTCAAAGAAAAAGATCTTCTCGCTCTCTCTGACCCTAGGTAAAGAAAAGCAGAGATAAATATATCTCCTTTGCCTAGCATAAAAAATAAAAGAAAATAAGGGTTTAACCCTTCGTAAAAAGAACTTAGTTCTTTTTTTGATCTTAGATCTAAAAAGCAAATCTCCCTACAAGTTGAGAATTTAATTCTCATCGGGGAAGTTCTGTTCTTCAGACTCAAAATCTAGGGAAAAGAATTAGATAAAAAGAAAAGACACATTTTCGAGCAATTTGATTCATCTGAAATCAGGGTTTGACCTTAAATATAGAACTTAGTTCTTATAAAAAGAACAGAAAAACTTAGTTCTCCAATAAAATCGATCTCAGATCTTCAAAACAGAAATCTTGATGATCATCAACGGCCAAAACGTCATTAACAGAGATTAAATCTCTAAAAAGAAAAGAACTTGGCGTCTCACGTGCAACACACGTGAGTGCCAGAGAAAAATTAGTTCTTAACACTATTATAGTGCCCCACGTGAGCGCCCAAAACAAAAAGCTCAACGTCTCACGTGCTTCTCACGCGAGCGCCATACAAAGTGCTTAGCACTATATATACCTAGTCAAATTAATAAGTGTTTAGCACCGATGGGGCAGCGTCCATGTCTGAGCGCCTCACATGCTTCCCATGTAAGCGCCAGAGCAATAAATAAGTGCTTAGCACTTCTAAAAAATGGAGAAAGTCCAAGACCGAGCCCAAATCGGTTAAATCTCTCTGAAGTTGCTTGCAGCTGAGCCCAAATGCTCTGTTGTTGGATCTTAACTAAATTTAATGATCCTGAAAATATTTCTAAGTTGATCTTAGTCTCAAATAGGACCAACGTATTCTTAGTTAAAATAAACTGAGCCCAAATGCTCATATATTTAAGTTGATCTTAATTTAAAACACAGATTAATGGTCCTTAATAAAAAATAAAATATTCTTTGAACTAAAAGAACATACAACCTAAGTTCAAACCCAATTCTAAAATATAGGGATTTGGACTAATCCGTACCCTACGGACGACGATATAAACTAGTCTCCGTATACAATCCACTGGCAACCAAAATAAACCAAACATAACATGACACGAAATGTCCTACTGGAGAAGGTGAAAGTTGTTATCGCAACGCGATAACGTAATTAACTGCAGGGGCTTGTGCCTGTAGGGAAGAACATCCCCACAATCAAAAATTCGATAAAGTCTGCTACATCGATCGCATCTATCCAAACCTCCAATATACGGTGTCATAAATCAACTTGGTATCTTCGGAGAGGTGGATGGATATGTCCAAATAGCATCTGCCCCCAAACTCAGACTGGACGTCTCAACATCTCAGTCCAGTTTTTGGCGGTAAATAGATTCTGGCACGCTTGGTGGGACCTCTTCCTTTTTTCACTCCACATTTCGTGTGTCGTGATCGCGAACAAAATAGCGGTTCTCTATGATTTCCCCTGGACTCAAGGTACTAAAACATGGTGTCTTGCTCCTATGCAGAAATCAATAGCTTCCCACTGCACCTCATGCAACAGCGACTCTCACTCCTTCCCAGCTGGAGGAGTGATGTACGGGCCCAACACGACCTCCATCTTCACCATGCCAGTAGGACAAGTCACTCAGGTTACTACCGGACTTTTCTTTGGGACCATGCTCCCGCTTATGAATCTTGGCGCCTCAGGGCCACAAGAATCTCCCAGAAGGTCAGTCTTCGGCTGGCAACCAAGACGGCTCCTACCAGCAAGCCGTCAAACTCCGGAGTCTTGGCCTTCAGTAAGCCGAGGAAGAACTCAAATGGGCCTGTAAAGAAACTTGTGATACCTGAGGGAGCTATCCCAAAACGGCTAGCCTTCCCTGCTCCTGCTATAAGTGAAGTCAGCAGAAATGCTTCCCCTTCTAGGCAGTCGGTCTTCCAAAGATTGGCCAACCCTACTCCAACTCAATCAAGGACGTTGGTCTTCAACAGGCTGGCGCCAATTAAAGCTCCTCAGAAAAGCTGGGGCCATGATGAAGCCGCTTCTGATATTGAGTCGGTCCCTACAACAAGGCACGCTCGACATCGCCACTAGTGCCGAGTAAGACAAACTGGGAGCAACTCCCCCTCTGGGTTTACCCCAACAGCTCCTATGGTGGAGGTTGACATTGCTGTTCTAACCAGGAACAGTTTTGATCCACTCAGGAGAGTCCACAAGAACTCCCCGACGACGGTAATGAACAAATCACCTCCACCAACAGAGGTCCCCGTGCAGTGACAGCCAGAGTAGCCTCGCCAACAACTTTCTTCACAGATACATAGGGTCTGGCGAAAAGTCCAAGACTCTGTGCTTGACGAAAATTACTCTCGTTGACCCAAGAAATTCAAGGGTCAACAAGAGAAAGATTGCTCCTCCGCCATACAATGAGGGACCCTTCCTAAACAGGCGTCTGTCACAATGGCTCCTTCAGCTCCGACTTCCCATAAAAGAATAAGGCCGAAGAAAATTCCACCGTCAGTGGCAAAATCCAATGGCGAAAGTTCTAAACGCCATTAGTCCGGGAGCATAACAATACATACGGTCTACATGGCCTCAGGAAAAGAAGAGAGCCGTGCCTCGGTGAGTCACCGACCGCAAACACGGTTGCTGACAAAGGCTCAGGAGCAATAGCAAAAGCTCCAGGAGATACTGACCAAAATGACAACACCCACCGGACCCAAAGGAAGTCCAGACAAAGAAGCCGAACTGTGCCAAGAGTAAGAAATCGATACAGAATTCTTGCGACGAGTGCTGGAGAGAAAAGACAAAGAAGCTGCGGAGCAAACTGCTAACATAAAGCAGATGGCTCTCTTATTCCAAGACATGGTGGGAATCATGATCCAACCGGAACCATCAGCCGAAGACCTACCGATAATTATCGAAGATGACAGAGGAGAAATATCAAATCCACCCCCAGCCTTATCAGCGGCAAAGGAGGAAACAATCTCCAAGGCTTCCCTAGATGACTGCATTGCTTAGCAAATCAGAGCTCACCAGGTCAATGAAGCCGCCAGCCAACTTGTCAAAACCGGGCGACCATATCCGGCCTGGTATGACCAAATCAAGTATCCCCCGGGATATACAATCCCGAAGTTCCATGTTTACAAAGGAACGGGCAATCCCCACCAGCACGTCGCACAATTCAGACCTCTGTGCGGCAATGCTGGAGACGACGACAAATTGTTGCTTCACCAATTCTTCGGGAATTTGTCCGAGACAGCTTTTGAATTGTACTTGGAGCTCCTGAATGAATCCGTAAAAACATTCTCTGAAATGGAGTTATTGTTCACGAACGGGTCTCCAGCGTGAGTGAACGTCTCTGATCATGGCCCTAATCAAATTCTAGGGTAAAACCGGAAGAAACTTGGGTCCAATACGCGATCTAGTAGTGGAACCTGTGGTCTAAATGCGAACGACGTATTGAAGAGTGTCTAGCCATGGGCATGTTCATCGGGACCCTTGATCCTCAATCGACTATGTCTCAGTCCATGACATTCTTCAAACCCACAATCTTTCAAGCGCTAATAGATAAGCTGGCCCAAATGGATTAGATGGGCCATGGACCTTCCTCCTCAATTAAGGACCCTCGAAATAACAAGGGGAAAGGGAAAGCGGCCTTTGTTGCCAACACCCAACAACAGCCAGGTGGCCCAAAACCGGTTGCTTGCCAAAACAACGCACGTTCGCGCCCGTGCTTTCTCGTTCCCTCACGAAAAGACGAGGAGACTGTTTGAACTGGCGATATGTAATAACCTTATCATATTGCCAGATCCGCGGTGTCCAGCACAACCCGGTGACGTCAACAACCACATTTACTGCTCCTATCACAAAATAGTGAGCCACCCAATTGAGGATTGCTACATCTTCAAAAATTGGGTTGAAAACCAGTACCAGCAGGAAAAGTTTGCACTGTCTGATAACTGGAGGGTAAACCTGCCCCAAAAGCACGCTCCCAAAAAGATGGACGCGCAGGGGGCATCATGCTCGTTTATGGAGGAGGCTCCGTGGAAAGTAGCTCTTTCAGTAAAAACTAAAAGAATGCTGAAAGATCTACAGGCATGTCCGGAGGTCAGGTGGAAAATCCCACTTGAACCTGAAATAATCAAAGGGATGCTAAAACCCTGTCCCATGCCGAAAACCACCGACAAGAGGAAAAGCCCCCAAGTCAGGCCTTCAAAGTCTTCCAAGAAAAAGAAGAAGACCAAGAAACCTGTGCAGGCTACCGAGTATGAAGACAAGCGCACAAATCTACAAAAGTAGATAGACGCGCTGGAGGAGCATAACTAGAAGGCGCGGACACCAGTCACGCTCAAAGAATTCCTTAAGCATATTCTTGACGACGGAGACAGTGACAATGATGAGGGAAATGAGTCATCAGAAGAAGCGGAAGACTATATAGCAAGTTGCCACATGGTCTCCCATTCGTCATTATATGACGAAGAAACTCTCTCAGCGTCAGAAAACGAAGTGGAGGAACTGGGGCCATAATCAGCACTAAAATTCCCGAAACTGCCAGAAAAAGACCTAATTGAGAGACTTTTATATGAAGCCTTTCAAAAAAGCAAAGACGACCAAGAACGTGAGACAGCCATATATGAAAAGGCTAAGCGTCAGCATATGAATAAAGAAGTTGTGGCGAGAACGAGTCGTAAAGTGCTCCGACCAAACCAAAGCACACCTGTAACAAATAAGAACGAGATCAAAACCGAGAAGTGGTTCGCCAAAGCCCTATCAATGGGGATGAAGCTACCACCTCTTATGAGGTACACTCCTGGAATCCCATACTCTGACGGAGGAGAATCACATCCAAAATACTGCTATATCGTCGAAGGGTCGCCCACCCCATCGAGTAATGTGGTGCCTTCAAGAAGTGGTGGCAAGGGTATGTCTCCCATTGAAAACACTTCAAGAAGGAGAAGCACGAAGCTCGCGCTCGTCGACATCAAAATGGCGAAACAAACACGCATAAAGAAACGACTGGCAACTGTCATATGGTTGGTAACAGTTCGGAAGGGGAAAAACCTCAAGTTCTCACCTTTGGGACCGATTTTGAGGACGAAACACCCCTCGACTCTTTCTTTGAAAATTCCCCTTCGGAAAAAGAGGAGGAGGAGAAAAATTACGAAAACATTCAGCTGCATAACCGTACGATACCTGAGAAGAACTTCAGACCTGCAAAAAAAGTCGAGCAAATAAGACAAAGGGAAAGGGAAGATGCCCGAGGAAATCGCCCTTGATGAAGAAGCAGTCAAAGAGCTCGCCACAAAGGACCCGTCTAAGAAAAATAAGATGGATTACAATGTCCTAGCACATCTGAGAAAGATACCCTCGTAGCTAAGCATATTGGATGCTCCCCTCTTGTCCAAAGAGGCATGAGATTCCCTGATCAAGGTCTTACAAGAGCCCGATCAGTTCCAAGCTTTTCTCACAGAAGAGAAGATGAAAGATGAATTGATAGAGGTTCACACGGCTGATATTATATTCAGCGATGAAGATCTACTCCTCGGTATGTGCGAACATAATCGACCGCTCTACGTCACCGGGTATTGCCACAACATCAAGATAGAAAAAATCTGAAAGTCTACCTTAACACCACCTGAGCTTCTAGAGGCATCAAGCATGCCACATTTTAATTTTTCTTAGATGCTAAGTTAGACTAACAAGATTATTAGGGTTTTCCTTTGAGATGTGATTTAAACCAAGAGAAGAAAAAAGCATACAACCTTTGTAGTTCGAGTCCTTCTCTTCTAAAGCTCTAGGTTGAAGTCCACGCGACTCTACAAGGCTCCTCTTCGAGTTGAACGACCCTCCTCCGTGATCTTCGCGCCAAAGACGATCTACCCGAAGTCCCTCTAGCCCAAGCTAACTCTACACTAAACTCCTTTAGTGTAGCAAACACACCACACCAAATTGCTAGTTTAGTGTGGAATGGTGAAGTAGGGGATGTTAAAAGCTCACAAGATTGTGTCCAAGCTTCATGATTCACATCTCATATGAAGGTTGAAGCTTGAACCATGACATTTGAGAAGGAAGATGAAGCAAGAGAGCAACCATGGGAGCAACTCAAGGAAAATGGCTAAGTGTTGAGAATGAGACTAGAATGAATGGCAACTCTTGACCCCCACTCATTCAAGCATGGAATTTTGCAATATAAAATTGCAACCATGCTTGAATAGCGAGTCAAGATGAATAAACTATGAATAAACCCTATGCTTGCAACCATGCTCTCATTTTCCACCTCTTTTCTAATTTTCTCAAAAATAGAAAATCAAGCCATGCTTCATTATTATATATATATATATGTCATATATATATATATATGTATAATGAAGAATAATTAGTGAGTTAATGATATTAGCTAACATATAATTATATCACATATAATATATATCACATTATTAAATCAACACTTGATTTAATAATCCGGTTATATCACATATGACTGACTAATATCATTTATCTGTATATCACATTATCAAATCAACACTTGATTCGACAATCTGGTTATATCACATATAACCGAATCGATAACAGATAACTTCCAGATTACAATATGGTATCACATACTCATATTTAATTAGGCCCACACACATATCAACATATGTGCCCTACTTCGTTTCGCTCGAACCAGGAAACTTTTGTGTGGGACTCTAAAGACTCATCAATACGCCAGCAGTAGGTGATGATCACATCAATCACCTACAAGCCGTCAGCGGTACTAGCTGGATGTAACGGCTACCCGGGTATTGAGCGATATGAAGATCAACAAGCAAGTTTGTCCATACTCTCAATGAAGCCTATCAGTAACACTACCGTACAGTCCGGTCTCTTATCTGATATGTCGCATATCAAGTCTAGGGGTGGAAATCGTCAGACCCCAGTAATGTGATAAGTCATGCCGATGTCTGGCCTATAATGGTTTGAGAAACTACTGATAACACTTATCAGTAAATCTCATAAGCAGCCCTGGCCAGGGACTTACAGTTATAGCCAATCAAGCATAGAGCAACATCAACCCCCAATATCGGGAGAGACGAAACCCCTCCTATCGCTCATTGCCTCCATGCGACTCGGGACTGTACCCAAAATCCACCTGTTTGCACGTCTCCTTTGAGCGTGGTAGGAAGAAAATCAAAGCACAGTGGGAGCCACACAAGACTCAATGATAATCTCGGGTCTACAGACTAACCTGTACCAGTGTCACCAGAGGACTGCTATCTGACGATAGGTATACTACCACATAGGAGTCCTCGGCGAGTCCTGTTCAGTGTACCCAGTCTCCACTGAGCACCCGTATACCATCTTTGATGTCAAACACCAATGGATATGGGATCATCCATCGCCGATCATATGGGTCAAGAAGTATATACGCTAGTCTACTCTGGAATATCGATGCCCTGTCTCGAAATACCCTCGACTAGGAATAATTAAAGGATGAACTTGTGGACTACCCTGGCCCCACTAGTATGATCTCCATCATAGTCCTAGGAGTCAAGTACATATCCTAAAGGCTTTATCAACATGTGAGAGCAAGACAGTATCACAATACAAGTCTACATGTTAAGACAAAGAGCAACCAGATAGCATACTATTATGTCGAGCAAGAAAGTCCTCTCTATATATGTCCAAGTATCCACTATAATATACATCATATATATAATATGTAAGACTACGGTAGCGCCCCGGCCGTCTTTCCTAGGCCAAAATGCGGAAACGAAAACTTTTTCAAACTAGAAACCGGCGCTATCGTATGCTTAAAACCCGGATCGAACCATTAACCTACAACTAGCTATCTAGAGAGAGGGTTGGAAAGCTATACCGATCGATCCGTGTCCTTCGTGTTAGGTTTACCTAGCACCCTATGTAGAGTTTGGAAGCATCACATGTCACAAAGTTCAAATTTTTATGGTGCTAAGCAAGCATACAAAGGATCGATCCTAGAAAATTAGGGTTTCTAAATATTAAAGGCAATCAAAGACTAGGGTTTCGAGAGTACAACCTTTGTAGCTCCCTTCGCTAGACTCTTTGGCCTCTTGAGTGTTGGAGGAAGGTCCTATTGAAGTCTTCTAGTGTCCACGACGATCCACCCGAAGCTCCTTCGTCCAAGCTATCGACTTCACTTTCCAAGAGAAGAAAAGAAGATAACACTCTAAACAAGTGGGCTAGACTTGTGTAAAATGATGTTGTGGTTCTAATTCTCACTTCAAAAACCTTTCTTGATGTGTGTTTTGCTCACTATAAAAAACTAGAGAGCAAAGGAAGAAGGAGGAAGAAGATGATGGCTTTTCATTTTGAAGAAGAGAAAAGATTAACTCTTGAAAAGAAATGAAAATATATCTATATATATTTATTTCTTCTCATCTCAAACCATGGTTAAATGTTTGAGTTATTATTTAATTAGAGTTTAAAATATAGAAGGAAAGTTTAATCCATGGTTAAGGGTAGGTGAGGATGGTTAGGTTAAAGAAGGATGTAGAAACTAGTCAAGAATTATCCTTTCCTTTTCCATTTTGTTTTAAACAAAAATTAAGTATTAATCCATATATTTAACCAAGGTGTGAGTCTTATATTGCCATCATATTCCATGTATAAGCAACCATGAAGGATATGCATGTATGTATGTGTGTATGTACATCTATATGTGCATGAAACTAAAAGAAAGAAAGCATACATGCATGCATACATCCATCATGTACAAGAAAGGATTTCAAGTGAGAAAACTAATGGTTAAATGATAAATCAATACTTGATTTATCAATCCGGCTATATCACATATGACCCCACCAAAAGCAAGCCGCCCGATCCATATACGGTATCCTATACGCACATTTTAATCGGGTCCATGCGCATATCGCATACGCGCACCACAACGTTTCTCCTGCTAGGTAACTCCTTTGTGGGACTCTAAGACTCGTCAATACGCCGGCAGTGGGTGATGATCATATCAAGCACCCCCAAGCCGCAAGCAGTCAGCTAAACGTAACGGCCACCCGGGTAATGAGCGATCAGAAGAAAACAAGCGAACCTGCTACAACTCCCGTCGAGCCAACCGGCAACACTACCGTACAGTCCGGTCTCTTCGTCAGATATGCTGCATATCGAGTCTAAGGATGGTCACGTCAACCCCAATAACTCAATAAGTCGTGCCATTGAATGGTCTATAACAGATCGAGAAACTACTGATAACGCTTATCAGCAAATCTCAGCAGCCCTGGCCAAGGACTTACTGATATAACCAGTCGGGCACAGCACAGCATCAACTCCCAATACCGGGAGAGACGAAACCCCTCCTATCGCTCATCGCCTTCGTGTGTCTCGGGACTGTACCCAACGGCCACCTGTTTGCACGACTCAGTAGAGCCGTGGTAGGGTGGCAATCAAAGTACAGTGGGAGAACACACAAGACTCTATGACGATCTCGGGTCTACAGACTAACCTGTACCAGTGTCACCTGAGAACTGCTATCCGACGATAGATATAATTCCATATAGGAGTTCTCGGTGAGTCCGTCCAGTGTACCCAGTCACCACTGAGCACCCGTATATGATCTTGATGTCAAACATCGATGAATGTGGGAACATTCATCGCCCATCGTATGGGTCTAGTATCATATACGCTAGTCTACTCTGGTATATCAATGCCCCGTCTCGATATACCTACGACTAGGGACTTTCCAGGATATGCTTATAGACTACAGATGTCCCACTAGTATGATCTTCATCATAATCAAAGTAGTCAAGCCGATATCCTCAGGGCTTTATCAGCATGTATTAATGAATAAAAGCATGATCAAATCAACATGTCAGATAAAGAAGAACCAGATAGCATACTATCATGTCGAGCAAGAATGCATACTGAATATATATATACATGCATAGATACATCCACTATAATATAATGGCCTCTAGGGCATACATATATCCAACAATCTCCCACTTTCACTAAGGCCAGTTATTGGTGTATCTCATACCCAACATCTCAAAAAGTCGCTCATGCTGCGGCTGAGGGAGGGCCTTGGTGAATGGATCCTCGGCGTTATTCTTTGTGTCTACTATCCTAATCTCGATCTCGCGGTGATCTACAATCTCCTGGATCAAATGAAAACGCCTCAGGATGTGTCTGGACCGCTGATGGGATCTGGGCCCCTTGGCTAACGCCATAGCCCCATTATTATCACAATATAAAGGTATTGGATCAATAATGGTTGGAACTACTCCTAGCTCCGAGACGAACTTCTTCATCCAGACGGCTTCCTTGGCGGCATCATTCGCAGCAATGTACTCAGCTTCCATCGTTGAGTCTGCAACGGTATCTTGTTTGGAACTCTTCTAACTTACCGCCCCTCCATTGAGGGTAAATACAAACCCAGAGATAGATTTGTTGTCGTCCTTATCGCTCTGGATGCTCGAATCGGTAAAGGCCTCCATTTGGAGATCTCCATTACCATACACCAAGAACAATTCTTTAGTCCTTCGTAAGTACTTAAGAATGTTCTTCACAGCTGTCCAGTGATTCTCCCCTGGGTTTGATTGATACCTGCTTACAACACTAAGTGCATAAGCTACATCTGGGCGTGTACATAACATCGCATACATTATAGATCCTACTGCCGAGGCATAGGGTATAACACTCATGCGAGCTCTCTCTTCATCGGTCTTTGGGCAAGAATCCTTGGAGAGAGTGACCCCATGGCAAGCGGGTAAGGCACCCCGCTTGGAGTCTTCCATACTAAACCTTTTTAGGATGGTGTTAATGTACCTGGTTTGGGACAATCCCAATAACCTTTTGGATCTATCCCTATAGATCCTTATGCCCAGAATGTATGTGGCATCACCCAGGTCCTTCATGGAGAACCTTAGTGATAAGAAAGATTTGACCGACTGTAGCATAGGAATATCATTTCCTATCAGAAGAATGTCGTCCACGTACAATACGAGGAATGTGACAGCTCTCCCTTCAGCCTTCTTATAAACACAAGGTTCATCTGGATTTTTGATGAAATCAAACTCTTTGATGACATCATCGAAACAGATGTTCCAACTCCGTGATGCCTGCTTTAACCTATATATGGATTTAAGCAGTTTACATGCTTTCCCGCTGCTCCTACTGTCAATGAAGCCCTCTGGCTGATCCATATAAACGAATTCTTCTAAATTTCCATTTAGAAATGCGGTTTTAACGTCCATCTGCCGGATTTCATAGTCGTAGTGAGCAGCAATAGCAAGTAGGATCCGAATGGATTTAAGCATGGCTACGGGAGAAAAAGTCTCGTCATAGTCCAAACCTGGTCTTTGACGAAAACCCTTCGCCACAAGTCTTGCCTTATAGGTCTCCACCTGCCCATCTACACCAATCTTTCTTTTAAAGATCCATTTGCACCCCACAGGTTTTACCCCAGGGGGTACAACGTCCAAAGTCCATACTTTGTTGGTGTACATAGACTCCATTTCGGATCTCATGGCATCCAGCCACTTCACAGAGTCTCCACTCGTGATAGCTTGCTGAAAAATGGTAGGATCATCATCATCCATGATGCAATCTTCTCCGTTACCATCAATGAGGAAACCGTAGTACCTCTCCGGTGGGCGAGAAGTCCTACCAGACCTACGGAGTGGCCGAGGTTCCTCATTTTCTATTGCAACAGCCGGTTCAACCAAATCGTCATTTGTAGTTTGTGTCTCTAGAACCTCTTCTAGATCCACTACCTTGCCATCATCTTTATCTGTGAAAAACTCTTTTTCCAAGAATGTGGCATGTTGAGAAACAAACACCTTTTGTTCCTCTTTGTGCTAGAATAGATATCCATAAGAATTCTTTGGATATCCTACAAAATTACACATGACTGACCGTGTCTCGAGTTTGTCCGGATTCTGCTTTTTAACATAGGCCGGGCAACCCCAAATCTTAATTCTCTTAAGAGATGGTCTCTTCCCATGCCATATCTCATATGGCGTGGTAGATACGGCTTTGGTTGGAACCCTGTTTAGTAGAAATGCTGCAGTCTCTAATGCATGCCCCCAAAACGAGACGGGTAACTCAGCGTCACTCATCATGGACCGGACCATATCTAATAGGGTCCTATTCCGTCGTTCTGACACACCGTTGTGCTGTGGTGTGTAAGGAGGAGTGAGCTGAGAGAGAATCCCATTCTCTTTTAGGAAGTTTGCAAATTCTGTACTGAGATACTCACCACCTCGATCTGATCGAAACATCTTGATACTCAAGCCGGTTTGTTTTTCTACTTCTTGTTTATATTCAATGAATTTCTCGAAAGCTTCGGACTTGTGCTTTAATAAAAATACATGACCGAATCTTGAGAAATCGTCAGTGAACGTAATGAAGTATGAAAAACCGCCTCTAGCCTGTGTAGACATTGGCCCGCATACATCACTATATATGAGGCCTAGGAGCTCAGTAGCTCTTTCTCCGTGTCCGGTAAACGGAGTTTTGGTCATTTTACCCTTGATACAAGACTGGCAAGTCGCATAAGATTTATATTCAAAAGATTTTAAATATCCATCTTTGTGTAACTTGTTTAGTCTTGTTTCGTTAATATGACCTAGTCTACAGTGCCAAAGAAAAGCTTCATTTAATTCTGAAAGTTTTTTTTATTAGTGTGTTGTATACTGAAAACTGTGTGTTGATTTAGGACATATATTCCGTTATTAAGCGTACCATACCCAACCAACATTTGATTCAGGTGAATGTTTATAACATTGTTCTGCAATACAAAATTATATCCTTCATTGTCTAACAAAGAAACGGATATTATATTACAAAGCATACTTGGTACAAAATAACATGGATTCAAAACCAAAATACATCTAGATGGCAACCCCAAGTGATACTCTCCCACTGCGACTGTATGTACATTGGAACCATTTCCAACACGGAGAGTATGGTCACCTGTCTTCAAAACTTTGCTATTTCTCAACCCCTGCATAGAATTGCAAATGTGAGAACCTGAACCGGTATCCAATACCCAGGAAGCAGAGTTTATTGAAAAACGGTTTTCTGTTACAAACGCACCTGAAGCAGAAGCATCCCCATACTTCTTCTTGAGATTTAAGTACTCCGTGCAGTTGCGCTTCCAATGTCCTGTCTTGTGGCAATGAAAACATTCGCCTTTCCCCGAGTCTCCAGCTTTGGACTTTTCCTTTCCCTTCACCTTTTTAACTCCACCCTTAGGATTGGTAGTCTTCTTCTTCTTCTTCTTTCCCTTGGCCTTAGCTTTCGGGTGAGAAGAGGAAGACTGTCCAACAGTCATAACGGGAGTTTTTGCTGATTTCATAGTGCTCTCTCCACTCCTTAACATATTAAGGAGTTCAGGGAGTTCCTTCTCCATGCCGTGCATGTTGAAGTTCACTATGAACTGAGCAAAGGTGGAGGGGAGGGACTGCAGAATAATATCCGTATATTGTTCATTGTCCATCGTCCATCCAAGGTCCTCAAGCTCTTCTATAAGAGCTATCATCTTCAGAACATGGTCTCCTACTGGTGTGCCAGGGGCCATTCGCATGTGAAACAATTACTTTGATGCTTCGTATCGTAATACGCAGGATTGCTCTCCATACAACTCCTTTGTATGGAGCAATATACCGTGAATGTCCATATCCTCGTGCTGCTTTTGATGTGTGTTATCCATCGATGCAAGCGCGAGGCATTTGGCCGTGGCACAGTCAGCGTCCCATGTCTTGCAGACTTCAATATCCGCAACTGAGGATTTTGGACCTGGGACGGGCGGGGCTGAAGCCGTGAGGACATATGATACTTTATCATAAGTTAAGGCTATTTTCAAATTCCTCAGCCAGTCTTTATAATTGGTCCCATTCAGTTTATTTTTATCTAGTAGAAGCTTGAGTCCAGTCATGAGTATCTGCCATTAAGAGAGAGAAAATAATACACTCAGCGAAAGCTCTTGTATAGATCAGATTGGTTATTATCTTGTCTAATCGATGTTTCCCACTGCTTTTATCGAGTTTTTCTTTCAAACCTTAAAAAGAAAAACTAGCCAGGATTAATTACAATCTACAACTTCGCTAACCGTTCAGCCAGGCCAGTGTCGGTACTTGAGGGAGGTTCCCCATGCTTTCGCACAGACCTAATTAAAGTAAACCTCGTTTTCCCAGAAGCGGAGCCCCGTTAACACCTTTCTAGACACCTAATGAGTTAGCTAATTGTAAACTGTAAAACTCTCCTAGGAGCAACTATTGCCCACAGTGGGATCGGGATCCAACCATCACATGGAAGGTATGCAATCTCATTGCAAATTTCAACTATTGAAATTCCCGATGTGGTTTTTACCCCTAGCACTTGTGACCTTGGCTAAGGTCAACAAATCACGAGTACTAGTCAAGCTCAACCCGTCATTTCTTGATTAATTAGACCCGTTCACATGACCCTTGGCTAAGGTCAACAAAGTTATATGCCCGTCCTAATTAATCTGCATCATATGCATTTGTAGGAAGACATCACTTAGCTACCGTACACTACGCCTTGGCTAAGGTCAACAAACGTACGAATACTAAGTACTCTATTTCCTAAAATGATGGAGAGTTGCGGATGATTTTTAAGAAAATCTTTAACGCTTTGAACTTGATATCGTTGTAGAATCAAATGGTTTTCAAAAGGAGTAGCTTAAACTCCGCAGTTTTGAAATATAACTTTTTCATAAATAGCCGAGTGGTTTTCAAATCCAATTCTACAATATCTTTTTAGGTTTATTTTCTTTACATTAATCACATTAATGTAATCCCATCATTTAAGTTCTTAAGCCAATCACAGAAAAGAAACGAAAATAACACGTACGCTTATGCCATCCGCATTCGCCGCAATGTTCCGTTATGCACCGTTAGGTTACTTAACTAACGGCATACCGGGACGGGACTAGCGCGGGTGTAAAACATCAGCAACGTCTACTATATATCATATATATAATTTGTCATTCGTCTCAGATATCACAGAACACAGGCAGCAGAAACATAGATATAATGTGGGATATACTAGGACGTCCGTATTTAGTATTTAGCCAGAATAGAAAATACGGATTCCACAGTCGCGATGAATAGCCAAGCCCACACCCTGGACCCCTACGAGAGCGGCAAGAGACCCTACCAATTCTGGAGTTTAGGAGACCCGGTCTCGACTCCTCAAGATGGCCTCCCACTGAACCCCAGAACCCGGTCACCTGTGCTCCCCTCCTTGGGTCCATCCTAATGCGGAAAAGTAAATAATATACAACACTGGTGGCAGCAACCTCAACCCGGAAGTGCCCCAAATAAAAGAATATTACATTACATTTGAATTTACATGAATGAAAACATAAAACTCTCATCTCACATAAAAACCCCCCAGCTATTCAATCGCGACAATCCTGCACATCATATCTCAGCAACACATAATATCTCATATCATCAACGTAAGTAAGTATGCGTACCCCGATTGTTGTTGATGTATAGCAACGAAACCGGCGATATTGAACATATTACACTTACGGTCACAGAAAAGAAAGTGTAAAACTACAATATTTGGAATCCACATTCTCTTTAGACATCATAAATGCGAAATATCACATACTTCGTATTTCATGCCTAAACTATATGAATTCCACATATTGTATCACATTCCAGATAAACAGACAGTATTAAAATTTTTGAACGAACGATCAAATACCCAAGATTCACTAAAGCTCAACACTTGAGTAGAGTTCAAAAACCCGGAGTGTGACACAGTAGTAGCGGTCCAGCCGTAGAAGGGTCAAGCCAACGCCTCACATGTGGCACGCCGTACTGCCCCAAACCCGAAGGTTCAAAGGGCAGTTCAAGACGGTCATATAATCGAGTTAAGGTTTGTTGTCTTCTAGAGGGTCCACCACAAAACTTGCACGTGTCTCCAAAATATTTAAACCCCGTGAATAGTGAGCAAATGATACTCGTTCGAACACTTCAATACTTTCTAATTTACCCGGAAAAGAAACGAAATGAAAATTCCGATCGAATCTCGAGTTCAAAACCATCTCCAGAAAATACAGTACTAGATTCAGATTAAACATACCTAAAAACAATATACAAGAAGTTGTAGGTATTACTGTAGAAAAATGAAGCCATGAAGCCTCTGTATGACCGCGGAATCACGGCCTAAGCAAGGATTGGCCGCGGTTCCGCGGCGGATTGTACGGATCATGGGTTCATTTTTCACAGTATTTCTTATATTTTCCTGCTCTAATTTTTAAGTATTTTTAATTCTGAAAAATGTCAGATTTTAAAAATTGTCCAGAGAAGGTCTCGAAACGTCGTATTTTGATCCGATCGGGATTTTTACTTCGTAAAAGTGTTGCCTAATGTTCTAGGTCGGCTCTGATACCAATGTTAGGTTTACCTAGCACCCTATGTAGAGTTTGGAAGCATCACATGTCACAAAGTTCAAATTTTTATGGTGCTAAGCAAGCATACAAATGATCGATCCAAGAAAATTAGGGTTTCTAAATATTAAAGGCAATCAAAGACTAGGGTTTCGAGAGTACAACCTTTATAGCTCCCTTCGCTAGACTCTTTGGCCTCTTGAGTGTTGGAGGAAGGTCCTATTGAAGTCTTCTAGTGTCCACGACGATCCACCCGAAGCTCCTTCGTCCAAGCTATCGGCTTCACTTTCCAAGAGAAGAAAAGAAGATAACACTCTAAACAAGTGGGCTAGACTTGTATAGAATGATATTGTGGTTCTAATTCTCACTTCAAAAACCTTTCTTGATGTGTGTTTTGCTTACTATAAAAAACTAGAGAGCAAAGGAAGAAGGAGGAAGAAGATGATGGCTTTTCTTTTTGAAGAAGAGAAAAGATTAACTCTTGAAAAGAAATGAAAATATATCTATATATATTTATTTCTTCTCATCTCAAACCATGGTTAAATGTTTGAGTTATTATTTAATTAGAGTTTAAAATATAGAAGGAAAGTTTAATCCATGGTTAAGGGTAGGTGAGGATGGTTAGGTTAAAGAAGGATGTAGAAACTAGTCAAGAATTATCCTTTTCTTTTCCATTTTGTTTTAAACAAAAATTAAATAATAATCCATATATTTAACCAAGGTGTGAGTCTTATATTGCCATCATATTCCATGTATAAGCAACCATGAAGGATGATGCATGTATGTATTTGTGTATGCACATCCATATGTGCATGAAACTAAAAGAAAGAAAGCATACATGCATGCATACATCCATCATGTACAAGAAAGGATTTCAAGTGAGAAAACTAATGGTTAAATGATAAATCAACACTTGATTTATCAATCCGGCTATATCACATATGACCCCACCAAAAGCAAGCCGCCCGATCCATATACGGTATCCTATACGCGCATTTTAATCGGGTCCATGCGCATATCGCATACGCGCACCACAACGTTTCGCCTGGACTAGGTAACTCCTTTGTGGGACTCTAAGACTCGTCAATACGCCGGCAGTGGGTGATGATCATATCAAGCACCCCCAAGCCGCAAGCGGTCAGCTAAACGTAACGGCCACCCAGGTATTGAGCAATCAGAAGAAAACAAGCGAACCTGCTACAACACCCATCGAGCCAACCGGCAACACTACCGTACAGTCCGGTCTCTTCGTCAGATATGCTGTATATCGAGTCTAGGGATGGTCACGTCGACCCCAATAACTTAATAAGTCGTGTCGGTGAATGGTCTATAACAGATCGAGAAACTACTGATAACACTTATCAGCAAATCTCAGCAGCCTGGCCAGGGACTTACTGATATAACTAGTCGGGCACAGCACAGCATCAACTCCCAATACCGGGAGAGACGAAACCCCTCCTATCGCTCATCGCTTTCGTGTGTCTCGGGACTGTACCCAACGGCCACCTGTTTGCATGACTCAGTAGAGCCGTGGTAGAGTGGCAATCAAAGTACAGTGGGAGAACACACAAGACTCTATGACGATCTCGGGTCTACAGACTAACCTGTACCAGTGTCACCTGAGAACTGCTATTCGACGATAGATATAATTCCATATAGGAGTTCTCGGTGAGTCCGTCCAGTGTACCCAGTCACCACTGAGCACCCGTATATGATCTTGATGTCAAACATCGATGAATATGGGAACATTCATCGCCCATCGTATGGGTCTAGTATCATATACGCTAGTCTACTCTGGTATATCACTTCGGTCTTTGGCCACTATCCCAAGCTCCCCGCGGCAACTCCGGTCTCGATCTCCTCGTCGGAAAGGGCACCATATCTACGAGTCTTTTTACGGGCTCCCGCTTCATCCGAAGCAACTCGGGCACGAAGTGTGCTAGCCGACGTGTCCAAGGTGTTGTAGAGAATGTTTGTGATCACTTTGTCTCTTACATCCATTGCTTGGATGGAGGTTGAAGGTGTTGCCATTCATGGAAAATAGTGAGCTAGAGGAAGAAGAAGAAGAGAAGGCTTTCTCTCTCTTTTCTTTTTCTTTTGTGATGGAAAATGATAATGAGAGTATGAATGATATCAAGAATAATACAAGAGCAAACTACAACCATATGGTTGCCTTTTCTCTCCCCTTATCATTTCAATACAAATCTATCACATTATGTGACACATGCATAAAGAAAGAGACCATGAGTCACCACTTGTGCATGTGTCACAATAATACTTCTTATCTTGACATATAGCTCACAATTTCCATTTACAAACATTAATCCAAATGTTTGCAACAATAAAAAGATACAACAATATCTAAAGTAAACTCGTGACGGATCACAAGGATACCCCTCTCACCTGTATATACATACCTGCACCCGCATTCCGACTGAATGCGAATGCGATGAGACTAAAGTAATCCAACAAATCTAATATTAGGATCCGGCTTAAACCAAAGCCCACTAGTATGATCCTCCCGATCATGATCCATGCACTACTGCACGTATATGATCGGACCCTGCCATATATTATACGGCCTCTACAACGTTTCGCCCGAAACTTGAGAAACTGTCTGTGGGGGACTCTAAAAACTCGTCAATATTTTGGCTGTGGATTTAATCACTAGCTCGTCAGTGGTACTAGCTGTACATAACGAGCTACCAGGTATTGACCAAAAGGGAGGTCGATGAGCGAACTCATCTTGACACCTTACTGAGCCTGTCAGTGACAATATCCGTACAGTCCGGTCCATTCGTCTATGAGCATCGCATGTCGGGCCTAGGGGGTTGGTAAAAGTCAGACCCCAAAAAGCGGTACAAGTCGTGTCGGAGTGTAGCCCAGAACACCCTGAGATACTACTGGAATACCCACCAGTAAATCTCCTGTCTTGGCCAAGGACTTCGTGTAATGGCTCTTCTAGACACAGCGCGATCTCACATCCAATACCGGGAGAGACGAAACCCCTGCCGATCCACTCACTGCCTCCATGTGGCTCGGGACTGTACCCAACTAAAACCTGTTTGCACGACTCCTTTGAGCCATGGTAGGATAGTAATCAAAGCACAGTGGGAACTCACACGAGACAAATGACGATCTCACGTCGATGAACTAACCTGTACACATGTCACTAGGGAACTGCTATCTGACGTCAGGTATCATACCAACTAGCATGTTTCCGACGAGTCCTGTCCGGTGTACTCATAACCCAATGAGCACCTGTATACATCTTAGGTGAACCAATAGACACCAATGGCTTATGAGACCATCCATCGCCCCTCGTCGGGGTCTCGACTGTATACACTAGTCTACTAATGGAGTATCGATGCCCAGTCTCGAAACTCCTACGACTAGCGACCACTTTAAAGATGTGCTTATAGACTACCCAACTCTCACGTATATGATCGCCATCATACTGCTGGTAGTCAAGCAAGAATCCTAAGGGCTCTATCAACGCGGAATAGTGACCTGTAAGGTCACCTGAAGCAGTACACGATGATAAAGATAAACCATGGTATCATACTATTCTCCATCAACATATAATAGTGAACCACAATGTCACCTAAAACATATACACGATGATAAAGACAAACCAGATAGTATACAATCCTCTCGAGTAAGACTGTCCTACCGGTATAGGTCCTCCCTCAATCATTGCAATCACGTGCCTGTGATCCAATAATTGACTCTGAGGGCACTATATCCAACAATCTCCCACTTGCACTCAAGGCTAATTATTGCGATGTCGCTTACTCACAGCCCGTGTGATACCGAACACCCAACTCCTCTACTAATCTGTTTCACAAAGCCCGTTTGGGAAACTATTGCGTTCGAGGAATAGCCTCAGTGAGTGGATCCGCCCTAATGTTTCTTTCCATGTCTCTCTTTATCTCAAGTTCGCGGAGAAAGCCATCTCCCGAAATGAGTAATACCTGTCTTAGAATATGTCTGGATATCTGATGGGACCTAGCTCATAAATGAACTCCAAATCCAAACTTCTTAGACTGTATCGTCAACTGAACTAAATCAGTATCCTGCGCCATGCCTCCCTCAGTATCCGCTTGGACCACCTGTCCAAAATACTGCCCCTCGTCAGAGGGAAAACTATAACTCTGACAGCCACTCTGTCATCCAGGTCACCTTGGAAGCCTGGAATGATAACCGTCTTTGAAAGAGGCTGTTGTTATCATATCCCTAGAACATCCACTTATGTTCTAAAACTGCTTCCGATTGTTTCTCCAGGATTGGATTAATATCAATTTATTGCATCTCGTGCAAAAAAACATCTGGTGTGGTACTTGACATCTCATGATCAACTCAATTGCCTAAGCAAGTGATCTGCCAATCATGCACATCCCTTTCCCCTTTAGTCTATAAGACACCTTTAGAGAGGGTGACTCCATCACCTGCAGGTATACTACTGTGCCAGGAGTCGTCCATTCTAAAGCACCTTTAGAATGCTGTTTAAGTACCCAGATTGGGAAACTACCCAAATTTAGATCTAAAACCATAGATCTAGTAACCAGAATATCTGATATAATATCTAATTCCTATATGGAGAAACCACTGTGTGACAACCAAAGTATAACCGATTGTAGTATAGAAATTTCACTTCTTACTCTGTGTATGTCATCCAAATACCAGGACATCACACCCTACTACCTTCTTAACAGATCCATCCCCTATTCTGATGAAGTCAAACCTATGACTGCCACATCAGAAATAGATGATCTATCTCCGCTATATCTGCTTTAGTCTATAAATAGACATAAGCCACTTGTCCACTATGCTTCTGCTGCTCCCACTGACTGCGACAACCCTCTAGCAAAGTCATATACACGTATACTTCTAAAGCTAGTTTAGAACGACGCCATACTCATCCTCCTGTTGGGTCTCACAGTCTGGAACAACAGCAATGACAAGTCTGGGTAAACAAGAACCTCCCTGTCACCGTCCTTGAGCATACCGAAGTACCTCTCGAGTGCCTGAGGTTACCCACCATATCTGCGGAGTGGCCAATGAAATGTCAAACCAGATTGAATCTTTAGGTTCTTATCAAATTTTCAGTAATCGTTTGCGGTTCTGGAATCACTTCCAGTTCTACCATACTCCCACTATTGTTTTCTGAAAAAATCCATTTTACTAAAACTGTAGCGAGTTAAGAACAATATCACTATTGATCTTCCAGATGGTAGAAAGTCAACCCTCGTCATAGCCCGGGTCAACCCACAAACAGCCATTACAGAAACGTGCCTTGAGTTATCCAGAGTCTGGTTTTAAGCATAAGCTGGACAACTCCCCATACCTTAACATCGTTAAGATATGAACCGTTCTATATGCAATATAGAAACAGAGGCACTGATTTAATTGGAACCAGATTCAAATCATGCAGCTGTCTCCAGTGCATGTCAACTAAATGGAAAGAGGCCGATCAGCATTACTCAACTTAGGAATGCTTCCAATTATGAGTAACCTGAAAGAGAAGCAAGTTCTCTTAATCATTACTATCAATTGAATACCATACACAAGTATCTACATCTTTGATCACCTTGAAGAATCCTGATACTTGCACCATCTGGTTCTCTACTTTATTCTTATACCTATAACTTCTCAAAATTTAGACCTTGCATTTCTACGAAACACATTTCTAAGAACTAGAGAAGTCATAAGTAAACAGAATATAATACGAGTACCAACCCCTCTGTCCTCATGGAAACTAGACAACATACAATACTCTGTATAAGTCCCCTAGAGTTAATAACTCATATCCTGTGTGTCGTAGGTTGAAAACTGCACTTATGGTTAAGAAGAATTACACCGCTGTTTAATGCTCCTTACCTAACCATCCACTGATATAGGTAAATGTCATGGACATAATTTCAAAAAGTTATATCTCACTTTATAAAAATAAACGTACAGATATATCAATTTGAAATTGGTGTATTACAACGGATATTGAAAACAAAATATCTGTCGTCCGGCAAACAACCCAGGCGATTTCCTCAAATATCACCAATTACAACGAATCCCGATATAATGAGGATGATCACCCAATTCCCAATAACTTACTCCCACTCATCATCTGTAAAACCATACAGATGTGAAAATCAAACCTGGTAAATACATACCCTGGAGCAAGGACTAATTAGGAAATCAGTTTTCTTTTAACAATACACAGTGAAACTGAAACATGTAAATGTCTTGAAGGGGTATCCGGGTATTCCTAGTAATGCCTCTTCCATTATCAAATTCACAACTGTAACCGTATATTTCTTTGCCATCTCTCCAAATCCCTTTATATGTCTTTAGTCATTACCTTCTGTACACCCACTTAGGCTAAATGGTTTTCTTCTTTCCCTACCGTTCGGCACCAGCCTATGGTTTGGAAGAAGACCATCCATTAAGCGTAATAGGTTTACTGTCCTAATCCTAGGAGCACTCGCAACCCGAGAGAAGGTAAAGATAAAAGACAACTGAATAAAACCTTATTCCTATTTCTCCTGAACCAGAATCCATCCCTGAACTGGAACAAGTTCCTTTCGAGTTCGTATATAACCATACGATGGAGTATCCAAAAAAACTGTGGATCTTCGTAGTGATATGGAGTGTTTTGGAGAAATACAAAGGTGATGTAGGATTGGCGAAGAAATACTTGGTTTGGTCGTGAATAGCAGTCGCAATTTACTTTGCCCTCTTACTAATCCCTTTATTTGTCTTTCCTTAATACCTTCTGTACACCTTTTAGGCTAAATGGTTTTCTTCATTCCCTACCGTTCGGCACCTGCCTATGGTTTGGAAGAAGACTATCCAATTAGCGTAATAGGTGTACTGTCCTAATCCAAGGAACACTCGCAACCTGAGAGAAGGTAAAAGGAAAAGACAACTGAATAAAACTATTCGTTTTCTCCAGAACCGGAAACCATTCTCGAATAAGTTCCTTTGAGTTCGTATATAACCATACGATGGTTTTATCCAATGGAAGTGGATGTTCATAGTAATACGGGGTGTTCTGGAGAAAAGGGTAAAAGTAGGAGTGGCAATGAGGTATGCAACTCTGACAATCCAAAAGCCAGTGTTTTAAGAAGGTTCAGTTAATCTTGGTCACTGAGTCATAGTCAAGGGTCAGGCCATGGTCGCTGCCAAAGAGAGAGAGAAAAGAAACACTCTGCATGCACTCTAACCTAGATCAGAATGGTTATCACTTTATTTAATCAGGAAACCTCCCACTGTAACCTCAAATTCTCCTCCAAACCTGAAAGAAGAATTAGTCGGGATCACCCGAGGAGTAAACCAACTCTTCAGTGGGAATCGGGATCCAACTATCATCGCATGATAATGTGATGGAATCCACTCACGTCATCACACTCCAGAAGGTATGCGCATATCTGGCAAGTTTCATTTTCTTTAGAAACTCCCGATGTGATTTTTACCCCATGCTCTTATGACCTTGACTAAGGCCAACAAATCATAAGTCACATGCCAAGTTCTACCCGTCATTGTCCAGGTTAATTTGAACCCACCCGTACAAGCCCTTAACTAGGGCCAACAAGGCTGTATGACTGTCCCAAACCAACGCATCTATCTATGCAGCAGAAAAGTAACAAATAGCTACCATACACTAAGCCTTGACTAAGGCCAACAAACATAGCTTGAATACTAAGTGCTACCTTTCTGAAATGACAGAGGGCTACGAATGGTTTTTGGCGAAAAACCTTTAACGCAATGAACTTGATATCGTTGAAGGAACCAGATAGCTTTTTATAAAAATATAGTGGCGAAAACCTTTGCTAAAGAGGTCACTCCCGGTGAAGGGACCTCGGCTCTTTCCCCGTAGAATGAGGTGCAGGATATTCCAACTGAATACCACGATGCAAAGCAAAAAGTAATCGGCTATAGTGAAGTTATTACCCTGACGCAAACTTCTGTCCATGGGGTCACTCCCGGTGAAGGGATCTCGGCCCTTGCCTCGTCGACTGAGGTGCAGGATATTCCAACTGAATACCACTGTGCAAAATAAAAGAAAACGTCCTTGCAATAACAGCTTTTTTTGAAAAATATTCCAACAACATCAGAATAGGTTTGTTTAGCTTGCATTGATCCGAATCAACGCAGTCCCATCAATTAATCACACCACAAAAGAACGAAAATATGATATACATATATGCCATCCGCATTCGCCACTGGGTCCCGTCATCACCCGTTAGGTTACTTAACTAACGACAGAGCGGGGACTGGACTAGCGCGGGTGTAAAACATATACAACATCTACTAGTATATATATCAATATATAATATTCGCTCATGGCGTGATAAAATGCAACATCACAGAAATGTAATAAGCATCATGGAACAATACAGATAATCTGGGATCCCTGGGTTTCATAAAGCCGCTACTGAAACCCGACGTTCCCCTGGTCGTGTGGATAGCCTGTGCAATGAAATCCTAGACCCCTACGGGCACGGCAAGTTACCCGCCAAAACCTGAAGCGAGGCAGCCTCCTTAAACAACGTGAATGGACCACCCAGCACTTCACGGAATCCGGTAACTTGAGCATCCCTCCTTGGGTCAACCTGTACCCCCTACGAGTGCGGCGAATAGCCCGCCAATTCTAGAGTGAAGCCCCCTCCGTCTTAAAGCCATGAGATGCGGGCCCGTTGCCCTCTAGAACCCGGCTATCCGTGCACCCCACCGCGGTGTAATCCTAGTACAGAAAGTAAAATATACATACAACGGGTACATCGACCTCAGCCCGGTCGTGCCCCAAAAGAATAATATACAAACAGGCAGTGACGGCAGTCCACATGTCGGACGCTCGCCCCGCAATATCAAATGTACAAATATAACCAAACTATACTACCATTGCATCCAGGCTATCCACCACGACAAATCCGCAACATCACAGCACAACACAGAATATCAACGTGAATGTCATGTTCGCAAATCCGTCTAAAAGAACTATAGCAATTAGACAAGATTTACCGATCAAATGACATTCACGGTCGCAGATATAATGAAAATACTGTGAACTAACATGTTTAAAATTTTCGATCGACAAAATTTCCCGAAGTGGGCCCCAAGCACAATACCCAGTACTCAAACAAATCTGGGCCCAAAAAAAAATACCAGAAACCACATTTCCAAGTCAGAGAACACCTCAGAAAATTTTGTGCACTGTGGCTACAGTACGGTGGCGGATCCGCGGGCAAAACGTGGGTACGGCCGCGGATTCGCCGCGCTACAGTGAAATCAGCCCACCAAATTTTCTCAGTTCTCTTAAAAAACCCTGCCTGATTTTCTGACATGCCCAAAAAAATTTTTAGAGCACAAAACAAATTCGACAGAAACTGAACAATTGGAAATGCGGTTTTTGGAAATTTCGTCCGATCGAAGTTCTAAACACGCTAGAGCAAGCTAGTAAAGGTTAATGGCATGTCTCTGATACCATGTAAGATTACGGTAGCGCCCCGTCCGTCTTTCCGAGGTCAAAATGCGGAAACGAAAACTTTTTCAAACTCGAAACCGGCGCTATCGTATGCTTAAAACCCGGATCGAACCATTAACCTACAACTAGCTATCTAGAGAGAGGGTTGGAAAGCTATACCGATCGATCCGTGTCCTTCGGTCTTTGACCACCATCCTAAGTTCCCTGCGGCAACTCCGGTCTCGATCTCCTCGTCGGAAAAGGCACCACATCTACGAGTCTTTTTACGGGCTCCCGCTTCATCCGAAGCAACTCGGGCACGAAGTGTGCTAGCCGACGTGTCCAAGGTGTTGTAGAGAATGTTTGTGATCACTTTGTCTCTTGCATCCATTACTTGGATAGAGGTTGAAGGTGTTGCCATTCATGGAAAATAGTGAGCTAGAGGAAGAAGAAGAAGAGAAGGCTTTCTCTCTCTTTTCTTTTTCTTTTGTGATGGAAAATGATAATGAGAGTATGAATGATATCAAGAATAATACAAGAGCAAACTACAACCATATGGTTGCCTTTCTCTCCCCTTATCATTTCAATACAAATCTATCACATTATGTGACACATGCACAAAGAAAGAGACCATGAGTCACCACTTGTGCATGTGTCACAATAAATGCTTCTTATCATGACATATAGCTCACAATTTCCATTTACAAACATTAATCCAAATGTTTGCAACAATAAAAAGATACGACAACATCTAAAGTAAACTCGTGATGGATCATAAGGATACCCCTCACCTGTATATACATACTTGCACCCCCATTCCGACTGAATGCGAATGCGATGAGACTAAAGTAATCCAACAAATCTAATACTAGGATCCGGCTTAAACCAAAGCCCACTAGTATGATCCGCCCGATCATGATCCGTGCACTACTGCACGTATATGATCGGACCCTGCCATATATCATACGGCTTCTACAACGTTTCGCCCGAAACTTGAGAAACTGTCTGTGGGGGACTCTAAAGACTCGTCAATACTTTGGCTATGGATTTAACCACTAGCTCGTCAGTAGTACTAGTTGTACGTAACGAGCTACTGGGTATTGACCAAAAGGGAGGTCGATGAGCGAACTCATCTTGACACCCTACCGAGCCTGTCAGTGACAATATCCATACAGTCCGGTCCGTTCGTCTATGAACATCGTATGTCGGGCCTAGGGGTTGGTAAAAGTCAGACCCCCAAAAGCGGTACAAGTCGTGTTGGAGTGTAGCCTAGAACACCCTGAGATACTACTGGAATACCTACCAGTAAATCTCCTGCCTTGGCCAAGGACTTCGTATAATGGCTCTCCTAGACACAGCGCGATCTCACCCCCAATACCGGGAGAGACGAAACCCTTGCCGATGCACTCTCTGCCTCCATGTGGCTCGGGACTGAACCCAACTAAAACCTGTTTGCACGACTCCTTTGAGACGTGGTAGGGTAGTAATCAAAGCACAGTGGGAACTCACATGAGACAAATGACGATCTCAGGTCGATGAACTAACCTGTACACATGTCACCAGGGAACTGCTATCTGACGTCAGGTATAATACCAACTAGCATGTTCCCGGCGAGTCCTGTCCGGTGTACTCATAACCCAATGAACACCTGTATACATCTTAGGTGAACCAACTGACACCAATGGCTTGTGAGACCAGCCACCGCCCCTCGTCGGGGTCTTGACTGTATACACCAGTCTACTAATGGAGTATCGATGCCCAGTCTCGAAACTCCCATGACTAGAGACCACTTTAAGGATGTGCTTATAGACTACCCAACTCTCACGTATATGATCGCCATCATACTGCTGGTAGTCAAGCAAGAATCCTAAAGGCTCTATCGACGCGCAATAGTGACCTGTAAGGTCACCTGAAGCAGTACACGATGATAAAGATAAACCATGGTAGCATACTATTCTCCATCAATGTGTAATAGTGAACCACAATGTCACCTAAAACATGTACACGATGATAAAGACAAACCAGATAGTATACAATCCTCTCGAGTAAGACTGTCCTACCAGTATAGATCCTCCCTCAATCATTGCAATCATGTGCCTGTGATCCAATAATTGACTCTGAGGGCACTATATCCAACACAATAATGGCCTCTAGGGCATACATATAACTAACAATCTCCCATTTGCACTAAGGCTAGTTGTTGTAGTATCCTATACACAACGTCTCAAAAGTATCTCGAATAGCATCTGTGGGATGGCCTCGTTGAGTGGATCCGCTGTGTTATCCTCTGTGTCAACTCTCCTGACCTCGATCTCCCGGAGATCAACTATCTCCCTAATCAGGTGATACTGTCTAAGAATATGTCTGGATCGCTGACGGGACTGGGGTTACTAGGTCAAAGCCACAGCTCCATTGTCATCCCAATACACAGGTACTGGATGCTTAATGGTAGTGATTGATGGAGATTTTGTATGCGTTTTAAATTTAAGAATACCGCAATCAAGAAGGTGTCGCTTGGTAGCTAGCCGGTTGAGTACGAGTCGATCCACAGAAAAATGGTGTCCTTTTCTTTAAGTTCTAACGAGTTAAGTCCTATCTTTGGTAGGTTTTGTTTTACGATCTAAGAATGAGAATAAATTGATTTAAAGGCTTGCTAGGGTTAGGATTAGGTTAGTTCAAAAAAAGGGATTCTTCTCGCTTCTAACAATGCCCTAGTTAAGAATGTAGGTGTTAGGGTAATAATCAATAATGGGGATTAGCACGACTAGGAAGAAACTAAGTTTCTTCTTTTTGGCCCTTATCCGTCCGTTCTTGGCTCTTAGCTCTAACCTCTGGTTAATTCAACCACAACCGGTCTAAATAGGGAATCACCGCTATCTTGTAGGATAGGGTGCCGTAGTGAGCGGATTATGGTTGATTTAAAGAGAGTCCTTAATTAAAATTATTTGGGTAAAGAAAGGAGTGAGAGAGATTTCCTTCTCTCAAACCTTCCCTCTCCTATCCCTAACAAGTGAGGAATTACCCACTCATTAGGAAGATAACAATAAAATTCTTTTTTTTTTTTTTTTAATAAACAAACTAAATTACAGATAATAAAAGAACAGATAAAAAAAATTGCAGGAATTAAAATTCAGATAAAAAGAATGCGAGATAAAAATTAAAACTTACTTTATTGATGTCCTCTCAACAACGCATTACAATGGAATTAAAATCTAGAAATTTAAAAAGAGTAAAAACTAAAGAGAGGCATCCTCCAAAAAGAGGCACCCTAAAAGAGGCACACTTAATTTGGGTTTGAGCTCTCATATTTATAGATAAGAAAACCCTAGATTTACATTCTGATCCATACACGAAATTACAGAACTACCCTAAGAGAGCCGAGTCAATGCACTGACACCCCACCGACACATACAGAATATGGCCGCGGAATCGCGGCAGAAAGCCCTGTTTGGCCGCGGCTCCGCGGCCAATTAGTGGGAACTTGGGCTCAATTCTTCAGGGTTGCTTCATGTTGCTTTTACCTTCTGTTTTCTTCACTTGGTTCCTCAGAATCTCTTCTATTTTCTTCCAGATTTCCAACAGTGCAGAATAATGTGTACTTTTGCCTTGAGCTTCACGTTGAAGTCTTGAATCTTGTGCTGCCCTTGTGCTTTGTGCATTGAACTATCTAATGATTTTCCATTTGTTTCTTGAACTGGTAGGCGGCATCATACGGATTCATCTATTGTTGGTCGTAGTCTCATATTTGTATCGACTTTTCATGAATTTCACTGTAACGATCTGAGAACCTGTAACTTGCAACTATTTAGCAGACATGGATCAAAAGCACCTATTTATATATAATGTGATTAAGAATGGGCGATATAATAATGCAAAATTCTGATATGAACAAATACCCCCAAACTTATCTTTTGCTCGTCCTTGCAAAGCCAATTTTATTCTAAAAAATTCCTAACCTCACTTTCGCAGGGAACGCGATTGCACTGAGCTCGTGCAACAATCCGTTAAACCTCTAGGTTTCCCTAGTAGGAGGAGTGTTGTCTCCTGAGGGTTTTCAGCGGATACTACCCACAAAATCCTATCAATTTGGCCGTTGACTCTAATTCTTCAATTCAGTATTCTAGCAAGAAATTCTATTATCTTCAACTTAGAAATCATCAACCCGTATTTTTCACACTTCCTTTTCATTTATCTTAAGATCATATACGTTTTGCCAATTTATAAAGCCTTTAGCATCTCCTAAGTTTTCCTTCTAAGGCGCAATCTTAACTCAGGAATTTTTATCATCTCTACTGAAGATATAAGCCTTATATTTTATTCTTATCTCTCCTCCAAACTCCAATTATATACCCCTACGTGTATGTAATTATCACCCCTACACTTGAAAATTCAATTCAAGCTATCATACTCTTGTCCATCTTCCAAAATACTTTTAGTTGGTGAATTTTAGATGAAATTGCTCACACATCCTTCATGAGACCGTTAATACTTCTTGAGGTACTAAACGACCGATTACAAAATGTGCTTGCGCATTTAGGCGTAATTCCTCGTCTTGCAATACCTAAGGCTTAGCAGTGACTCCCAAACCAGTTGGTCTAAGGCACTAGGTGATAAAGCACCCTCGCTATATTTTTTATTTATGCTGCCTTAAGCAATTATAACACCAATGTTCACTTTTTTTTATCTCTTTCTTCACCACGTATACTTTTATTTTATTTTCTTTCATACTAAGGATTTTAGACAAGAGCATTTCAAGGTATCCTCTACTATCCCAAATTTTAAGGCGCGTGTATGTGCATAAAGTAGGGTATATATTTTCAGAATTTGGACTTAATGTTCAAAATTATTTTTTAGACTTATACTTCAAATAAAGCTTTCAATACTCTTCCCTAATTTCGACTTAGCCCAAGAACTGAACTCAAAATTTACCTATTTCTAAATAAACTAAAAGGACGTATATTTTCTACAGTTAAACTTTAAGAAAGGTTATTTTTAGGGTTTTTAATTTACTAAGTTTAGGATCTAGTTTTTCCTAACTAGTCAACCGTCATGTTGAACTTAAGTCAAATATGACCAAAAATTGAACTTTTCAATTTTTATAATTTTTTTTTAATTTTTTTGATTTTTATGGGTTTTAAAATAAGTATGCAAATGCAAAAATATACATATGAATGCAAAGGAAGAAAGCTTACCGAGCACACCCCCAAACTTAAACTTGACAGTGCCCTCACTGTCAGTCTACAGTAAGAAGGTTAAAATTGTCGGCACTCCCCTGTTTGTTTATTTTTTTTTAATTTTTTTAAATTTATTTTTAATTAATTTATTATTATTATTATTATTAACAGAAAAACAAAATATATACACACAAAAAGGTCCCCCCCAATCTTAAGTGAAATAGTATTTCCAATGTTGCCATCTGTTAAATCTCAGAAACTTGTAAACTTGGGAGAAAAAATTTATTAACGGGGACATGAAATATGATTGTGAAAATCTCCCTCAAACTTATTTTTGGCTCACCACTTTGAGTAAAAAATTATTTTCAAGAGCCAAATTATACCTCTCCAAACTTAAGTTAAACAATGTTAAGCTTTTAAAGAGGGGGGTCAAAGTTACCGGTCAATGCCAAGCTTTGCAAAGACCAAAAGTCAACACCAACTATTCAAAGAATTTATCAGTGAAGTGCACCGGTTGGTTGAAGAATATGTTGTATAGAGTCAGAAAGAAATGAGGTAAAGATAAGTGGTGTAATGGAAAAGGTTTACGTCTCGATTTGCAGAGACGAAACAATAATGGTGAACGGAAACGAGAATGCGGATGATTAGGAATGGAAAGAATGGTCACATTCTCGTATGGGATAAGAAGAAATGGTGGTGGTTCGACTTCTTCAGGTGGAGGTCGATTAATCATAAAATCCGTGTCGTTTAGGAATGCGAGTTCATCAGCGAAAATATCTTCGAAACTTTCATCGATGGTCCGATTGAACATTTCAATGTCAATAAGTGTCGTGCCAGAATTCAACACACTTGATTTTTCAAAAATTATGGAGGTAGGAGACTCGTAAAGCTCATCTACCTTATTCTCAAAAGAGTCTAAATCAAGTTGTTTTTCTAAAATTATCGAACTCAAAATATCGGATTGTGATTCATTAACACTCGCTATCATTAAAGGAAGATTAGAAGAAGAACCAGAGAAAGTGGGAGAAAGAAGTGGAATACAAACTTGAGGGTGGAAATGGAGTGTATAAATTAGTATAATATGTAATGACCGATGTGTAAAAAATGATTGTGCTAATCTATCAACCCACTGAGAAATGAGGTCAAATCCCTCAAGATTCGTGAGAAAACATGGGTACGTCGAACTTGGTAAACCAGATATTGAAAATGAAAGTGTAACGGTTTCTTGCAAGGGCGGAACAAGGATTGAGAGAAGTGATTGAGGAAGGGTATCGGTTAAAGATTTAGGAGGGTGTGCGCAGTCAATGAAAGGGATAGAATGAATTGGAAAATCCGACTTCTCAAGTAAAACTGCTTCATCTTCAATAATTTCCTCAATACTCACCTCAAAATTTAGCTTATCCATGCAATTCTCATCAAAATCAAGACGCATATGAAGTTTGGGAGAAACATTTAATGTCTCGGGATGATGAATTGGAAAGAAAAACTCTTCCAAAACTGCTGGTTCATCATCCAAAATATTCCCTACGTCAATATCCTTGATCAAGTGAAAATCAAGTTTCTTAGACAACTCATCAAAAGTATGGGTATCAATTAATTCATGTTCTAGAGTAGAGGTGTAGAGGTCAAAAGGATTGGGTGTGGGTTCACTCGAAAGGTGTTGGAGATAGTGCCCTCAGAGTCAATTATTGGATCACAGGCACGTGATTGCAATGATTGAGGGAGGACCTATCCCGGTAGGACAGTCTTACTCGAGATGATAGTATGCTATCTGGTTTACCTTTATCATCGTGTACTGCTTTAGGCGACCTGACATGTCGCTATTGTACGTTGATAGAGCCCCTAGGATTCTTGCTTGACTACCGGCAGTATGAGGGCGATCATATACGTGGGAGCTGGTAGTCTATAAGCACATCCTTAAAAGGTCCCTAGTCGTGGGAGTTTCGAGATAGGGCATCGATACTCCAGAGTAGACTAGTGTATACAGTCGAGACCCCGACGAGGGGCGGTGGCCGGTCTCACAAGCCACTGGTGTCAGTTGGTTCACCTAAGATGTATACAGGTGCTCATTGGGTTATGAGTACACCGGACAGGACTCGCCGGGAACATGCTAGTTGGTCTTATACCTGACGTCAGATAGCAGTTCCCTAGTGACATGTGTACAGGTTAGTTCATCGACCTGGGGATCGTCATTTGTCTCGTGTGAGTTCCCACTGTACTTTGATTACTACCCTACCACGGCTCAAAGGAGTCGTGCAAACAGGTTTTAGTTGGGTACAGTCCCGAGCCACATGGAGGCAGTGAGCGGATCTTCAGGGGTTCGTCTCTCCCGGTATTGGGGGTGAGGTCGCGCTGTGTCTAGGAGAGCTATTACACGAAGACCTTGGCCAAGGCAGGAGATTTACTGGTAAGTATTCCAGTAGTATCTCAGGGTGTTCTGGGCTACACTCCGACACGACTTGTACCGCTTTTGGGGGTCTGACTTTTACCAACCCCCTAGGCCCGACATGCGATGCTCATAGACGAACGGACCGGACTGTACGGATATTGTCACTGACAGGCTCAGTAGGGTGTCAGGATGAGTTCGCTCATCGACGTCCCTTTTGGTCAATAGCTGGTGGCCCGTCACGTATTGGCTTATACCTCTGACGTGCTAGTGGTTAAATCCACAGCCATAGTATTGACGAGTCTTTAGAGTCCACCACACTTTCAGTTACTCAAGCTTTCGGGCGAAACGCTGTAGAGGCCGTATGGAGATATGGCAGGGTCCGATCAGATACGTGCGGTATTGCACGGATCAGGATCGGACGGTTTGTACTAGAGGCCGTATGGTTATATGGCAGCATTCGATCAGATACGTGCGGTATTGCACGTATCAGGATCGGACGGATATTACTAGCCGGCTTTGGTTTAAGCCGGATCCTAGTATAGTACAGTGTAGATTTTGTCTCATTGCATTTGTATCCGGACGGAATACAGATGCGGGTGTGTATGCACAGTATCGGGGTTTTCCTGTAATTTATTACGGGACCAGTTTTCTGGAGTTGCCAGTTTGCATTCCGTTCCGGCCGGTTTTCCTTTGTTCTTTCCCGGCCGGACTTTTCCGATGGAGGGGGTTATTTGCAAGTTTGCAAATAACACATTGTGGAGGTTTTTCTTGCAAATGTATTTATTATGAAAGCATCTTTTGATACCATTCTTATCCATCATTATCACTTGCTTTTTGTTGATTAGAAGTGATTAGAGTTTGATGTGAGATGGTTATGATGATGTTTTGGATGTGGTCACCACTTATGCTCCTACCATCACCTCCCTTCATGCTTCATATTCTTTCCTCCACCATTTCTAAGAGGAGAGGTTTTTCATGGTTGAAAAAAAGAAAAAGATGAGAGTTTTCATTATTGAGAGTTTTCATTCTTGAGAGTTCCATTTCTTGATCTCATTTTCATGCTAGAAAAATGCAAGCACCATTTTTCTTATCTTGATTCCTCCATCATCTTCAAATGGCAACAAAACCCCAAATGAGACATAGCCTCAACACTACACTTCCTACAGCAAATCTTGGGCACGTCGACTTGCCAGCTTCGTGCCCGAGTTGCCTCGGTATTGAGGTGGGAGCCCGTAAAAGATGCAGACGATGTGGTGCCCTTCCGGCAAGGAGGCTACGACCGGAGTTTCCGCGGGAGATCGGGACGATGACGAGAAGACCGGAGGACTCGGATCACTCGGTATATCTCTAACCCGTCTTGTAGTTAGCTAGATCTAGTTTAATGGCACGATCCGGGGTTTAGTGCGCGGTGGTGCCGGTTTGCTAAGTTCGCAAAATTAAAGTTTATCACCGTTTCCGCATTTGGCCGTCGGATTGACGGCCGGGGCGCCGCCGTGCACTTACAGTGGTATCAGAGCCTCGCCATTAACTTCTTCTAGCTTCGTTTGATGTGTTTTTCAGTTCCGATTGACCAAAATTCCAAAAACCCAATTTTAGTTCACATCAGTTTTCTGTTGAATTTTTTCTTGCTCGAAAAATTTTTCAGGTGGTCTCAGAATGATGTGCAGGGAGTTCTAAGAACTCTGGGAAAATTCGAGACAATGATCCCTCAGCTCGAGCGCGGAACCGCGGCAAAACCCCCCTTGTTGCCGCGGTTCCGCCGCAGGTTGGTGGGATCAATGCTTCGAAATTCTCCAGTGGGCTTCTGGGCTGTAATTAGGGGTTTTGGAATATTAATTTTGGGCCCAGAATTTCTGTGAGTACTACAGTATTGCTTTGGGGCCCACTTGTTAATTTTTGATCGATCGGATATTTTAAACACATTTTTCACTGTATTTACATTATATCTGCGACCGTGAATGTCACTTGATCGGTAAATCCAGTCTAACTGCTATAGCCCGGTTAGACGGATTTGCGAACATGACTTTCACGTTGATGTTTGTGTTTTTGCTGTGATGTTGCGGATCGGTCGTGGGGATAGCCTGGATGCAATGCTAGTACAGTGTTGTTGTATTATGTACATTTGATATTGCGGGGCGAGCGTCCGACATGTGGACTGCCGTCACTGCCTGTTTGTATTATTCTTTTGGGGCATGACCTGGTTGCGGTCGATGTACCCGGTGTATGTATATTTTACTTTCTATACTAGGATTACCCCGCGGTGGGGTGCACGGATGGCCAGGTTCTAGAGGGCAACAAGCCCGCATCTCATGGCATTGGGACGGAGGGGGCTTCACTCTAGAATTGGCAGGCTATTCGCCGCACTCGTAGGGGGTACAGGTTGACCCAGGAGGGGTTCCCAAGTTGCCGGATTCCGTGGAGTGCTGGGTGGTCCATTCACGGTGCTGAAGGGGGCTGCCTCGCTTCAGGTTTTGGCGGGTAACTTGCCGCGCCCGTACGGGTCTAGGATTTCATTGCACAGGCTATCCACACGACCAGGGGAACGTCGGGTTTCAGTAGTGGCTCTGTGAAACCCGGGGATCCCAGATATCTGTATTGTTCTGTGATGCTGTACATTTCTGTGATGCTGCATTTCTTATCACACTTTGAGCGAAATATAATATATTGGTATATATATTAGTAGATGTTGTATATGTTTTTCATCCGCGCTAGTCCAGTCCCCGCTCTGCCGTTAGTTAGCTAACCTAACGGGTGATGACGGGACCCAGTGGCGAATGCGGATGGCATATACGTACGTCAGTATATTTTCGTTCTTTATTGGTGTGATCAATTGATGGGACTGCATTGATTCGGATCAATGCAAGTTAAACAAACCTAATCTGATGTTGTTGGAACACTTTTCAAAAAGCTGTTATTGCAAGGACGTTCACTTTTGTTTTGCATCGTGGTATTCATTTGGAATATCCTGCTCCTCAGTCGACGAGGCAAGGGCCGAGATCCCTTCACCGGGAGTGACCCCTTGGACAGAAGTTTGCATCAGGGCATTAACTTCACTATAACCGATTACTTTTGCTTTGCATCGCGGTATTCATTTGGAATATCCTGTACCCCATTCTACGGGGAAAGAGCCGAGATCCCTTCACCGGGAGTGACCTCTTTAGTAAAAGTTTTCGTCACTATATTTTCTAAAAAGCTATCCGTTCCTTCAACGATATCAAGTTCATTACATTAAAGGTTTTCGCCAGAAACCATTCGTAGCCCTCCGTCGTTTCATATGGGTAGTCAATAGTATTCAAGCTGTGTTTGTTGGCCTTAGTCAAGGCACAGTGTTTGGTAGCTATTGGGTATTCATATGCTGCATAGATAGATGCATTGGTTTGGGACAGTCGTATAGCCTTGTTGGCCTTAGTCAAGGGCTTGTACGGGTGGGTTCAAATCAACCTGGACAATGACGGGTAGAACTTGACATGTGACTTATGATTTGTTGGCCTTAGTCAAGGTCATAAGAGCATGGGGTAGAAATCACATCGGGAGTTTCAAAAGAACTGAAACTTGCCAGATATGCGCATACCTTCTGGAGTGTGATACCGTGAGCGGATTCCGTCATGTTAGCATGCGATGATAGTTGGATCCCGATTCCCACTGATGAGTTGGTTTACTCCTCGGGTGACCCCGACTAATTCTTCTTTCAGGTTTGGAGGAGAATTTGAGGTACAGTGGGAGGTTTCCTGATTAGATAAATTGGTAACCATTCTGATCTAGGATAGAGTGCACGCTGAGTGTTTCTTTTCTCTCTCTCTCTTCGGCAGCGACCATTGACCCGACCCTAGACTATAACTCAGTGACCAAGTTGACCGAACCTTCTTAACACTGGCTTTTGGATTGTCAGAGTTGCATACCTCATTGCCACTCCTACTTTTACCCTTTTCTCCAGGACACCCCGTATTACTACGAACATCCACTTCCATTGGACAAAACCATCGTATGGTTAGATACGAACTCGAAGGAATTCGAGGATGGTTTCTGGTTCTGGAGAAAACGAATAGGATTATTCAGTTGTCTTTTCTTTTCACCTTCTCTCAGGTTGCGAGTACTCCTTGGTTTAGGAGTAGTACACCTATTACGCAAATTGGATAGTCTTCTTCCAAACCATAGGCTGCTGCCGACCGGTAGGGAATGAAGAAAACCAGTTAGCCTAAACGGTGTACAGAAGGTATTAAGTTCAGACAAAGAAAGGGATTAGTAAGAGGGCAAAGTAAATTGCGACTGATATTCACGACCAAACCAAGTATTTCTTCGCCAATCCTAAATCACCTTTGTATTTCTCCAGGACACTCCGTATCACTACGAAGATCCACAGTTTATTTGGATACTCCATTGTATGGTTATATACGAACTCGAAAGGAACTTGTTCCAGTTCGGGGATGGATTCTGGTCCAGGAGAAATAGGAATAAGGTTTATTCGGTTGTCTTTTATCTTCACCTTCTCTCGCATTGCGAGTGCTCCTAGGATTATGACAGTACACCCATTATGCTTATTGGATAGTCTTCTTCCAAACCATAGGCTGGTGCCGAACGGTAGGGAAGGAAGAAAACCATTTGGCCTAAGGGGTGTGCAGAAGGTAATGACTAAAGACATATAAAGGGATTTGGAGAGGTGGCAAAGAATTATACGGTTATAGTTGTGAATCTGGATAATGGAAGAGGCATTGCTAGGAATACCAGGATACCCCATCGAAACATTTCAATGTTTTAATTCAACTGTGTACTTTTAAAAGAAAATTGATTTCCCGATTAGACACTTGCTCCAGGGTATGTATTTACCAGGTTTGATTCTCACATCTGTATGGTTTTACAGATGATGAGTAGGAGTAAGTTATTGGGAATTGGGTGATCATCCTCATTATATCGGGATTCGTTGTAATCGGTGATATTTGAGGAGATCACCTGGGCTGTTTGCCGGTCGGCAAATATTTGGTTTTAAATATCCGCTGTTGTGCACCAATTTCAAATTGATATATCTGTACGTCTATTTTCATAGAGTGAGATATACCTTTTGACATTATGTCGATGACATTTACCTATATCAGTGGATGGTTAGGTAAGGAGCATTAAACAGCGGTGTAATTCTTCTTAACCATAAGTACAGTTTTCAACCTACGACATACAGTGAAAGAGTTGTTAGACTCAGCGGACTCATACAGAGTATTGTATGTTGTCCAGTGTCCATTAGGACAGAGGGGTTGGTCCTCATACTATATTCTGTTTACTTTTAACTTCTCTAGTTCTTAGACATGTGTTTCGTAGAAACACAGGGTCTGAGTTTTGAGGAGTTATAGGTATTTGAATAGAGTAGAGAACCAGGTGTAGCAAGTATCGGGATTCTTCAAAGTGATCGAAGATGTAGATACTTGTGTATGGTATTCAGTTGATAGTAATGATAAAGAGAAATTGCTTCTTTTTTAGGTTACTTATAATTGGAAGCATTCCTAAGTTGAGTAACGCTGATCGGCCTCCTTCCATTTAGTTGACATGCACTGGAGATAGCTGCATGATTTGAATCTGGTTCAATTAAATCAGTGCCTCTGGTTCTATATTGGATATAGAACAGTTCATATCTTAACGTTGTTAAGGTACGGGAAGTTGTCCGGCTTATGATTAAAACCAGACACTGGAAAACTCAAGGCACGTTTCTGTAATGACTGTTTGTGGGTTGACCCAGGCTATGACGAGGGTTGATTTTCTACCATCTGGAAGATCAATAGTGATATTGTTCTTGACTCGCCACAGTTTTATTAAAAATGGATTTTTTCAAAAACAGTAGTGGGAGTATGGTAGAACTGGAAGTGATTCCAGAACCGCAAACGATTACTGAAGATTTGATAAGGAACCTAAAGATTCAATCTGATTTGACATTCCATTGGCCACTCCGCAGATAAGGTGGGTAACTTCAGGCACCCGAGAGGTACTCCGGTAGCCTCAAGGACGGTGACAGGGAAGTTCTTGTTTACCCACACTTGCCATTGTTGTTGTTCCAGGCTGCGAGACCCGGCAGGAGGATGAGTATAGCGTCGTTCTAAACTAGCTTTAGAAGTGCACGTCTATATGACTCTGCCAGAGGGTTGTCGTAGTCAGTGGGAGCAGCGGAAGCATTGGTGGACATCAGGCTTATGTCTATTTATAGACTAAAGCAGATATAGCGGAGATAGATCATCTATTTCTGATGTGACAGTCATAGGTTTGACTTCATCAGAATAGGGGATGGATCTGTTGAGAAGGTAGTAGGGTGTGATGTCCTGGTATTTGATGACATACACAGAGTGGGAAGTGATATTCCTATACTACGATCGGTTATACTATGGTCGTCACACAGTAGTTTCTCCACATAGGATTTGGATCTTACATCAGACATTCTGGTAACTAGATCTATGGTTTTAGATCTAGATTTGGGTGGTTTCCTAATCTGGGTACTTTGACAGCATTCTAAGAGTATTTAGAATGGACGACTCCTGGCACGGTAGTATACCTGCAGGTGATGGAGTCACCCTCTCTAAAGGTGTCTTACAGACTAAAGGGGAGAGGGATGCGCATGATTGGCAGATCACTTGCTTAGGCAATTGAGTCAATCATGAGATGTCAAGTATCACACCAGATGTTGTTCTTGCACTAGATGCAATAAGTTGACATTGATCCAATCCTGGAGAAACAGTCGGAAGCAGTTTTAGAACATAAGTGGATGTTCTAGGGATATGATAACGCCTGCCTCCTTTAGGAGACGATTATCATTCCAGGCTTCCAAGGTGACATGGACGACAGGGTGATTGTCAGAGTTTTAGTTTTCCTTCTGACGAGGGGCAGTATTTTGGACAGGTGGTCCAAGGCAATACTGAGGGTGGCATGGCGCAGGATACTGATTAAATTCAGTTGACGATACAGTCTAAGAAGTTTGGATTTGGAGTTCATTTATGAGCTAGGTCCCATCAGACATCTAGACATTCTAAGACAGGTATTGCTCATTTCGGGAGATGGATTTCTCCGCGAACTTGAGATATAGAGAGACATAGAAAGAAACATCTAGGCGGATCCACTCACTGAGGCTATTCCTCGAACGCAATAGTTTCACAAACGGGTTTTGTGAGACTGACTAGTAGAGGAGTTGGGTGTTCGGTATCACACGGGCTGTGAGTATGCGACATCGCAATAATTAGTCTTGAGTGCAAGTGGGAGATTGTTGGAGATAGTGCCCTCAGAGTCAATTATTGGATCACAGGCACGTGATTGCAATGATAGAGGGAGGACCTATCCCGGTAGGACAGTCTTACTCGAGATGATAGTATGCTATCTGGTTTACCTTTATCATCGTGTACTGCTTTAGGCGACCTGACATGTCGCTATTGCACGTTGATAGAGCCCCTAGGATTCTTGCTTGACTACCGGCAGTATGAGGGCGATCATATACGTGGGAGCTGGTAGTCTATAAGCACATCCTTAAAAGGTCCCTAGTCGTGGGAGTTTCGAGATAGGGCATCGATACTCCAGAGTAGACTAGTGAATACAGTCGAGACCCCGACGAAGGGCGGTGGCCGGTCTCACAAGCCACTGGTGTCAGTTGGTTCACCTAAGATGTATACAGGTGCTCATTGGGTTATGAGTACACCGGACAGGACTCGCCGGGAACATGCTAGTTGGTCTTATACCCGACGTCAGATAGCAGTTCCCTGGTGACATGTGTACAGGTTTGTTCATCGACCTGGGGATCGTCATTTGTCTCGTATGAGTTCCCACTGTACTTTGATTACTACCCTACCACGGCTCAAAGGAGTCGTGCAAACAGGTTTTAGTTGGGTACAGTCCCGAGCCACATGGAGGCAGTGAGCGGATCTTCAGGGGTTCGTCTCTCCCGGTATTGGGGGTGAGGTCGCGCTGTGTCTAGGAGAGCCATTACACGAAGACCTTGGCCAAAGCAGGAGATTTACTGGTAAGTATTCCAGTAGTATCTCAGGGTGTTCTGGGCTACACTCCGACACGACTTGTACCGCTTTTGGGGGTCTGACTTTTACCAACCCCCTAGGCCCGACATGCGATGCTCATAGACGAACGGACCGGACTGTACGGATATTTTCACTGACAGGCTCAGTAGGGTGTCAGGATGAGTTCGCTCATCGACGTCCCTTTTGGTCAATAGCTGGTGGCCCGTCACGTATTGGCTTATACCTCTGACGTGCTAGTGGTTAAATCCACAGCCATAGTATTGACGAGTCTTTAGAGTCCACCACACTTTCAGTTACTCAAGCTTTCGGGCGAAACGCTGTAGAGGCCGTATGGAGATATGGCAGGGTCCGATCAGATACGTGCGGTATTGCACGGATCAGGATCGGACTGTTTGTACTAGAGGCCGTATGGTTATATGGCAACGTTCGATCAGATACGTGCGGTATTGCACGTATCAGGATCGGACGGATATTACTAGCCGGCTTTGGTTTAAGCCGGATCCTAGTATAGTACAGTGTAGATTTTGTCTCATTGCATTTGTATCCGGACGGAATACAGATGCGGGTGTGTATGCACAGTATCGGGGTTTTCCTGTAATTTATTACGGGACCAGTTTTCTGGAGTTGCCAGTTTGCATTCCGTTCCGGCAGGTTTTCCTTTGTTCTTTCCCGGCCGGACTTTTCCAATGGAGGGGGTTATTTGCAAGTTTGCAAATAACACATTGTGGAGGTTTTTCTTGCAAATGTATTTATTATGAAAGCATCTTTTGATACCATTCTTATCCATCATTATCACTTGCTTTTTGTTGATTAGAAGTGATTAGAGTTTGATGTGAGATGGTTATGATGATGTTTTGGATGTGGTCACCACTTATGCTCCTACCATCACCTCCCTTCATGCTTCATATTCTTTCCTCCACCATTTCTAAGAGGAGAGGTTTTTCATGGTTGAAAAAAAGAAAAAGATGAGAGTTTTCATTCTTGAGAGTTTTCATTCTTGAGAGTTTCATTTCTTGATCTCATTTTCATGCTAGAAAAATGCAAGCACCATTTTTCTTATCTTGATTCCTCCATCATCTTCAAATGGTAACAAAACCCCAAATGAGACATAGCCTCAACACTACACTTCCTACAGCAAATCTTGGGCACGTCGACTTGCCAGCTTCGTGCCCGAGTTGCCTCGGTATTGAGGTGGGATCCCGTAAAAGATGCAGACGATGTGGTGCCCTTCCGGCAAGGAGGCTACGACCGGAGTTTCCGCGGGAGATCGGGACGATGACGAGAAGACCGGAGGACTCGGATCACTCGGTATATCTCTAACCCGTCTTGTAGTTAGCTAGATCTAGTTTAATGGCACGATCCGGGGTTTAGTGCGCGGTGGTGCCGGTTTGCTAAGTTCGCAAAATTAAAGTTTATCACCGTTTCCGCATTTGGCCGTCGGATTGACGGCCGCTGCGCCGCCGTGCACTTACAAAAGGGACCCTTCACAATCTGGCAAATCAAAAACTACAAAGTCGCACAACTCATTAAACGTTTTATCTTCAACTGGTGAATCATTTGGAACACTTGATAGACATTCAAAACCGGAGTTGTGGGATTCAATTGGGGATGGGTAGGTTTGATTTGGAAGGGTGTACAATTCACTCTCACCACTCAAAGTCTCAATCTGTCCAACCGCCTCATCATAAATTGGGGAATGTGGAGCTAGTTGGAAACTAGCTACCGGGTCACTAGGTTGTATGAGGATGGCCATGAACGCATTCAAATCCATCATCTGTTGGCATGACGTTACCCTAATGTCTTCCAACGCCTGTTCCAAACTAGACATGGGTTGTAAAGGAGTTTCAGTAAATGATTCAAAGTTGTTTGGATACTGGAAACTCCCAAATGGCTGTGTAGAAGCAATGTCTATGGAAGGTGTAAAAGTTAGGTAGGATGGATAGGAATAGAATGGTTGGACAGGGGTAGGATCAACATACGGATAAGAAGGTGAACGATTGAATGCCCACAACCTTCCTCTGTCCTAATGAGCACGACAGTCCTTAGTTGGCTGAGTCTAGGTATTTTTTAATTTAGCTCAAGGGTGATGCATATGCTTTTTAGTGATTTTTGGGGTCTTAGGTAGGGTAATGAAATCCCCACCCAATCTTGATTGGTGTTATAGCCCCTTATATTCCGTATTAATTATGTAAAGCAGTTAACACACCAAAAATCTAAAACACTTGCAATTTTTTTTTATTTGGCAGCGCAAAGAATCCTGCACAAAAATAATTTATTGGATATGAGAAAGAGAATCTGTGCAAAGAAACCTGCAGGAAATTTTTTTCAGTGGAGTGCAGAGGAGAGGAGATGAGAAATGAGATACTCACAGAGATTTTTGGGTTGCTGATGTCATCCTTTGACTGCGGTTCCGCGGTCAAACTGTCGATTATGCCGCGGTTCTGCGGCTGGTCAGACATTTGACTGCTTCAAAGTTGTTCCCTATGCTGAGTTTGTTTTCCTCTTTCTGTCTAGATCTCCAGAATATTGATTTGTTCACTGAATTTGCTCCAAATCTGAAACAGAGTTTGCTCCAAGCCTGCACACTTGCACAAAAACCTTTCAAAAATAACAAAATGATTTTTATTTTTAAATTTTCTTCAATTTTTATAATTTTAGATATTTTTTTAATTAACCCGAAATTACACAAAGAAAGAGACTACCGTCTCCCCGGCAACGACGCCATTTGATTGATGGAGATTTTGTATGCGTTTTAAATTTAAGAATACCGCAATCAAGACGGTGTCGCTTGGTAGCTAGCCGGTTGAGTACGAGTCGATCCACAGGGAAATGGTGTCCTTTTCTTTAAGTTCTAACGAGTTAAGTCCTATCTTTGGTAGGTTTTGTTTTACGATCTAAGAGTGAGAATAAATTGATTTAAAGGCTTGCTAGGGTTAGGATTAGGTTAGTTCAAAAAAAGGGATTCTTCTCGCTTCTAACAATGCCCTAGTTAAGAATGTAGGTGTTAGGGTAATAGTCAATAACGGGGATTAGCACGACTAGGAAGAAACTAAGTTTCTTCCTTTTGGTCCTTGTCTGTCCGTTCTTGGCTCTTAGCCCTAACCTCTGGTTAATTCAACCACAACCGGTCTAACTAGGGAATCACCACTATCTTGTAGGATATGGTGCCGTAGTGAGCGGGTTATGGTTGATTTAAAGAGAGTCCTTAATTAAAATTATTTGGGCAAAGAAAGGAGTGAGAGTGATTTTCTTCTCTCAAACCTTCCCTCTCCTATCCCTAACAAGTGAGGAATTACTCACTCATTAGGAAGATAACAATAAAATTCATTTTTGTTTTATTTTTAATAAACAAACTAAATTGCAGATAATAAAAGAACAGATAAAAAAATTGCAGGAATTAAAATTCAGATAAAAAGAATGCGAGATAAAAATTACAACTTACTTTATTGATGTCCTCTCAACAACGCATTACAATGGAATTAAAATCTAGAAATTTAAAATGAGTAAAAACTAAAGAGAGGCATCCTCCAAAAAGAGGCACCCTAAAAGAGGCACACTTAATTTGGCTTTGAGCTCTCCTATTTATAAATAGGAAAACCCTAGGTTTACATTCTGATCCATACACGAAATTATAGAACTACCCCAAGAGAGTCGAGTCAATGCACCAACACCCCATCGACAAGTGCAGAATATGGCCGCGGAACCGCGGCAGAAAGCCCTGTTTGGCCGCGGTTCCGCGGCCAAATTAGTGGGAACTTGGGGTCAATTCTTCAGGGTTGCTTCATGTTGCTTTTACCTTCTGTTTTCTTCTCTTGGTTCCTCAGAATCTCTTCCATTTTCTTCCAGATTTCCAACAGTGCAGAATGATGTGGACTTTTGCCTTGAGCTTCGCGTTGAAGTCTTGAATCTTGTGCTGCCCTTGTGTTTTGTGCATTGAATTATCTAATGATTTTCCATTTATTCCTTGAACTGGTAGGCGGCATCATACAGATTCATTTATTGTTGGTCGTATTCTCACATTTGTAGTGACTTTTCATGAATTTCACTGTAACGATCTGAGAACCTGTAACCTGCAACTATTTAGCAGACATGGATCAAAAGCACCTATTTATATGTAATGTGATTAAGAATGGGCGATATAATAATGCAAAATTCTGATATGAACAGGTAGGAACCAAGTTCATCACATGAACTCTTTTCATCTAGACAACCTCTTTGGCAGTATCGTTGGTAGCGTTGTAATTAGCCTCCATCAACGAGTCTGCCACGGTATATAGCTTGGAAACCTTCCAACATACTGTCCCTCCACTGAGGGTAAAGACAAAACCCGAGACCGACTTTCAGTCGTCCTTATCACTCTGGAAGCTTGAATCGGTAAAGGACTCCATTTGGAGTTCACCGTTACCATACACCAAGAACATCTCTTTAGTCATTCTTAAGCACTTAAGAATGTTTTTCAGCTGTCCAGTGGTTTTCCCAAAGATCTTTTCGATACTTATTCACTATGCCTAGTGAGTAAGCTACATCTGGTCTGGTACATAATATCGCATATATGATTGACCCGTTTGCCAAAGCATAGGGTATCCCTTGTATGCGAGCCCTCTCCAAATCAGTCTCGAGAGACATCTCTTTGGAGAGAGTGATTCCTGAACAAGCGGGTACATTACCATGCTTAGAATTATCCATACTAAAACCCTTTTAGCATGGTGTCTATGTACCTGGATTGGGACAATCCCAAATCCATTTAGATCTATTTCTATAGATCTATAACCCCAGGATGTAGGAGGCATCGGTTAGATCTTTCATGGAGAACCTGTGTGATAAGAGGTGCTTTACCGAGTGTAGCATAGGAACACCCTTTCCTATCAAGAGTATCCCATTCGCGTACAATACGAGGAAGACAACCATACTCTCTACAACCTTCTTATTTATACATGGTTCATGTACCTTTTTTTTATGAAGTCAAACTCTTTCACAGATTCATTAAAACAGATGTTCCATCTCCGCGATGCCTGTTTTAACCCGTAGATGGATTTAAGAAGCTTGCACATGCTTCTGCTGCTCCCACTGTCTACGAAGCCCTCTGGCAGTGTCATATACATGCTCTCTTCTAATTCACCATTTAGAAAAGCGGTTTTGACATGCAGTCTGCCAGATGTCGTAGTCATGGTATGCAGCAATGGCAAGTAGGATCCTGATGGACTTAAGCTTAGCGACAAGTCTAGCTTTGAAAGTCTCAACTTTTCCATCTACACCAAGTTATCTTTCTCAAAGATCCCCTTGCTCCCGATGGGTTTTACCCCTTCAGGAGAAACATGAAAAGTCAACACTTTGCTGGTGTACATGGATTCCATCTCAGATCGCATAGCATCCATCCATTTCACACAGTCTCCACTTGTGATGGCCTGCTCGAAACTAGTTGGGTCATTATCTCCATGATGCAATCCTCGCTCCCACCGTCTAAGAGAAAACCGTAGTATCTCTCAGGTGGATGAGGAACCCTACTAGATCTGCGGAGTGGCTTCAGTTCGTCAGGGACTATTGAATCCTCCGGTTCCAACAAATCGTCAGTTATAGTTTGTGTTTGCTGGAACTACTTCCATTTCTACCTCATCGCCACTAATTTCTTCCACAAGAAATTCCTTTTCTAAAAAGGTGGCATGTCGAGAAACAAAACATCTTTTTCTCCTCGGTGTGGTAGAAGATATACCCTCGCGAATGGTTGGGATATCCTACAAACTTGCACAGAACTGACCTTGCCTCGAGCTTGTCCGTATTTTTCTTTTCAACATAGGCCGGACAACCCTATATCTTAACTCGTTTAAGAGATGGTCTCTTCCTATTCCATATCTCATATGGAGTGGTAGGCAACAGATTTGATCGGAACTCTATTCAATAGGTATGCATCTTCTCAAGTGCATGTCCCTGAAAGGAAATAGGAAACTCAGCAGTACTCATCATAGAGCGCACCATATCTCATAGGGTGCAATTGCTCCATCCCGATATACCATTGTGCTATGGTGTATACGGAGGAGTAAACTGAGAGAATCTCATTCTCTTTTAAATAGTCTCGGAATTCCGTGCTCTAGTATTCTTCTCCCCGATCATATCGATGGATTTGAATACTTTTACCCATCTGGTTCTCTTCTTTGTACTTATATTCCTTGAAATTCTCAAAAGATTCAGTTTTGTGTTTCAACAAGAACACATGTCCGTATCTTGAGAGAACATCGGTGAATGTAATAAAGTACACGGAACCATCCCTGGCATATGTAGACATAGGACCGCATACATCACCATGTATCTGTCCAAGAGTTCAGTATCTCTTTCTCCGTTTTCAGTAAACAGAGATTTGGTCACCTAGTCTTTGAGACATGACTGGCAAGTTTCATAAGATGTAAATTCGAACGGATTAAAAATGCATCCATATGGAACTTCAGCTAGTCTTGTTTCATCGAAATGATCCAGTCTACAATGCCACAAGAAGACTTCGTTCATTTCTGAACTGTTCCTCTTGTGTGTGTTCTGTACGTTTAGAATTGTAGTTTGATTCAGAACGTGTACACTGTTATACAACATATCTTACCCAATCAACACTTGATTTAGGAAAATATTCACAATATTATTGGTATGAAATAACAGTCGCTAAGAATTAATGTATTACCAGTTGGTAACACCAGGTGATATCTGCTAACTACTTTGGCTGTAAAAATTGCACCATTATCTACTACTAGAGACATATCACCCTTTTCCCAGTTCTCCACCTGTCTATAGCCCATGTAAAAAATTATATGTGTGGGATCCTGATCCGGTATCCAATACTCAGGACGTAGAGGTAACCGAGAAACAGTTCTTGGTTATGAACACACCCGAAGACAATGCATTAACATGCTTTTTCTTCGTTTGGGTGGCGTGGGAATCCGAATATTCCCCTATTCCTTGCTCAGACTTATGACAATCATAAGGTAGAGCGGAACCTAGCCCAGTATGATAAGTAGGTTCGGTCAATACATCCATATTATTATCTTGATTAAGGCATTTCATTGGTCGCTACCAGGAGAGAGAGAAGGATAATCACTTTGCGTGCGCTCTTTGCAAGATTTGATTGCTTATTATCTTATCTAATCAGGATGGCTCCCGCCGTTTTTATAAAATCTTCCTTCAAACCCTAAAAGGTAAGATTAGCCGAGATTAATTACACCCTACAAGTTCGCCAATCTTTCAGCCAGGCCAGCGTCGGTACTTTGAGGGAGGTTCCCCATGCTTTCGCACGGACCTAATTAAAATAAATATCATTTTCCCAGGGGCATAACCCCGTTAACAGCTTTCTAGACACCTACTTGATCGGCTAATTGTGAAGTACAAAACTCTCCCAGGAGTAACTCTTACTCGCAGTGGGTATCGGAATCCAACTATCATATAGAAGGTATGCAATCTCATTGCAAATTTCAACAATTGAAATTCCCGATAATGGTTTTTACCCCTAGCTTCCTATGACCTTGACAGAGGTCAACAAACCATAGGCTGCTAGTCAAGTTCAACCCCTTCATTTCTTGATTGAATTAAACCCACCCGCACGACCCTTGACGGAGGTCAATAAGGCCGTACGACTACCCTAATCTAATCGCATTACATGCGGCAGATAAACACTAATCAGCTACCGCACACTAGGCCTTGACGGAGGTCAACAAACGCAGCACGAATACTAAATATTACTTATCTGAAATGACGGAAGGCCACACAGGTTTTTAAGAAAACCATGAGCGTAATGAACTTGATATCATTGTAGAATCTAGTGATTTTATTGTTAGTTATGTATATGCCCTATAGGCCATTATTGTACATATGATGTATATTATAGTGGATGCTTGGAGATATATATATATATATATATGACTTTATTGCTCGACATGATAGTATGCTATCTGGTTGCTCTTTGTCTTAACATGTAGACTTGTATTGTGATACTGTCTTGCTCTCGCATGTTGATAAAGCCCTTAGGATGTGTACTTGACTACTATGACTATGATGGAGATCATGCTAATGGGGCTAGGGTAGTCTATAAGTACATCCTATAATTGTTCCTAGTCGAGGGTGTATCGAGACAGGGTATCGATACTCCAGAGTAGACTAGCGTATACGCTTCTTGACCCATATGATAGGCGATGGATGATCCCACATCCATTGGTGTTTGACATCAAAGATGGTATACGGGTGCTCAGTGGAGACTGGGTACACTGAACGGACTCGCCGAGAACTCCTAGTTAGTATTATACCTATCGTCAGATAGCAGTTCTCTGGTGATACTGGTACAGGTTAGTCTTTAGACCCGAGATCGTCATAGAGTCTTGTGTGATTCCCACTGTGCTTTGATTTCCACCTTACCACGTTCAAGAGAACGTGCAAAATGGTGGCTTTTGGGTATAGTCCCGAATCACATGGAGGCAATGAACGATAGGAGGGGTTTCGTCTCTCCCGGTATTGGGGGTTGATGTTGCGCTGTGCTCGATTGGCTATAACAGGAAGTCCCTGGCCAGGGCTGATATGGAGATCTACTGGTAAGCGTTATCAGTAGTTTCTCGACCCGTTATGAGCTTCACATAGGCACGACTTATCGGTTACTGAGGTCTGACGTTTACCACCCCAAGACTGGATATGCGACATATCAAACGAAGAAACCGGACTGTACGGTAGTGTTACTGACATGATTTATAGGAGTATGAGCAGGCTTACTTGTTGATCTTCTGATCGCTCAATACCCGGGTGGCCGTTACGTTTAGCTGACCGCTGACGGCTTGTGGGTGACTGATATGATCACCACCTACTGCCGGCGTATTGACGAGTCTTTAGAGTCCTACACAGAGGTTTCCTGGCTCAGGCGAAACGAAGTAGGAGCATATATGTGATATGTGCGGGACCGAGATTGATACACGTATGTGAAACCGTATTCTATTCTCGCGATATATGATATCGGCGGGTTATATGTGATATAGCCGGGTTATCGAATCAAGTGTTGATTCGATAAAATGATACATATTATATTAGTCGGTTATATGTGATATAGCCGGATTATTAAATCAAGTGTTGATTTAATAATTTAATGTATAATTATATATTTGATATATTAAATTATATTAACTAATATATGCTCACTTAAGTATTTCTTTTTCTCACTTTTGATACATTTAACATATATGTGATATATGTTTATTGTATTATTTTCTTTTGTTACATAAATAATATATATGCGATATATATTATTGTGACATGCTAGGTTATACATGCAACATGGGTGTATGGGACTAACACCATGGTTATGATAATGTTATGTTTATATTTATTTTAAGTAATTCAAAAACATTTGGATATTTGTCATGGTTAAGCTTGGATGAAGCTTGTAGAACCATTGACTAAGTCCACTTGTTTTGTTTTACCTTAGATATTTATTAACCTAACCCTAATGACTTAGCCATGGTTTATTCTCTACATGGGTTAGTGCATGACATAAACTCACCATGGGTGCATTTCTAACCCCATCTCATTATTCATTCATCTTCTTCTTTCTTCATCTCCTTCAAGCCCTCTCTCTTTGATTTGAGGAGATAAAGAAAAATAGTGAGAAATTAAATTCTAAAGTGACCAAAATTCTTTCTTCATCATCCTCTTCTAAACTAGCCATTTTGATTAGGATGTTAGCTTCACTAATTCCATATTAGTGAAGTGATAACTTGAGTCCGTATTTGCTCGACGTAGATCATCTTGGATTTTGAAGACTTCAAGTAAGAATGCATCATTCACCTTGTGGAACCACTCAAGAGTCTGGGGGTTCGATGATCGTAGCGGAGGGACCACTACAAGGAGCTATAGAAGTGAAGGAATGGACTACAAAGGTTGTAATCCCTACTCACTTAGATGTAAAGTTGTTTACATTTAGTTTTCGTATGATTCTCTAGTTAAACATCCTTGGTTAGGGTTCTTTTAGCATGGAAAATTTTTAATTTGGCATGGACGATGCCACCCGAAACCTTGCTGTCGTGCTTAGGATCCCTACATTTATAAATGCGTGTTTTTGAGGCTTTTCTAGCTTCGCTAAAGAGGTCACTCCCGGTGAAGGGATCTCGTCTCTTTCCTTATCAAATGAGGTGCTGGATATTCATGAATACCACTATGCAAAGCAAGAACCAGAGAAGCAATCAAAAGACAAAACCGAGTGGGTTGTAGCATTTGCTAGTTTCGCTAAAGTGGTCACTCCCGGTGAAGGGATCTCGGCTCTTTCCTCATCGAATGAGGTGATGGATATTCATCAAGGAATATCACTATGCAAAGTAAAAACTAGAGCTACCCTTTTTGAAAATTTGATTCTACAATATCTTTTGGTTTCTTTCTTTTCATTAATCACATTAATGAAGTCCCATCAATTAATGTTTCTTAAACATTATAGAAAAATGAAACGAAAATAGAACGTACGCTTATGCCATCTGCATTCGCCATGGGGCCCTGTCATGCACCGTTAGGTTACTTAACTACTGGCAGAGCAGGGGCTGGACTAGCGCGGGTGCAAAACATAAGCAACGTTTATCATATATCATATATATTAATATTACATTCGTTTCACGCATTTATATGATCAACATCACAGAATCAAGCAGCAGAAGCAACATATGAAATATTGGATACATTAGGATGTCCGTGTTTTAAATTTAGCCAATAATGTAAAACACAGATTCCACAGTCATGATGAATAGCCAAACCCACATCCCTAGACCCCTACGAGAGCGGCAAGTAACCCTGCCAATTCTAGAGTTAAGAGACCCGGTCTCAACTCCTTGAAATGGTCTCCCACTGGACTCTAGAACCCGGTTACTTGTGCTCCCCGCCTTGGGTCTATCCTAATGCGGAAAAGTAAATAATATACAACAGTGGTGACATCATCCTCAACCCGGAAGTGCCCCAATAAAAGAATATTACATACATATTTTACATGAATGAAAATAAAAACCCTCATCTCACATAAAACCCCCGCCTATTCTTTCACGACGATCCAATAAATCATATCAACAACAACACATGATATCACATATCATCTACGTAAGCAAATATGCGTATCCCTAAAACTTGTTGACATATAGCAACGAGATTGGGATACACCACATATTACACTTACGGTCACAGAAAAGAAAACAGAAAACTACAATACTTAGAATCCGCAATATCCTTAGACATCATAAACCCGGAGTATCTCATATACCGGATTTCATGCCTAACTTATAAAACTTGCATTTTATCCTTAAGTTGAAAACTCTTTTCAATTAGTTGTCAGATAATTCAATAAGATTTCCGACTTAGTGATCGCGTACAATACACAATTGTGACGGAGTTTTGATCCAAATCAAAACTTCATGGCAATCGATCAATTGAGACTAAACGGCTAGCTTTACAATATACTAACTAGTTTTCATAAAACTAATTAATCCGGATTCTAATAATTGTATCACACACATCACAAAGCTTGTAAAGTAACCGCGACATTAGAATTCCGCACGCAATTAGCAAAATTAACCAATTTTTCCAAAACACGAAAAATCCAGTGAGCTAAAGTTTCAAAACCGATCGTTATAAGCCAATCCGGGAGTCGAAACGAACTCGAAACCCGCTCGAATCTTCGCGGGGGCGAAGACTGTTGGATATAGTGCCCTCAAAGTCAATTATTGGATCGCAGGTACGTGATTTCAATGATTGAGGGAGGACCAATACCGGTAGGACAGTCTTACTCAAGATGATAGTATGCTATCTGGTTTGCCTTTATCAGTCGTGTACAGTTTTAGGTGACATTACTGTTCACTATTACACGTTGATAGAGCCCTTAGGATCCTGCTTGACTACCAACAGTATGATGGCGATCATACACGTGAGAGTTGGGTAGTCTATAAGCACATCCTTAAAAGTGGTCCCTAATCGTGGGAGTTTCGAGACAGGGCATCGATACTCCGGAGTAGACTAGTGTATATAGTCGAGACCCCGACGAGGGGCGGTGGCCGGTCTCACAAGCCATTGGTGTCAGTTGGATCACCTAAGATGTATACAGGTGCTCATTGGGTTATGAGTACACCGGACAAGACTCGCCGGGAACCTGCTAGTTGGTATTTATACCTAGCGTCAGATAGCAGTTCCCTGGTGACATGTGTACATATTAGTTCATCGACCTGAGGTCATCATTTGTCTCGCGTGAGTTCCCACTGTGATTTGATTACTACCCTACCACGGCTCAAAGGAGTCGTGCAAACAGGTTTTAGTTGGGTACAGTCCCGAGCCACATGGAGGCAAGTGAGCGAATCAGCAGGGGATTCGTCTCTTCCGGTATTGGGGGTGAGATCGCGCTGTGTCTAGAAGAGCCATTACACCAAGTCCTTGGCCAACGCAGGTGAGAATTACTGGTAGGTATTCCAGTAGTTTCTCAGGGTGTTCAGGGCTACCCTCCGACACGACTTATACCACTATTGGGGGTCTGACATTACCAGCCCCCTAGGCCCGATATACGATGCTCATAGACGAACGGACCGGACTGTACGTATATTGTCACTGATAGGCTCAGTAGGGTTCCAGGATGAGTTTGCTCATCAGCTTCCCTTTTGGTCAGTACATGGGCAGCCGTTACGCACAGCTAGTGCCGCTGACGTGCTTGTGGTTAAACCCACTGCCAGGGTACTGACGAGTTTTTAGAGTCCCCCATAGATAGTTTCTCAAGTTTGGGCGAAACGTTGTAGAGGCCGTATGGTTTTATGGCAGGATTCGAAAATGCACGTGCACTTGTGCACGTGTCATATTTCGGACAGATAATACTGGTGGGTTTTGGTTTAAGCCGGATCCAAGTATTATATTGAGTCGGAATACTTTAGTCTCTCGTATTCGTATTCGGTCGGAATACAGATACATGTATGTATATAAAGGTGAGGGGTATTCTCGTAATCCGTTACGAGAATATTTTAGAAGATGCATTTCTTTTTGATTAATCATTTTAGTTTAAATGATTAAAAGGATTTTGGAAAGTGTGACTCATTATAGATGGCACATTTCTTCTAGCATGTTCATTAGTGACTCATGCTAATGAGTCACTAAGTGAGTCATGATAGGATTAATGTGTTTTGTTTTGGGTAAGGATATTTGAGGAGATATTTTCATAAGATATTTTCTTTGGTTTTTGATAAATAAACCTCATATATCTATTCACAAAAGAAGTGAGAAGATAAGAGAAGTTTTTTGAGCTTAGTTTTTTTTTTTGCTCACTAGATTTTTTTGTGTTCACAATTTCCAATCCTTAGCATCTTCTTCAACCTCCACCCTAACCCTCTCATGTGATGAGAACCCTAGGATGTTTGAGACAAAGTATTCTATCCATTCTCTACTTCTTCTTGGTCATCTCTTTTAGCAGACTTGATGTCCGAGTTGCTTCGGTATAGAGGCGGGAGCCCGTTTAAAGATCCGTTGACGTGGTGCCACGTCGATGAGGAGATAAGAGATCGGAGTTGCCGCGAGGAGCGTGGGATGATGGCTAAAGACCGAAGGACTCAGATCGATCGGTATAGCCTTTCTACCTCTTTACAATTTGTTAGTTTAGTGTTAATGGCAAGATCCGGGTTATAGTATACGATAGCGCCAGTTATCAAAGTTTTTGTTCCGCGTTTGGCATCAGAGTGACGGCCGGGGCGCTACCATAGACTTACATGGTATCAGAGCCACGCCATTAACCTTTACTAACTTGTTCTAACATGTTTAAAACATCGATCGAACGAAATTTCCAAAACCGCGATTTCAATGTTAAAATTTCTGTCGATTTTGTTTTGTCGTCTAAAAATTATTTTGAGCATCTCAGAAAATCGAGCAGGCTTTTTTAAGAATACTGAAGAAATTTGGTCCACTGATTCCACTGTGCTGCCGCGGAACCGCCGCACAAACCATGGTTTGGCGGCGGTTCCGCCGCTAGTTTATGGAAACAGTACACCATATTTCTTCTGGGGCTCTTTAATGAGGAATTGTGTTTTCTGGAATATTTTGTTTGGGCCCAGATTTTGTTTGAGTACTGCAGTTGTACTTGGGGCCCACTTCGGAAAGTTTTGTTGATCGGAATTTTAAATATGTTAGTTTACAACACTTACATTATATCTCCGACCGTGAATGTCATTCGAGCGGTAAATCGTGTCTAATTGCTATAGTCTTTTTAGACGGGTTTGCGAATGTGACATTCGCGTTGATGTTCTGTGTTGTGCTGTGATGTTGCGGATTTGTCGTGGTGGATAGCTGTGTGCAATGGTAGTGCAGTTTGGATTTATTTGTACATTTGATATTGCGGGGCGAGCGTCCAACATGTGGACTGTCGTCACTGCCTGTTTGTATAATATTCTTTTGGGGCACGACCGGGCTGAGGTCGATGTACCCGTTGTACATATTTTCATTTCTGTACTAGGTTTACCCCGCGACGGAGTGCACGGATAACCGGGTTCTGGAGGGCAACGGGTCCGCATCTCATGGCTTTGAGAGGCAGAGGGCCTCACTCTAGAATTGGCAGACTATTCGCCGCACTCGTAGGGGGTACAGGTTGACCCAAGGAGGGGTGCTCAAGTTACCGGATTCCGTGAAGTACAGGGTGGTCCATTCACTTTGCTGTAGGGGCTGCCTCACTTCAGGTTTTGGCGGGTAACTTGCCGCACCCGTAGGGGTCTAGGTTTCATTGCACAGGCTATCCACACGACCAGGGGAACGTCGGGTTTCAGTAGCGGCTCTGTGAAACCCGGGGATCCCAGATTATCTGTATTGTTCTGTGATGCTTATTACTTTTATGTAATGTTGCATTTATCACGCCTAGAGCGATTATTGTATATTGGTATATATACTAGTAGATGTTGTATATGTTTTACACCCGCGCTAGTACAGTCCCCACTCTGTCGTTAGTTAAGTAACCTAACGGGTGATGACGGGACCCAGTGGCAAATGCAGATGGCATATACGTACATTATATTTTCGTTCTTTTCTGGTGTGATTAATTGATGGGACTGCGTTGATTCTGATCAATGCAAAGGAAAAAAAACCTGTTTGGACGTTGTTGGAACAGTTTTAAAAAGTGTTATTACAAAGACGTTTTCTTTTGTTTTGCACAGTGGTATTCAGTTGGAATATCCTGCACCTCATTCGACGAGGCAAGGGCCGAGATCCCTTCACCGGGAGTGACCCCTTGGGCAGAAATTTGCGTCAGGGTAATAAATTCACTATAGTCGATTACTTGTTGCTTTGCAATGCGGTATTCAGTTGGAATATCCTGCACCTCATTCCACGAGGAAAGAGCCGAGATCCCTTCACCGGGAGTGACCTCTTTAGTAAAGGTTTTTGCCACTATATTTTCTAAAAGCTATCAGGTTCCTTCAGCGATATCAAGTTCGTTACGTTAAAGGTTTTTCGCCAAAAACCAGCCGTAGCCCTCTGTCATTTCATTTGGGTATTCAGTAGTATTCAAGCTATGTATTTTGACCAACGCCAAGGTATAGTGTTTGGTAGCTGTTGGGTATTCATCTGTTGCATAGATAGATGAGTTGGTTTGGGACAGTCGTTCTTCCATTTGGCCAACGTCAGGGGAATGTACGGGTGGGTTCAAATTGACAAGATAATGATGGGTAGAACTTGGCATGTGACTTATGGCATTTGGCCAACGTCAGGGTCATAAGAGCATGGGGCAGAAATCATATTGGGAGTTTCTAAAGAAACTGAAACTTGCCAGGCATGCGCATACCTTCTGGAGTGTGATAACATGAGTGGATTCCTTCACGTTATCATGCGATGAGAGTTGGATCCCGATTCCCACTGATGAGTTGGTTTACTCTTCGGGTGATCCTGATTGATTCTTCTTTCAGGTTTGGAGGAGAATTTGACAGTACAGTGGGAGGTTTCCTGATTAGATAAAGTGATAACCATTCTGATCTAGGTTAGACTGCACGCAGAGTGTTTCTTTTCTCTCTCTCTTTGGCAGCGACCATTGACCGACCCTAGACTATGACTCAGTGACCAAGTTGACCGAACCTTCTTAAAATACTGGCTCTTAGATTGTCTAAGTTGCATAAGTCATTGCCGCTCCTTCTTTTACCCTTTGAATTTCTCAGAACACCTCGTATCACTACGAACATCCACTTCCATTGGATAGATCCATCGTATAGTTTTATACGAACTCGAAGGGACTTCTTCGAGGATGGATCCAGGTTCAGGAGAAATTGAATTGGTTTATTCAGTTGTCTTTTATCATCACATTCTCTCAGGTTACGAGAGCTCCTTGGTTTAAGAGAGTACACCTATTACGCTCCTTGGATTGTCTTCTTCCAAACCATAGGCAGGTGCCGAAAGGTAGGGAATGAAGAAAACCAATTAGCCTAAGTAGGGTGTACAGAAGGTAATAAGTAAAGACAAAATAAAGGGATTAGAAAGAGGGCAAAGTAAATTGCGACTGCTATCATTCACGACCAAACCGCGTACTTCATCGCCGCTCCTACTTCACCTTTGCTTTTTCCCCCAGTTCGGGAGAAATAGAATAAGATTTATTCAAGTTGTCTTTTATCATCACCTTCTCTCAAGTTGTGAGTACTCCTAGGATTAGGAGTATACACCTATTACGCTTATTGGATAGTCTTCTTCCAAACCATAGGCTGGTGCCGAATGGTAGGGAAGGAAGAAAACCATTTAGCCTAACGATGGTGTACAGAAGGTAACGACTAAAGACAAATAAAGGGATTTGGAGAGATGGAAAAGAAATATACGGTTATAGTCATGAATTGGATTATGGAAGAGGCATTACTATGAATACCATGATACCCCTACGAAACATTTTTTATGTTTCAGTTTCACTGTGCATTGTTAAAGGAAAACTGATTTTCCGATTAGATACTTACTCCAGGGTATGTATTTACCAGGTATGATTCTCACATCTGTATGGTTTTACAGATGATGAGTGGGAGTAAGTTATTGGGAATAAGGTGATCATCCTCATTATATCGGAATTCGTTGTAATTGGTGATATTTGAGGAAGTCGCCTGGGTTTTTGCCTGACGGCATGTATTTGGTTTTGAGTATCCGTTGTTGTGCACCAATTTCAAAATGATATATCTGTACGTTTATTTTTATAAAGTGAGATATAACTTTTTGAAATTATGTCCATGACATCTACCTATATCAGTTGACGATTGGGTAAGGAGCATTGAACAACGGAGTGGTTCTTAACCATAAGTACAGTTTTCAACCTACGATGCACAAGTTCTGAGTTATTCAACCCAGGGGACTCATACAGAATATTGTATGTTGTCCAGTGTCCATCATGACAAAGGGGTTGGTCCTCGTACTATGTTCTGTTTACTTGTGACTTCTTTAGTTTTTAGACAAGTGTTTCGTAGAAATACAAGGTCTAAGTTTTGAGAAGTTGTAGCTACAAGAATAAAGTAGAGAACCAGGTATCGCAAGTATCGGGATTCTTCAAAGAGATCGAAGATGTAGATACTTGTGATTGGTATTCAGTTGATAGTAATGGTTTTGAGAAACTTGTTTCTCTTTCAGGTTACTCATAATTGGATGTATTCCTAAGTTGAGTAATACTGATTAGCCTCTCTCCATTAAATTATATGCACTGGAGACAGCTGCATGATTTGAATCTGGTTCCAATTAAATAAGTGCCAAAGTTTCTATATTGGATATAAAATGGTTCGTATCTTAACGATGTTAAGGTACGGGGAGTTGTCCGGCTTATGCTTAAAACCAGACTCTGGATAACTCAAGGCACGTTTCTGTAATGGCAGTTTGCGGGTTGGCCCTCGCTATGACGAGGGTTGATTTTCTACCATCTGGAAGATCAATGGTGATATTGTTCTTAACTCGCCACCGTTTTAGTAAAATGGATTTTTTCAGAAAACAGTAGTGGGAGTATGGTAGAACTGGAAGAGATTCAAGAACCGCAAATGATTACGAAAAATTTAATAGGACCTATAGATTCAATCAGGTTTGACATTCCATTAGCCATTCCGCAAATATGGTGGGTAACCTCAGGCACCCGAGAGGTACTCCGGTAGCCTCAAGGACGGTGACAGGGAGGTTCTTGTTTACCCAGACTTGACACTACTGTTGTTCCAGGCTATGAGACCCGGCAGGAGGTTAAGTATAGCGTCGTTCTAAACTATCTTTAGAAATGCACGTATATATTATTCTGCCAGAGGGTTATTATGGTCAGTGGGAGTAGCGGAAGCATAGTGGGCAAGTAGCTTATGTTTATTTATAGACTTGAGCAGATATAGCAGAGACAGATCATCTATTTTTGATGTGACAGTAATAGGCTTGACTTTATCAGAATAGGGGATGGATCTGTTAAGAAAGTAGTAGAGTGTGATGTCCTGGTATTTGGATGACAAACACAGAGTAGGAAATAAAATTCCTATACTACGATCGGTTGTACTGTGGTTGTCACATAGTTGTTTCTCTTTACAGGATATGGACATAATATCAGACATTCTGGTTACTAGATCTATGGTTTTAGATCTAGATTTGGGTAGTTTCTCAATCTGGGTACTTTGATAGTATTCTAAAGATATTTTAGAATGGACGACTCCTGGCATGGTGGTGTACCTGCAGGTGATGGAGTCACCTTCTCTAAAGGTGTCTTACAGACTAAAGAGGAGAGGGATGTGCATGATTGGCATATCACTTGCTAGGCAATTGAGTCAATCGTGAGATGTCAAGTACCACACCAGATGTTGTTTTTGCACTAGATGCGATAAGTTTGAATTAATCCAATCCTGAAGAAACATACGGAAGCAGTTTTAGAACATAAGTGAATGTTCTAGGGATTTGATGACGGCAACCTCCTTCGGGAGTCGGTTATCATTCCAGGCTTCCAAAGGTGACATGGATGACAAAGTGATTGTCAGAGTTATAGTTTTCCCTCTGATAAAGGGGGCAGTATTATGGACAGGTGGTCCAAGAAGATACTGTGGGAGGCATGGTACTGGATACTGATTAGTTTTAGTTGTCGATACAGTCAAAGAAGTTTGGATTTGGAGTTCAATTATGAACTAGGTCCCATCAGATATCCAGACATATTCTAAGACAGGTATTACTCAATTCGGGAGATGGTTTTCTCTGCGAACTTGAGATTAAGAGAGACATAGAAAGGAACATCAGGGCGGATCCACTTACTGAGGCTATTTCTCGAACACAAGAGTTTTACAAACGTGCTTTGTGAAACTGTTTAGTAGAGGAGTTGGGAGTTCGGTATCACACGGGCTGTGAGTATGCAACATCGCAATGATTAACCTTAAGTGCAAGTGGGAGATTGTTGGATATAGTGCCCTCAAAGTCAATTATTGGATCGCAGGTACGTGATTGAAACGATTGAGGGAGGACCTATACCGGTAGGACAATCTTACTCAAGATGATAGTGTGCTATCTGGTTTGCCTTTATCAGTCGTGTACAGCTTTAGGTGACATTACTGTTCACTATTACATGTTGATAGAGCCCTTAGGATCCTGCTTGACTACCAACAATATGATGGCGATCATATACGTAAGAGTTGGGTAGTCTATAAGCACATCCTTAAAAGTGGTCCCTAGTCGTGGGAGTTTCGAGATAGGGCATCAATACTCTGGAGTAGACTAGTGTATACAGTCGAGACCCCGACGAGGGGCGGTGGCCGGTATCACAAGACATTGGTGTCAGTTGGATCACCTAAGATATATACAGGTGCTCATTGGGTTATGAGTACACCGGACAGGACTCGCCGGGAACCTGCTAGTTGGTATTTATACCTAGCGTCAGATAGCAGTTCCCTGGTGACATGTGTACAGGTTAGTTCATCGACCTGAGGTCGTCATTTGTCTCGTGTGAGTTCCCACTGTGATTTGATTACTACCCTACCACGACTCAAAGGAGTCGTGCAAACAGGTTTTAGTTGGGTACAGTCCCGAGCCACATGGAGGCAAGTGAGCGGATCGGCAGGGGATTCGTCTCTCCCGGTATTGGGGGTGAGATCGCACTGTGTCTAGGAGAGCCATTACACCAAGTCCTTGGCCAAGGCAGGTGAGAATTACTGGTAGGTATTCCAGTAATTTCTCAGGGTGTTCAGGGCTACCCTCCGACACGACTTATACCGCTATTAGGGGTCTGACGTTACCAGCCCATAGGCCTTATATGCGATGCTCATAGACGAACGGACCGGACTGTACGTATATTGTCACTGATAGGCTCAGTAGGGTTCCAGGATGAGTTCGCTTATCAGCTTCCCTTTCGGTCAGTACATGGGCAGCCGTTACGCACAGCTAGTGCCGTTGACGTGCTTGTGGTTAAACCCACTGCCAGGGTACTGACGAGTCTTTAGAGTCCCCCACAGATAGTTTCTCAAGTTCAGGCGAAATGTTGTATAGGCCGTATGGTTTAATGGCAGGGTTCGAAAATGCACGTGCACTTGTGCACGTGTCATATTTCGGACAGATAATACCGGTAGGCTTTGGTTTAAGCCGGATCCAAGTATTATATTGAGTCGGAATATTTTAGTCTCTCGTATTCGTATTCGGTCGGAATACGGATACAGGTATGTATATACAGGTGAGGGGTATTCTCGTAATCCGTTACGAGAATATTTTAGAAGATGCATTTCTTTTTTATTAATCATTTTAGTTTAAATGATTAAAAGGATTTTGGAAAGTGTGACTCATTATAGATGACACATTTCTTCTAGTATGTTCATTAGTGACTCATGCTAATGAGTCACTAACTGAGTCATGATAGAATTAATGTGTTTTGTTTTGGGTATGGATATTTGAGGAGATATTTTCATAAGATATTTTCTTTGGTTTTTGATAAATAAACCTCATATATCTATTTACAAAAGGAGTGAGAAGATAAGAGAAGTTTTATGAGCTTGGTTTTCTTTTGCTTACTATATTTTCTTGAGTTCAAAATTTCCAATCCTTAGCATTTTCTTCAACCTCCACCCTAACCCTCTCATGTGATGAGAACCCTAGGGTGTTTGTGAAAGGTTAGCCTAGCACCTCATGAAGGGTTTGGAAGCATCACATGTACCAAAGGTGGAGTCTTTAGGGTGCTAAGTTAACAAACATCGGATCTTATCCTAGTAAATTAGGGTTTCTAAACTTGCATATCATCATATGAAAGAAAAGCTAGGGTTTAGAGAGTACAACCTTTGTAGCTCCCTACGCTAGACTCCTCAGCTACTTGGGGTTTGAAAAAGCTCCGCTTGAACTCCTCTAGGTCACCGATGATCCACCCGGAGTCCGCTTTGTCCAAGCTTGCAACTTCACCCGATCAAGAGAACGAAATGAAGCTAACACTCCAAACAAGTGGGCTAGACTTGTGTAGAATGGTGTTTTGGTTCTCTTTCTCACTTCAAAATCCTAACTTGATGAGTATATTGCTCACTTGAAAAGTTTAGAGGGCAAGAGATCAAGGTTGATGAAGATGAAGGCTTTTTGAGAAGAAGAGAAGAAAAACTCTCATAAGAAAAAAATGAAAAATATAAGTATATATATTTTCCATCTCTCATTTCAAACCATGGTTAATTATAAAGATATTTTTTTGTTTGAGTTAAAAACACAAAAGGAAAATAAACCAAGGGTTAAAAGGTAGGTAAGCATGGTAAGGTAAAGAAGAGTGTAGAAACCTTTTATGATTTAACCCTTTTTCTTTTCCCTTTTTTGTTTCAATTCAAAAGCAATAATAATCCATATAAAAACCATGGTGTGATTCTTATATTGCCACCATTCTCATTGTATAAGAAACCATGATAGAATGATGTATGTATGCATGTGTGCATGCACATCCAAATGTGCATGAACAAGAATGAATGCATACATGCATGCATACATCCAAAAGAAACAAGATATGATTTCTAGTGAGAAGCTAATGGTTAAATGATAAATCAACACTTGATTTATCAATCCGGCCATATTACATATGACCCCACCAAAAGCAAGCCGCCCGATCAATATACGGTATCCTATACGCGCATTTTAATCGGGTCCATGCGCATATCGCATATGCGCACCACAACGTTTCGCCTGGACTAGGAAACTCCATTGTGGGACTCTAAGACTCGTCAATACGCCGGCAGTGGGTGATGATCATATCAAGCACCCCCAAGCCGCAAGCGGTCAGCTAAACGTAACGGCCACCCGGGTATTGAGCGATCAGAAGAAAACAAGTGAACCTGCTACAACTCCCGTCGAGCCAATCGGCAACACTTCCCGTACGGTCCAGTCTCCTCGTCTGATATGTCACATATCAAGTCTAGGGGTGGTAAACGTCAGACCACAATAACCGATAAGTCGTGCCGATATGAGGCTCATAACGGGTCGAGAAACTACTGGTAACACTTACCAGCAAATCTCTGAATCATCCCTGGCGAGGGACTTCCCTGTTACGGCCAATTGAGCACAGCGCAACATCAACCCCCAATACCGGGAGAGACGAAACCCTTCCTATCGCTCATTGCCTCCATGTGACTCGGGACTGTACCTAAAAACCACCGTTTTGCACGCCCTCATGGTCGTGGTAAGGTGGAAATCAAAGCACAGTGGGAATCACACAAGACTCTATGACGATCTCGGGTCTACAGACTAACCTGCACAAGTGTCACCTGAGAACTGCCATCTGACGTGAGGTATAGTACCATCTGGGAGTTCTCGGCGAGTCCGTCCAGTGTACCCAGTCTCCACTGAGTACCCGTATACCATCTCTGATGTCAAACACCAATGGATATGGGATCATCCATCGCCCATCTCATGGGTCGAGAAGCGTATACGCTAGTCTACACTGGTATATCGATGCCCCGTCTCGATACACCCACGACTAAGGACCTTGAAAGATGTACTTATGGACTACCATGTCCCCACTAGTATGATCTGCATCATAGTCCAGGTAGTCAAGTACACATCCTAAGGGCTTTACCAACATGTAACTCTAAGACAGTATAAGGAGACAAGTATACATGTTAAGATAAAGAGCAACCAGATAGCATACTATCATATCGAGCAAGAAAGTCATCTCCATATATGTCCAAGCATCCAATATAATATACATCATCTGTACAATACTGGCCTCTAGGGCATACATACAACTAACAATCTCCCACTTGCACTAGGGCCAGCTGCTGTAGTATCGCATACCGAGCATCCCGAAGAGTCTCTCAAACTGTATCTGGGGAATGGCCTTCGTGAGTGGATCCGCTGTGTTGTTCTTCGTGTCAACCCTCCTGACCTCGATCTCCTGGCGATCAACTATCTCCCGGATCAGGTGATACCGCCTCAGAATATGCCTGGATCGCTGATGGGACCTGGGTTCCTTGGCCAAAGCCACCACTCCATTGTTATCGCAATACAAAGGTATTGGATGCTCAATGGATGGAACCACTCCAAGTTCAGTAATGAACTTCTTGATCCAGACAGCTTCTTTGGCAGCATCGTTGGCAGCGATGTATTCAGCCTCCATCGTTGAGTCTGCCACGGTTTCCTGCTTGGAACTCTTCCAGCTAACCGCCCCTCCGTAAAGGGTAAAGACAAATCCCGAATGCGACTTAGAGTCGTCCTTATCACTCTGGAAGCTCGAATCGGTAAAGGACTCCACTTGGAGTTCTCCGTTACCATACACCAAGAGCATCTCTTTAGTCCTTCGTAAGTACTTGAGAATGCTCTTCACAGCTGTCCAGTGACTCTCTCCAGGATCATCTTGATACCTGCTCACTACACTTAGTGAGTATGCTACATCGGGTCTGGTACATAGCATCGCGTACATGATAGAGCCTACAGCCGAAGCATAGGGTATCCCTTGCATGCGAGCTCTCTCCAAATCAGTCTTGGGAGACATCTCTTTGGAGAGAGTGACTCCAGAGATCGTGGGTAAGTTCCCACGCTTGGATTCTTCCATACTAAACCTCTTTAGTATGGTATCAATGTACCTGGATTGGGACAATCCTAATATCCGTTTGGATCTATCTCTATAGATCCTAATTCCCAATATGCAGGAGGCATCACCAAGATCTTTCATTGAGAATCTTTATGATAAGAAGAGCTTGACCGATTGCAGCATAGGAATGTCATTTCCTATCAAGAGTATGTCGTCCACGTACAATACGAGGAAGACAACCTTACTCTCTGCCACCTTCTTATAGATACAAGGTTCATCTGGGTTTTTGACGAAATCAAACTCTTTGATAACGACGTCAAAGCAGATGTTCCAACTCCGCGATGCTTACTTTAATCCATAAATGGATTTAAGCAGCTTGCACACCTTCCCGCTGCTCCCACTATCTACGAAGCCCTCTGGCTGAGTCATGTACACGCACTCTTCTAAATCACCGTTTAGAAAGACGGTCTTAACATCCATTTGCCAGATTTCGTAATCATGATATGCAGCGATGGCAAGCATGATTCGGATGGATTTAAGCATAGCCACTGGAGAAAAGGTTTCGTCATAGTCCACACCTGGTCTTTGACGAAAACCCTTTGCAACAAGTTTAGCTTTGAAAGTCTCCACCTTCCAATCTACTCCAAGTTTTTTCTTGAAGATCCATTTGCTCCCAATGGGTTTTACTCCTTCGGGAGCATCTTCCAAAGTCCATACTTTGTTGGTGTACATGGATTCCATCTCGGACCGCATTGCATCCAGCCATTTCACTGAGTCCCTTTTCGTGATGGCCTGCTCGAAGCTAGTTGGGTCATCATCCTCCATGATGCAATCCTCGATCCCACCATCCATGAGAAAACCGTAGTATCTCTCAGGTTGGCGAGGAACCCTACTAGATCGGCGGAGAGGCTGAGGTTCGTTGGGAGCTACTGAATCCTCTGGTTCCACTAAATCTTCAGTTTGAGTTTGTGTAGCCGGAATTTCTTCCAATTCTACCTTGTTGCCACTAATTTCTTTTACAAGAAATTCCTTTTCCAAAAAGGTGGCATGTCGAGAAACAAATACTTTTTGTTCCTCTGCATGGTAGAAAAGATATCCATGCGAATGTTTGGAATATCCCACAAACTTGCATAGGCCGCGCCTCGAGTTTGTCCGGATTTTACCTCTTGACATAGGCCGGACAACCCCATATCTTAACTCGTTTAAGACATGGTCTCTTCCCACTCCATATCTCATATGGTGTGGTAGGTACAGATTTAGTTGGAACTTGATTCAATAGGTATGCTGCTGTTTCCAGTACATATCCCCAGAAGGAAATAGGTAACTCAGCTATGCTCATCATAGAGCACACCATATCTAATAGGGTGCGGTTCCTCCGTTCCGATACACCATTATGCTGTGGTGTATATGGAGGAGTCAGCTGAGAGAGAATCCCATTCTCTTTTAGGAAGTCCAGGAATTCATTGCTCAAGTATTCACCTCCTCGATTAGATCGAAGGATTTTAATACTTTTTCCGGTTTGGTTTTCGACTTCTTGTTTATATTCTCTAAATTTCTCAAAAGCTTCTGATTTGTGTTTCATCAGGAACACATATCCGAATCTAGAGAGATCGTCAGTGAATGTAATGAAGTATGAAGAACCATCCCTGGCATGTGTAGACATGGGACCGCATACATCACTATGTATCAGTCCCAAGAGTTCGGTAACTCTTTCTCCGTGTCCCGTAAACGGAGTTTTGGTCATCTTGCCTTTGAGACATGACTGGCAAGTGTCATAAGATGAAAATTCAAACGGATTCAAATATCCATCCTTATGCAACTTAGCTAGTCGTGTCGCATTGATGTGACCCAGTCTACAATGCTACAAGAAGGATTCGTTCAGTTCTGAACTCTTCCTCTTGTGTGTGTTTGTTATACTCAGAACTGTTGATTGATTTAGAATATAAATGCCATTGCATAACGTGCCTGATCCAACCAACTTTTGGTTATGGAAAATGTTCATAATATTATCTTGTAATACAAAATTATATCCCTCTTTGCTCAACAAAGAAACCGATATAATGTTGCATATCAGGTTCGGTATGTAATAGTATTCGTTCAGAATCAATGTATTACCAGTTGGTAATGCAAGGTGATATTCCCCGACAGTCTTAGCTGCAACAATTGCACCATTTCCAACTCTTATGTCTTTATCACCTTCTCCAAGTTCTCTATCTTTCCTAAGCCCATGTAACTGATTACATATATGGGATCCTGACCCGGTATCTAATACCCAGGACGTAGAGAAAATGGAGAAACAGTTTTCTGTAATGAACACACCCGAAGAAAATGCATCAACATGTAATTTCTTCATTCGGGTGGCATGGGAATCCTGGTATTCCCCTATGTCCTGTTCAGTCCTATAACTCTTATAAGAAAGAACGGAACCAACGTTCCCCAGCACAGTATAACTTGCGGGTTCGGTTAATACATCCATTTTATTATCTTTATTAAGGCATGACATGGTCGCTACCTGGAGAGAGAGAGAGAAGAAAACACTTTAGCGTATGCTCTTGCAAGATCAGATTGGTTATTATCTTATCTAATCAGGATGGCTCCCACTGGTTTTTATCAAATCTTCCTTCAAACCCTAAAAGGAAAGACTAGCCGGGATTAATTACACACTACAACTTCGCCGTTCTTTCAGCCAGGCCAGTGTCGGTACTTTGAGGGAGGTTCCCCGTGCTTTCACACGGACCTAATTAAAGTAAACCTCGTTTTCCCAGAGGCGTAACCCCGTTGACACCTTTCTAGACACCTACTTGATTGGCTAATTGTCCTGTGTAAAACTCTCCCAGGAGTAACAATTACTCGCAGTGGGTATCGGGATCCAACTATCTCATAGAAGGTATGCAATCTCATTGCAAATTTCAACACTTGAAATTCCCGATAATATTTTTCCCCTAGTGTCCTATGACCTTGACAAAGGCCAACAAATCATAGGATGCTAGTCAAGTTCAACCCGTCATTTCTTGATTGAATCAAACCCACCCGTACGACCCTTGACAAAGGCCAACAAGATCGTATGACTACCCTGAAACAATCTGCATCACATGCATAAGCAGATAAGCACTATTCAGCTACCACACACTACGCCTTGACAAAGGCGAACAAACGCAGCACAAATACTAAACAGTTCTTATCTGAAATGACGGAGGGTTACGACAGGTTTATCTGAAAACCTATTGCCTAATAAACTTGATATCGTTGTAGAATCGAATGAATTTTGAAATGGAGTGTTCTTGAGGCTTTTCTAGTTTTGCTAAAGGGGTCACTCCCGGTGAAGGGATCGTCGGCCCTTTCCTCGTCGAATGAGGTGCGGGATATATCATATATATCACTGTGCAAAGCAGAAACTATAGAAGCAATCAAAAGACAAACCGAGTGTGTAGCATCTGCCAGTTATTGCTAAAGGGGTCACTCCCGGTGAAGGGATCTCGGCCCTTTCCTCATCGAATAAGGTGCAGGGTATATCATATATACCGCTATGCAAAGCAAAACTGTAGCTACCCTTTTTATTTAAAAAATTGATTCTACAACATCTATTAGGTTTCTTTTCTTTCATTAATCACATTAATGAAGTCCCATCATTTAAGTCACCTAAACATCACAGATAAATACGACGTACACTTATGCCATCCGCATTCGCCTTGATGTCCCCTCGTGCACCGTTAGGTTAGGTAACTAACGACAGAGTAGGGCAGGGCTAGTGCGGGTGCAAAACATAAGTAACGTCTATATAATTATCATATATACTATATACTGTATCCATCACAGAACATATCTAATGATCACATCACAGATATCGCAGCAGAAACATAGATATAATGTGGGATATACTAGGACGTCCGTATTTATTTAGCCAATAATAGAAAATACGGATTCCACAGTCGCGATGAATAGCCAAGCCCACACCCTAGACCCCTACGAGAGCGGCAAGCGACCCTACCAATTCTGGAGTTTAGGAGACCCGGTCTCGACTCCTCGAGATGGCCTCCCACTGAACCCCAGAACTCGGTCACCTGTGCTCCCCTCCTTGGGTCCATCCTAATGCGGAAAAGTAAATAATATACAACACAGGTAGCATCGACCTCAACCCGGAAGTGCCCCAAATAAAAGAATATTACATTTGAATTTACATGAATGAAAATATAAAACTCTCATCTCACATAAAAACCCCCGGCTATTCGATCGCGACAATCCTGTACATCATATCTCAGCAACACATAATATCACATATCATCAACGTAAGTAAGTATGCGTATCCCAATTGTCGTTGATGTATAGCAACGAAACCGGCGATATCGACATACTACACTTACGGTCACAGAAAAAAAGTGTAAAACTGCAATATCCGGAATCCACATTCTCTTTAGACATCGTAAATGCGAAATATCACATACTTCGTATTTCATGTCCAACTATATGAATTCTACATATTGCATCACATTCCAGATAAATAGACGGTATTAAAGTTTTCGAACGAACGATCAAATACCTAAGATTCACTAAAGCTCAACACTTGAGCGGAGTTCAAAAACCCGGAGTGTGACACAGTGGTAGCGGTCCAGCCATAGAAGGGTCAAGCCAACGCCTCACATGTGGCACGCCTTACTGCCTCAAACCCTAAGGTTCAAAGGGCAGTTCAAGACGGTCATATAATCGAGTTAAGGTTTGTTGTCTTCTAGAGGTTCCACTACAAACAACTTGCACGTATTTCCGAAAGATTTTAAACCCCGTGAAAGGTGAGCAAATGATACTCGTTCAAACACTTCAATACATTCTAATTTATCCGGAAAAGAAACGAAATGAAAATTCCGATCGAATCGACGAGTCCAAAACCAACTCCAGAATTTACAGAACTAAATTCAGATTAAAAATACCTAAAACCATATACAAGCAGAGGAATTAGTTTCTGTATAAAAACGAGTCCATGAATCAACAGAACGGCCGCGGAACCGCGGCCTAAGCAACCTATTGCGGCGGTTCCGCGGCGTAAATAACTGTTCATTGACTCGTTTTTCACAGCAACTCTTATACTTACCTGCTGAATTTTTTGCATATTTTTAATTCTGAAAATAACCAGATTTTAAAAAAAATGTCCAGAGAGCATTCTAAAAGGCCGTATTTCGGTTCGATCGGAGTTTTAACTTCGTAAAATTGTCGCCTAATGTTCTAGGTTGGCTCTGATACCACTGAAAGGTTAGCCTAGCACCTCATGAAGGGTTTGGAAACATCACATGTACCAAAGGTGGAGTCTTTAGGGTGCTAAGTTAACAAACATCGGATCTTATCCTAGAAAATTAGGGTTTCTAAACTTGCATATCATCATATGAAAGAAAAGGTAGGGTTTAGAGAGTACAACCTTTGTAGCTCCCTACACTAGACTCCTCAGCTACTTGGGGTTTGAAAAAGCTCCGCTTGAACTCCTCTAGGTCACCGATGATCCACCCGGAGTCCGCTTTGTCCAAGCTTGCAACTTCACCCGATCAAGAGAACGAAATGAAGCTAACACTCCAAACAAGTGGGCTAGACTTGTGTAGAATGGTGTTGTGGTTCTCTTTCTCACTTCAAAATCCTAACTTGATGAGTATATTGCTCACTTGAGAAGTTTAGAGAGCAAGAGATCAAGGTTGATGAAGATGATGGCTTTTTTAGAAGAAGAGAAGAAAAACTCTCATAAGAAAAAATGAAAAATATAAGTATATATATTTTCCATCTCTCATTCAAACCATGGTTAATTATAAAGATATTATTGTGTTTGAGTTAAAAACACAAAAGGAAAATAAACCAAGGGTTAAAAGGTAGGTAAGCATGGTAAGGTAAAGAAGAGTGTAGAAACCTTTTATGATTTAACCCTTTTTCTTTTCCCTTTTTTGTTTCAATTCAAAAGCAATAATAATCCATATAAAAACCATGGTGTGATTCTTATATTGCCACCATTCTCATTGTATAAGCAACCATGATAGAATGATGTATGTATGCATGTGTGCATGCACATCCAAATGTGCATGAACAAGAATGAATGCATACATACATGCATACATCCAAAAGAAACAAGATATGATTTCTAGTGAGAAGCTAATGGTTAAATGATAAATCAACACTTGATTTATCAATCCGGCCATATCACATATGACCCCACCAAAAGCAAGCCGCCCGATCAATATACGGTATCCTATATGCGCATTTTAATCGGGTCCATGCGCATATCGCATACGCGCACCACAACGTTTCGCCTGGACTAGGAAACTCCATTGTGGGACTCTAAGACTCGTCAATACGCCGGCAGTGGGTGATGATCATATCAAGCACCCCCAAGCCGCAAGCGGTCAGCTAAACGTAACGGCCACCCGGGTATTGAGCGATCAGAAGAAAACCAGCGAACCTGCTACAACTCCCGTCGAGCCAATCGGCAACACTTCCCGTACAGTCCAGTCTCCTCGTCTGATATGTCGCATATCAAGTCTAGGGGTGGTAAACGTCAGACCCTAATAACCGATAAGTCGTGCCGATATGAGGCTCATAACGGGTCGAGAAACTACTGGTAACACTTACCAGCAAATCTCTGAATCAGCCCTGGCCAGGGACTTCCCTGTTACGGCCAATCGAGCACAGCGCAACATCAACCCCCAATACCGGGAGAGACGAAACTCCTTCTATCGCTCATTGCCTCCATGTGACTCGGGACTGTACCCAAAAACCACCGTTTTGCACGCCCTCATGGTCGTGGTAAGGTGGAAATCAAAGCACAGTGGGAATCACACAAGACTCTATGACGATCTCGGGTCTACAGACTAACCTGCACAAGTGTCACCTGAGAATTGCCATCTGACGTGAGGTATAATACCATCTGGGAGTTCTCGGCGAGTCCGTCCAGTGTACCCAGTCTCCACTGAGCACCCGTATACCATCTCTGATGTCAAACACCAATGGATATGGGATCATCCATTGCCCATCTCATGGGTCGAGAAGCGTATACGCTAGTCTACACTGGTATATCGATGCCCCGTCTCGATACACCCACGACTAGGGACCTTGAAGGATGTACTTATGGACTACCATGTCCCCACCAGTATGATCTGCATCATAGTCCAGGTAGTCAAGTACACATCCTAAGGGCTTTACCAACATGTAACTCTAAGACAGTATAAGGAGACAAGTATACATGTTAAGATAAAGAGCAACCAGATAGCATACTATCATATCGAGCAAGAAAGTCATCTCTATATATGTCCAAGCATCCAATATTATATACATCATCTGTACAATACTGGCCTCTTGGGCATACATACAACTAACAGTTTGAGACAAAGTATTCTACTCATTCTCTACTTCTTCTTGGTCATCTCTTTTAGAAGACTTGATGTCCGAGTTGCCTCGGTATAGAGGCGGGAGCCCGTTTAAAGATCCGTTGACGTGGTGCCACCTCGATGAGGAGACAAGAGATCGGAGTTGCCGCGAGGAGCGTGGGATGATGGCTAAAGACCGAAGGACTTGGATCGATCGGTATAGCCTTTCTACGTCTTTATTGTTTGTTAGTTTAGCGTTAATGGCAAGATCCGGGTTATAGTATGCGATAGCACCAGTTATAAAAGTTTTTGTTCCGCGTTTGGCGTCAGAGTGACGGTCGGGGCGCTACCGTAGACTTACAAAGACCCAAGATTAAGTATCGAATGGGGGGCCTAGAGGGGGTACCTCACCCTCGAGGTCACCACGAGGTGGCCAGGGGGTGAGGCAGACCCGAAACTGCCCAAGGTGGGGCAGTTTCGGGTCCCCACCGCCAAGACCACCTTGTGGTGGTCTTGGGGAGTGGGCCCAGCCGTTCGGCCCCCCCGTTGTAATTACTTGTTTTCCCCGCCTTAGGGTTTGCCTTTGAGATGTGATTTAAACCAAGAGAAGAAAAGAGCATACAACCTTTGTAATTCGAGTCCTTCTCTTCTAAAGCTCCAGGTTGAAGTCCACGCGACTCTACAAAGCTCCTCTTCGATTTGAATGACCCTCCTTCATGATCTTCGTGCCAAAGACGATCCACCTGAAGTCCCTCTAGCCCAAGCTAACTCTACACTAAACTCCTTTAGTGTAGCAAACAAACCATACCAAATTGCTAGTTTGGTGTGGGATGGTGAAGTAGTGGATGTAAAAAGCTCACAAGATTGTGTCCAAGCTTCATGATTCACATCTCTTGTGAGGGTTGAAGCTTGAACCATGACATTTGAGGAGGAAGATGAAGCTAGAGAGCAACCATGGGAGCAACTCAAGAAAAATGGCTAAGTGTTGAGAATGAGACTAGAATGAATGACAACTCTTGACCCCCACTCATTCAAGCAAAGAATTTTGCAATATAAAATTGCAACCATGCTTGAATAGCGAGTCAAGATGAATAAACTATGAATAAACCTCATGCTTGCAACCAGGCTATCATTTTCCATCTCTTTTCTATTTTTCTCAAAAATAGAATCAAACCATGCTTCATTATTATATATATATATATATCATATATATTAATATATATATATATATATATATATATCTATAATGAAGAATAATTAGTGAGCTAATGATATTAGTTAAGATATAATTATATCACATATAATATATATTACATTATTAAATCAACACTTGAGTTAATAATCCGGTTATATCACATATGACCGACTAATATCATTTATCTGTATATCACATTATCAAATCAACACTTGATTCGACAATCTGGTTATATCACATATAACCGAATCGATAACAGATAACTGCCAGATTACAATATGGTATCACATACTCATATTTAATTAGGCCCACGCACATATCAACATATGTGCCCTACTTCGTTTCGCTCGAACCAGGAAACTTCTGTGTGGGACTCTAAAGACTCGTCAATACGCAAGCAGTAGGTGATGATCACATCAATCACCTACAAGCCGTCAGTGGTACTAGCTGGACGTAACGGCTATCCGGGTATTGAGCGATATGAAGATCAACAAGAAAGCTCTTCCATACTCTCAATGAAACCTATCAGTAACACTACCGTACAGTCCGGTCTCTTCGTCTGATATGTCGCATATCAAGTTTAGGGGTGGAAATCGTCAGACCCTAGTAACGTGATAAGTCATGCCGATGTCTGGCCTATAACAGTTTGAGAAACTACTGATAATACTTATCAGTAAATCTCATAAGCATTTTTGGCCAGGGACTTCCAGTTATAGCCAATCGAGCATAGCGCAATATCAACCCCCAATACCGGGATAGACGAAATCTCTCCTATCGTTCATTGCCTCCACGCGACTCGGGACTGTACCCAAAATCCACCTATTTGCACGTCTCCTTTGAGCGTGGTAGGAAAGAAATCAAAGAACAGTGGGAGCCGCAAAAGACTCTATGACAATCTCGGGTCTACAGACTAACCTGTACCAGTGTCACCAGAGGACTGCTATCTGACGATAGGTATACTACTACATAGGAGTCCTCGGTGAGTCATGTTCAGTGTACCCAGTCTCCACCGAGCACCCGTATACTATCTTTGATGTCAAACACCAACGGATGTGGGATCATCCATCGTCCATCATATGGGTCAAGAAGCATATACGCTAGTCTACTCTGGAATATCGATGCCCTGTCTCGATATACCCTCGACCATGAACAATTAAAGGATGAACTTGTGGACTACCCTGGCCCTACTAGTATGATCTCCATCATAGTCCTGGGAGTCAAGTACACATCCTAAGGGCTTTATCAACATGTGAGAGCAAGACAGTATCACAATACAAGTCTACATGTTAAGACAAAGAGCAACCAAATAGTATACTATCATGTCGAGCAAGAAAGTCCTCTCTATATATGTCCAAGCATCCACTATAATATACATCATATGTACAATAATGGCCTCTAGGGCATACATATAACTAAAAAAATTCTTTTCGACAACGGATCATCCGTCTATCTTCTCAACGTGAGAGTGCTGAAGGAAATTTGCGTGAAAGTTCAGCACCTTGCACGAGATAAAATTACCATCTCTGGGTTCGACTCACAGTCGTCACAGACACTTGGGTCCATAATACTGATGCTACGCTTCGGGCTACTCGTCACCGACATCAAATTCTATGTCATTGACGCCAAAACTTACTACAACGTCCTACTTGGCAGGCCTTGGTTACACGAGTACAATATCATCCTTTCTACACAACATCAGTGTATGAAATATTTCAAGGATGTCTTGGAGTACACCGTCTTTAGAGAGCTAAATCCGTTCTCCGTAAACGAAGTCCGGAAGTACGAAGAAGCAAAGTATTTTCTGCCGGACTTCGAGGATACTGAAAGGTGCCACAAGCCAGAGAATAAACAAAAATCTGTGGCCACCATTCCGATCTTTAGAAGCAACACCGAGGAAGTCAAAAAAATAGTTTACTCGGGGCAACCTCAAAGGAAAAACAATAAGCCCAGACCATCTACTCCTGTTTTGGTCTTTGGCAGTGACTCCGAGGACAAGGCCAATGCGGTGTTCTCCGTCCGCTCGTCAATGCAAACTCTTGCCGAAGCGGATTAGAGTCTACAAATCATGATGCTTCTGCCTTGACACTATAAGAAACTTGATGCGCTAGATACATACAGCGTACAAGAACTGTAAACTTTCTACATGACTGTTCCCGCCAAAAATTTCTGCGCAAAAGAGCTTAAGGTATCAAATGACAGCGATACGCTTAAGAAAATGCGAACCAGTATTTTCCGGGCTGCATTTTGACAAACTCCCGAATGATAAATAGCTAAATTCTGATAGTGTTGAAAGTGTCTCGAAAAATCCTTCGATTTGATATATTATGGGCCTCATAATTCATCCGGAATCAAAAGTTAAGAGACATCACGTGTCTACACATGACCGGGCATCACGTGCCCACACGTGACTGGGCCTCACGTGCAGACACGTGACCATTTACAGGCAAAGTCTGTAGGCACTGAATAAAATAAATAATTAAATGGGGACACGTGCCAACACATGATGGGCCTTCAAACCCACTGAAAAGAATTAAAAGTATAATATAACAACAAGGAAAAACCCCAATGGGGCATCACGTGCTCACACGTAATAAAGGGTCACGTGCTCACACGTGATAATTCCTGAGTTCTTTAAAATAATAGAATTAAATTCTGGTTAAAAGCTTAAACAATAGGGTCACGTGCTAACACGTGATAGGCTCTTAAACCATCTAAACTAATAGAATTAAATTCTAATTAAGGGAAATCAAAAACCCTAATATTTCTTTAAATCTTTCCAAACAAAAAAGATTGTGCTCCGTAAAATGGAGCACCGTTGGATTAAAAATCCAATGGTGATTAAAAATCACCAATTTATGGAAAGATTTTATACAAGGAAAGATTTCCCTAAAATTTGCCAGGAATAACAGATAAAATATCTTTTGGATTAAAAATCTAATGGTAAATAAAATTCACTGGATGATCTAAAAGATCATGTTGCTTACAAAAACAACCAAAATCTTTCAATAAAAGATTCACTAAACAAATTGATTCTTTTCTTTCGCCTATAAATAAGAGCCAAGAAGAGAAGTGAAGGGATTTCCTTTTTTTTTGAAGAGATACAACAACAGAGAGAAAAAAGAGAGGAGAATTTAATTCTCAAGAGAGAAAAAGAAGATCTGTTCAGAGAAAAAAACTCTAGGTGAGAAGAAAGAAGAAGTTAATTCTACAAGCTCTCACAAAATAAAAGAGAATTTAATTCTCAAAACTAAGAGTTTAACTCTTCTGAATAAGAACTTAGTTCTTCCTTTGGTTGAGGATCTGCAGAAGCAGATCTTCCTATAAGTTGAGAATTTAATTCTCATCGGGGAGATTCTGCCATGCAGATCCAAAACTTAGAGGGAGAATTGAGTTTAAAGAATTTAATTCTTCCAAATACATAGGAATTTAATTTCTCCAAATGAAACTAGGGTTTAACCTTACATAAGAATTTAATTTTTCCAAATACTTAGGAATTTAATTCCTCTAAATGAAACTAGGGTTTAACCCTACAAAAGAATTTAATTCTTAAAACAAGGACTTAAACTCTCCATGCACGTAAACCTGATCACGTGGCAACACGTGACCCTCCCTGCAATAATCAGAAAAGAACGATCAAGACCAGGTCACGTGCCCCCACATGACCCTTAAACAGACTCCTCAAAAGGAGAAAGAAAAAGCCCAGAGTCAATGCCTCACGTGGTCCCACGTGACCCTCAAAATAAAAGAGAACAAAGCCAAAGGCAGTACTGATCTAGGGCGCCTCACGTGTCCCCACGTGACCCCTGACAAACACCCTTTTCAAAAGAATAAAATAGGGGAAGACAGAGGAATTGATGCCCAACACAGAGGCATTGTCACGTGTCTACACGTGATGATTTCAAAGACTAAAAGTGTTTAACACTTATTTGAATATTCTGAGAACAAAATAAAGGAAGTCTGGCCCTATCTTCAGATGCCTCACGTGACCCCACATGACCAATTCAATTTTAGTGTTTAACACTACTTTAAGCGCTTCGTCCTTAGTGTTTAACACTATTTTCGGTGCATCACGTGGGAAAACGTGATCGCCAAATATCCTATAGTGTTTAACACTATTTTAAAACCAATCTTAGCCCAAATTGGCTAAGTTTTCCAAAGGCAGGCTCCTCTTAGACTGAGCCTCAAATACACCCTTCTTTTCCAAAATTGGTCATCTCATATGGCATTTGAATGCTCAGCATTCAGTAAAAGACAAGATGTTGTCAGAGCCCCAAATCCCTGTCTAGCATTGCTAAATAAAGAAGGATTGAACCCGAACAAATGTTCAACTTTCTTAAACCTAATTGGACTTAGCCCAAGTTGGCCATAAGTCCTCAATTCAGATTTAACTAAACCCATGTGCTCATAATCTAATTAAATGATCTTAGTCCCAAATTGGACTACAGATTTCCAAATCAACTTTGGTTCAAGGGTACATCTCTTCACCCCTTCGATATTTGTCGTTGTAATCCTTCAACGTCTTCAGAGAGGTGACGGGTCCCGATAACCAATCATTCCATGGACTGTAGGGTCCTTAAACTCATGGACTATGATGTCCTTAACCTCGGACTGTGGGGTCCCTTTAAACCCACAGACTATGATGTCCTTAACCTCGGATTGTGGGGTCCCTTTAAACCCACGGACTATGATGTCCTTAACCTCGGACTGTGGGGTCCTTAAGCCCATGGACTATGATGTCCTTAACCTCGGATCACCATGTCCTTAAATTGGTAATGGACCGTAATGTCCCTAAACTAACGTTGGACCACCATGTCCTTAAACTGGTAATCGACTGCAATGTCCCTAAACTAAACAATAGAGTCCAAATGCTCTTTTGTTGGATCTAAATGATCCCGTTAAGTAGATCTTAGTCTAAAATTAGACTAATGTATCCTTAACAAATGTTTAAGTTGATCTTAGTCTCAAATGAGAGTAACGTATCCTTAAACCCAACCCAAACCCAAATCTAAGAAGATACGGATTTGGACTAATCCACGCCCTACGGGCAACAACATAAATTAGTCTTCGTATACAATCCACGGGAAACCAAAAACAAAACAAACACACATGACACGAAGTGACCATCTGGAGAAGGAGAAAGTGGTTACCGCAATGCGGTAGCGTAATTAACTACAGGGGCTTGCGCCTGCAGGGAAGAGCGTCCCCACAATCAAAAATCCCTCAACGAGGGGGAATCTGACGAAGTCTGCTACATCGGCCGCATCCGTTTAAACCTTCGATACATGGTGCCATAAATCAACTTGGCATCTTCGGAGAGGTGGACGGATAGCACCAATTAGCATCTGCCCTGAATTCAGGCAAGACGGACCTACGCGGTCGTTTCTCTGTTTTCGGAGGGGAACGTATTCTGGCATGCCCTGTCGGACCTTTTCCTCTTTCCACTCCATACTTCGTGCGTCGTGTTCGCGAACGAATCGCGGTTTGATATGGTTGCCCTTGGGTTCGAGGTACTAAGATTTGGTTTTGCTCCCGTGCAGAAAACAGAACATCAATGGCCTCCAACTGCTCCAGCTGCAACTACAACTCCCGTTCCGCCTTATCTGGAGGTATAACCTACGGGCCCCAAGCGGCCTCCCTGTTCAAGATGCCAGTGGAGCAAGTAACTCAGGCCACCACTGGGCTGTTCTTTGGGACTATGATCCCACCAATGAGCTTCAATACCCCGTTGTTGTCGCAAGTCGGTCTTTGATCGACTTACCACCACTGCGGCCCCTCTCAACGGGTCGTCCAACTCCACCGCCTCAGTTTTTAACAGACTGGGCCAAAGCTCTAACGGGCCCATGAAGAAGCCCGCAATACTAGAAAGGGTTATTCCATAAAGGATAGCCATTCCTGCTCTCGAAGTCGTCAAAGCGGCTTCTCCTGCCAACGGGCTGGTCTTCAAAAGACTGACTGTTCTGGCTCCCGCTCCCGGAGAAGTTCTCAAAGCTGCTTCCCCTGCCCAGAGGTCTGTCTTTGATCGATTGGACACTGCTTCTCAACGGACATCGGTCTTCAAGAGGCTGACAACGATAACCCTTCGCCAAAACAGAGGGCATGATGAAGTCACCCCTACAGCTGAGACGATCCCATCTACACGACATGCTCGCCGTCGTCACTGGCGCCGAGTGAGGAAGGCTGGGGGCAGCTCCCCTTCTGGACTGACTCTGCCAGCTCCCATGGTGGAAATCGATGCTGCTGTTCCGACTGGGAACGGCTTCAAACCGCTAAGGAGGGTGCGCAAAAACTCTCCGACTGCCGTGCTGAAGAGATCTCCTCCACCTATGGAGAAAGCCCCAAAAGCGAAGCTGGAGCATCCCCCTCAGCGGCTGTCTTCTAAAATTTACAAGGTCTGGCGTCAAGTTCAGGACTCGGTGATTGATCAAGATTACTTTCGCCGACAGAAAAAAGTGAAAGTTCAGCGAGAAGATGACCATCCTGTCAAGCCACAGAAGGCGACAGCTACTTGGGTGCCCACTGCAACGGCCCCCTCAACTTCGACCGCCCACAAGAGGAGAAGGCCGGAGAAAATCCCTGAGTCTGCGACGAATCGCAAGACCACTGAACCTAAACGCCCCAAGTCTGGGGGCATGGTGGTGCACACCGTCTTTATGGCATCTGGGAAAGAGGATAGCCGTATCTCCACAGGTCATCGACCGCTTACACAATCAGTGACTAAGGCTCAGGAGCAACAACAACAAAAGCTCCAAGAAATGCTAACAGCTATGGCCGCACTTACGGGACCGAAAGCAAGCCCGGAAACATCCTCGGAGCATCGCCTTGAGCAGGAAACTAATACTGAGTTCCTTCAGAGAATGGTTGAGAAGAAGGACAGGGAGGCTGCGGAACAAGCGGCCAATATAAAACAAATGACCCTTCTATTCTAAGATATGGTGGGCATGATGATCCAGCCGGACCCTCCAGCCGAAGATCCTTCGATTATCATTGAAGACGATAGAGAGGAGATATCGAACCCTCCTTCGGCTCTTTTAGTAGCCAAGGAGGAGACCATCTCCAAGTCCGCTCTGGATGATTACATTGCTCAGCAAATACAAGTTCACCAGGAAAATGAAGCGGCTGTGCAGATCGTTAAGACTGGACGACCCTATCCGGACTGGTATAACCAAATAAGGTACCCGCCGGGATATACGATCCCCAAATTCCATGTATATAAGGGGACGGGAAATCCGCATCAGCACGTCACTCAATTCAAAGCCTTATGCGGCAACATTGGAGGTGATGATAAACTTCTGCTCCGCCAGTTTGTTGGCAGCTTGGCGGAAATGGCCTTTGAGTGGTATTCTGAACTTCCAAATGACTCTATCAAGACATTTGAGGAGATGGAGCTGCTATTCACCCAGCGTTTCGCAAGCGCTAGCGAACGCACCCCAATCACGGCACTCATCAATGCCAGAGTGAAGCCGGGAGAAACCTGGGTTCAATACGCCATTCGGTGGCGGAACCTATGGTCAAAGTGCGAACAGCGCATAGAGGAGGCTCCTGCCGTGGGCATGTTCGTGGGGAACCTTGACTCTCAGGCAACCATCTCCCAATTCATGATGTTCTTCAAGCCGACAACTTTCCAGGCCTAGATTGACAAGCTAGCCTAAATGGACCAGATGGGTCACAGACCTTCCTCTTCGAAGCCGGAGCCTTGGAATGAAAAAGGGAAAGGAAAAGCGACCTTCATCGCCAATACTCAACAACAGCCGAGCAACTTAAAGCCGGTTGTTCGCCAAAACAACATGCGTCCACGCCCATCTCTCGAAGAGAGACTGCGATTTCCTTACTCATTTTCCCAGGATAAAACGAAGAGACTGTTCGAGCTGGCAGTGCGCAGCAGACTCATCAATCTGCCGGATCCAAAACGTCCGTTGCAGCCAGGCGATGTCAACAATCCTAATTACCGCCCTTACCACCAAGCAGTAAGCCATCCAATCGAAGATTGCTTCGTCTTCAAAGGCTGGATTGAGGACCAATACCGACAAGGCAAGTTCGCATTATCCGAAAACTGGAAGGTGAAACCGCCACAACCCCACACCCCTGAAAGTGGACATGCCGGGGGCATCGTGCTCATTCATAGAGGAAGCCCCATGGACCGAAAAGTCTGTAAACTAGAAACTCGCCTCAAATATGGCAACGACGGACCGAAACGTCCTTAAACTAACAACAGACTGAAATGTCCTAAAACTAACAACGGACCGAAACATCTTTAAACTAACGACGGACCGAAACGTCCTTAAACTAACAACGGACCGAAACGTCCTTAAACTAACGATGGACCACTATGTTCTAAAATTGGCTATTGACCGAGACGTCGATAAACTACGACGGACCACAGCATCCCAAGGTTGACAAAAAAAAATATATATATAAAAAAAAAAGAAAACGGTATATCCATAAGCAAAATGGGCACGGATGAAAACCCGAAAGGTGTTAGTGTATATGCCCTAGAGGCCATTACTGTATCATATTAGTTTGTATATTACTTAATGGAAGCTTGGGATATTCACCTTGTATAAACAATCTTGCTTAATATAGTAGTATGCTACTTGGTTTGTTTCTACTTCAATGTGTACATGTGTTTATTTTAGTATATCACCTATACACATTAGTGGAGCCCTCAGGATCTTTGCTTGATTACCAGCGTTGTGATGGCAGTCATACTAGTGGGGGCTGGGTAATCTATAAGCACATCCTTATACAGGTCCCTAGTCGCAGGACGATCGAAACAGGGCATCGATACTCCGGAGTAGACTAGCGTATGCGCTTCTCATCCCAGTGTGGGAGATGGTCTGTCCCACAGCCATCAGTACGTCGTACTGGAGATAGTATACGGGTGCTCGTTGGGTTACGAGTACACTGGACAGGACTCGTCGGGAACTGACAGGTTGGTATTATACCTATCGTCAGTTATCAGTTCCCAGGTGATATGAGTACAGCTTAGTCCGCTGACTTCACACTGTCACTTCGCCTCGAGTGTGTTCCCACTGTACTTTGATTACTACCCTACCACGGCTCAAAGGAGTCGTGCAAACAGGTAGTAGTTGGGTACAGTCCCGAAGCACTTGGAGGCAGTGACGGTTAGAAATGATTCGTCTCTCCCTGTATTGGGGGTTGACATCGCGCTGTGTCTAGGAGAGCCATTACACGAGTAGTCCCTGGCCAGGGCAATCGAGATATACTGGTAGGCTTCCAGTGTTATCTCAGGGTGTTTTGGGTTTCACTCCGACACGACTTGTACCGCTATTAGGGGACTGACGTTCACCGCCCCTAGGCCCGCCATGTGATGTATCAGACGAACAGACCGGACTGTATGGAGATTGTCACATTCAGACTCAGTAGGAGTTCAGATGGGGTTCACCTCGTCAGTCTTCTTATCGGCATCTACCTGGGGACCGTTACGCACAGCTAGTGCCGCTTGCGGTCTGTGGTTAAACCCACTGCCAGCGTAGTGTCGAGTCTTTAGAGTCCCATACAGAGGGCTATTCGCCTCTGGGCAAAAACTGAGTAGAGGTCGCATGGTCTTGCGACAGGGTTCGTTCTCATCCGCGCACTTGTGCACGTTTGGAGTCCGGACGGATATTACTAGCTGGCTCTTGTTTGAGCCAGATACTAGTATATGTTTTGGGGTTAGTTTTATCTCATTGTGTTCATGTTCCTCAGAACAAGAATGCGGGTGTGTATGCACAGTTGTTTGAGGCGGAGGAAGATGATTTTCATTAGGGTTTCGGAACGGGTGTGTATGCACAGTTGACAGTCGTCTTTTTCCAAACCCTAATGAATTTGTGATATATCAATTAATAATATTAATTAAATGAAATTGTGTCATGGTTGGGTTTGTTGACTTGTTGACCAAGGTTGACTTGTTGACCATGGTTGAAAGTTTGACCATTATCATTACATATCAAAGATGCTCTTTGATTCTAGCAAAACCATTTAATGAATGTAATGATAATAGTCATTCCAAACCATCCATCAACTATTTCATTTTTATTATTATTGTTAATTTGATATTCTTTTCATTTTGGTTATGGTTGTAAAATGAGAAGGATATTATTCATTCTATGATAACTCTTCTCTCTCCTCTCTTCTTCTTCCTCCTCCTCTAGTTCAAGGAGCTTCCTTCTCATGTGTTGAGAATCCCTCTCTTTGAGATAAAAACACCCTAAAGCCACTCTCTACTCACTCTAGGGTTAGAGGTTTGGCAAGCCAACGATCCTAGTTCTCTCAAAGTTCGAGAAAGGAGCTCGAATGTTGAACCCTCAGGTGGATCCATCTTTGACGGAAGAAGGCGACGAGGAAAGCACTATCCAAGCTCTACAAAGGTTTCAAGAAGAAGGAGTTCAAGTTAGGTATAACATCTTTTCCGAGTAGCTAACTCTCTTTAGCTTGGTAGCTAGTTTAGTTTAGAAAAGATCCCGACTTTTGTTAGTCCATGTTGCCTAATGCGCTAAAAATTTGATTTTTATACCGTTTCCGTCTTCCCGCAAGAACCGGGGTTGGCAACGTAGACTTACAGTGGTATCAGAGCCTAACTAAACTTAAACTAGCTAAGTAGTAAAGTGTATGGAAGTTCGATCGGAAAAATCGCAAAAACCGGTAAATCAAAACCCTAACTTTCTGTTGAAATTTTTTGTGCTCAAAAGATAAAAAGTTTTACTCCTAAAATCGGCTCAGGGTTTTGTGAAAACACCCACCAAAAACGGTCACCTGATTCCCTCAAACCGCCGCGGTTCCGCGGCGATAGGTATGCATTTGCCGCGGAACCGCCGCCGTTTTGGCTCCTCTCGTGATCGGGTTTTGTACAGTGTTCTTCTGGTAGGGTTTTGGGATTTTTAAGATGGTTTATATGTTCCCAGGTTTTCCAGAAAAGAAATTTGTTTTTGGGGTCCTATAAATCCGTATTTTTGGATCGAACTTCACTATACTTTGACTAATATGTTATATCTGTGATGTTTGTATGTATTGAACGTCGGCTAATCGCTATATGTCGATTAGTCGGGGTTATACATATCTGTGATCTGTGATTGATGATGGTATGTGTATATGAATGCGTTGGACTGTCGCGGGTGAATAGCCGGGGTGGATGTGAGATGAGCTTTTCTTTTTCTTTCATTCATGTAATATGTAAATTGATGTAATATTATTTATATGGCCGCACAACCGGGTCGGGGTTGTAGCCGTCATTGTATAATTCTTTTTACTGTTTTTGCTCCTAGGATAGACCCATGGAGAGGGTGCACAAACTACCGGGTATCTCGAAGTGCCGAGTGGCCTACTCACGTCGTTGAGGGAGGTTGCTCCACTTCGGGTACTTGGCGGGTAGTTTGCCGCACCCGTAGGGGTCTTGGGTGGGGTTTTGGCTATTCACCGCGACCGTGTAATCCGCTTTTCGTTGCAGGCTCGAACGGATTGCGGATTCCTAGTATATCCAATGTATTCATCTGTGATCTGTAATGTCTATCATTGCTTTATATTTATAACTATTTAGGCGTTGCTTATGTTTTACAGCCGCGCTAGCCCAGCCCCCGCTCTGTCGTTAGTTAAGTAACCTAACGGGTGATGACGGGGCCCCGTGGCGAATGCGAATGGCATAAGCGTACGTCATATTTTGGTTGTTTTCTGCAATGGTAGGATTAAATGATGGGACACATTAAAAGAACTAATGCAAGAATATCACGCATTAAAAGAACTAATGCAAGATAATAAACCAAGCAAAAGTCGTTGGAACACTTTCGAAAAACCACTCGGTTCTTTTCAAAAATAACTTTTAAATGCGGAGCTTGAGCCACTCCTTCTAAAAGCTATCTCGTTCCATCGATTATATCAAGTTCACTACGTTCACGGTTTTACCAAAACCATTCGTAGCCCTCCGTCGTTTCGCATGAATAGGCAATAGTATTCAAGCTATGTATGTTGGCCAAAGTCAAGGCATAGTGATTGGTAGCTATTGGGTGTTCATGTGTAGCATAGATAGATGCGTTGGTTTGGGACAGTCGTACTGCCATTTTGGCCAAAGTCAAGGGTAGGTACGGGTGGATCCAAATTAACTTGGATAGTGACGGGTAGAACTTGACATGTGACTTATGATATTTTGGCCAAAGTCAAGGTCATAAGAGCATTGGGCAAAAATCCACATCGGGAGTTTCATAAGTACTGAAACTTGCTAGATTTGCATACCATTTGGAGTGTGGTGATTCTGGTAGGATTCCTTCAGTTTCGTCACGCGATGATATTTGGATCCCGATCCTACTGTGAGTATATGCTACTCCTCGGGAAATTTCTCACTAAACGATCAATGCTATAAACCTAGTAGGTGCCTAGAAAGGTGTTAGCGGGGCTACGCCCCCAGGGAAAAGAGGTTATTTAATTAAGGAACTTCGCGAAAGCGTTGGAAAACCTCCCTCGAAGTACCGACACTGGCCTGGCTGAACGGTTAAGCAAGTATTGTGCGGTGGGATTGATCCCGACTAATTCTTCCTTTATGGTTTGAGGAGGGATTCGAGAAACAGTGGGAGCCATCCTGTTTAGAAAAACTAAAAACCATTCTAAACTTGCAAGAGCATCATGCTGAGTGTTTCTTCTTCTCTCTCCTAATTGCAGCGACCAATCGACATGACTGGACTTAAGTTACTTCTAGATAAAAATATACTGACAGGGCCAAACTATAAAGATTGGCTCAGGAATGTCAAAATGGCAATCACTTACAACAAGCTGGGGTATCTTCTTACCACCAAAGCTCCCCCCGTCCCAAGTCCCATCTCCAGCGTCGCGGATAAGGAAATCCGTAAAACCTGGGAGATTGATAGCGCGAAGGCCAAGTGCCTCGTACTTGCCTCGATGGACAATGAACATCAGAGGAGGCACGAGAATATGGACCTTGAATCTATATTTCTCCATACAAAAGAACTGTATGGAGAGCAATCTCGTATCGCAAGATACGAAGTGTCGAAGAAGTTATTTTCGGCAAAGTTGGCCATCGGATCATCGGTAGCGGAACACGTGCTTAAGATGATTGGCTTCATTGAGGAGCTCGCGGAACTTGGAACCACATTGGAGAATGAGCTCTATACGGACTTGATTCTCCAGTCCCTTCCTTCCACTTACGCCCAATTTATACTAAACTTCAACTTACAAGAAAAAGAAGTTGAACTTTCAGAACTCCTCAACATGCTGAGGAGCGCAGATGGCACCCTACAGAAAGGTAGGGAAACATCCACTTTGTTTGTAGGAGGATCTTCTTCTTCTAGGTCCAAGGCGAAAGCCAAGGGAAAGAAGAGGAAAGCCCCCGCCAAACCAAGGGACGGTGTTAGTAAAGTGGATACGAAGGGAAAGGCAAAGGCAACAATGATAGCTGGGAAGCTTGTGGGTAAAGAAGAATGCTTCTATTGTCATAAGAGTGGACACTGGAAGAAAGATTGCAGGGCTTGGAAGGCAAGGACACAGGAACTGAAGCAGGTTGCGGCTTCAGCTTCAGGTGTGTATGTTATTGAAAACTGTCTTTCAATAAACTCTACTTCCTGGGTATTGGATACCGGATCAGGATCTCATATCTGTAATTCTTTGCAGGCGTTGAGAAACCGTAGGGTTTTGAAGGCAGGTGACATGACCCTCAGAGTTGCAAACGGAGCTAGCATGGATGCTAAAGCCATGGGGGACTATCACTTGGGAATGTCAGATGGACATGTTTTGGTTTTGCGTAATTGCTTTTTTGTACCCAACGCAACTTGTAATATCATTTCTGTATCTTTGGTTTCTAAAGAAGGTTATGAATTTGCGTTTGTAAGTAATGTTGTAAACATTCACCTTAATCAAGTTCTGATTGGGTCAGGTACATTGAGCAATGGTATATACGTATTAAACCAACCACAGATTTTCAATGTCCAGAATACACACAAAAGAAAGTCTCCGGAAATCAATCAGACTTTCTTATGGCATTGTAGACTGGGTCACATCAATGAGAGAAGGTTGACTAAGTTACATACAGAAGGATATTTGGATCCGTTCGAATATCAATCGTATGCCACCTGTCAATCCTGTCTCAAAGGAAAGATGACAAAGACTCCGTTCACTGGACACGGAGTAAGAACGAGCGAGCTCTTGGGACTCGTACACAGCGACATGTGCGGTCCAATGTCTACACATGCACGAAGCGGTTATTCTTACTTCATTACTTTTACGGATGATTTTTCAAGGTACGGTTATGTCTTCTTAATGAAACATAAGTCCGAAGCCTTTGAAAAGTTCCAGGAATATAAGAATGAAGTAGAAAAACAAACCGGCAAAAGTATCAAGATTCTAAGATCGGATCGAGGTGGAGAATACTTAAGTGCCGAGTTCCTGAATTACTTAAAAGAGAATGGAATTCTCTCTCAGCTTACTCCTCCATACACTCCGCAACATAACGGTGTATCGAAAGACGGAACCAGACCCTATTGGATATGGTACGGTCCATGATGAGTAACGCTGAGTTACCGCGATCATTCTGGGGGTATGCGCTAGAATCAGCTGCATACCTTTTGAACAGAGTTCCTACTAAGACTATGCCTACCACACCATATGAAATGTGGTGTGGCTCAGTCACATTAAGACTTGGGGAAGTCCAGCTTTTGTTAAAAAGCAGCATGCGGACAAGCTTGAGGCACGCTCAGTACAGTGTAAGTTTGTGGGATATCCAAAGAATTCCAAGGGATATTTCTTCTACTGCGAAGAGGAACAAAAAGTTCTTGTTTCTCGTCATGCCTATTTTCTAGAACACCAGTTCTTAGAAAAGGAAACAAGTGGGAGCGCAGTAGAACTGGAAGAAATTCCAGAACCACGAGCTATTACTGAAAGCTTAGTGGAACCAGAGGGTTCAAAAGAACAGGACATTCCTACGCCGCTCCGCAGGAGTAGTAGGCAGTCTCATCCGCCCGAGAGATACTACGGTTTTCTCATAGACGGGGATAGAGAGGATTGCATCATAGATTATGATGAGCCTACTAGCTTCCAGAAGGCCGTTCAGAGCGTTGACTCGGTAAAATGGCTGGATGCAATGCGGACCGAAATGGAGTCCATGTACACCAACAAAGTATGGACGTTGGACATTGCTCCAGACGGGGTAAAACCCGTAGGATGCAAGTGGATCTTCAAAAGGAAGATTGGTGTAGATGGACAGGTTGAGACCTATAAAGCTAGACTTGTTGCAAAGGGTTTTCGTCAAAGACCTGGTTTGGACTATGACGAAACCTTTTCTCCAGTGGCTATGCTGAAATCCATTCGGATCCTTCTTGCCATTGCTGCCTTCCACGATTATGAGATTTGGCAAATGGACGTAAAGACCGCTTTTTCTAAATGGAAATTTAGAGGAGTGTGTCTATATGGATCAGCCAGAGGGTTTCATTCAGAGTGGGAGCAGCGGAAAGGTGTGCAAGTTGCTTAAGTCCATCTATGGACTAAAGCAGGCATCGCGGAGTTGGAACATCTGTTTTGATGAGACGGTCAAGGAATTTGGCTTTATCAAAAATCCAGATGAACCATGCATCTATAGTAGATTTGTAGCGAGAACTGTAGTATTCCTCGTTGTATACGTGGATGACATTCTCTTAATAGGAAATGACATTCCTATGCTACAATCTGTCAAGGGGTTCTTGTCACACAGGTTCTCCATGAAAGACCTGGGTGATGCCTCATACATCCTGGGGATCCGGATCCATCGTGATAGATCCAAGAGGATATTAGGACTTTCTCAGTCCAGGTACATCGACACCATACTGAAAAGATTCAGTATGGAAGATTCCAAGCGCGGTAACCTACCGGCTTGTCACGGGATCACCCTCTCTAAAGAGATGTCTCCCAAGACTGATTTGGAGAGGGATCGCATGTCTATTATACCCTACGCTTCTGCGGTAGGCTCTATAATGTATGCGATGTTGTGTACCAGACCGGATGTAGCTTATGCACTGAGTGTGGTAAGCCGGTATCAGTCAAACCCTGGGGAGAAACACTGGATAGCGGTAAAGAACATTCTCAAGTATCTGAGAAGGACTAAGGAGATGTTCTTGGTGTATGGCGGAAAAGACCTCCAGATCGAGGCCTTTGCTGACTCCAGCTTCCAGAGTGACAAGGATGATTCTAAGTCCATGTCGGGTTTTGTCTTTACCCTCAATGGAGGGGCGGTGTGTTGGAAGAGTTCCAAACAGGAAACCGTTGCAGACTCGACGATGGAAGCGGAATACATCGCTGCATCTGATGCCGCAAAAGAAGCTGTCTGGATAAGGAAGTTCTTGAAAGAACTTCTGGTGGTTCCGTCCATTGTTGATCCAATACCTCTGTATTGCGACAACAACGGGGCTATAGCTTTAGCGAAGGAACCCAGGTCCCATCAGAAATCCAGACACATCTTGAGGCGGTATCACCTGATCAGGGAGATCGTGGATCGCCAGGAGATCGAGGTTCGGAGGGTTGCTTCAGAAGATAACACTGCAGATCCATTCACCAAGGCCTTGCCCCAGACTCAGTTCGAGCGGCTGATCGAGATGATAGGTCTTCGATACGCCAGTACATGGCCTTAGTGCAAGTGGGAGATTGCTAGTGTATATTCCCTAGAGGCCATTACTGTATCATACTAGTTTGTATATTACTTAATGAAAGCTTGGGATATTCACCTTGTATAAACAATCTTGCTCAATATAGTAGTATGCTACTTGGTTTGTTTCTACTTCAATGTGTACATGTGTTTATTTTAGTATATCACCTATACACATTAGTGGAGCCCTTAGGATATTTGCTTGATTACCAGCGTTGTGATGGCAGTCACACTAGTGGGGGCTGGGTAATCTATAAGCACATCCTTATACAGGTCCCTAGTCGCAGTATTATCGAAACAGGGCATCGATACTCCGGAGTAGACTAGCGTATGCGCTTCTCATCCCAGTGTGGGAGATGGTCTGTCCCACAGCCATCAGTACGTCGTACTGGAGATAGTATACGGGTGCTCGTTGGGTTACGAGTACACTGGACAGGACTCGTCGGGAACTGACAGGTTGGTATTATACCTATCGTCAGTTATCAGTTCCCAGGTGACATGAGTACAGCTTAGTCCGCTGACTTCACACTGTCACTTCGCCTCGAGTGTGTTCCCACTGTACTTTGATTACTACCCTACCACGGCTCAAAGGAGTCGTGCAAACAGGTAGTAGTTGGGTACAGTCCCGAAGCACTTGGAGGCAGTGACGGTTAGACAGGATTCGTCTCTCCCGGTATTGGGGGTTGACATCGCGCTGTGTCTAGGAGAGCCATTATACGAGTAGTCCCTGGCCAGGGCAATCGAGATATACTGGTAGGCTTCCAGTGTTATCTCAGGGTGTTTTGGGCTTCACTCCGACACGACTTGTACCGCTATTAGGGGACTGACGTTCACCGCCCCCTAGGCCCGCCATGCGATGTATCAGACGAACAGACCGGACTGTACGGAGATTGTCACATTCAGACTCAGTAGGAGTTCAGATGGGGTTCACCTCGTCAGTCTTCTTATCGGCATCTACCTGGGGACCGTTACGCACAGCTAGTGCCGCTTGCGGTCTGTGGTTAAACCCACTGCCAGCGTAGTGTCGAGTCTTTAGAGTCCCACACAGAGGGCTATTCGCCTCTGGGCAAAAACTGAGTAGAGGTCGCATGGTCTTGCGACAGGGTTCGTTCTCATCGGCGCACTTGTGCACGTTTGGAGTCCGGATGGATATTACTAGCTGGCTCTGGTTTGAGCCAGATACTAGTATATGTTTTAGGATTAGTTTTATCTCATTGTGTTCATGTTCCTCGGAACAAGAATGCGGGTGTGTATGCACAGTTGTTTGAGGCAGAGGAAGAGGATTTTCATTAGGGTTTCGGAACGGGTGTGTATGCACAGTTGACAGTCGTCTTTTTCCAAACCCTAATGAATTTGTGATATATCAATTAATAATATTAATTAAATGAAATTGTGTCATGGTTGGGTTTGTTGACTTGTTGGCCATGGTTGAAAGTTTGACCATTATCATTACATATCAAAGATGCTCTTTGATTCTAGCAAAACCATTTAATGAATGTAATGATAATAGTCATTCCAAACCATCCATCAACTATTTCATTTTTATTATTATTGTTAATTTGATATTCTTTTCATTTTGGTTATGGTTGTAAAATGAGAAGGATATTATTCATTCTATGATAACTCTTCTCTCTCCTCTCTTCTTCTTCCTCCTCCTCTAGTTCAAGGAGCTTCCTTCTCATGTGTTGAGAATCCCTCTCCTTGAGATAAAAACACCCCAAAGCCACTCTCTACTCACTCTAGGGTTATAGGTTTGGCAAGCCAACGATCCTAGTTCTCTCAAAGTTCGAGAAAGGAGTCCGAAGGTTGAACCCTCAGGTGGATCCATCTTTGACGGAAGAAGGCGACGAGGAAAGCACCATCCAAGCTCTACAAAGGTTTCAAGAAGAAGGAGTTCAAGTTAGGTATAACATCTTTTCCGAGTAGCTAACTCTCTTTAGCTTGGTAGCTAGTTTAGTTTAGAAAAGATCCTGACTTTTGTTAGTCCATGTTGCCTAATGCGCTAAAAATTTGATTTTTATACCGTTTCGCCTCCCCGCAAGAATCGGGGTTGGCAACGTGGACTTACAAAAGGGTTCCGTGAGTAAAAAAAAAGCAGGGTTACCGGTGAGTTTTGTGAAAACCCTAAAGGGCGCAATCTCGTTAAAAGACACTTGCAAGGTCCTCTCAACCTTGTAAGGAGAAAATACCTGCGTGAGATCCTTACGACTCAAAGGGAGCAACACACTTAGGGATCCTCACGATGCCTAAGGAGAAATTAGACTTGCGAGATCCTCACGACTCGTAAGGAGAACCCTCCTTTGAGACCCTCACGGCTCATAGGATTCAAAAGCCTTAAGCTACAGGGATCTGAACCTATTCTTAAGCCACAGGGATCTGAACCTATTCTTAAGCCATCACAACCTCCAATGCTGCCCTACAAGCGGTTCAATATCGACCCTTGTATACAATCCACGGGCACGAATAAACATTTCCCTAACAAAGTACCACCCGCGACTAGGGATATGTTTGCACAGTGGACAGCCCTTGTAAGTCCACTTGACTTATAAGGAGAAAATACTCTTGTAAGATCCTTACGACTTATAAGAGACCGTGCACTTAGGAATCCTCACGATTCTTAAGGAGAAAACGTACCTACGAGATCCTCATGACTCGTAGGGAGAAATACCTTTATGAGACCCTTACGGCTCATGAAGTTAAAAGCCTTAGTCGACAGGATCCCAAACCTGTTCGCTAAGCTACCTTTGTTCGACATCGACAGAGGCAAATGATGATTCGCTCCTGGCAATATTCCAGTTGTAGCGATGCTGATGCCGAAATCGGTGTCCAATCCCAAGCTCGCAGCGAAAAGCCAGCGAGCCATAAATGCATACGAAATAGCCAAAATGATGGGGCAACCTGCAACAAAATCAGTAAGTAAAAATGTATGCATGTCAAATAGCCGAAATGATTGGGCAACTCGCAATAAAAAGCAGCGAGTAAATAAAATAAATAGCCGAAATGATTGGGCACCGTGAAAAATAGCCGAAATGATTGGGCAATCACGACTTTCGTGATATAAAAGCTTAAATGGTAGAGCATCGCGGAAAGAAAAATATATAAAATGAAACTTTTTGCCCTATAGGTGAGATTACATCGATCCCTGTATACAATCCAGGGGCACAAACAAAGAGAGAACCATATCATCCTACCAGGCTCCATCAGAAAGAGAGCCAAGTCTCGACGGTCACATCTGCATCCCAGAAGACCAACAAAGCGTTCCTTCTTATGCCAGCAGGGCACGGAAGCGACACAACGAAACGGAGCTACGTCATAGTCCCTAGTTCCAAATCTTAACGGCACTATCTACAGCCTAAAAATCAGCAACCGTGATCCTCTTCATTCCAATAGGACTCGGACGCAACGTCACCAAAGCGGAGCTACGACATAGTCCCTAGTTCAAAATCTCGACGGTTCACATACAACCTAGAGACCACCTCGACATTCGTCTCGTTACAGCAGAAGCAACGTCACCAAAGCGGAGCCACGGCATAGTCCCTAGTTCCAAACCTCGACGGTTTATAGGCAACCTAGAGACCACCTCAACATTCGTCTCGTTACAGCAGATGCAAAGTCACCAAAGTGGAGCTACGACATAGTCCCTAGTTCCAAATCTCGATGGTTCACAGTCAACGAAAGACCTCACAGTCGAAACAAAGCGGAGTGACGGCAAAATCCCAGCTCCACCTCTGCATTCGTCTCGTTACAGCAGACGCAATGTCAACAACGGCGTTCCTTCGCAGTCCAGCAGGATGCAGATGCAACGTCAACGAAATGCCTCACAGTCAAAACAAAGCGGAGTGATGGCAAAATCCCAGCTCCACCTCAGCATTCGTCTCGTTACAGCAGACACAATGTCACCCCAGGGTCAAAACAACAGAGCCATGGCAAAGCCCCTAGTTCCAAATCTCGACGGTTCACAGACAACCTAGAGACCACCTCGACGCCCGTCTCGATACAGTAGACGCGATGTCACACCAGCGTTCTTCCTCTAATAAGATGCAGACGCAACACCAACAACGGAGCCATGGCAAAGTCCCTAGTTCCAAGCATCGACGGTTCACCAACAACCTAGAGACAACCACGACATTCGTCTCGATACAGCAGACGTAATGCCAGCAAACGAAGCAAAGGCAATATTCCTAGCTTCAGGGTCTTGACGGCAACTCATATAAAACCTGAAAGACTATCGGAGATCATCCCATACCAGCGCGGAGTGGTCACCACCTCGACGTTCGTCTCGATACAGCAGACGAGATGTCACCCTAGCGTTCTTCCTCCAGCAGGATTCGGACGCGACAATCAAACAACGGAGCCACGGCAAAATCCCTAGTTCCAAACCTTGATGGTTCACCCACAACCTAGAGACAACCGCGACATTCGTCTCGATACAGCAGACGCAATGCCAGTAAATGAAGCAAAGGCCAAATTCCTAGCTTCAGGGTCTTGACGGCAACTCATATAAAACCTGAAAGACTATCAAAGATCATCCCACCAGCGCGGATTGGTTATGACTCATCGGGGCTCCCCAAACCGAGCCTAACCTCAAGTAAAAGAGGCATGGAAAAATTCCTAACGCTTGCTCTTCCGACGGTCAAACTGCCTAGGAAGATTGCTTGAAGACGTCTTGTCCAGCCTCGAAGGGATCAGAGACAAAACAGTCGCGCGGCTACTCGAACAACAAGACTGCATATCGGGGAATGCATCAGTCAACGCGACGGTACGACAGGCAAAACCCTAGTACCACAGACCCTAACGGACCTCTGTCGTAAAGATCAGAGGTTAACTGTGACGTTAGGACATTCTTCCGAGAACTTCTCGATTCGTCTTGACTCGTGAGGAAATTAGTGTCTTTACGAGAACTTCTCGATTCGTCTCGACTCGTAGGGAAAAGACTTAGGCAATGGGGATAAGGACCTGTTTCCTAAGCACTGGGGCCCTGCAAGTCAGTCCAAAATGGACTCTTGCATACTATTCACGGACCACACTCTCCAAAAGTCGAATCTCGACAAGGAGGGAAACAACCACTTATGAGTCCTCTCGACTTGTAAGAGGGAAAATTCTCTCGGGAGATCCTTACGACTCTCAAGAGAAAACACACTTAGGAATCCTCACGATTTCTAAGGAGAAAATACACCTACGAGATCCTTTCGACTCGTTGGGAGAAAATTCTTTATGAGACCCTCACGGCTCATAAAGTTGAAAAGTAGGCGACAGACCTGAACCTGTTTCCTAAGTCATCATACCCCACAAAAAGGTCAAGATGGGCCATCTACAGGCCACATTCGCCGAAGTTACATGCCACTGAAATGAAGAAGCTACTTACGGGTCCTCACGATTCGTAAGGAAAAAATACCTGAGTGAGATCCTTGCGACTCACGGAGGTGATGAACACTTAGAAATCCTCACGATTTCTAGGGAGAATATGCTTTCCCGACGGTAATGTGACTTGGGAGATCATTTGAAGACA